>CM060909.1:786831737-789231737 GCA_030737875.1 Allium sativum | reverse complement strand
GCTAGAAAGAAACGTCGTGCACTCCTTGGGTCCGTATCCTATTTTTAACTCATACCGAGCTGTGAGGCTCGCGAATTCACGTTATACACAAAGCTACGCCACACAGGCCGTGCTTTGATCATCAACCACAAGACTTTGCTTTTCAACAGAAGCCCTGATCAATTGCCACTTACGCGTGCTACACTGGCAATTCACTCCATGCGACTGATGTCCATCGATATACAACCTCTGAGCTTGTGCATCTTAGAGAAGGGCGTTAAGCAAGAGAATAAATTCTCCGCCGCCAAACAGATGTATATTTAATAAAGATCAATCAACACAGAATAAAATCCAATGTCAGACACACAATCCATTTACAAGTTCGTTCAGGGTCTGAACGAAACCGGAGGCACTTTCCTTGCATATCCATCGATCTCCAAGTACGTCTGGACGATCACGTACTGTTGCCCTCATCTTGGGTGTACTGCCCAATCAAGATCATCAGTAATCACCCGAACGATGTGAAGACTTCCGGTCTTCAACCACCGTCTTCCTATTCGACATCTCGTCGAATCAGTTATTCAGAATGGGTGTAACCCCGGCCTTTCTGAATAACCCACGTATATAATAAACGAATATTACACAAACACAACAAACGCCTCATTCCAATTCAGAATATTCTTTTATTCACAAAATCACATTCTTAGGGAAAGGTTCCCATTAATTTTATCCAAGATAAATTCTTCTAAATTTATTCTTTAATCTTCCTTTGGATATTATTTCAAACTAGTCGGGATTAGCGAACCACACCGAAGTAATTATTTATTTTATTTCCCAATCCCAACCTATATATCCCATGGAGAAAAACTGGTAATACTCCACATCTAACACCACGGTGTTATCGGTAAAGTTAATTACCATTTCACGTTCAAATCTAATTAAAGATTTAACTATCGCTTTGGAGCAAAACTTGTGGTACTCCATTCTCGATCACCTTTCAGATTTGTTAATTTAAATTATCAATTCACTTTTCAATCTAATTAAATATTCATTAGAACTCCACTTAGTTTTAATCCTTTCAAAAATCAATATCCTGCCTTTAACTGGGCTAAAGAACCAATGTTATCTAAAACACGATTCACGACAAACCCAAATCATATTTGATATTAAATACAAGGCTCTGAATAGAAAATATATCGGCTTATATTCAATATCAAATTCTGAAACCAACATATATCGTATTGGAAATAACGATATAAAATATATCTTTCAAATTCCCATAACAATATCTGTATAGTCACGAAATCCAACATCGAAATATTTCGAAGATAATTTCGATTCAACTCTAGTCCAATTCACGTATTGGGAATATTGATTATTTTTAAAATCACTTTCAAATTCAATTTATTTATTTCAAAAATAAATTGATTTTAATTCTAGTTCAAAACTAGTTCATTTCGATAAAAATCTATTTTATCTTTTCAAATATGGAATTTTTCAGCCCAATTTTTCCCAAATCATTTCTTATGATTTTACCCAAATTATATATATTTTTAATAATTTTATTAAGGCCCGTACAGTCGATTTCCATCAACGGCCATCGAACTACACTCACAACGACCGTTTCCAAATTTGATTTGGACATAATTCCAAATCCAACCGTTAGATTTCAAATTTCTAATATTCATTGGAAAGCTCATATCGATACGAACCCAACGGTTCCAGTTTTAGGAGAATCCGATGGTCGGATCTCCCGCAACGTCAATTCGAAGTTAATGGTCGAAATTCACGAACTGCCGCGGCGCGGCGCGTTCTATTCGGGCCATTATATATATATTTCGTCGATTTTCTTTTAAAATGTATTTTATAAATCGTTTTAAATTCGTTTTCAAAATAATTTCAACGCTACATTCAATTTCAAATCGATTTGATTTCTATTCAATTCGAATTCATTTCGATTTTATTTAATTCGAATTCAAATTCGTTGCAATTCAATTCAAATTCTAATTCGTTTCAATTCAATTCAAATTCTAATTCGTTTCAATTCAATTTGAATTTACCTTCTATTTAATTCAATTCGAATTCATTTCAAATTGATTTCAATTCAATTTCAGTTCGTTTTAAATTTCATTCAAAACGATTTCAATTCGTTTTAATTCAATTTCAATTTAATTCAATTTGAATTCATTTCTATTCAATTCGAATTCAAATTAACTTTCTATTCAATTCGAATCGAATTCATTTTCTATTCGATTCGAATTCATTTCAAATTGATTCAATAAAATTTCAATTTGAATTTTATTCTAATTCAATTTGAATTTCATTTCAAAATATTAAATTTTGAAATCACTTTTCAATATTCATTATAAAACGAGTAAAATCGATATAAATATTGTTCGCGTCAAAATAACGCATCTCAAATCCACACGGCTTTATATTTTTCAAAAACTTCTTTATTCTATTCAACAAATGAATATTTATTCTATTCAACACATGAATCTATATTTCTTTCAACATACGACTAATCTCAACACATGAGTACTGTCAACACATCACTATTTTTGTTATGTAAAATATTTTATAAAATTATGGTATCTATCGTTTGATTTTCAATCAGACTCCACCGTGAAGTAGTTCTAATTTTAAATATGATAAAGATGTAATTTTTATTATTTAAAATATTTTACTCAACACATGAATAGTTTCAACACATGAACATCGTCAACACATGACTATTTTTTTTTTCAACACATGAATTTTCTTTTATAATATTCATTATTTTCCCGATTGGAATGAGGCCCAATCAATCACCATATAATGTTAATTATATGGATTCCATACAACACATGTGTATAATAGCAATGATAAATAATCAACCATCATCCAAAGTGCACCACACAACTGCATAAGCATCAAATATAAATAATCGACGCTTACACAGTCTGTCGACTAATCGATCGACATACAATTAAATAATTGGGATTGGTGTACGCCAAATTTCATCCCAACACCCGTGTGTGGTTTCAAATCAACAAACACATTTTTATTTGTGCAGTTGGGCGATGTGTAAAATTTATCATCCCAATCAATATCAGTCAAATCAGTGTATATAAACAAATGGGCCGATTTGTTTATAAATATTTATTTACTCACATTCACGTTAAAAATTATATTTTTAACGATAATTAATTTATTTCAGCCATCTACAATTTATTATCGATTTCACATCAACATCACAAACTATTTTCACAACACATCAATCAAACAAACAAGTCATCCATGGTCTGTAGATGACGGGTGTCGGGTGCTGCTAAGCACCGTCTGCATCCTAGTTTATATATATAACTAGAAAAAGAAATTTAGAGTGAGAAGTTCTCACCAATAGCTATCCCAACTCCACGACACTTCAAAAGTAGAAGTCTTCGTCGTTCTCGCCTTTTTGTCACCTTCGTTGCCCGTATTCTCTACATATGTAAAAAAAAATCACATTTTTATATTGCTATTCAATATATAAAAATCCCATTTTTACTTCGCTATTCAATATATAAAAATCGAATTTTTACTTCGCTATTCAATATATAAAAATCGAATTTTTACTTCGCTATTCAATATATAAAAATCGAATTTTTACTTCGCTATTCAATATATAAAAATCGAATTTTTACTTCGCTATTCAATATTTAAAAATCGAATTTTTACTTCGCTATTCAATATATAAAAATCTAATTTTTATATCGCTATTCAATATATAAAAATCGAATTTTTACTTCGCTATTCAATATATAAAAATCGAATTTTTACTTCGCTATTCAATATATAAAAATCGAATTTTTATATCGCTACTATATAGATAAAAATTTTATTTTTATATCGCTACTATATAGATAAAAATTCTATTTTTACAACGCTATTCTCTATATAAAGATTTCGCCTTATCAAAACTAAATATTGTCTTTCACTACATAAAAATATCGCCTTTTTATATCCTACCATATAAAGATCACATTTTTATTATCTACATATTATGAAAGTTATATTTTCAACCTTTACATGCGATAAAAATTATATTTTTAACATCCACATATCATAAAAATTATATTTTGAACTCTCTATAATAAAAGATCCTTTCTTACTTGTATGACCATTCTATAGAGATTATATATATTATAAAAAGATAAAATAAATAAAAAAACGAAGAACTCACTGGCGAAGTCGGAGAAGGAGCGTGGGGTGCTGCTACGCCTTGCTGGTGGCCGGAGGGGGTTCAGAGGGGCGGTCAGAGGTGGTGGGGCCTGGGCGCGGGTTTGATTCGAGGGGGGGCTCATGGTCTCAGGAGGAGGGAAACGGGAGTAGAGGGAGGGAAGAAGAGGAGGGGAAGCGTGGGGAAGGTCGCGCCTCGTCGGTGGTGGCCACGGCGGTGAACCGGAGGGGGGGGCGATCGATGCTTTCCCCCCCTTTTTTTTCTCGCCTGAATGAAACAATGAAGGGGGGCCAGCGGTTTTTGAAGGGGAGAGGGAGTTTTTAATTTTTAATTATTTTAATTATTTAACTTATAAAAAATTGACTTTTTCATACGACCTCTAAACGAGGCCTACCGCCTGTCGTCCATAGCGTTTCACCCCCATTCCGAACACAATGGGATATGTACCATAAGCTGATTCGGCTGTTACAATCAGTTTTCGTCAAAATCAACATATACTTCTATATATTGAATTTGAATGCGCATTTCAATTTACCGGGGTCACATATGAACTCTATAAATTGCAGAAAAATATTTTCTAGCTTCATATTGACGATACGGTCCTAACAAAACTAGTTTCGTCGAATTCTGAGACCGTTGGAAAAATGGCCATTTTCCAGTCGATTAAAATCAACTAAAACTGGTCAAACACGTTTTCCTTTACCACGCTCACATATTCATTCGAAAAATTATGAAATTTGAAATCTAGCAATAATTTGACACCACGGATCCAACAAAACTGGTTTCGTCGAAATCCGAGGTCGTTTGCAAAATGTTTATTTTTAAGGGCCTGAATTCCATAGCGACTATTCAGAATTTTCAACTGAACATATCTTTTGATTCCCGCTATGAAATCCTGATTTTTCGGATTCGTTGGAAAGATATCCTCAAATAGATCATATTATTTTTGGTTTCACTGAAATCCGGATTGTTTTGCACCCGGTACATTCAATTGAAGTTTGAAATCGAATTATCGAACTACCGCGCCATTTTCAATTCTATTTATAATTATATATAATTATTTATATTCTAACGACGACGTATATAATATATACGTTCGAATTCCATTCAAAATAAATTTCTCATCGATATTATTTAGAATAATTCATTTTAAATATGCAAAATTCGCTATAATTGCCAAAATAAAAATTTTAAATTGGCCCAGATTTTCGGGTCGTTACAATCTCCCCCACTTAAAACTTTTCGTCCCCGAAAAGGAACGAAGTCGAAAGTGGTTTGTGCAATCAACTCTACGTTCGATCTGGCTCCCATTCTCCAACTTTTTAGTTTCTAAGAATTTCCAAATTCTTCAAAAATTTGGCTAACACCCGGAAATTTTGAAAAATTTCGTCATAACCTCCCCTGCACTGGGAGCCACGGGAAAATCCCGAAATTGCCATATAGGCCTTCTGGTCTCAAAAAGAAAAAGAAAAAGCCAAGCGGCTAGCCAATAGGCTAATAAAATCATCATCACCCAAACAAAACTGTAAATTATGATAAACATGTACCTGTTTGTCGGGCAAACAAATTTTATTCTCTGATCTAGCCTCCTTGCTATGACCTGTTCAATGTAAGTACATTTATATGCAAGCAAATTCGACCAATTTTCAATACAATTCAATATTTGATTCAATTAGGCTAAATGGTTCAAAATTATTAAACAAATAAACAAACAACACAAGCATCAATCAATTAATGAATTAGAATTTCAAATTCATAAATTTTGATACATATACAAAAATCATGTTTTTGATGCCAAATCACAACAATGTATTCTAGCTATTTTAGTTTTGGTTCTCACACCAGCCAATGGAAATATATAGAAATCACACCTTCGAAACACGAACATAAATACTCATGATGTGCCCACATCACCAGAATCACCCTCGGGTGTCTAAAATGTGATTCTATATCTACTCAGTATATTAAAACCTCGAATATACGTTCATGACGCGTATATGCGAAATCTATATATACTCAATTGTCCAAATTCAAAATAAATAAATATTCAAATACATTTAAAACGATTTAAATTTTCAAAACAAAAATTATTTTTCATTTGAAAAAAAATAATATACTCTTCACACTCGTTCTAGGATACTACTGATCCTATCTCTAACGAGTCATTCAAATAGGATATTACTAATCCAATATCTGATGAATTCTTTCGTATGGTTCTAATGTGTATTATTCTCGAGCTCTGTAAACCAAAGCTCTGATACCAACTGTAACGGCAAGGAATTTTGCTCGATTTGAATCGATCGTTAAACCGACTAAGACCGTTCGAAACCCCTGATCGTTTTGAGAATAGGACAAATCAGAACGCAAACAGATGAACATTTCATTGTTATTACAACAATTTCATCAGAATACAAGAATATACAGAATATAAATGAGTGAATTACATTCAATAAATATCAGAGATTACAATAAATTACATAGCAGCGGAAAAATATACAAAACGCAACTGAAAGTGATACATGGATACAGAGCTTTCCGAGCATCGTTCCAGCTGTAAATCAGGATCTTGTGGATATAAATCTGCAAAACCAAAACTACCAGCTGCCTATGTCGAAAATATGGGCACCCAGAGTTTAGGTTAAAACAATAAACTCCAGGTCAGTCATGTGACTGGTGTGAGAACTAAAACAGTTATTTAAAACATTATTTTAAAGATAGTAATTCAAGGGGCCACACCGTATAACACGGAACGGGTTTCCTCCCAAGAATACTAGTGCATATAACAAAACAACGCAATGCTTTTTGGAAAAATGAAGCTATTGTAAGACCCAGGTCCCATCACACAATGCAACGCAAGCCGGAGGATAGGGTTTTCCCTTATAATAGCCAAACATGCTTGGTACGTTTTAAACAAATCATTTGATACTATTATAAGTGTATAGTGTCAAAACAATTTTCAATTATAAATATCAATCATAGGCGGCATGGGTACCATCTATCATGTCGCCATACTAGTTCTACAATTAAGACCGCAATATCACATATTGGAAATTGGATTCCGTCATGAGCCGAGGCAAGGGGCAAGCTCCTCCCCACGTTCGAGACACTTTAGCAATGCCTCAGGACCCCACTCTGATCCTTTGGAACCTCCAAGGCCGGTCCTCTCTAACTTTTGAGGATTGGCAATTCCTGAACACACGTTTCCCGGTCCTTACAGACCTATATCCGAGGCGCCTCGTATACAACAACCACACAGGTGAAAAGTATATAAATGTCAGGGCTGGTAGGTCACTGACACCACCCTAGCTAGAAAGAAACGTCGTGCACTCCTTGGGTCCGTATCCCGTTTTTAACTCATACCGAGGTGTGAGGCTCGCGAATTCACGTTATACAAAAAGCTATGCCACACAGGCCGTGCTTCGATCATCAACCACAAGACTTTGCTTTTCAACAGAAGCCCTAATCAATTGCCACTTACGCGTGCCACACTGGCAATTCACTCCATGCGACTGATGTCCATCGATATACAACCTCTGAGCTCGTGCGTCTCAGAGAAGGGCGTTAAGCAAGAGAATAAATTCTCCGCCGCCAAACAGATGTATATTGAATAAAGATCAATCAACACAGAATAAAATCCAATGTCAGACACATAATCCATTTACAAGTTCGTTCTGTGTAATGACCCGCATTGGCAGAGGTATTATGATTAATTTATTTTATTATATAAATGGTGGTTTATTGAATTAAATGATCGTGGAATTAAATAATAGTGAATATTTAATTAAAATAATAAATTAAAAATATATTTAATTCTGAAATAATCAGAATTGGCTGAAATGGCGATATGGTGTGAACCGGATCATCTGTAATATTTAATTCAGCTTGGAATTGAGTTTGAATAACGAATATATTTAAATAACGACAGTTTGAACATATAATTATATTATAATTATAATCGAACTCGAAATGGCGCGGCAGTTCGCTATTTGGCGATTCGAACTTCAACTCAATGTACAGGATTTGTTTTAAGCCGGATTTATGTGAAACAAGAAACGTGTGGAGCTGGTGGAGTATATCTTTCTAGTGGAAGAGAAAAATCTGGATTTCGTCGGATAGATTTTGATTTACGTCCAAATCAAACATTAAAATAGTCGCTATAGAATCGTTTATCGACCATAACGGTTATTTCGAAATAACTAGATATCGGGTGTGAATTCAGACAAGGTTCTTTTGGGAAGTAGTGATAATTTAATTTTAAAATTTTACTGAAATTTTTAATTAATTAAATAAGCAACTTTTTATTTGGAGTATTTGGCACCCTGTAAGTCAACATTTCGGGGTTTCACAGAATAAGTCAACCTACCGGTATATTATATTTCTGGAGTCGGGACACCTCACTCGTCACGGTGATGTGTTTATTTCTGTCTATAGTAGTCGGACATGAATGAAATCGTATGCTACTAAAACTTATAACAAATATATGGTTTTAGATGCTCCACGTAAAGGAACCCTCTACCCAGGCCTTCAACGTATGATCAAAACATAGCCACGCTAGGCTATAGTACTGGAAACCGCATGGTATATATATAAATATCGTTTACATTCCTTATAGACTTAATTCCGTGAGCTTCTGCAAACAGAAATGGGCCGCCATCTTCTATATTTCTTCAAACATTTAACTAAAATCAAATGCTCAATGGATTTAAGTAACGTCGGATCCATTATACTCGTGAGTAGAAGTGCTTCAGTTCGATGTCCTCAGTTGTTGGTGCGCAACAATTTGCCAAAGGCTGACATTTACCCAGGGACGCTAGGACTTCGGACGTGCTGAACTTGGGGAAGCCGAAGGCGGGTTCATGGGCGGAGGTGTATTTGTGGTGGAGCGAGGAGCTAATGACCGGAGTTGTTGGTGGTTGAGCACTAAACATGTCGCTCGGCCTGTAGCTATTCGAATGAGAGGATCATAGTCGGAAATCGAATTAGGGTATGGTTGGGATCGTACTGATGAAGGAAGAGTCTTGTAGTAGGAGGAGTATGCACGAGATAGTGTTGTTATGGGGTATAACGTGGTGCATGGCGTTGAACAAATGAAGGAGAAGAAGTTTGTAAACAAAGATGTACAGTGAAGTGGGTTCGTGGTCTGTAGCATATAAAGGAATGGGCATGTTCATGCATGAGCATTGCGTTTGGCAGTGGTGTATGAAAGTATGGGAGCAGTTTTGAAAGATGAATATTGTTTGGGAATTTGTTGGTGCAAACTAGTACGGTTTTCATAGTGACATGGGTAAGTGGTGTTTGGTGTTTTGTTTTTTTTTCACGAAGTGATAAAGAAGTTTTGAAGGGAGAAGATGGCACGGTGGTGAGTTTGTAACAGTGGTGCAGCGTTTGCCTACTGGAAAGAGGACATCAATTGGATGGGTGTAGAGTGATTCGGGTATGGGCTGATGGGAAAAGGTAAGGGCCCAGTAAGATAAAAACAAAATATATATTAGTTAATTATAATCTAAATAATATATTAACTTGAATTTATAATATCTTGGCCATACGGTGACAGATTAAAGAATGGTCAGATCCATTGGGATCGTATGGACAAGATCTACACCGTGGGACTGAGTGGGAGTGAATCCGAGCTCGTTACAATTTATGGAGAAATAAATTGTCCATCGAAGTCAAATAAACGCAAACCGTTATTAAACGATTAACGCGCCAATATGAGTAAATCTCACTAACTCTGAATAGTTTTTAATTTCATGTTGTATTTTTAGAACTGTTAGATATTGACTGATTGACTGTGTGTTGACTGTTTGATTTAACTACTAGTCAGTTAGTTAAATTTCTATATTTCGTTCTGTTTAACAGAATGTATCATATAGAACTGAAAGTGATGTTATCTATATTGTTTAACATCTGTGATGCAGGGAAACAGGTTGGAGGAATCCAACTGGATTCCTCAACATTTATTTTACTGTTTTCATATATTGTGATATATGATGTGTTATATAATTAGTTATGGATTATGTGTGTGGGAATGATGTTGATCATTGTTATTCGATATTGTAAATATCATAAAAGACCCTGGGATGTAAAAGAATTATTTCAATGTATATTGAAATAAAGGGATTTTATAAAATCAACAGATTTTATAAAAGGAAATATTTCGAAAATAAATAAAGGGGAAAAATGTTTTTAAACGAATAGAGTTGTATAAAAGGGAAATCATTTGTAAAGTGAAGAACTGTTACTAAAAGTAAATCTTTATAAATGAATTGTTTAATCGATTAGAGTTAAAGTGAAAGGAGCTAATCGATGTTAGTTTAATCGATTAGAGTTAAAGTAAAGGGAGCTAATCGATGTTAGTTTAATCAATTAGAGTTAAAGTGAAAGGAGTTAATCGATGTTAGTTTAATCGATTAGAGAATAAAGTAAAGGGAGCTAATCAATGTTAATTTAATCGATTAGAGTTAAAGTGAAAGGAGTTAATCGATGTTAGTTTAATCGATTTGATAATAAAGTAAAAGGAGTTAATCGATGTTTGTTTAATCGATTAGAGAGTAAAGTACAAGGAGTTAATCAATGAATTGTTTAATCAATTAGAGAGTAAAGTACAAGGAGTTAATCGATGTTTGTTTAATCGATTAGGGAGTTAAGTAAAATGAGTTAATCGAATATAGTTATTCGAATAGAAAGTAAAAGGAGTTAATCGAATATAGTTTATTCGAAGAAAGAAAAAGGAGTTAATCGAATATAGTTTATTTGAAGAAAGAAAAAGGATTTATCGAATATAGTTTATTCGAAAGGAGTTAAGTGAAATGGGAAAATCAATAGCGTTAGTCAAATAGAGTTAATCCAATAGAGGTAATCCAATAGTGTTAGTCCAATAGGGTTAATTGATAAGGGTTAATCGAACAGAGTGAAGTGAAAAGAGTCAATCAAATATAGCTATTCGAAGGAGGGTTAAGTAAGAAAGTTAGTAAAAGGAATATAAAGTGAACTTTGCCTATTTCAAAGTTAGAAATGTTGTTCAGTTAAGGTCTGAGAGGTAGTTCTACCCCAACTTGATTGGCTTCGTTTTTAACTAAAGAATAGTTAAGGTTCGGCAGTAAAGGAAATGGTTTGAGTTGGCATAGCGATGTTTGTTTAAACATCTGTCTGAGTCCAATGAAGAAGCTTTGGAAATGTTTTCCAAATAAGAAACCAGGAATGTTTTCTAATAAAGAAAACAAGAAATGGAAATGTTTTCCAATGGTAATAACATATATTTTCTAAATTTACAAAATAAGAAATGTTGAATATAGGGAAACAGGAGATAAGTAAATTAATGAACTAAGGAGATGAATGTTAAATGATGTTTGATCGATATAATTTCCATTTGGAAATAATATTGTTGTTTGCACACCTGTTTTTATTCGATAGTTAAATCACAGACTATCGAAGTTTTGACCATTTTAACGTTGTTAATATGGAGAGACCGGTTGGATTATTATCCAAAGAACCACTCTGTATTGGCATAAGCGTTGCGAATCATATATGCTAAATGAAATTGAAGACAAAGTTATGCAAGGGCCATCCTGTTTACAGAATAGTGCCTTCGGTTCATCCTGTTCCTGGGTGACTTGTATGGACGGATGTTTGACAGAGTATTTCCAGACGATCACATATATTGATTTCTCCAACTGTACCAAGAGTGGAAGCGGAGAAGGAAACTTCTTTTAGCTAACACGTAATGTATGGTTGAGGACGTCAATCGGTGATTTGATGGATTTAACGATGTGGCATTCAAAGTGAATCTGGTGTGATGATAAAGCGTAGCTTCTAGCCTCATCATCCGGTAAATGACAGAAATCGGGCAGGCAGCATGGCTAAGTCGGTCGCACCGAAGTAGGGTGTATAATCACCTGATCTAGAGTTTCATTTACTTCTAAAAATCTATTGTTGATGCTGTCCCATTCGGGAAACGGTTACTGATCCCAACCGTTGGTGATATACATTCGATACACTCAAGAGAAATGAGTGGTCGGTCATGTGTGGCCGGGTTGCAAGATGTTCTTGTTGAACCCAGTGTATTCCTCTCTAGAGGTACACGAGCGAAAGGTGGTTCCATACCTTGTCATAGTTGGAAATCCATTACCCAATACGTGCTTGCGGTTTTGATTGTATACTATATATGTAGAACGTGAGATGAAAGCGTTTCTGCTAGATGATTATATATATACTGTGGTTGATAGACATTATTATAATATCAAAAGATATTTGATATAAAGATATTTTGGATTCTCATAAGGGAAAAACCCGTTCCGTTATACGGCGTGGTCTTATGAGATATCGTTTACTTGTTGGAATTGTTTTAAACTGTTTTACTCATACCAGTCCCATGACTGACCCGGAGATTATTTTGTTTTGTTTTCCCTAAACTCTTGGGTGCCTAAATTTGTACGGGCAGTCAAGTAGTCGGGATTTTACAGATATACTGGAAGAGCTGGAGCAGGAGACTTCAGGATCATATAGCTATAGTTATTTCCGCTGTGTTGTAAGTGTTGTACTTTGATAATGATGTATATTCAAATACAGATGTATATTTCAAAGTTATGTTACATATATTATATGTTATTCGTTCCGCTGTGAGATTCGTGTTACTCTGACGTTGTGTTCTTCTTCTTCTATTCTAAATTTCTATCTTATCTACCCTCACCCTCTAATTTCTTTCACTAATTACCAGGTTTTTTCGATGTTTTGGTTATCGACATCGTGTTTATGTCGATAACCAAAGTCGCCGAAAATCCGGGTCGTTACAGTTGGTATCAGAGCCAGGTTAAGAACTACTTGGCTCTGTGGCGTGACTCAGTAGAGATAGGGTTAGTAATACCCTAGATTGAGTTTGAGTGTATACATACGAGTGAACGTATTTGTTATTGATATAAAAATTTATTTTATATTGTGGAGATTCATTGTTTGAGTTGTTTATGAGTTCTGGTCGATCAGTTTGATCCACTGTATCGGTAGGAGTTGGTAAACACTTGAATACGATGAACCGTCATGGTATGTTTTGAAAAGAGGGTAAATTAAAATAAGTTTACCCAAAGTATATTTTGATATATATTGGATATATTGGTTGTTATTATAATCGAGTAAGATTATAAATTAAATGGTTATGTGAATAACCAATCAGAATTCTAATAAGTGAAATACGTGAAATCAGATGAGTTAAATCTGAAATTTTAACCAGGAATCGAATTAAAACTCAGGAGAATTGGATAAGTGTTTGTAAATGGATTAGGATTAAAAATAAGGAAAATTTAAGATCCTGGGAGATTTTAAATTGTTTTACAAGGAGTGTGAATTATATTTTGAAATGGATTTCAAAGTGGAAATGTTTAGAAATGGTTTTATAGTATTGAACTCACTTCGATTGCTGGAAAATAGATTCTGATGATGACAGCTGCATCATCAGTATTCATTTTCGAGTTGTAAGTGACGAATTACTACCAAAGATACTATTTTGAAATTGTTTTGGAAAGACAAGTTGTGTTGAATTTCAAAATGGGATTTAAAATATAGAATTTGAATTTTTAAATAGATTTGAAATATTAACTTGTTTTAAAAGAAATAAAATGAGAAGTTCCTTTATAAACGAAGTGTATAAATAGTTCTTTTATAAACGAAGTTTATAAATGAAGTGAAGAGAATTATCATTGGATAATTCAGAAATGAAAATACAAGTGTGAAATTGAAAGGGAAATCTATTTTCCAAAGGTAGACATATCGATTTCAAAAGGAATTGAAATTGAGACTTATTTAAAGGAATTTGAATAAAGGAAGTTCAAACATAGGATTTGAATATAGAAATTCAAATGAGATTTGAATAAAGAAGATTTAAACAATGGAAAATTGAATATAGAATTCATATAGAGTGATAATGAAATTTGAATATAGAATTCAAATAGTTTGAAATGAAATTTGAATATAGAATTCAAATAGATTCGAATATAGAAATTCAAATATGGAATTTGAATAAGAGATTTGTAATGAAATTCAAATATGGAATTTGAATAAGAAAATTGAAACAAAATTCAAATATAGAATTTGAATAAGAGATTTGAAATGAAATTCAAATATAGAATTTGAATAAGAGATATGAAATAGAATTTGAATAGAGGAAATTCGAATATAGAAATCAAATAGAATTTGACATATGAGAAATCAAATAGAATTTGAATTATGAGAAATCAAATAGAATTTGACATATGAGAAGTCGAATAGAATTTTACATAAGAGAAATCAATATAGAATTTGAATAAGAGAAGTGACATAGAAATGGAATAAAGGATTTGAAAAGGAATTTGAATATTTGTAATTCAAATCGAATATAGAAATTTAAAGGAGTTTAAATATATGAAATAGAATTTGAATTAGGAAAATTCAAATAGAGTTAAAAATGAAATTTGAATATAGAATTCAAATAGAATTCAAATGGAATTTGAATATAGCATTCAAAGGGGATTTGAGGATTTATATTCGAAATTGAATATGAAGCGTAAGTTGAAAATGGAATTCAAATTAGTCAATAAGCAAGTTAAAATATATTGGAACATGTCATGTTCAAATATAAAAGTGAAATAGACTAAAGAGTTAATTAACAAATTAATTAACAAATTAAGTTAAAACGATCAGGTATAGATAAAATATATTGGGCAGATATAAATATTCATGAGACAGGTTTGGAATAAAGTATAGAAGGTATATAAATAGAATGCTCGACGAAAAGGTATGTATTTAATTCATATATGAGATTTTATGCGCTGAATCGGCTAGCCGCTTGGCTTTTTCTTTTTCTTTTTCGATTGGTAAGAGCCATGGGAGGCTATTTGAAATATCCCGATGCTCCTAATACAAAGGAGGTTATGGCGAATTTTTCCGGGAATTTAAGCAGTTGGAATATTTTTAAGATAATTTGATAGTTAGAAATCAATTTATTGATATATATATATATATATATATATATATATATATATATATATATAGAAGCCGATAAGGAAACGAACTTAGAAATAGAATAGTAAAATCAAAGAGGAAGTCTAGAATAAAATCTAGTAAAAATAGAAAGAGGAAGCGTATAAGTGTTTGAAAGTGAAGAAGTGGTTGTATGGTATTGATTATTCGTGTAAGTAGTCATATCTGTTTTGACGTTATAAATGTTATTCAGTCAAGGTCTAAGAGGTAGTTATACCCCAACTTGATTGATTTCATTATTAACAAATAAATAGTAAGATTTCAGGCTCGAAGATCAATGTTGGATAAGAGTTAGTTGAATATAGTATTTGGGTTGTCGTAACGATGTTTTACACAACATCCGTTTTAACCCAAATAAGTGTGAACTTGGAAATAGAATAATAAATATTTCCTAAGTATAGAAATAAACGAGATTGGAAAAGAGATAAGCAATTGGAATATTTTCCAATTTTAAATAGCATATATTTTCTAAAGTTTAGAAAATAAAGGAAGGCCATATTCAGAAATGTTTTCCAAATAACATAAAAGGCCAATATGGTTATTGAAAATACTTGGTTAACAAATATTGATAAAGAATAGAGAAGTGATTTAACTAATGGAATATTGATTATGGGCTCAGTTGAATTTCAAAAAGGAAAATTTGATTTTTGAAAAGAGTAAACTGTTTAAAAACTCCCATGGAAAGACTGTTTGAATTAAAAACAAATTTAACAGAAATTTGTGAAATCAAATTTGAATTAAAGTAAAGTCAGTTAAGTGGTAACTGAAGTTGAATTAAAATCGAATAAGATGGATTTGTGAAATTAGAATCCGAAATGGTATTGGATTGAGGAGTTAAGGACTTGAAAGTCAAGAATTGAAACTCAAGTTGAAATGATATTTGGCTCGAATATAAGCGAATGGTTGCGTTGTGGATAAAAGCAAGCAGATTGGAATTTGATTGGGATGACCCTTGTAACCGCTGACTTGATAATAGGTGGAAAGGATACAATGATATGCCGACAAAAAGGTACAACTTTATATTTCTATAAGATATAAGATTTATGAGCCGAATTGGCAAGCCGTTTGGCTGTTTGATTTTCTTTTGGGTTGGAGATGGCCCAGAGAGGCAAGTGGTGGTTTGACCTATTGACCAGTACAAAGGAGGTGCTGGCGAATTTTTTTCGAAGAGTTAAGGCGTTAGAAAATTTTCAGGATTTTTGAAAATTTTCGTTCATAAGAATTAATAAATAATTTAATTGAAATTAAATTGGTTCAGTTGAAACTGAAGTTAAGAAGTGAACAAATATGTTCTAACCAGTCGATAGGGTCGTCCTCTACTTTTTAGCAATTTCGAGGACGAAATTATTTTAAGTGGGGAAGATTGTAATGACCTGCATTGGCAGAGATATTATGATTAATTTATTTTATTATATAAATGGTGGTTTATTGAATTAAATGATCGTGGAATTAAATAATAGTGAATATTCAATTAAAATAATAAATTAAAAATATATTTAATTCTGAAATAATCAGAATTGGCTGAAATGGCGATATGGTGTGAACCGGATCATCTGTAATATTTAATTCAGCTTGTAATTGAATTTGAATAACGAATATATTTAAATAACGACAATTTGAACTTATAATTATATTATAATTATAATCGAACTCGAAATGGCGCGGCAGTTCGCTATTTGGCGATTTGAACTTCAACTGAATGTACAGGATTTGTTTTAAACCAGATTTCTGTGAAACAAGAAACGTGTGGAGCTGGTGGAGTATATCTTCCTAGTGGAAGAGAAAAATCTGGATTTCGTTGGATAGATTTTGATTTACGTCCAAATCAAATATTAAAATAGTCGCTATAGAATCGTTTATCGACCATAACGGTTATTTCGAAATAACTAGATATCGGTTGTGAATTCAGACAAGGTTCTTTTGGGATGTAGTGATAATTTAATTTTTAGAATTTTACTGAAATTTTTAATTAATTAAGTAAGCAACTTTTTATTTGGAGTATTTGGCACCCTGTAAGTCAACATTTCGGGGTTTCACAGAATAAGTCAACCTACCGGTATTATTATATTTCTGGAGTCGGGACACCTCACTCGTCACGATGATGTGTTTATTTCTGTCTGTAGTAGTCGGACATGAATGAAATTGTACGCTACTAAAACTTATAACAAATATACTGTTTTAGATGCTCCACGTAAAGGAACCCTCTACCCTAGCCTTCAACGTATGATCAAAACATAGCCACGCTAGACTATAGTACTGGAAACCGCATGGTATATATATATAAATATCGTTTACATTCCTTATAGACCTAATTCCGTGAGCTTCTGCAAACAGAAATGAGCCGCCATCTTCTATATTTCTTCAAACATTTATCTAAAATCAAATGCTCAATGGATTTAAGTAACGTCGGATCCATTATACTCGTGAGTAGAAGTGTAACACCCCGTAATTCTGTGACATTAAGATTCTCAAATCAAAGTATAATTAATTTTTAAAAGAAAAATTAAAAGAAAAAGATCCATGCAGTTGTTTAATTTAAGTATTGTAACTAACATGAAAAAAAAGAGGTAAGGAGAGAACAATAATTATTATTGTTCTAAGACTTATTAACAAAAGCCTCTGTAGCTCAGTTGGTTAAGGCATTGGATTGGTAGCATGGAGGTCGGGGGTTCGAACCCCGGCGGCGGCATAATTTTTTTTATCATTGTTTTAGAGAGGGCCAACTAAACATGCAAATATATGTACGTATACAAATTCAAAATTTGAAAGGATAAGAACGTACGTATAAGGAAATAAAGAAAATATATATATATACATATGAGAAATATAAATATATATATATATATATACAAAAATATATGTATACGAAAGATAAAATTCAAGATAAGGATACAGTCAATGAAATATGGCAACATCATTTGAATTTTGAAAATAAAATGAAAGTTGTGCGTATATATATACGCGTAAAATGGTCGTTAGAGGAATTGTATACATATAAGAATATTTCATGTGAATAAAACAGTTAAATAAATTCCAGAAATTCAAAAGTTTGAAAATCAAACTTTTACGCCAAAATAGCTTGTGGGACCCAATGCTGACTCAGCACTGCGTGTATGATAAGGTTTGGCTAGATTCATCTACGTACCTGGACTATTTTCTTAACTAGGTTCAATGCTGACTCAGCGCTGCGTGTACGATAAGGTCTTGAGCAGCTATATAAACAGCCCTAGTCTTCATTCTCTTTGCACCAATTCTCTTCTATCCTTATGCTGCTAAGATTCATGGCTTCTTCCCCTCCTCTAAATTTTCTTAAATAAATAAAATAAAATATGATTCAAGACGAGGAGATGCTGCTAAAAGACTTTTAAGGAGGGATTCAAATCAAAGTTTCAAGTGAAGAATTCAAAGGCTAGCTCAAACAAGTTTCAAGCAACGACGCACGAATCATAGCCATGCTTTCCTTCTTTTCTAGATCTATTTTCTGTAAGTTGGTTATTTCTAGAACTGAATATTTTGTTTTATTTGTGACATGAAATTAAAGGAATAAAGGAATATGCCAAATCTCTCTCTCTCTCTTCGAATCTTGTTTATGCTCTTGGACTGAATTAAGAACTGTTACGATTCGAGGACAAATAAGACTGTAACCGTGACTATGACCATAGAACTGTGGCCTTTGAAAGCATATGCCTTTGGACTATGACATAAGCCTTTGATTTTGGGACATATAAACATTGCCTATGACAATGACTTATGACTATGGGAATCATTTTCCCTTTTGGACTATGAACATCGCATATGACTATGGACATTTCCTATGACTGTGACTGTGACTACAAGGATTATTTCCTTGACTAGGCCTATACCTTTGATTTGGACATAAACTATTACTTATGACATAATGAGGACAACTGTGATTTTGACACCCATGATTTATGATTAGGAAAATATTGCTTTAGTTTTGTGATTGAGAAGTTGGGTCTAAACCCAATTATTTATTCTACCTGTTCCTTGGTTTTTCTTTGGTTTTAAGACAGTGGGAATTTACCTATTAAGTTAGGTCTACCCACGTTCTTGAACCTATTTTGCCCATTCTTTGGTTTTAAGACAGTGGGAATTTACCTATTTAGTTAGGTCTACCCATATTCTTGAACCTACATTGTTATCCAAACCTTTTTATGCCAATTATTCCTTCTTGTCATTTTGATTTATTCCCTTTTTTATCTACGAATCTAGATTTATTTATAATCTAGGTTGAATCACGATTATTCGAACGGTGGGAATGCGATTTGGGGAAAAACATGGAAATGAATATGAACGTAGTTGTAAACTTGGAAATTGGCATAATTTGGAATATGTATTATGACATGCATATTAAAATGAAAACGGGGAAATTTGACATGGATTAGGGAATATGTGATTTTGACATATTAAATTTAGCGTTAGTAAGTAAGCTAAATTTTAGGCATAAAATGTAAACTAGAAAAATAATTCTAGTTTTGCCATAAATTGTGAATTAGGATGTTAAACCAAGATTGGGTTAATTAAGGTTGATTTGGAATAAGTATATTAGCACAATTTTGAATTTATTCATAATTGTGAGCAATTGTCATGTTTAGAATAAATTATGGTTAGCGACACTAAACTTGGTATAATTTACATACCAAAAAGTATAAATATGATAAATAAGAGAGAATGGGCCATAATAATAAATATGACAATGTACATTAAAAGAGTAGTAATGAAATCAGTAAATTAGGAGTAATTTACTTATAGAATTCGTCATAAATGTTAAATTGTTCATTTACCACAAAATATGTAACTTGGTTAAATTTTGGCCATAAATTATAAACTAGGATATTTAATCTAGTTTCGGCAATGAAATAGGAAATGGCTTAAACTGCATGTTGGGTTAGGACTTGGGCCTAGAATATAAGTATACTAGTAGGCTTGACAAATAAATATAGGCCAAATTTGTCTAAAAAGGGGAAATGGGCTTTTGAAATAAATTGTTAACAATTTATAAACAAAAGAAAAGTATTTTGATAACACCCCTTTTTATAACACATAGACCAGAAGGTTCTAGGGTGACAGAGAGGATAGTGTCTAGGCTTGGGTTTGGAAAATACAAGTTTCCTGCCCTCCCTGGCTATCCCTAACTGATCCGAAGGACGGGATGGTTGTTTTCAAGACCAGATTTGGAAATTAATCAAAAACCCTTTGAACTTAGAAAACATGAATATGCCTAACCCGAGGTTAGACTGAGTTGCGGTGTAAACCTGCCCGGAACTGACCGGCACATCCAGTAACCGCAGCAATATCTGTCTACTGTGAGAGGTTGCGGCTTTAATTTATTAATTAAAGCTAGAATGGGAAGGTTAAGGAACACTTGACCAACTTAGCACAGTTAAAGCTAGAATGGGAGGATTAAGTCCATGGGAATACTTAGCCAAATTAACATGTTGACTAGACTAGAAGGTGGGGTTAAGTAATGTTAATACACTTAGCCAATTTAACATGTTAATTAGACTAGAGGTTGGGTTAAGTTATACACTTAGCCAAATTAATATGTTAGCTGGACTAGACCATAGGGTTAAGTAAACTTGAATGCTTAACCATCAGAATATGATAAATGAATAGGGTTAAGTAAAAAAGCATAAAGGGATAACACTTAACCAGTGTAATAGGATAAGGGAAGAGGGTTAAGATAGCTTCAATCGACTAAAGACAATTAACCAACCCAACCTGGCGAGAAAGAAAACTAAATAGTAAACCTCAGTTGAAAAAGGGACTAAGTAGTAAAACTTAGTTAAGAAAACAAGGAATTTGGAAACTAAGTGGTAAACCTTAGTTAGTAGAACTAAGTAGTAATTCTTAGTATAACACGAAGGAGCGGACATCCATATGGTTTTAAGAAGGCTCCAACGAATTGGGTTACGAAGCCCGAGGCTTTGAGGGGACGTGAGGGTACTCTTGGTATCCCTCTGTGAGGCTGCAGATGATCATCCTGGGCTCACAGAGGTTAAGGTCTGCGTTAGAAGAACCGAGGTTATGCCTTGGTTGCAATAAATATATGTGGCAACCTAAAGACTAGGATGGACCAGCGTGATTCGGCGAGAAGACGGTAGCCCTGTGATAGCAACTCGTTGTCTACCATCCATCTTGAGTCAATCGAGATACGTGAAGCGGAAAGGCGGAGAACTCCAAAAGACCATATACTTGCTATCTAGTTATGGTTGCGGATGGCCATAGGATAGTGGGGCACCGGGGGCCGGCGTATAGTTCTCATTTTACAAGGTGTGCCTTTCATTAGTTGAGGGAGGGGTCAAGTGGGACCATAGCCACTGGAATAAAAACAGACCTTAGCATCTGCATCGGCAGATATCCGAAAGCTCCCGACCGAGTTCTGTATTCCTTGATTTGCCCTGTCACAGCACTCGGATCGCACATTACAGGACATGTGCATCTAGACAAGCGATAACGATTCGCGATACATGCGTGGGGAAGCCTAGGAGCATATATCACTCTAGGTAGTGTGTCCTAGACTTGGGGGCATTGTTCGACAGGTAGCGTAATCCCTAGTTGGACTAGGTGGCATAAACCCTGAACTCGAAAAGCGTTCAGCAGATAGTGTAAAACTATAGTTAAATCTAAGAAGCACTTGATAGAAAACTCTAGACTAGATCTAGGTAATAAATAATAAATGTATGCCTAAAGACAATGGAAACTACAGGGGTTGGGATCACGTTATCGTTACTTGTTGAACACTAGTTAGGTGGTGCAGAGATATAGAAACCAGTATAACAAGAAAATAGCGAAGCTGCGAAAGTATTAGAGCGTACCCAGCCATCTTAGCATATCTTGTGACTACCTTGTCTAATCTTGTTGACCTTATCGTCATGGTGTAATCTTGTATTCAGTTAATTCATGTCGTTTTGTTTTTCCATGTTCACATGCTAGAAGTTACTGAACTTACTCAGGCTTTATGTCTGACTCTGTTTTTCTTTCGTCTTCTTTTCTTCCGTTCCCCCCCCCCAGGTAGTTGAGGAGGGAATAGTATAACTCAGGATTAGACTGGACCGTTGCTCTTTCCCAGCTTGAAGATTTGACGAAGTTGACTTTGGATTCTCTTCCAGATGCTATGGCTGGCTCTTGCTACATTGGAGAATATATAAATGTATTTTCATGTTTCTTTATTTTATAAAGGCAGATGATACTCTGATATTGTAAAAGAATCTTGTACAGACTAAATTATCAATAAAGCAAAGTTCTATTTTCCACTGTTTAATAATTTGTCTGTCTTGTAATTTATCTGCATCTTTTACCCAAAATGCTCCACAGAACTTAGTGCATTCCCTTTGTGAGTGACACTAACGGACGTGGGGTGTTACACGTGGTATCAGAGCTGAAGGTTACCGGATCAGATAAAAGATTTGAAAAAATTATTTTCAAAAGGTTTTTAAAGAAGCATTTTTAAAAGAAAGGATTTGTTTTAAAGGCATATTCCCCAAAGCCATACGCATTGTCTCCTCTTCCTCTGTTTGAATTCTTGTCTCCTTCTTTCTTGAGTCTCTGGGGCTCCTGGCTTTCTGGGAGGTAACCTCATCGAAGGGCAAAGTAGTGCCCGACTTCCATCTATAGCCGTAGTTGTTTCACTTACGGCCAGTCTTCTTTCAAGTTTATAGGGTTTTTCCGTGCGATAGAGGCAACTTTCGAGAGATTTGCCAACATGGTTACACACGGAAGTTTGGCAAAGGAGCACGACCCAAGGATGAGGAAATTATGGATGTAGACTTGGCTCACGAAGGAGGAAGGGATTATAAAACCTAAGACAAGAGCAAGTATCTTTACTATGGTATGATAGGACATATACTTAAGGACAAGGGCAAGAACGAGGACGAGATTTTCAGAAGGACAAGTACATGCTTTCGCCACCAAGCGCACGTAGGAGAAAGGTGGTCCGGTTGGAAGAGTCTAGTTTTCTGTTCGTACTATTTCCTTAGGTTCCAGCGCTTCTTAATTGTTCATACCCACTTCCATAGTTGAGTCTCTGCACCATAGTACGTGTATAGTAGAAAGATCCCACTAGAGTCTCAAATCCAATTGGTGGTCCGACCAGTTTTTGGTTAGTAGGGATTTGAGGATAGCTATCGAGTTTGCTTATATCATCTCACGTAGATCGTCTAAATTCGGAGAAGATATTCCTTGGATGCTTGTCTGATATTGGTTTAGGCCTTTGGGGGTTGTACTTGAGGAATGTCGAGTTCGGTTTGGATGGTTTGCGTGAAAGATGAATAGTTGTGGTAGGTACTCTAAAAAGTACGGAGTGATCTTTTGACTCTAATAGTTATGGCGTATACTTGGCGCCGTGATTGACATCTGTTTATTTTGGAAATGGAGATTAGGAACTTCACAATCATGAAGATAAATTGGTTAAGATACGGTGGAGTAAAGCTCAAGAAGGCTAGATACTAGCAACATGCCCTTTTTCCTTAAGGGTGCATCCTTGATTTCTCTGTTTAGGAGCTTTACGCGTAGTTGTTTCTCTCTTTCCAAAGTATATCCTCTAGGTCGTATCTGCGATCCTTAGGTAGAAGCCAATGGATGTAAACATGTATTTGAAACATGTTATGGTTGAATGGTTGCAAGTGGTTGCAAATGGTTGCTCGTGGATGCATATGCATACGTATTAGGCACTAGATCAAGTTCGGACACTCTCATATTGCATTTACATATATGCATTTGTTTATAAGTTGAACTTGATATGATATCATATGGACGTTGCATATGGATGAATGGCTGTGCACGCATGTAGTATTTACATGACTAGGGATGTTTGCATGCATGATTGGATGCATGGCACTAACATGATTTGCATTAAGGAGGTCAACTGAATCAGTAGACCGCCTGATTTTGCATTAGATAGAGACATATACACACACTATGCATATGAACATGAAAGCATTAGAAATCTTTTAAGGACAATGAATGCCTGTGATTGAATGGTTGAGTAGATGGGTGATTGGATGGTAGGACACATTCTTCCTAACTTGAAGATTTCGGTGACGAAATCCTTTTAAGTGGGGGAGAATGTAACACCCCGTAATTCTGTGACATTAAGATTCTCAAATCAAAGTATAATTAATTTTTAAAAGAAAAATTAAAAGAAAAAGATCCATGCAGTTGTTTAATTTAAGTATTGTAACTAACATGAAAAAAAAGAGGTAAGGAGAGAACAATAATTATTATTGTTCTAAGACTTATTAACAAAAGCCTCTGTAGCTCAGTTGGTTAAGGCATTGGATTGGTAGCATGGAGGTCGGGGGTTCGAACCCCGGCGGCGGCATAATTTTTTTTATCATTGTTTTAGAGAGGGCCAACTAAACATGCAAATATATGTACGTATACAAATTCAAAATTTGAAAGGATAAGAACGTACGTATAAGGAAATAAAGAAAATATATATATATACATATGAGAAATATAAATATATATATATATATATACAAAAATATATGTATACGAAAGATAAAATTCAAGATAAGGCTACAGTCAATGAAATATGGCAACATCATTTGAATTTTGAAAATAAAATGAAAGTTGTGCGTATATATATACGCGTAAAATGGTCGTTAGAGGAATTGTATACATATAAGAATATTTCATGTGAATAAAACAGTTAAATAAATTCCAGAAATTCAAAAGTTTGAAAATCAAACTTTTACGCCAAAATAGCTTGTGGGACCCAATGCTGACTCAGCACTGCGTGTATGATAAGGTTTGGCTAGATTCATCTACGTACCTGGACTATTTTCTTAACTAGGTTCAATGCTGACTCAGCGCTGCGTGTACGATAAGGTCTTGAGCAGCTATATAAACAGCCCTAGTCTTCATTCTCTTTGCACCAATTCTCTTCTATCCTTATGCTGCTAAGATTCATGGCTTCTTCCCCTCCTCTAAATTTTCTTAAATAAATAAAATAAAATATGATTCAAGACGAGGAGATGCTGCTAAAAGACTTTTAAGGAGGGATTCAAATCAAAGTTTCAAGTGAAGAATTCAAAGGCTAGCTCAAACAAGTTTCAAGCAACGACGCACGAATCATAGCCATGCTTTCCTTCTTTTCTAGATCTATTTTCTGTAAGTTGGTTATTTCTAGAACTGAATATTTTGTTTTATTTGTGACATGAAATTAAAGGAATAAAGGAATATGCCAAATCTCTCTCTCTCTCTTCGAATCTTGTTTATGCTCTTGGACTGAATTAAGAACTGTTACGATTCGAGGACAAATAAGACTGTAACCGTGACTATGACCATAGAACTGTGGCCTTTGAAAGCATATGCCTTTGGACTATGACATAAGCCTTTGATTTTGGGACATATAAACATTGCCTATGACAATGACTTATGACTATGGGAATCATTTTCCCTTTTGGACTATGAACATCGCATATGACTATGGACATTTCCTATGACTGTGACTGTGACTACAAGGATTATTTCCTTGACTAGGCCTATACCTTTGATTTGGACATAAACTATTACTTATGACATAATGAGGACAACTGTGATTTTGACACCCATGATTTATGATTAGGAAAATATTGCTTTAGTTTTGTGATTGAGAAGTTGGGTCTAAACCCAATTATTTATTCTACCTGTTCCTTGGTTTTTCTTTGGTTTTAAGACAGTGGGAATTTACCTATTAAGTTAGGTCTACCCACGTTCTTGAACCTATTTTGCCCATTCTTTGGTTTTAAGACAGTGGGAATTTACCTATTTAGTTAGGTCTACCCATATTCTTGAACCTACATTGTTATCCAAACCTTTTTATGCCAATTATTCCTTCTTGTCATTTTGATTTATTCCCTTTTTTATCTACGAATCTAGATTTATTTATAATCTAGGTTGAATCACGATTATTCGAACGGTGGGAATGCGATTTGGGGAAAAACATGGAAATGAATATGAACGTAGTTGTAAACTTGGAAATTGGCATAATTTGGAATATGTATTATGACATGCATATTAAAATGAAAACGGGGAAATTTGACATGGATTAGGGAATATGTGATTTTGACATATTAAATTTAGCGTTAGTAAGTAAGCTAAATTTTAGGCATAAAATGTAAACTAGAAAAATAATTCTAGTTTTGCCATAAATTGTGAATTAGGATGTTAAACCAAGATTGGGTTAATTAAGGTTGATTTGGAATAAGTATATTAGCACAATTTTGAATTTATTCATAATTGTGAGCAATTGTCATGTTTAGAATAAATTATGGTTAGCGACACTAAACTTGGTATAATTTACATACCAAAAAGTATAAATATGATAAATAAGAGAGAATGGGCCATAATAATAAATATGACAATGTACATTAAAAGAGTAGTAATGAAATCAGTAAATTAGGAGTAATTTACTTATAGAATTCGTCATAAATGTTAAATTGTTCATTTACCACAAAATATGTAACTTGGTTAAATTTTGGCCATAAATTATAAACTAGGATATTTAATCTAGTTTCGGCAATGAAATAGGAAATGGCTTAAACTGCATGTTGGGTTAGGACTTGGGCCTAGAATATAAGTATACTAGTAGGCTTGACAAATAAATATAGGCCAAATTTGTCTAAAAAGGGGAAATGGGATTTTGAAATAAATTGTTAACAATTTATAAACAAAAGAAAAGTATTTTGATAACACCCCTTTTTATAACACATAGACCAGAAGGTTCTAGGGTGACAGAGAGGATAGTGTCTAGGCTTGGGTTTGGAAAATACAAGTTTCCTGCCCTCCCTGGCTATCCCTAACTGATCCGAAGGACGGGATGGTTGTTTTCAAGACCAGATTTGGAAATTAATCAAAAACCCTTTGAACTTAGAAAACATGAATATGCCTAACCCGAGGTTAGACTGAGTTGCGGTGTAAACCTGCCCGGAACTGACCGGCACATCCAGTAACCGCAGCAATATCTGTCTAATGTGAGAGGTTGCGGCTTTAATTTATTAATTAAAGCTAGAATGGGAAGGTTAAGGAACACTTGACCAACTTAGCACAGTTAAAGCTAGAATGGGAGGATTAAGTCCATGGGAATACTTAGCCAAATTAACATGTTGACTAGACTAGAAGGTGGGGCTAAGTAAAGTTAATACACTTAGCCAATTTAACATGTTAATTAGACTAGAGGTTGGGGTTAAGTTATACACTTAGCCAAATTAATATGTTAGCTGGACTAGACCATAAGGTTAAGTAAACTTGAATGCTTAACCATCAGAATATGATAAATGAATAGGGTTAAGTAAAAAAGCATAAAGGGATAACACTTAACCAGTGTAATAGGATAAGGGAAGAGGGTCAAGATAGCTTCAATCGACTAAGGACACTTAACCAACCCAACCTGGCGAGAAAGAAAACTAAATAGTAAACCTCAGTTGAAAAAGGGACTAAGTAGTAAAACTTAGTTAAGAAAACAAGGAATTTGGAAACTAAGTGGTAAACCTTAGTTAGTAGAACTAAGTAGTAATTCTTAGTATAACACGAAGGAGCGGACATCCATATGGTTTTAAGAAGGCTCCAACGAATTGGGTTACGAAGCCCGAGGCTTTGAGGGGACGTGAGGGTACTCTTGGTATCCCTCTGTGAGGCTGCAGATGATCATCCTGGGCTCACAGAGGTTAAGGTCTGCGTTAGAAGAACCGAGGATATGCCTTGGTTGCAATAAATATATGTGGCAACCTAAAGACTAGGATGGACCAGCGTGATTCGGCGAGAAGACGGTAGCCCTGTGATAGCAACTCGTCGTCTACCATCCATCTTGAGTCAATCGAGATACGTGAAGCGGAAAGGCGGAGAACTCCAAAAGACCATATACTTGCTATCTAGTTATGGTTGCGGATGGCCATAGGATAGTGGGGCACCGGGGGCCGGCGTATAGTTCTCATTTTACAAGGTGTGCCTTTCATTAGTTGAGGGAGGGGTCAAGTGGGACCATAGCCACTGGAATAAAAACAGACCTTAGCATCTGCATCGGCAGATATCCGAAAGCTCCCGACCGAGTTCTATATTCCTTGATTTGCCATGTCACAGGACTCGGGTCGCACATTACAGGACATGTGCATCTAGACAAGCGATAACGATTCGCGATACATGCATGGGGAAGCCTAGGAGCATATACCACTCTAGGTAGTGTGTGCTAGAATTGGGGGCATTGTTCGACAGGTAGCGTAATCCCTAGTTGGACTAGGTGGCATAAACCCTGAACTCGAAAAGCGTTCAGCAGATAGCGTAAAACTATAGTTAAATCTAAGAAGCACTTGATAGAAAACCCTAGACTAGATCTAGGTAATAAATAATAAATGTATGCCTAAAGACAATGGAAACAACAGGGGTTGGGATCACGTTATCGTTACTAGTTGAACACTAGTTAGGTGGTGCAGAGATATTGATTGACATAGAAATGTGTTTATTTTATGCTCTTATATCTTATCTTTTGTATATAAATGAATATTACTTGGGTATTGTTTTGTTACTTTTACAGATATTCCAACCCAGCCCGCATGCAACCAGAAAAGTAGAGAAATAGAGATGAAATTGATATATATTTACATTTTGAAGAATTGTAGATGAAGATCTCACATCTAGTTGCTGTTGGACAAGAAAAGAATTGATAAAAAGGCTTTGCACATCACAAATCAATGAGGAAGTGTCAAGGAAGCAAGAGGAAAAGAGAAAAGGCCCAAATAGTGTTCATTTATCTAAGGCCCATTTATGTTCTCATTGTAAACTAATTAGTGATGTAATGACCAGGCCCAGTTATCATTAGGGTTAGGGTTAGGGTTTGGCTATCTACCCTATATATACCCTTGTAATGGCATTGTTGCCACCATCCTATCATATATCTCATTCTATTCTCTTCTTCATTAATAAAACTCAATTTTCTTTTTATGCAATTTTCTATTTCTTAGCAATTAGTGTTGTCTACACGATTAGATTCGGTAGAACACTATTTGTATTTTGCATTTCTTTTCATTAGTGATTGACCGTCTGATTAGATTCAGCGGTAATCCTAATTTTATTTCCTGTTGTTATTTATATTCCGCACTTTTATTTTCTGTATTTTAATCGCGTTCATAGGTTAAATTGGATTTGATTAGATTTGAATCTGATTCATAGTTTCATTGCTTTTCCATTGAAATTGTGATTTGATCGTCGGTTCAGTTAGATCTGTTCTGAATCAAATTACAGTTTTAACTTTGTTTTGTTTTATTTTCAAAATCAGCCTCCAAAGTTTCGTCTAACACGCCCAAGAAGAAATAAATAATAATTTTTAATTATACCTCCCTGTGTTCGACCTGTATGCTACACACCTGTACGCTTGCAGTAATTATTTAAAATATCGCACTTTTCTGATTCATAGATTAGCGACGATCAAGTTTTTGGCGCCGTTGCCGGGGAGGTAACGATTGAATTTTATTGTTTATTTAATTTTCGATTCGTGTTAGTTTTTATTTTATTTTGTATATATTTTTGTTTCTTGTACATATAGAAAAAATCTCAATTAGTGATGTGGCGTATTAATTACATTGATACTATCATGAACTAAGCAAGAGAAAAAAATAATTTCTTGCCTTTATTTTCTTTCAATTTCTTTTCCTATTTTCAATTATTCCTTTCCATTTTTCAATCCTCCTTCCTACTTTTATATTCATTTCATTTTTCAATCCTCCTTCCTACTTTTATATTCATTTCTTCTTTTACAATCTTTCAAAAAAAAAAACTTGCCTTTTTTCTTTTAATTTTCCTTCTTTTTTTCATTTATTTCTTTCCTTTTTTTTATTTTGCATTTCTTCCAATCTAATTCCTTCAAGAAGAAAAAAAATATATACAAAAAAAAAAGAAAGTTGCTAATTTTTCTTCAATTTCTTTCCATCTTTCTACCACCTTGCTGATTTTCACATTTTTCTTTTCTCTTTCCTTTTCTTTTTATTTGTTTCCATCTTTTGTCTACAACTTTCTAAAAAAAAAAAAATTTGCAATTTCTTCTCTGCCTACTTTGATTTCTTTCTTGTTTTTGTCTGCTTTTATTTCTTTCCTCAATTTCTTCTACCCTTCCTCTCTACTCAAAAAACCTTGCTTTTTTCTCTTATTTCCTTCCTCTTTTATTATTTTTTTTCATTTTTGTTTTGCTTTTTCCCATTCATTTCTTTCCCTTTCTTCTTGTTCAAATTTTCATAAAAAAAACTTGCATTTTTTTTTAATTTCTTTCCAATTGCATTTATCATTAACCTTTTACAATCTCTCTTTCCATTTTTTCATTTATTTCTTTCCTGCTCTCTCCTTCATTAAAAAAAAACAACTATCAATTTTCCTTTATTCTTTCCATCTTTCCACTTCCTATCCAATTGTCTTTTTCTTTTTGCAAATTTCAAAAAAAAAAAAAAACGATTCCTCTTTTGCAACTTTTTTTCCTTTCTTCTTTTGTCTTTCTTGTTCTCAATACATTGATTTCTTTTCTTCTCTTACAAATTTCCTTTCTTTTCAAAAAAAAAAAAAAAAAAAATCCTCTTTTGATTTCTTTCCTCTTTATTCCTCCTTTCCAATTTTCTATATAATTACTTCTCATTCTTCTTTTACAAGTTCAAAAAAAAAAAAAAAATCTTGCCATTTTTCTTTTAATTCTTCCCTATTTTCAACTTCTTTCTCCTTCCTTTCGTTTGTTTCTCCTCTTACTAATATCTCACATCCTTTCTTCTTTTACAATTTGCTGAAGAAAAAAAAATCCTTTTATAAATTTCTCTTCTCTGCCTTGTAATTAATTTTCTTTCTTTCTCCATTTATTTCTTTCCCTTTTCAAGTTTTTCCTTTCTCATTTTTTTCTCTCTCTTCTAATTTTACAACAATAAACAAAAGAAAAAATTCTTTCTGTTTTTGTCTTCTCTTTTATTGCTTTCCCTTCTCAATTTCTTTTCCAAATCTTTTACAATTACTTTCCTTTCTTCCTTTACAATTCTCTTTCTTTTCTGAAATCTCTCTTCCCATTTTTTTTTTGTCATTTGTTTCTTTCCTATTTGTCCGCTTTTCAACACTAATAAAAAAAAGGCAAGGACATAATTTTTTTTCCATTATTCTTCCCTGCTTCATTTTTTCCCTCTGATCAAATACCCCTCTCTCTCACACAATCTCATTTCACCACATTTTTTTTTCAATCTACACTTCAGCACCATCTTCTTCAATCCCTCCTTCCCACCACACTTCTGCCACAACGCACAAACCAACCCCATCCACAAGCATTCTCTCAAAAAAAATTCCAAACTTTTTTTAACCTACCACAGCCTCACATTTTCTTGTGCTTTTTTTTTGTTATTTACTTCATTAAAAAAAACCAAAAATAAAAAAAAGAGTTTCAAACCAAGGACAAAGTGACTGGAGTTCAAGCAACAAATCTAGAATTCAGAAATCAGAAGAAATTGCAAATAGTGAGATTTCAATCATTGACGCTACTCATTTTTTCTGGATGGACAGCCATACCCCACTGTAAATTTCTTTTAACTCCACAGGTGCTCTGCTGCAAAAATATAGAAATTGCTTGTAAAAATCTTCTGCAGGGGCAGCGGCTTGCTTGTACAATATTTTAATTTTCTGTTATTATTCTGTCACCGTTCTGTGTCTGATATTTCTGAATCTGTTTGTGAGGAACGAATTTTCATAACTAAAATCATCATGCTCGTCTTTTTAAATTTTAACACTTGATTTGATTTGCAAAATAATATAATTGAAAAGTGGTGCTTTGTGAAGTTGACTGTCTCGTATAATTGGATCGCGGATATATAGTAGTTCAATTTATTGAACTATTAGCAAAAGAGGTTGCATACTACCCGTAAAACATTGGTCGTATCCCTTAGTTTTATACTATACGTGAACGGCCATAAGACCCTCTTACCCCTTCTAATTGAGTCAGTTAATTAATAGAGCATTACTCGACATTTTATATTATTTTGAATTGAGAATAATTTCTGTCTTGCCGTGATTTCATTTCAAATGTCCAATTCAAAAAAATCTTTGAGAGAATTGTGGGATAATAGTCGAAGTAGACGTCCGCTTGAAGAGTATGATTTTGAATTACAACTCATGAAGCAGAATTTTCCAAAATTTCGCGAGCCAAATGTCAACAATTTTCAAAATTTTCAAAATGACCAACATTTTCAAAGTTATGATCGAAATGACGACTTCAATTCAAATTTCAATAATTTTGATTATGGGCCACACCCACATCAAAACGGTGTTGAATCGCAACATACCTTTGATCAACATCGATATGGGGTTGGAAACCAATTCGAAAATAATTTTGAAAATGATTTTCAAACCGATCAAAATTTTCAATACTACAACACATATCCACATCTTGAGAATGACCAAAATTGGAATTTTCCCACCAATTTTAACAATTTTGGTTACGAACCTAATTTTCAAAATCAAAATGATTTCCAATCTCAATTTCAATTTTCTGAAAATTCAAACTATTTTGAAAATCAAGAAATCCAAAGCGAGAGCTCTCAAATCAATGATCGTCTTAACATTCTGAGAGAGAGGGAAGAAAGACTAAATAAAAAGGCTGATGAACTTCTTTGTTTATTGACATCTTTGAAAGAACAACGAGAGCAACAAAATCAAATTCAATGCGATGAATCAGGAAATAATCCATTCTTTACTGATACTGAAAATTTTCAGATTACAACTATGGAAATTGAGAATAACGATCTAAATGAAGTTGTTCACAATTCAGCAAATGATTTAGACTTCAATTCTTTTCAGGAAAAAGATTTAAGCTCAGATTTTGATCTTCCTCTTTCAAACTACGAGAAACTTGAAATTTTTGAAATTGAACAAAATGAAAATGTTGAATTTTTCAATCCAAATTTGAAAAAGAATTTTAACGAACATGAATTTCTTGGATTGTACGAGGATGAGTTGCCAAATGAGGACCAAGTGGATTCACGTCACGAGTTCGAAAATTTTAACCTTGAGAAATTCTCGAACGAACTTGAAATTGTAAGTGTCGAAAATACGTTGTCAGTTAATGATGAGAAATGTGATCACCTAGTCTTGAACAACAGTCAGATTTCAACTTTCACTGAATTTATATACGATCACAAATTTTTGAAAAATTACACTGACAAATTTGTTGAATACATGAACTACTTTTGGAATGCTGGCTTGGTTGAAAAACTTCAGTTTAGGACGACCCTAGATATTTATCTCCTGGACTACAAATCTAGGTTCAAAGATGAGATGGTTTTCAAAAACTTTGGCTTGCTAGAAAACATGTCTAGACATAGTGGGAACGGGACTCATAGGGCAAGAACCAAGTGTGGGGGAAAACGTTGGTGGAATTCTTTGCATCGTGTGCACCGCAAATACATATATCATTGTACATATGATCCATTCTTACATATAGTTAGAATGCATTTCATTCTGCAAATCATTTTGCATCTAATCCATCTATGGGTTTTATCTTTCAAATTTAGGAAACGTTCACAGTGTGGACACTGTCTCAATCAAGTGTGGGGGGGGGAGTCTGCATTGCATTCTTTTGATTTTTCTTTAATTTTTCTTTCTTTTCATGTAGGACCATCATACATTTTATATCGTAGTAACATACCATATTTTTTTTTTAAATACGACTCATTTTCAATGGATACAACAAAATAAGTTTACAATTTTTAGCCAGTTGATAGTATTTTTTTCTCTCAACTTAGATCGAATAAGAAATATAATGAAAAGTTTAATTTTGAGGGATAATAGTGTAACCGGTACATAGGGAGATTCTTAGGTGATGGCCATGAAATCTATTCTATATTGTAGACTTTGTTTAAATAAGTGGAGGACTTAAAATACTTATAATGGCTTGTCAAATCTTTAAAACTAAGTTGTGTTAAGTTGAATTCGCGTAACTCTCTTGTTGTGCTTATAAATTCAATAAAAATAATAGTAATCCAAGGGTATCCAACATTGCTTGTATATCGAGCGTTGGTGTGCAAACCCGCCAAGCTCTATCCGACACGTTGTTGACAAAGTCAAAGTTGGAATATCTTGGTCTCATTTTATGAGATTGGACACCTAAGGATTACCGACACGTTGTTGACAAAGTCAAAGTCGGCCTGCACAATCCGCCAAGCTCTTTACCCACTCTCCGTTAGTCCGCGAGGCAGTGCATGGGTGGTAAACCTTGGTCTTTTTAGTTAGGTGTATGTACTTAATCATAAATCTTAAACTTTTATAGAATAAAGAATAAGCGATGATACCCAAACACTTCTTGACCTTATTGATTTGACTAGCCACATATGAGAAAATTAGAATACCACTTTTGCAGACTGTGCCATGCAAACTAAGAATTTATTTCATGGCTGCACTATATTATCAACCGAACTAACTGGCCAAACTGGAATTTAACATTTGAAAACTTGATTTATATTGAAAATTTGTGACAAGTCGAGGTATCTAAAATAAAATCAACTGACTAGAAATTGTTAACTTAATTTGTTGTACCACTTTCCTGAAACAAGTCGTGTTTTCATTTTTCGTTTTTATTTGCATATGTCCATTGCATTCATGTAGTTTCATTAGAATCATAGCACACTGCATTTGGATTTTGTGGGTAGTATCCGCTGAAAACCCTCACGAGACACCACTCGTCCTACTGGGGACACCTAGAGGTTTAACGGCTTGTTGCATACGCTCAATGCAATCGTATTTCCTACGAAAGTGTGACCTATCTAGTCTAGTTTTTTTTTCATTTTTGTTTTACTCGAGGGCGAGTAAAAGATAAGTGTGGGGGTATTTGATTGACATAGAAATGTGTTTATTTTATGCTCTTATATCTTATCTTTTGTATATAAATGAATATTACTTGGGTATTGTTTTGTTACTTTTACAGATATTCCAACCCAGCCCGCATGCAACCAGAAAAGTAGAGGAATAGAGATGAAATTGATATATATTTACATTTTGAAGAATTGTAGATGAAGATCTCACATCTAGTTGCTGTTGGACAAGAAAAGAATTGATAAAAAGGCTTTGCACATCACAAATCAATGAGGAAGTGTCAAGGAAGCAAGAGGAAAAGAGAAAAGGCCCAAATAGTGTTCATTTATCTAAGGCCCATTTATGTTCTCATTGTAAAATAATTAGTGATGTAATGACCAGGCCCAGTTATCATTAGGGTGAGGGTTAGGGTTTGGCTATCTACCCTATATATACCCTTGTAATGGCATTGTTGCCACCATCCTATCATATATCTCATTCTATTCTCTTCTTCATTAATAAAACTCAATTTTCTTTTTATGCAATTTTCTATTTCTTAGCAATTAGTGTTGTCTACACGATTAGATTCGGTAGAACACTATTTGTATTTTGCATTTCTTTTCATTAGTGATTGACCGTCTGATTAGATTCAGCGGTAATCCTAATTTTATTTCCTGTTGTTATTTATATTCCGCACTTTTATTTTCTGTATTTTAATCGCGTTCATAGGTTAAATTGGATTTGATTAGATTTGAATCTGATTCATAGTTTCATTGCTTTTCCATTGAAATTGTGATTTGATCGTCGGTTCAGTTAGATCTGTTCTGAATCAAATTACAGTTTTAACTTTGTTTTGTTTTATTTTCAAAATCAGCCTCCAAAGTTTCGTCTAACACGCCCAAGAAGAAATAAATAATAATTTTTAATTATACCTCCCTGTGTTCGACCTGTATGCTACACACCTGTACGCTTGCAGTAATTATTTAAAATATCGCACTTTTCTGATTCATAGATTAGCGACGATCAGATATAGAAACCAGTATAACAAGGAAATAGCGAAGCTGCGAAAGTATTAGAGCGTACCCAGCCATCTTAGCATATCTTGTGACTACCTTGTCTAATCTTGTTGACCTTATCGTCATGGTGTAATCTTGTATTCAGTTAATTCATGTCGTTTTGTTTTTCCATGTTCACATGCTAGAAGTTACTGAACTTACTCAGGCTTTATGTCTGACTCTGTTTTTCTTTCGTCTTCTTTTCTTCCGTTCCCCCCCCCCAGGTAGTTGAGGAGGGAATAGTATAACTCAGGATTAGACTGGACCGTTGCTCTTTCCCAGCTTGAAGATTTGACGAAGTTGACTTTGGATTCTCTTCCAGATGCTATGGCTGGCTCTTGCTACATTGGGGAATATATAAATGTATTTTCATGCTTCTTTATTTTATAAAGACAGATGATACTCTGATGTTGTAAAAGAATCTTGTACAGACTAAATTATCAATAAAGCAAAGTTCTATTTTCCACTTTTTAATAATTTGTCTGTCTTGTAATTTATCTGCATCTTTTACCCAAAATGCTCCACAGAACTTAGTGCATTCCCTTTGTGAGTGACACTAACGGACGTGGGGTGTTACAAGAAGTGCTTCAGTTCGATGTCCTCAGTTATTGGTGCGCAACAATTTGCCAAAGGCTGACATTTACCCAGGGACGCTAGGAATTCGGACGTGCTGAACTTGGGGAAGCCGAAGGCGGGTTCATGGGCGGAGGTGTATTTGTGGTGGAGCGAGGAGCTAATGATCGGAGTTGTTGGTGGTTAAGCACTAAACATGTCGCTCGGCCTGTAGCTATTCGAATGAGAGGATCATAGTCGGAAATCGATTTGGGGTATGGTTGGGATCGTACTGATGAAGAGAAGAGTCTTGTAGTAGGAGGAGTATGCACGAGATAGTGTTGTTATGGGGTATAACGTGGTGCATGGCGTTGAACAGATGAAGGAGAAGAAGTTTGTAAACAAAGAAGTACAGTGAATTGGGTTCGTGGTCTGTAGCGTATAAAGGAATGGGCATGTTCATGCGTGAGCATTGCGTTTGGCAGTGGTGTATGAAAGTATGGGAGCAGTTTTGAAAGATGATTATTGTTTGGGAATTTGTTGGTGCAAACTAGTACGGTTTTCATAGTGACTTGGGTTAAGTGGTGTTTGGTGTTTCGTTTGTTGTTTTTTTCACGAAGTGATAAAGAAGTTTTGAAGGGAGAAGATGGCACGGTGGTGAGTTTGTAGCAGTGGTGCAGCGTTTGCCTACTGGAAAGAGGACATCAATTGGATGGGTGTAGAGTGATTTGGGTATGGGCTGATGGGAAAAGGTAAGGGCCCAGTAAGATAAAAACAAAATATATATTAGTTAATTATAATCTAAATAAAATATTAACTTGAATTTATAATATCTTGGCCATACGGTGACAGATTAACAAATGGTCAGATCCATTGGGATCGTATGGACGAGGGCTACACCGTGGGACTGACTGGGAGTGAATCCGAGCTCGTTACAATTTATGGAGAAATAAATTGTCCGTCGAAGTCAAATAAACGCAAACCGTTATTAAACGATTAACGCGCCAATGTGTGTAAATCTCACTAACTCTGAACAGTTTATAATTTCATGTTGTATTTTTAGAACTGTTAGATATTGGCTGATTGACTGTGTGTTGACTGTTTGATTTAACTGCTAGTCAGTTAGTTAAATTTCTATATTTGATTCTGTTTAACAGAATGTATCATACAGAACTGAAAGTGATGTTATCTATATTGTTTAACATCTGTGATGCAGGGAAACAGGTTGGAGGATTCCTCAACATTTATTTTACTGTTTTCATATATTGTGATATATGATGTGTTATATAATCAGTTATGGATTATGTGTGTGGGAATGATGTTGATCATTGTTATTCGATATTGTAAATATCATAAAAGACTCTGGGATGTAAAAGAATTATTTCAATGTATATTGAAATAAAGGGATTTTATAAAATCAACAGATTTTATAAAAGGGAATATTTCGAAAATAAATAAAAGGGAAAAATGTTTTTAAAACGAATAGAGTTGTATAAAAGGGGAATCATTTGTAAAGTGAAGAACTGTTACTAAAAGTAAATCTTTATAAATGAATTGTTTAATCGATTAGAGTTAAAGTGAAAGGAGCTAATCGATGTTAGTTTAATCGATTAGAGTTAAAGTAAAGGGAGCTAATCGATGTTATTTTAATCGATTAGAGTTAAAGTGAAAGGAGTTAATCGATGTTAGTTTAATCGATTAGAGAATAAAGTAAAGGGAGCTAATCGATGTTAGTTTAATCGATTAGAGTTAAAGTGAAAGGAGTTAATCAATGTTAGTTTAATCGATTTGAGAATAAAGTAAAAGGAGTTAATCGATGTTTGTTTAATCGATTAGAGAGTAAAGTACAAGGAGTTAATCAATGAATTGTTTAATCGATTAGAGAGTAAAGTACAAGGAGTTAATTGTTGTTTGTTTAATCGATTAGGGAGTTAAGTAAAATGAGTTAATCGAATATAGTTATTCGAATAGAAAGTAAAAGGTGTTAATCGAATATAGTTTATTCGAAGAAAGAAAAAGGGGTTAATCGAATATAGTTTATTCGAAGAAAGATAAAGGAGTTATCGAATATAGTTTATTCGAAAGGAGTTAAGTGAAATGGGAAAATCAATAGCGTTAGTCAAATAGAGTTAATCCAATAGAGTTAATCCAGTAGTGTTAGTCCAATAGGGTTAATTGATAAGGGTTAATCGAACAGAGTTAAGTGAAAAGAGTCAATCGAATATAGCTATTCGAAGGAGGGTTAAGTAAGGAAGTTAGTAAAAGGAATATAAAGTGAACTTTGCCTAATTCAAAGTTAGAAATGTTGTTCAGTTAAGGTCTGAGAGGTAGTTCTACCCCAACTTGATTGGCTTTGTTTTTAACTAAGGAATAGTTAAGGTTCGGCAGTAAAGGAAATGGTTTGAGTTGGCATAGTGATGTTTGTTTAAACATCTGTCTAAGTCCAATGAAGAAGCTTTGGAAATGTTTTCCAAATAAGAAACCAGGAATGTTTTCTAATAAAGAAAACAAGAAATGGAAATGTTTTCCAATGGTAATAACATATATTTTCTAAATTTAGAAAATAAGAAATGTTGAATATAGGGAAACAGGAGATAAGTAAATTAATGAACTAAGGAGATGAATGTTAAATGATGTTTGATCGATATAATTTCCATTTGGAAATAATATCGTTGTTTGCACACCTGTTTTTATTCGATAGTTAAATCACAGACTATCGAAGTTTTGACCATTTTAACGTTGTTAATATGGAGAGACCGGTTGGATTATTATCCAAAGAACCACTCTGTATTGGCATAAGCGTTGCGAATCATATATGCCAAATGAAATTGAAGACGGAGTCATGCAAGGGCTATCCTATTTACAGAATAGTGCCTTCGGTTCATCCTGTTCCTGGGTGACTTGTATGGACGGATGTCTGACAGGGTATTTCCAGACGATCACATATATTGATTTCTCCAACTGTACCAAGAGTGGAAATGGAGAAGGAAACTTCTTTTAGCTAACACGTAATGTATGGTTGAGGACGTCAATCGGTGATTTGATGGATTTAACGATGCGGCATTCAAAGTGAATCTGGTGTGATGATAAAGCGTAGCTTCTAGCCTCATCATCCGGTAAATGACAGAAATCGGGCAGGCAGCATGGCTAAGTCGGTCGCACCGAAGTAGGGTGTATAATCACCTGATCTAGAGTTTCATTTACTTCTAAAAATCTATTGTTGATGCTGTCCCATTCGGGAAACGGTTGCTGATCCCAACCGTTGGTGATATACATTCGATACACTCAAGCGAAATGAGTGGTCGGTCATGTGTGGCCGGGTTGCAAGATGTTCATGTTGAACCTAGTGTATTCCTCTCTAGAGGTACACGAGCAAAAGGTGGTTCCATACCTTGTCATAGTTGGAAATCCATTACCCAATACGTGCTTGCGGTTTTGATTGTATACTATATATGTAGAACGTGAGATGAAAGCGTTTCTGCTAGATGATTATATATATACTGTGGTTGATAGACATTATTATAATATCAAAAGGTTTTTGATATAAAGATATTTTGGATTCTCATAAGGGAAAAACCCGTTCCGTTATACGGCGTGGTCTTATGAGATATCGTTTACTTGTTGGAATTGTTTTAAACTATTTTACTCATACCAGTCCCATGACTGACCCGGAGTTTATTTTGTTTTGTTTTCCCTAAACTCTTGGGTGCCTAAATTTGTACGGGCAGTCAAGTAGTCGGGATTTTACAGATATACTAGAAGAGCTGGAGCAGGAGGCTTCAGGATCATATAGCTATAGTTATTTCCGCTGTGTTGTAAGTGTTGTACTTTGATAATGATGTATATTCAAATACAGATGTATATTTCAAAGTTATGTTACATATATTATATGTTATTCGTTCCGCTGTGAGATTCGTGTTACTCTGACGTTGTGTTCTTCTTCTTCTATTCTAAATTTCTATCTTATCTACCCTCACCCTCTAATTTCTTTCACTAATTACCAGGTTTTTTTCGATGTTTTGGTTATCGACATCGTGTTTATTTCGATAACCAAAGTCGCCGAAAATCCGGGTCATTACATTCTGGGTCTGAACGAAACCGGAGGCACTTTCCTCGCATATCCATCGATCTCCAAGTACGTCTGGACGATCACCAACTATTTCCCTCATCTTGGGTGTACAGCCCAATCAAGATCATCAGTAATCATCCAAACGATGTGAAGACTTCCGGTCTTCAACCATCGTCTTCCTCTTCGACATCTAGTCGAATCGGTTATTCAGAATGCGTATAACCCCGGCCTTTCTGAATAACCCACGTATATAATAAACGAATGTTACACAAACACAACAAACGCCTCATTCCAATTTAGAATATTCTTTTATTCACAAAATCACATTCTTAGGGAAATGTTCCCATTAATTTTATCCAAGATAAATTCTTCTAAATTTATTCTTTAATCTTCCTTTGGATATCATTTCAAACTAGTCGGGATTAGCGAACCACACCGAAGTAATTATTTATTTTATTTCCCAATCCCAACCTATATATCCCATGGAGTAAAACTGGTAATACTCCACATCTAACACCACGGTGTTATCGGTAAAATTAATTAACATTTCACGTTCAAATCTAATTAAAGATTTAACTATCGCTTTGGAGCAAAACTTGTGGTACTCCATTCTCGATCACCTTTCAGATTTGATAATTTAAATTATCAATTCACTTTTCAATCTAATTAAAGATTCATTAGAACTCCTCTTAGTTTTAATCCTTTCAAAAATCAATATCCTGCCTTTAACTGGGCTAAAGAACCAATGTCATCTAAAACACGATTCACGACAAACCCAAATCATATTTGATATTAAATACAAGGCTCTGAATAGAAAATATATCGACTTATATTCAATATCAAATTCTGAAACCAACATATATCGTATTGGAAATAACGATATAAAATATATCTTTCAAATTCCCATAACAATATCTGTATAGTCACGAAATCCAACACCGAAATATTCCGAAGATAATTTCGATTCAACTCTAGTCCAATTCACGTATTGGGAACATTGATTATTTTTAAAATCACTTTCAAATTCAATTTATTTATTTCAAAAATAAATTTATTTTAATTCTAGTTCAAAACTAGTTCATTTCGATAAAAAACTATTTTATCTTTTCAAATATGGAATTTTTCAGCCCAATTTTTCCCAAATCATTTCTTATGATTTTACCCAAATTATAGATATTTTTAATAATTTTATTAAGGCCCGTACAGTCGATTTCCATCAACGGCCATCGAACTGCACTTACAACGACCTTTTCCAAATTTGATTTGGACATAATTCCAAATTCAACCGTTACATTTCAAATTTCTAATATTCATTGGAAAGCTCTTTTCGATACGAACCCAACGGTTCCAGTTTTAGGAGAATCCGACGGTCGAATCTCCCGCAACGTCAATTCGAAGTTAATGGTCAAAATTCACGAACTGTCGCGGCGCGGCGCGTTCTATTCGGGCCATTATATAATATATATATATATATATATATATATATATTTCATCGATTTCCTTTTAAAACATATTTTATAAATCGTTTTAAATTCATTTTCAAAACCATTTCAACGCTACATTCAATTTCAAATCGATTTGATTTCTATTCAATTCGAATTCATTTCGATTTTATTTAATTCGAATTCAAATTCGTTTCAATTCAATCTAAATTCTAATTCGTTTCAATTCAATTCAATTTGAATTTACCTTCTATTTAATTCAATTCGAATTCATTTCAAATTGATTTCAATTCAATTTCAGTTCGTTTTAAATTTCATTCAAAACGATTTCAATTCGTTTTAATTCAATTTCAATTTAATTCAATTTGAATCATTTCTATTCAATTCGAATTCAAATTCACTTTCTATTCAATTCGAATCGAATTCATTTTCTATTCGATTCGAATTCATTTCAAATTGATTCAATAAAATTTCAATTTGAATTTTAATCTAATTCAATTTGAATTTCATTTCAAAATATTAAATTTTGAAATCACTTTTCAATATTCATTATAAAACGAATAAAATAGATATAAATATCGTTCGCGTCAAAATAATGCATATCTAATCCACACGGCTTTATATTTTTCAAAAACTTCTTTATTCTATTCAACAAATGAATATTTATTCTATTCAACACATGAATCTATATTTCTTTCAACACACGACTAATCTCAACACATGAGTACTGTCAACACATCACTATTTTTGTTATGTAAAATATTTTATAAAATTATGGTATCTATCGTTTGATTTTCAATCAGACTCCACCGTGAAGTAGTTCAAATTTTAAATATAATAAAGATGTAATTTTTATTATTTAAAATATTTTACTCAACACATGAATAGTTTCGACACATGAACATCGTCAACACATGACTATTTTTTTTCAACACATGAATTTTCTTTTATAATATTCATTATTTTCCCGATTGGAATAAGGCCCAATCAATCACCATATAATGTTAATTATATGAATTCCATACAACACATGTATATAATAGCAATGATAAATAATCAACCATCATCCAAAGTGCACCACACAACTGCATAAGCATCAAATATAAATAATCGACGCAAACACAGTCTGTCGACCAATCGATCGACATACAATTAAATAATTGGGATTGGTGTACGCCAAATTTCATCCCAACACCCGTGTGGGGTTTCAAATCAACAAACACATATTTTTATTTGTGCAGTTAGGCGACGTGTAAAATTTATCATCCCAATCAGTATCAGCCAAATCAGTGTATATAAACAAATCGGCCGATTTGTTTATAAATATTTATTTACTCACATTCACGTTAAAAATTATATTTTTAACGATAATTAATTTATTTCAACCATCTGCAATTTATTATCGATTTCACGTCAACATCACAAACTATTTTCACAACACATCAATCATACAAACAAGCCATCCATGGTCTGTGGATGACGGGTGTCGGGTGCTGCTAAGCACCGTCTGCATCCTAGTATATATATATATATATATATATATATATATATATATATATATATATATATAACTAGAAAAAGAAATTTAGAGTGAGAAGTTCTCACCAATAGCTATCCCAACTCCACGACACTTCAAAAGTAGAAGTCTTCGTCGTTCTCGCCTTTTTGTCACCTTCGTTGCCCGTATTCTCTACATATGTAAAAAAATCACATTTTTATATTGCTATTCAATATATAAAAATCCCATTTTTACTTCGCTATTCAATATATAAAAATCGAATTTTTACTTCGCTATTCAATATATAAAAATTGAATTTTTACTTCGCTGTTCAATATATAAAAATCGAATTTTTTACTTCGCTATTAAATATATAAAAATCGAATTTTTACTTCGCTATTCAATATATAAAAATCGAATTTTTTACTTCGCTATTCAATATATAAAAATCGAATTTTTATATCGCTACTATATAGATAAAAATTCTATTTTTATATCGCTACTATATAGATAAAAATTCTATTTTTACAACGCTATTCTCTATATAAAGATTTCGCCTTTTCAAAACTAAATATTGTCTTTCACTACATAAAGATATCTCCTTTTTATATCCTAACATATAAAGATCACATTTTATCTACGTAATATGAAAGTTATATTTTCAACCTTTACATGCGATAAAAATTATATTTTTAACTTCTACATATCATAAAAATTATATTTTGAACTCTCTATAATAAAAGATCCTTTCTTTATTGTATGACCATTCTACAGAGATTATATATATTATAAAAAGATAAATTAAATTAAAAAAACGAAGAACTCACTGCCGAAGTCGGAGAAGGAGCGTGGGGTGCTGCTGCGCCTTGCTGGTGGTCGGGAGGGGGTTCAGAGGGGCGGTCAGAGGTGGTGGGGCCTGGGCGCGGGTTTGATTCGAGGAGGGGGGGCTCGTTGTCTCAGGAGGAGGGAAGCGGGAGTGGAGGGAGGGAAGAAGAGGAGGGGAAGCGTGGGGAAGGCCGCGCCTCGTCGGTGGTGGCCACGGCGGTGAACGAGGGGGGGGGCGATCGATGCTTTCCCCCTTTTTTTATTTTCTCGCCTGAATGAAACAATGAAGGTGAGGAGAGGGAGTTTTAATTTTTAATTATTTTAATTATTTAACTTATAAAAAGTTGACTTTTTCATATGACTTCTAAACGAGGCCTACCGCCTGTCGTCCATAGCGTTTCACCCCCATTCCGAACACAATGGGATATGTACCATAAGCTGATTCGGCTGTTACAATCAGTTTTCGTCAAAATCAACATATACTTATATATATTGAATTTGAACGCGCATTTCAATTTACCGGGGTCACATACGAACTCTATAAATTGCAGAAAAATATTTTCTAGCTTCGTATTGATGATACGGTCCTAACAAAACTAGTTTCGTCGAATTCCGAGACCGTTGAAAAAATGGCCATTTTTCAGTCGATTAAAATCAACTGAAACTGGTCAAACACGTTTTCCTTTACCACACTCACATATTGATTCGAAAAATTATGAAATTTGAAATCTAGCAATAATTTGACACCACGGATCCAACAAAAGTGGTTTCATCGAAATCCGAGGTCGTTTGCAAAATGCCTATTTTTAAGGGCCTGAATTCCATAGCGACTATTCAGAATTTTCAACTGGACATATCTTTTGATTCCCGCTATGAAATCTTGATTTTTCGGATTCGTTGGAAAGATATCCTCAAATAGATCCTATTATTTTTGGTTTCACTAAAATCCGGATTGTTTTGCACCCGATACATTCAATTGAAGTTTGAAATCGAATTATCGAACTACCACGCCATTTTCAATTCTATTTATAATTATATATAATTATTTATATTCTAACGACGACGTATATAATATATACGTTCGAATTCCATTCAAAATAGATTTCTCGTCGATATTATTTAAAATAATTCATTTTAAATATGCAAAATTCGCTATAATTGCCAAAATAAAAATTTTAAACTGGCCCAGATTTTCGGGTCGTTACAACCTGCCTGGGCGGGAAATTTTCCCGCCCACCCCGCTTCTGCACCTTCTGTTTTGAATTTTCTGAAACTTCCGATGGCCATAACTTCTTCATAGGAAGTCCAAATCATGCAAACTTGGACTCTATTCAATCAGAATTCTGAGACGAACACAATGGCGCAATCTGTTTCCCACAATTCTCACGTCTGAGATTAGTTATTCTTTAATTTGTGAATATTAATATTAACAGAATTACGGGGTGTTACATTCTCCCCTCCTTAAAGGATTTCGACCCCGAAATCTTCAAGTTAAGAAGAATGTATATCCTAACATCCAATCGTCCATCTACTCAACCATCAAACACAGGCATCCATTGTCCTTATAGACTTCTAATGCTTTCATGTTTAAATGCATAGTGTGTGTATATGTCCATATCTAATGCAAAATCAGGCAGTCCACTGATTCAGTTGACCTCCTTAATGCAAACCATGATAGTGCCATGCGTCCATTATGTATGCAAAAGTTCCCTAATGCTACATATTATTTCTACATGCGTGCACAACCATCATCTGAATGCAACATCCATATGATAAAACAATCATCATACATCCATTTTACAAAATACAGCCATTTATATGCAATATGCAATATGAAGTGACTGAGCCAATCTAGTGCCTAATAGTGTGTATATATGCGTCCACGAGCAACCACTAGCAAACACTTGCATCCACTTTGCATCCATCATACATAACATGTCTCAAACACATGTTTCAACCATAGGATTATCCTAACTAAAGGTCAAGACTACTAGCGAGAGGATACTCTAAAGGTAAGATAAGTACAAGATAGGCGATAAAGGAGAAATTAAAGGACATACCCTCGAAAAGGAAAGGGTATCATGAACACATCTTCTCTTCTGTTTCCCAAGAAGCGTTGCTCTCATCATCTCCCCATTGTACTTTGACTAGTCTAACCTCTCGATTTCTCAGCTTCTTGATCTCTAACCCAAGAATGTGCGTAGGAGCTCGTCGAATCGTCGCATCACGCTCTATCTCCACCTCTCTAAGCAAGCTCGGCTCTACCACCTCCGCAGTCTCGTGCAAGCACTTCCTCAAATGTGACACATGGAATACGTCGTGTACACCACTAAGTCTCTCGGGTAACTCCACTCTATACACCATCTGTCCAATCTTCTCCTTAATAGAAAACGGCCCTACGAACCTTGGTGCCAATTTCCCAACGGACCCAAAGCGAACGACGTTTCGTAATGGAGACACTTTGATAAAGACCATGTCCCCAACTTCAAACTCGAGATCTGTCCTCCTCTTATCCGCATAAGATTTCTGCCTATCTTGCGCTGCTTTCATCCTCCTTCGAATCAAGTCGATCTTCTCTGAAGTCTCCCAAATCATATCGGGCCCAAGTAAGATCTTATCCGTAGATTCCCACCAACATGTAGGTGAACGACACGGCCGTCCGTAAAGAGCTTCGAATGGTGCCATACCAATGCTAGACTGCAAGCTGTTATTATATGCGAACTCCACCAATGGAAGATGCTCTTCCCATGTACCCCCGAAGTTTAGGATACGTATCCTCAAAAGATCCTTTAGAATGCGATTCACCCTCTCGGTCTGGTCGTCCGTCTGAGGATGATATGCGGTGCTCAAACATAACTGAGTCCCTACCGCCTCTTGTAAGCTTCTCCAAAATTCGCTAGTGAAAATAGGATCGCGGTCGCTCACTATGCTAGAAGGAACACCGTGCAAACGAACTATCTCTCGGACGTATACAGAAGCTAACCATGGAGCAGTCCTCTTACTCTTCATGGGAATGAAATGGGCGCTCTTAGTAAGTCTATCTACTATAACCCAAATTCCCGTATTACCCTTCCTTTATCGTGGTAATCCATCTACAAAGTCCATCGAGACACTTTCCCACTTCCATAGTGGAACCTCCAATGGGTGAAGCAATCCACTGGGTTTCTTTTGCTCCGCTTTTACTTGTTGGCACACTAAGCATCTAGTGACATACTCGGCCACATCTTTCTTCATGCCGGCCCAAAAAAAAACTCGCTTCATGTCTTTGTACATCTTGTCCCCGCCGGGATGAATGGTCATCTTTGAATGAAGCGCTTCGTCAAGAATATTCTTCCTTAGGTCATCGTCTTTTGGTACACAAAGTCTACCGTCCCTACGTAACCAACCCTTATCATCTAGGGTATACCTACGGAGATGGCTTGATGACTCCCCTCCTTTGAGCTTTTCTACTAATTCAACCAACTGTGGGTCGTCTCGCTGTGCCTTGCCAATCCGTCCCAAAAGTGTAGGTCTGACCTCCAAGGATGCTAGCAAACCGGGTACGAAGTCAACGGAAGGTCTAAAGTTAAACATAGAAATGAATTCTAAGCTTCGCCGCTCAACAAACAAAGGACTTAAGGATAATATTTTTCTACTTAAGGCATCTGCCACCACGTTACCCTTGCCAGGGGTATATGCTATCTCGAAGTCGTAGGATGCTAAGAACTCCATCCACCTTTGCTGCCTTAAGTTCAAGTCCTTTTGAGAGAATAAGTATTTTAGCGATTTGTGGTCAGTGAATAATTCGAATCTCTCGCCAAGAAGATAATGACGCCAAGACATAAGTGCGAAAACAATAGCGGCCAACTCTAGGTCATGTGTAGGGTAATTTTTCTCATGTGCTCTCAACTACCTTCCACCATAGGCTATTACCCTGCCCTCTTGCATTAGGACTGCGCCTAGTCCTGTCCCACAAGCGTTAGTATAAACAGTAAACGGCTTACTCCCGTCTGGCAATACTAAGACTGGGGCTGAAGTCAAAGCTCTCTTCAATCGTTGGAACGCATCATCACAATCTACGTCCCATGTGAAAACTAGGTTCTTCTTCATTAGGCGTGTCAATGGAGCTGATATTTTTTCGAAGTCTTTGATAAACTTCCTATAGTAGCCAGCCAACCCGAAGAAACTTCTCACTTCGGTAGCATTTTTAAGGACCTTCCAATCTTGGATGGCCACCACCTTCGCGGGATCCACTGCTATCCCTTCCTTGGAAACCACGTGCCCTAGGAATCGTACTTCTTTCCTCCAAAAGTGACACTTAGAAATTTAGCCTTAAGGTTATGCGCTCGTAGGGTCTCTAACGCTTCCCTAAGATGTAGGGCGTGCTCTTCTTCATCCTTAGAAAAGATCAAGATGTCGTCTACAAAGACTACCACGAATTTGTTAAGGTAATCCCTCAATACCCTACTCATCAAATCAACAAAGTATGCGGGTGCATTTGTCAAACCGAAGGGCATCACTAGCCATTCATAGAAACCGTCCAAAGTCCTAAAGGCAGTCTTATCAATGCTATCCTCAGCCACTCTCAACTGATGGAAACCAGTGGCTAAGTCCAACTGCGAAAACACTGAGGCGCCAACTAACTGATCGAAGAGATCGTCAATCCTCGGCAGTGGGTATATGTTCTTCTTAGTAAGCTTATTAAGTTCTCTATAGTCCACACATAGTCTAAGGGACCCATCCGCCTTCGTGGCAAATACTACTGGAGCACCCCACTCCGATATACTTCGTCTTATGAACCCCTTCTCAAGCAACTCCTTCACTTGCTTATCGAGTTCCCTCCTTTCACGTGGAGCCATGTGGCGTACTAGAAAAGATACTGGTCTTGCATTACCCACAAGATATATTCGATAATCTATCTCCCGCTTCAGAGGCAAGCCCTTCACCTCCTCAAACACATCCGAATATTCTCGGACCACTCTAACAAATTGTAGATTTTCCTCAGACGCGTCAAGCGATTCTAAATAACTTAGCATAATGGAATTTATGGGATTACAAAAGATTTCGAGAGTGTTGCCAAGGCGAGTCATGAGCCTAACTACTCTCCTCTCACAATCAAGAACGGCCCCATTTCTGGATAATCAATCCATTCCTAAAATTAGTCCATAGCCCGTGAAGCCCAACACATAAGCTTCATATCTAAACACAACGATAAGTATAGAAATTTTCAAATCCAAACACATCATGGACAAACAAACTGAGCCCCCAATTGGATTCGAAACAACTAAGGCATCCTCTACTAAACTGGTGTTTAAGTGCAGTGATTCAACTAATGATGTAGAGATAAACGAATGTGATGCGCCCGAATCGAATAAGGTAAGGACAGGATGATCAAACAGAAAAACTAAGCTTTCAACAAAGATGGTTCTACCTCGTTCTTGCAGCGGTGGGACCGCGAGAGCCTGAACTTGTCCCCTTGCCTGCCCTGGTGCCATAAGAGCTTGCACCTGTCCTCCCGAGGTAGCTCCTGCCCTCTACCCCTTCTTTGGGAAGTCCTTCACTAGATGTCCCGCTTCGCCACAGTGAAAACAACCAGTCTTCTTTTTCTTTCGGCAATCCTTGCTGAGATGGCCTGGTGTCCCACATTTGAAGCATTTCTTCTTTCCCTTGCCATTATTGTCCTTACCATCCTTCTTGTTTTGCTGTTGAGGTTTCTTCTGATCCCCTTTCTTCTCGGGTGCCTATCAGCTTTAGCGCCTTTCTCCTCGTGCATGAGTGCCATGTCTACTAGCTTTTCAAAGGTGGCCCCCATAGGGATGTGGGTCATAGCCAACCCTTGCATCAGTTCATTCAATCCATTGACGAACCTCAGTGCCTTCTTCTCCAGCGTGTTCACTAAGTCCAAGCCAAACCTTGCTAACTGATTAAATTTGTTGACATATTCTTTCACTGATGAGCTTCCTCGCTTTAATGCCAAGAACCTTTCCATATATAAATTCTCTTCTGCCCTTGAGAGAAACTTCGCCTCAAATCTACGTCTGAAATCCGCCCAAGAATCAACAGGACGCTCCCCATTAGTGACCTCCCACCAAAACGAGGCCTCTCCCTTCATTAACCAAGCTGCTAACTTAACTCTCCTCCCTTCTTCTACTTCAAAGATTTCTAGCAATTCTTCCACCTCCCTAAGCCAATCTCTAGCTTCCATAAACGTTTCTGACCCTTGAAAAGGTTTTCCACCCATAGCCTTAAATTCCTTGCATGTCTTTGCAAAAGTATCTACGCGAGGAGGAGGAGGAACGGGTGCAACTGGTGGTGGAGGAACATTGGCTGGACCGGCAGCGGCCCTTGCCTCTAATAACCTCCTATACCATCCTAGTATCGTTACACCATCCGAAAGGTTAAGATCTTCAGCCATGCTGAAACGAGAAAGGAAAGATTCAAAATGGAGAATTCGAAGGATAAAGATATGGCTATTGGGGATTATGTTTTTCATAAAAACTTTCCTCTTTAAATTACTCATTAAAACATGTTTTTGAAAGCACTTCTTCCAAAAATACTTTTAGAAAAATAGTTTTTCTAAAAAAATTATCTGTTCTGGTAACCTTAAGCTCTGATACCACATGTAACACCCCACGTCCATTAATGTCACTCACAAAGGGAATGCATTAACTTCCATGGAGGTTATAAGTGAATATAGAACAGAAAAATTACAACAAGACAGATAATAAATAGTACTTGGAAATCTAAAACTTCATTTTATTGCAGCGGAAATTAAACATGTTTGTTACATCACAAAACCATAAATCTGAGTCAAGTACAATATCCATCTTCATAAAACAAAATACATAATCCCATTACACAAATAGCCATTAAAGAAGATAACAAGCTGGACTTTACTTCAACGGTCCAAGCTTTCCAAGCGAGATAAAGCAATCCAATTAAACTCCACTAGAGCTGGGCCCAACCTGAGGACCTGGAAGGGGAAAAAGGATAGAAATGGAGGGGGTCAGACATAAAGTCTGGCGAGTATGATAATTCTAACAATACTATTATCAAAATAACTAGACTAAGGCATAAGCTGGAAGAAAAGTAAATGTCTATGAACTCTTAGGTATGGAATGAGCAGATAAAGATAACGTGAAAGACAACGTTAAAGGCATAACTTATTACTAACGAATAACTACTATACTGCACCGCACATTTCTACACTACACCGCACCAGTCACCCTAAAGGTTGATCCCACTTGCTTCACACAGAAACAATATAAATAGCCTTACGTACCCCTAGCTGACTACATAGGTGCCATCTGCTCCTATCTCCACTAGGTGTACCCCACTACCCATTTGCGATCGGCTCCCTACTCGTAGATACCCGTGCTGGCCCCACAGTGGGGTGTATCACTCCCCTAAAGTGGCAACCCGATACAACTGGAGAATGCACGGCTTATACCTACACGATGCAACAACGTCTTACCTACCAGCCCGGGTCCACACGCGCATATGAAACCCGTTGGACTTGCGTTGCCACCGCTCCCCGTTTTGGCCTCTTATAGTCAAGTTCAGTATGCGTGTCCCGTCCTCGACTTGGGTCGAGCCCACAAAGATACGTTTGGGATACTGGTTGAAATGGGCACCCACAAGCTACCCACCTAAGCTTGTCACCACTAGTATATCCCACTTAACCCTCTTAGTCATGTTCATTTACATGTGTGTTTGGTTAAGTCTTGCTAATCGTATTTCACATGCCACTAAGGGCACCCACTAGATTCCTCATGCCACCCAAGGCACCTACTAAACCCCCATGTCCCACCTTACATGTTTATCTGGTTAAGTATTTCTTAATTCATTCAGGCCATAACCTCATAAAGACTTCTCACATTAGACTGGCATTTATGGCAGCTGGATTTGCCGGGCGGGTCCGGGCAGTCTTACACCATAAAAGATTCTAACCTCGTGTCTTTACAACTGTTATGCTTTAGTTTAGGCCTAGGACCTCTCACATTGGGCTGACATTTGTGACCACTAGATTTGTCGGGCGGGTACGGGCAGGTTTATGTCACAAACGACTCCAACCTCGTGTCCTAAGCAGTGATTATCACTTATAATCTTTTACCCCAGTTTTAATAATTCCCTATTCAAATTATTAATTAAGTCCACTTTTAATGATGTCCATAATTGACTCAATTATGATCATCCACTCATGGCATGCAAAATCATATCAATTGCACCCCAACTTCTTTATATTAAATCCTTAATATTACCCCTACCCCACGTTTATACGTTCGCTTATTCAACGCAGAATATACGTTAGACTCAAATAGTCTAACTCATAGCACAAAAATAAATTATCACAACATATAGACAATTAAAATGAATCTAATCATAATAGGGGTGAAACTTGCATAAACTACACATGTTAAGGATCTAAAGGTGTCAACTTGTTAAATGTCACAATTTACATGATATGATCATAACCCAAATTTAAGTATAAATTTGCATATGGGGTTTTAGGCAACATAATGATGGTGTGAATTAGCATAGAATTTCACATATGTCGTAGCATAGTTCTAGATGTCATAATAGGTGTCACGGCATATGTTCATAACTTTTACTAATCAACCTAAACTTGCATATGTGACTTGTCATGTAGATCAACATAGCCCAAATAATATCAACATCCTGATTTGATTAACATGAACTAGTTAACATAGATAGTGACATCATGGCTTTTTAACATGTATGATTCATCACACTTAGCATAGAAACTATCAACATACATAACATCATCATAGCATGATTTACAACATATAGGATATCATCACCACATTGCATAGGATTTATAACATACATGATAGCATAAGATTTACAACAACATATATGACAATTCACATCATCTACTCATAATCCATTCATGACTTAACCTAATTAAAAAAAAATACTCTTGTTAAGATCATCATACTCACAATTTAGAGAAGAAAAGAGAGTCTTGATTTGCTTTAGAGTTGTGTAGAATTAGGTTTTGCTTAGCTTTTCTTCCTTCTTAGTTGGCGGCGGCTAGATTGAGTTCCATGGCGGCGGTATGACGGTAGCTATTCTATTTTTCTTATGAATTAGGGTGAGAGACTACCTAGGTATTTATAGAGTTTAGGGTTTATTTAGACCGTCAGATCAACACCGAACTAATCCTAGCCAACCAGATTAGGTTAAAACCCTAATGGGTCATTACTCAGTCAAAAACAGGCTCAGTCAAAACCCTAGCCGACTGACCAGGTCGACACCCAGATCGACACTATAGTCGACCTGTGGGGAGGGAGGTCGACATGGTAGTCGACCTGAGGGGGGGGGGGGGGAGGTCGACACTAGTGTCGACTCCCTAGTCGACCTGCCTGGGCGGGAATTTTTCCCGCCCACCCCGCTTCTGCACTTTCTGTTTTGAATTTTCTGAAACTTCCGATGGCCATAACTTCTTCATACGAAGTCCAAATCACGCAAACTCGCACTCTATTTCAACCAGAATTCCGAGACGAACACAATGGCGCAACCCATTTCCAACAATTCTCACATCTGAGTTTAGTTATTCCTTAATTTGTGAATAAATATTAACAGAATTACTGGGTGTTATAGACGTACTTGGAGATCGACGGATATGCGGGGTACTAGGTTCCTCCGGTTTCGTTCAGACCCAGAACGAACTTGTAAATGGACTGTGTGTCTGACATTGGATTTTAGTCTGTGTGATTGATTTCTATTAAATATATAACTGTTTGGCGGCAGAGAATTTATTCTCTTGCTTAACGCCCTTCTCTGAGACGTACGAGCTCAGGGGTTATATATTGATGGATATCAAACGCATGGAGTGAATTGCCTGTGTAGCATGCCTAAATGGCAATTGATCAAGGCTTCTGTTAAAAAGCAAAGTCTTGTGGTGATGATAAAAGCATGGCCTGTATGGCATAGCTTTGTGTAACGTTGATTCGCGATCCTCACACCCCGGTGGTGAACCAAAAACGGGAGAGGACCTCAAGGAGGAAATGCGTTTCTTTCTAGCTAGAAGTGGCGTCAGGGGTTTTACAGGCCCTGACGAGTTTAACTTATGTGGTTGTTACTGTTGCGAGGCGCCTCGGTTTGATCGGACGATCCGGGTCCGATGGAGTCATTCGTTGGCTCATTTACGCCCTATAGGACGGGGAGACGTATTGTTCAGGCATAATAATCCACATCAGTGGACCGGCCCTGATGTTCCAAGGGGCAGTTGCGGTTGTTCCTGAGGTTCGGGCTGGACAGTCTCGAATCGGTTGAGGACTGTCTTTTGCCTCGGTTCACAGACGGAAATCCAATTTCCAAATACGTGACATTTGCGGTTTTATTTGTATAGCCTAGTATGGCGACATAGTCGGATGGGGCGCTTATGTCGTCTATGATTGATACTTATGATTTGAAATTGTTTTATACACTATGCACTTATAATAGTATCAAATGATTTGTTTTAAACGTATCAAGCATTCTTGGCTATTATAAGGGAAAAACCCTATCCTCCGGCTTGCGTTGCATTGTGTGATGGGAACTGGGTCTTATAATAGCTTCATTTTTCTTTATTTAGCATTGTACTGTTTGTTTTATGCACTGGTGTTCTTGGGAGGAAACCCGTTCCGGGTTATACGGCGTGGTCCCTTGATTCACCTAGCTTTAAAAATAAAGGTTAATAACTGTTTTAGTTCTCACGCCAGTCCCATGACTGACCTGGAGTTTATTGATTTAACCTAAACTCTGGGTGTCCTTATTTTGACACGGGCAGCTAGTAGTTTTGGTTTTGCAGATTTATATTCACAAGATCTTGGTTTACAGCTGGAATGATATCCGGAAAGCTTTGTATCCGTATATCTCTTCTAGTTGTGTATTGTATTATTTCTGCTGCGATGTATTTAAATGTAATTTAAATCTCTGATTTTTCTGTGTAATATTGATTCATTTATACTCTGTATATTCTTGTATTCTGATGGAATTGTTGTAATATACAATGAAATGTTCTTCCGTCTGCGTTCTGATGTGGCTTGTTCTCGAACTACCCGCGCTTTCCTTCACGGGGAAGTCATGGGTCTTCACAGTTGGTATCAGAGCTTTGGTTTACAGAGCTCAGAGAACAAGGCACATTAGAACCATACGAAAGAATTCATCAGAAATTGAATTAGTAAGATCCAACGAGAATGACTCGTTAGAGATAGGATCAGTAGTTTCCTAGAACGAGTGTGAAGAGTGTATTTTTAAAATGAAAACAATTTTTGTTTTGAAAATTTAAATCAATTATTCGTATTTGATTATTTATTTATATGAATTTGGACAATCCGGTATATATAAATTTTGCGTATACGTCTGATCCGCGTGTATTTGAAGTTTTAATATACTGGATAGATATAGATTCACACTCTAGTCGCCCGGAGATGATTCTGATGATTGTAGCTACATCATCAGAATTAGTGTTCGAGTGTCGAAGGTGGGATATTTATATATTTCCTATTGACTGGTGTGAGACCCAAAATTAGATAGGGCCTATTATTGTGATTTGGCATCAAAAATGTGATTTTTGACTATATAACAAAATTATGCGTTTGAAATGATAATCAAATAATTGATTGATGATTGTGTTGTTTGATTATTGGTTGATTAATTGAAATGTTGAACCTTTAACCAAATTGAATCAAATAGTGAATTGTATTGGAAATTTGTCACATTTGCATGCATATACATGTACTTACACTGAACAGGTCATAGCAAGGAGGCTAGAGCAGAAGTAAAAAATTGTTTGCCCGACAAATAGGTACATGTTTACTATAATTTACTGATTTGTTTGGGTGATGATGATTTTATGAGCCGATTGGCTAGCCACTTGGATTTTTCTTTTTCTTTTTGAGATCAGAGGGCCTGTATGGCAATTTCGGGATTTTCCCGTGCTCCCGGTGCAGGGGAGTTATGGCGAAATTTTTCGAAAATTTAGGGTGTTACCAAATTTTTGAAAAATTTGAAAAGTTATTAGAAACTGAAAAGTTGAAGAACTTAAGCCGTAATGAAAATATCGAAAGTGGAGTTGATTTGTTAAACAACTTTCGGCTTCGTTCCTTTTCGGGGACGAAAAGTTTTAAGTGGGGAAGATTGTAATAACCCGGAAATCTGGGCCAGTTTAAATTTTTATTTTTGGCAATTTTAATGAATTTTGATTATTTAAAATGAATTATTTTAAATAATGTCGACGAGAAATTTATTTTGAATAGAATTAGAACGTATATATTATATAGATCGTCGTTAGAATATAAATAATTATTTATATTTATAAAAGAAATTGAAAATGGCGCGGTAGTTTGATAATTCGATTTCAAAATTCAAATGAACATACAGGATTCAAAATAAACCGGATTTTAGTGAAACCAAAAATATTTGAATCTAATAGAGAATATCTTTCCAACAAATCCAAAAAATCAAAATTTCATAGCGGGAATCAAAAGATATGTCCAGTTGAATTTTTAGAATAGTCGCTATGGAATTCAGGCCCTTAAAAATCGGAATTTTGCAAACGACCTCGGATTTCAACGAAACCACTTTTGTTGGATCCGTGATGTCAAGTAATTGCTAGATTCCAATTTTCGTAATTTTTCAAATCAATATATGAGCGTGGCAAAGGAAAACGCGTTTGACCAGTTTTAGTTGATTTTAATCGACTGGAAAATGGCCATTTTTACAACGGTCTCATAATTCGACGAAACTAGTTTTGTTAGGACCATATCGTCAATACAAAGCTAGAAAATATTTTTTGGGAATTTTTCGAGTGAGTATGTTGCCTCGGTAAATTGAAATGTATGTTTAAAATTCAGTATAATGATTTAAATGTAAATTCAACGAAAACTGATCGAAGCGATCGAATCAGCCAGCGATACATATCCCATTGTGTTCGGAATAGGGGTAATTAGCTATGGAGGACAGTCGGTGGGTGCGATTTTGAGTTCGAAATAAAAAGCTAATTTATGGAATAAATAAAATAAAATAATATAAAACTTTTCACTTATAAGGCCCCCCTTGTCTCTCTCTCTCCTTTCATTCAGCCGCAACAAAGAAAAAAAAACAAATCGACGATCGAGGGCACTCCCTCCAGCCGCCGTCCACCTGTTGCGCCACCCACCCATCACCGATCCTCCGCTCCGCCTCTCCTCCGCCCTCCACTGCCAAAAACCGAGCCCCCCAGTCTCGCGCGAGACACAAATCCCATGACCCCACAGCCAAACCGCCCTCCTCCCAACCACCGCGTGCTCCCCTAGCCGACCACCTAGCCCGACGCCGACGAACAAAACCCCCCCTCTCTCGCTAGGTCACTATAAGTTTTCTTCTTTATTTATTTATTTATATTTATTTATGTTTATTTAAAGTAATTGGCTTGTTAAAGTAAAAATCAGTTTTTGTTTGAATATAATTTACATAGTAAAAATCAGTTTTATTTGAATATAATTGACATAGTAAAAATCAGTTTTTGTTTGAATATAGTTTACATAGAAAAAAATATAATTTTGTCATCTGAAAGGTTTGATTTCTAAAACAGGAAAAGTTATAATTTTTAGATTAAGATAAAAAAGACTCGATCTTTGTTTTCAAGAAAGATTCGATTTTATGATATAGAAAGATTCAATTTTATGATATAGAAAATTTTGATTTTTATATATTGAATAGCAAAGTAAAAATTCGATTTTTATATATTGAATAGCAAAGTAAAAATTCGATTTTTATATATTGAATAGCAAAGTAAAAATTCGATTTTTATATTGAATAGCGAAGTAAAAATGTGATTTTTATATATGTAGAGAATACGGGAAAAGAAAGTGACAAGAGGCAAGAACGACGAAGATTTCTACCTAAGAAGAGTCGTGGCATTGGATTAGCTATTCTGTGAGAAGTCCTCACCTTTTATTTAATTTTCTAGTTGAAATATATACTAGGATGCAGACGGTGTTTTGTAGCACCTGACATCCGTCGTCCACAGACCATGGACGGCTTGTATGCTTGGTTGTTTGATTTTGATGTGTAGTTGATTGTGTGATGTGATGTGAAATGAAATAAAATATTTATATAGTTGAAAATATTTTATAGTTAAAAATAGAATTTTTAAAGTGTATGAAATGAAATAAAAATAAACAAATCGGGCGATTTGTTTATATACACACATTTGACTGATATTGATTGGGACGATAAATTTTAAACATCGCCCAACTACACAAATAAAATCTATGTTTGATTGTTTGAAACCCCACACGGGTATTGGGATGATATTTGACGTACACTAATCCCGATTGTTTAGTTGTATGTCGATCGATTGATTGACAGACTGTTATGAGCGTTAAATATTTATATTTGATGCTTATACAGTATAGAATGCACTTTGGATGATGGTTGATTATTCATTGTTGTTATTGTATACATGTGTTGTAGAAAATCCATATAATTAACATTATATGGTAATTGATTGGGCCTCATTCCATATTTGAAAAAGAAATATTTGAAATAGAAATATTTTAAATAGAATATTTGAAAATAAAAATATATGAAGCCGTGTTGATTAGATTGAAGCCATTTTGACGTGAACGATATTTATATCGATTTTATTCATTTTATAATGAATATTGAAAGTGATTTCAAAATCTGATATTTTGAAAAGAAATGAATTCGAATTGGAATTGAATAGAAATGAATTCGAATTGAAATTGAATATAAATGAATTCGAATTGAAATTGAATAGAAACGAATTCGAATTGAAATTGAAAATAAATAAAATCGAATTGGAATTGAATTGAATTGAAAAGGAACTGAAACTGAATTAGAAAACAATTTGAATTGAAATCGATTTGAAATGAATTTAAACGAATGTATATTGGAATATTCAATTTTGATTTGAAATTGAATATGAAGTTGAAACCGTTTTGAAAATGAATTTAAAACGATTTATAAAGCATGTTTTGAATTGAAATCGACAAAGTATATATTATATATATTATATATATAACATAATGGCCTGAACAGAACGCGCCGCGCCGCGGTAGTTCGCGAATTTCGACCATTGAGTTCGAATGGATATTGCGGGAGATCCGACCGTCGGATTCTCCTAAAACCGGAAATGTTGGGTTTGTATCGAAAAGAGTTTTCTAACGAATATTAGAAATTTGAAATCTAACGGTTGGATTTGGAATTATGTCCAAATCAAATTTGGAAAAGGTCGCTATAAGTGCAGTTCGATGGCCGTTGATAGAAATCGACTGTACGGGCCTTGATTAAATTATTAAAAGTATCAATAATTTGGTAAAATCATAAGAAATGATTTGGGAAGAATTGGGATGAAAAACTCCATATTTAAAAAGATAAAAATAGATTTTTATCGAGATGAACTAGTTTTGAACTAGAATTAAAATTCTATTTGTTTTTAAATAAATAAATTGAATTTGAAAAGGGTTTTAAAAATAGCCAGAATTTCCAATGATTGCATTGGAGTGGATTTGAATCGAAATTGTCTTCGGAATGTTTCGATGTTGGATTTCGTGATTATACAGATGTTGTTATGGAAATTTGAAAGATATAGATATATATATCGTTATTTCCAATACGATATCAGTTGGTCGTAGAATTTGATATTGAATATAAGCCGATATATTTTCTATTCAGAGCCTTGTGTTTAATATCAAATGTGATTTGGGTTTGTTGTGAATGGTGTCTTCATTAACACTGTTCTTAAGCCCAGTTGAGAAAAGATTAAATCTTTTTATTTAGATTTAATGAAGAGTACCAATTAAATAATATTTGATTGGAATTGAATTGGTATTGATTTTTGGGTTTATCGTGAATAGTGTTTTAAATAACAATCGTTCTTTAACCCGATAATTAATGGAATGTGATTTTGGGTTTATCGTGAACCGTGTTTTAAATGACACTGATTCTTTAACCCAGTTAACGATTAAAACTAAGTGGAGTTTTAATGAATCTTTAATTAGATTGAAAAGATCGAGAATGGAGTATCACCAGTTTTGCTCCAGGTGATAGTTAAATCTTTAATTAGATTTAAACGTGAAATGGTAATTGAATTTACCGATAACACCGTGGTGTTAGATGTGAAGTATTACCAGTTTTACTTCATGGGATGAATAGGTTGGGATTGGGAAATAAAATAAATGATTACTTCGGTGTGGTTCGCTAATCCCGACTAGTTTGAATTGATATTCAAAGAAGATTAAAGAATAAATTTAAAGAATTTATCTTTGATAAAATAAATGGGAATCTTTCCCAAAGTATAAGAATATTTGAATAAAAGAATATTCTGAACTGGAATGAGGCGTATGTTGTGTTTGTGTAACACTTGTTTATTGTAACGACCCAGAAAATCTGAACCAATTTAAAATTTTGAAATTGGCTAAAATAATGGATTTTAAATATTTAAAATAAATATATTAAATAATGGCGATGAAAACTGAGTTTGAATCGACAATTGAAAACGAATATAATTAATTATAATTATAAACAAGGCCAGAAATGGCGTTGTAGTTTCAAAAATTGAATTCAAACTTTGTCGGACTGTACTGGGTGCAGAACAATCCGGATTTTACTAAAACCAAAAATATTTAAATCTGTTAGTAAATACCTTTCCAACGAATCTGAAAAATCGAAATTTGATAGCGGGAATCAGAAGATATGTCCAGTTGAAAATTCTGAATAGTCGCTATGGAATTCAGGCCCTTAAAAATGGACATTTTGCAAACGACCTCGGATTTCGACGAAACCACTTTTGTTGGGTCCGAGATGTGAAGTTATTGCTAGGTTTCAAATTTCATAATTTTTGAAGCTAGTATGTGAGCGTGGCAAAGGAAAATGCGTTTTGGTCAATTATAGTTAAATTGGATCGACCAAAAATGGGCCTTTTTGCAAACGGTCTCAGAATTCGACAAAACTAGTTTTGTTGGGACCGTATCGTCAAAACATAGCCAGATTTATTTTTCTGGAATTTTTCGAATTAATTTGTGGCCCTGGCAAATTGAAATGCACGTTCAAATTAAATATTGAATGTTTTATATTTTTATTTGAATGGAAACTGACTGAAACAGTCAAATGGGCTTACGAAACATATCCCATTGTGTTCGGAATGGGGGTATAATGCTAGGGACGACAGTCGTTGGGTTTGATTTTGAGTTCGTCTAAGAAAACCCCTTATAAAACCCATCGGCCAATCAAAATTTTTATAAAAAAAAATTCTTTAAATTTTCTCTCTCCCCGATCGCGATATACGACGGAAACCACCCCGTGCCTTCTCTCCTCCGTTTCTCCTCCTACAAGCAAAATTACGCCTTCCTCCTGTTGAAGATTTTGAAGAGCACGAGAAGATCTTCAAATCCATATATAGTTTGGATTTTTTCATTGTGTGGATTGGGAGAACCGACGTCACAAAGTTCGGCACTTCGAACCGCCGCCGCGTCCTCCTCCCTGCGTCGAAGTGGGCCCCACCTACCTCCGCCTGAGCGCCGTTCCAAGCACTACAAGGTGGTGTACTCCGATCATCTCCAAGTTGGACGGATCGAAGGAAAAATCGAAACCTAGTTTCGAAGATTTCAAGCAGGTATCGGATGTTTAATTAAAAATTGATTTTAACAGTTTAAAACCGTTGCAAACTTTGAAAAATCATATCTTTTTCGTTCGTTAACGAAATTCGATGAAACAGGAAACATCGTGACCGTGTGGACGCCTTCTACATTTTAGAAGAGACCGCGTATTTTTCTGAGCCTTCTGCTATTTTTGGTGGAGTGGAACCTAATGTGAAATTTCTAATTTATAAACAATATGGAAAACGACGATGTATACATTATATAGTCGATGTATGAGTTATATAAACGTTGTACACCTCATGTATAAGCGTTGTATAAGTTGTATGATCGATGTATAAGTTATATATGCGTTTTAAAAATTATATATGCGTTGTAAAAATTATATATGTGTTGAAATAAAAGTGAATTGCTATATATAAATATATATATACGCCCCCTCGTCCACAAACCATGGACGATATTTATTGATTGAAATTGTTGTGAAAATTGATTGATAGCGAATGATTGTTTGGGATTGTTTGTGGTTGATATTGATTGATTGAGGTTGAAAAATACCCGTTTGTGGTTGAGAAATATTTGGTTGAAACCACATAGGATTAGTTAGTGGAAATGAAATAAATATATACATGCCGCCTGCGTGCGAACTAGATGCATGATCCCCATTGTCAAAAACCGCTAGGTTTTAAGGTAGAGCGAGGAGCCGTACTAGGGACGGTCCCGGTTTTAACTACCCTGCCGTTATGCTGCCGAAATTTTGAATAATGTTCGTGTGTTTGAATTATTTTCATTTTCTTAAACTATATTTATTCATTGAATAGAAAACCTTCATGTGTTGAATTGATATTCATTCGTTGATTAGAAATTCATGTGTTGAACGGTATTCGCGTTTTAAATATAAAAATCACATTTTTATCTATATATAGAAACTATAGAAAACCTTCATGTGTTGAATCGATATTCATTCGTTGATTTGAAATTCATGTGTTGAATGGTATTCATATTTTGAAATAAATTGTTTGGTAATAAAAAATCACCTTTTATCGACTATATGAACTGTGTAAAATAATCTCGTTTTAAAAGAAATTGTTTTATGATAAAAATCCTATTTTTGTCACCTATATGAACTATATAGAAAAATAGTGTTTTGAAATGAATTGTTTTACAATAAAAATCACATTTTTTTTTGTATGCATGAATCGTTGAAATGTGAAGTGTTAAAAATAGCCACTTGTTCAAAATAAACATATATGAGTTGAAATATTCATTAATTAGCTAATGAAATGATTTGCACCTATGTATGTAACATTAGAATGAATGGTGTTTTTAAACCAAATAGAAATCAAATATGAAGTTGAATAGAAAATGATAAATGATAAGAACTGTATATATATGTACATGCATATTCATTGAACAGGTTATAGCAAAGGGGCTAAAGAAGAGGAATAAAATTTTGTGCCCGACAAATAGGTACACATTTACTGTTTTGTTTGGGTGATGATTTTATGAGCCTGTTGGCTAGCCGCTTGGCTTTTTCTTTTTCTTTTTTGAGATTAGAAGGACCGGGAAAGCTATTTGCGATTTCCCGATGCTCCCGGTGCAGGGGAGGTTATGGCGAAATTTTCCAAAATTTTAAGGCGTTAGTGAAATATTTGAAGTGAAAACGATATTGAAATTGTTGAATGAACTATATTTATATAATTATATAAATATAAATAAAATTAAAACGAAACGTGGCCGTGCAGTTCGCATTTTGAAACTGTGATTTCAAACAACTAGTACGGGAAATCCGACCATTGGATTTTCCCGAAACCTCAACCGTCGGGTTCGCCTTGGAAATATCTTCCCAACGGCACCAACCTTGTAAAAATCCAACGGTTGGATTGTCTGGAATGTTTAATTCAAATCAGATGAAAAACAGCGCCAGAAGCGATTATATTTTTATATATATATATATAAATATAATTATATATTTAATCGAATAACGACGCTGCAGTTCGTATTTTGAAATCGAAAATTCAAACGATTGTACTGGAAGATCCGACCGTCGGATTTTCCCGAAACTGGAACCGTTGGATTCGTTTTGAAAAGACCTTTCTAATGATGTAAATTTTGTGAAGATCCAACGGTTAGATTTTCAGATATGTGTAAATCAAATCTGAAGAAAAACAGCGCCACGGCCGCTTTATGGCCCGAAGCGTCGTTTTGAATAATTTAGCTATTTTAAAATAAATAAAAATAGCGATAAATAGTTATAAAATATCATAAGCGATATGGAATGGAAATAAACTGAATTTGCTTGATTTATGTGGCTTTTGATGGTTGAATGTGTTTGGTGTGAAAATTACATTAAAGAACACAATTGGTGTTGTCGAATAATTTAACCATTGAGATAAATTGATTTGAAATTCTAAATATACGTGGATTATTTGAAAAGGCCGAGTTAATACTCATTTCAAATAATTGACCGACGATTGAAAGTCGAAGATGAAGACGATGGTCGAAGACCGGATATCTTCACCTCGTTTGGATGGTAACCGAGGTCCTGATTGGGAGGCATCCCGAAATATGGATAATGAGTGGTGATCGTCCAGACGTACGTGGTGATCGAAGGGTTTGCGAGGTATTTAGTGCCTCCAAATTCGTTCAGACCCAGGACGGACTTGTAGATGGACTGTGTGTCTGACATTGGATTTTATTCTGTGTTGATTGATCTCTATTAAATATACATCTGTTTGGCGGCGAAGAATTTATTCTTTTGCTTAACGCCCTTCTCTGAGACGCACGAGCTCAGAGGTTGTATATCGATGGACATCAGTCGCATGGCATGAATTGCCTGTGTGGCATGCTAAGATGCAGTGATCAGGGCTCCTATTGAAAAGCAAAGCCTTGTGGTGATGATCAAAGCACCGCCTGTGTGGCGTAGCTTTGTGTATAACGTGAATTCGCGAGCCTCACACCACGGTATGAACCTAAAACGGGAGAAGGACCTCAGGGATGGCATGCGTTTCATTCTAGCTAGGGTGGTGTCAGTGACCTACAAGCCCTGACATTTATATACTTTTCACCTATGTGGTTGTTGCTGTTGCGAGGCGCCTCGGTTTGATCAGACAATTCGAGTCCGATGGAGTCATTCGTTGGCTCGTTTACGCCCCAAAGGGCGGGGAAACGCAGTGTTCAGGAATTTTAATCCACATCGGTGGACCGGCCCTGATGATTCTAGGGTCACTCGAGCTATGATCCTGAGACACGGGCTAGAGCGTCTCGAATTCGGTAAGGACTATCTTTTGCCTTGGTTCATGACAGAAATCTAATTTCCAAATACGACACCGTGCGGTTTTGATTGTATACCTATATATGGCGACATAGTGGTATGGGGCATTAATGCCGTCTATGATTGATAGTTATGATTTGAAATTGTTTTCAAAACATATAAACACTAGCAATAATATCAAATGCCTTTGTTTTATTCGTATCAAGCATATTTTGGCCGTTATAAGGTAAAACTCTATCCTCCGGTTTGCGTTGCATTGTGTGATGGGAACTGAGTCTTATAATGGCTTCATTTTTTAAAAAAGCATAGCGATGTTTAAAAGAAAGATTTGTTTTAAAGCACTGGCAATCCAATGGAGTAAACCCGTTCCACGAAAGTGGCGTGGTCCTGTGATTCGCCATATTATATATGTGTTGAATAGATTTCTCATACCAGTCCCATGACTGACTCGTAGTTTGTTTCACTCTCAAACTCGGGTGCCCCTTTTTTTCTACACGGGCAGCCTTGTATTCAGGTTTAGCTGGTTCTTTTTCTGGATAGCTGGAGCTGAAGATGGATTCTATCATTTATTTCTTTTTATGCTGTTCAGCTCCTATTGTACATATTTTGTTTATTTCCGCTGTAGACATTTATGTATAGCTGAACTGTATTTGTACTAAGTAAGATCCTGTATACTGTGTAACTCTGATGATTACTTTTATCCAGTATATTCTATTGTTCATTATCTGGTGTATTTATTTAATTCTGTTCTGCTATTATCTGTTTCTGTGTTATATTCCAAAGATAACCCTTGATTCCGTCAAAACGGGATTTCGGGTCGTCACAACGTGGTATCAGAGCTTTGGTTAAGCTTAGTTCTGGAATATAACATTCGAACGAACTCGTCAGAAATAGAACCAGTAGTGTTCTAGGACGGACAACTCAATACAGATAGGATCAGTAATATCCTAGTATGAGTAAAGCAGAATGAAATTACACCTTGATAGACACATTTACATTTGAAGTATGTGTTTCTATATTTTAAAATACCTTTTCTGTGACCTGACACTTGATCTGCCATTTGCAGAAGTACTAGAAAAATGAGTGTCAGAAGCAGAAGGAATGCAGAACCGGATATAGAGGCCTTATTAATCAAATATCGAAATATGGGTGGAATACCGTTCTCTGGTGAAGAATCTATTATGAAGACACAGGCTTGGATTCGTTCGGCTGAAAAAATCTTCGAAGCATTAAAGCTGAGGGATGACTAGAAAAGATTACTGGCCTCCTGGGCACTCAAAGATGAAGCTTTGTTCTGGTGGGATTCTGTTGTTAAGGATAATCCAGAAGGTGATATCACCTGGGATAGATTCAAAGTGATTTTCTTGGAAAGATTTACTCCTCCCGAAGCAACTGAGCGATTATGCGATGAATTTTCTTATCTGATACAAGGTGATATGACCATCCCAGAATATCATAAGAAATTCAACGAACTTTCTCATTTTGCTCCTCATCCGATTAAGGACCCAAAGAGGAAAAATCTTAGATTTATTCACGGACTTCAAAGGAAATACCAGAATAAAGTATTGGGGCATGTGAAGCTTCCTTTTTCTAAAATGATATACATGGCTTATCAGTACGAAGATCTCAACAGGAAAGGCATGTTGCGCGACGATGAGGAAGTCAGCTCTAGTAATAAAATTGAGGTTGACTCTAGTCATCTTGAGGCCAGCACGATGTCAGGGGTCAGTAAGGAGCCCAAAGCAAATCGGAAAAGGGCTGAATCTGAGAAAGGGCAAGGAATGACTACCATATGCAGTAACTGTAAGAAGCCAGGGCATTTGTCGATTAACTGCGGACCCTTAAAGAAGCGATTAAGAGGCGGGTTTCAATCCAAGAAGGGATTTCAAGAGAATAGAAAGTGCAGTAAATGCCATGAGGTCGGTCATCTTTCTAAGGCCTGCCCGTTATTTAGAAAATCTGAAGCAGTGCATGTGAACGAAGTGGCAGAAGTGCCTGCATCTTCGTCTCTTCAGGAAAGGCCAGATGTTTTAGAAGGCACGCTAACTGTCAAAGATATTCCAGTTAAAGTATTGTTTGACACTGGCGCGTCGCGAAGCTTCATTGCAAAGGATGCAGCTAAGAAACTGGATTTGAATTTGAAAAAGCTCAAGGAACCAATGACTGTCCAGAATCCGGTTGGGGGTTCCATTGATCTCAGTTGGGTTTGTGGAGTGCCGGTTTCTTTCTCTCGTTATCGGTTCCCTACCATCGCAGCCGTCATGAATTTTAAAGAGTTTGATCTTATCTTGGGGTTAGACTGGTTGACCAAGTATGAAGCTGAAGTTAAATGCGCCGACAGAGTCGTAAAGGCGAAGATTAAATCAGGTGATTATATAACCATTCCCTGTGAAGGTCAGAATGCTAATAGAAAAGACTTCTGGGCAGCTTTGAATGTTTCTCCAGCTCAAATAGAAAATGTCCCTGAAATCGCAGAGAATATTCCCGACCTCATCAAAGATATTCCTGTCGTCAAGAACTATGCGGATGTGTTCGAAGAAGTTGTTCGCTTACCTCCGCAAAGAGAAATAGATTTCAAGATTGCTTTGATTCCCAATGCAAGGCCGGTAGTTCACGCTATTCGAAGAATGTCCTTGAAAGAGAAGGAGGAATTAGACAATCAAACACGACAGCTGGTATGGAAAGGTCTGATCAGGCCTAGTTTCTCTGATTGGGGTGCAGCCGTGGTATTTGTCCCAAAATCAGACGGTATTGTACGTCTATGTGTGGATTATCGTGATTTGAACAAACAGACAATAAAGAACAAATATCCATTGCCGCGGATTGATGATTTGTTGGATCGATTAAATAGAGCACAAGTATTTTCACGAATGGACCTAGCTACAGGCTTCCATCAACTTCGAATTGCCGAAGAGTGTGTTCCAATGACAGCATTCAGAGGCCCCGACTTATTCTACGAGTGGTTAGTAATGCCGTTCGGCTTATGTAACGCTCCAGCTTACTTCGTCGATCTAATGAACATAGTTTTCCGAGGAGTATTGAATAAATTTGTTCTGGTTTTCATTGACGATATTCTAATCTTCTCTAAATCAAAGGCCGAACATGAAAAGCATCTGGAACAGGTTCTAGAAATCCTCAGAAGGAATGTATTGAAAGCCAAGTTTTCCAAATGTATATTCTGGCAAGATGAAGTGAAATTTCTGGGCCATGTAGTATCGAAAGAAGGAATCGCTGTGGATCCAAGTAAAATCACAGCCATTCAGAATTGGAAACAGCCCAGTACCCCCACTGAAGTTCGTAGTTTTCTCGGATTGGCTAGTTATTACCGGAAATTCGTTAAAGACTTTTCAAAGATATCAGGTCACTTAACGAAGCTTACAAAGAAGCACTCTAAATTCAAATGGACTCCAGAAAGTGAGGAGGCTTTCGAAGAGTTAAAGTTGAGATTAACAACTGCTCCAGTGTTAACCATCATCGATGGCAACCAGGATTTGAAAGTCTGGACTGATGCTTCTAGAGAAGGCTTTGGCGCAGTGTTAATGCAAAGAGGCCAAGTGATTGCTTATGCTAGCCGTCAACTGAAACCGCACGAGAAAAACTATGTAACTCATGATCTTGAGTTATTGGCTATCATATTCTCTTTGAAGATCTGGAGACACTATCTTCTGGGCGAGAGATTTGAACTGTTTACAGATCACCAGTCGTTAAAGTATCTGTTCACTCAGAAGGACTTAAATTTGAGGCAGCAGCGTTGGCTGGAGTTTCTTGCAGCATATGACTTTGAAATTATATATACTCCAGGGAAAGCCAATGTCTTGGCCGATGCTCTGAGCCGAAAGAATGTAATGATCGCCAGCTTTATTATCACGACTTCCTTGATTGACAAAATATCTATTCTTAAGAAGGAGGATAACTTTATTAAAGATATGATAAAAAGGATTCAGAAAGGCGAACCCTCGTGTTTTCAAATAGATAACGACGAGACCTTGAGGTTAAAAGGAAGGATTTGTGTTCCTGACGTTCCTGAGCTAAAAAGGGAAGTGTTAGACGAGTGTCACAAGTCCAAGCTGAGTATCCATCCTGGTGTGGCCAAAATGTATAACGATCTCAAAAGAACATTCTGGTGGAAGGCTATGAAAAGAGACGTTTCAATATACGTTAGCCGATGCCCTACTTGCCAGCTAGTTAAAAGCGACCAACAGAAATTGGCTGGATTGTTACAACCACTAGAAGTTCCTGGTTGGAAGTGGGAACATATTTCTATGGATTTCATTAATGGTCTGCCCAGAACCAGAAAAGGAAATGACAGTATTTGGGTGATCGTAGATCGTTTCACGAAGACCGCCCATTTCATACCTGTTAGATCAAATAGAACTGCTCAGAGTCTGGCGCAGATATACTTCAGGGAAATAGTTAGACTACATGGAGTGCCGCTCAGTATAGTCAGTGATAGAGATACAATATTTTCTAGCAAATTCTGGGAAGCATTTCAAGTCGAGCTGGGAACGAAGTTGAACTTGAGCACCGCCTATCATCCTCAGACAGACGGTCAGACTGAGAGGGTGAATCGCATTTTAGAAGATCTATTGCGGGCTTGTGTTCTAGATTTCGGTGGATCATGGGAAGACCATCTGCATTTGGCTGAATTCTCTTATAACAACAGCTACCAGGCGAGTCTGACAATGTCGCCATTCGAAGCATTGTACGCTAGACCGTGCCGATCTCCTGCCTGTTGGGTCGAGCCTGGAAATAGACTTGTGTTGGGTCCCGATATGATCCGAGAAGCTGCCGACAAAGTCGATTTTATTAAGAAGCGATTACTCGCCGCTCAAAGCCGACAAAAGAGCTATGCCGATAGAAGAAGAAGAGATATATCCTTTGAAGTTGGCGACTATGTATATTTGAAAGTATTGCCGATGAGAGGAGTTATCCGGTTCGGAAAAACTGGAAAGTTAGCGCCCAAATTCATTGGTCCGTTTCCTATTTTGGAACGGATCGGTACTCTCGCTTATAGGGTCAAACTGCCTAATTGGTTGCCTGAAATTCATGATGTATTTCACATATCTCAACTTCGAAAGCACGTTCATGATCCAGACTTGATCGTGGAAGAAGCAGCTCAACATGACATTGAAATTACCCCAGAATTAGCTGTGAGAAGAGAGCCGCTAAAGATAATAGGCAAAGAAACCAAAGAGCTGAGGAACAAGAAGGTTCGCTTAGTCAAAGTGCAATGGAGTGGAGATCCGCGAGATTGTACTTGGGAAACTGAGGAGAGCATTCAGAAGGCTTATCCTAGATGCCGAGTAGATATCTCTGATTGACTCTGGTGCAAGGTACATTTACCCTACTTTGCACTACCATCCAATTCTCTACTCTATTGTTATTTTCTTCCCATGGATGTGCACTATTTGTTCTATACTCTGAATGTTAAAAACAAATTGGTTGTTGTATTGTGGGATTGTAGATTTATCAAACCACTTTCGACTTTGTTCCTTTTCGGGGACGAAAAGTTTTAAGTGGGGGAGATTGTAACGACCCAGAAAATCTGAACCAGTTTAAAATTTTTAAATTGGCTAAAATAATGGATTTTAAATATTTAAAATAAATATATTAAATAATGGCGATGAAAACTGAGTTTGAATCGACAATTGAAAACGAATATAATTAATTATAATTATAAACAAGGCCTGAAATGGCGCTGTAGTTTCAAAAATTGAATTCAAAATTTGTCGGACTGTACCGGGTGCAGAACAGTCCGGATTTTAGTGAAACCAAAAATATTTAAATCTGTTAGTGAATACCTTTCCAACGAATCTGAAAAATCGAAATTTGATAGCGGGAATCAGAAGATATGTCCAGTTGAAAATTCTGAATAGTCGCTATGGAATTCAGGCCCTTAAAAATGGACATTTTGCAAACGACCTCGGATTTCGACGAAACCACTTTTGTTGGGTTCGGGATGTGAAGTCATTGCTAGGTTTCAAATTTCATAATTTTTGAAGCTAGTATGTGAGCGTGGCAAAGGAAAATGCGTTTTGGTCAATTACAGTTAAATTAGATCGACCAAAAATGGGTCTTTTTGCAAACGGTCTCAGAATTCGACGAAACTAGTTTTTTTGGGACCGTATCGTCAAAACATAGCCAGATTTATTTTTCGAATTAATTTGTGTCCCTGGCAAATTGAAATGCACGTTCAAATTAAATATTGAATGTTTTATATTTTGATTTGAATGGAAACTGACTGAAACAGTCAAATAGGCTTACGAAACATATCCCATTGTGTTCGGAATGGGGGTAAAACGCTAGGGACAACAGTCGTTGGGTTTGATTTCGAGTTCGTCTAAGAAAACCCCTTATAAAACCCATCGGCCAATCAAAATTTTTATAAAAAAAAATAAAAAAAAAATTCTTTAAATTTTCTCTCTCCCCGATCGCGATATACGGCAAAAACCATCCCGTGCCTTCTCTCCTCCGTTTCTCCTCCTACAAGCAAAATTACGCCTTCCTCCTGTTGAAGATTTTGAAGAGCACGAGAAGATCTTCAAATCCATATATAGTTTGGATTTTTTCATTGTGTGGATTGGGAGAACCGACATCACAAAGTTCGGCACTTCGAACCGCCGCCGCGTCCTCCTCCCTGCGTCGAAGTGGGCCCCACCTACCTCTGCCTGAGCGCCGTTCCAAGCACTACAAGGTGGTGTACTCCGATCGTCTCCAAGTTGCACGGATTGAAGGAAAAATCGAAACCTAGTTTCAAAGATTTCAAGCAGGTATCGGCTGTTTAATTAAAAATTGATTTTAACAGTTTAAAACCGTTGCAAACTTTGAAAAATCATATCTTTTTCGTTCGTTAACGAAATTCGATGAAACAGGAAACATCGTGACCGTGTGGACGCCTTCTACATTTTAGAAGAGACCGCGTATTTTTCTGAGCCTTCTGCTATTTTTGGTGGAGTGGAACCCAATGTGAGATTTCTAATTTATAAACAATATGGAAAACGACGATGTACACATTATATAGTCGATGTATGAGTTATATAAACGTTGTACACCTCATGTATAAGCGTTGTATAAGTTGTATGATCGATGTATAAGTTATATATGCGTTGTAAAAATTATATATGCGTTGTAAAAATTATATATGTGTTGAAATAAAAGTGAATTGCTATATATAAATATATATATATACGCCCCCTCGTCCACAAACCATGGACGATATTTATTGATTGAAATTGTTGTGAAAATTGATTGATAGCGAATGATTGTTTGGGATTGTTTGTGGTTGATATTGATTGATTGAGGTTGAAAAATACCCGTTTGTGGTTGAGAAATATTTGGTTGAAACCACATAGGATTAGTTAGTGGAAATGAAATAAATATATACATGCCGCCTGCGTGCGAACTAGATGCATGATCCCCATTGTCAAAAACCGCAAGGTTTTAAGGTAGAGCGAGGAGCCGTACTAGGGACGGTCCCGGTTTTAACTACCCTGCCGTTATGCTGCCGAAATTTTGAATAATGTTCGTGTGTTTGAATTATTTTCATTTGCTTAAACTATATTTATTCATTGAATAGAAAACCTTCATGTGTTGAATTGATATTCATTCGTTGATTAGAAATTCATGTGTTGAATGGTATTCGCGTTTTAAATATAAAAATCACATTTTTATCTATATATAGAAACTATAGAAAACCTTCATGTGTTGAATCGATATTCATTCGTTGATTTGAAATTCATGTGTTGAATGGTATTCATATTTTGAAATAAATTGTTTGATAATAAAAAATCACCTTTTATCGACTATATGAACTGTGTAAAATAATCTCATTTTAAAAGAAATTGTTTTATGATAAAAATCCTATTTTTGTCACCTATATGAACTATATAGAAAAATAGTGTTTTGAAATGAATTGTTTTACAATAAAAATCACATTTTTTTTGTATGCATGAATCGTTGAAATGTGAAGTGTTAAAAATAGCCACTTGTTCAAAATAAACATATATGAGTTGAAATATTCATTAATTAGCTAATGAAATGATTTGCACCTATGTATGTAACATTAGAATGAATGGTGTTTTTAAACCAAATAGAAATCAAATATGAAGTTGAATAGAAAATGATAAATGATAAGAACTGTATATATATGTACATGCATATTCATTGAACAGGTTATAGCAAAGGGGCTAAAGAAGAGGAATAAAATTTTGTGCCCGACAAATAGGTACACATTTACTGTTTTGTTTGGGTGATGATTTTATGAGCCTATTGGATAGCCGCTTGGCTTTTTCTTTTTCTTTTTTGAGATTAGAAGGACCGGGAAAGCTATTTGCGATTTCCCGATGCTCCCGGTGCAGGGGAGGTTTTGGCGAAATTTTCCAAAATTTTAAGGCGTTAGTGAAATATTTGAAGTGAAAACGATATTGAAATAGTCGAATGAACTATATTTATCTAATTATATAAATATAGATAAAATTAAAACGAAACATGGCCGTGCAGTTCGCATTTTGAAACCGTGATTTCAAACAACTAGTACGGGAAATCCGACCATTGGATTTTCCCGAAACCTCAACCGTCGGGTTCGCCTTGGAAATATCTTCCCAACGGCACCAACCTTGTAAAAATCCAACGGTTGGATTGTCTGGAATGTTTAATTCAAATCAGATGAAAAACAGCGCCAGAAGCGATTATATTTATATATATATATATAAATATAATTATATATTTAATCGAATAACGACGCTGCAGTTCGTATTTTGAAATCGAAAATTCAAACGATTGTACTGGGGGATACGACCATCGGATTTTCCCGAAACTGGAACCGTTGGATTCGTTTTGAAAAGACCTTTCTAATGATGTAAATTTTGTGAAGATCCAACGGTTAGATTTTCAGATATGTGTAAATCAAATCTGAAGAAAAACAGCGCCACAGCCGCTTTATGGCCCAAAGCGTCGTTTTGAATAAATTAGCTATTTTAAAATAAATAAAAATAGCGATAAATAGTTATAAAATATCATAAGCGATATGGAATGGAAATAAACTAAATTTGCTTGATTTATGTGGCTTTTGATGGTTGAATGTGTTTGGTGTGAAAATTACATTAAAGAACACAATTTGTGTTGTCGAATAATTTAACCATTGAGATAAATTGATTTGAAATTCTAAATATACGTGGATTATTTGAAAAGGCCGAGTTAATACTCATTTCAAATAATTGACCGACGATTGAAAGTCGAAGATGAAGACGATGGTCGAAGACCGGAGATCTTCACCTCGTTTGGATGGTAACCGAGGTCCTGATTGGGAGGCAGCCCGAAATATGGATAATGAGTAGTGATCGTCCAGACGTACGTGGTGATCGAAGGGTTTGCGAGGTATTTAGTGCCTCCGGTTTCGTTCAGACCCAGGATGGACTTGTAGATGGACTGTGTGTCTGACATTGGATTTTATTCTGTGTTGATTGATCTCTATTAAATATACATCTGTTTGGCGGCGAAAAATTTATTCTTTTGCTTAACGCCCTTCTCTGAGACGCACGAGCTCAGAGGTTGTATATCGATGGACATCAGTCGCATGGCATGAATTGCCTGTGTGGCATGCTAAGATGCAGTGATCAGGGCTCCTGTTGAAAAGCAAAGCCTTGTGGTGATGATCAAAACACCGCCTGTGTGGCGTAGCTTTGTGTATAACGTGAATTCGCGAGCCTCACACCTTGGTATGAACCTAAAACGGGAGAAGGACCTCAGGGAGGGCATGCGTTTCTTTCTAGCTAGGGTGGTGTCAGTGACCTACCAGCCCTGACATTTATATACTTTTCACCTATGTGGTTGTTGCTGTTGCGAGGCGCCTCGGTTTGATCGGACAATTCGAGTCCGATGGAGTCATTCGTTGGCTCGTTTACGCCCCAAAGGGCGGGGAAACGCAGTGTTCAGGAATTTTAATCCACATCGGTGGACCGGCCCTGACGATTCTAGGGTCACTCGAGCTCTGATCCTGAGACACGGGCTAGAGCGTCTCGAATTCAGTAAGGACTATCTTTTGCCTTGGTTCATGACAGAAATCCAATTTCCAAATACGACACCGTGCGGTTTTGATTGTATACCTATATATGGCGACATAGTGGTATGGGGCATTAATGCCGTCTATGATTGATAGTTATGATTTGAAATTGTTTTCAAAACATATAAACACTAGTAATAATATCAACTGCCTTTGTTTTATTCGTATCAAGCATATTTTGGCCGTTATAAGGTAAAACTCTATCCTCCGGTTTGCGTTGCATTGTGTGATGGGAACTGAGTCTTATAATGGCTTCATTTTTTTAAAAAGCATAGCGATGTTTAAAAGAAAGATTTGTTTTAAAGCACTGGCAATCCAAAGGAGTAAACCCGTTCCATGAAAGTGGCGTGGTCCTGTGATTCGCCATATTATATATGTGTTGAATAGATTTCTCGTACCAGTCCCATGACTGACTCGTAGTTTGTTTCACTCTCAAACTCGGGTGTCCCTTTTTTTTCTACACGGGCAGCCTTGTATTCAGGTTTAGCTGGTTCTTTTTCTGGATAGCTGGAGCTGAAGATGGATTCTATCATTTATTTCTTTTTATGCTGTTCAGCTCCTATTGTACATATTTTGTTTATTTCCGCTGTAGACATTTATGTATAGCTGAACTGTATTTGTACTAAGTAAGATCCTGTATACTGTGTAACTCTGATGATTACTTTTATCCAGTATATTCTATTGTTCATTATCTGGTGTATTTATTTAATTCTGTTATTATCTGTTTCTGTGTTATATTCCAAATATAACCCTTGATTCCGTCAAAACGGGATTTCGGGTCGTCGCATTTATTATATACGCGCGTTATTCAGAAAGACCGGGTTTATCCCATTCTGAATAACTGATTCGACGTGGTGTCAAAGATGAAGACGGTGGTTGAAGACCGGAGGTCTTCACGTCGTTTGGGTGATTGCTGATGATCTTGATTGGGCCGTACACCCAAGAAGAAGGAAACAGTTGGTGATCGTCCAGACGTACATGGAGATCGACGGATATGCGGGGTACTAGGTGCCTCCGGTTTCGTTCAGACCCAGAACGAACTTGTAAATGGACTATGTGTCTAACATTGGATTTTATTCGGTGTGATTGATTTCTAATAAATATATATCTGTTTGGCGGCGGACAATTTATTCTCTTTCTTAACGCCCTTCTCTAAGACGTACGACCTCAGGGGTTATATATTGATGGATATCAAACACATGGAGTGAATTGCCTGTGTGGCATGCCTAAGTGGCAATTGATCAAGGCTTCTGTTGAAAAACAAAGTCTTGTGGTGATGATCAAAGCACGGGCTGTGTGGCATAGCTTTGTGTAACGTTGATTCGCGAGCCTCACACCCCGGTGGTGAACCAAAAACGGGAGAGGACCTCAGGGAAGACATGCGTTTCTTTCTAGCTAGAAGTGGCGTCAGTGGTTTTACATGCCCTGACGAGTTTGACTTATGTGGTTGTTGCTGTTGCGAGGCGCCTCGGTTTGATCGGACGATCCGGGTCCGATGGAGTCATTCGTTGGCTCATTTACGCCCTATAGGGCGGGGAGACGTATTGTTTAGGCATAATAATCCACATCGGTGGACCGGCCCTGACGATCCAAGGGGCAGTTGCGGCTGTTCCTGAGGCTCGGGCTAGACAGTCTCGAATCGGTTGAGGACTATCTTTTGCCTCGGTTCACAGACGGAAATGCAATTTCCAAATACGTGACATTTGCGGTTTTATTTGTAGAGCCTAGTATGGCGACATAGTGGGATGGGGCGCTTATGCCGTCTATGATTGATACTTATGATTTGAATTTTTTTAATACAATATGCACTTATAATAGTATCAAATGATTTGTTTTAAACATATCAAGCATTCTTGGCTATTATAAGGTAAAAACCCTATCCTCCGGCTTGCGTTGCATTGTGTGACGGGAACTGGGTCTTATAATAGCTTCATTTTTCTTTATTTAGCATTGCGCTGTTTGTTTTATGCACTGGTGTTCTTGGGAGGAAACCCGTCCCGTGTTATACGGCGTGGTCCCTTGATTCACCTAGCTTTAAAAATAAAGGTTAATAACTATTTTAGTTCTCACACCAGTCCCATGACTGACCTGGAGTTTATTGTTTTAACCTAAATTCTGGGTGCCCTTATTTTGACACGGGCAGCTAGTAGTTTTGGTTTTGCAGATTTATATTCACAGGATCATGGTTTACAGCTGGAATGATATCCGGAAAGCTTTGTATCCGCATATCTCTTCTAGTTGTGTATTGTATTATTTCCACTGCGATGTATTTAAATGTAATTTAAATCTCTAATATTTCTGTGTAATATTGATTCATTTATACTCTGTATATTCTTGTATTCTGATGGAATTGTTGTAATATACAATGAAATGTTCTTCCGTCTGCGTTCTGATGTGGCTTGTTCTCGAACTACCCGCGTTTTCCTTCACGGGGAAGTCACGGGTCTTCACAGTTGCTTAGGTACGTGCCCTTTGCCTTGTCTGAGGGGAGCCTGATATTTGGTTGCATACTTGTTTGTATGCATTGTTATGTTTTGGAATTCATATTTCCAAATGATTTGATTTGAGATCCCGAAGTGAAATCTACTCTGATATAAAAGCTAGATTTGTATTTCAAATGATTTGAAAATAGAAATCGCGAATAAAGTCCAAAGGATTAATTTCGGTAAATTGAATTGGATTTAGAAAATCTATGTGTGGTGATTAATATAAATGGGTAGATTGGGATATTGCATGTTGATTGATGCATAGTAGATCCATATATCTATATTGATTGTTGTTTATACATTGGCATTCACGGGGGTAAACCCGTTCCGCATTAGCGGCGTGGTCCTGTGATTTTCCTTATCATTTTAATAAGTTAATTTTAACTGTACAGTTTCTCACACCAGTCCCATAACTGACTCGTATTTTGTTTCACTTTGCAAACTCAGGTGCCCCTATTTTCCACACGAGCAGTCGAGTAGTTTGTTTTGCAGATACTTATTTTGAGCAGGATTCTGGATTGAAGCTTAAAGCTGTGTCCAATGCATTTATCGTCTTCCGCTATGTTACTTTATTTGTTTTCCACTGTGCACTATATTACATTTATTGTAAATAAATCTTCCGCTGTATTATTATATTTCAATATACTCTGATATTCTGTACTCTGATGTTACATTATTATGATGTAATAAAAGTCTTCTATTATTTGTTCTGATGTGTTGTATGCCCAGAGTTAGCATATATGGGATTAGAACGGTCTTGGTCGGTTTAGCGATCGATTAGGCCCAGGCGAGATCAGTATTGTTACATTTCCCTACCCTACGGGGCGTAAACTGGTTAGTATATCGACCAAACCATCCATCGGCCCTGCAGTGACCGATATAACTGAGGCGCCTCGCTATCCATCATCAACATAATTAAAACGTCTGGGCTTGCAAAACCCTGACACCACTCCTAGCTAGAAGGAAATGCACTCCCTGAAGTCCGCTCCCGTTTCTGGTTCACACCGGGGTGTGAGGCTCGCGAATTAATGCTATACACAAAGCTATGCTATATTAAAGGTGCTCTTTGATCATCAACCACAAGACTCTGCTTTTCAACAGAAGCCTTGATCATTTGCATCTCTGCATGCCACACAGGCAATTCACGTCATGTGACTGATGTCTATCAATATATAACCTCTGAGCTCATACGTCTCAAAGAAGGGTGTTAAGCAAGAGAATAAATTCTCCGCCACCAAACAGATATATATTTAATTGTGATCAATCAACACAGAATAAAATCCAATGTCAGAAAAACATCCATTTACAAGTTCGTTCTTGGTTTAAACCAAACCTGAGGCACCTTATTCCTCGTCCTGTGTCCAATACAGGAGAGAGGTCCTCGCATATCCGGTCGATCTCCAAGTACCTCTGGACGATCACCACTTATTACCTTGTCTTAGGTGTATAGCCCAATCAAGACATCAGTAATCATCCAAACAATGTGAAGGCCTCCGGTCTTTAACCACCATCTTCATCGTTGACTCATCGTCGATTTAGTTATTCAGAATGGGATAAACCCGGTCTTCAATTAAGAAAGGTTCTCATTAATTTTATCAAAGATAAATTCTTTAAATTAATTCTTTAATCTTCAATCCAAACCAAATCAAGGTTTATCCAAACTAGTCGGGATTAGCGCACCTTACCGAAGTAATCATTTGTTATATTTCCCAATCCCAACCTATTTATCCCATGAAGCAAAACTGGTAATACTTCATATCTTACACCGCGGTGTTATTAGTAAAATTAATTACCATTTCACGTTCAAATCTAATAGAAGATTTAACTATCGCTTGGAGAAAAACTGGTGATACTCCATTCTCGATCATTCCATGAATTCTATAAATATAATTATCCCATTCACATTCCCATCTAATTAAAGATTCATTAAAACTCTAATTCAGTTTTAATCCCAAAAATCATTACTTAATTATTATTCAAAGTTAAGAATTTAATCTTATCTTTAACTGGGTTAAAGAACTAATGTCATTTAAAACACAGTTCACGATAAACCCAAATCACATTCCATTAATTATGGAATCTTCACGGAAAACAGATCAATATATAATCGATATAAACTTCCATATCTGACTAATAATATAAATGTAATAATGGAAAATCCTTTTAAATTCCGTATATATTAGCAGTCTTGCTCTACAGAAATTCACTCGATTATTACAAGTCAAATTCCATTCCATTCCAATTTATTTTATTAAATTGGAAAACTTTACTTTGGAAAATTTCCATTAAATCTTAGTTAAAAGATTTATACATTCCAAATCGCATTTCACTGTAAATCAGGTTAAAGAGCGAATGTCATTGAAAACACGGTTCACATTCCATTTTATTCCAATTACCAAATGTAATTGGAAACTCTAATAATCTTAATAAAGATTTATTCTTTTCAAACTGGGTTTAAGAACAATGTTATTGAAGACACCGTTCACCCCAAAATCCCATTTCTTCTATTCAATTCCAATCAAATTAATTTGAAAATTCCACTAAATCTTAATAAAAAGATTTATTCTTTTCTCAATTGGGTTTAAGAACAGTGTTAAGGAAGACACAATTCATGACAAACCCAAAATCCAATTTATTTTATTCAATTCCAATCAAATATTAATTAATTGGAAAATTCCACTAAATCTTAATAAAAAGATTTATTCTTCCTTCAATTGGGTTTAAGAATAGTGTTAATGAGGACACTATTCACAACAAACCGAAAATCCAATTTGATATTAAATACAAGGCTCTAAATAGAAATTATATCGTCTTATATTCAATATCAAATTCTGAAACCAACAAATATCATATTGGAAATAACGATATATATAATATATCTTCCAAATTTCCATCACAATATCCGTATAAACACGAAATCCAATATCGAAATATTCCAAAGATTATTTCGATTCAAATCCATTCCAATACATAAATTGGAAATTCTGGTTATTTATAAAACCATTTTCAATCCAATTTATTTATGTAAAAAAAAGGATTATAATTCTAGTTAATAACTAGCTCATTTTGATAAAAATATATTTTAATCTTTTCAAATATGGAATTTTTCTTCCCATTTCTTTTCAAATCATTTATTATGATTTTACACAAATTATTAATATTTTTAATAATTTTATCAAGGCCCGTACAGTCGATTTCCATAAACGGTCATCGAAGTGCACTTACAGCGACCTTTTCATATTTTGATTTGGACATAATTCCAATCCAAGCATTAGATTTCAAATCTCTTATATTTGTCGGAATGTTCTTTTCAATATGAATCCAACGGTTTCAGTTTTAGGAGAATCCGACGGTCGGATCTCCCGTAATGTCCATTCGAAGTTAATGATCGAAATTCGCGAACTACCGCGACGTGGCGTGTTCTATTCAGGCCATTAAATATATATAATATATATATTTCATCAATTTCCATTTAAAACGTATTTTATAAATCGTTTTAAATCCGTTTTCAAAACGATTTCAATTTCATATTCAATTTTAAATCAAAATTGAACATTCCATATCATTAATTTATAAATGATAATATTTTCAAAACATTAGATTTTGAAGTCGCATCCTTTTCGATATTCATTATAAAAATGAACAAAATCTATATAATTATCGTTCACATCAAAATGGTGTTAATCTAATCAACGCGGCTTCATATATTTCAATATTTTTGTGTCCATCCCTAATCGGACATCAAAACCATTTTTTGATCCATTACCGAATATTATTTTAAAATTTTCCTTAATTTTAAAATATTCATTATTTTAAAATATTTGTTCTTTCTGAATTGGAATCTGACACAATCAATTACCATGTAATTTTATTTATGTGGATTTCATATACACATGTACACAACAATAATCAAACACAGTCAACCTTCATCCAGAGTGCATTACACAACTGCATAAGAGTTAAATATAAATAATTAACGCTTACAATAGTCTGTCAATCCATCGATTTACATACAACTAAACAATCGGGATTAGTGTACGTCAAATATCATCCCAATACCCGTGTGGGGTTTCAAACAACAAACATTGATGATTATTTGTGCAATTAGGCGATGTGTAAAGTATATCGTCCCAATCAATATCATTCAAATGTGTTTACATAAACAAATCGTCCGATTTGTAAATGAATATTTATTTTATTCATATACACGTTAAAATTCTTATTTTTAACTATAAATTATTTATTTCAACTCATGAATATTTTATATAGTTCATTTATACAATAAAAATGATATTTTTATTGTTCTAACATTTTTACAAAATTTCGACATCATAACGGCGCGATACTAGAACCCGAATAAGGTCTAGCCTTATCCCTCGCCATAAAATGGCTCGCGCCATGTACAAACCAAATTCTAATCAATTCGTTTCATTTTACAAACCAAATAATCCAATCAACCAAACAACCAAACAAACATGGTTTCAAACAAAGGTGTCGGGTGCTTCTAAGCACCGTCTGCATCCTAGTATATATTTTTAAATAGCAAATAAATTAAAGTGAGAAGTTCTCACCTTTGAGATCCACTCCTCCATTCTTGATTTGGCGGATTTTGTCATCGCGCTCCATTTTATCGCTTTCTCGCACTTGAATTCGCCTCTTTTGCTCTAGAAGTTGCATACGACCTCCAATCTTCACCAAACTCTGTCACTAGCCTAAACGCGCCATTTCAGACAACTTTTGCATGTGGACTTTCTTCCAAAAACGCACCAATTCGCCGGAAATCGCAAAAAACAACAGCAGGTCTGTTGACTTTGGACGCGATTTCCGGACAGCTCCACAATCCAAAATAGGACTTTCATATACCAAATCATAGAAAAAATCGTGCTCTTCGATTTTTGTAACAACCTGCACCTCCGTTCTCGTAAGATGTTGTCCCCAACTTAGGCATCGTATAGGTGTGGGGTTTTGTTCCTCCAAAGGCCTCGGCTAAGTTTCGAGATCCGCCAACATATGGCGTTGCCAACAGGCTGAGCCAACCTCCCTACTAACACTGATATTGTCCCTACTTTGGCACCTCTCAGGTATAGGGTTTTTCATCACTAGGCCTCGGCTTTAGTAAGATATGGGCTCTACTAAATAAGTACCCACTTCAAACAGGCTTCCACGATGGGGGACTTAGGGGTGTCAGATTCTTCCCTCCTACAAAGGTCAACGTCCCCGTTGGCTCACAAACACCTCACCCAGGCGCTGTGGTCCACACAGGAGCCACAATTCCGGCTGGGTATTGGCTCCGATACCACAACTCAATCTGACCTCGGGTTTCAAGCGGATATGACCAACTACCCACATTGGATCCTATTGTTTGCAGTCACTGGATTTGCCGGGCGGTTCCGGGCAGAATTACACTGCAAACTCAACCCAACCTCGAGTTGTCCATTTTCAAGTTCATTCTAGTGTCATGCCCATGTTCAAATTTCATGTCAAGTTCGTGGCAAGTTTCATGTTTTTATGCTGAAAGTCACTATGACTTACCAGTCTTTATGACAGACCTATTTTCTTTCACCTCTTTTTCTTTCGTCCCCCCCCCTAGGTTCTCAAGGAGGAAACTCTAGCACTTAGCTTGGATTTCGCTTGTTTTCGGTTCAGCTCATGTACGGTTTGATCTTGAGCTATGCTATGGTTGCATTTCTGCTACCTTTGGGGAATTAAGCTACCTTTGTTGTTTTAAGTTATATGCTTCTTTATTTATGCAAGACATAATTTATTGTAATGAAAAATGATGACTTTGGCTATTTGGTACTTTGGATGTAAAATGTTTTGACTCTTTTTGAAAGTAATGAAATTTATCTTTTGATTCTTCCGGTGTTTTATTTATGTTTTGTCTTGTAATATTTCTGTGCCTCTTTACCTCGATAACGCTCCTCCAAAACTAGTGCATTTCCTTTGTGAGTGAACCTAGCGGAGGTGGGGTGTTACAATTTTAGTATTGTGGAGTTTTGGCCTAAAGCGCACCGTTTGAGAGTTATTGGCGAAATAGTGACATGAGGTTATTTGCAAAAACGGGATTTTTGTTGAAAATGAGTTTTTCAGTGATGAGGGCCCCACGGTCGGAGCTAGGTGGTCAAAGGTGGCGGCGGAACCTATTGGTGGTAGGGGGAGGCGCAGGTGGCGGGATGGTGGACGGAGGTGGTGGGTTTGGGGCATTTTTGTTCTAGGGTTTCCAATTTGAAGAGAGAAAGAAGAGGAGAGAGATGAGAGGAGGAAGATGAGGAGGAGAAGGGGAGGAGGAACAAGTGGTGGCGGCGCTGGCGCAAGGGGGGGTGGGTGGCGCTGTAGCAACGGGTTTCCCCTTTCTTTCTTTTTCACGATGGTCATAATGGTGAGGGAGAGAGAAGGTGAGGGTTGACTTTATATAATTATTTAATTCCAAAAAGTTACCTTTTCATTCTAACTCCAAATCGAACCGAATGACAGATGTTTCTTGCTAATTACCCCCATTTCGGACACAATGGGATATGTCCCGTAAGACAATTCTAATGTTTCCATCAGTTTTTCTCAAAATTAAAATATAAATCAATACATTGAATTTTAACATACATTTTAATTTACTAGGGCCACATACTGACTCCAAAAATTCCAGAAAAATAAATCTAGCTACGTTTTGATGATACGGTCCTAATAAAACTAATTTTGTTGAATTGGAGACTATTTGTAAACTTTCATTTTCCAGTTGATTAAATTCAAACTGAATTGACCAAACACGTTTAAATTCACCACACTCACATATTGATTCCAAAAATTATAAAAATTGAAATCTAGCAATAATTTAACATTCCAGATCCAATAAAAGTGGTCTCATCGAAAACGGAGGTCATTGGCAAAATCGCTATTTTTAAGGGCAATATTTTATATAAATTCCATAGCGACTATACTGAATTTTCAACTGGGCATAACTTTTTATTCCCTTTATGAAATCTGGATTTTTCACATTCATTGGAAAGATATTTTTAAACAGACTCAAATATTTCTGGTTTTACTTAAATCTGGTTTATTTTGAATCCAGTACATTCATTTGAAGTTTGAAATCGAATTTTCAAATTACCGCGCCATTTCCAATTCCTTCTATAATTAAAATAAATATTTATATTCTAATTTCGATTTAAATAAATTTATACATTCTAATTCTATTCAAAAAAAATTTGTGGTCATTATTATTAAAAATAAATCATTTTAAATATTCAAAATTCATTAAAATTGCCAAAATAAAAATTTTAAATTGGTTCTGGCTTTCCGGGTTGTTACAATCGACGTCTTTTGACGTATCATATTTACTTAGGGCTATATTAGTTGTCATTGCTGTTGTTCTCCCATTAGTTGTCATTAAATTATATTTATTAATTATATCTCTTGCATATTTTTCTTGATTAATATATATTCCATTACCTAGTTGTTTTATTTGTAATTCTAGAAAAAATGTAATTTCTCCCATGTGACTCATCTCAAATTCTCGTGTCATAATATCTGAAAATTCTTTATTCATTTTGTAATTTGTTGATCCGAAGATTATATCATCAACATATATTTGTACTAATTGAATATTTTTATTATTTCTTTTAATAAAAAGTGTATTATCTATTTTACAAATCTCGAAGTTAGATAGTAATAAGTAATTCCTTAATCTATCATACAAGGCTTTAGGGGCTTGTTTTAATCCATATAATGCTTTCTTTAATTTATATACATGATCTGGATATTTTTCGTCTTTAAAAAGTGGTTGTTGTTCTACATATACATCTTCTTTAAAATATCCATCAAAAAAGGCACTTTTAACATCCATTTGAAATAATTTGATATTATTATGTTTAGCGAAAGCTTGTAGGATTCGAATTGCTTCTAATCTTGCTACGGGGGAAAAAGTTTCATCATAATCTATTCCCTTTTCTTAACTATATCCTCATGCAACTAACCATGCTTTATTTCTTACGACCTCACGTGTTCATTCATTTTATTTCTATAAACCCATTTAGTTCAAATTACAGTTTTATCCTTTGGTCTTGGAACAGTTTCCAATATATCATTCCGGGTAAATTGATTCAATTCCTCTTGCATAACAAGGATCCATGAATTGTCAGATAATGCTTCCTTTGGATTCATTGGTTCAACAGTTGAAATAAAACTGTATTACTCATATTATTTAATTGGTTTCTAGTTCTAACAAAATTTCAATATCTCCTAAGATATTTTTTACAGGGTGATCCTTTAGTAATCTAATTCTTTTATTTGGTTGATTATCTTTATTATTTGTTTCATCGATCTCATTTTCACTTTCATCTTCATTATGTTTTCTTATATTTTTACAGTTTTCGTCGAAGGATACATTTAATGTTTCTTCTACAGGATTATCTCTTAAATTAAAAACTCTATATGCCTCACCTCTCTCTGAGTATCCAATAAATATTCCTTTGTTGGATTTCGAGTCAAATTTGTCTAAATTTTCTTTAGTATGATAAAACATTTACTTCTAAATATTTTAAAATATGATACTTTTGGTTTCTTATTATATAAAAGTTCATATGATGTTTTATGAGTTGAGGGTCTTATTAAAATTCTATTTAGAATATAACAAGTTGTCGCAACGGCCTCAACAAAAAAAATTCTTGGTAAATTACTATCAGATAACATGGTTCTTCCACATTCTTGAATTGATCCATTTTTACATTCAACTACTCCGTTTTGTTGAGGTGTTGTGGGTAGGGCTGTCAATTTCCAACACGACCTGAAACCCGACCCGAAACCTGCATGTGAAATTAGCGGGTTGACCCGACCCATTTAATAATGGGTCATTTTAGGGTCAACCTGACTTTGACCCGTTTATAAACGGGTGGGTTTAGGGTTGACCCGCGAAACCCGAATTTGACCCGATTAACCTGTTTATGGGCCTATATTATTGTAAAATTCTCATCTTAGCTTGAAAATGAAGGATGTTGTCATTATTCATACACACTAACATTTAACAATTTTTTACGTTTTCATGTTCATTCCTACATTAATAACTTTTTACATTTTTTTCTCTTTTTAGCTTGCAACAATTGAATGACGACAATACCCTTCTTTCATGTTTTCATGTTCATTCACATCTTTTTATACTAATATTTTTCTTAATGGGTTACACGAATCAAACCTGAAACCCGCACGATTATAAATGGGTCAACCAGAAATCGACCTGTTTAATAAACGGGTTGAGCTGACCCGACCCGAACTCAACTCGAACACGACTTGACCCGACCCAAACCCGAGCCATTGACAGCCTTAGTTCTGGTGAACGAATAAGTTATTCCTTTTTTATTACAAACTTTTTCAAAATCTCCATCGTGATCACTACGTATTGTTTTAATTTGTAAAGATAATAAATTTTGAATTCTTTTAGCAAAGGTTTTAAGCTGATCAAAAGCATCACTTTTATGTTTATGCAACAAAGTCCAAGTAAACCTAGGAAAATCATCAATTACATAAGCATATCTATTATGATTTATTAATTGAGTTTGGGATGGACCTAATAGATCATGTGAATTAATTCTAATGGTTTTGAGGCTGTAATATCCTGTTTTGATTTAAATGAACTTCTTTTCAATTTTTTGAATTGAAAAGCATCACATAAATTATTTATCTTAAATTACATTTTTGGTAATCCCCTAATTGTATCTACTTTGAAATCATGGAGATGTGTTTGATATTTATATGACTGAATCTCTTATACCAAATCCAAGGGTAACTAATATTAGCCATAAGACATAAATTATCGTTGGAGATTTTCATACTTAATATATAGATATTTTTCTTTCTATCTCCTTCGAATATTATTTTTGAATCTCTATCTTCTATAAAGCATTTACCTTTTTTAAAATTTATTTTATAGCTTTTATCACAAAGTTGACTTATACTTAGTAGGTTATGTTTTAAATTCCTAACTAATAAAACATCTGAAATAGTAGGAGTTTCATAATTACCGATATTATCGATACCAACTATATATCCTTTAGAGTTATCTCCGAAGTTGACCATTCCACCATTTTCATACACTATATTATTCAGTAATTCTGGACACCCGTCATAAGTCTTCAACAACCACTATCCATATGACGACCCCAAAACCCCGTACGACGGTGGCAAGGGTAATCTTTGGAATATAACACATAAACAGATAACAGCAGAATAGAAATAAATAAATACACCAGATAATGTATAATAGAATACACTAGATAAACTTAACCATCAGAGTTACACAGTATACAGGATCATAATTAGTACAAAATAAAGTTCAGCAATACATAAATGTCTACAGCGAAAACAAAACATAATGTGTACAATAGGAGATGAACAACATAAAAAGAGATAAATGATACAATCCATCTTCAGTTCCAGCTATCCAGAAAGAGCCTGATAAAACCTAAATATAGGGCTGCCCATGTAGAAAAAGGTGCACCCGAGTTTGCAAGTGAAACAAACTACGAGTCAGTCATGGGACTGGTATGAGAAATCTACTTAACACTTTTAATAATATGGCTAATCACAGGACCACGCCACTTTCTTCGAACGGGTTCACTCCATTGGATTGCCAGTGCCTTAAAACCAGTAAATATTTTAAACATCGCAATGCTTTTTATAAAAATGAAGCCATTATAAGACTCAGTTCCCGTCACACAATGCAACACAAACTGGAGGATAGAGTTTTTTTCCTTATAATGGCAAAAATATGCTTAATACAGATAAAACAAAAGCATTTGATAATATTATTAGTGTTTATATGTTTCAAAGACAATTTCAAATCATAAGTATCAATAATAGACGGCATTAATGCCCCATACCACTATGCCGCCATATATAGGTATACAATCAAAAACTGCACGGTGTCATATTTGGAAATTGGATTTCCGTCATGAACCAAGGCAAAAGATAGTCCTTACCGAATTCAAGACTGTCTAGCCCGAGTCTCAGGGCAAGTACTCAGTCTAGCCCTTGGAGAGACAGGCCTGTCCACCGATGTGGATTAAAATGCCTGAACACTATGTTTCCCTGCCCTTTGGGGCATAAACGAGTCCTATGACTCCATTGGCTCTACATAGTCACTGATATATCCGAGGCGCCTCGCAACAGCAACAACCACACAGGTGAAAATAATATAAATGTCAGGGCTGGTAGGTCACTGACACCACCGTAGCTAGAAGGAAACGCATGCCCTCCCTAAGGTCCTCTCCCGTTTCTGGTTCATACCGGGGTGTGAGGCTCACGAATCAACATTTTACACAAAGCTATGCCACACAGGCCGTGCTTTGATCATCAACCACAAGACTTTGCTTTTCAACAGAAGCCTTGATCATCTGCCACTTAGGCATGCCACACAGACAATTCACTCCATGCGACTGATTTCTATCGATATATAACCTCTGAGCTCGTACGTCTCAGAGAAGGGTGTTAAGTAAGAGAAAAAATTCTCCACCGCCAAACAAATATATATTTAATAGAGATCAATCAGCATAGAACAAACCCAATGTCAAACACACAGTCCATTTTCAAGTTCATTCTGGGTCTGAACGAAACCTGAAGCACTATATACCTCGCATAGCCATCGATCTCCAAGTACGTCTGGACGATCACCACTTATTATCTATATTTCGGGATGCCTCCCAATCAAGACATCAGTTATCATCCAACCGAGGTCTCCGGTCTTCAACCACTGTCTTCATCATCGACTTCGTATCGCCGATCAATTATTTGAAATGAGATTTAACTCAGCCTTTCAAATAATTCACGTATATTTAGAATTTAAATCAATTTATTTCAATGGTTAAATTATTCGACATCAATAATTCTGTTCTTAAATGTATTTTTCATGCCAAACACATTCAACCATAAAATATCCACTAAAGCAGGTAAATTCGGTTTATTTCCATTCCATATCATTTAAAATATTTTATAACGATTTATCGCTATTTTTATTTATTTAAAAATAGCCATTTCATTCAAACGACGCTTCAGGCCATAACGTGGCCGTGGCGCTGTTTTTCTTCAGATTTGATTTACACATATATGAAAATCTAACCATTGGATCTTCACAAATTTTATATCATTAGAAAGATCTTTTCAAAACGAATCCAACGGTTTCAGTTTTGGGAAAATCCGGCGGTCGGATCTCCCGGTACACTCGTTTGAAGTTCCGATTTCAAAATATGAACTGCAGCATCGTTATTCGGTTTAATTTAATTATATTTATATATATATATATATAAATATAATCGATTCTGGTGCTATTTTTCTTTAGATTTTAATTAAACATTCCAGACAATCCAACCATTGGATCTTCACAAAGTTAGTGTCGTTTGAAAGATATTTCCAAAGCGAACCCAAAGGTTTCGATTTCGGGAAAATCCGATGGTCGGATCTCCCGCACTAATCATTTGAAATCACGGTTTCAAAACACGAACTGCAGCTTCGTTATTCGATATGTTTTAATTATTTATATATATATATATATAAAAATATAATCGATTCTGCGACTTCAAGACCATTTTCACTTCATATATTTGATAAAAATGATATTTTTATCCAACAGATATTTATTTCAACACATGAATCTTTTTTTTTTCAACACATGAATTTCTATTCAACACATGAATTTCTATTCAACATATGAATTTTGTTTCAACATTCAACACATGAATATTTTCTATAGTTTATATATAATAAAAATGTGATTTTTATTGCAAAACAATTTATTTCAAAACATGATTATTTTATATAGTTTATATATATAATAAAAATGTGATTTTTATTGCAAAACAATTTATTTCAAAACACGATTATTTTATATAGTTTATATATAAGGTAAAAATGTTATTTTTGGTGTTAAAACAATTTATTTAAAACACTAATATTATATATAGTCTATATATATGATAAAAATGTTATTTTTATCTTTCAAAGAATTTATTCAATACACGAACTCCATTCCACACATGAATTTACTTCAACACATGAATTTAATTTAAACATTCAACACACGAATTTTATTTCAACATTCAACACAACAATTTAAATCAAACACGGAAGTATTTCAGAAAATTTCGGCAGCATAACGGCATGGTAGTTAAAACCGGGACCGTCCCTAGTACGGCTCCTTGCTCTACCTTAAAGTCTCGCAGCTTTTGACAATGGGGATTTTCAATATCTAGTTCATACGCAGAAGAATTTTCCCATATACAAATCCTATTGGGATTTCAACCACAATAAATCATTTAAAATCAACCATTCATGGTATTCACCCAAATTTTCACATCAACCAATAATCCAAACAATATCACAACCAATATATATCGTCCATGGTCAGTGGACGAGGGGAGTATATATATATATATATATATATATATATATTCGTATATAACTATATTTCGATTTCATTTCAATATCATTTCAATTTATTTCAATGCATATATACTTATACAATGCATATATAACTTATACATCGAACATACAACTTATACAACCCTTATACATGAGGTGTACAATGCTTATATAACTCATACTTCGACTATATAATTTATACATCGTTGTTTTCCATATTGTTTATAATTTAGAAATCTCACATTGGATTCCACTCCACCAAAAATAGCAAAAGGCTCAAAAAAATATCCGGTTTCTTCTAGAATGTAGAAGACGTCCACATGAGTCCACTATCTCTTGTTTCACTGGATTTCGTCAAAAATGAGAAAGATATGATTTTTACGGTGAAATCATAAACCATAGCGCTTTAAAGTGCTATAAACTATAAAATAAACTAAAGGCCGTATACCTCTTTGAAATGGTTCGAAACTAGGTCGAGGATTTTCTATAAATCCGCGAAGAAGTTGGACGATCAGCCGCGGCAGCATCGAAGAGGGTCGAAGGGGCTTTTCGGCACCACTAGCATTGCTCAGATCGACGCACTGTAGCAAGCACGATGGCGGTCCAAAGTCCCGGACATTGGGGACTCGAATCTCCCTCTACACTTGATGATAGACAACGAATCTTAGATGGATTTAAAGGTGGTGGAGATCTCTTCAAACAGTTGAACTGGGGCCTGGTGTTTCGATGCGTGGATTTGCCAAAAAAGAGGAGAGAAGGAGGGGAAGGTAGCCGTCGTCGATCGAGGAGGGGGGAGGGAGCGATTTTTATTGGGGAGAGAGAAACTAATCTGATTGGCTGGGATTTTTTTTATATATTTTTAAAAATTCGAAAATACCCCTTATCTCATACGAACTCCAATTTAACTCAACGACTGTCGTGCCTAGCTTAATACCCTCATTCCAAACACAATGGGATATGTTTCGTAAGCCCATTCGAATGTTTCAGTCAGTTTTCCCTTAAATTAAATTATAAAACATTCAATATTTGATTTGAACGTACATTTCAATTTGCTGGGGCTACATACTGATTCTAAATATTCCAGAAAAATAAATCTAGCTATGTTTTGACAATACGGTCCCAACAAAACTAGTTTCGTCGAATTCTGAGACCGTTTGAAAAATGGCCCTTTTCTGGTCGATCTAATTTAAGAAAAATCGACCAAACACATTTTCCTTCGCCACGCTCACATACTAACTTCAAAAATTGTGAAATTTGAAATCTAGCAATAATTTGACATCCCAGATCCAACAAAAGTGGTTTCGTCGAATTCTGAGGTCGTTTGCAAAATGGCTGTTTTCACGGGCTATATAAACTCTATAGCGACCTTTCTAAAAATTCATTTGGCCATAACTTTTGATTCCTACTATGAAACTTCGATTTTTCAGATTCGTTAGAAATATATTCACTAACAGATTTAGATATTTTTTGTTTCACTAAAATCAATTTTATTTTGCACCCGGTACAGTCAGTCAAAGTTTGAATTCCAATTTTGAAACTGTTGTGCCAATTCAGGCCCTGTTAATAATAAAAAATAGTTATATTTCTTTTCAAATGTCGATTCAAACATACTTTTCGTTGTTATTATTTAAAATAATTTATTTTAAATATCTAAGAATCACTAACATAGCCAAATTAAAAAAATTTAATTGGCTCAAATTTTCCGGGTTGTTACAATCTCCCCCACTTAAAAAATTTCATCCTCGAAAAGGAACGAAGTCGAAAGTTGTTTAATTAACCAACTCAACCTTCCTTCTGGCTTCCATTCTCCAACTTTTTAGTTTCTAAGAATTTTCAAATTCTTCAAAAATTTGGCTAACACCCTAAATTTTCGAAAAATTTCGATATAACCTCCTTTGTATGGGGAGGGGTTTATTGGGCCGTATTAGCTATCCAATAAATCCTAATAAGCATGCACATATTTATAGTGATATATTCTGGTGTCCACAAGGGAGTATGTATAGATCATAACTCCAGAGAATAAATTCTCGTCACCCTATAAATGATTTTTGTGCCTTAATGTCCAGAGAGACGTGTTTATTGTCATCTCCAGACCCGTGTGGGGTTTTTATAAATCTTGCAATTTACCGTTACATTTTATATGGTCCATCTCAGTCATCAGTTCAACCTGTAATATATAGTCATCGCCATACAAGCCTCTTGCTCGTATGGTAAATCTTCAACCTCGTCACACAAGCCCCAAATGCTTATGTGGTATATGATGAAGTATGCCTATCTACAAGAAGTATGACATGTAGTGTAGTTCAAAATTAGTTGTTACTATCCTATGGCGACATTTACTATTACACATAGAACAACCAACACTCCGCATCCAATGGCATTCACAGGAGTTGATATAATAATAAAATTGCGCATCCAACTCATTAAGGTTTACCTATTTGTCGGGCACGCAAATAATTTTTTTACTCAACAGCTAATCCATTTACCTGTTCATTCATATATATTTGCACATGTATGTATTTCTATCTATTTTTAAATCAGTTCAATACATGATTTAACTGCATAGATTTACCCTTCATTCATTGATTAAATTAACTATCATTCTAATAATTTAGTTAATTAAATCCACTATCACGCAACACAAACAACAATTAATTTGTTTTTAACTTTTCAAAAATATACTAATTGATTCATATACTCTTTTAAAATAATCAGACTACAGAATTAGAAGGTTATATCCATGAAAAGAAAATAACAACAAAGTAGAGAACATAATGGAAATTTCAAAATATGGTAAATGTACCTTGCACCAGAGTTAATCAGGGATATCCACCTTGCACTTAGGATAGGCTTTCTTAATGCTTTCCTCTGTTTCCCAAGTACAATCTTGCGGATCTACGGTCCATTGCACTTTGACTAAGTGAACCTTCTTGTTCCTCCGTTTTTTGGTTTCTTTGCCAATAATCTTTAGCGGCTCTCTTCTCACAGCCAATTCTGGAGTAATTTCTATATCCCATTGTGCTGCTTCTTCCACGATCAAGTCTGGATCATGGACATGCTTTCGCAGTTGAGATACATGAAATACATCATGCACTCCAGGCAACCAATCAGGCAATTGAACTCTATAAGCGAGAGTTCCAATCCGTTCAAGTATGGGGAATGGACCAATAAATTTGGCGCCAACTTCCCAGTTTTGCCAAATCGAATTACTCCTCTCATCGAAGAAACCTTAGATACACACAGTCACCAACAAAAAATGCTAAATCCCTCCTTCTCGAGTCTGCATAGCTCTTCTATCGGCTTTGAGCTGCTAGCAATCGTTTCTTAATGAAATCGACTTTATCCATAGCTTCACGAACATATCTAGCCCCAATACAAGACAATTACCAGGTTCGACCCAACAAGTAGGAGATCAGCACGGTCTACCATACAATGCTTCGAATGGTGACATTGTCATGCTCGCTTGGTAGCTGTTGTTGTATGAGAACTCAGCCAAATGCAAATGGTCTTCCCATGATCCACCAAAATCAAGAACACAAGCCCGCAAAAAATCTTCTAGTATACGATTCACCCTCTCAATCTGACCATCTGTCTGAGGATGATAGGCGGTGCTTAGATTCAGCTTCGTTCCCAGTTCTACTTGAAATGCCTCCCTGAATTGCTAGTAAATATTGGATCTCTATCACTAACTATACTGATCGGCACTCTATGTAGTCTAACAATTTCTTTGAAATAAACATGTGCCAGACTTTGAGCAGTTCTATTGGATCTGACAGGTATAAAATGGGCGGTCTTCGTGAAGTGATCTACGATCACCCAAATACTGTCATTTCCTTTCCTGGTTCTGGGCAAACCATCTATGAAGTCCATGGAAATATGTTCCCACTTCCAACCTGGAATGTCCTGCAGTTGCAACAATCCAACAAGTTTCTGTTGGTCGCTTTTGACTAGTTGGTAAGTAGAGCACCTGCTAACATATATTGAAACATCCCTTTTCATAGCCTTCCACCAGAATGTTCGCTTGAGATCTTTATACATTTTAGTCACACCTGGATGGATACTCAGCTTGGACTTGTGACATTCGCCTAACACTTCCCTTTTGAGCTCGGGGGTGTCGGGAACACAAATCCTTCCTCTTAATCTCAGGATCCCATCGTTATCTATTTGAAAACCCAAGGGTTCGCCTTTCTGAATCCTTCTGATTATATCCTTAATAAAATTATCATCCTTCTTAAGAATAGATATTTTGTCAATCAAGGAAGTTGTAATAATAAAGCTGGCGATTATTGCATTCTTTTGACTTAGCGCATCGGCCACCACATTGGCTTTCCCTAGAGCGTACAAAATCTCAAAATCGTATGCTGCAAGAAATTCTAGCCAACGTTGCTGCCTCAAATTCAAGTCTTTTTGGGTGAACAGATACTTTAGCGACTAATGATTTGTATACAGTTCGAATTTCTCAGCCGGAAGATAGTGTCTCCAGATTTTCAAAGCAAATACAATGGCTAATAACTCGAGATCATGAGTAACATAATTTTTCTTATGCGGCTTCAGCTGACGGCTAGCATAAGCAACCACTTGACCCCTTTGCATTAACACTGCACCAAGGCCTTCTCTAGAGGCATCTGTCCAGACTTTCAAGTCTTGATTGCCATCGATAATTGTTAACACTGGAGCGGTTGTTAATCTTAATTTTAGCTTCTGAAATGCCTCCTCACATTCGGGATTCCACTTGAATCTTGCGTGCTTCTTGGTAAGCTTTGTTGAGGAACTAGATATCTTTGAAAAATCTTTAGCGAAATTACGATAATAACTAGTCAATCTAAGAAAACTTCGAACTTTTGTGGGAGTACCATGCTGCTTCCAATTTTGAATAGCGGTGATTTTACCGGGATCCACAGAAATTCCTTCTTTTGATACAACGTGGCCAAGAAACTTGACTTCTTCTTGCTAGAATATACGTTTGGAAAGTTTGGCCTTAAAGACATTCTTTCTGAGAATTTTTAACACTTGTTCCGAATGTTTCGCGTGCTCGCTCTCTGACTTAGAGAAGATCAATATGTCATCAACGAAAACCAGAACAAATTTATTCTAGATATCGCGGAATACTCGATTCATTAAATACACAAAATAGGAAGGAGCGTTACATAAGCCGAACGGCATTACTAACCACTCATAGAATAAATCGAGACCTCTGAATGTTGTCATAGGAACACACTCTTTGGCAATACGAAGCTGATGGAAGCCTGTAGCTAGGTCCATCCTTGAAAATACTTGTGCGCCATTCAATCGATCCAGCAAATCATCAATCCGCGGCAATGGATATTTGTTCTTTAATGTCTGTTTATTCAAGTCATAATAATCCACACATACTCGTAGAGTACCGTCTGACTTCAGGACAAATACCACTGTTGCCCCCCAATCAGAGAAACTAGGGCTTATCAGACCCTTCCATACAAGCTGTCGAGTTTGATCATCTAATTCTTCTTTCTCCTTTAGAGTCATTCTCTGAATAGCGTGCACTACTGGCCTTGCATTCGGAATTAAACCGATCTTAAAATCAATTTCTCTCTTTCGAGGCAAACTAACAACTTCTTCAAACACATCCGCATAATTCTTGACAACAGGAATATCTTTTATGAGGTCAAAATATTCTCTATGACTACATGGATATTTTCTATTTGAGCAGGAGAAACATCCAGAGCTGACCAAAAGTCTTTTCTATCTAAATTCAGACCTTCACACGGTATGGTTATATAATTCCCTGATTGGGCATTTTCCTTAACAACTCTCTCGGCACATTTAACCACTGCTTCATATTTGGTTAACCAATCCAATCCCAAAATAAGATCGAATTCGGTAAAATTCATGACGATAGAGATGGTAGGGAACTTATAATAGGAAAAAGAGACAAGCACCCCACAAACCCAACTAAGATCGAGGGAACCCCTAACCGGATTATGGACAGTGATGGGTTCTTTGAGCTTTTTCAATTTCAAATCCAACTTCTTAACTGCATTCTTTGCAATAAAGCTTCGTGACGTGCCTATATCAAACAGTACTTTAACTGGAATGTTTTTGACAGTAAGCGTGCCTTCCAAAACATCAGACCTTTCCAGACCAGATGAAGATGCAGGCACTTCTGCCACTTCGTTTACATGTACTGCTTCAGATTTCTTTGAGAGTTGGCACTCCCTTGCAATATGACCTGCTTGGTGGCACTTATGGCATTTCCGTTCACCATGAGATTTTTATTTCTTCTTTGCAGGTTTGCAATTCCTGATCAAATGTCCTTGTTTCTTGCAGTTAGAGCAGGCGTTAGTCATTATTGGTTCTTTCTCAGATCTAGCCCTCTTCCTCTTGGCTCTGGGCTACTTACTGACCTCAGGCATCGTACTGGCCTTAGGACTATCGGTCTCAAACTCCTTTTTGTTACCAGAACTGACTTCCTCTTCGTCATTAAAAAGACCTTTCTTATGGAGATCTTCATACTGATAATCCATGTATATCATTTCTGAAAAAGGAAGCTTTACATGCCCCATTACTCTACTTTGGTACTTTCTTTGAAGCCCGTTAATAAATCTCAGATTCTTCCTCTTCGGATTTTCAATTAGATGCCGGGAAAAATGAGAAAGTTCATTGAATTTCTTATGATATTCTGGAATACTCATATCCCCTTGTATCAAATAACAGAACTCATCGCATAACCACTCAGTTGCTTCTGGTGGAGTAAGTCTCTCACTGAAAATCTCTTTAAATCTATCCTAGGTAATATTACCTTCTGGATTATCTTCAATAACCGTTTCCCACCAGATTAAAGCTTCATCTTTGAGTGCCTAAGAGGCCACTAATCTTTTCTGATCATCTCTCAGCTGGAGATGTTCAAAAATTCTTTCAGTAGAACTCATCCATGCCTGAGTTTGAATAATGGATTCATTTCCCAAGAATTGTGCTCTACCCAGATTTCGATATTTCTTTAATATAGCTTCTATATCTAGTTCTGTATTCCTTCTTCTATTTCTGACACTCATTTTCTAGTACTTCTGCAAATATTAGACCAAGTGTCAGGTCAACAGAAAAGATATTATAAAACATAGAAACATATACCTGAATGTAAATGTGTCTGTCGGGTGTATTTCATTCTACTGTACTCATACTAGGATATTACTGATCCTATCTGTAATGAGTTATTCATCCTAGAACACTACTGGTTCTATTTCTGACGAGTTCATTAATATGTTATATTCCTGAATTAAGCTTAACCAACACTCTGATACCACGTTATGACGACCCCAAAACCCCATATGACGGTGGCAAGGGTAATCTTTGGAATATAACACATAAACAGATAACATGAGTACAGAAATAAAAAAAATACACCAGATAATGTACAATAGAATACACTGGTTAACATAATCATCAGAGATACACAGTATAAAAGATCATACTTAGTACAAAATACAGTTCAGCTATACATAAATGTCCATAGCGAAAACAAAACATAATACGTACAATAGGAGCTGAACAACATAAAAAGAGATAAATGATAGAATCCATCTTCAGCTCCAGCTATCCAGAAAGAGCCTGATAAAACCTGAATACAGGGCTGCCTGTGTGGAAAAAGGGGCACCCGGGTTTGCAAGTGAAACAAACTACGAGTCATTCATGGGACTGGTATGAGAAATCTACTTAATACTTTTAATAATGTGGCTAATCACAGGACCACGCCACTTTCGCGGAATGGGTTCAGTCCATTGGATTGCCAGTGCTTTAAAACCAGAAAATCTTTTAAACATCGCAATGCTTTTCATAAAAAGGAAGCCATTATAAGACTCAGTTCCCATCACACAATGCCACGCAAACCGGAGTATTGAGTTTTTTCCTTATAATGGCCAAGATATGCTTGATACGGATAAAACAAAAGCATTAGATAATATTATTAGTTTTTATATGTTTCAAAGACAATTTCAAATCATAAGTATCAATCATAGATGGCGTTAATGCCCTATACCACTATGTCGCCATATATAGGTATACAATCATAAACCGCACGGTGTCGCATTTGGAAATTGGATTTCTGTCATGAACCAAGGCAAAAGATAGTCCTCACCGAATTCGAGACTGTCTAGCCCGAGTCTCAGGGCAAGTACTCAGTAAAGCCCTAGGAGCGACATGACCGGTCCACCAATGTGGATTAAAATGCCTGAACACTGCGTTTCCCTGCCCTTTGGGGCGTAAAAGAGTCCTATGACTCCATCGGCTCCGCATAGTCACCAATATATCCGAGGCACCTCGCAACAGCAACAATCACACAGGTGAAAATAATATAAATGTCAGGGTCGGTAGGTCACTGACACCACCGCGGCTAGAAGGAAACGCATGCCCTCCCTGAGGTCCTCTCCCATTTCTGGTTCATACCAGGGTGTGAGGCTCACGAATCAACGTTTTACACAAAGCTATGCCACACAGGCCATGCTTTGATCATCAACCACAAGACTTTGCTTTTCAACAGAAGCCTTGATTATCTTCCATGCGACTGATTTCTATCGATATATAACCTCTGAGCTCGTACATCTCAGAGAAGGGCGTTAAGCAAGAGAATAAATTCTTCGCCGCCAAACAAATATATATTTAATAGATATCAATCAGCACAGAACAAACCCAATGTCAAACACACAGTCCATTTACAAGTTCGTTTTGGGTCTGAACGAAACCGAAGGCACTATATACCTCGCATATCCATCGACCTCCAAGTACGTCTGGACGATCACCACCTATTATTTATATTTCGGGATGCCTCCCAATCAAGACGTCAGTTATCATCCAACCGAGGTGAAGATCTCTGGTCTTCAACCACCGTCTTCATCATCGTCTTCATATCGCCGATCAATTATTTGAAATGAGATTTAACTCGGCCTTTCAAATAATTCACGTATATTTAGAATTTTATTCAATGGTTAAATTATTCGACATCAATAATTTTATTCTTAAATGTAATTTTCACGCCAAACACATTCAACAATCAAATATCCACTAAACCGGGTAAATTCGGTTTATTTCCAATCCATATCGTTTATAATATTTTATAATGATTTATCGCTATTTTTATTTATTTAAAAATAGCCATTTCATTTAAACGACGCTTCAGGCCATAACGCGGTCGTGGCGCTGTTTTTCTTCAAATTTGATTTACACATATCTGAAAATCTAACCATTGGATCTTCACAAATTTTATATCATTAGAAAGATCTTTTTGAAACGAATCCAATAGGTTTCAGTTTTGGGAAAATCCGGCAGTCGGATCTCCCGTTACACTCGTTTGATGTTTCGATTTCAAAATACGAACTACAGCGTCGTTATTCGATTTAATTTAATTATATATATATATATATATATATATATATATATAAATATAATCGATTCTGGCGCTGTTTTTCTTCATATTTGAATTAAACTTTCCAGACAATCCAACCGTTGGATCTTCACAAAGTTGGTGTCGTTGGAAAGATATTTCCAAAGCGAACCCAATGGTTTTGGTTTCGGGAAAATCCGATGGTCGGATCCCCTGCACTAATCGTTTGAAATCACGGTTTCAAAACACGAACTACAGCTTCGTTATTCAATATATTTTAATTATATTTTTATATATATGTATATATATAAATATAATCGATTCTTCGACTTCAAAACCATTTTCACTTCATATATTTGATAAAAATGATATTTGTATCCAACATATATTTATTTCAACACATGAATCTTTTTTTTTCAACGCATGAATTTCTATTCAACATATGAATTTCTATCCAACATATGAATTTTATTTCAAAATTCAACACATGAATATTTTCTATAGTTTATATATATAATAAAAATGTGATTTTTATTGCAAAACAATTTATTTCAAAACACGATTATTTTATATAGTTTTTTTATATAATAAAAATGTAATTTTTGTTGCAAAAAAAATTATTTCAAAACACGATTATTTTATATAGTTTATATATAAGGTAAAAATGTTATTTTTGGTGTTAAAACAATTTATTTAAAACATTAATATTATAAATAGTATATATATATATGATAAAAATGTTTTTTTATCTTTCAAAGAATTTATTCAATACACGAACTTCATTCCACACATGAATTTACTTCAACACATGAATTTTATTTCAACATTCAACACATGAATTTAAATCAAACACAGAAGTATTTCAGAAAATTTCGACAGCATAACGGCAGGGTAGTTAAAACCGGGACAGTCCATAGTACGACTCCTCGCTCTACCTTAAAGCTTCGCAGCTTTTGACAATGGGGATTTTCAATATCTAGTTCGTACGCAGATGAATTTTCCCATATACTAATCCTATTCGGATTTCAACCACAATCAATCATTCCAAATCAACCATTCATGGTATTCACCCAAATTTTCACATCAACCAATAATCCAAACAATATCACAACCAATACATATCATCCATGGTCTGTGGACGAGGGGAGTGTGTGTATATATATACGTATATAACTATATTTCGATTTCATTTCAATATCATTTCAATTTATTTCAACGCATATATCACTTATACAACGCATATATAATTTATACATCGAATATACAACTTATACAATGCTTATACATGAGGTGTACAACGCTTATATAACTCATACTTTGACTGTATAATTTATACATCGTTGTTTTCCATATTGTTTATAATTTAGAATTCTCACATTGGGTTCCACTCCACCAAAAATAGCAGAAGGCTCAGAAAAATATGCGGTCTCTTCTAGAATGTAGAAGACGTCCTCACGAGTCCACTTCTCTTGTTTCACTGGATTTCGTCAACAAACGAGAATGATATGATTTTTACAGTGAAATCATAAACCGTAGCGCTTTAAAGTGCTGTAAGCTATAAAATAAAATAAAGGTCGTATACCTCTTTGAAATGGTTCGAAACTAGGTCAAGGATTTTCTGCAAATCCGCGAAGCGGTTGGATGATCAGCCGCTACAACATCGAAGAGGGTCGGAGGGGATTTCCGGCGCCACTAGCCTTGCTCAGATCGACGCACTGTAGCGAGCACGATGGCGTCTAAAGTCCCGGACTTTGGGGACTCGAATCTCCCTCTACACTTAATGATAGACAACGAATCTTAGATGGATTTAAAGGTGGTGGAGAGCTCTTCAAAAAGTTGAACTGGGGCCTGGTGTTTCGATGCGTGGATTCGCCGGAAAAGAAGAGAGAAGGAGGGGAAGGTAGCCGTCGTCGATCGAGGGGGGGGCGGTTTTTATCGAGGAGAGAGAAACTAATCTGATTGGCTGGGATTTTTTTTATTTATATATTTTTAAAAATTTGAAAATACCCCTTATCTCATACGAACTCCAATCGAAACTCAACAAATGTCGTCCCTAGCTAAATACCCCATTCTGAACACAATGGGATATGTTTCTTCGGCCCATTCGAATGTTTTAGTCAGTTTTCCTTCAAATTAAAATATAAAACATTCAATATTTGATTTGAACGTACATTTTAATTTGTCGGGGCCACATATTGATTCTAAAAATTCCAGAAATATAAATCTAGCTACGTTTTGACAATACGGTCCCAACAAAACTAGTTTCATCGAATTTTGAGACCGTTTGAAAAATGGCCCTTTTGTGGTCGATCCAATTTAATAAAAATCGACCAAACACATTGTCCTTCGCTATGCTCACATACTAACTTCAAAAATTATGAAATTTGAAACCTAGCAATAATTTGACATCCCGGATCCAACAAAAGTGGTTTCGTTGAATTCTGAGGTCGTTTGCAAAATGGCTATTTTCACGGGCTATATAAACTCTATAGCGACCTTTCTGAAAATTCATTTAATTTTTTATTCCTACTATGAAACTTCGATTTTTAAAATTCATTAGAAAGATATTCACTAATAGATTTAAATATTTTTTATTTCACTAAAATCCGTTTTATTTTGCACCCGGTACAGTCAGTCAAAGTTTGAATTCCAATTTTGAAACTACCGCGCCATTTCAGGCCCTGTTAATAATTAAAAATAATTATTTTTCTTTTCAAACGTCGATTCAAACATACTTTTAGTCGTTATTATTTAAAATAATTTATTTTAAATATCTAAAATTCAATAAAATAGCCAAATTAAAAATTTTAAATTGGCTTAGATTTTTCGAGTTGTTACAATCCAATATCCATTTTTTCCTTTTTGACTACATCATTTGTCCATCAGAATTTGAATTTTCAATGGCTATGTAGCACATCTTTTCAGAGTTTGAATGTCCAGCAACCATGTAACACACCTTTTCCTTTATTGAACAATAATTCAGTAGATCGCTTGGTTTTTCAACATAACGGGATGTAGACTCTTTTATCATTGATGGAATGCATGAATTAAGTGTCATGACCCGAAATCCCCTGAACACCAAAGAGACAGAAAAACACGGATTGTGAGAGAATACGATACATTAAAACACATTACTTTAGAACTTTTCATTGTACAATAATTTACATCAGAGTAGAAGAATATTAGAGTGCAAATAAATATTACATAGCGGAAAAATATTATCAGAGATTAATAAATTACATAGCAACAGAAATAAAATGTATAAGTATAATGCACAGCGGAAATACATCAACTAACACAATTGAAACCAGTATACAGATACCGAGCTTTCCGAATATAGCTTCAGCTGTAATCCAGGATCCTGGGAAACATAAAGAATCTGCAAAACCAAAATTATAGACTGCTCGTGTGGAAAATATGGGCACCCAGAGTTTAGGTAGAAACAATAAACTCCGAGTCAGTCATGGGATCGGTGTGAGAGCTAAAAAAGTTATTAAACTTTAATAAGGTAACTCATAGGACCATGCCGTATAACATGGAACGGATTTAGTCCCATGAATGCTCTGAAATGAAACAATTTATAAATACAACATTGCTTTTTTGGAAAAATGAAGCTATTATAAGACTCAGGTCCCATCACACAATACAACGCAAGTCGGAGGATAGACTTTTACCTTATGATAGCCAAAAATGCTTGGTATGTCTTAAAACAAAATAAATTGATATTATTATAGGTGCATAGTGTGACAAACAACTTCAGATATAAATGTATCAATCATAGACGACATAGTTGTGACGGCAAGGAATTTCGCTCGGTCCGAACCGGTCGCTAAACTGACCCAGGCCGCTCGAAACGCCCTATCGTTTGAGAACAGGACAAAACAGAACGCATACAGAAGAACATTTCATTGTATATTACAACAATGCATCAGATTACAAGAATATACAGAGTATAAAAGAATATTACACAGAATTATCAGAGATTTAAATTACATTTAAATACATCGCAGCGGAAAAATAATACTATACACAACTAGAATGAGATATACGGATACAAAGCTTTCCGGATATCGTTCCAGCTGTAAACCAGGATCCTGTGAATATAAATCTGCAAAACCAAAACTACTAGCTGCCCGTGTCAAAATAGGGGCACCCAGAGTTTAGGTTAAAACAATAAACTCCAGGTCAGTCATGTGACTGGTGTGAGAACTTAAACAGTTATTAATCTTTATTTTAAATCATTAGGTAAATCAAGGGACCACGCCGTATAACACGGAACGGGTTTCCTCCCAAGAATACCAGTGCATAAAACAAACAGCGCAATGCTAAATAAAGAAAAATGAAGCTGTTATAAGACCCAGGTCCCATCACACAATGCAACGCAGTCGAGGATAGGGTTTTCCCTTATAACAGCCAAAGAATGCTTGATACGTTTTAAAACAAATCATTTGATACTATTATAAGTGCATAGTGTATAAAACACTTCAAATCATAAGTATCAATCATAGGCGGCATGAACGGCCCATAACACTATGTCGCCATATATAAGTTTACAATCAAAACCGCAAATGTCATATTGGAAGTTGGGTTATCATTTATGGTATGAACCGAGGCTAGGGGCAAGATCCTCAACCGATTCGAGACAATCTAGCCCATGTCTCCGGAACAGCCGCAACTGCCCCTTGGATCGTCAGGGCCGGTCCACCGATGTGGATTATTATGCCTGAGCACTACGTTTCTCCGCCCTTTGGGGCGTAAATCTGGCCCGTCAGCCGACCAGAAGCATCGGCCGAAACCGATATCACGAGGCGCCTCGCTTTTCAGCAAGTAATAATAAGTAACATCCACATGAGTCAAACTCGTCAGCCAGTTCAAGCACTGACGCCACTCATAACTAGAAAGAAACGCATGCCCTCCCTGAGGTCCGTCTCCCGTTTTTGATTCATACCGGGTGTGATACTCGCGAATCAACGTTACACAAAGCTACACCACAAAGGCCGTGCTTCGATCATCAACCACAAGACTTTGCTTTTCAACAGAAGCCTTGATCATTTGCCACTTAGGCATGCCACACAGGCAATTCACTCCATGCGATTGATATCCATCAATATATAACCCCTGAGCTCGTACGTCTCAGAGAAGGGCGTTAAGCAAGAGAATAAATTCTCCGCCGCCAAACAAATATATATTTAATAGAGATCAATCACACGGACTAAAATCCAATGTCAGACACACAGTCCATTTACAAGTCCGTTCTGGGTCTGAACGAAACCGGAGGCACCTAGTACCCCGCATATCCATCGATCTCCAAGTACGTCTGGACGATCACTAACTGTTTCCATCTTCTTGGGTGTACAGCCCAATCAAGATCATCAGTAATTACCCAAACGACGTGAAGACCTCCGGTCTTCGACCATCGTCTTCATCTTCGACTTATCGTCGTATCAGTTATTCAGAATGGGATAAACCCGGTCTTTCCGAATAACTCGCGTATATTTTAAATAAGTGTTACACAAACACAACATACGCCTCATTCCAATTCATTAGTCACTAACCGTAAATTAATCAAGAGAATAATTCCCTAAATATTAACCCCGAAGGCCGAAACCAACATCAGATCAATATTCAGAAAAACCATTCTGATTGGCCAACCGACAGTTAGTTTCTAAATTTCACATTCATAGGGAAAGGTTCCTATTAATTTTATCCAAGATAAATTCCTTGAATTTATTCTTTAATCTATTTTTGAATATCAATTCAAACTAGTCGGGATTAACGAACCTTACCGAAGTAATCATTTGTTTTAATTTCCCAATCCCAACCTATTTATCCCATGAAGTAAAACTGGTAATACTTCATATCTAACACCACAGTGTTATCGGTAAATTCAATTACCATTTCACGTTCAAATCTAATTAAAGATTTAACTATCGCCTGGAGCAAAACTGGTGATACTCCATTTTCGATCATTTCAATCTAATTAAAGATTCATTAAAACTCCACTTAGTTTTAATCTTCGACCGGGTTAAAGAATCAGTGTCATTTAAAACACGGTTCACGATAAACCCAAAGTCACATTCATTAATTATCGGGTTAAAGAACAAGTGTTATTTAAAACACTGTTCACGATAAACCCAAAAATCAATATCAATTCAATTCCAATTAAATATTATTTAATTGGTACACTTCATTAAATCTAAATAAAAAGATTTAATCATTTCTCAACTGGGTTCAAGAACAGTGTTAGTGAAGACACCATTCACGACAAACCCAAATCACATTCGATATTCAATACAAGGCTCTGAATAGAAAATATATCGGCTTATATTCAATATCGAATTCTACGACTAACAAATGTCGTATTGGAAATAGCGATATAAATATATATCTTTCAAATTTCCATAACAACACCTGTATAATCACGAATTCCAACATCGAAATATTCCGAAGACAATTTCGATTCAAATCCACTCCAATGCAATCATTGGAAATTTTGGTTATTTTCAAAACCCTTTTCAAATTCAATTTATTTATTTAAAAATAAATAGAATTATAATTCTAGTTCAAAACTAGTTCATTTCGATAAAAATCTATTTTTATCCTTTCAAATATGGAGTTTTTCATCCCAATTCTTTCTAAATCATTTCTTATGATTTTACACAAATTATTACTATTTTTAATAATTTTATCAAGGCCTGTACAGTCGATTTCCATCAACGGTCATCGAACTGCACTTACAGCGACCTTTTTCGAATTTGATTTGGACGTATCTCCAAATCCAACCGCTAGATTTCAAATTTCTAACCTTCATTAGAAAGCTCTTTTCGATACGAACCCAACGGTTCCGGTTTTAGGAGAATCCGACGGTCGGATCTCCCGTAATGTCCGTTTGAAATAAATGGTCGAAATTCACGAACTGCCGCGGCGCGGCGCGTTCTATTCAGGCCATTATATTATATATATAATATATATAATATATATTTCGTCGATTTCTGTTTAAAACGAATTATATAAATAGTTTTGAATTCGTTTCAAAAACAATTTCAACTTCCTTTTCAATTCAAATCAAAATTGAATTCTTCTTTATAAATTCGTTTTAAAATTCATTTCTATTCAATTCAAATTTCAATTCAATTTGAATTCATTTCAATTCACTTTCAATTCAATTCGAATTCATTTTCAATTCAATTCATTTCGAAATCGTTTTCAATTCAATTAATTTCGAAATCGTTTTCAATTCAATTCATTTCGAAATCGTTTTCAATTCAATTCATTTCGAAATCATTTTCAATTCAATTCATTTCGAAATCGTTTTCAATTCAATTCATTTCGAAATCGTTTTCAATTCAATTCATTTCGAAATCGTTTTCAATTCAAGTCATTTCGAAATCGTTTTCAATTCAATTCATTTCGAAATCGTTTTCAATTCAATTCATTTCGAAATCGTCGATTTCAAAATTACTTTTTAATATTCATTTTAAAATGAATAAAATCGATATAAATATCGTTCACGTCAAAATGGCGTCAATCTAATCAACACGGCTTCATATATTGATATTTTCAAATATTCCATTTCGAATATTTCTATTTCAAATATTTCTATTTTAAAACTGGAATGAGGCCCAATCAATTACCATATAAAGTTAATTATATGGATTTTCATACAACACATGTATAATAGCATTGAAAAATAATCAACCATCAACCAAAGTGCACTACACTGTATAAGCATCAAATATAGATATCTAACGCTTATAACAGCCTGTCAATCAATCGATCGACATATTTAATCAATCAGGATGAGTGAACTTCAAATTTCATCCCAACACCCGTGTGGGGTTTCAAACAATCAAACACAGATTTTATTTGTGCAGTTGGGCGATGTGTGAAATTTATCGACCCAATCAATATCAGTCAAATCAGTGTATATACAAACAAATCGGCCGATTTGTTTATAACTATTCATTTATTCACATTCACGTTAAAAATTATATTTTTAACGATAAAACATTTTATTTCAACCTATGAATTTCTATTCAATTCATTTACACAATAAAATGATATTTTTATTTTCTAACATATTTTAGAAAATTTCGGCGGCATAACGGCACGATACTAGAAACAGGACAAGGCCTAGCCTTATCCCCGGTCTAGTGAAGGCCCACGCCATTCACGCATCAATCATATCAATTTCAATTTCACCAAAACAATCAAATCCAAATCAAATAATCTAACCAACTACACAACCAATAAAACAAGTCCATGGTCTGTGGACGGGTGTCGGGTGCTTCTAATAAGCACCGTCTGCATCCTAGTATATATATATATATAACTAGAAAAATAGAATTTGAGTGAGAAGTTCTCACATATAGCTATCCTAGCTCCACGGCTCTTCATTTGCAGGAAATCTTCGCCAACTCGCCTTTTGTCGCTTTCGTTGTCCGCCTTCACTACATATGTAAAAATCGAATTTTACTTCGCTATCCAATATACAAAAATCATATATTTTTTTTCGATGCTCAATATATAAAAATTCTATTTTTAAATCGAAGTTCAATATATAAAAATTCTATTTTTAAATCGAAGTTCAATATATAAAAATCCTATTCTTATGATGCTATTCAATATATAAAAACATATTTTTATTTCGATTCTAAACAAAGTATATTTTCGATATTTTTAAAACGAATGTCTTTATATTTTTAAAATCGAAGTCTTTATACTTTTAAAATCGACACCTATATATTTTTCTTATTTTTTTTTATTTCGAAATCATACAGGTAAAAATCGGATTTTTATACTGCTACCTCATATGTAAAGATCGAATTTTTATTCCACTACTTCATACGTAAAAATCGAATTTTTATATTGCTACATATATATTTTCAGAAGTAATGCTCTTCTTATTTTCAAAACAACGTGCATTTATATTTTCAAAACATTACTAAATTTATTTTAAAACAATGTTATTTTCTAAAAAAAAAATACTGCTAATTTTCTTTTAAAAAAAACTGCATTTTATTCATAACAAAACTGAATTTTATTCACTTTAAAAACTGATTTTATATACTGTATAAAAATGATTTTAAAAACTATAAAAACTGATTTTAATTACTCAAGAAAAATAAATAAATATAAAACCTTCTTTGTTTAATTCGGTCCACTGCTCCCCTCGTCTTAGTGTACTCCAGCCCTAGGGCACGTCAGAACCGCCACCAGGCTTGACCGGATCACCAGTGGTGGGGCCCCCTCGACGCGGCTAGGTGTGCGCCCCCTCCTCCCTGAAGCACCCATCATTCTATCCCCTTCCCTGACCACAATCGCCATTCGAACGGCCAACCTTCGAGCACCAAGTCCGAGCAGAACTCCAAACGAGAAAGGACGAGGGTGGTATGGATTCGAAGAGTAGGAAGAGCACTCCAATTTTCATTCTTGAAGTGGGGTTTAATTCGTGTTTGATTGGGGGAAATCGATCGAAGAAAGATCGAACTAATTCCGTCGTTCTTTCATTGGGGGCGCGGGTTTCAAAGAAGTTGACCACGAGGAGGATAAGTTAAGGGTTTGACCGATTTTGACCTAGCCTTAATATATATATTATAATAATTAATTAATTCAAAAATTATCCCGATACGATAACGAACTCCAAATCAAACCCAACAACTGTCGTCCCTAGCTAAATACCCCCATTCCGAACCCAATGGGATATGCCACGCAAGCTGATTCGACTGTTACAATCAGTTTTCGTTAGATTTACATTTAAATCACTATATTGAATTTTAAACGTACATTTCAAATTACCAGGGCCATATACTAATTCTATAAATTCCATAAAAATATTTTCTAGCTTCGCATTGACGATACGGTCCTAACAAAACTAGTTTCGTCGAATTCTGAGACCATTTGAAAAATGGCCAATTTCCAGTCGATTAAAATCAACTGAAACTGGTCAAACGCGTTTTCCTTTGCCACGCTCACATATTGATTCGAAAAATTATGAAATTTGGAATCTAGCAATAACTCGACATCACGGACCCAACAAAACTGGTTTCGTCGAAATCCGAGGTCGTTTGCAAAATGTCCATTTTTAAGGGCCTGAATTCCATAGCGACTATTCAGAATTTTCAACTGGACATATCTTTTGATTCCTGCCATGAAATCTTGATTTTTCGGATTCGTTGGAAAGATACTATCAAATAGGTCCTATGATTTCTGGTTTCACTAAAATCCGGATTGTTTTGCACCCGGTACATTCAATTGAAGTTTGAAATCGAATTATCGAACTACCGCGCCATTTTCAATTCTATTTATAATTATATATAAATATTTATATTCTAACGACGACGCGTATAATATATACGTTCGAATTCTATTCAAAATAAATTTCACGTCGATATTATTTAAAATAATTCATTTTAAATAATCAAAATTAGCTAAAATTGCCAAAATAAAAATTTTAAACTGGCCCAGATTTTCCGGGTTGTTACAATCTCCCCCACTTAAAACTTTTCGTCCCCAAAAAGGAACAAAGTCCAAAGTGGTTTGATAATTCAACTCTACGTTCGATCTGGCTTCCATTCTCCAACTCTTTAGTTTCTGAGAATTTTCAAAATTTGGCTAACACCCTAAATTTTCGAAAAATTTCGCCATAACCTCCCCTGCACCGGGAGCATCGGGGAATTTCAAATAGCTTCCCCGGTCCTTCAGATCTCTAAAAGAAAAGAAAAAGCCAAGCGGCTAGCCAATAGGCTCATAAAATCATCATCACCCAAATAAAACAGGAAATTATGTAGTAAACATGTACCTATTTGTCGGGCAAACAAATTTTATTCTCTGCTCTAGCCTCCTTGCTATGACCTGTTCAATGATATACATATATATGCAAGCAAATGCAACCAATTTTCAATACAGTTCAATATTTGGTTCAATTAGGCATAATAGTTCAAAATTATCAAACAATTAAACAAACAACACAAACATCAATCAATTAGTGAATTTAACGTTTCAAATTCATACTTTTGATATATAGTCAAAAATCAGATTTTTGATGCCAATTCACAACAATAAGCCCTATCTAATTTTGGTTCTCACACCAGTCTAATGGAAATATATAGAAATCACACCTTCGGAGCACGAACATAAATATTGATGATGCCATGGTCATTATCAACATCATCTCCGGGCGACTAGAGTGTGATTCTATATCTATCCAATATATTAAAATTTCAAATACACGTGGATCAGACGTATACGAAAAATCTTTATATACTGGACTGTCCAACTCAATATAAATAAAAAATCAAATACGAATAATTGATTTAAATTTTCAAAACAAAAACTTGTTTTCACTTTCAAAAATATACTCTTCACACTCGTTCTAGGATACTACTGATCCCATCTCTAACGAGTCATTCTAATTGGATGTCACTAATCCAATATCTGATGAATTCTTTCGTATGGTCCTAATGTGCCTTGTTCTCGGCTTTGTAAACCAAAGCTCTGATACCAACTGTGACGGCAAGGAATTTCGCTCGGTCCGAACCGGTCGCTAAACCGACCCAGGCCGCTCGAAACGCCCTATCGTTTGAGAACAGGACAAAACAGAACGCATACAGAAGAACATTTCATTCTATATTACAACAATGCATCAGATTACAAGAATATACAGAGTATAAAAGAATATTACACAGAATTATCAGAGATTTAAATTACATTTAAATACATCGCAGCGGAAAAATAATACTATACACAACTAGAATGAGATATACGGATACAAAGCTTTCCGGATATCGTTCCAGCTGTAAACCAGGATCCTGTGAATATAAATCTGCAAAACCAAAACTACTAGCTGCCCGTGTCAAAATAGGGGCACCCAGAGTTTAGGTTAAAACAATAAACTCCAGGTCAGTCATGTGACTGGTGTGAGAACTTAAACAGTTATTAATCTTTATTTTAAATCATTAGGTAAATCAAGGGACCACGCCGTATAACACGGAACGGGTTTCCTCCCAAGAATACCAGTGCATAAAACAAACAGCGCAGTGCTAAATAAAGAAAAATGAAGCTGTTATAAGACCCAGGTCCCATCACACAATGCAACGCAGTCGAGGATAGGGTTTTCCCTTATAACAGCCAAAGAATGCTTGATACGTTTTAAAACAAATCATTTGATACTATTATAAGTGCATAGTGTATAAAACACTCCAAATCATAAGTATCAATCATAGGCGGCATGAACGACCCATAACACTATGTCGCCATATATAAGTTTACAATCAAAACCGCAAATGTTGTATTGGAAGTTGGGTTATCATTTGTGGTATGAACCGAGGCTAGGGGCAAGATCCTCAACCGATTCGAGACAATCTAGCCCATGTCTCCGGAACAGCCGCAACTGCCCCTTGGATCGTCAGGGCCGGTCCACCGATGTGGATTATTATGCCTGAACACTACGTTTCTCCGCCCTTTGGGGCGTAAATCTGGCCCGTCAGCCGACCAGAAGCATCGGCCGAAACCGATATCACGAGGCGCCTCGCTTTTCAGCAAGTAATAATAAGTAACATCCACATGAGTCAAACTCGTCAGCCAGTTCAAGCACTGACGCCACTCATAACTAGAAAGAAACGCATGCCCTCCCTGAGGTCCGTCTCCCGTTTTTGATTCATACCGGGTGTGATACTCGCGAATCAACGTTACACAAAGCTACGCCACAAAGGCCGTGCTTCGATCATCAACCACAAGACTTTGCTTTTCAACAGAAGCCTTGATCATTTGCCACTTAGGCATGCCACACAGGCAATTCACTCCATGCGATTGATATCCATCAATATATAACCCCTGAGCTCGTACGTCTCAGAGAAGGGCGTTAAGCAAGAGAATAAATTCTCCGCCGCCAAACAGATATATATTTAATAGAGATCAATCACACGGACTAAAATCCAATGTCAGACACACAGTCCATTTACAAGTCCGTTCTGGGTCTGAACGAAACCGGAGGCACCTAGTACCCCGCATATCCATCGATCTCCAAGTACGTCTGGACGATCACTAACTGTTTCCATCTTCTTGGGTGTACAGCCCAATCAAGATCATCAGTAATTACCCAAACGACGTGAAGACCTCCGGTCTTCGACCATCGTCTTCATCTTCGACTTATCGTCGTATCAGTTATTCAGAATGGGATAAACCCGGTCTTTCCGAATAACTCGCGTATATTTTAAATAAGTGTTACACAAACACAACATACGCCTCATTCCAATTCATTAGTCACTAACCGTAAATTAATCAAGAGAATAATTCCCTAAATATTAACCCCGAAGGCCGAAACCAACATCAGATCAATATTCAGAAAAACCATTCTGCTTGGCCAACCGACAGTTAGTTTCTAAATTTCACATTCATAGGGAAAGGTTCCCATTAATTTTATCTAAGATAAATTCCTTGAATTTATTCTTTAATCTATTTTTGAATATCAATTCAAACTAGTCGGGATTAACGAACCTTACCGGAGTAATCATTTGTTTTAATTTCCCAATCCCAACCTATTTATCCCATGAAGTAAAACTGGTAATACTTCATATCTAACACCACAGTGTTATCGGTAAATTCAATTACCATTTCACGTTCAAATCTAATTAAACATTTAACTATCGCCTGGAGCAAAACTGGTGATACTCCATTTTCGATCATTTCAATCTAATTAAAGATTCATTAAAACTCCACTTAGTTTTAATCTTCGACTGGGTTAAAGAATCAGTGTCATTTAAAACACGGTTCACGATAAACCCAAAGTCACATTCATTAATTATCGGGTTAAAGAACAAGTGTTATTTAAAACACTGTTCACGATAAACCCAAAAATCAATATCAATTCAATTCCAATTAAATATTATTTAATTGGTACACTTCATTAAATCTAAATAAAAAGATTTAATCATTTCTCAACTGGGTTCAAGAACAGTGTTAGTGAAGACACCATTCACGACAAACCCAAATCACATTCGATATTCAATACAAGGCTCTGAATAGAAAATATATCGGCTTATATTCAATATCGAATTCTACGACTAACAAATGTCGTATTGGAAATAGCGATATAAATATATATCTTTCAAATTTCCATAACAACACCTGTATAATCACGAATTCCAACATCGAAATATTCCGAAGACAATTTCGATTCAAATCCACTCCAATGCAATCATTGGAAATTTTGGTTATTTTCAAAACCCTTTTCAAATTCAATTTATTTATTTAAAAATAAATAGAATTATAATTCTAGTTCAAAACTAGTTCATTTCGATAAAAATCTATTTTTATCCTTTCAAATATGGAGTTTTTCATCCCAATTCTTTCTAAATCATTTCTTATGATTTTACACAAATTATTACTATTTTTAATAATTTTATCAAGGCCTGTACAGTCGATTTCCATCAACGGTCATCGAACTGCACTTACAACGACCTTTTTCGAATTTGATTTGGACGTATCTCCAAATCCAACCGTTAGATTTCAAATTTCTAACCTTCATTAGAAAGCTCTTTTCGATACGAACCCAACGGTTCCGGTTTTAGGAGAATCCGACGGTCGGATCTCCCGTAATGTCCGTTTGAAATAAATGGTCGAAATTCACGAACTGCCGCGGCGCGGCGCGTTCTATTCAGGCCATTATATTATATATATAATATATATACTATATATTTCGTCGATTTCTGTTTAAAACGAATTATATACATAGTTTTGAATTCGTTTCAAAAACAATTTCAACTTCCTTTTCAATTCAAATCAAAATTGAATTCTTCTTTATAAATTCGTTTTAAAATTCATTTCTATTCAATTCAAATTTCAATTCAATTTGAATTCATTTCAATTCACTTTCAATTCAATTCGAATTCGTTTTCAATTCAATTCATTTCGAAATCGTTTTCAATTCAATTCATTTCGAAATCGTTTTCAATTCAATTCATTTCGAAATCGTTTTCAATTCAATTCATTTCGAAATCGTTTTCAATTCAAGTCATTTCGAAATCGTTTTCGATTCAATTCATTTCGAAATCGTTTTCAATTCAATTCATTTCGAAATCGTCGATTTCAAAATTACTTTTTAATATTCATTTTAAAATGAATAAAATCGATATAAATATCGTTCACGTCAAAATGGCGTCAATCTAATCAACACGGCTTCATATATTGATATTTTCAAATATTCCATATCGAATATTTCTATTTCAAATATTTCTATTTTAAAACTGGAATGAGGCCCAATCAATTACCATATAAAGTTAATTATATGGATTTTCATACAACACATGTATAATAGCATTGAAAAATAATCAACCATCAACCAAAGTGCACTACACTGTATAAGCATCAAATATAGATATCTAACGCTTATAACAGCCTGTCAATCAATCGATCGACATATTTAATCAATCAGGATGAGTGAACTTCAAATTTCATCCCAACACCCATGTGGGGTTTCAAACAATCAAACACAGATTTTATTTGTGCAGTTGGGCGATGTGTGAAATTTATCGACCCAATCAATATCAGTCAAATCAGTGTATATACAAACAAATCGGCCGATTTGTTTATAACTATTCATTTATTCACATTCACGTTAAAAATTATATTTTTAACGATAAAACATTTTATTTCAACCTATGAATTTCTATTCAATTCATTTACACAATAAAATGATATTTTTATTTTCTAACATATTTTAGAAAATTTCGGCGGCATAACGGCACGATACTAGAAACGGGACAAGACCTAGCCTTATCCCCGGTCTAGTGAAGGCCCACGCCATTCACACATCAATCATATCAATTTCAATTTCACCAAAACAATCAAATCCAAATCAAATAATCTAACCAACTACACAACCAATCAAACAAGTCCATGGTCTGTGGACGGGTGTCGGGTGCTTCTAATAAGCACCGTCTGCATCCTAGTATATATATATATAACTAGAAAAATAGAATTTGAGTGAGAAGTTCTCACATATAGCTATCCTAGCTCCACGGCTCTTCATTTGCAGGAAATCTTCGCCAACTCGCCTTTTGTCGCTTTCGTTGTCCGCCTTCACTACATATGTAAAAATCGAATTTTACTTCGCTATCCAATATACAAAAATCATATATTTTTTTTCGATGCTCAATATATAAAAATTCTATTTTTAAATCGAAGTTCAATATATAAAAATTCTATTTTTAAATCGAAGTTCAATATATAAAAATTCTATTTTTAAATCGAAGTTCAATATATAAAAATCCTATTCTTATGATGCTATTCAATATATAAAAACATATTTTTATTTCGATTCTAAACAAAGTATATTTTCGATATTTTTTGTAACAACCCGGAAAATTAGGGCCAATTTAAAATTTTTATTTTAAAGAATTTTGTTGGAAAATGTGCCAGAATTTAAAATTTTCAATTTTGAATAATATTAAAGCCATTGAAAATAGTCAATTTTCAAACGACCTCTGTTGTCGACGAAACCACTTTTGTTGGAACCGGAAGGTCATCTTATTGCTAGATTTCAATTTTTAGAATTTTTCGAATTAATATGTAAGCGTGGCAAAAGAAACTGTGTTTTGTCAATTTCGGTCAAATTTAATCAGCTTAAAAATATCCATTTTTCAAACGGTCTCAGAATTCGATGAAATTAGTCTCATTAGAACCGTATCGTCAAAACATAGCCAAATATAATTTTTCTGTAATTTTCTGAATTCATATGTGGCCTCGGTAAATTTAAATGTACGTTCAAATTTAATAATTAAATGATTTACATATTAAATTAAATAAAAACCAATCGTAACAGCCAAATTGGGTTACGAAACATATCCCATTGTGTCCGGGATGGGGGTTATTAGCTAGGGGCGACACTTGTTGGGTTTGATTTGGTGTACGTATTGATTTAACATGAATTTTTGGATTAAAAGAATTTAAAATACACTAGGAATACGCGTATAAATACGCTAGAAATACCAAACCCTAGAACCTTTCTTCCAGCCGCCGAATACACTAATTTCCATGGCCAAAACCTTCCGATTTTCAAACGCTATAATCTTTTAATCCACTTCAATTCAAACTGAACTACAAAAGCAAGATTGAAGAGATTCTCGTTCTCTACGAAATGGTACGGTTGGATCATCCCTGGAGTCGGGAATCGCCAGAACCGAAGCCTCCAACCCGCGACAGAAACGCCGCCGCCACGCCCTCCTACGGCGACCGAGCCCACAGCCGATGGTACCCCCAGGCGCGCCTCTCCTTCCCCTTTCCCGTCGCACCACCCGATCAACCCCACGTGTCCTGTGTCGAGCGGAATTTCCTAACCTAGTTCTGAACAGATATTAAAAGGTGCGGCCGAACTTCAATAAGGAAGGAGAAGGTTATACTTAAGTAAATTATTAATTTAATTATATTTATAATAACACCGATCTTGTTTTAATCGTAATTAATTCATATGAACATAGAATAACACGATTTCAGAAGCGTTGGATTCGCAACGAAAAATACTACATGTCAGAACTGATCGGGACGGAAAAGGAGCAGTTCAGATTTTTGCCAAATTTCAGTTCTGATTTATTCAGAACAAAAATGCAATGTGAGATTTCTATTTTCTTTTAAAATTTAAAATTATTTATTTTAATGTTTAATATATATATTCGTTCAGTATGAGATTCATGATTGTATGTATATATTTATTTCCCCTGTTGATTGTTCTGTGATTATGATGTTTGTTTGATTGTGTTTGTTGAAATTGTGTGTATCATGTTTGTTGTAAAATTTTGAAATGTCATTTTTGTGAATTAAAACAACGAGTTAGAAATGTTATTTTTGAATTGGATTCAACAAAAATAAATATTGCTATTTCATTTAATGAAAATTTACAAAATAGAATATCATGTTCGTTAAACGAGATTAAAAGTTGTCATTTCATTTGAAATGTGATGTTAACATAAAATTGTCATTTTGTGAAAAATGTTTATTTAGAATTGTCGTGTAAAAATAACATATTTTGTTAGTAGTGTCGCCTTAGAATTATAACATGTTAGTCAAAATGTTTCATTAGAAGAATCATAACATTTTAGTCAAAATGTTGCATTAGAAATAAAATATCATTTTTGTTTAAATGTCACTTTTGATTAAAATAAAAAAAGTATATAGAATTTAAAATGTCACTTTTGATTAGAAAAGTTATGTTAGGATAAAGATGTCAATTTTGTTAAACATGTTTGATTAGGAATAAAAAGTCAATTTTGTTAAAAATGTTTATTTAGAATAAACATGTAAATTTTGTTAAACATGGTTAAATAGAATAAAAGAGAGTTGAAATAAAGGGACATATTTTCATTGCTATTTTGTCACAATTAAAGACCATATTTTTATCGTCACTTTGTTTCATTAAATTAGAATAGGAAGATATCATTTTTAGTCACATGAAATGTAAACATAGAAAAATATCATTTTTGGTCATATGAAATGTTAGCGATGTCTATTTAGAATAACAATATCATTTTATTAGCAATGTTTACTTACAACAAAATCTCATTTTTGGTTGGTAACGTAACATTAGAATGAAAACACCGTTTTGTTAGGAAACGTTGATTTAAAATAAAACATCACCTTCGTCAAATTTAGACATTTCATATAAAAGTGTAACTTTTGTCAAATTTAGAATTGACATATAAATTTGTCGCTTTGTCAAATTCAAAATCAACATATTTCGTTAATGAAGTTATAAAAGGACAAAATCAACATATTTTGTTAATGAAGTTATATAGGACAGAATCAACATATTTTGTTAGTGAGGTTATAAAGAACAAAATTCATATTTTGTTAAAAAAGAAAAGGATTAACAAAACTTTCATATTTTGTTAATGTTATAAAGATTATGCAAGAACTCATACTTTGTTACTTAAGAATGGTTGGCTAAACTCATATTTTGTTACTTAAGAATGGTTAATAAAGCTCATATTTTGTTGTCGAATATGAATGAAACAAAATCTCATATTTTTGTTATTGAACATATATGAAACAAAATTGCATATTTTGTTATTGAATAAAAATGTAACAAAAAGCTCATATTTTGTTATTGAATAAAAAATGAAACAAAGTTCACATTTTTGTTATTGAATAGAATTGAAACAAAAACTAACATTTTGTTTATTGGATTATAAGGAACAACATTAACATCTTTGTTAATTGGATCATAAAGGAACAAGATCAACACTTTTTAATGTATGAATTATACAAGAATCAACACTTTTGTTTTCAAGGTATGAATTATACAAGATTAACAATTTTTGTCATATTTTGTTAAATAGAAAAGATTAACATTTTTGTCATATTTTGTTAAATAAGAGAAGAATCAAATTTTATATCTTATTTTGTTAAATAAGAAGAGAATTAACATTTATATCATATTATGTTGCATTAGAAATTATGAACTAATCATAGTATGTTGCAAGAGAGAAAGAAACATATTTTTCTTATGTAAAGAAAAGAGAAAACAAAACATATTCTTCTTATGTAAAGAAAAAAGGAAAAGAAACCTATTTTTCTGATGTAAAGAAAAAGAAACATTATTTTTCCATGTAATGGAAAATAAACAGGAACCTTGCATTCTCCAATGTAAATAGAATAAACAAAGAATTTACCTTTTTCAATGTAAAATAAAAGAGTTACATTTTCAATGTAAAATAAAGGATTAAATAAAAATCACATTTTTATATGTAATTTAAGAATATGATTTACACTGTAAAGAAAATTACACTTATATGTAATTAAGATTATAGGAAATAAAATTACATTTTTATGTAATTAAAATTATGAGTAAGAAATTTACATATTATGTAATTAAGAATAAATAGAAAATATAGAACAAATATGTGAATTAAAATTTATCTACATTTTCCTATGTAAATAAAAAGAATAAAAATAATAGTTATGTGAATAAGTATTTATTTCATTTTCTTATGTAAATAAAAAGAGATTAAAAGAATAACTATATGAATAGGATTTATTTACATTTTTCTTATGTAAATAAAAAGAACCAATTTGTAAATGGTAATTATTTACGTTTTCTTATGTAAATAATAAAAAGAAAGGTTAGAAAAGAACTAACATAAGACATTCTTTTTAGGTTAAAAAGGAATATTAGAAAGGAATTAAAGAAATACAATTATTTACATTTGCTATGTAAATAGGATTTGCAAAGGAAATTGAAACCATTTATTTACAAATAGTGTAAATAAATATGAATAAGAAATTAGGTACATTTATTTACAATTAATGTAAGTAAATATAACAAAAGTAAAAGTAAAACATTTATTTACATTTAGGTAAATAAGTAAGAAAAAGATAAGAATATATTTATTTACATTTAGGTAATAAATAGGGTAAGAAAAAGAATGTAATTTATTTACATTTAAGGTAAATAAATTAAAACATAGAAAGAATATAATTTATTTACATTTAGGTAAATAAAACAAAATATAGGAAAAAGTATAATTTATTTACATTTAGTGTAGACAAAACAGAGTTATTAAAAGTGATATTTTTATCGTCATTTTAGATGCGATAAAGAGAATAGACTTTTGAAATTGGAATAGTCAAACGATTTATATTTATATATATAAATATAAATTATAAATTAAACGGAATGCGCGCGACAGTTCGCGTATCGGCAATCGTAACTTTAAACGGTTATACAGAGAGATCCGACCGTCGGATTTTCCCAAAACTGGAGCCGTTTGGACCGCTTTGGGAAGATCTTTCCAACGACATAAATTACGCCAAAATCCAACGGTTAGATTTCAAGATATGTGTAAGTCAAATTTGGTTGAAAACAACGCCAGGGTCGCCCATTTACCCGAAGCGTCGTTAAATTAATTTAAGCTATTTTTATATAAATAAAAACAGCGATATGTTGTTATCAAATATTAACAACGATATGAAATGTTTTCAAATTTTATATATATATATATATATATATATATATATATATATATATATATATATGCGAGAATCATTTGAGAAGACCGAGTTCAATCTCATTTCAAATGATTATACGACGTTTTAAATCTAAGAGTTGAAGACGGCGATTGAAGACCGACGATCTTCACATCGAATGGGTAACTAGCGTTGAGGTCCTTGATTGATTTGCTCCCAAGACGGGGCTAAGATGGTAGTTATCCGGACGTAGTGTTGATTTGTACGGATATGACTTTCGCTCAGACCCAGAGCATAAGTTTATAAATGGAATGTATGTCTGACGTTGTAGTCCTTTATACTACATTCGTTGATCTCTGTTAATATATATCTGTTTGGTGGTTAACACCCTTCTCTGAGACATACGAGCTTAGAGGTTATATATTGGCAGAAATCAATGGTATAGTATGGACTGACAATGTGGCATGCTAAGATGCATTGATCAAGGCTTTTGTTGAAAAGCAGGCCTTGTGGTTGATGATCAAAGCACGGTCTGTTTAGGCGTAGCTTTGTGTATAGCGTGACTTCGCGAGCCTCACACCCCGGTATGAGTCAAAAACGGGATACGGACTGCAGGGAGTGCACACGTTTCTTTCTAGCTAGAGTGGTGTCAGTGACCTACCAGCCCTGACATTTTACTTATGTGGATGATGGATTTTGAGGCGCCTCGTTATTTTTATAGGCCGTTGGTGGTCATACTATAGGTCCAAAGGGACCGGGAAGCGTGTGTTCAGGCATAACTAATCCACTGCCCATAGGCGGGGACCGGCCCTGAAGATCCAAGGGTTCACTGCGGGGGATCCTGAGGCATTTGCTAGAGTGTCTCGAATCGGAGAGGAGCTTGCCCCTAGCCTCGACTCATGATGGAAATCCAATTTCCAATACGACCTTGCGGTTTTGATTGTAGAACTAGTATTGGCGACATGCTATATGGTAACCATGCCGTCTAGGATTGATACTTATGATTCAAATCTTTTTATTAAAACATATATACACTAATAATAATATCAAATCCGTTTTATACGTATCAAGCATCTTTTGACCATTATAAGGTAAAACCCTATCCTATGGTGTGCGTTGCATTGTGTGATGGGACTTGGGTCTTATAATGGTTTCATTTTTTTTCCAAAAAGACATTGCGTTATTTATCGATTTACTTTAGTTTATGCACCGACAATCCATTGGAATAAAACCCGTTCCGCGAAAGTGGCGTGGTCCTTGGATTTGTCCTTATTAGTTAAATTAGTTTAGAATTCTCACACCAGTCCCATGACTGACTCGTAGTTTGTTTCACTTTGCAAACTCGGGTGCCCTCTTTTCCACACGGGCAGTCGAGTAGCTTTTTGCAGATATCTCTCTCTTTAGCAGGATCCTGGATCGAAGCCTAAAGCTATGTCCAGAGCTTAGAAGTCTTCCGCTGTTTAATGTATTAGAAGTATTGTAATTTTATCTTCCGCTGTAATTTTATTTCAATGTACTCTGATATATTCTGTACTCTGATGTAACATTATTATAATGTAATAAAAGTCTGTTGTTATTGTTCTGATGTATTGTATTCCCAAAGTTAAAGTATTCGAAGATTTCCAACCTTTGGGTCAGACCTGTGTGGTTTATGGTCGATTCAAAGAGCGGGAATTTCCGGGTCTTTACAGGTGGTATCAGAGCTCTGGTTAGCTCAAAATCTTTGGGGTACAACTCGTTAGAACTGAACAAAAGACTCATCAGAGATTGGATTAGTAATGTCCAATAAGAATACTCATTAGAGATAGGATCAACAGTATCCTAGAATGAGAATACTCATTAGAGATGGGGTTAGTAATGCCCTAGAATGAGTTCAGAGTGATAAGCTTATAATTAAAGTATTTTGATTATATATATAATCCTATTTCAGAAAATATGTTTTAAATATATAAAAGTATATATGTATTTGATAAGTTAGCCAACAAATGAAATTAATAATATTAAAATTTAAATTTAGTTAGTTAACTTAACTACCTTTAGCTTAGTTCCTTTTCGAGGACGAAAAGATTTTAAGTGGGGGAGACTGTAACAACCCGGAAAATCAGGGCCAATTTAAAATTTTTATTTTAAAGAATTTTGTTGGAAAATGTGCCAGAATTTAAAATTTTCAATTTTGAATAATATTAAAGCCATTGAAAATAGTCAATTTTCAAACGACCTCTGTTGTCGACGAAACCACTTTTGTTGGAACCGGAAGGTCATCTTATTGCTAGATTTCAATTTTTAGAATTTTTCGAATTAATATGTAAGCGTGGCAAAAGAAACTATGTTTTGTCAATTTCGGTCAAATTTAATCAGCTTAAAAATATCCATTTTTCAAACGGTCTCAGAATTCGATGAAATTAGTCTCATTAGAACCGTATCGTCAAAACATAGCCAAATATAATTTTTCTGTAATTTTCTGAATTCATATGTGGCCTCGGTAAATTTAAATGTACGTTCAAATTTAATAATTAAATGATTTAAATATTAAATTAAATAAAAACCAATCGTAACAGCCAAATTGGGTTACGAAACATATCCCATTGTGTCAGGGATGGGGGTTATTAGCTAGGGGCGACACTTGTTGGGTTTGATTTGGTGTACGTATTGATTTAACATGAATTTTTGGATTAAAAGAATTTAAAATACACTAGGAATACGCGTATAAATACGCTAGAAAGACCAAACCCTAGAACCTTTCTTCCAGCCGCCGAATACACTAATTTCCATGGCCAAAACCTTCCGATTTTCAAACGCTATAATCTTTTAATCCACTTCAATTCAAACTGAACTACAAAAGCAAGATTGAAGAGATTCTCGTTCTCTACGAAATGGTACGGTTGGATCATCCCTGGAGTCGGGAATCGCCAGAACCGAAGCCTCCAACCCGCGACAGAAACGCCGCCGCCACGCCCTCCTACGGCGACCGAGCCCACCGCCGATGGTACCCCCAGGCGCGCCTCTCCTTCCCCTTTCCCGTCGCACCACCCGATCAACCCCACGTGTCCTGTGTCGAGCGGAATTTCCTAACCTAGTTCTGAACAGATATTAAAAGGTGCGGCCGAACTTCAATAAGGAAGGAGAAGGTTATACTTAAGTAAATTATTAATTTAATTATATTTATAATAACACCGATCTTGTTTTAATCGTAATTAATTCATATGAACATAGAATAACACGATTTCAGAAGCGTTGGATTCGCAACGAAAAATACTACATGTCAGAACTGATCGGGACGGAAAAGGAGCAGTTCAGATTTTTGCCAAATTTCAGTTCTGATTTATTCAGAACCAAAATGCAATGTGAGATTTCTATTTTCTTTTAAAATTTAAAATTATTTATTTTAATGTTTAATATATATATTCGTTCAGTATGAGATTCATGATTGTATGTATATATTTATTTCCCCTGTTGATTGTTATGTGATTATGATGTTTGTTTGATTGTGTTTGTTGAAATTGTGTGTATCATGTTTGTTGTAAAATTTTGAAATGTCATTTTTGTGAATTAAAACAACGAGTTAGAAATGTTATTTTTGAATTGGATTCAACAAAAATAAATATTGCTATTTCATTTAATGAAAATTTACAAAATAGAATATCATGTTCGTTAAACGAGATTAAAAGTTGTCATTTCATTTGAAATGTGATGTTAACATAAAATTGTCATTTTGTGAAAAATGTTTATTTAGAATTGTCGTGTAAAAATAACATATTTTGTTAGTAGCGTCGCCTTAGAATTATAACATGTTAGTCAAAATGTTTCATTAGAAGAATCATAACATTTTAGTCAAAATGTTGCATTAGAAATAAAATATCATTTTTGTTTAAATGTCACTTTTGATTAAAATAAAAAAAGTATATAGAATTTAAAATGTCACTTTTGATTAGAAAAGTTATGTTAGGATAAAGATGTCAATTTTGTTAAACATGTTTGATTAGGAATAAAAAGTCAATTTTGTTAAAAATGTTTATTTAGAATAAACATGTAAATTTTGTTAAACATGGTTAAATAGAATAAAAGAGAGTTGAAATAAAGGGACATATTTTCATTGCTATTTTGTCACAATTAAAGACCATATTTTTATCGTCACTTTGTTTCATTAAATTAGAATAGGAAGATATCATTTTTAGTCACATGAAATGTTAACATAGAAAAATATCATTTTTGGTCATATGAAATGTTAGCGATGTCTATTTAGAATAACAATATCATTTTATTAGCAATGTTTACTTACAACAAAATCTCATTTTTGGTTGGTAACGTAACATTAGAATGAAAACACCGTTTTGTTAGGAAACGTTGATTTAAAATAAAACATCACCTTCGTCAAATTTAGACATTTCATATAAAAGTGTCACTTTTGTCAAATTTAGAATTGACATATAAATTTGTCGCTTTGTCAAATTCAAAATCAACATATTTCGTTAATGAAGTTATAAAAGGACAAAATCAACATATTTTGTTAATGAAGTTATATAGGACAGAATCAACATATTTTGTTAGTGAGGTTATAAAGAACAAAATTCATATTTTGTTAAAAAAGAAAAGGATTAACAAAACTTTCATATTTTGTTAATGTTATAAAGATTATGCAAGAACTCATACTTTGTTACTTAAGAATGGTTGGCTAAACTCATATTTTGTTACTTAAGAATGGTTAATAAAGCTCATATTTTGTTGTCGAATATGAATGAAACAAAATCTCATATTTTTGTTATTGAACATATATGAAACAAAATTGCATATTTTGTTATTGAATAAAAATGTAACAAAAAGCTCATATTTTGTTATTGAATAAAAAATGAAACAAAGTTCACATTTTTGTTATTGAATAGAATTGAAACAAAAACTAACATTTTGTTTATTGGATTATAAGGAACAACATTAACATCTTTGTTAATTGGATCATAAAGGAACAAGATCAACACTTTTTAATGTATGAATTATACAAGAATCAACACTTTTGTTTTCAAGGTATGAATTATACAAGATTAACAATTTTTGTCATATTTTGTTAAATAGAAAAGATTAACATTTTTGTCATATTTTGTTAAATAAGAGAAGAATCAAATTTTATATCTTATTTTGTTAAATAAGAAGAGAATTAACATTTATATCATATTATGTTGCATTAGAAATTATGAACTAATCATAGTATGTTGCAAGAGAGAAAGAAACATATTTTTCTTATGTAAAGAAAAGAGAAAACAAAACATATTCTTCTTATGTAAAGAAAAAAGGAAAAGAAACCTATTTTTCTGATGTAAAGAAAAAGAAACATTATTTTTCCATGTAATGGAAAATAAACAGGAACCTTACATTCTCCAATGTAAATAGAATAAACAAAGAATTTACCTTTTTCAATGTAAAATAAAAGAGTTACATTTTCAATGTAAAATAAAGGATTAAATAAAAATCACATTTTTATATGTAATTTAAGAATATGATTTACACTGTAAAGAAAATTACACTTATATGTAATTAAGATTATAGGAAATAAAATTACATTTTTATGTAATTAAAATTATGAGTAAGAAATTTACATATTATGTAATTAAGAATAAATAGAAAATATAGAACAAATATGTGAATTAAAATTTATCTACATTTTCCTATGTAAATAAAAAGAATAAAAATAATAGTTATGTGAATAAGTATTTATTTCATTTTCTTATGTAAATAAAAAGAGATTAAAAGAATAACTATATGAATAGGATTTATTTACATTTTTCTTATGTAAATAAAAAGAACCAATTTGTAAATGGTAATTATTTACGTTTTCTTATGTAAATAATAAAAAGAAAGGTTAGAAAAGAACTAACATAAGACATTCTTTTTAGGTTAAAAAGGAATATTAGAAAGGAATTAAAGAAATACAATTATTTACATTTGCTATGTAAATAGGATTTGCAAAGGAAATTGAAACCATTTATTTACAAATAGTGTAAATAAATATGAATAAGAAATTAGGTACATTTATTTACAATTAATGTAAGTAAATATAACAAAAGTAAAAGTAAAACATTTATTTACATTTAGGTAAATAAGTAAGAAAAAGATAAGAATATATTTATTTACATTTAGGTAATAAATAGGGTAAGAAAAAGAATGTAATTTATTTACATTTAAGGTAAATAAATTAAAACATAGAAAGAATATAATTTATTTACATTTAGGTAAATAAAACAAAATATAGGAAAAAGTATAATTTATTTACATTTAGTGTAGACAAAACAGAGTTATTAAAAGTGATATTTTTATCGTCATTTTAGATGCGATAAAGAGAATAGACTTTTGAAATTGGAATAGTCAAACGATTTATATTTATATATATAAATATAAATTATAAATTAAACGGAATGCGCGCGACAGTTCGCGTATCGGCAATCGTAACTTTAAACGGTTATACAGAGAGATCCGACCGTCGGATTTTCCCAAAACTGGAGCCGTTTGGACCGCTTTGGGAAGATCTTTCCAATGACATAAATTACGCCAAAATCCAACGGTTAGATTTCAAGATATGTGTAAGTCAAATTTGGTTGAAAACAACGCCAGGGTCGCCCATTTACCCGAAGCGTCGTTAAATTAATTTAAGCTATTTTTATATAAATAAAAACAGCGATATGTTGTTATCAAATATTAACAACGATATGAAATGTTTTCAAATTTTATATATATATATATATATATATATATATATATATATATATATATATGCGAGAATCATTTGAGAAGACTGAGTTCAATCTCATTTCAAATGATTATACGACGTTTTAAATCTAAGAGTTGAAGACGGCGATTGAAGACCGACGATCTTCACATCGAATGGGTAACTAGCGTTGAGGTCCTTGATTGATTTGCTCCCAAGACGGGGCTAAGATGGTAGTTATCCGGACGTAGTGTTGATTTGTACGGATATGACTTTCGCTCAGACCCAGAGCATAAGTTTATAAATGGAATGTATGTCTGACGTTGAAACACCCCACCTCCGTTAGGGTCACTCTCAAAGGGAATGCCCTAATTTTGGTGGAGGTTTATAAGTACAAGTCACAGATATACAAGACAGGTATAAGAACACATATTTGTAAACAGCGGAAGAACAACAAACTTTATTTCATAAAGTCAAATACGTGTTACAACAACATCCTTTCCAAAAACATAACATAACACTTCATAATCTGTCTTGAGTACATTATTTTTTAAAGAAGCATAAATAAAACATAGACAAACTGCCAAAGCCCCATAGTGGATTGTCCAAAGCCATAGTTCAAAACAGGAAAGTCCAAGCAATACATTTCTCTTCTTCAAGCTGGATGTTGAGGTAGGTCAAGTTGCTGTGTTCCCTCCCTGAGGACCTGGGGGGGGGAAACGGAAGAAAGAAGACGAAAGAAAAATAGAGTCAGACATAAAGCCTGAGTAAGTCTAGTACTACTTTGTCTATGAATAAAGAACTGGGTATGATAAGTAAAACAGGAAGTGGGCAACATTATAAACTTGGTTAAGTTATCTAGGGTCGAATATACTATCGTACCCCATGTTAATCTCTGAACCCATATAAACTAGTTTCCAATTTGCACCCCAAAATCAGGGTGATGTGATCCATTCTACGATGATCGGCTCCTACTCGCATAGTTACATGTGTCTTACGGCCCCCGATGTCTGTAGTTACCTATGCTGGTCCCACCATGGGGTGTATCAAGTCCCATAGTGGCAACCCGACACAACCTTAGAGTGCAAAGGTATGCTACTGGTGTCCAGTGCTTTATTTTTCTGCGCCGGAGTGCGTGCACGCCCGCACACCGTTAGAACCTACACTGCTACACCACCGCCGTCGATTTTTGACCTCTTACAATCAGCCCAGTAATCGTGCCCCACCCTGCCTAGTTTCAGGGTATCATGATACACCGTGTAGGGTTACTGCTGAAAAGGGTCCCCCGTTACTAGGTTTTCTATCTCTAGCCAACATGCTAAGTTGGTTAAGTGTTTTCTAACCTAACCCCACCAGTCCGTTTAGTTTAGCATGTTCCATTTTGATTAAGTCTTAGTCCACTTAATCCTAACAATCCTGATTCAGCCTTAATTGTCTTATTAAGGCCCTAACCTCTCACATTAGACAGGTATTGCTGTGGCTGCCTGTTGCCGGTTGGTTCCGGGCAGTCTTACGCCACAACTCAGTCTAACCTCGGGTCCTTATTGGGCTCCATGTTTAACCTCCCACATTGGATAGGTATTGTTGTGACTACTGGACAGCCGGGCGGTTCCGGGCAGGTTTACATCACAACTCAATCCAACCTCGGGTTAAACATATCGTATTTTCTACATTTATATATATCTTGTCATTCTTCTTTATTTCTTATATGTAAATATTTGCGGCCCATTATTAAGTTAATGGTGTAAAGGTTACACCAATCATGGGCCCAACCCATACTTGAATTTGGGCCCTTCTACTTTAGTTTTCATTCATTAGTAATTTTAACCCAACATTATTTTCCCCCGTTTTACACGTCCGTTTATATATATTGGGCTTAGCCTTTTAAAGCCCAATTTAGCCATGCGAAAAGGGGAGGCTTAAAGCGTGATTACATACACAAAGAGGGGAAGGTGAGCGCATGAACTTGCATATGACGTTGGAAATACATAATAGAAACTGGTGTACTTGCATAGTGGTAACATAGGTGACATGAATCAAAGCATGTGAACTTGTAATTGAGATATCATTATTGACCCATGAACCTATATTTTTACTTAGGCATAATGTCAAACATAAGCATGGCATAAATACTTTTAGCATAAACATGGCATAATGTCAAACGTAAGCATGGCATAAATACTTCTAGCATAAACATGGCATAATGTCAAACGTAAGCATGGCATAAATACTTCTAGCATAAACATGGCATAATGTCAAACATAAGCATGGCATAAATACTTCTAGCATAAACATGGCATAATGTCAAACATAAGCATGGCATAAATACTTCTAGCATAAACATGGCATAATGTCAAACATAAGCATGGCATAAATACTTCTAGCATAAACATGGCATAATGTCAAACATAAGCATGGCATAAATACTTCTAGCATAAACATGGCATAGGTATAGTTAAATTTGTTCATGGCATAAATATAAACAAGTCATGTTCATAAGTTTTCTACATGTTTACAAAGAGGATACTTTGTTACTAACACAAAAGCATAGTTCAACTTAATTAAATTTAATCACATAACGATGGTATACTTATGCATAAATATTCCTAATCATGGTGTTTGCTTTTAACTTGCAAAAAAGGGATTTTTGTGTCTAACTTAGCCATGTCTCACATATGTCATCAGATAATTCTTTTAAACAAGATAGACTTAATCATAAGTTTCAATTATGCCAAATATCATTCATAGCCTAGCCATATTCATAAGTTTTGCAAATACATGGATTATGGTGTCAAAATTCCAACATAGTTTCATATGAACTATAACAACCAAACTTGTTTCAATTACTTGCAAGATGATTTATGCACAAAATATACATCATGATGGCATAATAACAAAGCCCAAACTCGCATAAATTTCAATCAACTACATACATGTAGCTTCAACATAGATAACATAATTTGCGCAATATTCCAAACGTAAACTTGTATAGAACTACCGCATGTAGTTCTTTATAACATAATCCATAAATATCCAAACGTATATAAATTGATACGAATGCATAAATATGAATTACTTCCATTGCCACAATTCAAGCATACACATCAACACAGTTGTTTATTATACCAAAGTAATACTCTACTTACAATGGTTGCGGCGAATTCTCTAATTAAGAGATATGATTCCTTTGTTGAATTGATTGGCTTTAGGTTGCTTGAATTGCTTTAGGCTTTAGAACTTTCTTCCTAACTTTCTCTCTAGTCGGCGGCTATTCTTTGTCGTTCCTCAGCAACATGGCGGCTATAATCTTATTTTGAATGAATAGATTAGGGTTTAGTCTAGGGTTGTTTATATAGAGGTTAGGAATTGATTAGGACCCTTGATGTTGCTAGGATAGATCGTAACCATTCATTAGGAAGAGAGACCAATAAAAACTTGCCACCTAGCCCTAATGACAAAGCAACCCACAGAAATTCGACCAAACACAGACCAGGCCAGCCAGGAGGGACTGGGTTCGATTTTCAAAAATTAAACTTTAAATTGAGTTGTTTTAGTCTATTTGAATTTTATCTATTGTATACATATATTTTTGCATATATATATATATATTCTCATATATATACATATATTTTCTTCATTTCCTTATATGTACGTTCTTATCCTTTCAAAATTTGAATTTGTATACGTACATGTATTTGCATGCTCAGTTGGCCCTCTCTAAAACAGAGATAAAAATTATGTCGCCGCCGGGGTTCGAACCCCCGACCTCCATGCTACAAATCCAATGCCTTAACCAACTGAGCTACAGAGGCTTTTGTTAATAAGTCTTAGAATAATAATAATTATTGTCCTCTCCTTACTTCTCTTTTTTTCATGTTTTGCTGTAATATTTAAATTAAAGATATCTTCTTCATACGTTATCCGTTTTGCGCAAACTCGGACTCTATCTCAAGCAGAATTCCGAGACGAACGCAATGGCGTATCCCGTTTCCCTTGGTTCTTTGATTTGAATTTGATTATACTTTAATTTGTTAATTTCACAGTTATAGAATTTTCGGGGTGTTACATTCTCCCCCACTTAAAAGGATTTCGTCCCCGAAATCTTCAAGTTAGGAGGAATGTATATCCTAACATCCAATCATCCATCTACTCATCCATCAAACACGAGCATCCATTGTCCTTAAAAGATTTCTAATGCTTCATGATCATATGCGAAGTGTGTGTGTACATGTACTTATCTAATGCAAAATCAGGCGGTCTACTGATTCAGTTGACCTCCTTAATGCGAATTATGTAAGTGCCATGAATCCATTATGTATGCAAATTTTCCTATTCATGATTCTATATGAGTGCACAATCATTCAATACAAATGCAGCATCCACATGACAACACATTAAAGTTCAATCATATACGAATACAAACATATATGCATATGCACTATGAAGTGACTGAGCCGATCTAAAACCTAGATTGTGTGTGTATATGCAACCACGAGCAACCACTAGCAATTACTTGCAACCACTTGCAACCATCATACATAACATGTTTCAACTACATGTTTCCATCCAAAAAGATTCTACCTAAAAGATAAGGTCGAGGAAATATACCTAAGAAGATAGATAAAAGCGCAACTTAAGGAAAATGAAAGATCAAAGATGTACCCTCGAACAGAAAAGGGTAGGCTGTACGGATTCTAGCTTCAGTTTCCCAAGTCGCGTCTTCCTCGGCGTCGCTCCATTGAACTTTGACGAGCTTGACTTCGCGGTTGCGTAGCTTCTTCACTTCCGTTCCTAATATGCGGGTTGGAACTTTTCTTATGGTTGCTTCGCGTTCCACTTCGGCCTCTTCGAGGATATTTGGCTCTACCACTTCAGCAGACTCATGTAGACATTTTCGGAGATGTGAAACGTGAAAAACGTTGTGGACTCCGGCCAATTTCTCGGGTAGCTCTAATCTATAGGTCATTTTCCAAATTTTCTCAATGATAGGAAATGGTCCTACCTAAAGGTATAGTCGAATGATAGAAGCAAGTAAAAATTTTGTGCCCATTAGGCAATGTCAAAACTGGAAATCTATGCCACATATATATTGATTAGGAGAAGAACTCTCTAAGCATCAGCCCCGAAGACCGAAATCAACATCAGACTGACACCCAAAGAATTAATCAACCCAACCACCACATACGATTCTAGGAAACTAAGCATGATGGACTCCTTTTAGGTCACAAGGGAGTCCCTTCCTAAGTCCAACTATGTTGCCAAATGTACTTACTAAGGTGATTCTTTACAACTCATGCATAAGTGAAATGAACCTTCAGCCTTAGTGGCGAACACTCCTGGAGTGCCCTATTCTGAAATGCTCCACCTAATGAACCCCTTCTCTAGAAGCTCTTTAATCTGTTTACTGAGCTCTTTTCTTTCTCGTGGAGCCATGTGTCTAACGGGCAACGCAACGGGCTTTGCATTATCTACAAGATATATGCGGAAGTCTATTTCCCGCTTCGGAGGCAAGCCCTTCACCTCTTCGAAGACATCCGGATATTCCCGGACCACTCTAACTGATTGCAAATTTTCAACAGAGGCATCTAGCGACTCAAGATAACTAAGCATAACCACATACGAGGGATTACAAGAAATTTCCAAAGTATTACTGAGCTGGGTTAGGAGCCTAACAACCCTTTTCTCACAATCAAGGATGGCCCCATTACTGGATAGCCAATCCATACCCAAAATCAAACCATACCCCGCAAAGCCCAAAACAAAGGCACTACATTCAAATTCTACACTTAGAATAGAAATTTTCAAATCCAAACAGATCATAGACAAATGAGCTGGGCCCCCAATTGGGTTTGAAACAATTAAGGGGTCCTCTACCATACTAGTTTTTAGGTGCAGAGATTCTACTAAAGCAGACGAGATAAAGGAGTTTGATGCGCCAGAATCAAATAAAGTGCGAACGGGGTGATCATAAAGATAAACTACACTTTCTACAGAAGTGTTTGTACCTCGCTGTTGCAAAGGTGGCGCTTCCAGCACATGAACCTGTGCCCCTGGAGTGGATCCAGACCCCTGCCCCTGCCCTCGTTTCTTTGGGCAGTCCTTAGCTCTGTGGCCTGTCTGACCGCAAGAAAAGCACCCACCATTCTCCTTGGCCTTCTTTTTCCGGCAGTCCTTTACTAAGTGCCCCACTTTGCCACAGAAATTACACGTCCTCTTCTCTTTGTTGCCTTCCCCGCCTTTCTTAAAGTCTGTCTTCTTAGGCTGCAAACCCTCTTTCTTCCCTTGAGAGCTTTCTGCCTTTGCCTCCTTCTTGCCCTTATCCTCCTCATTCAGCAATGCCATTTGCACCAATCTTTCGTACGTCGCCGCCATGGGTATATGTGTCATGGCCAAACTGTGTAATGGCTCATTTAACCCTTTGACGAAACGGAGAGCCTTCTTGTGCGGGGTGTTGACTAGGTCAAGCCCAAACCTAGCCAGCTCATCAAACTGATTCACATACTCTCAAACAGTCTTGTCTCCTTGCTTAAGAAATAAGAATTTCTCCAACTGCAAACTTCTTTCCGCATCTGAGAGAAATTTGGTCTCAAACCTTGCCCTAAAGTCCTCCCATGTTTCTACTGGTCTTTCAGCATTAGTGAATTCCCACCAGTAGGAAGCCTCGCCCTTCAATAGCCACACCGCCAATTGTACTTTTTGTCTGTCCTCTACCTCAAAGATGATGAATAGATCCTCAGTTTCCTTCAGCCAATTTCTAGCTGCTACGAAGGACTCAGTTCCATGGAAATCCCTTCCTCCCATAGCTTTAAAATCCTTACATATCTTAGCAAACGCGTTTCCTCATGGAGGAGGTGGAGGAAGAGGTGCTGCTGCAGCTGGATGATTCCCTGCAGCTGGGGGAGGAGGAACGGTAGGACCTGGTTGAGTGGCCCTAGCTTCTAAGAATCGTCTAAACCAACCAGGTATTGGTACTCCTTCCGGCAAGTTAAGATCTTCGGACATGCTGAAACAAAAGGGATAGATTCAAAACGAAGGATAAGAGATAGTACCTATGGCTTTGGGGAGTGGACTTTGCCTTTTTTAAAATAAAATAATATTTTTATCTTTTAAAAATGCTTCTTTAAATTTCCTTTTTGAAAATAAATTTCCAAAACTTTTTATCTTATCTGGTAAACCTATGCTCTGATACCAAGTGAAACACCCCACCTCCGTTAGGGTCACTCTCAAAGGGAATGCCCTAATTTTGGTGGAGGTTTATAAGTACAAGTCACAGATATACAAGACAGGTATAAGAACACATATTTGTAAACAGCGGAAGAACAACAAACTTTATTTCATAAAGTCAAATACGTGTTACAACAACATCCTTTCCAAAAACATAACATAACACTTCATAATCTGTCTTGAGTACATTATTTTTTAAAGAAGCATAAATAAAACATAGACAAACTGCCAAAGCCCCATAGTGGATTGTCCAAAGCCATAGTTCAAAACAGGAAAGTCCAAGCAATACATTTCTCTTCTTCAAGCTGGATGTTGAGGTAGGTCAAGCTGCTGTGTTCCCTCCCTGAGGACCTGGGGGGGGGGGAAACGGAAGAAAGAAGACGAAAGAAAAATAGAGTCAGACATAAAGCCTGAGTAAGTCTAGTACTACTTTGTCTATGAATAAAGAACTGGGTATGATAAGTAAAACAGGAAGTGGGCAACATTATAAACTTGGTTAAGTTATCTAGGGTCGAATATACTATCGTACCCCATGTTAATCTCTGAACCCATATAAACTAGTTTCCAATTTGCACCCCAAAATCAGGGTGATGTGATCCATTCTACGATGATCGGCTCCTACTCGCATAGTTACATGTGTCTTACGGCCCCCGATGTCTGTAGTTACCTATGCTGGTCCCACCATGGGGTGTATCAAGTCCCATAGTGGCAACCCGACACAACCTTAGAGTGCAAAGGTATGCTACTAGTGTCCAGTGCTTTATTTTTCTGCGCCGGAGTGCGTGCACGCCCGCACACCGTTAGAACCTACACTGCTACACCACCGCCGTCGATTTTTGACCTCTTACAATCAGCCCAGTAATCGTGCCCCACCCTGCCTAGTTTCAGGGTATCATGATACACCGTGTAGGGTTACTGCTGAAAAGGGTCCCCCGTTACTAGGTTTTCTATCTCTAGCCAACATGCTAAGTTGGTTAAGTGTTTTCTAACCTAACCCCACCAGTCCGTTTAGTTTAGCATGTTCCATTTTGATTAAGTCTTAGTCCACTTAATCCTAACAATCCTGATTCAGCCTTAATTGTCTTATTAAGGCCCTAACCTCTCACATTAGACAGGTATTGCTGTGGCTGCCTGTTGCCGGTTGGTTCCGGGCAGTCTTACGCCCTAACTCAGTCTAACCTCGGGTCCTTATTGGGCTCCATGTTTAACCTCCCACATTGGATAGGTATTGTTGTGACTACTGGACAGCCGGGTGGTTCCGGGCAGGTTTACATCACAACTCAATCCAACCTCGGGTTAAACATATCGTATTTTCTACATTTATATATATCTTGTCATTCTTCTTTATTTCTTATATGTAAATATTTGCGGCCCATTATTAAGTTAATGGTGTAAAGGTTACACCAATCATGGGCCCAACCCATACTTGAATTTGGGCCCTTCTACTTTAGTTTTCATTCATTAGTAATTTTAACCCAACATTATTTTCCCCCGTTTTACACGTCCGTTTATATATATTGGGCTTAGCCTTTTAAAGCCCAATTTAGCCATGCGAAAAGGGGAGGCTTAAAGCGTGATTACATACACAAAGAGGGGAAGGTGAGCGCATGAACTTGCATATGACGTTGGAAATACATAATAGAAACTGGTGTACTTGCATAGTGGTAACATAGGTGACATGAATCAAAGCATGTGAACTTGTAATTGAGATATCATTATTGACCCATGAACCTATATTTTTACTTAGGCATAATGTCAAACATAAGCATGGCATAAATACTTTTAGCATAAACATGGCATAATGTCAAACGTAAGCATGGCATAAATACTTCTAGCATAAACATGGCATAATGTCAAACGTAAGCATGGCATAAATACTTCTAGCATAAACATGGCATAATGTCAAACATAAGCATGGCATAAATACTTCTAGCATAAACATGGCATAATGTCAAACATAAGCATGGCATAAATACTTCTAGCATAAACATGGCATAATGTCAAACATAAGCATGGCATAAATACTTCTAGCATAAACATGGCATAATGTCAAACATAAGCATGGCATAAATACTTCTAGCATAAACATGGCATAGGTATAGTTAAATTTGTTCATGGCATAAATATAAACAAGTCATGTTCATAAGGGTTCTACATGTTTACAAAGAGGATACTTTGTTACTAACACCAAAGCATAGTTCAACTTAATTAAATTTAATCACATAACGATGGTATACTTATGCATAAATATTCCTAATCATGGTGTTTGCTTTTAACTTGCAAAAAAGGGATTTTTGTGTCTAACTTAGCCATGTCTCACATATGTCATCAGATAATTCTTTTAAACAAGATAGACTTAATCATAAGTTTCAATTATGCCAAATATCATTCATAGCCTAGCCATATTCATAAGTTTTGCAAATACATGGATTATGGTGTCAAAATTCCAACATAGTTTCATATGAACTATAACAACCAAACTTGTTTCAATTACTTGCAAGATGATTTATGCACAAAATATACATCATGATGGCATAATAACAAAGCCCAAACTCGCATAAATTTCAATCAACTACATACATGTAGCTTCAACATAGATAACATAATTTGCGCAATATTCCAAACGTAAACTTGTATAGAACTACCGCATGTAGTTCTTTATAACATAATCCATAAATATCCAAACGTATATAAATTGATACGAATGCATAAATATGAATTACTTCCATTGCCACAATTCAAGCATACACATCAACACAGTTGTTTATTATACCAAAGTAATACTCTACTTACAATGGTTGCGGCGAATTCTCTAATTAAGAGATATGATTCCTTTGTTGAATTGATTGGCTTTAGGTTGCTTGAATTGCTTTAGGCTTTAGAACTTTCTTCCTAACTTTCTCTCTAGTCGGCGGCTATTCTTTGTCGTTCCTCAGCAACATGGCGGCTATAATCTTATTTTGAATGAATAGATTAGGGTTTAGTCTAGGGTTGTTTATATAGAGGTTAGGAATTGATTAGGACCCTTGATGTTGCTAGGATAGATCGTAGCCATTCATTAGGAAGAGAGACCAATAAAAACTTGCCACCTAGCCCTAATGACAAAGCAACCCACAGAAATTCGACCAAACACAGACCAGGCCAGCCAGGAGGGACTGGGTTCGATTTTCAAAAATTAAACTTTAAATTGAGCTGTTTTAGTCTATTTGAATTTTATCTATTGTATACATATATTTTTGCATATATATATATATATATATATATATATATATATATTCTCATATATATACATATATTTTCTTTATTTCCTTATATGTACGTTCTTATCCTTTCAAAATTTGAATTTGTATACGTACATGTATTTGCATGCTCAGTTGGCCCTCTCTAAAACAGAGATAAAAATTATGTCGCCGCCGGGGTTCGAACCCCCGACCTCCATGCTACAAATCCAATGCCTTAACCAACTGAGCTACAGAGGCTTTTGTTAATAAGTCTTAGAATAATAATAATTATTGTCCTCTCCTTACTTCTCTTTTTTTCATGTTTTGCTGTAATATTTAAATTAAAGATATCTTCTTCATACGTTATCCGTTTTGCGCAAACTCGGACTCTATCTCAAGCAGAATTCCGAGACGAACGCAATGGCATATCCCGTTTCCCTTGGTTCTTTGATTTGAATTTGATTATACTTTAATTTGTTAATTTCACAATTATAGAATTTTCGGGGTGTTACAGACGTTGTAGTCCTTTATACTACATTCGTTGATCTCTGTTAATATATATCTGTTTGGTGGTTAACACCCTTCTCTGAGACATACGAGCTTAGAGGTTATATATTGGCAGAAATCAATGGTATAGTATGGACTGACAATGTGGCATGCTAAGATGCATTGATCAAGGCTTTTGTTGAAAAGCAGGCCTTGTGGTTGATGATCAAAGCACGGTCTGTTTAGGCGTAGCTTTGTGTATAGCGTGACTTCGCGAGCCTCACACCCCGGTATGAGTCAAAAACGGGATACGGACTGCAGGTAGTGCACACGTTTCTTTCTAGCTAGAGTGGTGTCAGTGACCTACCAGCCCTGACATTTTACTTATGTGGATGATGGATTTTGAGGCGCCTCGTTATTTTTATAGGTCGTTGGTGGTCATACTATAGGTCCAAAGGGACCGGGAAGCGTGTGTTCAGGCATAACTAATCCACTGCCCATAGGCGGGGACCGGCCCTGAAGATCCAAGGGTTCACTGCGGGGGATCCTGAGGCATTTGCTAGAGTGTCTCGAATCGGAGAGGAGCTTGCCCCTAGCCTCGACTCATGATGGAAATCCAATTTCCAATACGACCTTGAGGTTTTGATTGTAGAACTAGTATTGGCGACATGCTATATGGTAACCATGCCGTCTTGGATTGATACTTATGATTCAAATCTTTTTATTAAAACATATATACACTAATAATAATATCAAATCCGTTTTATACGTATCAAGCATCTTTTGACCATTATAAGGTAAAACCCTATCCTCTGGTGTGCGTTGCATTGTGTGATGGGACTTGGGTCTTATAATGGTTTCATTTTTTTTCCAAAAAGACATTGCGTTATTTATCGATTTACTTTAGTTTATGCACCAACAATCCATTGGAATAAAACCCGTTCCGCGAAAGTGGCGTGGTCCTTGGATTTGTCCTTATTAGTTAAATTAGTTTAGAATTCTCACACCAGTCCCATGACTGACTCGTAGTTTTTTCACTTTGCAAACTCGGGTGCCCTCTTTTCCACACGGGCAGTCGAGTAGCTTTTTGCAGATATCTCTCTCTTTAGCAGGATCCTGGATCGAAACCTAAAGCTATGTCCAGAGCTTAGAAGTCTTCCGCTGTTTAATGTATTAGAAGTATTGTAATTTTATCTTCCGCTGTAATTTTATTTCAATGTACTCTGATATATTCTGTACTCTGATGTAACATTATTATAATGTAATAAAAGTTTGTTGTTATTGTTCTGATGTATTGTATTCCCAAAGTTAAAGTATTCGAAGATTTCCAACCTTTGGGTCAGACCTGTGTGGTTTATGGTCGATTCAAAGAGCGGGAATTTCCGGGTCTTTACAGGTGGTATCAGAGCTCTGGTTAGCTCAAAATCTTTGGGGTACAACTCGTTAGAACTGAACAAAAGACTCATCAGAGATTGGATTAGTAATGTCCAATAAGAATACTCATTAGAGATAGGATCAACAGTATCCTAGAATGAGAATACTCATTAGAGATGGGGTTAGTAATGCCCTAGAATGATTTCAGAGTGATAAGCTTATAATTAAAGAATTTTGATTATATATATAATCCTATTTCAGAAAATATGTTTTAAATATATAAAAGTATATATGTATTTGATAAGTTAGCCAACAAATGAAATTAATAATATTAAAATTTAAATTTAGTTAGTTAACTTAACTACCTTTAGCTTAGTTCCTTTTCGAGGACGAAAAGATTTTAAGTGGGGGAGACTGTAACCACCCGGAAAATCAGGGCCAATTTAAAATTTTTATTTTAAAGAATTTTGTTGGAAAATGTGCCAGAATTTAAAATTTTCAATTTTGAATAATATTAAAGCCATTGAAAATAGTCAATTTTCAAACGACCTCTGTTGTCGACGAAACCACTTTTGTTGGAACCGGAAGGTCATCTTATTGCTAGATTTCAATTTTTAGAATTTTTCGAATTAATATGTAAGCGTGGCAAAAGAAACTGTGTTTTGTCAATTTCGGTCAAATTTAATCAGCTTAAAAATATCCATTTTTCAAACGGTCTCAGAATTCGATGAAATTAGTCTCATTAGAACCGTATCGTCAAAACATAGCCAAATATAATTTTTCTGTAATTTTCTGAATTCATATGTGGCCTCGGTAAATTTAAATGTACGTTCAAATTTAATAATTAAATGATTTAAATATTAAATTAAATAAAAACCAATCGTAACAGCCAAATTGGGTTACGAAACATATCCCATTGTGTCCGGGATGGGGGTTATTAGCTAGGGGCGACACTTGTTGGGTTTGATTTGGTGTACGTATTGATTTAACATGAATTTTTGGATTAAAAGAATTTAAAATACACTAGGAATACGCGTATAAATACGCTAGAAATACCAAACCCTAGAACCTTTCTTCCAGCCGCCGAATACACTAATTTCCATGGCCAAAACCTTCCGATTTTCAAACGCTATAATCTTTTAATCCACTTCAATTCAAACTGAACTACAAAAGCAAGATTGAAGAGATTCTCGTTCTCTACGAAATGGTACGGTTGGATCATCCCTGGAGTCGGGAATCGCCAGAACCGAAGCCTCCAACCCGCGACAGAAACGTCGCCGCCACGCCCTCCTACGGCGACCGAGCCCACCCCGATGGTACCCCCAGGCACGCCTCTCCTTCCCCTTTCCCGTCGCACCACCCGATCAACCCCACGTGTCCTGTGTCGAGCGGAATTTCCTAACCTAGTTCTGAACAGATATTAAAAGGTGCGGCCGAACTTCAATAAGGAAGGAGAAGGTTATACTTAAGTAAATTATTAATTTAATTATATTTATAATAACACCGATCTTGTTTTAATCGTAATTAATTCATATGAACATAGAATAACACGATTTCAGAAGCGTTGGATTCGCAACGAAAAATACTACATGTCAGAACTGATCGGGACGGAAAAGGAGCAGTTCAGATTTTGGCCAAATTTCAGTTCTGATTTATTCAGAACCAAAATGCAATGTGAGATTTCTATTTTCTTTTAAAATTTAAAATTATTTATTTTAATGTTTAATATATATATTCGTTCAGTATGAGATTCATGATTGTATGTATATATTTATTTCCCCTGTTGATTGTTCTGTGATTATGATGTTTGTTTGATTGTGTTTGTTGAAATTGTGTGTATCATGTTTGTTGTAAAATTTTGAAATGTCATTTTTGTGAATTAAAACAACGAGTTAGAAATGTTATTTTTGAATTGGATTCAACAAAAATAAATATTGCTATTTCATTTAATGAAAATTTACAAAATAGAATATCATGTTCGTTAAACGAGATTAAAAGTTGTCATTTCATTTGAAATGTGATGTTAACATAAAATTGTCATTTTGTGAAAAATGTTTATTTAGAATTGTCGTGTAAAAATAACATATTTTGTTAGTAGCGTCGCCTTAGAATTATAACATGTTAGTCAAAATGTTTCATTAGAAGAATCATAACATTTTAGTCAAAATGTTGCATTAGAAATAAAATATCATTTTTGTTTAAATGTCACTTTTGATTAAAATAAAAAAAGTATATAGAATTTAAAATGTCACTTTTGATTAGAAAAGTTATGTTAGGATAAATATGTCAATTTTGTTAAACATGTTTGATTAGGAATAAAAAGTCAATTTTGTTAAAAATGTTTATTTAGAATAAACATGTAAATTTTGTTAAACATGGTTAAATAGAATAAAAGAGAGTTGAAATAAAGGGACATATTTTCATTGCTATTTTGTCACAATTAAAGACCATATTTTTATCGTCACTTTGTTTCATTAAATTAGAATAGGAAGATATCATTTTTAGTCACATGAAATGTTAACATAGAAAAATATCATTTTTGGTCATATGAAATGTTAGCGATGTCTATTTAGAATAACAATATCATTTTATTAGCAATGTTTACTTACAACAAAATCTCATTTTTGGTTGGTAACGTAACATTAGAATGAAAACACCGTTTTGTTAGGAAACGTTGATTTAAAATAAAACATCACCTTCGTCAAATTTAGACATTTCATATAAAAGTGTCACTTTTGTCAAATTTAGAATTGACATATAAATTTGTCGCTTTGTCAAATTCAAAATCAACATATTTTGTTAATGAAGTTATAAAAGGACAAAATCAACATATTTTGTTAATGAAGTTATATAGGACAGAATCAACATATTTTGTTAGTGAGGTTATAAAGAACAAAATTCATATTTTGTTAAAAAAGAAAAGGATTAACAAAACTTTCATATTTTGTTAATGTTATAAAGATTATGCAAGAACTCATACTTTGTTACTTAAGAATAGTTGGCTAAACTCATATTTTGTTACTTAAGAATGGTTAATAAAGCTCATATTTTGTTGTCGAATATGAATGAAACAAAATCTCATATTTTTGTTATTGAACATATATGAAACAAAATTGCATATTTTGTTATTGAATAAAAATGTAACAAAAAGCTCATATTTTGTTATTGAATAAAAAATGAAACAAAGTTCACATTTTTGTTATTGAATAGAATTGAAACAAAAACTAACATTTTGTTTATTGGATTATAAGGAACAACATTAACATCTTTGTTAATTGGATCATAAAGGAACAAGATCAACACTTTTTAATGTATGAATTATACAAGAATCAACACTTTTGTTTTCAAGGTATGAATTATACAAGATTAACAATTTTTGTCATATTTTGTCAAATAGAAAAGATTAACATTTTTGTCATATTTTGTTAAATAAGAGAAGAATCAACTTTTATATCTTATTTTGTTAAATAAGAAGAGAATTAACATTTATATCATATTATGTTGCATTAGAAATTATGAACTAATCATAGTATGTTGCAAGAGAGAAAGAAACATATTTTTCTTATGTAAAGAAAAGAGAAAACAAAACATATTCTTCTTATGTTAAGAAAAAAGGAAAAGAAACCTATTTTTCTGATGTAAAGAAAAAGAAACATTATTTTTCCATGTAATGGAAAATAAACAGGAATCTTACATTCTCCAATGTAAATAGAATAAACAAAGAATTTACCTTTTTCAATGTAAAATAAAAGAGTTACATTTTCAATGTAAAATAAAGGATTAAATAAAAATCACATTTTTATATGTATTTTAAGAATATGATTTACACTGTAAAGAAAATTACACTTATATGTAATTAAGATTATAGGAAATAAAATTACATTTTTATGTAATTAAAATTATGAGTAAGAAATTTACATATTATGTAATTAAGAATAAATAGAAAATATAGAACAAATATGTGAATTAAAATTTATCTACATTTTCCTATGTAAATAAAAAGAATAAAAATAATAGTTATGTGAATAAGTATTTATTTCATTTTCTTATGTAAATAAAAAGAGATTAAAAGAATAACTATATGAATAGGATTTATTTACATTTTTCTTATGTAAATAAAAAGAACCAATTTGTAAATGGTAATTATTTAAGTTTTCTTATGTAAATAATAAAAAGAAAGGTTAGAAAAGAACTAACATAAGACATTCTTTTTAGGTTAAAAAGGAATATTAGAAAGGAATTAAAGAAATACAATTATTTACATTTGCTATGTAAATAGGATTTGCAAAGGAAATTGAAACCATTTATTTACAAATAGTGTAAATAAATATGAATAAGAAATTAGGTACATTTATTTACAATTAATGTAAGTAAATATAACAAAAGTAAAAGTAAAACATTTATTTACATTTAGGTAAATAAGTAAGAAAAAGATAAGAATATATTTATTTACATTTAGGTAATAAATAGGGTAAGAAAAAGAATGTAATTTATTTACATTTAAGGTAAATAAATTAAAACATAGAAAGAATATAATTTATTTACATTTAGGTAAATAAAACAAAATATAGGAAAAAGTATAATTTATTTACATTTAGTGTAGACAAAACAGAGTTATTAAAAGTGATATTTTTATCGTCATTTTAGATGAGATAAAGAGAATAGACTTTTGAAATTGGAATAGTCAAACGATTTATATTTATATATATAAATATAAATTATAAATTAAACGGAATGCGCGCGACAGTTCGCGTATCGGCAATCGTAACTTTAAACGGTTATACAGAGAGATCCGACCGTCGGATTTTCCCAAAACTGGAGCCGTTTGGTCTGCTTTGGGAAGATCTTTCCAATGACATAAATTACGCCAAAATCCAACGGTTAGATTTCAAGATATGTGTAAGTCAAATTTGGTTGAAAACAACGCCAGGGTCGCCCATTTACCCGAAGCGTCGTTAAATTAATTTAAGCTATTTTTATATAAATAAAAACAGCGATATGTTGTTATCAAATATTAACAACGATATGAAATGTTTTCAAATTTTATATATATATATATATATATATATATATATATGCGAGAATCATTTGAGAAGACCGAGTTCAATCTCATTTCAAATGATTATACGACGTTTTAAATCTAAGAGTTGAAGACGGCGATTGAAGACCGACGATCTTCACATCGAATGGGTAACTAGCGTTGAGGTCCTTGATTGATTTGCTCCCAAGACGGGGCTAAGATGGTAGTTATCCGGACGTAGTGTTGATTTGTACGGATATGACTTTCGCTCAGACCCAGAGCATAAGTTTATAAATGGAATGTATGTCTGACGTTGTAGTCCTTTATACTACATTCGTTGATCTCTGTTAATATATATCTGTTTGGTGGTTAACACCCTTCTCTGAGACATACGAGCTTAGAGGTTATATATTGGCAGAAATCAATGGTATAGTATGGACTGACAATGTGGCATGCTAAGATGCATTGATCAAGGCTTTTGTTGAAAAGCAGGCCTTGTGGTTGATGATCAAAGCACGGTCTGTTTAGGCGTAGCTTTGTGTATAGCGTGACTTCGCGAGCCTCACACCCCGGTATGAGTCAAAAATGGGATACGGACTGCAGGGAGTGCACACGTTTCTTTCTAGCTAGAGTGGTGTCAGTGACCTACCAGCCCTGACATTTTACTTATGTGGATGATGGATTTTGAGGCGCCTCGTTATTATTATAGGCCGTTGGTGGTCATACTATAGGTCCAAAGGGACCGGGAAGCGTGTGTTCAGGCATAACTAATCCACTGCCCATAGGCAGGGACCGGCCCTGAATATCCAAGGGTTCACTGCGGGGGATCCTGAAGCATTTGCTAGAGTGTCTCGAATCGGAGAGGAGCTTGCCCCTAGCCTCGACTCATGATGGAAATCCAATTTCCAATACGACCTTGCGGTTTTGATTGTAGAACTAGTATTGGCGACATGCTATATGGTAACCATGCCGTCTAGGATTGATACTTATGATTCAAATCTTTTTATTAAAACATATATACACTAATAATAATATCAAATCCGTTTTATACGTATCAAGCATCTTTTGACCATTATAAGGTAAAACCTATCCTCTGGTGTGCGTTGCATTGTGTGATGGGACTTGGGTCTTATAATGGTTTCATTTTTTTTCCAAAAAGACATTGCGTTATTTATCGATTTACTTTAGTTTATGCACCGACAATCCATTGGAATAAAACCCGTTCCGCGAAAGTGGCGTGGTCCTTGGATTTGTCCTTATTAGTTAAATTAGTTTAGAATTCTCACACCAGTCCCATGACTGACTCGTAGTTTGTTTCACTTTGCAAACTCGGGTGCCCTCTTTTCCACACGGGCAGTCGAGTAGCTTTTTGCAGATATCTCTCTCTTTAGCAGGATCCTGGATCGAAGCCTAAAGCTATGTCCAGAGCTTAGAAGTCTTCCGCTGTTTAATGTATTAGAAGTATTGTAATTTTATCTTCCGCTGTAATTTTATTTCAATGTACTCTGATATATTCTGTACTCTGATGTAACATTATTATAATGTAATAAAAGTCTGTTGTTATTGTTCTGATGTATTGTATTCCCAAAGTTAAAGTATTCGAAGATTTCCAACCTTTGGGTCAGACCTGTGTGGTTTATGGTCGATTCAAAGAGCGGGAATTTCCGGGTCTTTACATTTTTAAAACGAATGTCTTTATATTTTTAAAATCGAAGTCTTTATACTTTTAAAATCGACACCTATATATTTTTCTTATTTTTTTTTATTTCGAAATCATACAGGTAAAAATCGGATTTTTATACTGCTACCTCATATGTAAAGATCGAATTTTTATTCCACTACTTCATACGTAAAAATCGAATTTTTATATTGCTACATATATATTTTCAGAAGTAATGCTCTTCTTATTTTCAAAACAACGTACATTTATATTTTCAAAACATTACTAAATTTATTTTAAAACAATGTTATTTTCTAAAAAAAAAAAATACTGCTAATTTTCTTTTAAAAAAAACTGCATTTTATTCATAACAAAACTGAATTTTATTCACTTTAAAAACTGATTTTATATACTGTATAAAAATGATTTTAAAAACTATAAAAACTGATTTTAATTACTCAAGAAAAATAAATAAATATAAAACCTTCTTTGTTTAATTCGGTCCACTGCTCCCCTCGTCTTAGTGTACTCCAGCCCTAGGGCACGTCAGAACCGCCACCAGGCTTGACCGGATCACCAGTGGTGGGGCCCCCTCGACGCTGCTAGGTGTGCGCCCCCTCCTCCCTGAAGCACCCATCATTCTATCCCCTTCCCTGACCACAATCGCCATTCGAACGGCCAACCTTCGAGCACCAAGTCCGAGCAGAACTCCAAACGAGAAAGGACGAGGGTGGTATGGATTCGAAGAGTAGGAAGAGCACTCCAATTTTCATTCTTGAAGTGGGGTTTAATTCGTGTTTGATTGGGGGAAATCGATCGAAGAAAGATCGAACTAATTCCGTCGTTCTTTCATTGGGGGCGCGGGTTTCAAAGAAGTTGACCACGAGGAGGATAAGTTAAGGGTTTGACCGATTTTGACCTAGCCTTAATATATATATTATAATAATTAATTAATTCAAAAATTATCCCGATACGATAACGAACTCCAAATCAAACCCAACAACTGTCGTCCCTAGCTAAATACCCATTCCGAACCCAATGGGATATGCCATGCAAGCTGATTCGGCTGTTACAATCAGTTTTCGTTAGATTTACATTTAAATCACTATATTGAATTTTAAACGTACATTTCAAATTACCAGGGCCATATACTAATTCTATAAATTCCATAAAAATATTTTCTAGCTTCGCATTGACGATACGGTCCTAACAAAACTAGTTTCGTCGAATTCTGAGACCATTTGAAAAATGGCCAATTTCCAGTCGATTAAAATCAACTAAAACTGGTCAAACGCGTTTTCCTTTGCCACGCTCACATATTGATTCGAAAAATTATGAAATTTGGAATCTAGCAATAACTCGACATCACGGACCCAACAAAACTGGTTTCGTCGAAATCCGAGGTCGTTTGCAAAATGTCCATTTTTAAGGGCCTGAATTCCATAGCGACTATTCAGAATTTTCAACTGGACATATCTTTTGATTCCCGCCATGAAATCTTGATTTTTCGGATTCGTTCGAAAGATACTATCAAACAGGTCCTATGATTTCTGGTTTCACTAAAATCCGGATTGTTTTGCACCCGGTACATTCAATTGAAGTTTGAAATCGAATTATCGAACTACCGCACCATTTTCAATTCTATTTATAATTATATATAAATATTTATATTCTAACGACGACGCGTATAATATATACGTTCGAATTCTATTCAAAATAAATTTCACGTCGATATTATTTAAAATAATTCATTTTAAATAATCAAAATTAGCTAAAATTGCCAAAATAAAAATTTTAAACTGGCCCAGATTTTCCGGGTTGTTACAATAGTACCCCATCCTACTATGTTGCTATATAGGTTTACAATTAAAACCGACGAGTCGTATTGGGAATTGGATTTCCATCATGAGTCAAGGCAAGTGATGGTCTCCTTACCGAATTCATATCACCTCTAGCAAGAAGATCGAGGATCACACGCATAGGCAACCCTTGGATACTGTAGGGCCGGTCTACACCTAACGTTTGTGGAGTGGTTATTCCTGGATAATATGTATCAGACCTATCACCGGGCCTTTTAGTCAGCCCTAAATCCGAGGTGCCTCACAATCCATCATCCACATAAGTAAAAATGTATGGGCTTCATACCATGACACAAATTCTAGCCAGAAAAAACGTATGCACTCCCTACATCCCTTATCCTATTTTTGACTCATACCGATGTGTGAGGCTCGCCAATTAACACTATACACAAAGCTATGCTACTTAAAGATGTGCTTTGATCATCATCCACAAGGCCCTGCTTTTCAATAAAAGCATTGATCATTGCATCTCAGCATGCCACATTGTCAATCCATACCGCATCTTGATCATCTACAATATATAACCTCTAAGCTCGTACATCTCAGAGAAGAGTATTAAGCAAGAGAATAAATTCTCCGCCACCAAACAAATTTACATTTAGCATCGATCAACGAATACAAGGCGAAATACAACGTAAGACACACATCCATTGTCATGTTCGTTCTGGGTCTAAACGAAACCGGAGGCACCTTATTCCTCGTCCTAAATGTCCAATAAAAGAGAGAGGCCCTCACATATCCGCTTGATATTCCAAGTACGTTTTAAACTACTACCACTTACTACCTTGTCTTGGGTGTACGGCCCAATCAAGACATCAGCAGTAGCTCAAACGATGTGAAGATCCCCGATCTTCAACCGCAGTTTCATTCTTGATTTTTATCGTCGTAATAATTATTTAGACTAGGTAAAACCCAGTCTTTCCAAATAACTTGCGTATCTTTGTAATCATGTGTCAAATACACAAAGATAAACCTCATTCCATTCCAATCTAGAATATTCTTTAAATTAAATATTCGTGCTCTTTAGAAACTGATTCTCATTGACTTTATTGGAGATAAATTCTTAAACCTCAAAAATCATATTTCAATGATTAACCAAATATTAGAAATTAATCTTATCTTACCTAAGAGCAACTGCTATTTATAAGCCCTATTCACTATAAACCCAAAATGCTATTTTCCACTCATTATCGACTCTTTCAAAAAATCCGGTTTGATTTAATAAATTTAGGAGAATTCCCTAATTCTATTTTAGAGATCCTTCCTTTTTATGGTTGGGTTAAAGAAAAATATTCTTAAAGATACCATTCACGATGAACCTCAATTTAATTTATTACATTCATGTATTAAGTCTAACCGTAATTGCTAAAATAGAGATTTTAGACAAAAATAATATATATTTTCAAATCGTGGAATATTTCACCCAAACTCCTTTAAAATCACTAATTATGATTTTTCGTAATTTATTTATATTTTTAATAATTTTATTAAGGCCCTTACAGTCGGTTTCCAATATCGGCCACCGAACTTCATACATTGCGACCTTTTTCAAAACTAATTTGGATATATTTTAAGATCTAGCCGTTCAAATTTAAACCACTTATATTCATTGGTATGACACTTTCAATATAAACCCTACGGTTCTGATTTAAGGAGAATCCGACAGTCGGATCTACCATTATGTCAATTCTAAGTTACGGGTAAATGTTCGCGAATTATCCTGTACGATGCATTCTGTTCAAACCCGAATCGATTTTATAATTTATAAATAAATCAAAAACTTTTCCAAACTTTTTAATTTAATTATATAAAATTATTTTAGTCGTTTACCTCCGAATTCAAATATATACCATTTGGTCCAATTTTACGTTATTCTAAAGAATAAAATAATATTATTTTTCGAATGTCACTCATTCACGCCCAAAATTTCCTTACAGTCATAGTAAAAATAAAGGAGAAACTTTTGAAATAAAATCACTTCCCAAATATTTGCTACATATTCCAACCGAACATCAATTTGAAAAGTTACTTTCATTTAAAATTCAAATACTTTAAATACCCAAAAGTACATTAAAAATTCTTCAGCATCATTCGTCACCATTACAAATATTCATCCATATTTCGATGTAAATGTGTCCATCTAAGAAAGAACATCGACTTTATTTTCAGTTTTTACTTCATATTTTTGTATTATTAAAATATGTCATTTTATTATGGATTGAAATGAAATTCTACCAAATATCAGGCAAACTTTTTCATACCAATCCAATACATCCAACAATAGTTGCGAACAACTATTTAACATTCAAATAACATCCGATGTGCATTTATTCTAGTACAAGCTTCAATATAATTTATCGAGGCTTGTCTCCTGTTTAACTAAATGATTAATACGCGAACTACAAACCATGGAGATTTGTAAATCAAAATCAACCCCAGACCCATGTGGGATTTTCATCCATCAAACAATTTCTTAATGAATCGTTTATTTCATTAGATTGATTTTATTGAAATAGGTGAACATAAACAAGCCGTTCAACTTGTATATGTATTTTTTTACTCCAATTTCACTACAACAAATAACATGACATTTTTTGTCAATCAATTAATTATTTTTAATTCTCGTCCATATCACAATATAACCAATCATCCAATGTTATTTACGGCGCCACAAGTGTCCTTCCATGGAGTATGAAATGCGAGTGTCACATATTAATACAACACTTCTAATGTAAATGATTTGCGAATAGTTCAAGTGTTGAACTCCAATAGGGGTATTACATGCAATGGGTAATCTAACTGCATGAAAATTTAAAATGTCGTTCTAATTGTAACATGATACAATCTCTAACTTGCAACTTACTAATTTTCACCGCATTACTTAGCAACTTAAAGTGCATAACTAATTAATTTTTCATAACTAATTAAACTACTCTAATATACTAACTAAAGCAAGAATCACTCACCCTATCCATCTGAAAACAATACACTGCAATCTCGAAGTTCCGGTGCTCGCTACCGTCAAAAAATCCTTCCTTTTTGGTTTGGAATGTCTTCAAACTCCACGGTCAGTTCGGTACACCTTCCAACCAGTGAATGAAGCAAGAAATGAAGGAGCTTTGGCATAATGGAGCTCTTCAGAGATAACATCTTCGCTGTTTGGAATCAGAGAGAGGCCTAGATTGCTCCACTAGTTGTCTCGGAGCACGTAAATCTCACCGAAGAGGTGGTAAGGGTAGATAGGTGAAGCTAGGGCCTTAAATGAAGCTCCTTTTAATTTCATGAAGAGAATGGAAGAAGAGGAGAGGAGAGTAAGGGGGTTGCATGTACAAGGGGGGAAGCGGGCGATGTGGGGTACGGGGTAAAGGGTGCAGCTAGGGGTAGGGGAGGCCATTAATTTTGGAAGAGAGAAAGTAAGGAAGAAAAAGGAGAGGAAGTGATTTAAGTAGGAATTTTACCTCTCTCTCTTCGATTGCTCGACTGCAAACGATCTACGTTAGCAACAAATTTCGACAAAAGAAAATACACAGAATTTTGAATTCATTGAATCAAGTTTCGTCAAATTCTGAGGTCGTTTGACCCTCCATTTAAATTATCAATTATGCTCAAATTAGCTTCAAAAATGCGATTTTAGCGTACATTTTCTTCTTGTACACCCAAATGGAAACTCCATTAATAATGAAACTTAGGATTCTTCCATTATTTGGTGATATGAATCCAAAAAAAATTGAAGTAGGATTCCGAGATCGTCTCATATACGTTCCATTGCAAACTAATCGTCAATTTTACCCCAAAAGGGTTTATCGAGCATGGCCACATACTAACTCTGTTCATCGTGAAATTTTGAACTCAACAATGATTTGCTATCCTGAATCCAATAAAATTAGTATAGTCAAATTCAGAGCTTGCTAGAAAAATTTCACTTTTTAAGGGCTATGTGATGATCTAAAAATCAAAATTTTAAATTCTGGATTTATAAATCAATTTAACCATTTTACTGAGTTTGTTTTAAGTCAAATAAAATATAAAAACAAAATTTGAAATTATTCTCAAATTTATTTAGCAAAAAAGTTAATTTATCTTCAATATTCATCAAAATAGCTTAAATTAAAATTTTAAATTGGTTCTAAAATTCTAGGCTATTATAACTACCCCAACCTAAAACTTTTTTGTCCCGAAAAAGGAATGGAGCTGAAAGTCGTTTAACTAACCAATTAAACTTCCATTCTTTAACTTTTCAGTTTATAAGAACTTCTAAATTTCTCTGAAATTTGGCAAACACCCTAAATTTCTAAAAAATTTCGCCATAACCTCCTTTGTACGGGGTGATCTGAACAAATTTATTAGGCCATATTTAGCAACCAATAAATCAATATATCGCATACAAAACAATTGGAATAGCCATTATGATTTATATGCCCTTCTCACCCCACACTCGGTAATTAAATCAAGAGAGACAAGCATATTTTTATCATCTTCCGACCTATGTAGTGTTCATTATTTAATCCTACAATTTACCGTTATATGTTATTAAATCCATAATCAGTCCTTAGTTCAACCTGTAGTTCAGTCCTTGCCATACAAGCATATTGAGGATATGGTAATACAAACCTCTTCATATAAGCACCAAATGCTTATATGGAATATGATATGCTACTCTGTCCATGATTTATGTTATGTGGTGTAGTTCATAATTTATTGGTTACCATCCTATGGCGTACGTTTGATTTCACATAGAGCAACCATCACAGCGCATCCAAATCATTCACAGTAGTTATAATAGATAATAAAATTGCGCAACTAACTCATAAAGGTGTACCTGTTTGTCGAGCATGCAATTTATTTCTTTACTCAATGCTAAACCAATAACCTTCTCAACAGATATACATATATACATATATATATATATATATATGCATTACTGAAAATAAGGTGCCCATGTTTCTTATTTTTTGTACAAGGCCCTTTTGGCCCTCTTCACATAAGCGCTAAGTAGTAATGGGCTTGCATGGATGGTACATAACTCATAATATATGCTATGTGGCATAGTCATAACTCACAAATGTCCAAGCATATATATCAACACCAACAAGTCATAATAGAAGATCAACAACCATCATCATATCATATATATATAATATTATAGTGAAACCTTACAAAAAAAGATCAAATATATCATAGACACAACATATATCCTAACATGAGGTGTCGCTTAAGGTATAAATTGTGTATATGTATCTATCTGCCCATATCTATGCTCACCTGAGTATTGCTACGTACTTTAGGTGGCTCACAAAAGATCACATATCCAGAATATACATATCGTGCCTCTATCACACCAAAAACGGACTAATGCACCGATATCCCCTACATATATACATAAGACAACCAACTACCATCACTGCTCCATGCTGGAGCTCTACAAAAAGGGCCCTGATAAATACAACTCCTCAAGCAAATCTTCCCCAAAGCCTAGAGGGATAAGAGGCCAGTCATCATCATCGTCATCTATTTCCTCCTCCATCTCTTCCTCCATCTCTATCTCATCCTAATCCACCATAAGAATTTCCTCAGTCGTCTCATCATCCTCTATAGGTACCGAAGCAACTAGCAGCTCCTCATCTACTAATGGTTCCAGGACAAGATCCAAAGCGGGTAAGGCCATAGGTCCTAAGGGCTGAGAAAGATCAGCAACCATCATACCCATCATCTCCTCATAGTTGGGAGGAGATCTTAGGCCGGAAGGGGTGGGTCTAATAACATCGCATCCTTCTCTGAAAGGGGCACAAGAATGGGGTCTCCCATGATCATTTGGTCATAACAAATCCCTCGTCATCTTCCAACATCCACGCGTCATAACCGGCCGAGACCTCAGGCTCTGGAGTGTCTAAAGCAATAGAAACATCCTTTGTGTCTGAGCTTGAATCTGTATCTAGAAGGATCGGGGGTATGAAAATAGAAGCATCATCTGATATATATATATGCATCGTTGCTACCATGTTCTGAAGCTATGGGGTTACTGCGATGATAGTAAGAACGAGAAGGGATACTAACTGAGCTCTCTATAGAGCTGTCAGAGATATCGAACGAACTAGTACTATCAGGACCATAGACACTGTCTTCGGTATGTAATGAAACTGGGAGACTATCACCTACATTGAAAAATTAGCTAACATCTGAGGATGAGGAAGAAATAATAAATAGGAACTCGGAAAACCTAGGGAGCCTTACCTCTCTACGAATTTGAAACAAAGGAATTTAAATTAGATAGCGGGTTTAGATCAAATCATTTAAATACAAACAACTAATGACTTCGTATATTCACTATCCAAAATCGCAAATATATTTCTTTCTATTTCAATCTTAGGGCATTCCGGAATTTATCGACTATCCAAAATCACCGGAAATTCCCGCTAAATCAATACAAATTTGAATATCTTGAATAACAAATTAAAAATCAAAAGCCATGGTACTTCATGGATTTTAAATTTCATAAATGTTCGCAAAGCATAATTCCTTAATACTTACAGAATATATGATAAAAAATTAAACTATGTCCATGTTGTGGTCATGCCTACATCTTCGCATGGACACATAACTCTTAACTCATCCTGGGATATTTCTAACCCTATCTCTAATGATTTTTCTCATTCTAGGATACCACTGATCCTATCTCTAATGAGTATTCTTGAATAGAACCTTATTAATTCTATTTATGATGAATTCTTTCTAATGTGTCTTCTTCTAGAGCCCTGTAAAACAAATCTCTGAAACCAAGCCTGTCGCGACCATATATCCCTCGAACTCCGAAGAGATGGAAAAAAACGGACTGTGAGGGAATACGATACATCAGAACACACTACTTTAGAACTTTTCATTGTTTTCACAATAATTTACATTAGAGTACAAGAATATCATAGTGCAAATAAATATTACATAGCGGAAAAATATTATCAGAGATTAATAATTTACATAGCAACGAAAATAAAATGTATAAATACAATGCACAGCGGAAATACGTCTACTAACACACCTGAAACCTATACACAGATATACAGCTTTCCGAATATAGCTCCAGCTGTAATCTAGGAACCTAGGAAACATAAAGAATCTACGAAATAAAAACTATTGACTGCCCGTGTAAAATTTGGGCATATAGAGTTTAGGTAGAAACAATAAACTCCGAGTCAGCCATGGGACTTGTGTGAGAGGTAAAAAAGTTATTAAACTTTACTTTAAAATAAGGTAATTCATGAGACCACGTCGTATAGCATGGAACGGGTTTACTCCCATGAATACTCTGAAATGAAACAATTTATAAACAACACGATTCTTTTTGAAAAAAATGAAGCTATTATAAGACTTGGGACCCATCACACAGTGCAATGCAAGCCGAAGGATAGAGTTTTACCTTATAATAGCCAAACATGCTTGGTATGTCTTAAAACAAAAAAAAATGATATTATTATAGGTGCATAGTTTAGCAAACAACTTCAGATATAAATGTATCAATCATAGATGGCATAGTAACCCCATCCAACTATGTCTCCACATAGGTTTATAACTAAAATCGACAAGTCGTATTGGGAATTGGATTTCCTTTATGAGTCAAGACAAGGGATGGTCTCCTTACCGAATTCGGATCACCTCTAGTAAGATGATCCAGGGTCACACGTATGGGCAACCCTTGGATCTTGCAGGGCCGGTCCACACCTAACGTTTGTGGATTGGTTATTCCTGAATAATACGTTTCCCAGTCTTATCAGACCTATCACTCGAGCCTTTTAGCTGACTCTAAATTCAAGGCGCCTCGCAATCCATCCTCCACATAATTAAAAATATCTGGGCTCCATACCATAACACAACTTCTAGCTAGAAAGAAATGTATGCACTCCCTGCGTCCCTTATCCCATTTTTGACTAATATTGGTGTGTGAGGCTCGCGAATTAATGTTATACACAAAGCTATGCTACTTGAAGCTGTGCATTGATCAGCATCCATAAGGCCTTGCTTTTCAACAAAAGCCTTGATCATTGCATCTTAGCATGCCACATTATCAATCCATATCGCATCATTGATCATCTACCAATATATAACCTCTAAGCTTGTACGTCTCTGAGAAGGATGTTAAGCAAGAGAATAAATTCTCTGCCACCAAACAGATATACATTTAACAGCGATCAACGTATACATCGCGAAATTCAATGTCAGACACACATCCATTGTCATGTCCGTTCTGGGTCCAAACAGAACTGGAGGCACCTTGTTCCTCATCACATATGTCCAATACAGGAGAGAGGTCTTTGCATATCTGGCCGATTTCCTGGTATGTTTTAAACTACCACCAGTTATTACCCTGTCTTGGGTGTACGGCCCAATCAAGACATCAACAGTAGCTCAAATGATGTGAAGATCTCCAGTCTTCAACCGTCATCTTCGTTCTTGATTTTTATCATCGTAATAATAATTTAGAATGGGTGAAATCCGGTCTTTCCAAATAACTTGCATATCTTTGTAATCGTGTGTCAAATACACAAAGATAAACCTCATTCCATTCAAATCCAGAATATTCTTTAAATTAAATATTCGTGCTCTTTAGAACCTGGTTCTCATTGAATTTATCAGAGATAAATTCTTAAACCTCAAAAATCATATTTCAATGATTAACCAAGTATTAGAAATTAATCTTTTCTTACTTGGATTAAATAACAACTACTATTTAAAAGCCCTGTTCACTATAAACCCAAAATGCTATTTTTTTCATCCATTATGGACTCTTTCAAAAAATCCGGTTTGATTTAGTAAATTTAGGAGAATTCCCTAATTCTCTTTTAAGAGATCCTTCCTTTTTATGGTTAAGTTCAAGAACAATATTCCTGAGGATACCACTCACGACGAACCTCGATTATTCATGTATTAAATCTCACTGTAATTGCGAAAATAAGGATTTTAGACAAAAATAATATTTATTTTCAAATCGTGGAATATTTCAGCCAAACTCCTGAAATATCACTTATTATGATTTATCATAATTTATTTATATTTTTAATAATTTTATTAAGGCCCTTGCAGTCGGTTTCCAATACCGGTCACTGAATTGCATCCATAGCGACCTTTTTCAAAACTAATTTGGATATATTTTAATATCTAACCGTTCAAATTTAAACCACTTATATTCATTTGAAGTATATTTTCGATACGAACCCAACAGTTCCGGTTTAACGAGAATTCGACGGTCGAATCTCATGTTTTGTCAGTTCTAAATTACGAGTTGACGTTCATGAATTGTCGTTTTACGACGCATTCTATTCAAGCCTGAATTGATTTTATAATTTATAAATAAATCAAAAACTTTTGTAATCTTTTTAATTTAATGATATAAAATTATTTCAGCCGTCTGTCTCCAAATTCAAATATTTTACCACTTGTTCCAGTTTTACATTATTCTAAAGAATAAAATAATATTATTTTTCAAAAGTCACCCATTCACGCCCAAAATTTCCTTACATTCATAATAAAAATAAATGAGAAACTTTTGAAAGAAAATATCTTCTCAAACATTTGCAACATATTCTAACCGAAATTCACTTTGAAATGATTTTTTTTTTTGGCAAAGCTGATGAGAGTTAAATGACCCCCTACCATTTTACTGATTTACTGTAGAAGAGTACAAAGTTATACAAAGATGGAAACAAAACAAAAAAGAGAGATACAAAGATTACATGGCATATCAATGCTAAAATAACTAATATAAGACACATAATTACAATAGCAAGTAAAACACTAGCCAAAAATTCAAGGATCATATGTGAATTTGAGGAATTTTAGTCCTTCCCTGATGTTGCCAAACATATTGCTTCCACTGAGTATTATCCATGCTGTTCGCTGTGTCAAAAATACGCACATTGCGTTGTCATCAAATATTGCTGGTTATCTTCTTTAATACATAACAAAATATTCTTGCTCTTGGATTTTTGCCTCTGATTTTGTTTTGAATTCTGTTCCATTCACTCATGCTAGAGGTGTTACTACTGCCTTCATTTATCTGGTACATGGCTCCATTCCACATGATTCTCGTGATAGTGCAATCAAAAAATATATGTTGAGAGCTCTTAACATGAATTCAATAGAATTTGCAAGTCTTATTTACGTCCATGCCAAAATTTGCTAGCTTGTCCATAGTGTGGAGAGCACCAGCAGTTATTTTCCACAAGATAAGATTTCCTTAGAACTGTTGTCCCCACGCCAAACTGGTTTATTCCATATGCAAATTAACATTTGAGACGTACCAAGTAGAATATTATACATTGTTTTAATTCGAAACTACTCACCTTTGCACTTCCAGCTGACCATGCCTATGCTGAAGCCGCTTTGCTACATAGATCCTCGCCTAGAGAAAATTAGCAGACTGGATGGTAGAATGCGGAAGCCTTATATCATTTCCAGAGAAGATGTCAGCAACTTTAGAGTGCTAATTCACTCCCGACTGCATTTTTTCTAAGCAGGAAACCGTTTTTTCATTGGTAAAGCCATAATCCACCTATGGTTCTTTCTAGAAAAGAACTTTAACAAAGGCATCTCATCCAGATTTAAAGTGCGGCAAAACTTTGGTTCTGAGATTTAGTAAATTTCTCCAAGTCCAGTTATGGTTTTGCTTCACAGTCAAATTCCAGTAAGTGTTATCTTTCAAAATATTGGCATATGATCATTGAACCCACAGGCTATTTTTGTGGCACATAATGTCATTGATATGTTGAGTAAATGCAACATGGTTCCAAAGAATCATATCGTGGATCCTATGGCCTCCTTTACTAACTGATTCTTCTAGGACTTTGAAAGAAATAGGGGCCAAGTATTTACATTGAATATCGCCTTTCCATATAAACTTCATAAAAGCCAACTTGATTATGCAGAGCAGTTTTTGAGGAAGAACATACGTTCTCGCCCAATATACTTGCATTACAATGATCACCGACTTAACTAAAGTTATTCTACCGGCCTGACTAAGGTGTTTAGAAGTCCAACACTGTAGTTTGCCAGTTATTTTATCATATAGAGGGAGGCACTGTGTTGTGGTTATTCTAGAGGACCCAAGCGGTAACCCCATATAGGTGGAGTTATTGGCGCTTGGAGTCAAACCAGTTAAGGTATGTATCTTTGTTTTCTAGATTCACTCACTTCCATAGTCATTATATCAGATTTACCATAATTGATTTTCAGACCAGTCATGAGGTAAAATTGTTCTAGGGTTGCTGTTATGTTGTTTAGCGTGTTGTCATCAGATTTGCAAAATATTATTAAATCATCAGCAAACATTAAAGCAGTAACTCTCGGGTTCTTACATTTTGGGTGGAGAGGAAACCGTTTGTCATCCACAAGTTTATTTAGCATATTGGTTAGCAGTTCCATCTCAATTATAAATAGGTAAGCGGAGATTGGGTCTTCTTGGCGAATTCCTTGTTTACTTCCGAAGAAACCCACTAAATTACCGTTGACATTTATAGAGTAGTTAATAGTGCTTATCCATTGAAAAATCCAAGCGTTAAATAAAGGCTGGAAGTTCATAAAACTAAAAATACATATTATAGAAAGTCACTAAAGAGAGTCAAAAGCCTTTTTAATGTCAAATTTCAACATAGCTCTAGGAGAAACATGAGAGGTGCTGTACCCCTTAATTAACTCGTGAGAAAGTAATATATTGTCTAGAATATTATGTTTCGGAAAAGAAGCCGACAGTTTGTAAGATATTATAAAAGGTAAGATATTTTTTAACTTGGTAGCTATGATTTTGGATATACATTTGAAAATAGAATTACAACGTGATATAGGTCTGTAATCAGTAACATTGCATGCATTATTAGTTTTGGGGATGAGAGCTATAGTTGTGTTGTTATACGATCCCATCATTTTAGCTTCAGAGAAGAATTGCTTGACAACCTTACAAACATCAGTTCTAATTAAATTCCAACTATGCTGATAGAATTTAATGTTGAAACCGTTGGTGCCACCGCTCGAATTAGCGTTAAGGAAAAAAACAGCTTCTTTGATCTCATTGTCATTAACATGATCGCACAGTATCACACTACTGCTCATTAATCTTAGGTAGCAAATAGGGATTAATATCTTCAATTTGTGGACAGAAATTATTAGCATTCCCAAAGAGCTTAGATAATATAAAAAAGGCATTTTGAATTTCAATCATATTGGTACGTACCTGCCCTTCCAGATCACACACCATGTGTATGTCTTGCTTTCTTTGTTTAGCCTTCAACACAGCATGAAAGTAGGCCGTATTCCTATCACAGTCTTCGAACTAACAAATTCTGGACTTTTGTTTCTTTATTTGGGCTTCGGAATGCAAAGCTTCAACATCTTTAAGACATCTCTCTGCTTCCAATTTAGCAAGCGTGCTATCTGTGGGGTTATTGTGCATTTGGTTTTGGATTTGACTCAGCTGATTCCACCATTTCGTTGATAACAAATTTCCATTGCAAATTTGTTCTTAGCCCAAGGCTTTAAGGCTTCTTTCAAAGCTTTTAGTCTTTTATGGAATATGTACATGGGATTATCATAACTTGGAGTAATCCATGAAGTTTTGACAATGTCATTAAAGTCACTTTCAAAGAGCCAAGAGTTAAAAAATTTGAAACAAGGTTTTCTAAAATTAATTTGTGCACTGAGTTGTAAAATTAGTGGCATGCGATCGAAAGAAATCGGCAACAAGATTTCATTATATAAAGTAGGCCAATGGTTATAAGCACAAGTGTTGGAGAATGCGTGATCAATTTTAGAAAAAGTACACGTTCCTCCTCGTTTAATATTATTCCACGTAAATTCAGGTCCTACTGCTTTAATAAGGGATAAATCCGCATTACTAACAACATTATTAATGGACCTTATCTCATTAAGTGAGAGAAGGTTACCGCCAATCATATTTGCAAGTTTATAAGGAGTGTTGAAATCACCAAAAACCAACAAAGGTAACGCAGGATTTACAAGAGTGGGAAGCATGTTGTAAAAATTTTCTCTGGCTACCTGGGTACTACAAGCATACAAGAAGGTGCAGTAGAAAGTAGTCGCAGTGGGTATGTGGATGATATAACAGTGTAAATGTTGACTGGACGAATTAGCAGTGGTCAAAGTATAGATAGTAGGATCAAAAAGGAGGAGAATCCTACCATAGATAGCATAAGATAAATTGTGTAACAAATTCCGGTTTTAATTGACATATCTGGTAGCTCTCCACGTATAGACTTCATTCAACTTGGTTTCAAGTATAGCAAGCGCACTTAAGTTGTATTTTCTTATCAGCACTTTGCACTGATCAAGTTTGAGGTCAGGATGTGCACCTCTAATATTACATGCGCAGATATTTTGCATCATTATAAGATACTGGATTTGTTTATGCTATTTGCCATAGATCTGGCCTGGATCTAGGGAGGTTCAGTAGAGACAACTTTATGCATAGATAACAGAGAGTCCACTGAGTTTTGGTTTCCAAGTTCAAATTGAACATTGACTTGCATATCTTTGAAGATCTTGCCCGGGATATAATACTTGGATTCATTTGGGGTTTTGTGACCAGGAGGAGGTGATATGCTACATGTGTAATTGCTAGTTTTGTCTTTGCATTTGCTTGTGTATTGAGTAGTAGTGTGATATCCATAGTCTTCCTCATCATAATGAGTTAGTGATTGCTGCACTTTTTCTTTGGCAAGCGCTTTGCTTTTAAAAGGGTTGACAGTTTCAGATCATGTTTCCTGCTTATATTGATCATGGTTTTTAGAGTCTTGAATTTTCTTCCACATAATTTGTTCGGCAATAAGATCAGTAGAATTCATGCCCCCAGTTATAGGAAAAAAGTTATGGATTAAGTGGTGTAACTGATTGTCACCATCAATATTCAGGGCTTTGTCAGCCTTAAGCAGACTGATTTTATCACTTGAGGTTGATTGACTACAAGCAAGTTCGCTCACTTTCCCTTGAATAAACATATCCACAGTGTTGGAAAAATCCTTCACATTTGCATTGGAATCACCAATGGCATCGTTTTCTAGCAACATCACTGTCTCATTACCCTCTATGTTCTTCATTTGAATGTTGTTAGTTACAACAACAGAGTTACCTATTAGCTCTTCACTTGGGTTCTGGGGGTTAGCAACTTGATTACTTGAACTCGCATTATCACTTATGTTTCCCTTCTGACTCTTAGTCAATTTTTCCTACATTACTGACCTTGTTTTATCTTACATAACCCAAAACGTTAGTAGCAAGGTTAACTACAAGAAGGGGAATGGTACAAGCCTCCAAATTAAAGCTAGAGTTTGAGTTATTCTTTGTTAAAAGAGGTTCTTGCAAAATAATGCTTGGTCTCTGCATAGTCATAGCAGTGACATTCTCTTCCATATGACCTTTTATTTCATTTGTTTTACCTTCCAATGAAACGGCTTTTGTTATGCTTTCTTTTTTAGTATTGGCTAATGCCTTATCAACCTTTATTTCATCTTTTTTCCCTTGTGTTCCCACTGCGTTGCCAGTCGAAACCACTATCTCCTCTTCCACTTCCTTACTTCCAGTGTTGCTTTTTTCAATGGTGGTGACTTGCTCATCATTGGCTACTTCTCCAAGTGTGCTGAAGTTGTTGTACCTGTTAACCTTATTGGCTTGAAAATTTTCATTGACTTCCACATTTTCATTGAATTTATCCTAGCCTTTCATTTTCTTTAGCTCAACGGCTTGTGCTTGTCTGTCTTGAATCTCTCCTTCTTCATTATCCATTTCAGCCTGACTATTCTATGCATCTTTCCTTTTTTTTCCATTGTGTTTTATTTGCCGTAGGGAAGAAATCACCAAAAGTTGGTATGCTGCCATATTTCTTGAATTTTGCATTCCTCTTGTTATACTCAACCTTCTTCCAAGGCCGTTGTTTTGGTGGCACCACTCTCATTCTAGTTGCGAAATTCTTCCTTGTATCATAGTTATTCCGAATTTCAATAACTGGATTGACATTCGCCTTTGTGATTTCCTATGTAGAAACCAGTTGCACTCTGTATGAACTAATTTTCTTTCCTCCAGACTTTTCTTGCTCCTTTTCTTGCTGCATATATCCATCACAACTCAATGTGGTATAACCAAACACTTGCCATTTAGTGCATACTAATGGTCTCTAGAGATAGTTAACTTGAATTCTTTGTGTGCCTCCTTTTGGTGTAGTGAGTAAGAAATCATCCACGAGCTTTTGGTTAGGTGTTACTTCTATTAGACATTTTGCGTATTCTAAACGCTCCAATCTTTCTGTCATTTCATTGAAGAAAATCAGTTTTCCATTTCTATAAGATAGCCAATTGAGTCTAGGTAAAGACTAAGTAAACAAAGGAATGTTAGAGATCTGGACCTAGACTAGAACAGATTTGACAGATCCACGTGCATTACAGACTCGTGGGTCGTAGGGTTTTATGATAAAAAGTTTGCTCCTCATAATTATGGGATCTACCATTAGTAATTTTTGTCTGTCTTCCTCACAAGTAAATTGAAAGAGAAAGAGCGTACCTTCAGGTTTAACTGTCATTGTGCCTCTAAATTTATACAGATTATTGATCTTTTGCACCACGAAAGTATACGATAGTGGCTCGTCGAGAAAGAAACCAACTAGCGAATCTTTACAAACCTGGGATCCAGCCTGAACAACTACATCAGCATGTACCATTGCATCATTTTTGAAGGTGGGGAAGTGGTCAACGGGCTTGTACTTCCTGGCGTTACATGGTAAAAACTAAAATATGGCTGACATGGAAGTCCACGCGCGTTGACTATTGCGAGTATCCGTTGCTTGATGAATTGTCGTAATGGCGGAAGCTGCAAAGGTGGGAGCTTGATGATTTAATAGGGTTGAGAAGAAGAATAAGAGGGTTTGGCTTGGTGGGAAGGAAATTAAGCTGTGGTTGCGGATAGAGTTTGCAGAGGAACCTGCGGGTTTGGATATAAATCGAGAACGGCACCACGGGAGGTGGTATTGGGTTGGAGTTAGAGGGTGAGAGGGCCAGTGGTGGATCAGGAGGAGCGGGTAGTAGTGGCGATGGGGGTTCAATGATTGATGGAGCTATGAGGGAGGAGAGGGAGTTTGAAGACAAGGGAAGAGAAAGCGAAGTAGAAGCGGGAGCCATTTATGACCGTTGTTTTTTGTGATTTGCATTCCAAACATTCTTCAGGTTGATCACTTTGAAAATTTACTATTCATTTAAATTCCAAATACTTTAAATAGCCAAAAGTACATTAAAAATTCTTCCACATCATTCATCATAGTTACGAATATTCATCCATATTTCAATATAAAGTTGCCCATCCAAAATCGAACAACGACTTTGTTTTCATTTTTTACTTCATATTTTTGTATTATTAATTTATGTTATTTTATTATGGATTGAAATGAAATTCAACCAAATATCATGCAAATTTTCTCATACCAATCTCATGCGTCCAACAATAGTTGCAAACAACTATTTGACATTCAAATAACATTTAATGTACATTTATTCTCATATAAGCTTTAATATAATTTATTGAGTCTTATCTCGCCTGTTTAACCAAATGATTAACACATGAACTACAAATCAGGGAGATTTGTAAATCCAAATAATCTCCAGACCCATGTGAGTTTTTAACCATCAAACAATTAATTAATGAATCGTTTATTTCATCATATTGATTTTATTAAAATAGGTGAACATAAACAAGCCGTTCAACTTGTAAATGTATGTTTTATTCCAATTTCACTACTATAAATAACATGACATTTTTTCAATCAATTAATTATTTTTAATTCTCATTCATATCACAACATAACCAATCATCCAATGTTATTTACGGTGACACATGTGTATATCCACGGAGTACGAAATGCGAGTGTCATATATTCATAGAACGCTTCTAATGCAAATGATTTGTGAATAGTTCAAGTGTTGAACACCAAAAGGGGTATTACATGCAATGGGTAATCTAACTACATGAAAATTTTAAATGTCCTTCTAATTGTAACATGGTAATTTCTAACTTGCACCTTACTAATTTTCACCGCATTACTTAGCAACTTAAAATGCATAACTAATTAATTTTTCATAACCAATTAAAATACTCTAATATGCTAATTAAAGCAAGAATATCTCACCCAGTCATCAGATAACAAGACACTTTAATCTCGAAGTTTTCGGTGCTCGCTATCACCTAAAAATCCCACCTTTTTGGCTGGGAATGTCTTCAAACTCTACGGCAACTTCGTTGCACCTTCCAACTAGTGAATGAAGCAAGGAATGAAGGATCTTTGACCAATTGGAGCTCTCTGGAGCTAAGAGCTTTGTTGTCCGGAGCAGGAGAGAGGCTTGAATTTTCCACAAGTTGTCTCTGAGCACGTAGAGCTCACTAAGGAGGTGCTAAGGGTAGATTAATGAAGCTATGACCTTAAATAAAGCTCTTTTTCATTGCATGAAGAGAATGTAAGAAGAGAAGAGGAGAGGAAGCGGGTTGTGTGCGCAAGGGGGAGGAGGGGGCCACGTGGGGTGGGGGGGGTGGGGGTGCGGTTAGGGGTAGGGGAGGCTATTAATTTTGGAAGAGAGAAATAAAAGAGGAAGAGAGAAAGTGTGGAAGAAATATAGGAGAAAGTGATTTAAGAAGGAATTGTGTGTGTGTGTATATATATATATATATATATATATATATATATATCCAATTTCCCGATTGCAAACGATATTTTGTTAGATACAAAATTTTGGCACAAGAAAATACATGGAATTACGAATCCAACGAATCAAGTTTCGTCAAATTCCGAGTTCGTTTGAGTTTTCATTTGAATTCTCAATTATGCTCAAATTAGCTTCAAAAATGTGAATTTAGCGTACGTTTTCTTCTTGTATGCCCAAATAGCAACCTCATAAATAATGAAACATTGGATTCTTCCATTGCTCGATGATATGAATTTGAAAAAAAATGAAGTAGGATTCCCAGATCGTCTCATCAACGTTCCTTTGTAAACTGATCGTCAGTTTTACTCCAAACGAGGTTATCGAGCACAGCCACATACTAACCCTGTTCATCGTGAAATTTGAAACAAAACAATGATTTGCCATCCCAAATCCAAAAAAATTTGTGTCGTCAAATTTAGAGCTTTCTAGCAAAATTTCACTTTTTAAGGGCTATGCGATGATTTAAAAATCAAAATTTTAAATTTGGGATTTATAATAAATATAACAATTTTACTGAGTTTGTTTTAAGTCAAATAAAATATAAAAACTAACTTTGAAACTATTCTCAAATTTTATTCAACAAAAATAGTTGATTTATCTTCTATATTCATCAATAAAGCTTAAATCAAAATTTTAAATTGGTTCTAAAATTCCGAGTTGTTACATTAAGACTAGTGATATAAATCATTTCAAAATTTTCAATTTAATATTTTCAAAAATAAGATGATGAAAGTTTTCAAAACCTTTCTCTGATACCAATTGTTAAGCATGTGGAATACAGATCTTAAGGCAGAACAACACTAAAGGGAGTGGGTGAATATTGTTTACGAGGAATTTATAGAAATCTCAAACTAACTTGGATTACTATATGAATCACACAATGATTATCACACCAGAAATGATCACAAACACATAAATAATCACAAACACAAAAATAAGTAAATATAAAATATAGAAAAGGAAAGAACACACCGGATTTTTCACTGGTTCAGATTACTCCTACGTCCAGACCACCCAATGTTGGATTGCGCAGAGTTTTATTATTATCAATATCCAAGTATAACACCCTTAATTTCACGAATACAAGGTTAACACAGGTTCCACCAACCTTGATTTCATGACTACAAGGTTAACACCGCTCCCTTTCCTTAATTTCAGGGCTACAGGGAACACACCCTTTCCCAAACAATTACAATAGCCCTAGAACTCCTCAATAGCACTTCAAACAAAGAGTAGACAATAGAGATTTAGAAGAGAAGAAGAATGATATAAATTTTGTTGAAATTGGCAGAGTATAAGTATAAAAATCAAGAATTTTATGTGTATTAATGGTGGTAAGTAAAGGGGTGAAGAATGAGAAGAATGAATTATTAAAAATTCGAAATCAAACCGTTTTTATAGTGTCCCAAAGGTTGCAATGTTTCTTTGAAAATTGAATTTATGACATTTATATGTCGACATGCTCATATGTATGTTGACATATGTAGCGTATTTTATTTTTTAAAATCATTTTTCAAGTGTTTAAACTAATACATATATTCTACAAATTCTTGAATCAAAACTAATGTTTCAAATGAAGTTTCTGAAGTATAAAAACATATTAAATCATAGTGATATATAATATAAACATATTTATAAAATTATTTGATTTAAAACTATAAAACTATATATACATACATATATATATACATATATTATAAACATATTATTATAAAACTTTATGAACTATAAATATATGTACATTTGAAATAGTAATTTGAAATCGTTTTGAAAAGTAGTTTGAAATAACTTGAAATCAGAGTTTCAATTTTGAAAACAGAGTTTGAAATTTGTAAAGCAGATTTTGAAATTTGAAAAACAAAGTTTGAAAATTTGAAAAATAAAGTTTGAAATTTGAAAAATAGAGTTTCAAAATGGAGTGCTATTTAGAGTCTTACATATAAACTAGACTCAATTACTACATTTTCTTGGGCTTTTTGTTTTCTTGATATCTTGATACTCATGAGTCTTGAATCTTTGAATCCTGAATCTCTTGGAACTCTAAAACTGTGCAGTCTTCAATAGTTAAATCCTGTATACAAATCCTGCATATATATATATATATATATATACATATATATATATATATTCTAGATAAATGCTAGTATATGTTTTATAATCAACTAATAATGATAATTGAAATAAGGTTGTTGTCATCAAAACTCCATTCGCCAACACAAATTTAATAGTATGAATTTTACAAAAGTTTACATATTCAGTGTGACCTTTGATAGCTTCTGGATCGTTAAAAATATACTCTTTAATGGCCTTTGGCAGTCCATTGTGGATAAAGTGTTTGAAGAGGCCATTTCTGATGATTATGAAGAGTAGAGATAATGAAGATAAGTTTGGATTAATGGTGAAAAGTGATGATTAATAAATAGAGATTCTATGGCTATGTTCTCTGGTCAAGAGGTACCTTTTAAGAATATTTATTTGTTGAAAAGGTGGAGGGAATGTCAAAATTTTGAATTCAAAAATCAAACTAAAATATTGTGAAGGATGTCGACATGAGGTATCGTGGCATGTCGATATGTGTCCCTTCATTCAAAGGACATGTGTAATTTCTATTATCTAATACGTGTGTGTGTATATATATATATCCTACATTCTAATCTGTATAATTCCTGAGATAATGTTAAATATAATAATACTTAATATCAATATTTGAATATTTAAAATATAATTAAAATAATATTATTTTTGAATTTAAATTCAAATTTCAAATTGTGAACTTGAATTTTATAATTTAAGGAATTCCAAACAAAGCAAGAAGCAATCAAACAATCTTTCAAGCAACCAATTTCAGTCAAAGTCATTTAAATGCGTACCTACTTTTGATCCATTTTTTAGTATCGTCTGAGTCATGAATAGCCTTAAAGCACATATTTGAATTTCTCATCACTTGAATCGTCTAGTGTAGCAGTATATACTCTTTTCCTTTCTTCGATGAATCGTTGTTTGGAGAATATTTCTGTTTATCTGCATATGGACAATCTCTTTTCAAGTGGCTTGATTCATTCCAATTGTAACGTGTGCTATTTGGAATCTTATTATTTTTCAAAAAATTCTTGTGCTCATTTCTCCTAAGGTTGTTCATCTTTCTATATTTTAGAAATTTTCTAAAGTTTCTTATCATCAGTGTAATCTCTTTATCGTCATTACTGTTTGAATCTGAATCTTCGGATGTTGCGTTAAATGCTATTGACTTCTTTTTTATTGCTTTATTTCTCTCATCCCTTGCATTTGTACTTCAAATGACATTAGGTTTCCAATTAATTCTTCAACTTTTAAAGTATTGATATCATTAACTTCTTCATTGCTAGAGTCTTTTGATCCTATTCTTGAGTTAATGAATTCTGGATTTCTCCTAATTGGTATTCCTTAGAAAAGATCTTTCTTAAGGCAATTAGTGACTGCACAATATCCTGAAACTTGCAGTACATATCAAAGATATACTCATTCAGATTTATTTTAAGAAATTGATTAGTCAAAATAGATATCTTGGTCTGTTTAACTTTGCTTGTTCCTTCATTGAGTAACTTGTAAAGTTTTTCAAATTTCATATGCAGACTTACAAACATACAGCCTTAATTTAACCTGGCCATAAGGTAAACCTCCACCTGCTTCTGAGTACAGGGAACTCTCTTGATTTAACCGGGCTACAACATCACTTAATTGATTTACAAGCTACAATCACACCCATTTGATTTAAGCAGGCCATAAACACACCTTTTCAGTAACAATTTGGGAGAGCTACTTGATAGGACTTTGGTCTTTTGGTCTTTGATGACAAATGCTCCTAAAACTCTTAGTAACACTTAGATTTTTGAGAGAGAGTGGTAAATAATTAATCTAGAGATGACTTGATTTTATTCTTTTTGGATTTCGACGGAGTTTGGTTAAGGATTTTTAAAATTTAGATAGGAAATGGAGTGGAGAAAAACAAGTGAGGAATAATAAGAAAATTTGTTAAATATTCATTTCTTGTTAGGTATTTATAGGAAGCAACATCCGTGTCAATTCAGGACGAGATTCAAATGAATATATACATTTGTGAAAATGGAAAATTTGATGTTAACTAACACCATATCGATAAGGGGTATCCCATGATGTCGACATCTCTATGATAAAATTGAATTTAATAAAAAGGAAAGAAAGAGAAAATGATGTATACATAGATCTAAGTAATTCTGAAGTTTAAACAAACAATTTTCCTAATATTATAAGATAGTATAAGATAGTATAATAGAGTAAGAATATAGATTTAAAATATATATTTATAATATATACAAGTGATATTAAAACTTAAATAATATTATAATTTTGCAATTTAAGACTACAATATTTAAACCGAAAGTTAGCTTAAAATCAAGAGATGTTTTAAAACAAGTTGTTAAGTAAGTTTAAAAAAGGGAATTGATTTGAAATATTTTGAAAACAAAAGCAAAGGAGAATTTTAAGTCTAAAACATTTTAGGAAAAAATCCATATAAAAGGAAAATTTGAAACCATTTTGAAGTAGTTTTACGAGCTCCTACTTGTAGAGTATTTCATCATGTTAAGCCCCGGTTCTCTCAAAAATGGAAGTTCGTCGTGGGTTCTATCCCAGTTTGGGTTCCATACCATTAACAAAGAGAGAAGTGGGTTCCATCCCATAATTAAAATGTGAATAAAGATGTTAGTGCTATTATGAAGTTTTAACATAAATCTATACTATATATCTTGATATCTTGAACTCTTGATACTCATGGGTCTTCAATTTTAATTTTTCATCTTTGTACTTTTCAATCTTTAATCTTTATATTGTACAGTCTTCTTTCTCAACACCTGTCTATAAATATCATGTATATTCATATATAATCAACATAAATTTTTATTACACATATATCATAATAAGTGATAATTGTTTGTCATCAAAACCATTGTCTCATGAACTAACAAGCACCATATGCTTTATGCTCTGAGTGAGCAAATGTGAGAATGTATGATGGATCCTATGGTTGTTTACATGCTTATCACCATTTAGTATTTTGACATCTAACACACCCTTTTTACATGATGTTTGTCATAGAGTAACATATATCTATTTTTATGTGCTTACTCTATGGATGCACGAACATGACTAGTATGATTCTCCATACCTTCTGTGCCACATACTATTATGACTTTTACAGTACTTTGAGATATTTTTAATGCTTATACTAGAATGTTGTCTAATCCAAGAATTTAAATTTCCTCTTAATTCCTATTACCTTGTGTGCTTGTTGACGATGTTGATGAGTCGGCCAAGTCACATGTTTGAGGAGCGGGGTAGGTTGATAAGCAGGAGTCAACGTCCTTCATATTCATAATAGTATTGTTATTGTTTATTTCTTTGGGTGACACTATGGGTCCTTAACAATGTTATGTATCCTTAATAGATACAGTTCAACAGATGAGTTTATTTATCTCTCGTATAAACACTATTACTGTTCTATATAATTGTATGACACTACATACTCTAATTATGTGGTTGATACGGTATTAACGTCTCGCATGTATTATATCTGTGATTGTCACTATTATGTGTTATCTGATATGCTGCAAAATATTTGATAGGTTCTGTTGTTGTGATTGAATTTTTGTTTATACCTTTATCTTCTCTTCTATTTCTTCTTTTCTTTTACATTTCTCTTATTTCTTTCTCTTGATAGCCATCTTAAGTCGTTTCCAGGCCCGGCCCTGGGCATTAGCGACCTAGGCGGTCGCCTAGGGCCCCGGATCCGGGAGGAGGAGGAGAAGGGAGGAGGGAGTCTCAAAGTTCTAGAAAACAAATATTGATACTTTTTTTAAAGTGAACAAAGAAAGTTTGTTAATTCAGTTGTATTATGCATGGGTTTCTGGTGTCCGACCAGACTTCTAACCCTGCTGCGATGATTAGTTTTGTTCAAATTTTGTTACTTCTGCATCTGCTATGCTTAGTTTTGTTTAAATTCCTTGTGGCTACTGACCTCCTTTGTTCCAAGTGAACTATCCTAATTCAATCGTTGGTTAGACTGTTTGTGATGCATTTCATATCTGTGAAAATAGTTTAATTGTCCGTCCATTCTACAGCCTCCTCCATTGTGCATATATGGAGGGTTTGGGTGAACAAAATTATCTCTCTTCCTTGCAAATCCATTCCACGAATTACCATGTCCATTAAAAACAATATTTGCCTCTCCAAAACCAATTGTATTTATCTGAAACCCATTGGAATAGTTAACCTCATTGGGTCCAATATGATTTGAAATGTGCATGTTATATCAGGTGTTGCTGCACCTGCTGTGCTAAAATTTTGTTTAAATTGTGTTATTTCTGCACCTGTTGTGCTTAGTTTTGTTAAAATTTTGTTATTTCACTTGTCTTTCACGTCTATACAAAATCTTGGGGCCTCGTTTTTTTTTTTTTTTGGGGCTTAGGGCCCTGATTTCCCCAGGGCCGGCACTGATCGTTTCGGTGCTTGTAGAGCACATGATTGGGTTATATGAGCACCATTGATGTATGGCAGTCATCACATAAATCATTTGAAGAAAAAAAAATATACAAAAAGTATGGGTTAAAACTACGATTTCTAAATCATGTGTTGAAGAAGAAGTTCATTCTTTTTCTCTCGCAACTTCAGGGACCATATGAATTTTATAATTGAAGATGTTCTACACGCAACGATGAACGCAACGAATAAGTGTCTTCCTAAGTAAAGATATATATCTTTAGGAAACATTATAGGGCTGTTGGAAAATATTTAGAACTATGGTTATAAAATAGAGATCATCATGTATAAACTCGTATTTTCTTCTTAATTTTGTTAAAGTTGCACCATTTAATACATAATATTAAATAATAATTCTCAATATATTTATTTAACGCATGCACATGTAGATTTTCATGCAATGTAACATTATATGTACATTTGTTATGAATGCCACATTATGATCTCAAAATTATATTATATAATGTAATAACTCTCTTGTTGGTTTTCGACCTATGTTTGTGATTCTTGAAATTGTGTGGTCAATGAAAGATTGAATCATCTTGTGTTAAGATGAAAAATAAATATCAAGACAAATCCAATATTTTTCATCAATGCATATAAATTATACACCAACGAATATGGTATTGAAAAATTAACTAACAACGCCAGTATATTTTTTAATTGTACTCTTGATCTAGAAAAATCATATAAATGATTTCTATAGAATTTTAACCCAAGTTTTGCAATTGACATAATTCACACGACCTATGGAGAATTTTTTTAGTTGTTTAGATGCAATTTGGATCAATAACATTCCGGGTTCTGAAATTAACATACACAGAAGTTACAATTTTATTGAAATTAAGAACACCTCCAATTGTCATAAGTATGATCCATTCGTAGTAGCCAAATAAAAATTAAAAGTTTATTATGCTTTTTATCCGTCTATAAAAAGAGATAAAGCAGATGAATTAGCATTTTCTAAAACAAAGGAAATACTTACGTTTGGTGGAAAAACTATTCCAAACAAACAAGCTTAGTAGTGGGAGTTTGAGAAAAATAAGGAAATACAATAACATGTGATAAAACTAATTCTAGGCCTCTAACTGATGAATTAAATATTTTAGTAGAAGCATTGGAGAGTACAAAGAAAAGCAATATAGGGTATGCGGCCAAATCAAAATCATAAAAATTTATTAACATGGCATTTTTATTATATAAAATGATATATTTTATCATTATTAAATGATATTATTGTAACACCCTGTAAAATATGCTTAATATAGACATAGGATAATTTAAATTAAGAATAAACAGTAATAACTAATAATATACTAAAAGGCTGGAATTGGAATTTTGGACAATTAGGTATTTGTGCATGAAAGAATTATAGTTGAATTCGTGGCGAGATTCTGATCCATTTTCATATTTTACTAGGATGAGGCCCGTGTTTAGCACATGGGCAATTTGGAAGGAAGGAAATAGGGGATAATGGGGTGACGTATGTGACAGACTGAGTGAAATGTTGTTACGTAGCAATCTGTGATATGTTTAGTGGTTGTAGGTACTGAAAATGATGTACTACAGCGTGTTGTTGTAGGGGTATTGGACAATAGTTGATTTATTGTCATCAATGGCTAGGAGCAGTTATATAATACAGTTCAAAAACATATATGCAAGAAAGAAGTAGTGTGATGAGTGGAGGAATTTCAGTGAGCATGCATAATTCAGTGTTGAGATGATTGTCTAAACGTGGTCTTAACTGTGTTTAACTGGGTTTTGAAATTATTATACCTATGGTGCTTGCTGTTTTTGCGATAAGCAAAAACGGGGTATCTTAAGGGGGAATTTTAGCGGATCATTTATGGTGCAAGGTTTTAAATATTGCTCATCTAGCCTATGGAGAAAAATCCAAGATTTTACCTGAAATCCGAGATTTGACAACATTTTTAGTTATATCTATTTTAAATATCATCCATTTCGACTGTGATATAAATCCAAGATTTTCTTCGAAATCCGAGATCTGAAACTTTAGTTTGCAGTAAGTGGAAGCAAGATATTTTAAGGAAAATAATAGATAATTTAAATGGACAATTTAATAAAGCGAAGAATGTGTTCGTTGGTTTAAGATGACCGTTCAAGTAGATCATTTTATTTTTATTTTTTAATTTAATTAATTTATGATTAAATTCTGGCTGTTGGGAGCCAAAATGTGATTGTTGCTTTACCAACGTGTCGGCTTGCAATGGGTTGAATTTACCTGTTGGGATAACTATTCAAAATGGACTCCTGAACGCACCCTTAGATAAGTAGAGAATGTATTTGTAGGTTTAAACGGATCATGTAAGAGAATCATTTTTTTAATTTAATGAATTTATGTTTAAAATATGATCGTGGGGATAACATTTCAAAATGGACCTCCAAAGGCATCCCTAGTTTCAATTGGAGTGCTTTAAAATGTACTTTTAAATATACATCTTTGTAACGCACAACATCTAATGTTGCATACAAAATTTATGCGGAATAACCATTTATATTTAATTTTTATTCTAATCCACGATTTTAATAAGTTAATCCACCATTTTACTTTAATAAGTTAATCCACAACTATTTTGTAAATTAATCCACGAGTGGATTAACTTAAAGATTTCACCCTATTTGTAATAACCCGAAAAATCAGAACCAATTTAAAAAATTTATGTAACAACCTACATTTTTATAACATGTTAAAACCATAAATCAAGACAGAATTAAATTTTAAAATAAGAATCAAGGGAAACGAGTGGCGCCATTGCGTTCATCTCGAAATTTTTGTTGGAAAAGTCCGAGTTTTCGAGAAACGGAGTCTGTATGAGGGAGATATGACTCTCCGAAATTTCAGGAATTTTCAGAATAGAAAACAGCTTAAAATTCGAATTCGAAATTTGAATTCAAACCCTAGGGCAGGATAGGTGGGAATTTTCTCGCCCAGGACCAGGTCGACCTAGGAGTCGACACTATGGTCGACCTCCCAGGGACCAGATCGACCTTATGGTCGACCTGGCGGTCAACCTGGTGCCAGAACCCAGTTTTGAGCCTGGGTTCATTCTAATATATCTGGTCTCGTTTTCAGTCTAGATACGTTCGCCTAATCCTATATAAACAGCCTCCTAGCCTCATTCTCTTTACACCATTCTTCTCTAACCTTATGCTGCACAAATTCTTGATGAACATGGCTTCTTTTAAATTAAATTAAATTAAAATAAAACACGAAGACTATTTCTTGAAGACTACGGCTAGGAATTGCATATTGGGGATTTGCTTCTACAATCGAATCAAGATTAAACGATTCAACAATTCGACGACTAGTTTATAGATTCAACTTCTGCATCTCAATTTCTTTGACCACGATCTGTAAGTTCTAGTTACTTTGAGATTTAAACTTGTTAATTGTAATTTGGACATGAGATAAAGTGAAATTGGGCTTAAGTATGTTAGTCGATTCACAACTATTCTAGTTTCCATCTTGGATCTTGACATTTGGGAATATTGCTATGAAATCAGTTTGGACCTATTCGTGTTGTAAATCAAACTCTTTCATGTCCATAACATTATCATGCCTGTGATGTTGAATCAGTCTATTATTTGCAAGTTTGGGACTACCACCTTATGCCATGACTATCACCTTATTATGCCAGACTTGAAATCCTATTATTTTCTATATGCCAGTGATGTTGTAACCAATTATCTCAAGTTATGTCATGCTAGTCTTGTAATCCCTTTTAACATTTTATGCTCGTCCTTTTTTCCTATCATAGTTTTGATGTTATTCCCTTTATTTCTGGATCTGGATTTACTTGTAATTTAGATCGATTCACGTTTATGTGCGATGGGAATATGATTTGGGTAGATTAGGCAAAACATGAATTGGTTATGAACATGAATCATGAACTTGATAATAGGCATAAGTTGAAACTTGATGTGAAACTTGCCATGAAACTTGACACGAACTTGACCTGAAATTTGAACATAGACATGACACTAGAATGAACTTGAAAATGGCCAACTCGAGGTTGGGTTGAGCTTGCAGTGTAATTCTTCCCGGAACCGCCTGACAAATCCAGTTACTGCAAACAATAGGATCCAGTGTGGGTAATTGGTCATATCGCGCTTGAAAACCCGAGGTCAGACTGAGTTGTGGTGTAATTCTGCCCGGAACCGCCTGGCATATCCAGTGACAACAACAACAGGTTTGATGTGAGAGGTTGGGGTGCATTAATGAATTAATGCCACATGATAGGGTTAAGTCATGAACATGAAAGACAACACTTAACCAACTTGACATAGGATTAGTGGGGTTAAGTCATGAAATTGAGAGACAACACTTAACCAACTTGACATGCTAGACTGATAAGGGTTAAGTCACGAATTTAAATAACACTTAACCTGCTGGACGAAAACCCTAGTTACGCGGTCCATTTCAGCAGTAACCTACTTAGATGTATCATGGTACCCTGGAACTAGGCAGGGTGGGGCACGATTACTCGGCTGAATTGTAAGCGACTAGAACGACGGCTGAGTTGGTGCGCCGGTGTAGGTTCAGGCGGACTATGGTCGTGCACGTAGTCTGGAGTTGGAAAAGTAGCCATTGGGCATCAGTAGGTTTACACTGTGCATGCTTGATTTGTGTCGATGGTTGGCACCCTAGGGCTTGATACACCCTATGGTGGACCTAGCACTGGTAACTACATTCGTGATAGGGCCGTATGACACAGACACATGACGAGTTAGAACTTGTAGGGAGACGATCGATTAGTGGATCGTTCCGTTGGACCTAGTAATGGCTCATTTCATGATATTGGGCCAAGGGATTATTTCATGGTTAATATATGACATGGGTTTGGGATATTAGTATAGTTGGTGCAGGTAACCTTGAACATGCGATGCTATACTTGATTTATACTTGAATTATCGTGCCATCTTAGTCTATCTTGCCCATCTTGACAGCATTCTTATGTTTACTTTCAGTTTATACATGTCATATTACCTTTACCTGTTTTTATGCTGAAAGTCACTAGGACTTACCAGTCTTTATGACTGACCCATTTTCTTTTGCCTCTTTTTCTTTCGTTTCCCCCCACCCCAGGTTCATAGGGAAGAAACTCCAGCACTTAGCTTGGATTTCGCTTGCTTTCGGTTTAGCTCATGTACAATATGATCTTGAGCTATGCTATGGCTGCATTTCTGCTACCTTTGGAGAATTAAGCTACTTTTGTTGTTTCAAGTTTATGATTCTTTATTTATGCAAGATAGAATTTGTTGTAATGGAAAATAATGACTTTGGCTACTTGGTACGTTGGATGTAAAAGGTTTTGACTCTTTTTGAAAGTAGTGAAATTTATCTTTTGACTCTTCCGTTGTTTTATTTATGTCTGTCTTGTAATATTTCTATGATTGTTTACCTCGATAACGTTCCTCCAAAACTAGTGCATTCCCTTTGTGAGTGACCCTAGCGGAGGTGGGGTGTTACACTTGGTATCAGAGCAGAAGGTTACCATACTGGGCAAAAGTTTTTAGAAAACCTTATAAAACTATTTTCAAAACCGTTTACAAAGAAGCATTTTTCGAGAAAATCTTGTTTTATTTAAAGGATATTCCCCAAAAGCCATTAGCACTATCCTTTGTTTGCTTGTTTGAATCTCTTCTCTTCCATTTCAGCATGTCTGGGAATTTTAACCTTCCAGAGGGCGTGCCAATACCTGGCTGGATCAGGATGGACTTAGAGGCTTGGGCCAACGATGCAGGCCCAGTAGATATTCCTCCTCTAGCTACTGCGGTTCCTCCTCCTCCGCCCCCTCCTCGTGCAAATTCTTTCTCAAAGATCTGTAGAGATTTTAGGGCCATGGGTGGAAAGGATTTCAAAGGAACTGAATCATTCGTAGAAGCGAGGAACTAGCTCAAAGAAACAGAGGATCTGTTCGTTATCTTCGAGGCGGACGATAGGCAAAAGGTACAGTTGGCAGTATGGTTGCTCAAAGACGAAGCTTCCTATTGGTGGGAAGTCACTAACGCTGAGAGGCCGGTTGAAACATGGATGGATTTCAGAATAAGGTTTGAGATGAAATTGCTCTCATAAGCTGAACGTAGTCTACAACTGGAAAAGTTCTTATCTCTTAAGCAAGGAAGTATGACGGTCAAGGAGAATGTCAATCAATTCAATCAATTGGCCCGGTTTGGACTTAGTGAATACTCCTCATAAGAAGGCTCTCCGTTTTGTCAAGGGGTTGAATGAGCCACTTCACAGCTTGGCTATGACCCACATACCTATGGGGGCTACTTACAAAAGGTTAGTAGACATGGCGCTCTTAAGTGAGGAAGACAACGGCAAGAATGAGGCAAAAGCAGAAGTGCCTCAAGATAAGAAGGGGGAAGGTACACAGAACAAGAAAGCTGATCCAAAGAAAGGCGGGAAGAACAACAAACCCTGTGAGAAGAGAAAGTGTAATTTCTTTGGCATTCCTGGACATCTGGTCAATGACTGCAGGAAAAAGAAAAGGAAGATGGGTGGCTGTTTCCACTGTGGTGAGACAGGACACATGGCTAAGGCCTGCCCAAGGAAGCAAGGGAAGGGAGCTGGACCTTCTTCTGGAGGACAAGTCCACGCTCTCACGGTACCTCCAAAAGAACGAGGTAGAAATATTTCTGTCGAAAGTTTAGTTTATCTTTTTTATCATCCTGTTCGAACCTTGTTTGATTCTGGTACATCGCATACTTTTATTTCTTCTAATATTTCAACTCTGCACCTAAGTACTAGTCTAGTTGAGGATCCTGTTATTGTTTCAAATCCAATTGGTGGCTCCGCTCATTTATCTATGATTTGTGTGGATTTGAGGATTTCTATCTTTAGCGTAGAATTCACTTGTAATGCTTATGTTCTCGGATTTATGGGATACGATTTGATTCTAGGCACGGATTGGCTGTCCAATAATGGAGTCATTCTCGACTGTGAACGAAGGGTAGTTAGACTCGTGACTCGCCTTGGTAATACCCTTGAAATTTCTTGTAACCCTATGGGTCCTGTCATGTTATGTTATCTAGAATCTCTTGACTCGTCTATTGATGATTTGCAATCAATAAAGGTAGTCCGAGAATATCCCGTTGTCTTTGATGAGGTTAAGGGGTTACCCCCTAAACGCGAGATAGATTTCCATATATATCTTGTTGATAATGCTAAGCCAGTTGCATTGCTCGTTAGACACATGGCCCCGCGAGAGAGAAAAGAGCTTAGTAAGCAGGTTAAGGAGTTGCTTGAGAAAAATTTCATTAGGCAAAGCATTTCTGAATGGGGTGCTCCGGTGGTATTCGCTACTAAGGTGGATGGTTCGCTTCGTCTATGCATAGATTATCGTGAATTAAACAAGCTGACTAAGAAGAATAGGCACCAATTACCGAGAATCGATGACTTGTTCGACCAGCTTGTAGGATTTCTCACAACTCGATCTAGCTACAGAATTCCCTCAGCTTAGAGTGGCTGAGGATAGCATTGACAAGACGACGTTTTGGACTCCGGAAGGTTTTTCGAATGGCTCGTCGTGCCGTTTGGTTTAACGAATGCACCCGCGTACTTCGTAGACTTGATGATTAGGGTGTTTAGGGAGTTCCTTAACAAGTTTGCGGTGGTCTTCGTGGAAAATATTTTGATCTTCTCAAAGGATGAGGAAGAACAAGCTGGACATCTCAAGGAAGTCATGGATACGCTTAGAGCACACGAGTTAAAGGCTAAGTTCTCCAAGTGTCATTTTTGGAGAAAAGAAGTTCGGTTTCTTTGACATGTAGTTTCTAAGCAAGGTATAGCTATGGACCCCACAAAGGTAGCTGCGGTGCAAGACTGGAAAGTCCCTAAGAACGCAATGGAAGTGAGAAGTTTTCTCGGTTTGGCGGGTTACTATAGGAAGTTCATTAAGGACTTTGCTAAGATTTCATCCCCTGTTACTAGGTTAACAAAGAAGAACTTAGCCTTTGCATGGGACATAGAGTGTGATGTTGCTTTTCAAAGGCTTAAGAGAGCCATTACCACAGCTCCAGTTTTGGCATTACTCGACGGAGGTAAGATGTTTACGGTGTACAAAGATGCGTGCGGCACGGGATTACGCGTTGTCCTAATGCAAGAAGGGAAAGTGATATGCTGCGGGGTAGAGAACTTAAAGTTCACGAGAAAAACTATCCCACACATGACTTGGAATTGGCTGCGATTGTTTTTGCGCTTAAGTCTTGGTGCCACTATCTTCTAGGTGAGAAGTTCGAGTTGTATACCAATCACAAATCGCTTAAGTACCTCTTTTCGCAAAAAGATTTGAATCTAAGGCAACAGAGGTGGGTGGAATTCTTGGCATCGTATGACTTCGATATAGCTTATACCCCTGGCAAGGGTAACGTGGTAGCGGATGTGCTAAGTAGGAAAAGGTTGACTTTGAGTCCTTTGTTTGTTGAAAGGAAAAATCTAGAGTTTATAGCAACCTTTGATTTCACACCTGTTGTTGAGTCGTTGGCTAGCACATTAGCATCTCTTGAGTTAAGGCCTACGCTTCTAGACCAAGTAGGGACTTCATAGAAGGAAGACCAACATATAGTCGAGATCATGGACAAGTTGATTAGAGGTGAGATGTCAAGTCACCTCAGTAGGTATGCCATAGATCACAAGGGATGGCTAAGGCGTGATGGGAGACTGTGTCCCACAAGTGAGAGACTTAGTAAAGAGAGTCCTCGAAGAGGCGCATCACTCGAAGATGACTATATATCCCAGAGGAGATAAAATGTACAAGGATATGAAGCACATTTTCTTTTGGAACGGGATGAAAAAGGACGTGGCAGAATTCGTTTCTAAGTGCACGGTGTGCCAACAAGTAAAGGCCGAGTCGAAAAAGCCCGGTGGGCTATTGCATCCTTTGGAGGTTCCGCTGTGGAAATGGGGGAGTGTCTCGATGGATTTCGTTGATAGATTGCCTAGGTCAAGGAAGGGCAATAATAGCGTATGGGTTAAAGTAGATAGACTCACGAAGAGCGCTCACTTCATTCCTCTGAAGAGCAAGAGGGCCGCATTATGGCTAGCGTCTTTATACCTTCGAGAAATAGTATGATTGCACGGAGTTCCTTCTAGTATAGTTAGCGATCGTGACCCGATTTTCACTAGCGAATTTTGGAATAGTTTACGAGAAGCAATGGGCACACGACTAAGTTTAAGCACGGCCTATCACCCACAGAAAGATGGATAAACCGAAAGGGTAAATAGGGTACTAGAGGATCTTTTGAGACTATTCATTCTCGACTTTGGTGGTACTTGGGAAGATCACCTACCTCTTGTTGAGTTCGCGTATAATAATAGTTACCATGCTAGCATAGGAATGGCACCATTCGAAGCTTTATACAGAAGACCGTGCAAGTCACCAACTTGTTGGTGGGAGTCGACAGACAAGCTCATACTTGGACCCGACATGATAAAGGACACTTCCGAGAAGGTTGAGTTGATACGAAGACGGATGAAAACGGCACAAGATAGACAGAAATCCTACGCAAATAAGAGAAGGACAGACCTAAAGTTCTAAGTAGGAGATATGGTCTTTATAAAAGTTTCTCCTTTACGAAATGTGGTTCACTTTGAAGCGGTTGGAAAGTTAGCACCAAGGTTCGTAGGACCGTTCCCTATCATCAAGAGGATTGGACATATGGCCTATAAGGTAGAGTTACCCGAGAGGTTGGCCAGAGTAACAATGTCTTTCACGTTTCGCATCTTCGAAAGTGCTTACATGAGTCTGCCGAAGTGGTTGAGCCAAGCATCCTTGAAGCCGTAGAAGTGGAAAGGGAAGCAACATTGAGGCGAGTTCCGATTTGTATCTTAGGAACGAAAATCAAGAAGCTAAGGAATCGAGAAGTCAAGCTAAGTAAAGTACAGTGTAGTGAAGCCCAAGAAGACACAACTTGGGAAATCGAAGAGAAGATACGCTCGCTATACCCATTTCTTTTTTAGGGTACTTTCTCGATCTATTTTTCATATAAGTTTACATACCTTCGTATCGTGTACATGCTTTTGCTATCCATATTTGTCTTGTTATCTTCTTGATCCTATCTTGAGAACCTTTGGAAGAACCCTTTTGGATGTAAACATGTGATTGAAACATGTTATGGTTGATGATTGCAGGTGGTTGTTCATGGTTGCATAACACACATTAGGCACTAGATCGGCTCAGTCACATTTTACATATTGCAAATGCATGGTTGCTTATACTTGTATATGGATGGAAACTTGATATGTTAGTACATGGATGATCCATATGAATGAATGTTTGTGCACTCATGTAGAGATTATAAAGTATGTTACGAATTTGCATGCATGTTGGACTCATTACACTAACATATTTTGCATTAAGGAGGTCTACTGAATCAGTAACCGCCTGATCTTTTGCATTAGATAAGTACATATACACACACTCTGGCATAAGTTCATACAGCATTAGAAATCATTTTAGGATAATGGTTGCTTGTGGATGATGGTTGAGTAGATGGATGATTGGATGATAGGATGCATTCTTCTTAACTTGAAGATTTCGGGGACAAAATCCTTTAAGGAGGGAGAATGTAACAACCCGTATTTTTATAACATGTTAAAACCATAAATCAAGGCAGATTAAATTTTAAAATAAGAATCAAGGGAAAAGTGTTGCTCAATTGTGTTCGTCTCAAAATTTTGCTTGGAAACGAGTTCGAGTTTTCGAGAAACGGAGTCCGTATGAGGGAGATATGACCCTCGGAAGTTTCAGGAATTTTCATAATCGAAAACAGCTCGAAATTCGAATTCGAAATTCGAATTCAAACCCCAGTGCAGGCTGGGCGGGAATTTTCCCGCCCAGGACTAGGTCGACCTGGGGGTCGACACTATGGTCAACCTCCCAGGGACCAGGTCGACCCTATGGTCGACCTGGGGGTCGACCTGGTGCCAGAACCCAGTTTTGAGCCTGGGTTCATTCTGATGTATCTGGTCTCGTTTTTAGTCTAGATTCGTCCGCCTAATCCTATATAAACAGCCTCCTAGCCTCATTCTCTTTACACCATTCTTCTCTAAACTTATGCTGCACAAATTCTTGATGAACATGGCTTCTTTTAAATTAAATTAAAATAAAACACGAAGACTATTTCTTGAAGACTACGACTAGGAATTGCATATTGGGGATTTGCTTCTACAATCGAATCAAGATTCAACGATTCAACAATTCGACGACTAGTCTATAGATTCAACTTCTGCATCTCAATTTCTTAGACCACGATCTGTAAGTTCTAGTTACTTTGAGATTTAAACTTGTTAATTGTAATTTGGACATGAGATAAAGTGAAATTGAACTTAAGTATGTTAGTCGATTCACATCTATTCTAGTTTCCATCTTGGATCTTGACATTTTGGAATATTGCTATGAAATCAGTTTGGACCTATTCATGTTGTAAATCAAACTCTTTCTTGTCCGTAACATTATCATGCCTGTGATGTTGAATCAGTCTATTATTTGCAAGTTTGGGACTATCACCTTATGCCATGACTATCACCTTATTATGCTAGACTTGAAATCCTATTATTTTCTATATGCAGTGATGTTGTAACCAATTATCTCAAGTTATGTCATGCTAGTCTTGTAATCCCTTTATCACTTTATGCTTGTCCTTTTGCCTATCATAGTTTTGATGTTATTCCCTTTATTTCTGGATCTGGATTTACTTGCAATTTAGATCGATTTACGTTTACGTGCGATGGGAATACGATTTGGGTAGATTAGGCAAAAACATGAATTGTTTATGAACATGAATCATGAACTTGATAATAGGCATAATTTGAAACTTGACGTGAAATTTGCCATGAAACTTGACACAAACTTGACCTGAAATTTGAACATGGACATGACACTAGAATGAACTTGAAAATGGCTAACTCGAGGTTGGGTTGAGTTTGCAGTGTAATTCTGCCCGGAACCGCCCGACAAATCCAGTTACTGCAAACAATAGGATCCAATGTGGGTAGTTGGTCATATCGCACTTGAAAACCCGAGGTCAGACTGAGTTATGGTGTAATTATGCCGGGAACCTCCCGGCATATCCAGTGACCACAACAACAGGTCTGATGTGAGAGGTTGGAGTGCATTAATGAATTAATGCCACATGATAGGGTCAAGTCATGAACATGAAAGACAACACTTAACCAACTTGACACAGGATTAGGGGGGTTAAGTCATGAAATTGAGAGACAACACTTAACCAACTTGACATGCTAGACTGATAAGGGTTAAGTCACGAATTTAAATGACAACACTTAACCTGCTGGACGGAAACCCTAGTTACGCGGTCCATTTCAGCAGTAACCCACTTAGATGTATCATGGTACCCTTGAACTAGGCAGGGTGGGGCACGATTACTGGGCTGAATTGTAAGCGACCAGAATGACGGATGAGTTGGTGTGCTAGTGTAGGTTCAGGCGGACTATGGTCGTACACGTAGTCCGGAGTTGAAAAAATAGGCATTGGGCATCAGTAGGTTTACACTGTGCATGCTTGATTCGTGTCGGTGGTTGGCACACCCTAGGGCTTGATACACCCTATGGTGGACCTAGCACAGGTAACTACATTCGTGATAGGCCGTATGACATAGACACATGACGAGTTAGAACTTGTAGGGAGCCGATCGATTAGTGGATCGTTCCGTTGGACCTAGTAATGGGTCATTTAATGATATTGGGCCAAGGGATCATTTCATGGTTAATATATGACATGGGTTTGGGATACTAGTACAGTTGGTGCAACTAAATTTGAACATGCGATGCTATACTTGATTTATACTTGAATTATCAAGCCATCTTAGTCTATCTTGCCCATCTTGACAGCATTCTTATGTTTACTTTCAGTTTATACATGTCATGCTACCTTTACCTGTTTTTATGCTGAAAGTCACTAGGACTTACCAGTCTTTATGACTGACCCATTTTCTTTTGCCTCTTTTTCTTTCGTTTCCCCCCCGAGGTTCTTAGGGAGGAAACTCTAGCACTTAGCTTTAATTTCGCTTGCTTTCGGTTCAGCTCATGTACGGTTTGATCTTGAGCTATGCTATGGCTGCATTTCTGCTACCTTTGGGGAATTAAGCTACTTTTGTTGTTTTAAGTTTATGTTTCTTTATTTATGCAAGACAGAATTGTTGTAATGGAAAATAATGACTTCGGCTATTTGGTACTTTGGATGTAAAAGGTTTTGACTCTTTTTGAAAGTAACAAAATTTATCTTTTGACTATTCTGCTTTTTTATTTATGTCTGTCTTGTAATGTTTCTATGATTGTTTACCTCGATAACGCTCCTCCAAAACTAGTGCATTCCCTTTGTGAGTGACCCTAGCAGAGGTGGGGTGTTACATTTTATTTTGGTAATTTCAACGGATTTTGAATATTTAAAATGATTTATTTTAAATAATAACGACGAGAAATTTATTTTGAAAAGAACTAGAAAGTATATATTTATTTGAATCGATGTTAGAATATAATTATTTATTTTTATTTATAAAAGAATTGAAAATGGCGCGGTAGTTCGAAAATTCGATTTCATATTTCAAATAAATGTACAAGGTTCAAAATAAACCGGATTTTGGCGAAACCAAAAATATTACAATCTATTTGAAAATATCTTTCCAAGAATCCGAAAAATTGAAATTTCATAGCGGGAATAAAAAGTTAGGCCTAGTTGAAAATTCAGAATAGTCGCTATGGAATTTTGGCCCTTAAAAATGGAAATTTTGAAAACGACCTCGGTTTTCGATGAAACCACTTTTGTTGGATCCGGGATGTCAAATTATTGCAAGATTCCAAAATTCGTAATTTTTCAAATCAATATGTGAGCATGGCAAAATAAAACGTGTTTTGACAGTTTTAGTCAATTTTGATCGACCAGAAAATGGCCATCTTTCAAACAGTCCTCAAATTTGACGAAATTAGTTTTGTTAGAACCATATCGTCAATACGAAGCTAGAAAATATTTTTCGGGAACTTTTAGAGTCCGTATGTGGCCCTAGTAAATTGAAATGTACGTTTGAATTGAATATATACAGATTTATATTATAATTTCAACGAAAACTGGTCGAAACGACAGAATTGGCATACCTGATATATCCCATTGTGTTCGGAATGAGGGTATTACCTTAGGGGTGACAGACGTTGGGTCTCGTTAGGGGTTATAATGGAAAATCAACTCAAAAGAAAAATATATAAAACAATATAATTAAATATAAATATACTTTAAAAACCCTATAACTAGACCAAATCTCAGCCGCCCCTTTTCTCTCAGAAAATCAAGATCCCTTCAAAAACTGTTAGCCCTCCTTCCCTCTTCAATCAGCCGCCGCGCCACCAACAGGCGTTGCAGCCCCCGCGCCTCCCCCCAGCAAGCCGTCGTGCCCCCCTTCATCTCCATCCCATCGCTCTCTCTTCACCCACTCCTCACCGCATCCTTACCCCCTTAAACCCGCCAGAAATTCCACCGCCCACCACCGCAAGGCCCGCCGCCGGCCATCGAAGCCCTCACTGACCCTGACCACCTCCGTTCGACGCAGCCCGACCACCAGACCCCCTGCGCCCTTCCTCCTTCACCTGTAAGTTTTTTTATTTATACTTTGGTTTATTTAGGTTAATTTAATTATAAGATGTTGTTTTAAATTTATAAAACTAGTACGATTGTAGCGATATAAAATTTAGATTTTTACAAGTGAAAAGGTTGAATTTTTATATGCTAAAAGGTTGAATCCTTATATGAAAATGATTTAAAAATGTGATATTTCTTTATATGAAGTGAAATATAAAAGATTTGATTTTGTGTAACGACCCGCATTTTCAGCAATAGAATAATTAATTTATTTAATTATATGAATAGTGATTTAGAGAATTAAGGGGTCGTTGAATTGAATTTTAGTGAATATTTAATTAAATTAAATAAGGGAATAATATATTTATTTCTGAAATAGTCAGAAATAGTGGAATTCACAATATTGTGTGAATGGGCAATATAAAATATATATAATTCAGTTTATATTGAATTATAGTGACGAATATATTTATAAACGCCATTTGAACGTATAATTTATATTATAATTATAATAGAGCTCGAAATGGCGCTGCAGTTCGCTATTTGGCGATTCGAACTTCAACTGGATATATAGGGTTCGTTTTACCTCGGATTTCTGTGAAACAAGAAACGTGTGGAGCTGGTGGAGTATATCTTTCTAGTGGAAGAGAAAAATCGAGATTTCATCGTGTAGATTTTTAGTTATGTCCAAATGAAATTTTCAGAAAAACAGCGCCCTAAAACCCAAATGGTTTATTTAATTTTATATAAGGATTTAAATATAAATCGCATATCGATATAACTCTGTTGGTGGAATATCGAATTGAAAACCCACATGTATTTCTCTGGAGCTGTATGGATAATTATTGTGGATATATACGATAATATTTATTTTTAAATATTAAATTTAAATGTTTTTAAATATATTTATTTATTTAAAGGGGCTATTTAGGGCTTTAAAAATAGCCACTTTTGCAAACGAAGTCGGATTTCAACGAAACTAATTTTGTTGGATCCGCAATGTCAATTTATGGTTAGATTCCAAGTTTGGTGATTTTTAGAGGCAGTGTGTGGCCGTACGGATTTTTAGAGTGAAAAATAGACAGTATTTCGACGGTTAAAAATACACTGTGTGGGCATACGGAGTCGGAATTCAACGAAACCAGTTTCGTTGGGACCGTAATGTCAAACTGAAGGTGCATGTCCAGTTTGGTGATTTTTGGGTACCGCATGTGATCACAGGAATTTTAGGAGACAAATGAAAATAGCGTTTGCTTAAAATAAAATAAAATAATCGAATAAAAAATTATAAAATCCTACCTATATAATACCTCATCCTTCACTCAACCCTAACCCTCATTTTCTACTGTCAAAAACATGCGCCGCCACTCAAATAAAATTCTACAATGAAAAATCCTCTTTGAAATTCCATAAAAAAAATCATATAAATCTCGTTAAATCGATGCGTATACATTCCTGGATTCCTCAAGTGATTTGCCAACTGCCTGTACCCATTTTTACGAGTTCGATCATGTCTGTCGAGGGTTGACTTTTCTACAGTCGAACTAGGGCTCGATGGCAGTGGAGATGGAAGCTGTAATTCGTGTTTTGGGTGTTGGTTTTAAACTCGTATGACAAATTCGAGATCGTGTGGATATTTTTGGGGGATTCCATTCAAAAAGATGTCGATCCATTTCACTGGACATCGTCGAAAACCGCTACTGACGCGATGGAGAGGGGTAGTTCGAATGGGGAGATAATGATATGGAGGGTTGCGGATTTTTATGAGAAGCATCGAAATGATTTTAGTTTGATTTTTCGTGAGAAGATGAGGGAGAAAGGGTCGCGTATTGGAGCGGTAATGGTGGAGGCTTGTTCCCTGAAGCCGTGAATTTCATTCGGTGAAGAAGGACTGTGCTGGGAGGAGCGGGCTAGTTATTTTGTAAGTGGGCCTATTTCATTAATAAGGGCAAGGCCCGTTTGAAATTAAAATCCAAGTCTTTAATTAATTTAAATGTACATAAGCTTTGGAACTGAATAACTTGCTCATACGGAATCAGATTGACAAACCGTAAGTTGCGTTGGGACCGTATGGACGAGAACTTCACAATGGAACTGACCGCAAGTGGATTGGAGCTCATTTGGATTTATGGTGAAATTTAACGTCTGAACTAAATCAATGACCGATTATCATTATTCAACGATAAACCGTCCAAGGTGAGTAAATCTCACTAACTCTGAACGCTTTATATTTTTATAAAGTATTTTTAGAATTGATAAATATTGATTGAATTGCTGTGTGTTGACTGTTTGGTTGAACTGCTAGTCAGTTGATTGAAAACATCGATAACGATATATATAAATCGTATCGAAATATTGATTCTGTTATCAGAATATTTTTATACTCATGTTATTTATGTTGACTGGCATCTGTGGATGCAGGGAAACAGGTCGGAGGGACGCAACTGGGTTCCTCAACATTTATTTACCGCTTTTCATATATTTTGATATATGATGTGTTATATCATCCGTTATTGATTCTGTTTGTTTGGATGATGACCGATCAGTTGATTTGATATTTTTACACCATAAGTGATACGAAAAAGGGAAAAGGGAAATTTTCAAAGTATATTTTGAAAATAGATTATTTATATAAAATCAGCAGATTTTATATATGAAAGGAAAAAGGGTTTTATAAAAGAAATCATTGTATAAAATCAAAGCAATAAAGGAAAAATATTTGTAACACAAATAGAGAAGGGAAATTGTTTGTAAAACATTTACAAATAAAATAAAAGGAAATATTTATCTAGAGAAATAAACTGAGTTATAAAAAGGAATTATTTATTTAGAAAATAAATAGAATATTGAAGTACTAGAAAATCGATAAAAGTGTAATAAAGGAGAATTTTACACTAGGAAGAATTTAGGCCCGTGCTTCGCACACGGGTAAACAGAATATGAATTCGAAGTGAGAATTTAAGAGAAATCTGTTTTAACAGATAAAGTGAGAAGGTTAATTTATAAATAAAGTTTTATAAATTAATTTAGTTATTTATCCTTGGGTAAATAGAGTATATAAGTCAAGACTTATATAGAGAAGTAAAAGAATCAATTTGCACATCGATATTTGAAACTGAATAAGGATGAAAGAATTTATCGAATAAGAGTTATTCGAAGTGAAGTTATCAAATATCAGTTTATTCGAAAGGGAATTTATCGAACATTAGTTGTTCGAAAAGGGGTTAATCCAATAGGGTTATTTCAATAGAGTTAAACAGTTGGAGTAAAACCGTTAGAGTTAAACAGTGAAGTTAAACCGTTAGAGTTAAACAGTTAGAGTTAGTTAGTTAGAGTTAATCGATTAGGGTCAATTCGACTAGAGTTATTCAAATATAGTAATCGAGAAGGGTAAATTGAATATTAGTTATTCAATTAGAGTTGATCGAATTTAGTTGTTCGAGATAGAGATAAAGCAGAAGTAGTTATATAGGACGAGTCGCAATTTAGCACGACTGCTAGCGAAATTCGCAGGGCTACAGATAGCTTAAGGCGGACGGATGTTTCCTGAGGGAATCAGGCGTAACCATTGTGATCGCTGCGATCTAGAGTCGAGCGAATGGTGTTAAATCAAATATTAGTTAATTAATAGAAGTAATTAAGTCGAGTTGTCAAGTTGAGAGAGATAAGTCGAGTTATTTAAGTTAAGTTAGTCAAATTGAACTAATCAAGCAAGTCGGTCAAAATGAGTTAATCAACCTGAGTTATCCGAATAAGAGTTAATCCAGTAAGAGTTAATAGAATAAAAGTTATAGATTAGAGTTAACCAAATAGGTGTCGATAATTAGTAGTTCGTTATATATTCGAGTTAGGAAGTAAAAGTAAAATTTAAGTTATTATATTTCGGATGCAGGGGATTATAACACTATTGTTATAATCGAGTGATTACTGTACGAGAAGCGGACTCGTAAATAGAATCTGAGAATGTTGTAAAGAAGTGTTAATGTTTTAAAGAGATGAACTTTGTCTATTTCGAAGTTAGAAATGTCGTTCAGTTAAGGTCTGAGAGGTAATTATACCCCAACTTGATTGGCTTCGTTTTTAACTAAGAAATGGTTAAGGTTCGATAGTGAAAGGTGTTTAAGTGGAAACCAAATGAAGGAGATTTGGCAGAGTGATGTTTATTCGAACATCTATTTAAAACCAAATGAAGTAGATTTGGAAATGTTTTCCAAATGAGAGTCAAAAATGTTTCTGAATATAGAGAACAGATAATGGAAATGTTTTCCAATATAAATAACGTATATTTTCTAAAATATAGTAAAATCAGAAATGTTAAATAACAGAAAAAGGGAAATGAAAATATGAATGAACTAAAAAGGGATAAACGTTGAATGATGTTTGGTCGATAGAATTTCCTTTTGGAAACAATATCGTTGTTTGCACACGGACATGTTTTCATTTGATAGTTAAATCACCGACTATCAAAGTTGTGACCATTTTACGTTGTTAATATGGAGAGACCGGTCGAATTATTATCCAGAGAACCACTCCGTATTGGCATAAGCGTTGCGAATCAAGTATGCTAAATATATTGAAGACGGAGTTATGCAAGGGCTATCCTATTTACAGAATAGTGCCTTCGGTTTGTCCAGTCCCAGGACAAACGTGAATGGACGAATGTCTGACAGAGTATATTCAAAGGATCGCGTAAGTTGATCTCTTCAAACGTACTTACGTTTGGTGGCGGAGGAATTCGTTTCTCTTAGCTGTATACCCGTGGTATTTTTGGTGAAATCAATTTGTGATTTGTCGGGTATGACGATGTGGCATTCAAAGTAATGGAGGTGGGATCTGTCAAAAGATACGTTATGACCTCAAGCCTCATCCACCGGGAAATGACAAAAATCGGGCAGGCAGCATGGCTATGTGGGTCGCACCCATTAGGATGTATGATCACCTATCTAGAGAAATTCCTTTTGTTCTTAAATCTATCGATGCTGTCCCTTATCGGGAGACGGTTGCTGATCCCAACCGTTGGTGATATACATTCGATACACTCAAGCGAAATGAGTGGTTGGTCATGTGTGGGCCGGGTTGCAAGATGTTCTTGTTGAACCCAGTGTATTCGCCTCTAGAGATACACGTTCGGAAGGTGGTCCCATACCTTGTCAAGTTGGAATCCAATCTCCAATAAGTGCCCGCGAGTTTGATTGTATAATATATATGTAGAGCGTGAGATGCAAGCGTTCTACTAGATTTTAATTACTTATGATTAGACATTATTATAATATCAGATAATATATGATTTCCAAAGTGTTTTGGGTTATCGTAAGGTAAAAACCGTCCGTGTTTATGTGTGGATTGGTCTTACGATTATCTTTTCTTTCGAAAGGATTTTGAAAGTTAAACCAAATGATTTGAGTTTACTCACACCAGTCCCATGACTGACCCAGAGTTTATTTTGTTTTGTTTTCCCTAAACTCTTGGGTGCCCAAATTTGTACGGGCAGTCAAGTAGTCAGGATTTACAGGTATGCTTGAAGAGCTTAGAGCAGGAGGTTTCAAGATTTTTCTAGCTATTGATTATTCCGCTGTAATGAAAGTGTTGTACTCTGATAATGGTATGCTATACATGTACTACTTTGATTTCAAGATATGTTGTCTATTATATTTTATTCGTTCCGCTGTGAGATTCGTGTTACTCTGACGTTGTTGTGTTATTCTTCTTCTTCTGTTCTAATTTTCTATCTTATCTATCCTCACCCTCTAATTTCTTTCTTGGACTATCCGGTAATTTCGACTTTTGATTGTTCGATAGGTGTTATATATCGGATAACCAAGGTCGCTTTTTCCCGGGTCGCTACAGTGGTATCAGAGCTGAAGGTTAAGTGATTTACCTTGGCTCTGTGGCGTTATTCAGTAGAGATGGGGTTAGTAATACCCTAGACTGAGTTTGAGTGTATATATACGAGTGAACGTATTTGTTATTTGATATAAAATGATTTTATATTGTGGAGATTTATTGGTTGAGTTGTTTATGAATTCTGGTCGATCAGTTTGATCCACTGTATCGATAGGAGTTTATAAACGCTTGAATACGATGAACCGACACAGTATGTTTTGAAAAAGGGTGGATGAAATAATTTTACCCAAATTATATTTTGATATAAGCAAAGTATAGATATTTGAAATTATTATAGTATATTGGATGTGTTGGTTGTGATTATAATCGAATAAGATTATAAAATGTGGAATGATAATGTAAATAACAAATCAGAGTTCATATAAGTGAAATATATGAAATCAGATGAATTAAATCTGAATTTAAGTTCAGAATTGGAATTAAAATTGCTAAAATTTGAATAAGCGTAGTAAATGGAATTAGATTAAACATATGTGAATTTTAAAATCCTGGGAGACTTTAAATTTGTTACAAGCATTGAAAAGGGATACTTTGAAATGAATTTCAAAATGAAAATGTTTAAAAATGGATTTTGAAAGTGACATAGTATTGAACTCACTTCAATAGCTGGAAAATGGATTCCGACGATGATCCGGACATCGTCGGTGTTCATTTTCGGGTTTGTAAGTGACGGATTGCTACCAAAGGTTTTGTTTTTGAACTGTTTTGAGAAAACACATTATTTTGATTTTCCAAATGAATGATTTTATTTTGGAAAAGGCTAAGCTGTTTAAGAACTCCCAGAAACAGATTATTTGGAATAAACACAAATTAAATAGAAATTTTTGAAAGCAAATTTGAAATTGGATTGAACCCAGTTCAGTGGAAATTGAATTGAATTGAAATAGAATGCTATCAAGTAGAATTGGACTGGATTAGAGATAATCTGGAATAGAAATGAATTGTTGAGTAATAATTTCGAATTGAGATTGGGATTTGCAGTTTGATTGGAATTTGGCTTGGTTATAAGCAAATGGCTGTGTTGGAGGTAAAAATGGATTGGGGATTGATTGGGGATACATTGGTATATGCTAAACTGATAGCAGAGTTGAATGCCTGACAAAAAGGTACACGTTTATATTCATATGAGTTTGGAGATTTATGAGCCGAATTGGCAAGCCGCTTGACTGTTTGATTTTCTTTTGGATTGGAGAGGACTGTGTGGCGGTTTGGGGATTTTCCCGATGCTCCCGGTACAAAGGAGGTGCTGGCGAAATTTTTTGGAAATTTCGGGTGTTAGAAAATTTTCGGGAGTTTTGAAAATTTTCGTTTATAGAAATGAAGTAATAATTTAATTGAAATAAATAAATTCAGTTGAAACTGAAGTTAAAGAAGTAAACAAATAATTTGAAACTAGTTAATAGGGTTGTTCTCTACCTTAGCAATTTCGAGGACGAAATTATTGTAAGGGGGGAAGAATGTAACGACCCGCATTTTCAGCAACAGAATAATTAATTTATTTAATTATATGAATAGTGATTTAGAGAATTAAGGGGTCGTTGAATTGAATTTTAGTGTATATTTAATTAAATTAAATAAGGGAATAATATATTTATTTCTGAAATAGTCAGAAATAGTGGAATTCACAATATTGTGTGAATGGGCAATATAAAATATATATAATTCAGTTTATATTGAATTATAGTGACGAATATATTTATAAACGCCATTTGAACGTATAATTTATATTATAATTATAATAGAGCTCGAAATGGCGCTGCAGTTCGCTATTTGGCGATTCGAACTTCAACTGGATATATAGGGTTCGTTTTAACTCGGATTTCTGTGAAACAAGAAACGTGTGGAGCTGGTGGAGTATATCTTTCTAGTGGAAGAGAAAAATCGAGATTTCATCGTGTAGATTTTTAGTTATATCCAAATCAAATTTTCAGAAAAACAGCGCCCGAAAACCCAAATGGTTTATTTAATTTTATATAAGGATTTAAATATAAATCGCATATCGATATAACTCTGTTGGTGGAATATCGAATTGAAAACCCACATGTATTTCTCTGGAGCTGTATGGATAATTATTGTGGATATATACGATAATATTTATTTTTAAATATTAAATTTAAATGTTCTTAAATATATTTATTTATTTAAAGGGGCTATTTAGGGCTTTAAAAATAGCCACTTTTGCAAACGAAGTCGGATTTCAACGAAACTAATTTTGTTGGATCCGCAATGTCAATTTATGGTTAGATTCCAAGTTTGGTGATTTTTAGAGGCAGTGTGTGGCCGTACGGATTTTTAGAGTGAAAAATAGACAGTATTTCGACGGTTAAAAATACACTGTGTGGGCATACGGAGTCGGAATTCAACGAAACCAGTTTCGTTGGGACCATAATGTCAAACTGAAGGTGCATGTCCAGTTTGGTGATTTTTGGGTACCGCATGTGATCACAGGAATTTTAGGAGACAAATGAAAATAGCGTTTGCTTAAAATAAAATAAAATAATCAAATAAAAAATTATAAAATCCTACCTATATAATACCTCATCCTTCACTCAACCCTAACCCTCATTTTCTACTGTCAAAAACATGCGCCGCCACTCAAATAAAATTCCACAATGAAAAATCCTCTTTGAAATTCCATAAAAAAATCATATAAATCTCGTTAAATCGAAGCGTATACATTCCTGGATTCCTCAAGTGATTTGCCAACTGCCTGTACCCATTTTTACGAGTTCGATCATGTCTGTCGAGGGTTGACTTTTCTACAGTCGAACTAGGGCTCGATGGCAGTGGAGATGGAAGCTGTAATTCATGTTTTGGGTGTTGGTTTTAAACTCGTATGACAAATTCGAGCTCGTGTGGATATTTTTGGGGGATTCCATTCAAAAAGATGTCGATCCATTTCACTGGACATCGTCGAAAACCGCTACTGACGCGGTGGAGAGGGGTAGTTCGAATGGGGAGATAATGATATGGAGGGTTGCGGATTTTTATGAGAAGCATCGAAATGATTTTAGTTTGATTTTTCGTGAGAAGATGAGGGAGAAAGGGTCGCGTATTGGAGCGGTAATGGTGGAGGCTTGTTCCCTGAAGCCGTGAATTTCATTCGGTGAAGAAGGACTGTGCTGGGAGGAGCGGGCTAGTTATTTTGTAAGTGGGCCTATTTCATTAATAAGGGCAAGGCCCGTTTGAAATTAAAATCCAAGTCTTTAATTAATTTAAATGTACATAAGCTTTGGAACTGAATAACTTGCTCATACGGAATCAGATTGACAAACCGTAAGTTGCGTTGGGACCGTATGGACGAGAACTTCACAATGGAACTGACCGCAAGTGGATTGGAGCTCATTTGGATTTATGGTGAAATTTAACGTCTGAACCAAATCAATGACCGATTATCATTATTCAACGATAAACCGTCCAAGGTGAGTAAATCTCACTAACTCTGAACGCTTTATATTTTTATAAAGTATTTTTAGAATTGATAAATATTGATTGAATTGCTGTGTGTTGACTGTTTGGTTGAACTACTAGTCAGTTGATTGAAAACATCGATAACGATATATATAAATCGTATCGAAATATTGATTCTGTTATCAGAATATTTTTATACTCATGTTATTTATGTTGACTGACATCTGTGGATGCAGGGAAACAGGTCGGAGGGACCCAACTGGGTTCCTCAACATTTATTTACCGCTTTTCATATATTTTGATATATGATGTGTTATATCATCCGTTATTGATTCTGTGTGTTTGGATGATGACCGATCAGTTGATTTGATATTTTTACACCATAAGTGATACGAAAAAGGGAAAAGGGAAATTTTCAAAGTATATTTTGAAAATAGATTATTTATATAAAATCAGCAGATTTTATATATGAAAGGAAAAAGGGTTTTATAAAAGAAATCATTGTATAAAATTAAAGCAATAAAGGAAAAATATTTGTAACACAAATAGAGAAGGGAAATTGTTTGTAAAACATTTACAAATAAAATAAAAGGAAATATTTATCTAGAGAAATAAACTGAGTTATAAAAAGGAATTATTTATTTAGAAAATAAATAGAATATTGAAGTACTAGAAAATCGATAAAAGTGTAATAAAGGAGAATTTTACACTAGGAAGAATTTAGGCCCGTGCTTCGCACACGGGTAAACAGAATATGAATTCGAAGTGAGAATTTAAGAGAAATCTGTTTTAACAGATAAAGTGAGAAGGTTAATTTATAAATAAAGTTTTATAAATTAATTTAGTTATTTATCCTTGGGTAAATAGAGTATATAAGTCAAGACTTATATAGAGAAGTAAAAGAATCAATTTGCACATCGATATTTGAAACTGAATAAGGATGAAGAGAATTTATCGAATAAGAGTTATTCGAAGTGAAGTTACCAAATATCAGTTTATTCGAAAGGGAATTTATCGAACATTAGTTGTTCGAAAAGGGGTTAATCCAATAGGGTTAATTCAATAGAGTTAAACAGTTGGAGTAAAACCGTTAGAGTTAAACAGTGAAGTTAAACCGTTAGAGTTAAACAGTTAGAGTTAGTTAGTTAGAGTTAATCGATTAGGGTCAATTCGACTAGAGTTATTCAAATATAGTAATCGAGAAGGGTAAATTGAATATTAGTTATTCAATTAGAGTTGATCGAATTTAGTTGTTCGAGATAGAGATAAAGCAGAAGTAGTTATATAGGACGAGTCACAATTTAGCACGACTGCTAGCGAAATTCGCAGGGCTACATATAGCTTAAGGCGGACGGATGTTTCCTGAGGGAATCAGGCGTAACCATTGTGATCGCTGCGATCTAGAGTCGAGCGAATGGTGTTAAATCAAATATTAGTTAATTAATAGAAGTAATTAAGTCGAGTTGTCAAGTTGAGAGAGATAAGTCGAGTTATTTAAGTTAAGTTAGTCAAATTGAACTAATCAAGCAAGTTGGTCAAAATGAGTTAATCAACCTGAGTTATCCGAATAAGAGTTAATCCAGTAAGAGTTAATAGAATAAAAGTTATAGATTAGAGTTAACCAAATAGGTGTCGATAATTAGTAGTTCGTTATATATTCGAGTTAGGAAGTAAAAGTAAAGTTTAAGTTATTATATTTCGGATGCAGGGAATTATAACACTATTGTTATAATCGAGTGATTACTGTACGAGAAGCGGACTCGTAAATAGAATCTGAGAATGTTGTAAAGAAGTGTTAATGTTTTAAAGAGATGAACTTTGTCTATTTCGAAGTTAGAAATGTCGTTCAGTTAAGGTCTGAGAGGTAATTATACCCCAACTTGATTGGCTTCGTTTTTAACTAAGAAATGGTTAAGGTTCGATAGTGAAAGGTGTTTAAGTGGAAACCAAATGAAGGAGATTTGGCAGAGTGATGTTTATTCGAACATCTGTTTAAAACCAAATGAAGAAGATTTGGAAATGTTTTCCAAATGAGAGTCAAAAATGTTTCTGAATATAGAGAACAGATAATGGAAATGTTTTCCAATATAAATAACGTATATTTTCTAAAATATAGTAAAATCAGAAATGTTAAATAGCAGAAAAAGGGAAATGAATATATGAATGAACTAAAAAGGGATAAACGTTGAATGATGTTTGGTCGATAGAATTTCCTTTTGGAAACAATATCGTTGTTTGCACACGGACATGTTTTCATTTGATAGTTAAATCACCGACTATCAAAGTTGTGACCATTTTACGTTGTTAATATGGAGAGACCGGTCGAATTATTATCCAGAGAACCACTCCGTATTGGCATAAGCGTTGCGAATCAAGTATGCTAAATATATTGAAGACGGAGTTATGCAAGGGCTATCCTATTTACAGAATAGTGCCTTCGGTTTGTCCAGTCCCAGGACAAACGTGAATGGACGAAGGTCTGACAGAGTATATTCAAAGGATCGCGTAAGTTGATCTCTTCAAACGTACTTACGTTTGGTGGCGGAGGAATTCGTTTCTCTTAGCTGTTTACCCGTGGTATTTTTGGTGAAATCAATTTGTGATTTGGCGAGTATGACGATGTGGCATTCAAAGTAATGGAGGTGGGATCTGTCAAAAGATACGTTATGACCTCAAGCCTCATCCACCGGGAAATGACAAAAATCGGGCAGGCAACATGGCTATGTGGGTCGCACCCATTAGGATGTATGATCACCTATCTAGAGAAATTCCTTTTGTTCTTAAATCTATCGATGTTGTCCCTTATCGGGAGACGGTTGCTGATCCCAACCGTTGGTGATATACATTCGATACACTCAAGCGAAATGAGTGGTCGGTCATGTGTGGGCCGGGTTGCAAGATGTTCATGTTGAACCCAGTGTATCCGCCTCTAGAGATACACGTTCGGAAGGTGGTCCCATACCTTGTCAAGTTGGAATCCAATCTCCAATAAGTGCCCGCGAGTTTGATTGTATACTATATATGTAGAGCGTGAGATGCAAGCGTTCTACTAGATTTTAATTACTTATGATTAGACATTATTATAATATCAGATAATATATGATTTCCAAAGTGTTTTGGGTTATCGTAAGGTAAAAACCGTCCGTGTTTATGTGTGGATTGGTCTTACGATTATCTTTTCTTTCGAAAGGATTTTGAAAGTTAAACCAAATGATTTGAGTTTACTCACACCAGTCCCATGACTGACCCAGAGTTTATTTTGTTTTGTTTTCCCTAAACTCTTGGGTGCCCAAATTTGTACGGGCAGTCAAGTAGTCAGGATTTACAGGTATGCTTGAAGAGCTTGGAGCAGGAGGTTTCAAGATTTTTCTAGCTATTGATTATTTCGCTGTAATGAAAGTGTTGTACTCTGATAATGGTATGCTATACATATACTACTTTGATTTCAAGATATGTTGTCTATTATATTTTATTCGTTCCACTGTGAGATTCGTGTTACTCTGACGTTGTTGTGTTATTCTTCTTCTTCTGTTCTAATTTTCTATCTTATCTATCCTCACCCTCTAATTTCTTTCTTGGACTATCCGGTAATTTCGACTTTTGATTGTTCGATAGGTGTTATATATCGGATAACCAAGGTCGCTTTTTCCCGGGTCGCTACATTTTGTTTATTTGGAAAGATAGGATTTTTATAATGAAGTAACGGATATAAAAAATATAATTTTTATATATGTATGATAGTAAAATTATGATTTTTATAGCGTGAAGTTATGATTTTTATACGAGAAGTAAGATTTTTATTACGAAAATATTGTATTTTTATATATAAAAAGATTATATTCTAAAAAAAGAAAAGGTTATATTTTTAGAAATAAAAAGATTAGATTTTTAATTATATAAAGAAGTGATTTTGAATTTTATAAAAAATATAATTTTTTTTATATAAGTAGCGAAATAAAAATGTGATTTTTATAGCGTTGAAATAAAAATATGATTTTTAAATATATAAACATCATATTAAAAATGTGATTTTTAATATGAACAGCGTAAAGGAGACTGCATTGAAATGTCAGGCAAATCCCGACAGTTCTGAAATTCAGAAATAAAGAATAGATTAGTGGAACCCTCGGTGAGAACTTCTCACTTTGATTTAATTTTCTAGTTAAAATATAATAGGATGCGGACGGTGCTTAGTAGCACCCGACACCCGTTGTCCACAGACCATGAATGACTTGTATGTTTGATTGCTTTGTTGTGAAAGTTGATTGTGTGATGTGGAATGAGAATAAATATTTTATAGTTAAAAAAATAATTTTTAACATGTATATAAAATAAATATTTATAAAAAAATCGGACTGATATGGATTGGGACGATAAATTTTACACATCGTCCAACTGCACAAATAAAACCTATGATTGATTGTTTGAAAACCCCACACAGGTGTTGTGACGAAATTGGGCATACACTAATCCCAATAATTAGTTGTATGTCGATTGATTGATTGACATGCTGTTATAAGTGTTAAATATTTATATTTGATGCTTATGCAGTGTAGAATGCACTTTGGATGAGGGATTGTTGTTTTCATTGTTGTTATACACATTTCTTGTGTGAAATCCATATAATCACATTATATGTTAATTGACTGTGTCTGATTCTAGTTCAGAAAGAATGAACATTTTAAAATAACGAATATTTTCAATTAATATTCAGAAAAGAATCAAAATTTGATTTTGATGTCCGATTTGGGATGGACACAAATATATATACATATATAAGCCGTGTTGATTAGACTGACGCCATTTTGACGTGAACGATATTTATATCGGTTTTATTCATTTTTAAAATGAATAACGACAAGGAATTGATTTCAAAACTTTGACGCCATTTTGACATGAATTATATTTATATCGGTTTTATTCATTTTTATAATGAATAACGAGAAGGAATTGATTTCAAAATCTAATGTTTTGAAAATATTATCATTTATATATCGATGATATGGAATATTCAATTTTGATTAGAAATTGAATAGGAAGTTGAAATTGTTTTGAAAACGAATTTAAAACGATTTATAAAATACATTTTGAAAGGAAATCGACGAAATATATATAATATATTATATATATATATATTATATAATGGCTAGAATAGACGGCGCCGCACTGCGGCAGTTCGCGGATTTCGACCATTGACTTTGAATGGACATTATGGGAGATCTGACCGTCGAATTCTCCTAAAATCGAAACCATTGGGTTCGTATCGAAAAGAGCTTTCTAACGAGCGCAAGAAATTAGAAATCTAATGGTTGGATTTTGAATTATGTCCAAATCAAATTTGGAAAAGGTCGTTGTAAGTGCAGTTCGATGGCCGTTGATGGAAATCAAATGTACGTGCCTTGATAAAATTATTAAAAATAGCAATAATTTGTGTAAAATCATAAGAAATGGTTTGCAAAGAATTGGGATGAAAATTTCCATATTTGAAAAGATAAAAATTGTTTTTTTTATCGAAATGAACTAGTTTTGAACTAGAATTATAATCCATTTATTTTTTAAATAAATAAATTGGATTTGAAAGGGTTTTAAAAATAACCAAAATTTCCAATATATAAAGTGGAAATGGATTTGAATCGAAATTGTCTTTGGAATATTTCGATGTTGGATTTCGTGATTATACATATATTGTTATGGAACTTTGAAAGATATATTTATATCGTTATTTCCAATACGATATTTGTTGGTCGTAGAATTTGATATTGAATATAAGCCGATATATTTTCTATTCAGAGCCTTGTATTTAATATCAAATGGGATTTGGGTTTGTCGTGAATGGTGTCTTCATTAACACTATTCGTAAACCCAGTTGGGAAAAGATTAACTCTTTTTATTTAGATTTAATGAAGTATACCAATTAAATGGTTTTTAATTGGAATTGAATTTGAATTGATTTTTGGGTTTATTGTGAACGGTGTTTTAAATAACACTTGTTCTTTAACCCGATAATTAATGGAATATGGGTTGGGTTTATCGTAAACTGTGTATTAACGACATTCATTCTTTAACCCGATTTATAGTGAAATATGATTTGGAACTTATAAATCTTTTGTTAAGATTTAAAGGAGATTTTCCAAGGTAAAGTTTTCCAATTTAATAAAATAAATTGGAATGGAATGGAATTCGATTTGGTAATAATCGAAGTGAATTTCTATGGAGGAAGACAACTAATATATCTAGAATTTAAAAGTCTTTGCTGTTATTCCATTTATATTATTAGTTGGATATGGAAGTTTATATCGATTATATATATCGATTTGTTTTCCATGAAGATTCCGTTGTAAATGGAATGTGATTTTGGGTTGTCGTGAACGGTATCTTTAATAATACTGTTCTTATACCCAACGGAGTTAAGAAAATCGGAAACAAACTGAAGATTAGTTAAGTCGAATGGTTTCCTGGGTATTGATTTGATGTTGGTTTCGGCCTTCAGGGCTATTGCTTAGGGAATTGTTCACTTGCTAATTTACGGTTAAAGGCTGATGGAATAGAATGTGATTTTGGGTTTATCGTGAACCGTGTTTTAAATGACATTGGTTCTTTAACCCAGTTAAAGACGGGATATGATTTCCCAAGTTAAATAATCATTAATAGTGATTTTTGGGGATATTAAAACCAAGTGGAGTTTTAATGAATCTTTAATTAGATTGAAATGATCGAGAATGGAGTATCACCAGTTTTGCTCCAGGCGATAGTTAATTCTTTAATTAGATTTGAACGCGAAATGGTAATTGAATTTACTGGTAACACCGTGGTGTTAGATATGAAGTATGACCATTTTTACTTCATGGGATGAATAGGTTGGGGTTGGGAAATTTAACAAGTGATTACTTCGATAAGGTTCGCTAATCCCAACTAGTTTGAATAAACCATAATTTGGTTTGAATTGATATTCAAAAGAAGATTAAAGAATAAATTTAAAGAATTTATCTTTGATAAAATTAATGGGAACCTTTCCCAAAGTGTAAGAATATTTGAATAAAAGAATATTCTGAATTGGAATGAGGCATATATTGTGTTTGTGTAATACTTGTTTGTTATATACGCGAGTTATTCAGAAAGGCCGGGTTTATCCCATTCTTAGTAACTGAATCGACGATGTGTCGAGGATGAAGACGGTGGTCAAAGATCGGAGGTCTTCACATCATTTGGATAATTACTAATGATCTTGATTGGGCTGTACACCTAAGAGGAGGGAATTAGCTGGTGATTGTCCAGACGTACTTGTAGATCGATGGATATGCAAGGAATAAGGTTCCTCCTGTTTCGTTCAGACCCGGAACAGACTTGTAAATGGACTGTGTGCCTGACATTGGATATTATTCTGTGTGATTGATGGATATCGGTTGCATGGAGTTGTTTGCCTGTGTGGCATGCTAAGATGCAAATGATCAAGGCTTCTGTTGAAAAGCAGAGTCTTGTGGTTGATGATCAAAGCACGGCCTTTGTGGCATAGCTTTGTGTAGCGTTAATTCGCGAGCCTCACACCCTAGTTGTGAACCAAAAATGGGAGAGGACCTCAGGGAGGACATGCGTTTCCTTCTAGCTAGGGTGGTGCCAGTGACCTACCAGCCCTGACATTTATATTATTTTCACCTGTGTGGTTGTTGGATTCCGAGGCGACTTGGATATATCGGTGACTACATGGAGCCGATGGAGTCATAGGACTCATTTACGCCCCAAAGGGTGGGGAAACGCAGTGTTCAGGCATAATAGTGCACATCGAGTAGACCGGCCCTGACGATCCAAGGCTTGCCTACGCGCTTGCCTGAGACTCGGGCTGGATAGCCTCGAATCGGTGAGGACTATCTTTTGCCTTGGTTCATAGATGGAAATCCAACTTCCAAATACGTGATCTTGCGGTTTTAATTGTAGAACTAGTATGGCGACATAGTGGTATGGGGCACTATGCCGTCTATGATTGATACATTTATATTTGAAGTTGTTTTCTTCGCTTATAGTAATAATAAAAGATGAAATTTAGCGTATCAAGCATTTTTTGGCTATTATAAGGTAAAATCCTATCCTCCGGCTTGCGTTGCATTGCGTGATGGGACCTGGGTCTTATAATAGCTTTGTATTCTTTATTTAGCATTGCGTTGTTGTTATATGCACTAGTATTCTTGGGGTAAAAACTCGTTCCGTGTTATACGGCGTGGTCCCTTGATTTACCGAACTTTAAAATAAAGATTAATAAGTGTTACTTCTCACACCAGTTACATGACTGGCCTGGAGTTTATTGTTTTAACCTAAACTCTGGGTGCCCTTATTTTCCACACGGGCAGCTAGTAGTTGGGTTTTGCAGATTTATATTCATAGGATCCTGGTTTACAGCTGGAATGATACTCGGAAAGCTCTGTATCCATGTATTTCTTTCAGTTGTGTGTTGTATTATTTTTCCACTGCTATGTATTTATATGTAATTTAAATCTCTGATATTTTTCAAGTGTGTAATATTGATTCATACTCTGTGATATTCTTGTGTTCTGATGGAATTGTTGTAATAAGCAATGAAATGTTCTTCTGTTTGTGTTCCGATGTGGCTTGTCCTCAGTACAATCCGTGCTTTCCTTCACGGAGAAGTTTAGGTCATAACACTACTATATATCTAACAATCGATTTTGTTCTTCTTGTTTCACAATTCTGCGTTATTTCACAATCCCATATCAGATTAATAATAATAATCCAACTAGACTAAAATCAAGATCTCATACCAGATTAATTGTGTAAAAAAATACACATTATAACGTAATGTGACATAGATAACATATAAATCTACTGTGTGCAACATGTTTCTAATATAAATTATAACGATATGTCAATTTATAAGATTTCCATTTGGTATTCAGGTTCTCTTATGTATATGTTAACTTGTGCAGCCACTCATACTAGTCATTCATACATGCTAGTATACATATGCATAAACATCCAAATGACATGGTGAGGGACAAACAATAAATCCTTGCTATAAATAAACATATCATGGAATAAAATATCAATATGTTCATCAAAAATGAAGCTAACAATAAACAAATCACTTTTAGCAATTTAATTACCTGCAGCCTATTACTTTAACTCAGAAAAATATGTAAAAGTCATATAGACAAGTCATATATATTTCCAGAATTACACAAACATGGGATTAAAAGTCATACGTGCCTTTTAAGTTCTAATAATCATGGGATTAAAATGCTTCTTGATATCCAAATGAACATACAAGCCACATTAAACTAACTTTTAGCACTCATCACAAATAAAGCAATACATAAAACATAATACTCTTAACCAAGCCTTTTGAATAACAATTTGAAACAAGCAATCTATCATCTGACATTTTTTTCAATAACACTTTGAATCAATACTAAGAAAGATATCTACATTTGAAACAAGCAACGTATCTTCCAAATTATTATTTTCAAAAACAAGCAATGTATCTTCTGAAATATCATTCTTCCACTTCTTAAATAACAGGCCACATCTAGTTATGCCTACCGGGGAACAAAGGAAGATACAGTTTTCAACAATTCCTATAAATAAAAAAACATTGCGTAAGCATGTAGAAACATAAATTAATTTGATTCAGTAAACACTGTAACAATCGTCTCCCTCATCAAGATGTAAACAGCTTCTCTTCTTAGACATATTTCTATCAATTTTTCACGATTTCAGAAAATAACTAACTGCAATTATATGTGATAATGGTGATATTAAAAAAAACAATTTTGTATACAATTAATCAACTTCAAAAAAAAAACTATTTACTGTTATGTTGAATTACTCCGCTTAACGCTTAAGCTTGGATTTAGATGCTAGGATTCCAGAACCGAGAAGAACGATGGAAAATGCACGGAAGAAGATTGAGAAGAAGAGAATATGTATGGTTTTTTTTGTGGATGTACTGATTAAAATTTAAATTTTAGTAAAATTCAAATATATAGGGTGGATTAACTTACTAATATTGTGGATTAGAATAAAAATTACCTATATTTATTTTCCTATAATGTGTCAGTACACAACTTTATTGAACGCCCTTCAAAAAAAAATAACAAACTCAAAACATACTTCAAATGATAGTGGAAATGAATCTAAATTTAATTACATTTGTTCCGTTGGACTTCAAAAAGTTTAAACTGTACAGCTTGCAAGACTGTGACGCCATTTCATTGCAAAACTCAAATGTGAACATTTAGATACTTAATTAATAAATATTGTTAGTAGCATAACTAATATTAATAACAACTTACAACAACTTTTGATGGAAACATAACTTTTTTTTTTGACCAAATGGAAACATAACTTTTTATGCATAGAAGAACCAATCTGCAAGTAATATGGAAACAACCTCCAACCTTTCCATTGTAAAACTTACACCGAGGATGCTTCATCCATTTGTTATTCTTCATAATTTCAACAATCCAAGAATCCCGGCTTCTTCATCCTTAACTCCTAAACTTTTGACCTCCTCGCGAATTAAGCCAATATGCCGCACAACCTCACATTTTACACAATACATACTTTTAGAACATGGAAATTCTGACTGACTTGCGTTATTATCATCACCATCATTCAAAAGCAAAGAATAATCCTTAAAAGGACAGTAAGCCTGTAACTGTACTTCTTGTTACCAAAAATCATAGCCGCACTTAAACAATTGCTCCGCCATTCAAAAACTTCCTTTGGGACAATGCTTTGGAAGTTTTCAGGCTCTATCATGGCTCTGCATTATCATCAAGGTATTTTACAGTAGATATGTCGTCCTAGGACTTAGCATTGATATGCCTTCTCAACCAGTTGTTTCAAAATGCATGCACATAGTTTTTGGTCACAAAATAAATTGATGAAGTTCACATTAAAATTTTGCATGATGTGGTTCTATTTTGACATTTGATAGTAGTTGATGATGAGCCTTGCTCTATTTTGATAGCAGTAGATGAGGCTGAACTTTGTTTATTTTGGGCAGCCGATGCACTGGTAGTAAGGCGAGCATAATAGTTTGTGAAAGCAATGGAAGAGGAGATAAGGATTACTTGTAGTTGAAGTCCAACTAAGTATTGTTCATCAGATATTGTAAGAAGTTCATCATCGTTTACCAGAACCAAGAAATAGAAATGCTCTATTAAAGTGAGCAGTAGTGAAACGACCCGAACTTCCCTGGTGAGGAAAGCCCAGATTGAGTCGAGAACAACACACAGAAGTACGCAGACGGAAGAACATTTCATTGTATATTACAACAATGCATCAGATTACAAGAATATACAGAGTATAAATGAATAAATATTACATAGAAATATCAGAGATTTAAATTACATTTAAATACATAGCAGCGGAAAATAATACAATACACAACTAGAAGAGACATACGGATACAAAGCTTTCTGGATATCATTCCAGCTGTAAACCAGGATCCTGTGAATATAAATCTGCAAAACCAAAACTACTAGTTGCCCGTGTCAAAATAGGGGCACCCAGAGTTTAGGTCAAAACAATAAACTCCAGGTCAGTCATGGGACTGGTGTGAGAACTAAAACAGTTATTATTCTTTATTTTAAAGATCGGTAAATCAAGGGACCACGCCGTATAACACGGAACGGGTTTCCTCCCAAGAATACCAGTGCATCAAACGAACAGCGCAATGCTAAATAAAGTAGAATGAAGCTATTATAAGACCCAGATCCCATCACATAATGCAACGCAAGCCGGAGGATAGGGTTTTTACCTTATAATAGCCAAGAATGCTTGATACGTTTAAAACAAATCATTTGATACTATTATAAGTGCATAGTGTATAAAACAACTTCAAATCATAAGTATCAATCATAGACAGCATAAGCGCCCCATCCCACTATGTCGCCATATATAGGATTACAACTAAAATCGAAACATCATGTATTGGAAGTTGGATTTCCTTCTGTGAACCGAGGCAAAAGATAGTCCTCTACCGATTCGAGGCTGTCTAGCCCGAGTCTCAGGGACAGAACGCATCGACCCTTGGATCGTCAGGGCCGGTCCACCGATGTGGATTAGACGAAATCCTGAACACTACGTCTCTCCGCCCTATGAGGCATAAAAGAGCCAACGAATGACTCCATCGGTTCGAGAACGACCGATATATCCGAGGCGCCTTGCAACAGCAACAACCACATAAGTCAAACTCGTCAGGGCGTGTAAAACCACTGACGCCACTTCTAGCTAGAAAGAAATGCATGTCCTCCCTGAGGTCCTTCTCCCGTTTTTGGTTCACCACCGGGTGTGAAACTCGCGAAGTAAACATTACACAAAGCTATGCCACAAAGGCCGTGCTTTGATCATCAACCAGAAGACTTTGCTTTTCAACAGAAGCCTTGATCATTTGCATCTTAGCATGCCACACAGGCAAACCACTCTATGTAACTGATATCAGTCACACAGAATGAAATCCGATGTCAGACACACAGTCCATTTACAAGTCCGTTCTGGGTCTGAACGAAACCGGAGGCACCTAGTACCCCGCATATCCATCGATCCCCAAGTGCGTCTGGACAATCACCAAATGTTTCCATCTTCTTGGGTGTACAGCCCAATCAAGATCATCAGTAATCACCCAAACGACGTGAAAACCTCCGGTCTTCGACCACCGTCTTCATCTTTGACTTATCGTCGTATCAGTTATTCAGAATGGGATAAACCCGGTCTTTCCTAATAACTCGCGTATATTTTAAATAAGTGTTACACAAACACAACATACGCCTCATTCCAATTCATCAGTCACTAGCCGTAAATTAATCAAGAGAATAATTCCCCAAATATTAACCCCGAAGGCCGAAACTAACATCAGATCAATATCCAGAAAACCATTCTGCTTAGCTAACCGATAGTTAGTTTCCAAATTTCACATTCATAGGGAAAGGTTCCCATTAATTTTATCAAAGATAAATCATTAAAATTTATTCTTTAATCTACTTTTGAATTTTGATTCAACTAGTCGGGATTAACGAACCTTACCGAAGTAATCATTTGTCTTAATTTCCCAATCCCAACCTATTCATCCCATGAAGTAAAACTGGTTATACTTCATATCTAACACCACGGTGTTATCGGTAAATTCAATTACCATTTCACGTTCAAATCTAATTAAAGATTTAACTGCCGTCTGGAGTAAAACTGTTGATACTCCATTCTCGATCTTTTCAATCTAATTAAAGATTCATTAAAACTCCACTTAGTTTTAATCTTTGACTGGGTTAAAGAATCAGTGTCATTTAAAACACGGTTCACAATAAACCCAAAATCACATTTCAATCAGTCCCTAACCGTAAAATAGCAAGTGAGCAATTCCCTAAGTATTAACCCCGAAGGCCGAAACCAACATCAGATCAATACCTCTGAAACCATTTAACTTAACTTATCTCCAGTTAGTTTCTGATTTTCTTAACTCCTTTAGGTCTAAGAATAGTATTATTGAAGATACCGTTCACGACAACCCAAAATCACATTTCCATTAATTATCGGGTTAAAGAACAAGTGTTATTTAAAACACTGTTCACAATGAACCCAAAAATCAATACCAATTCAATTCCAATTAAATATTGTTTAATTGGTTCACTTCATTACATCTAAATAAAAAGATTTAATCTTTTTCTCAACTGGGTTCAAGAACAGTGTTAATGAAGACACCATTCACGACAAACCCAAATCACGTTTGATATTAAATACAAAGCTCTGAATAGAAAATATACCGGCTTATATTCAATATCAAATTCTACGACCAACAAATAACGTATTGGAAATAACGATATATATATATCTTTCAAATTCCCATAACAATATATGTATCGTCACGAAATCCAACATCGAAATATTCCGAAGACAATTTCGATTCAAATCCATTCCAATATATTTATTGGGAATTCTGGTTATTTTCAAAACCATTTCAAATCCAATTTATTTATTTAAAAATAAATAGAATTTAATTCTAGTTCAAAACTAGTTCATTTCGATAAAAATATATTTTTATCTTTTCAAATATGGAGTTTTTCATCCCAATTCTTTCTAAATCATTTCTTATGATTTTACACAAATTATTACTATTTTTAATAATTTTATCAAGGCCCGTACAGTCGATTTCCATCAACGGCCATCGAACTGCACTTACAGCGACCTTTTTCAAATTTGATTTGGACATAATTCCAAATCAAACCGTTAGATTTCAAATTTCTAATATTTGTTAGAAATCTCTTTTCGATACGAACCCAACGGTTCCGGTTTTTGGAGAATCCGACGGTTGAATCTCCCGTAATATCCGTTCGAAGTCAATGGTCGAAATTCGCGAACTGCCACGGCGCGGCACGTTCTATTCAGGCCATTATATTATATATATATATATATATATAATATAATGTGACGACCCCATACCCGATAAGACAGTGGTAAGGATAATCTTTGGAATATAACACATAAACAGATAATAACAGAACAGAAATAAATAAATACACCAGATAATGCACAATAGAATACACTGGATAAATATAATCATCAGAGTTACATAGTATGTAGGATCATTCTTAGTACAAAATACAGTTCAACTATACATAAATGTCTACTGCGGAAAAGAAAACATAATATGTACTACAGGAGTTGAACAGCATAAAAAGACGTAAATGATAGAATCCATCTTCAGCTCCAGCTATCCAGAAAGATCCTGCTAAAACCTAAATACAAGGCTGCCCGTGTAGAAAAAGGGGCACCCGAGTTTGCAAGTGAAACAAACTAAGAGTCAGTCATGGGACTGGTATGAGAAATCTACTTAACACATTTTCAAATATGGCTAATCACAGGACCACGCCACTTTCGTGGAACGGGTTCACTCCATTGGATTGCCAGTGCTTTAAACAAATAAATCTTTTAAACATCGCAATGCTTTTTATAAAAAATGAAGCCATTATAAGACTCAATTCCCATCACACATTGCAACACACATCAGAGGATAGAGTTTTACCTTATAATGGCCAAAATATGCTTGATACGGGCAAAACAAATCATTTGATATTATTGCTAGTGTAAATATGTTTCAAAAACAATTTCAATCATAACTATCAATCATAGGCGACATTAATGCCCCATACCACTATGTCTCCACATATAGGTATACAATCAAAACCGCACGATGTCGTATTTGGAAATTGGATTTCCGTCATGAACCGAGGCAAAAGATAGTCCGCACCGAATTCGAGACTCTCTAGCCCGAGCCTCAGGCAAGTACTCATTCAAGCCTTAGGAGCCACAGGGCCGGTCCACCGATATGGATCAAAATGCCTGAACACTGCATTTCCCCTCCCTTTGGGGCGTTAATGAGCCCAATGACTCCATCGGTCCCGGATCGACTGATATATCCGAGGCGCCTTGCAACAGCAACAACCACACAGGTGAAAAGTATATAAATGTCAGGGTTGCTAGGTCACTGACACCACCCTAGCTAGAAAGAAACGCATGTCCTCCCTGGATCCTTCTCCCGTTTCGGGTCCATCCCGGGGCGTGAGGCTCGCGAATTCACGTTTTACACAAAGCTATGCCACACAGGCTGTGTTTTGATCATCAACCACAAGACTTTGCTTTTCAACATGTAACACCCCGTATTTTCTGAGAATATTAAAAAAAATGGTTAATTATGAAGAAGTTATTAAGACTTGAAGTGTGTATGCATATGAGAGAAATATATATAGATATATATATAAATTAAATAAATAAATATGCAAAAAAGTTTCAAAACAGCGAATTGGGAGGGGGAATAACCGAACCGACCCATTTTTGTGTAGTGAAAAATAGATCGATTTACAGCGGAAGTCAACAAATTTCAACCTAATTTGTAATCGAAACCATGATAGAAACTAAAATTTCGTACCTTTCTTCTGTTCTTCAAGTCGAATCAAAGAGGATCTTGAGCTTGTTGAATCCAATTCCAAATCTGATCGAACCTAGTGCTTGAAGTCGAGCACCTCTATCGGAGTCCACAATCGTTGCTCTCGAATCAAATCGAGGAAGAATAAGTCAGTACTAGCTGAATTGGGATTAAATTGGGATCTAGGGTTTTGTGGATTTCGGCTGTTGTTATTATTGAGGATAAGTTCCGACCCTTTCTTTATATAATAATAGAACCGACAATCTCTCCAACCTTTTGACCCAATCACCCCTTATCTAAATAATGGAATTTGTCAAAACCCTTATATTTAAATATCCTTATCTTTAGCAACGCATGTAAGTGTGACCCTATAGGCTATGATAGCGTTGGCAACAGTTTAAAAAAATTCAGACTGTAAACAATGAGCGGCGTCTAGTAACACATCATTGTTACCCAAGCTATAATAGTGATGATTCAATACAACCTGTTGTGAATAGTGTGTCAATATAATTTAATCCTTTTAACCGTTATATCCTAGATTAAATAAAGGCATGGATTGTATCATCCTTTTATAATTTAATCTATTTTCTTGATCAATGAGTAGATTGTTCAGAACAAATCGATATTTGAGCACGGCCATGCATTTCACAGTCTCACTCAATCAAGAGGCCCATGGATATCACTACGAATATATCGTAGGGTTTAATTCTATCTAGATCATTCATAATTTGTATTCGATTCTAGATATTTCCAATAATCACCGTTATCATTACTCTGTTACGAAATAACTTTAGATGATATCAAAATATAAATATCTTCGAATAAAATTTTAATGATTTCAGGTCTGAGGACCATTATATCACTATCACTATGAGAACAACTCATGGTACTGTTAATTATATTCCATGGAGTTATCTCACGGTGGGTCAGCCCAATACGCTATTCTTCAATACGTATTTATATCTTGACTTTAATATCACGTATATTAATGATCAATGAGATGTGATCATCAGTAAATCAATATACTAGTCTCAACGCTTTATTGTTGTCCTATATAAACAATAAAACTCGACTAGGGACATTAAAGAATTATAATACTTATCATATTATATAATCTCAAGTTCAGTCTTACTCGAACTATATAATTCTGTATTATCATTCTAAGGACTTCTATTACATTATTATTTACATTACGCAGTAAATACAATATAATAGAATAATATTTTATTCCAAATAAAATAATAACATCAACAGTGTTATCAATCTCATCAAATGAATTGCCTCTAGGGCACAAACTCTAACAATCTCCCACTTGCACTAGATTCAATCATTTATGTATTGTATGCTTATGAAACTAGTGTGAGTATTAAACTTGTGCTGCGACAGAGTTTAATTCTGTAGGTCTGCAATATTACAACTTTTGTAACTTTGCAAATATGTTTATTTCTTCTGTGAACAACTTCACATAAGAATTATATTTCTTAAAATATATGTTTGGATTAACGATGAGTTTAATGTTTTAGGCCTGAGCAACAGCCATATTGTTATCGCAATGTATATCATTCGATCAACAATGAATTAAGTTCAATCATGAACTTCTTAATCCTAACATTTTATTTCTTAGAATCAGTATATACATATTTCTTGTTTTTTTTAAACTAACATTATTTGCAATAATTAACGTGTTGTCAAATAACATTTGAATTATTGCATCACTCCCACTCAATTTTTTGTCTATACAAGATTCAGTGGCATTTTGTGGTTGCGAAACGTTTCGAACTCCATTTCATTCTCATTGGTATCTCAGAGACTGGCTCTCTTTTATTAAGGATACCAATTCGAGTAATAAACCTTTTATTCTCCGAGGATATATAGAAATAATATCCATTTATTTCTTTTGGATATTCCACAAAATAGTTATATGATTTGGGTCTGAACTTATCAGAGGAAGGACATTTAATAAACGCCTTACGTCCCAAATCATCGTATTAGACACACTAGGATATTTTCTAGTCCATATCTTATATGGTGTCTTTAAATCGTTCTAGTGGGATTTTAATATAATTGTTCTAAATTTAATTTATTGGAAGATCTATATGACTTATCATTAAACGTATTATATCTTATATGGTGTGATTTCTCCGTTCAGACACACCATTCTAATATGATGTTCTAGGTGGAGTGAGTTGTGAAACAATTTCAAACTCATTTTGATAGTCATTGTATAGTTGGCTTAAATATTCTCTTTCGATCTGTTCGTAAAGTTTTATTTTCTATTTAAAATTGGTTTCTAACTTCACTTCCAATTCTTTCAACTTTTCAAAGGATTCTCATATGTGTTTCATAAGATACACATATTTGTATCTACTGACATCATCAGTGAATATAATAAAGTAATAAACCTGCTTTTAGAGTTTGTATTCATTGCTCCATGTACATCATCATGTGTTAGACCCAATACTTATCTCTTATTCACTATGTCAAGTGAAAGATGATTTAGTTATTTGCCTAATAAACAAGATCTGTATTCAAAATTAAATCATCTCAAAATTCCATCTTGTTTATAGTGCTAACTGGTAATACTAAAGGTATATTGGATTTAAATCACTAAGTTTAATCCATTCATTATTAATGTCAAGTACATTATAGTTAATGATTTACAAATATCATTAACTATTTGTGAAATTCCATACGATATTTTATTTAAATAAAAAGAATAACAATTATTCTTTTATTACAAATGAAATTCAAACTTGTCTGAACAAGATATATTATAACATTTATTTTAAAGGGAATTTCATAATAGCAATTATTTTATTTATTTTATTAAGCCAGTAAACACAACAAGAATCAACTTTCTATGGATAATCCAGCAACTTTTGTTTCATTTCCATTCGTAAGTTCACTTGTCATTTTATCTGATTTCTACTTATTCTGCAATTTCTTTAAATCAACATACATTTATGTGATTTATATCTAGTATATAATACTAGGAATGTACAAGTGGCTTATTATAACATTTATATCTTATTCAGTTGAAGTCATACTTTAACTTTGGTTTTAGATCCTCTATATTTGTTAGGACAATTACATTTGATTTGTTTGAGGACAATCCTCAAATTTCAATGTTAGTCAAGAAATTTGATTTAATTTAATTTATATCCTTCTTAAGGATTAATTTAAATTATCGAGTTATTTATTATTTAATATCTACAATAGATAATAAATAATAACTGATTCTTTAATATTTATTTAATATAAATACAAATTTTGACAATCAATATTTATATTAATATTAATATATAATTTAAACTAAAATACGCTCCCACTCAAATTAACATCCCTCTGTTTATATATACATATCGATATATATATATTGGTGTTCCAAGATCCATATCTAATCATGTTTTGACTCTGCTTTGGCAAATCCCCAAAACACAACCTTTTAGGTAGACATCTTATGTCAATTATATTTTCTATATAACTCTTGGATCGCATGTTGAACATTTTGTTCGGTATTATTCATTTGCTCAAAATGTAGAATAATTTATGCTTTTGTCTCTAAGGCCATAATCGTATTATGCAGCCTAGTTAAGTCAGACCCAATAATAGGTTAGAGCACCACATTTTACTCCATCACATATAACCAAAATAAAAGGTGCACAGCGCTTTGGCGTTAGTTACATCCAGTGACTTTGGATAGTGATGAGTATATTATTGGAAGACGTCACCATGACTTAATATAACAAAATTTGCTTTAAAGGGAATTTATAATTTGTAGCGGCGAACAATATGAGAGTTATTTATACATATCAAAATATGTGTACTTCACATCTGTAATGTCGACTGAACTTAAATAAAATATATAACATATACATATATATGTCTATAAATATTTAAATTCAATGTTACATTTAGGTTGCATCCCAACTTAATTTATGAACATTTCAAAATTATGGTTATATTATAGCTAATAAATTTTGCAAAACGATTTTGGCTTCGCTTTATATCATGTATATCATATAGACTCATGCCTAACATATTTATAAATATATTTATAAATTCAAGCCCTTAATTTAAGGCCCAATAAACCTGTTATAACATATCTGAGTTCGTATTTAAAACAATATGAATATATCAAATATACATTCATTTGCAAGCTTTATATAAGAACTCAGATTAAATATTACAGATAAGCACTATATTGGTTAAAGAAACTTTAGAAAGGGTCAGACCCTATCATAAATATTAATGCATTGTCTATTCTACAAGTACTCAGTTATAAACTCTCAATAAATAACATTATACATTGAATAATTGCCAGACAATATATGTAAATATACACATTTATATATATATACATACATATACATTTTAATATATACAGTTTAGTTAAAATGCGTACAGGACTGTCTGTGTGTATATACATACAGTTTAACAATTCTACAGCATACAAAACCTTATGGGTTACATTACATAGACAATCAACTGATCAAGCATATATGCAAATATATTTGTACAGTTTTCATTTTAAACTTATATACAGTCATACTGCTAAAGTTTGCTTCAGCAACTCTTTTGCCTTCTACTCCAATGTGTCCATTCTCTTGCCCATGTTTCCTTAGTCAAACTGATACAAGCCTCAGAGATACATCTGCATGTATTTATTAAAATAAATACAGATGGAACATTCATACGAATATAAACAAAGCATCAATAATGCAGTATATATACATATATATATCAAATATACATATATAATATTGTTTAAATTCAATTATATATATATATATATATATCAAATATATTTACATATATATGTGTGTAAAACAGCATTATCATATACTGTATGCTTGTAGATAATTGCATGTTTTGGGTATTGATTGTAGGAGGGTCAATGTCCTGATATATAAAATTGATTTAAACAATTTTAACATCAATTTTATATTCTAGACATCTACCCATTGCCTTGATGTAACACCCCACGTCCGTTAGTGTCACTCACAAAGGAAATGCACTAAGTTCTGTGGAGCATTTAGGGTAAAAGATGCAGATAAATTACAAGACAGACAAAAATTAAACAGCGGAAAATAAAACTTTGCTTTATTGATAAATAGTTTGTACAATGATTTCTTTACAATATCAGAGTATCATCTGTCTTACAAAATAAAGAAGCATGAAAATACATTTATATTCCCCAAATTTAGCAAGAGCCAGCCATAGCATCTGAAAAGAGAATCCAAGCAAACTTTGACAAATCTTCAAGCTGGGAAAGGGTGACATTCCAACTTAACCTGAGCTATACTATTCCCTCCTCTACTACCTGGGAGGGGGGGGGGAATGGAAGAGAATAAGACGAAAGAAAAACAGAGTCAGACATAAAAGCCTGAGTAAGTTCAGTAACTTCTAGCATGTGAACATGGAAAAACAAAACGACATGAATTAACTGAATACAAGATTACACCATGACGGTAGGGTCAACAAGATTAGACAAGGTAATCACAAGATATGCTAAGATAAGACTAACTGGATAGGCTTTAATACTTTCGCCGCTTCGCTATTTCCTTGTTATACTATATCTCTACACCACCTAACTAGTGTCCCAACTAGTAACGATAACGTGATCCCAATCCCTATATTTTCCATTTCCTTCCGGCACACATTCATTATTTGTTACTTGGATCAAATCTAGGGTTTTCTATCAAGTGCTTTCTAGATTTAACTAGAGTTTACGCTATCCGCTGAACGCTTCTCGAATTCAGGATTTATGCCACCTACTTCAACTAGGAATTATGCTACCTGTCGAATGATTCCCCATGTCTAGGACACACTACCTAGAGTGGTATATGTTCCTATACTTCCCCATGTCTGTATCGCGAATCGTTATCGCTTGTCTAGATGCACATGTCCTGTAATGTGCGACCCGAGTCCTGTGTCTGGGCAAATTAAGGAATACAGAACTCGGTCGGGAGCTTTCAGATATCTGCCGATGCAGATGCTAAGGTCTGTTTTTATTCCAGTGGCTATGGTCCCACTTGACCCCTCCCTCAACTAATGAAAGGCATACCTTGTAAAATGAGAACTATACGCCGGCCCCCGGTGCCCCGCTATCCTATGGCCATCCGCAACCATAACTAGATAGCAAGTATATGGTCTTTTGGAGTTCTCCGTCATTCCGCTTCACGTATCTCGATTGACTCAAGATGGATGGTAGACGACGAGTTGCTATCACAGGGCTACCGTCTTCTCGCCGAATCACGCTGGTCCATCCTGGTCTTTAGGTTGCCATGTATTGCAAGGCATACTCCTGGTTCTTCTACGCAGACCTTAACCTCTTTGGGCCCAGGCGGATCATCTGCAGCCTCACAGAGGGATACCAAGACTACCCTCACGTCCCCTCGAAGCTTCGGGCTTCGTAACCCAATTCGTTGGAGCCTTCTTTTTTAATCAGACGGACGTTCGCTCCTCCTCGTGTTATACTAAGAATTACTACTTAGTTTTGTCAACTAAGGTTTACCACTTAGTTTCCAGAATCGTTGTTTTCTTAACTAAGGTTTTCTACTTAGTTCTCTTTCCCGTCAATTTGGATTGGTTAAGTGTCATTAGTCAATTCAAGCCAACTTAACCCTCTTCATTCATCCTGTTAAACTGGTTAAGTGTTATCAGTAATTCATGATGTCTTAACCCTACCACAACCAAGTTATATTGGTTAAGTATTTATTACTTAACCCTACCCATTCACCCTGTGTTGGTTAAGCGTTCCTTTTTAACTTAACCTTGCCGTCTGTTTTAACTAACATGTTATTGTTATGGTTAAGTATTATCCCTTCATGTTTTAGACTTAACCCCATTCCTCTATCACAACCTGATGGTTAAGTGTTCAAGTTTACTTAACCCTATGGTCTAGCCCAGCTAACATATCAAAATTGGCTCAGTGTATTAAATCTTACTTAACCCCAACCTCTAGTCTAGTTAACATGTTAATTTGGCTAAGTGTTTTCTTAGTTACTTAACCTCTACAAATCTTGTCTTGTTACCATGAGTTTGGTTAAGTGTCCCTGTGGACTTAGCCCTCCGTTCTAGCTTAACTGTGCTTAAGTTGATTAAGTGTTCCTATGGACTTAACCCTCCCATCCTAACTTATCTGTATGAACCTAACCCCACCTACTAGTCTTGTTATCATGTTGAGTTGGTTAAGTGTCTTAGTTAACTTAACCCTAGCATTCTTGTTCTAGCTTTAACTAAATAAATTAAAGCCACGACCACTCACATTAGACAGATATTGTTGCGATTACTGGATGTGCCGGTTGGTTCCGGGCAGGTTTACATCGCAACTCAGTCTAACCTCGGGTTAGGCCTATTCGTGTTTTCTAGTTCAAAGGGTTTTGATTAATTTTCAAATCAGGTTTTGAAAGTAACCATCCCGTCCGTCGGATCAGTTAGGGATAGCCAAGGAGAGCAGGAAACTTGTATTTTCCAAACTCAAGCCTAGACACTATCCTCTCTGTCACCCTAGAATTTTCTGGTTTATTATTAAAAGAGATGTCGTTAACAAACCTTTAATTTGTCTAAATTAACATTTCCTCATTTAGGACAAATTTTATAAGTAAATTAATCCTAATTTACTTATTTCCCAATTACTCTTTTAATGTAAATTGTCAACATTTATTCTTATGGCCCTTTTCCCCTCTATATCATATTTATGCTTTTTGGTATGTAAACCATACCAAATGAAGTTTCACTAACCATGATTTTGCTAACCCTGACAACTACTCCCAATTATGGCCAATTTTACATTTATGCCAGTATACTTATCATGCCAAATTAGCCAATCTAATTCCGATTCAACATTATAATTTACATCAAACTAGACTTATTACTCTAGTTCACTATTCATGTAAATGCTAGATTTACATGTCACTGCTAGATTCAAATTACACATCTTATAATTCATGTCAAATTTATCCAATTTGCATTTCTATGAACATGCCATAATACATGTTCCCAATTTATGCCAATTTCCAAGTTAAACTACGTTTTAGTAAATTTCATATTTTTCCCCAAATCGCATTCCCACTGTTCGTACAATCGTGTTTCAATCTAGATTATAGCTAAATCTAGATTCGTAGCAAATAGGGAATGAACCAAAGATTGCTATGAAAAGGGTAGATATAACAACTGGCATAAAATGGTTTTGAATAACGACGTAGTTCAAGAACATGGGTAGACCTAACTTAATAGGTAAATTCCCAAGGTCTAAAACCAAGAATAGACAGAGTAGGTTCAAGAACATGGGTAGACCTAACTTAATAGGTAAATTCCCATAGTCTAAAACCAAAGAAAACCAAGGACAAGCAGAATAAATAATCGGGTTTAGCCCCAATCTCAGAATCACAGAACTTAAGCAACACTTTCCTAGTCATGAATCATAGGTTTTTAATCACAGACATCCTTGTTATGTCATAGGTAATAGTTTATGTTTTCTAATCAAAGGCATAGGTTTAGTCAAGGAAATAATCCTCATAGTCACAGTCACAATCATAGGCAAAGTTCATAGTAATAGGCAGTGTCCATAGTCATAGGTAATGTCCATAGTCATAGGCAATGTCCATTGTCATAGGAAAATGTTCATAGTCATAGGCATATGGTTTTTAGGTCCATAGTTTCATAGTCACGGTCTTATTTGTCTTTGAATCATGACAGTTCTTAATTAGGTCCAAAGAGATAGGCACATATTCGAATAGAAAGAAAGAGAATTGGCATATTCTTTTATTCCTTTAATTTCATGTCATGAACAAAGAAAAACGTTCAAATCTAGAAATAACTGACTTACAGAGATTTAGATTAGAAAAGAAAGATGGCGTTGCTAAGATTCGTAGAAAATCATTCGTTGAAGTCGTTTGAACCTCCTTTTGAATCCTAGCTTGAATCTCTTCTTCTTGAAAGTCTTTTGAGTAGCATCTCCTCGTCTTGTTTTATTTTATATATATTATTTTATTTATTATTTGATTAAGAGGAGGAGAGGAAGCCATGTTTACTAAGAATCTCTGCAGCATAAGGGTAGAGAAGAATTGTGAATAGAGAAGAAGACCAGGGTTGTTTATATAGTTGCTCAAGACCTTATCGTACACGCAGCGCTGAGTCAGCATTGAACCTAGTTAAGAAAATAGTCCAGGTTCGTAGATGAATCTAGCCAAATCTTATCGTACATGCAGTGCTAAGTCAACATTGGGTCCCACAAGCTGTTTTGGCGCAGAAATTTGAATTTCGAAATTTTGAATTCCTGGAATTTATTTAACTGTTTTATTCACATGAAATATTCTTATATGTATACAATTCCTTTAACGACCATTTTACGCGTATATATATATACGCACAACTTTCATTTTATTTTCAAAATTCAAACGATGTTGCACCGTTATTTAGTTCTTTCCATATTTCATTTACTATAGCCTTATCTTAAATTTTATCTTTCATATACATATATTTCTGCATATATATATATATATATATATTCTCATGTATATACATATATTTTCTTTATTTCCTTATATGTACATTCTTATCCTTTCAAATTTTGAATTTGTATATGTAAATATATTTGCATGTTCAGTTGGCCCTCTTTATAACATAGATAAATATTATGCTGCCGTCGGGGTTCGAACCCCCGACCTCCATGTTACAAATCCAATGCCTTAACCAACTGAGCTACAAAGTCTTTTGTTAATAAGTCTTAGAACAATGATAATTATTGTTCTTTCCTTACTTCTCTTTTTCATGTTAGTTACAATACTTAAATTAAACCAATGCATGAATCTTTTTCTTTTAATGTTAATGCATTATGTTTGCAAATCAGTGCATGCAACATATTTACATCGCATGCAACCAATCTTTTTTTTCATATATTAATTAATTTTCATTATACATCACCATATTAATCCTATCTGTGGATATATATACATTTTTAATTACATTAAAAATACGGGGTGTTACATTCTCCCCCACGTAAAAGGATTTCGTCCCCGAAATCTTCTAGTTTGGAAGAATGTGTCCTACCATCCAATCACCCATATACTCAACCATCCAATCACAAGCATCCATTGTCCTTAAAAGATTTCTAATGCTTTCATGTTCATATGCATAGTGTGTGTGTATGTCTTTATCTACTGTAAAATCAGGCGGTCTACTGATTCAGTCGACCTCCTTAATGCGAATAATGTCAGTGCCATGCGTCCAATCATGTATGCAAGCATCCCTAGTTACGTAAATACTACATGCGTGCACGACCATTCATCCATATGCAACATCCATATGATAACATATCAGGCTCAACTTAAATACATATCTGTAAATGCAATATGAAAACGTCCGAACTGATCTAGTGTCTAATTCGTATGCATATGCATTCACAAGCAACCATTAGCAACCACTTGCAACCATCAACCATAACATGTTTCAAATACATGTTTACATCCATTGGCTTCTACCTAAGGATCGAAGATACGACCTAGGTGATATACTTTGGAAAGAGAGAAACAATTATGTGCAAATCTCCTAAACAAAGAAATCAAGGATACACCCCTAAGGAAAAGGGTATGACGCTAGTATCTTGCCTTCTTGAGCTTTACTCCACTGTATCTTAACTAATTTAACTTCACGATTGTGAAGTTTCCGACCTCCAATTCCAAAATAAACAGATGTCAATCACGGTACCAAGTATACGTACTAAGATGATTAAAGGTTTCCCTCTTATCCGTTATGCCATAACTATAAGAGTCGAAAGGTCACTATGTGCTCTTTGGAGTGCCTACCACAACTATTCATCTCTCCCACAAACCATCCAAACAGAACTCGACATTCCTCAAGTACAAGCCCCAAAGGCCTAAACCAATATCATACAAGCACTCAAGGAATATCTCCCCCGAATTTAGACGATCTACATGAGATGATATAAGTAAACTCGATAGCTATTCTCAAATCCCTACTAAAAAAATAAAAAAAAATAAAATGGTCGGACCACCAATTGGATTTGAGACTCTAGTGGGATCTTTCTACTATACAAGTACTATGGTGCAGAGACCCAACTATGGAAGTGGATATGAACAAATGAGAAGCGCTAGAACCTAAGGAAATAGCACGAACAGAAAACTAGACTCTTCCAACTGGACTACCTTTATCCTAGGTATGCTTGGTGGCGAAAGCATGTACTTGTCCTTCTGAAAATCTCGTCCTCGTTCTTGCCCTTGTCCTTAAGTATATGCCCTATCATACCCTAGTAAAGATACTTCCTCTTGTCTTAGGTTTTATAATTTCTTACTCCTTCGTGTGCTAAGTCTACATCCATGAATTCCTCATCCTAGGGTTATGCTCCTTAGTCAAACTCCTCATCCCCTTCCGTGTGTAGTCATGTTGACAAATCTCTCGAAAACTGCCTCCATCGTCCGGAAAACCTTATAAGCTTTGAAAGAATACTGCCCGTAGATGAAACAACTACGGCTATGGATGGAAGCCGGGCACTACTTTGCCCTTCGATGAGGTTACCTCCCAGAAAGCCAGGAGCCCCTGAGATTCAAGAAAGAAGGAGACAAGAATTTAAATAGAGGAAGAGAAGATAGTGCGTATGGCTTTGGGGAATATGCCTTTAAAACAAATCTTTTCTCTTGAAAATGCTTCTTTAAAAACCGTTTTGAAAAATAATTTTTCAAATCTTTTTTTTGATCTAGTAACCTTCAGCTCTGATACCACGTGTAACACCCCACGTCCGTTAGTGTCACTCACAAAGGGAATGCACTAAGTTCTGTGGAGCATTTAGGGTAAAAGATGCAGATAAATTACAAGACAGACAAAAATTAAACAGCGGAAAATAAAACTTTGCTTTATTGATAAATAATTTGTACAATGATTTCTTTACAATATCAGAGTATCATCTGTCTTACAAAATAAAGAAGCATGAAAATACATTTATATTCCCCAAATTTAGCAAGATCCAGCCATAGCATCTGAAAAGAGAATCCAAGCAAACTTCGACAAATCTTCAAGCTGTGAAAGGGTGACATTCCAACTTAACCTGAGCTATACTATTCCCTCCTCTACTACCTAGGGGGGGGAATGGAAGAGTAAGACGAAAGAAAAACAGAGTCAGACATAAAGCATGAGTAAGTTCAGTAACTTCTAGCATGTGAATATGGAAAAACAAAACAACATGAATTAACTGAATACAAGATTACACCATGACGGTAGGGTCAACAAGATTAGACAAGGTAATCACAAGATATGCTAAGATAAGACTAACTGGATATGCTTTAATACTTTCGCCGCTTCGCTATTTCCTTGTTATACTATATCTCTGCACCACCTAACTAGTGTCCCAACTAGTAACGATAACGTGATCCCAATCCCTATATTTTCCATTTCCTTCCGGCATACTTTCATTATTTGTTACCTGGATCAAATCTAGGGTTTTCTATCAAGTGCTTTCTTGATTTAACTAGAGTTTACGCTATCCGCTGAACGCTTCCCAAATTCAGGATTTATGCCACCTACTTCAACTAGGAATTATGCTACCTGTCGAACGATGCCCCCAAGTCTAGGACACACTACCTAGAGTGGTATATGTTCCTATACTTCCCCACGCCTGTACCGCGAATCGTTATCGCTTGTCTAGATGCACATGTCCTGTAATGTGCGACCCGAGTCCTGTGTCAGGGCAAATCAAGGAATACAGAACTCGGTCGGGAGCTTTCAGATATCTGCCGATGTAGATGCTAAGGTCTGTTTTTATTCCAGTGGCTATGGCCCCACTTGACCCCTCCCTCAACTAATGAAAGGCATACCTTGTAAAATGAGAACTATACGCGGGCCCCCGGTGCCCCACTATCCTATGGCCATCCGCAACCATAACTAGATAGCAAGTATATGGTCTTTTGGAGTTCTCCGCCTTTCCGCTTCACGTATCTCGATTGACTCAAGATGGATGGTAGACGACGAGTTGCTATCACAGGGCTACCGTCTTCTCGCCGAATCACGCTGGTCCATCCTGGTCTTTAGGTTGCCATGTATTGCAACCAAGGCATACTCCTGGTTCTTCTACGCAGACCTTAACCTCTGTGGGCCCAGGCGGATCATCTGCAGCCTCACAGAGGGATACCAAGACTACCCTCACGTCCCCTCGAAGCTTCGGGCTTCGTAACCCAATTCGTTGGAGCCTTCTTTTTTAATCAGACGGACGTTCGCTCCTCCTCGTGTTATACTAAGAATTACTACTTAGTTTTGTCAACTAAGGTTTACCACTTAGTTTCCAGAATCGTTGTTTTCTTAACTAAGGTTTCTACTTAGTTCTCTTTCCCGTCAATTTGGATTGGTTAAGTGTCATTAGTCAATTCAAGCCAACTTAACCCTCTTCATTCATCCTATTAAACTGGTTAAGTGTTATCAGTAATTCATGATGACTTAACCCTACCACAACCAAGTTATATTGGTTAAGTATTTATTACTTAACCCTACCCATTCACCCTGTGTTGGTTAAGCGTTCCTTTTTAACTTAACCTTGCCCGTCTGTTTTAACTAACATGTTATTGTTATGTTTAAGTATTATCCCATCATGTTTTAGATTTAACCCCATTCCTCTATCACAACCTGATGGTTAAATGTTCAAGTTTACTTAACCCTACGGTCTAGCCCAGCTAACATATCAAAATTGGCGAAGTGTATTATATCTTACTTAACCCCAACCTCTAATCTAGTTAACATGTTAATTTGGCTAAGTGTTTTCTTAGTTACTTAACCTCTACAAATCTTGTCTTGTTACCATGAGTTTGGTTAAGTGTCCCTGTGGACTTAGCCCTCCGTTCTAGCTTAACTGTGCTTAAGTTGGTTAAGTGTTCCTATGGACTTAACCCTCCCATCCTAACTTAACTGTATGAACCTAACCCCACCTACTAGTCTTGTTATCATGTTGAGTTGGTTAAGTGTCTTAGTTAACTTAACCCTAACATTCTTGTTCTAGCTTTAACTAAATAAATTAAAGCCACGACCACTCACATTAGACAGATATTGTTGCGATTACTGGATGTGCCGGTTGGTTCCGGGCAGGTTTACATCGCAACTCAGTCTAACCTCGGGTTAGGCCTATTCGTGTTTTCAAGTTCAAAGGGTTTTGATTAATTTTCAAATCAGGTTTTGAAAGTAATGATCCCGTCCGTCGGATCAGTTAGGGATAGCCAGGGAGAGCAGGAAACTTGTATTTTCCAAACTCAAGCCTAGACACTATCCTCTCTGTCACCCTAGAACTTTCTGGTTTATTATTAAAAGAGATGTCGTTAACAAACCTTTAATTTGTCTAAATTAACATTTCCTCATTTAGGACAAATTTTATAAGTAAATTAATCCTAATTTACTTATTTCCCAATTACTCTTTTAATGTAAATTGTCAACATTTATTCTTACGACCCATTTTCCCCTCTATATAATATTTATGCTTTTTGGTATGTAAACCATACCAAATGAAGTGTCACTAACCATGATTTTGCTAATCCTAACAACTACTCCCAATTATGGCCAATTTCACATTTATGCCAATATACTTATCGTGCCAAATTAGCTAATCTAATTCCGATTCAACATTCTAATTTAGGTCAAACTAGACTTATTACTCTAGTTCACTATTCGTGTAAATGCTAGATTTACATGTCACTACTAGATTCAAATTACACATCTTATAATTCATGTCAAATTTATCCAATTTGCATTTCTATGAACATGCCATAATACATGTTCCCAATTTATGCCAATTTCCAAGTTAAACTACGTTTTAGTAAATTTCATATTTTGCCCCAAATCGCATTCCCACTGTTCGTACAATCGTGTTTCAATCTAGATTATAGCTAGATCTAGATTCGTAGCAAATAGGGAATGAACCAAAGATTGCTATGAAAAGGGTAGATATAACAACTGGCATAAAATGTTTTTGAATAACGACGTAGGTTCAAGAACATGGGTAGACCTAACTTAATAGGTAAATTCTCAAGGTCTAAAACCAAGAATAGACAGAGTAGGTTCAAGAACATGGGTAGACCTAACTTAATAGGTAAATTCCCATAGTCTAAAACCAAAGAAAACCAAGGACAAGCAGAATAAATAATCAGGTTTAGCCCCAATCTCAAAATCACATAACTTAAGCAACACTTTCCTAGTCATGAATCATAGGTGTTTAATCACAGACGTCCTTGTTATGTCATAGGTAATAGTTTATGTTTTCTAATTAAAGGCATAGGTTTAGTCAAGGAAATAATCCTCATAGTCACAGTCACAATCATAGGCAATGTTCATAGTCATAGGCAGTGTCCATAGTCATAGGCAATGTCCATAGTCATAGGCAATGTCCATTGTCATAGGCAAATGTTCATAGTCATAGGCATATAGTTTTTAGGTCCATAGTTTCATAGTCACGGTCTTATTTGTCTTTGAATCATGACAGTTCTTAATTAGGTCCAAAGAGATAGGCACAGATTCGAATAGAAAGAAAGAGAATTGGCATATTCTTTTATTCCTTTAATTTCATGTCATGAACAAAGAAAAACGTTCAAATCTAGAAATAACTGACTTTCAGAGATTTAGATTAGAAAAGAAAGATGGCGTTGCTATGATTCGTAGAAAATCATTCGTTGAAGTCGTTTGAACCTCCTTTTGAATCCTAGCTTGAATCTCTTCTTCTTGAAAGTCTTTTGAGCAGCATCTCCTCGTCTTGTTTTATTTTATATATATTATTTTATTTATTATTTGATTAAGAGGAGGAGAGGAAGCCATGTTTACTAAGAATCTTTGCAGCATAAGGGTAGAGAAGTATTGTGAATAGAGAAGAAGACCAGGGTTGTTTATATATTTGCTCAAGACCTTATCGTACACGCAGCGCTGAGTCAGCATTGAACCTAGTTAAGAAAATAGTCCAGGTTCGTAGATGATTCTAGCCAAATCTTATCGTACATGCAGTGCTAAGTCATCATTGGGTCCCACAAGCTGTTTTGGCGTAGAAATTTGAATTTCGAACTTTTGAATTCCTGAAATTTATTTAACTGTTTTATTCACATGAAATATTCTTATATGTATACAATTCCTTTAACGACCATTTTACGCGTATATATATATACGCACAACTTTCATTTTATTTTCAAAATTCAAACGATGTTGCACCGTTATTTAATTCTTGCCATATTTCATTTACTATAGCCTTATCTTAAATTTTATCTTTCATATACATATATTTCTGCATATATATATATATATATTCTCATGCATATACATATATTTTCTTTATTTCCTTATATGTACGTTCTTATCCTTTCAAATTTTGAATTTGTATATGTACATATATTTACATGTTCAGTTGGCCCTCTTTAAAACAGAGATAAAAATTATGCTGCCGTCAGGGTTCGAACCCCCGACCTCCATGTTACAAATCCATTGCCTTAACCAACTGAGCTACAAAGTCTTTTGTTAATAAGTCTTAGAACAATGATAATTATTGTTCTTTCCTTACTTCTCTTTTTCATGTTAGTTACAATACTTAAATTAAACCAATGCATGAATCTTTTTCTTTTAATGTTAATGCATTATGTTTGCAAATTAGTGCATGCAACATATTTACATCGCATGCAACCAATCTTTTTTTTTCATATATTAATTAATTTTCATTATACATCACCATATTAATCCTATCTGTGGATATATATACATTTTTAATTACATTAAAAATACGGGGTGTTACACTTGAAGTCTACTATACAAACTATACTCTTATAGCCTGTTATAAAACTCTTATATATGTAATATCAGTTTTACTAAATGATATAATTTATACATATATATACAGTTCAAACAACATCAGATTCCAACTATACATACAAAACAGATTTTAAGGTTTATTAAAAGCCAAAAGATTTACATATCTTATGTATATGTACTATTGCAAATCTTATTTGCAATGTTGTATTATGAACCGATCAATATAGGATCATTCTTTGGATGGTATGTATCTGTGATGCTAATAATTTTGCAAGTTTATAAGCAAACAATAAACAATGTAATTGTCAAACAAAATCATAACACATAGATGCATCAATATGGATCATATTAGTGTTGTTGATTTTTCTTTCTGAATAAACACAGTTATAATCACATATATATATATAATACACACACACACACACACACACACACACACATATATATATATATATATAACTGAAGTGAATACAGAACTATCAAGTGACATAGGCATACTTACAAAATGATTAAACTGTTTGTTTCAATCAACCAATATACATCTATATATGGCCCAGTTTAATTTTCAATTGATACATATATGACATGTAATAGACCTCAAGTATATTTATACTCATATAAATCAGATGCAATATATATAGAGTTATACAGTGGATTGTGAATATTACTAAATCAACAATATTCACATATATAAACAGACAGTTCCGCTTCATTTTAAAAGGTGAGATGCAGCATTTTATATATACATGCAAATTTTAAAACCAACACAAGTTCATACTTGTGTCAGATTTTATGCAGTATGATTATCAATAAATTTGATAATTTTATAGAGTTTTAATACTCATGTATACACACATATGGTGTTAAATCAAAAAGGGCAAATCATATTTGCTTTATGTAAAAGGTATATCTAAAATATACACATTTATATACAACAGAGGATTATAACGGAAAGCAAAACATATGCAGTAACATTTACAACCATTCCACTTAGTATAATCAGGTGATCTACATATGTAAACACAGTGATAATTGCAGCAAATGGATTTAGTAGTTAGCAATATTTATCACTCAGATTAAAAGATCGAAATCTTGTTAATATCGTACAAAGTGAGGACAAATCATCGTCTCATGACCAATATCAAATCATATTTGGTCTCTGTCATAAAATCGATAGTTTCGTAACTGGAACACACTTAAATCAAACAAGCTTTGATCATTATTTTAGAATTGTATATTCATATGAACAAATCTAAAATTATGCAATGTATAAGCATTAAATTGATTTTAAACAAAACAGTTTTGTTTCATATATCACTGTGTTATAGCTAGATAAAAGGGTATCACTGTGTTATAGCTAGATTCAAAAGGATTTTCAAATCATTTCAGATCATAAAATAAAACCATGATATCAAATATACTTTGATGAATCATACGACCAGTGAATATTCATCAATACAAAACTTAATATCTAATATTAAATAAATAATAACTTTACCTGTAAACAGTTTAGAATTATATATTAAAGCTGTCAATAGGTATATACATTATCCTTTTGATAAAATCTAGCCATGAAGTCCGAAAGAAAATCAGGTTGATTTATGCTATTTTTATATGCACACATGTTTGTTTTATACGGAAGAAAATAATATTAAGTCACTAATACTGACTTTCAGTATTTCCACTTACTGTCTAACAGTTATCAGTTTCAGACATACACATATATAAATATATGTATACTTTATATGTATATATACATAAAACAATTGTGGCAACGTTTATCCAACCCCTTTCTTGTCCATCAGGCAATAACATACTTTATGAAATCAGTATTTCAAAATGAAATAAGATTGCCATGCTATTCTTGATCAATCAAATTGATTTTGATTTATCATTGGGTTCTATTAAGGATAGATAGAATAACAATTATTTAAGATTTTAGTTAAAATCAGATTTTAACTATCAATAAATGCTATTTATAATAATTTTAAAATTCCAGATTTGAATACTATTTATGCACCAATAGTATGAAATCCAATTCAGTATTCTCAATAATTGGACTTATCTCCAGCTTTGTATCAAAATACAAATTTTATTTTCAGTGAACCAAGGTAAGCTTGAAGTTCAGCACAGATTATAACAGATTTTTCTTTTGTTAATAGGTATGAAATACCATGCCATAAATACAAGGATGAAGACTTTCTACAACTCAAATCTGTAATTTAATAACCGGTATTATTATAGAGTAAAACAGGACATCATAGGTTACATAAAATAGATATGATTCTAAATCTATCTGGTTTTATAAATAAAGGTATATAGATCCAAACACATACAGACTTGAAAACTTTGATGTGATTCAAAGTCTATCTATTATATATATTTAAATCTTCTGTAACAATTACAGAATGAAATAATAATTGTTTTCTTTTAAAACCAGATTCAAAATACAGGTTAAACCTTTTACACTAACATAGGAATTTGAATTTTAGTCACTCAGAATTGAATTAATATCGTATATTAATTCGAAGTCATTCAAACGAACAAGACTAAATTTGTTCGTTACAAAACCGATTATAGTTCATAATTGAATGTTTACAAAATTCGAGATCTCATCAGTTTGATGTTCATAACATCGACTAACATGTTATTGTAACAATTTTGGGGCCTAACCAATACTCGAATCAAAATAACCATGAGCTCTAATACCATTGTAGTGAAAAATAGATCGATTTACAGCGGAAGTCAACAAATTTCAACCTAATTTGTAATCGAAACCATGATAGAAATTAAAATTTCGTACCTTTCTTCAGTTCTTCAAGTTGAATCAAAGAGGATCTTGAGCTTGTTGAATCCAATTCCAGATTTGATCGAACCTAGTGCTTGAAGTCGAGCACCTCTATCGGAGTCCACAATCGTTGCTCTCGAATCAAATCGAGGAAGAATAAGTCAGTACTAGCTGAATTGGGATTAAATTGGGATCTAGGGTTTTGTGGATTTCGGCTGTTATTATTATTGAGGATAAGGTCCGACCCTTTCTTTATATAATAATAGAACCGACAATCTCTCCAACCTTTTGACCCAATCACCCCTTATCTAAATAATGGAATTTGTCAAAACCTTTATATTTAAATATCATTATCTTTAGCAATGCATGTAAGTGTGACCCTATAGGCTATGATAGCGTTGGCAACAGTTTAAAATAATTCAAACTGTAAACAATGAGCGGCGTCTAGTAACACATCATTGTTACCCAAGCTATAATAGTGATGATTCAATACAACCTGTTGTGAATAGTGTGTCAATATAATTTAATCCTTTTAACCGTTATATCCTAGATTAAATAAAGGCATGGATCGTATCATCCTTTTATAATTTAATCTGTTTTCTTGATCAATGAGTAGATTGTTCAGAACAAATCGATATTTGAGCATGGCCATGCATTTCACAGTCTCACTCAATCAAGAGGCCCATGGATATCACTACGAATTTATCGTAGGGTTAAATTCTATCTAGATCATTCATAATTTGTATTCGATTTTAGATATATCCAATAATCACCGTTATCATTACTCTGTTACGAAATAACTTTAGATGATATCAAAATATAAATATCTTCGAATAAAATTATAATGATTTCAGGTCTGAGGACCATTATATCACTATCACTATGAGAACAACTCATGATGCTGTTAATTATATTCCATGGAGTTATCTCATGGTGGGTCAGCCCAATACGCTATTCTTCAATACGTATTTATATCTTGACTTTAATATCACGTATATTAATGATCAATGAGATGTGATCATCAGTCAATCAATATACTAGTCTCAACGCTTTATTGTTGTCCTATATAAACAATAAAACTCGACTAGGGACATTAAAGAATTATAATACTTATTATATTTTATAATCTCAAGTTCAGTCTTACTCGAACTATATAATTCTGTATTATCATTCTAAGGACTTCTATTACATTATTATTTATATTACGCAGTAAATACAATATAATAGAATAATATTTTATTCCAAATAAAATAATAACATCAACAGTGTTATCAATCTCATCAAATGAATTGTCTCTAGGGCACAAACTCTAACATTTTGAGGTTGACCCGAGCCCCGTTGGGTCGACTAGGGGTTAATTCAGGGTGTTTGGCTGTCATCCGGTGGGCCGATTTGCTCAAATGCAGATTTTGCATTTGAATGGTTATCACGATTCAGGGTTAATCTAATGGTCCTAAATAACTTCCTACACCTATATATACATCCCTAACCTAAACCTAAATCTCATATACAATTCTCTAGCCTCCATTGCTCTCTTCCTCTCAAAAAATAAATAAATCAATGGCGTCTCTACTCTGCTGAAACCTAATCTAGGACTTGTGCTTCTTCTTCCTCCAATTCTGATTAGGATTAAAAGAGAACAGCCACAACACCTTTTTCTTTTAGAATCCAACCAAGGCAAGTGCAGTTATTTTCCGATATAAACTTTAATTATAATTGTGACATGATTGTAAATCTGAATTTGAGATTGTGTATGTTCGGTTCTGATCTATTTTATTCTATATCTCTTTCTTTTTTCTGTTCTATAGCCAGGCTACCCCGAGCCTGCGCCAAATCTCGTAAGAGATTAACGCACGAACGTTAAACTTTGGGACAAATAATGAATGATGGCATAATTGGACATGGCTAATCTGTGACTAAAATGACATAGCTTGTAAACTAGATTTAGATTTGTGCATATTCTGTGAATTGGAAGAAGAGGAACCATTGTATATTAACATGTGACTTGAGACATTGGACATAACGCATATTTTTGAATTAAAGATCTGTTATAATTTAAAGTTCTAGATTGTTGGGCGTATTGTTTATATAAAGATTCATGATTTGGGATAAAAAGGGAATATGACTTAGGTGTGAAGATTTATGTTAAGATTAGATAACTATTAAATGTGAATAACACCTAAGTGGGAGATTTTTAAATATATGACATGCATTGAAATCGATGGCTATATTTGGTATAATTTATATGTGAATCTTTTGTACTAGGCAAGTTTAACTAAATTTGAGACGTGTGTTATATGGTAAATTATGACCATAATCTGTGCCATGTAAATTTAATTCAAACATAGGGTATATGATAATATTGTGAATCAAGACTATTATTTATGCACGTGAAATTAGGCAAGATTTATAATTAGGCAAGATATGAAACTTTAAGAAATGATTAAATCTGATATATTTGCCTAATTTGCTAGTTTTGTTACATTGCCTAATCTGCTAGTTCTGTTATATTGCTTAATCTGCTAGTTCTGCTCTACTGCTTAGTCTGCTAGATTTGTTCATCTGCCAAATCTGTCATCTGCTAAGTCTGTTGAAAATGCTAAATCTGCTAGTTTGCTTAATCTGCTAAGTCGCCTAATCTGAGAAATCTGTTATCTGCTATATCTGTTGGGTTGATATAATTAGTCCGCTATTGACATAATCTGAATTGGCTATAGTTATGAATAATTGACATGTATATTAGGCGTGGGTATAAATGGTAAATCATTAATTAATTGGCCGCAAAGATAAACATGGCTAACTCGAGGTTAGAATGAGTTTGCGGCGTAATTCTGCCCGGAACCGCCCGGCATATTCCAGTGGTCGCAAACAATAGGTTCTAATGTGAGAAGTTAGTCATAACGTGCTTGAAACCTGAGGTTAGACTCAGTTTGCGACAGAAACCTGCCCGGAACCAACCGGCCTAACCAGTAGCCGCAAACTGTCAGTCTAATGTGAGAGGTTTGGGCATTAATATTTAATTAATGAAAATCTGAGATGATTATGATGTCTAAAACGTGTTGGGTAAGGTTAAACCAATTGGACCAATGAATCTGATAAACCCGTTTCGTGAATCCGTAGGCCCAATATAAAGTTAGATAATCTGAAACCAGTTAATCTGTAAGCCTGTTAATCCGAACATCTGATCCGTTAGTCTGAAAACCTGTTAACTTGATTGTCTGATCTGTGAACTAGTTAATCTAAATTTTGTATGTCTGAAACTTGTAGACAAATTAGACTAAAATCTGTTAGTCTGGGGACACAAGGTTAGGAGGGGAATTACTTGTGTAATCTTTTGTTTGGGACCCATATTAGTCAGTAACCCTTTCCCGTATCAAAACTTTGACCCAACAGTAGGTAGGGTCCGGGCACGATTACTGAACTAATTATAAGCGGTTCATTCTGATAATGGCGAGGGGTGTTGATGGTGCGTTCCTACCGGTCATGTGCGTGCATGGATCCCGGTCTGCCTCTGAGGATGTAAGACGCCGTGACATCTGTAAATAGGTCTGCGTCATTCAAAGGTTGCCACTTTAGGGAATGATACACCCTTCGGTGGGGCTGGCACAGGGTATTTATGTATTAGGGAGCCGATCGCTTGGGGTAGGGTTTTAGGGTACACTTAGTTCTGTCTGTTTCTGTTGGTACTGTCTGTTTCTGTTGGGTGGCAACACCTGTCTGTTTCTGCGTGGTACCGTCTGTTCGGGTGGTAAAGGCCCAATTACTAGTGTACACCTTATGCTACATTCTGCTTCTGTCTGTTTCTGATCGGGTGGTAAAGGCCCATTACTAGCGTGGAAATTATTCTGTACCTGTTTCTGTTTCAGTTTAGACATTAGGGTGACACCTAATTCTGTTATACTAGTATTAGTGCAGAGAAGTGTAAAGCAATAGCTTATATCATTCTGTTCTTATGTCATATCTGCTACGTCTGTTACAGTTATCTCTCATCCAGTTTTATTTTCATGTCATGTTATTATTATCTATTCATAACTGAAAATCACTGGACTTGCCAGACTTTTGTCTGACCCTTGTTGTTTCGCCTCCTTTCTTCCGTTCCCCCCCTCCCCAAGGTTATCCAAGGAGGGAATACTTTAGCTTGATCCTGATTTCTCTCTGCTTGAAGTGCTTAAAGTATGGCTTGGCTCTGTATAGCTTCCGTTCTATGGGGATTATGATTTTAAAACCATGCATTTTGAAGAATTTTGTACAAGACTGATATTTTGTACTTGAATTCTGAGATTTGAAAGGATGTGACCATATTGATTTCTGTTTCCATTGTAATAAAGTTAAAAAATTTCAAGTACTGTTTTTATCTGTCTTGTAAGTTTATGTTCTACTTACTAAAATGCTCCACCAAAGTTAAGGCATTCCCTTTGTGAGTGTCCTTAACGGAGGTGGGGTGTTACACTTGGTATCAGAGCTGAAGGTTACTAGATTAGATAAAAGTTTTTGAAAAACTATTTTCAAAAAATGTTTTGAAAGGAAGTATTTTCAAAAATAAATCTTATTTTGAAAAACATGATCCCCAAGAGCCATATATCTTTCCTTCAGTCCTTTTTGTATTGAATCTTTCCTTTTTTTCGTTTCAACATGTCTGAAGCATCTGAGATACCAGAGGGTGTTCATGTACCCGGTTGGTTTCGTCAATATCTTGAGGCTAGGACTACCGCCGCAGGTCCAGCAAATGATTCCCCTCTTCCTCCGCCCCTCCTCGTGCAATTGCTTTCTCAAAGATCTATAGAGATTTTAGGGCCATGGGTGGAAAGGATTTCAAGGGAACTGAACCATTCGTCGAAGCGAGGATCTGGCTCAAAGAAACTGAGGATCTATTCGTTATCTTCGAGGTGGACGATAGGCAGATGGTACAGTTGGCGGTATGGCTGCTCAAAGACGAAGCTTCCTACTGGTGGGAAGTCACTAACGTCGAGAGGCCGGTTGAGACATGGATGGATTTCAGAACAAGGTTTGAGACAAAATTCCTCTCGCAAGCTGAACGAAGTTTACAACTGGAAAAGTTCTTATCTCTTAAGCAAGGAAGTATGACGGTCAAGGAATATGTCAACCAGTTCAACCAACTAGCTAGGTTCGGATTGGATTTAGTCAACACTCAGCATAAAAAGGCTCTCCGCTTTGTTAAAGGATTGAACGAGGCACTGCACAGCCTAGCCATGACTCATGTACCCATGGGAGCGACTTACGAGAGATTGGTGGACATGGCACTACTGCACGAGGAAGACAAAGGCCCGAAAGAGACAAAGAAGGAAGAACCACGGAATAAGAAAGAAGGGCCCAAAAAGGAAACGCAAAGGAAGGATGAGAAGTCTGAAGATAAGAAGGGGAAAAAGTGATTTACTTGTGGAAGCTCGACTCATCTGAACAAGGATTGCAGAAAAAGGAAGGGCGCTTGCTTCAACTATGGGGAGATGGGACACTTCACTAGGGACTGCCCGAAGAGACGAGGACAAGGAGGGCAGGCGAACACTCTTGAGGCTAGTGGCTAGGATTGAAGTAGGAAAATTCCTATAGTAGGTTTAATTTCTTTATCTGATTATGGAGTTAAGACTCATTCTGATTCTGGTATTTTGATTTTGTAATTGATACTATGCACTTTAATACTAGTATTGTTTCAGATTTCGTTGTAGACTCAAACCTATAAGGGTTATGACTCATCTGTTTATGATAGATTGGGGTTTGAGGGATATCTGTGTTAGACGTCAAGTATGACGCATACGTTCTGAGTTTTTGTGGGATATGATTTTATCATGCTTAGCTTCCTAAGAATCATTAGGGAACCTGATCTGTACCAGTAGTCTATAAATATTTGAATAATTCTGCTTTCCAGTTTTGACATTGTCTAAAGGAGGTAATCCTCTGGGTGTCAATCTGATGTTCATTTCGGTCTTCGGGGTTGATACTTAGGGGAATTCTTTTCTCAACCAATGTCTAATGGGAACCAAGTCTTTGTCTTATCTGTACTCGCTTCCATCATTCGACTGTATCCTATCGATCGAATCTTCGAACTTTAGGTAGAAACTAATGGGTGTAAACATGTGTTTGAGACATGTTATGTTTGATGGTTGCAAGTGGTTGCTAGTGGTTGCTCGTGGATGCATATACACACACTAGGCACTAGATCGGCTCAAAAACACTCTCATACTGCATATGGATGTGTGTGCATTTTTCAATTTTTGTGGATGCAGAATGATTGACTCCTCACATGGATGTTGCATTTGGATGAATGGTTATGCACTTATATAGAAATGATGTGTATCAAATAGGATTTCTTGCATACATATTTGGACTCATGACACTAACATGATTCGCATTAAGGAGGTCAACTGGATCAGTAGACCGCCTGATTTTGCATTAAATAAGAAACATATACACACACTTTGCATATGTTCATACGGCATTAGAAACCTTTTAAGGACAATGGATGCCTGTGATTGAATGGTTGAGTAGATGGATGTTGGATGTTAGGATACATTCTTCTTAACTTGAAGATTTCGGGACGAAATCCTTTAAGGAGGGGAGAATGTAACACCCCGTATTTTCTGAGAATATTAAAAAAAAATGGTTAATTATGAAGTAGTTATTAAGCCTTGAAGTTTGTATGCATATGAGAGAAATATATATAGATATATATAAAAATTAAATAAATAAACATGCAAAAAAGGTTCAAAACAGCGAATTGGGGGGTGGGGGGGGGGGGGAATAACCGAACCGGCCCATTTTTGAGGTCGACCCAAGCTCTGCTGGGTCGACTAGGGGTTAATCCAGGGTGTTTGGCTGTCATCCTGTGGGCCGATTCGCTCAAATGCAGATTTTGCAATTGAATGGTTCTTATGATTCAGGGTTAATCTAATGGCCCTAAATAACTTCGTACACCTATATATACATCCCTAACCTAAACCTAAATCTCATATACAATTCTCTAGCCTCCATTGCTCTCTTCCTCTCTAAAAATAAATAAATCAATGGCGTCTCTACTCTACTGAAACCTAAGTTAGGACTTGTGCTTCTTATTCCTCCAATTCTGATTAGGATTAAAAGAGAACAGCTATAACACTTTTTCTTTTAGAATCCAACCAAGGTAAGTGCAGTTATTTTCCGATATAAACTTTAATTATAATTGCGGCATGATTGTAAATCTGAATTTGAGATTGCGTATGTTCTATTCTGATCTATTTTATTCTATATCTCTTTCTTCTTTCTGTTCTATAGCCAGGCTACCCCGAGCCTGCGCCAAATCTCATAAGAGATTAACACACGAACGTTAAACTTTGGGACAAATAATGAATGATGGCATAATTGGACATGGCTAATCTGTGACTAAAAGGACATAGCTTGTAAACTAGATTTAGATCTGTGCATATTCTGTGAATTGGAAGAAGAGGAACCATTGTATATTAACATGTGACTTGAGACATTGGACATAACGCATATTTTTGAATTAAAGATCTGTTATAATTTAAAGTTCTAGATTGTTGGGCATATTGTTTATATAAAGATTCATGATTTGGGATAAAAAGGGAATATGACTTAGGTGTGAAGATTTATGTTAAGATTTGATAACTATTAAATGTGAATAACACCTAAGTGGGAGATTTTCGAATATATGACATGCATTGAAATCGATGGCTATATTTGGTATAATTTATATGTGAATCTTTTGTACTAGGCAAGTTTAACTTAATTTGAGACGTGTGTTATATGGTAAATTATGACCATAATCTGTGCCATGTAAATTTAATACAAACATAGGGTATATTATAATATTGTGAATCAAGACAACTATTTATGCACGTGAACTTAGGCAAGATTTATAATTAGGAAAGATATGAAACTTTGAGAAATGAGTAAATCTGTTATATTTGCCTAATTTGCTAGTTTTGTTACATTGCCTAATCTGCTAGTTCTGTTATATTGCTTAATCTGCTAGTTCTGCTCGACTGCTTAGTCTGCTAGATTTGTTCATCTGCCAAATCTATCATCTGCTAAGTCTGTTGAAAATGCTAAATCTGCTAGTTTGCTTAATCTGCTAAGTCGCCTAATCTGAGAAATCTGTTATCTGCTATATTTGTTGAGTTGATATAATTAGTCCGCTATTGACATAATCTGAATTGGCTATAGTTATGAATAATTGACATGTATATTAGGCGTGGGTATAAATGGTAAATCATTAATTGATTGGCCGCAAAGATAAACATGGCTAACTTGAGGTTAGAATGAGTTTGCGGCGTAATTCTGCCCGGAACCGCCCGGCATATTCCAGTGGTCGCAAACAATAGGTTCTAATGTGAGAAGTTAGTCATAACGTGCTTGAAACCCGAGGTTAGACTCTGTTTGTGACAGAAACCTGCCCGGAACCAACCGGCCTAACCAGTAGCCGCAAACTGTCAGTCTAATGTGAGAGGTTTGGGCATTAATATTTAATTAATGAAAATCTGAGATAATTATGATGTATAAAACGTGTTGGGTAAGGTTAAACCAATTGGACCAATGAATCTGATAAACCCGTTTCGTGAATCCGTAGGCCCAATACAAAGTTAGATAATCTGGAACCAGTTAATCTGTAAGCCTGTTAATCCGAACATCTGATCCGTTAGTCTGAAAACCTGTTAACTTGATTGTCTGATCTGTGAACTAGTTAATCTAAATTTTGTACGTCTGAAACTTGTAGACAAGTTAAACTGAAATCTGTTAGTCTGGGGACACAAGGTTAGGAGGGGAATTACTTGTGTCATCTGTTGTTTGGGTCTGGGCACGCTTACTGAACTAATTATAAGCGGTTCATTCTGATAATGGCGAGGGGTGTTGATGGTGCATTCCAACCGGGTCATGTGCGTGCATGGATCCCGGTCTTCCTCTGAGGATGTAAGACACCGTGACATCTGTAAATAGGTCTGTGTCATTCAAAGGTTGCCACTTTAGGGAATGATACACCCTTCGGTTGGGCTGGCATAGGGTATTTATGTATTATGGAGCCGATCGCTTGGGGTAGGGTTTTAGGGTACACTTAGTTCTGTCTGTTTCTGTTAGTATCGTCTGTTTCTGTTGGGTGGCAACACCTGTCTGTTTCTGCGTGGTACCGTCTGTTCGGGTGGTAAAGGCCCAATTACTAGTGTACACCTTATGCTACATTCTGCTTCTGTCTGTTTCTGATCGGGTGGTAATGGCCCATTACTAGCGTGGAAATTATTCTGTACCTGTTTCTATTTCAGTTTAGACATTAGGGTGACACCTAATTCTGTTATACTAGTATCAGTGCGGAGAAGTGTAAAGCAATAGCTTATATCATTATGTTTCTTCTTTCATATCTGCTACATCTGTTATAGTTATCTCTCATCCAGTTTTATTTTCATGTCATGTTATTATTATCTGTTCATAACTGAAAATCACTGGACTTGCCAGACTTTTGTCTGACCCTTGTCATCTCGCCTCCTTTCTTCCGTTTCCCCCCCAGGTTATCCAAGGAGGGAATACTTTAGCTTGATCCGGATTTCTCTCTGCTTGAAGTGCTTAAAGTATGGCTTGGCTCTGTATAGCTTCCGTTCTATGGGGATTATGATTTTAAAACCATGCATTTTGAAGGCTTTTGTACAAGACTGATATTTTGTACTTGAATTCTGAGATTTGAAAGGATGTAACCATATTGATTTCTGTTTCCGCTGTAATAAAGTTAAAAAAATTCAAGTACTGTTTTTATCTGTCTTGTAAGTTTCTGTTCTGCTTACTAAAATGCTCCACCAAAGTGAAGGATTCCCTTTGTGAGTGTCCTTAACGGAGGTGGGGTGTTACACAACAGAAGTGTTGATCATCTATCACTTAGGCGTGCCATACAGGCAATTCACTCCGTGCGACTGATTTCTATCGATATATAACCTCTGGGCTCGTACGTCTTAGAGAAGGGCGTTAAGCAAGAGAATAAATTCTCCGCCGCCAAATAGATATATATAATGGAGATCAATCATCACAGAACAAAATCCAATGTCAGACACACAGTCCATTTACACGTTCGTTCTGGGTCTGAACGAAACCGGAGGCACTCAATACCTCGCATATCCGTACAATCAACAAGCACGTCCGGGTGGATACTACTTCAACCCCGTCAAGGTAGCTACTCCTATCACGAGCATCAGTAGCACCCCTCCATTCGACGTGAAGATCATCGGTCTTGCACCGTCTTCATATCTTCGACTTTCACTCGTCGATCAATTATTTGAAATGGGAATTAACTCGGCCTTTTCAAATAATTCACGTATATCTCGAATTTCAAATCAATTCATTTCAATGGTTAAATTATTCGACAACACCGATTCTGTTCTTTAATGTAATTTTCACACCAAACACATTCAACCATCAAATATCAAATAAATTGAGCAAATTCAGTTTATTTCCATTCCATATCGTTTATAATATTTTATCACGATTTATCGCTATTTTTATTTATTTAAAAATAGCCGATTCATTCAAACAATGCTTCAGGCCATAACGCGGCCGTGGCGCTATTTTTTTCAAGATTTGATTTACACATATCTGAAAATCTAACCGTTGGATCTTCACAAAATTTATATCATTAAAAAGATCCTTTCAAAACGAATCCAACGGTTTCAGTTTTGGGAAAATCCGACGGTCGGATCTCCCGCACTAATCGTTTGAAGTTATGATTTCAAAATACGAACTGCAGCGTCGTTATTCGATTTAATTTAATTATATTTATATATATATATATAAATATAATCGTTTCTGGCGCTGTTTTTCTTTAGATTTGAATTAAACATTCCAGACAATCCAACCGTCGGATCTTCACAAAGTTGGTGCCATTGGAAAGATATTTCCAAGGCGAACCCAACGGTTGTAGTTTCGGGAAAATCCAATGGTCGGATTCCCTGCACTAGTCGTTTGAAATCACGGTTTCAAAACATGAACTGCACGGTCACGTTTCATTTTAATTTTATTTATATTTATATACATATATAAATATAATTCATTCGACGATTTCAATATCATTTTCACTTCTAAAATTTCACTAACGCCTTTAAATTTTGGAAAATTTCGCCATAACCTCCTTTGTACGGGAAGGGTGGAGAAGATCCCCAAACTGCCACACGGGCATCTCATGTCGAAAAGAAAAAGAAAAAGCCAAGTGGCTAGCCAACAGGCTCATAAAATCATCACCCAAACAAAGCGGTAAATGTGTACCTATTTGTCGGGCCCAATATTTTATTCCTCTTCTCTAGCCTCTTTGTTATTACCTGTTCAAATGAATATGCATGTATATGTGTGCAATTCTAATCACTTACCAAATTTTCAATTCAGTTTCATACTTGATTCGATTTAATTTCACCATTCAATCACATGTTGCATACATAAGTTAAAAACCATAACATTATCTAATTAATGAATATTTTCACTCATGCATATTTATTCGAACAACTGGTCATTTTTAACACTTCACATTTCAAAGATGATAATTTTGGCGAACTAAAATAGATTTCAACACATGACTATTTTCTTTAGTTCCTATGCATGTTAAAAATAATATTTCATTCACAAATATTTATTTCAACGTCTGCATATCTTTAGCATATCACATATATGGTAAAAATGATATTATTATCATTTAAAATATTTATTCGACAAATGGAACTTTTCAACACTTCATAGTTTCAATAAAAATGTAATTTTTGTTGTCCGATCTTTTTATTCAACACATGAACTTTTCCACTACACACACTTCTCAACACATGAGCATTTCCACTCATGGATATTTTATTTATGTTGTTCATATAAGAAAGATGGAATTTTTATTGTTGAAACTATTTATATATAAGGCGAATATTTTACATACTTCATATATATTATAAAAATGTGATTTTTAATGTTTAAACACTTCCTTCATTCACAAATGAATTTAATTTTCACACATCACTTTCCAACACATGAACATTTCCCCACATGGATATAGTTTCAGCATATGGCTTTAATTTCAACGCATGAAGATAATTTCAACATATTAAAATAATTCTAACACATAAAGATTATTCAAAATTTCGGCAGCATAACGGCAGGTAGTTAAAACCGGCACCGTCCCTAGTACGGCTCCCCGCTCTACCTTAAAACCTCGCGGTTTTTGACAATGGGGATTCATGCGTCTAATTCGCACGCAGGCGGCATGTTTTATTTTTATTTCCACAAATATTTCCAATTCATTTCAATCAACAATGCGTATTTTTCAACCACAACCAAACAATATCAACCACAAACAATTATTCAACCATTCGTATTTTTCATCCAATATTTCACACCAATTCACAACAATAAATATCGTCCATGGTTTGTGGACGAGGGGAGTATATATATATATATATATATATTTATTATTGCTATATTTCACTTGCATTTCAACACATATATCAATTATTCTATGCATGTATAATTCATACTTCGCTTATATAGCTTACACTACGCATGTACATGAGGTATACAACACGTGTGTAATTTATATTTCGCTTATATAATTTATACACGACATTTTCCATTCAAATTCAATTAATTTAGATTTCTCACTTTGGTTTGCGGAGTGCTAAAAATCGTAGATGACTCAGAAAAATCCGCGGCTTCTTCTATGTGGTAGAGAGCTTCCTTGCAGTCCCGATGTTTCCTATTTCATCGAATTTCGTCAACACACCAAAAAGATATGATTTTTCAAAGTGCAGACATCAAAAAGGACTCACCTTTATGTTTGGTTCGAAACTAGGGTTGAGGGTTTCGCGAAATCCATGGCACGTGGGGACGATCGGGGGTGCTGACGTGGAAGAGCTTCGAGCGGCGGTCCTGTCGGCGGTGGTGAGGTGCAGCTCGGTGGTCGGATCTAGTCGGGGCGGCGATGGGAAGTCGACGACTTCCCGGGCTCGATTCAGGCGGAGGAGGCATCGAGGGAGGAGGTGTTGGGGTCGGATTTGAAGAGGAGGCGGGGTTGCGTCGAGGGGTAGTGGTGGCGCAGGCGGAAATCGCCTGTGGCGGCGGCGATTTGAGGGAGAAGCGGGGATCGGGTTTTCGCCGTTGAAGTCGAAGGTTACGGTTTTTTTTTTAATTTATGAAAGAAAAATTCTGATTGGCCGATATATATATATATTATATTTTTGAATAGTGTTTTCTCTAACGAACTGCTTTTCCTGTCCAACGACTGTCGTTCCTAGCTAAATACCCCCATTCCGGACACAATGAGATATGTTTTGTTAGACAATTCGACTGTTACAGTCAGTTTTTTTTAAATTAAAGTATAAAAAATTTAATTTTTAACTTTGAACGTGCATTTCAATTTGCCAGGGCCACAAACTGATTCGAAAAATTCCAGAAAAATAAATCTAGCTATGTTTTGACGCTACGTTCCCAACAAAACTAGTTTCGTCGAATTCCGAGGTCGTATGCAAAATATCAATTTTCCAGGACTATATATTCTATATATCGACCATTCTGAAAATTCATTCGGCCATAACTTTTGATTCTCGTTATGAAACTTCAATTTTTCAGATTCGTTAGAAAGGTATTGATAAACAGATTTAAATATTTTTGGTTTCACTAAAATCTGTTATATTTTCCACCCTGCACGGTCAATCAAAGTTTGAATTCAAATTTTCAAACTGACTCACTATTTCTAATTCACTATTTTATTGAAATATTCTATTTCAATTGTTCAAATTCCTTTGAAATGACCAATTTAAAAATTTTAAATTGGCCCGTATTTTCCGGGTTATTACATATAATATATACTTCGTCGATTTCCTTTTAAAACGTATTTTATAAATCGTTTTTAAATTCGTTTTCAAAACGGTTTCAACTTCATATTCAATTTCAAATCAAAATTGAATATTCCAATATAAATTCGTTTTAAATTCATTTCAAATTGATTTCAATTCAAATTGATTTCTAATTCAATTTCAGTTCGTTTTCAATTCAATTCAATTTCAATTCGAATTCATTTATATTCAATTTCAATTCGAATTCATTTATATTCAATTTAATTCGAATTTCAATTCTTTTCAAAATATCATATTTTGAAATCTCTTTCGATATCCATTATAAAATGAATAAAATCGATATAAATATCGTTCACGTCTAAATGGCGTCAATCTAATCAACACGGCTTCATATATTTCTATTTTCAAATATTCTGTTTCAACTATTTCTATTTCAAATATTTCCTTTTCAAATATTTCTATTTCAAAATTTTCTTTTTCAAAACTGGAACGAGGCCCAATCAATTACCATATAATGTTAATTATATGGATTTTCTACAACACATGTATACAATAACAACGATGAATAATTAACCATCATCTAAAGTGCATTCTACACTGTATAAGCATCAAATATAAATATTTAACGCTTATAACCGTCTGTCAATCAATCGATCGACATACAACTAACTATTGGGATTAGTGTATGTCATCTATCATCCCAATACCCGTGTGGGGTTTCAAACAATCAAACACAGATTTTATTTGTGCAGTTGGGCGATGTGTAAAATTTATCGTCCCAATCAATATCAGTCAAATGTGTGTATATAAACAAATCATCCGATTTGTTTATTTTTATTTCATTTCATAGACACGTTAAAAATTCCATTTTTAACTATAAAATATTTTTAACTATATAAATATTTTATTTCATTTCGCATCACATCACACAATCAATTTTCACCACAACAAACAATCAAACATACAAGCCTTCCATGGTCTGTGGATGACGGGTGTCGGGTGCTACTAAACACATTCTGCATCCTAGTATATATTTTTAACTAGAAAAAGAAAGTTAAGGGTGAGAAGTTCTCACAGAATAGCTAATCCAACCCCCTGAATCTTTATTGTAGAAATCTTCGCCGTTCTCGCCACTTGTCACTTTCTTTGCCTGTATTCTCTACATATGTAAAAATCGAATTTTTACTTTGCTATTCAATATATAAAAATCGAATTTTTACTTCGCTGTTCAATATATAAAAATTGAATTTTTACTTTGCTATTCAATATATAAAAATCGTATTTTTACTTTGCTATTCAATATAAATCGAATTTTTACTTTGCTATTCAATATATAAAAATCGAATTTTTACTTCGCTATTCAATATATAAAAATCAAATTTTTACTTCGCTATTCAATATATAAAAATCAAATTTTTACTTCGCTATTCAATATATAAAAATCGAATTTTTACTTCGCTATTCAATATATAAAAATCGAATTTTTACTTCGCTATTCAATATATAAAAATCGAATTTTTACTTCGTTATTCAATATATAAAAATCGAATTTTTACTTCGCTATTCAATATATAAAAATCGAATTTTTACTTCGCTATTCAGTATATAAAAATCGAATTTTTACTTTGCTATTCAATATATAAAAATCGAATTTTTACTTCGCTACTTTATAAAAATCATATTTTTATAACGCCTAAAGATTCTCTTTTTACATAGCTATAAATAGAGAAAAGATTATATTTTTCTTATCATAAAAATCCGACCTTTAACTAAGAAAAAATCCGACCTTTAACACTTTAAAAATCTAATCTCTATTTGACTAAAAATCTAAACTTTTTGTTTCTAAAAATCTATACTTTATATTTTTAATGCTCTACTATAATAAAAATTATATTTTTAACTTCATAAAAATCGTATATTTTTCAGTTTTAAAGATCATATACTTTCAATGCAAAGAAATCATACTTTTATACAATGATATGATTTAAAAACCATATTTTTACTCACCTAAATAAATAAAACAATAAAATAAATAAATAGAAAGGCTCACCGACGCGTCGGAGGCTGAAGGTGGAATGCCAGGGGGTGGTCGGTGGCCCAGCAAGGTGCGGTGGTTGCTGATGTCGGCGCAGGGGTTCGAGGGCTAGGGGGGAGGCGGCGACTACGGGTTTGGGGGTAGCGGTGGCTGATTTGGGCGTCGGGCAGTCTGGGGGCGCGGTTTCTTCAGGGGCGGCGTTCGATTGTGGTTGGGGGGCTGCGTCTTCATGGAGTGAGGGGGGTCGCAACAGGAGGAGGAGGAAGAAGAAGAAGGGGGAGCGGCGATCGATTCGTCGTCGTTTTTTTTTGTTTCGATTGCAAGAACTGACCGGGGGGGGGGGGCCTGGAGGGTATAGGAGAGGGATGGTTTATATATATATATATTTAATTTTTTTAATTTCAAAAAGGTAACTTTTTATTTCGAAATCAAAATCGAACCCACCAAATGTCATCCATAGCTAATTACCCCCATTACGAACACAATGGGATATGGATCGTAAGCTGATTCGATCGTTTCGATCAGTTTTCGTCAAAATCAACATATAACTCTATATATTGAATTTGAACGCACATTTCAATTTACTGGGGTCACATGTGAACCATAAAAATTCCAGAAAAAATATTTTCTAACTTCGTATTGACGATACGGTCCTAATAAAACTAATTTCGTCGAATTCTGAGACCGTTTGAAAATGCTCATTTTCCAGTCGATTAAAATCAACTAAAATTGGTCAAACGCGTTTTCCTTTGCCACGCTCACATATTGATTCGAAAAATTATGAAATTTGAAACCTAGCAATAACTTGACATCACGGATCCAACAAAAGTGGTTTCGTCGAAATCCGAGGTCGTTTGCAAAATTCCCATTTTTAAGGGCCTGAATTCCATAACGACTATTCAGAATTTTCAACTGGACATATCTTTTGATTCCTGCTATGAAATTTTGATTTTCGGATTCGTTGGAAATATATTATCAATTAGATTCAAATATTTTTGGTTTCACTAAAATCCGGTTTATTTTGCACCCGGTACATTCATTTGAAGTTTGAAATCGAATTATCGAACTACCACGTCATTTTCAGTTCCTTTTATAAATATAAATAAATATTTATATTCTAACGACGATCTATATAAATATATACGTTCGAATTATATTCAAAATAAATTTCTCGTCGTTATTATTTAAAATAATTCATTTTAAATAATCAAAATTCACTAAATTGGCCAAAATAAAAATTTTAAACTGGCTCAGATTTCCGGGATATTACAAGTAGTTAGCATTACATATATATGAAGAAACTGTGTTATTCTATGGAACTCTATCTCTCAAATCATAATTGGAAAGCTTAAGATAAACAATGTGTTTGCTTGAATGACAACCCCTCCTAAATCGAATTCAGTTAATAAAGTGTATACATTATAATCGATATGGCAATCCTTCATTATCTTTGTTATGTACATGGGATGGGCTGTCAGCCCATTTCTAGTTTTCTTTGCATTAAAAACGTTAGCCTATTATATATAAATAGGCAACATCTATGTACAATTAATTCATTCGATTCTAATATCAAATCACTCAGATATCCTTTATGGTATCAGAGCAATAAGCCAAACGACACATATATAAGATTACAAAATCATATTTCTTAGTATTAAATCGAGAGAAGAGTATTTTTTGTTATTTCTTCTCAGAAAATCTTCATCATTGAAGAATATACCCCTCTCTGGTCTATTTTCTATTCATACCAGTTTACCTGATTCGAAATTGCCTCACCAAGAGGAAGAATTAGAGAGACTTCATCAATTTCCCCCATCTTGGTTGCAATTTCTAGCCATCTGACGCTTTTGTCATCATTTGGCCGTGACCCGGTTGAAGAAAACACCATCATCTGGTGATTTTGTCATCCTAGAGTCTCATTACTTCATCTGTTGGACACTTCTTTTCTGAAGACCTAGTTGCTAAAGACACCTTGCAGTGATCCAGCCATCCAAGAATCTTCAACTACATCAAGAAAATCTTCCTGTAACTTTTCTTAATCACAATGGAAGGAACTGGAAACAATGAAGCCCTCAATTCTGGAAATTCTGGAAAAAATCCCACATCCATGCCTCCTCCACCAGATCGTCCCCTAATAAAGCCCAAAAGTCAGATAATTACCATCCCACTCGATGAGGATAATTACATGCTATGGAAGTTTCAGTTAGAAGCAACGTTGAGGGGATATGGGCTTCTTGACTTCATCAAAGGTACAGCGATAATCCCACCTGTTATGATTCATGACAAAGATGGAAACCTGGTTAGCAATCAAGATTATTTGAGATTTCAGTGAAACCAAAGGGGATATGTTGCTAGCAGATGCTACTTTAGATTCAACACTGAATACAATGTCAGCCAGCAAGGTCAGGGAAACCAAAGGGGACCAAATGTTAATGTGACACAAATGGCATAGCAGAGAAACAAAGCTGAAGGATCAAGGATGCAGACTCAAAACTCAAGCACTGATGAATTAAACAAATCAGAAGACATAAATCTTGATGACCGGTACCCATACTTTGGAGCTACAAATTATGTGACAAACAACTTACAGAATCTAAATCTAAGGAATAAAAGCTACTAAGGTATGTGTTCTATCTTAATGTGTAATGGTGAAACTATTAGTATCACATATAGGACATGGTTATATCAATGGAAAAAGGGAACTCTATTTGAGCAATCTACTTAGAGTGCCCAAGATTAAGAAAAACTTAATCAGTGTATCACAATTTGCTAATGACAACCGTGTACACTTTGAGTTTCACCCAAATTACTGCCAAGTTAGAGATATACTGAATAAAGACATATTACTACAGGGTAGTTTGGATAAGGGGATGTACAAGTTCAAGAAATTGGGATCAAGACATGCTACTGATAATGGGAATTACTGTTACAATGTTGAATCAGTGAACTATAATGATAACATGTATAAAACTTTTAATGATTGGCATTGTAAATTGGGACATCCAAATTTTAAAACTATTAAATATGTCTTGAATGAAAATAATATTGACTGTAAGAATATACCTGATCATTACATGTGCAAACATTGCCAAATAGCCAAAAGTCATAAATTACCCTTCACTGGGTCTGATACAAAGTACAGCAAGCCACTTGAACTCATAGCTGCTGATCTATGGGGTCCCTCTCCAGTTAAAACAGATCATAGATACAGGTATTACCTCTCCTTTGTAGATGCATTTACATGATTTACATGGATATATCTGCTCAAAAGTAAATCAGATGCATAAAATATAACAATACAGTTTGTCACTCTAGTTGAGAAGCAAACAAACTGCATTGTTAAGACTATGCAAACAGATGGTGGTGGTGGTGAATTCAAACCACTAAAGAATTTTTTTAATAACAAGGGTATATTATATTACACAGAGTAACCTGTCCACATACATTAGAACAAAATGGACTTGTTGAGAGAAAACATAGGCACATTGTTGAGACTGGACTTACACAAATGTCACGGTCTCATCTACTGTTAAATTTTTGGTCAGAAGCTCTTGTGACATCTGTATATTTGATTAATAGAATGCCTAAAAAAATTCCACAATATAAATGTCCATATGAGGTGATGTATGGTGTTAAACCAGATTACTCTAAGTTGAAAACCTTTGGCTGCCTGTGTTTTCCTTGTCCCCGACCATATAATAAACATAAATTAAGTCTGAGATCAAGTCCCAATACCTTTCTTGGCTATGCAGAAAACCAGAAAGGATACAAATTCTTAAGTGATAATGGGAGGTTATATGTGTCAAGGCAAGTTATATTTGATGAGCATGTTTTTCCCTTTGCAGAAAAGGGATCAAAACCACTAACAAAATAGTAAATGATGAAAGGAGAAGCATAACATTGTCTGAATTAACTGAACATATGGTGTGCAACTACAAACAACAAACTCAACATGAAGACGCTTATGCAGAAAGTGTCCCCAGTACCAGGACCGACTACAGTCCAGCAAATTCATTGATTGGAGATGAAGACACTATTCATAATAATGATGATGCAGAAAATGCTAATGTGGAACTTATTCATGACCATAGCAATACTACAAGCAACTCCAGTGGTGAAGAGGAACAACATGATCAAAATAAACATCACATGATAACTAGGGCTAAACATGGTATTTTTAAGCCTAAAATATACACTACATCCATCAGTGAAAGAGAGCCAATAAACTTCAATGAAGCTATGAAGTGTGAAAAGTGGAGGAATGCTATGAATGATGAGTATGGTGCTTTACTCAAAAATAAAACATGGAGTTTAGTTGAAGCACCTATTCACAAGAACATTATAGGTTGTAAATGGACCTATAGACTAAAGAAGGCAGCAGATGGTAGTATTTAGAAACATAAAGCCAAGCTGGTGGCAAAGGGTTATACACAAGAGTATGGTTTTGACTTCAAAGAAACTTTTTCCCCAGTGGTCAAATACACTACAATAAGAGTAATCATCACTATTGCCCTACACAATCAATGTTGTATAAGACAGCTTGATGTTTGCAATGCATTCTTGAATGGAGAGCTACAAGAGGATGTGTATATGGAACAGCCAGAGGGTTACAAAAATGCTCATAACAGTCATATAGTTTGCAAACTAGGCAAGGCTATTTATAGGTTAAAACAAGCTTCAAGGGTCTCGTATGACAAACTCAAAGGTACTTTTATGAAATTAGGATTCTCTATAGCCAAATCTGACAATTCTTTACACATCAAAAGAAGTGGAAACAGTGTAACTTTTATACTAGTGTATGTGGATGACATCTTGATTACTGGGAATAATCAAGCAAAGGTCAACAAAATTATACTGCACTTAAATAAAGCTTTCTCTATTAAAGATTTGGGAAAATTGGATTACTTCCTAGGAATACAAGTCATACCGAAATCCAAGGATGAATTATTCTTTCTCAAAGCAAGTATATCTCAGATCTACTTATTAGAGCCAAGATGGACAAGGTTAAACCCATGCCAACACCTATGAATAGCAGTTCAAAATTATCCAAACGTAAGGGTGAAGCCATTCAGAACATCAAAGAGTACAGAAGCATAGTGGGTGCATTGCAATACCTAACAGTGACTAGACCTGATATTTGTTACAGTGTAAAACAAAGTTTGCAATTCATGCAATCGCCACTTAATGAACATTGGACAGCGGTCAAAAGGATCTTACGATATCTAAATGGAACTGTCAACTGGGGAATCAAACTAAAGACTTGCAAGGAATTATATATTCAAGCTTATAGTGATTTGGATTGGGCCTCTGATCCTGATGAACGTAGATCAACGTCTGGATACAGCGTATACTTGGGATCAAATCCAGTGTCTTGGTGCTCGAAGAAGCATCCAACCATCTCGCGCTCGAGTACAGAAGCAGAATATCGTTCACTAGCAAGCACCACGACAAAAATCATATGGATAAACTCACTACTTGGAGAATTAGGGTTTCTTCCCAACAAGAGACCAGTGGTGTGGTGTGATAATCTAAGCATGGTTTCGCTATCAGCTAATCCAATCCAATATGCTCGCACGAAACACACTGAAATTGATTTGTATTTCGTACGAGAACAGACCACAGCTTGAAAGCTTGAAGTAAATCACGTGGCTGCTCAATTTCAAAGAGCCTATGCCCTAACAAAACCCCTATCGGTGAAGAATTTTGTTAAGTTCAGAGAGGACATGAGGATTGAAGATGGTGGCTGTAACACCCCACTCCCGCTATGATCACTCACTAAGGGAATGCCATAGCATCGGTGGAGTATTTTAGTGAATATAGAACAGAAAAATTACAACAAGACAGATATAAATAGTTCTTGAAATTTAAAACATCATCTCATAACAGCGGAAGTAAAACATGTCTGGTTACATCATAAAACCACAATAAAAGTCAAGTACAATATCCATCAAAATAAAGAAGTACATAATCCCACTCTCATACAATAGCCATGACAAAAGAAAAGATAACTGGGTAACTGGAGCTTTACATCTATCCAAGCTCCTAAAGACTGGAACAGCAATCCGATCAAGCTCCACTACTACTAGGATCCACCGTAGGACCTGAGGGTTGGAAAAAAAGATAAAAACAATGGGGTCAGACATAAGTCTGAGCGAGTCCTATAACTTTAACAATACAATCGTTAAAGTAACCAGAGAAGACATAAACTGATATACGGTAACTAATGGGGATGAATGGCTACACTAAGCAGTCAACTAAACTAAGATAAAAGATAAAGACGCATCTACCCTTCCAAAGGTAAATTACTAAACTGCACCACACCAGTCGTTCCTAACTTAAAGGTTGATCCCACCCATGGACTTATAAAATTAACTTAATAGTTCTCGCGTACCCCTAGGTGACTAAGTAGACGCCACGGGGACCTACAATCCACTAGGTGTACACACTACTCCCCATTCGATCGGCTCCCTAACGTAGATACCCGTTCTGGCCCCACTGTGGGGTGTACCATTCCCCAACGTGGCAACCTGATAAAATTAACGGTGCACGGCTTATATCTACACGATGCAACAACGTCTTATTTACCAGCCCGGGCCCACACACGCATATGAAACCCGTTGGTCATGCGTTGCCACCGCTAACCCATTTTGGCCTCTTATAGTCAAGCCCAGTATGCGTGTCCCGTCCTCGACATGGGTCAAGCCCACTAAGATACGTATGGGTTGCCGGTTGAAATGGGCCCCCAGCACAAGCCATCCCCCTAAGCTTGGCCCACACACTAGTGTTTCCCACTTAACCCTTTAATCATGTTTAATTACATGTTTCATCTTGGTTAAGTATTCTAATCGTATTTTCTATTGCCACCCAAGGCCCCCACTTAACCCCTCATGTCCCTCTACATGCTAATATGGTTAAGTGTTTCTTAATTAATTAATTAAGATCATGACCTCATAAAGACCTCTCACATTAGACCGTCTTTTATGACTGCTGGATATGCCGGTTGGGTCCGGGCAGCCTTACGTCATAAAAAGGGTCTAACCTCGTGTCTTTACTTTAATCACGTATTTAATTTGTGCCTAAGACCTCTCACATTGGGCTAACATTTGTAGCAACTGGTTAAGCCGGTTGGGTCCGGGCAGTTTTACGCTACAACTGAGTCCAACCTCGTGTCTTAGTCGATTAATTACACCTAATTAATCACCCTCATAATTTATATTAATTATCCCTAATTAATTAATCATGTTTTCCAGAATATGGGTAGACCTAACTCAATAGGTAAATTCCCAACTCCGTAGTATGGGTAGACCTAACTCAATAGGTAAATTCCCAACACATAGTATGGGTACACCTAACTTAATAGGCAAATTCCCATACTATGTACATTTATTTTATGTTATGCATAATTATATTAATTTCACACAATCTTATTAACATATGCATTTAATTAACCCCATCGTTCCCACGTAATTTCGTTCTCATGACATAACACATATAAAAGGTGTCAACTTGCATATGTATGAACATGTTTTAAAGGTGCCATCTTGCATATTAACAAACACATAACTTGCATATGAACTTGCATAACATGTCACATAACTTGCATATAATCTTGTATAACATGTCACATAACTTGTATATAATCTTGTATAACATGTCACATAACTCGCATATAATCTTGTATAACATGTCACATAACTTGCATATAATCTTGTATAACATGTCACATAACTTGCATATTAATTTGCATAACATGTTACATAAACTTGCATATTAACAAATACATGACTTGCATATAATATGTCACATAACTTGCATATGAACTTGCATAACATGTTACATACTTGCATATGAACTCATAAACTTGCATATGAACTTGCATAACATGTTACATACTTGCATATGAACTCATAAACTTGCATATGAACTTGCATAACATGTTACATACTTGCATATGAACTCATAAACTTGCATATGAACTTGCATATTAACATATGATCACAAAGCACAAAACTTGCATAACCCACATACATTAGCAAACTAACATCATGTCATATGACTTAAAACCCATTAATCCCCAAACAAAACCATATGATCTCATCATATCTCATCTACTTAGTTTAGCAATTGATCATTAGAGTGATAGAAACTCACAACTAGCAAATTTGCACTCCAAATGAAGAAGATTAAGATGCTTAGAATGGATTAGAGGTTGATTAGAGAGTGATTAGCTTGCAACCCTCTTCATAAATTAGTGGAGGCTCCTTCTAAGATTTAATTTGGCGGCATGTAGCCCTCAATTCTATTTTTAGTATGGATTAGGGTAGGTTTAGGGTGTATTTATAGATTAGGTGAGTGTTTTAGGCCCTTAGATTAACCCTAAATTAGATTAGGACCCTTAGATTTCGGAACCTTCCAGAAATCAGCCCTAAGACCAGGCCCAAACCCCAAACTGGTGCACCCAACCACAGAACTCTCTAGAAACTGTGCAGGTTTTCTGTCCCGACATGGGCGCACTTCCCAAGTGCGCCAGTGTATTTTTGTACTGGCGCACTTCACAAGTGCGCCAGTGCATTTCTGGCCTGTTTCGGGTTTTTCTGCCTAACTTCGTTCGTCCATATCTCTTTCATACGGTACCCGTTTTACGCAAACTCGGACTCTATTTCGCGTATTTTTCCATGACGAACGCAATGACGCAGCCCGTTTCCCCTGATTCTCATATCTGAGATTAATTATGCTTTAATTACTAACCATTAGTGTTAATTGAAATTTGGGGTGTTACATTCTCCCCTACTTAAAGGATTTCGTCCTCGAAATCTCTAAGTCAAGAAGAACGTATCCTACCAACCAAACAACTATCTACTAAACCATCAACCACAAGCAACCATTATCCTTAGAAACTTCTAATGATGTATGAACATATGCAGAAAGTGTGTGTATATGTCCGTATACTAATGCAAAATCAGGCGGTCTACTGATTCAGTCGACCTCCTTAATGCAAACCATGATAGTGCCATGCATCCAATATGTATGCGAAACCCTATTGACACATACAATTTCTATATGCGTGCACAACCATGCACAAAAATGCATCATCCACATGATAACACAGCCATGATACATCCATCAATCTAACTACCACATCCATTTATGCGATATGCAACATGAAGTGACTGAGCCGATCTAGTGCCTAATGTGTGTGTATATGCATCCACGAGCAACCACTAGCAAACAATTGCATCCACATGCATCCATCAACCATAACATGTTTCAAAAACATGTTTCAACCATAGGTTTTACCCTATCTAAAGGTCATAGGTACTAGCGAGAGGATATACTAAAGATAAGATAAGTACTAGACAAGCGATAAAGGAGAAGTTAAAAGACATACTCTCAAAAAGAAATGGGTACAAAGAACGCATCTTCGCTTCCGTCTCCCAAGTAGCATTGCCCTCTTCTTCTCCCCATTGCACTTTAACTAGCTGAACTTCTCTGTTCCTCAACTTCCTAGTTTCTGACCCAAGGATGCGAGTAGGAGCTCGTCGAATCGTCGCATCACGCTCTACCTCTACATCTCTAAGCAAGCTCGGCTCTACCACCTCTGCGGTCTCATGTAAGCACTTCCTCAAATGTGATACATGGAATACATCATGAACACCACTAAGTCTGTCGAGCAACTCCACCCTATATGCCATCCGTCCAATTCTTTCCTTAATAGGAAATGGCCCAACAAACCTCGGTGCTAACTTCCCAACGGACCCAAAGCGAACAACATTTCTCAACGGAGATACTTTGACAAAAGCCATGTCCCCAACCTCAAACTCAAGATCCGTCCTTCTCCGATCCGCATAAGATTTCTGTCTATCTTGTGCTGCCTTCATCCTTCTTCGAATCAAATCAATCTTCTCTGAAGTCTCTCTAACCATATCTGGCCCAAGCAAGATCTTAACCGTAGATTCCCACCAACATGTAGGAGATCGACAAGGCCTTCCATAAAGAGCTTCGAAAGGTGCCATGCCAATACTAGACTGAAAGCTGTTATTGTATGCGAACTCCACCAAAGGAAGATGTTCTTCCCATGTACCTCCAAAATCCAAGATACAAAGCCTCAAAAGATCTTCTAAGATACGGTTCACCCTCTCGGTCTGACCGTCCGTCTGAGGATGATATGCGGTGCTCAAACACAACTAAGTCCCTACCGCCTCTTGCAAACTTCTCCAAAACTCACTAGTGAAGATAGGATCTCGATCACTCACAATGCTGGATGGTACGCCATGCAATCTAACAATCTCTCTAACATAGACTGAAGCAAGCCATGGAGCGGTCCTCTTACTCTTCACGGGTATAAAATGGGCACTCTTGGTAAGTCTGTCTACCACAACCCAAATTCCCGTATTGCCCTTCCTCGATCTCGGTAACCCATCGATGAAATCCATCGAGACACTATCCCACTTCCATTGCGGAACTTCCAACGGGTGTAGCAACCCACCGGGTTTCCTTTGCTCCGCTTTAACTTGTTGGCACACTAAGCATCTAGCCACATACTCAGCCACATCTTTCTTCATACCGGCCCAGAAGAAAACTCTCTTCATATCTTGGTACATTTTGTCTCCACCGGGATGAATAGTCATTCTTGAACGATGTGCATCATCCAAAATAGCCTTCTTCAAACCCTCATCTTGTGGTACACAAAGTCTACCGTCTCTATGCAACTATCCCCTATCATCTATGGTGTATCTACCCAAATGGCTGGACGACTCCCCCCTTATAAGCTTCTCTACCAACTCAACCAACTGTGGGTCGTCTTGCTGAGCCTCGCCAATCCGTCCCAAAAGAGTAGGTCTAACCTCCAAGGATGCCAACAAACCAGGTACAAAGTCAACAGAAGGTCTGAAGTCGAACAAAGAAAGAAACTCCAAGCTTCGCCGTTCCACGAACAATGGACTCAAAGATAGCCTTTTTCTACTCAAGGCGTCCGCCACCACGTTACCCTTGCCAGGGGTATACGCTATCTCGAAATCATAGGGTGCTAAGAACTCCATCCACCTTTGCTGTCTTAAGTTTAAATCCTTCTGAGAGAATAAGTACTTCAATGATTTATGGTCAGTGAACAACTCGAATCTCTCACCAAGAAGATAATGGCGCCAAGACTTAAGTGCGAAAACAATCGCGGCCAACTCTAGATCATGGGTAGGGTAATTCTTCTCATGCACTCTCAATTGCCTCCCTCCATAGGCTATTACCCTTCCCTCCTGCATCAAGACTGCGCCTAATCCTGTCCCACAAGCATCGGTATAAACAACAAACGGCTTACTCCCATCTGGAAGCACTAAAACTGGAGCGGTGGTCAAAGCTCTCTTTAATCGTCGGAAAGCATCATCACAATCTACGTCCCATGAGAAAGCCAGATTCTTTTTCGTCAAGCGGGTTAATGGGGCTGATATCTTCGCGAAGTCTTTGATGAACTTCCTATAATATCCTGCCAACCCCAAGAAACTTCTTACTTCGGTAGCATTTCTAGGAACTTTCCAATCCTGGATAGATACTATCTTTGCGGGATCCACAGCTATCCCTTCCTTAGAGACCACATGCCCTAAGAATTGCACTTCTCTTCTCCAAAAATGACATTTAGAGAATTTAGCTTTAAGACTATGTGCTCGAAGAGTCTCCAACACTTCTCTGAGATGTAAGGCATGCTCTTCTTCACTCTTGGAAAAGACCAAGATGTCATCCACAAAGACTACTACAAACTTATTTAGATACTCTCTGAACACTCTACTCATCAGATCAACAAAGTATGTCGGGGCGTTTGTCAACCCAAATGGCATCACAAGCCACTCATAAAAACCATCCGGAGTCCGGAAAGCAGTCTTCTGTATACTGTCCTCCGCCACTCTCAACTGATGAAACCCTGTAGCTAAGTCCATCTGCGAAAACACTGAGGTGCCAACCAACTGATCAAAGAGATCATCTATCCTCGGTAATGGGTGTCTATTCTTCTTCGTGAGCTTATTAAGTTCTCTATAATCGACACAAAGTCTGAGGGACCCATCCGCCTTCGTGGCAAACACTACTGGAGTTCCCCACTCCGATATACTTCGCCTTATGAACCCCTTCTCAAGCAACTCCCCTACTTGCTTATGAATTTCTCTTCTCTCACGAGGAGCCATGTGGCGTACTGGCAAAGACACTGGTTTGGAATTATCCACCAAATAAATTCGGAAATCTATCTCCCGCTTCGGAGGCAAACCCTTCACTTCTTCAAACACATCCGGATATTCCTGGACCACTCTGACAGAACGCAAACTCTCGACCGAAGCATCGAGCGATTCAAGATAACTTAGCAAAACAGATTCCATGGGATTACAAGAGATCTCGAGAGTATTACCCAAGCGGGTCATAAGCCTGACAACTCTCCTTTCACAATCAAGAACAGCACCATTACTGGATAACCAGTCCATGCCCAAAATCAACCCATAGCCCGTGAAGCCCAATACAAAAGCATCACATCCAAACTCAACGCTAAGTATAGAATTCTTCAAACCCAAACATATCATAGACAGATATATGGAGCCCCCAATTGGGTTTGAAACAACCAAGGGATCATCAACTAGACTGGTGTCTAAGTGTAGTGACTCAACTAACGATGATGAGATAAAAGAATGCGATGCGCCAGAGTCAAACAAAGTACGAACTGGATGATCAAACAGAAAAACCAGACTTTCAACGGAAATAGTTCTACCTCTCTGCTGAATCGGTGGAACTGAGAGAGCCTGAACTTGCCCCCGTGCCTGAGGTGGTGCCATAAGAGCTTGCACCTGACCTCCTGAGGTAAACCTCGTCTTCTGCCCCTTCTTTGGGCAGTCCTTCACAAGATGTCCTGCTTCACCACAATGAAAGCAACTGGTCTTCTTCTTTTTGCGACAATCCTTGCTGAGGTGGCCTGGGGTCCCACAATTGAAGCACTTCTTCTTTTTCTTCTTCCCCTTGTCACCATTGCCTTTTCCACCCTTGCCTTGTTGTTGTTGTTGCGGTTTCTTCTGATCCCCCTTCTTCTCTGGTGCCTTAGAACTCTTATCATCCTCATGCATAAGTGCCATGTAGACAAGCTTCTCGAAGGTGGCCCCCATAGGAATGTGAGTCATAGCTATTCCTTGCAATGGTTCGTTCAAGCCTCTAACGAACCTCAAAGCCTTCTTCTCCGATGTATTCACCAACTCTATGCCAAACCTTGCTAATTGATTGAATTTGTTGACATATTCTTTCACCGTGAGATTCCCTTGCTTCAAATTCAAGAACTTCTCCATGAACAGATTCTCTTCCGCCCTTGAGAGAAACTTAGCCCCAAACCTTTGCTTGAAATCTGCCCAAGAGTCAACAGGGCGTTCTCCATTAGTGACCTCCCACCAGAATGAGGCCTCTCCCTTCATTAACCAAGCCGCCAACTTGACTTTCTTTCCCTCTTCCACTTCAAAGATATCTAGCAACTCTTCCACTTCCTTAAGCCAATCTCTAGCCTCTACGAAAGTCTCTGAACCTAGAAAAGGTTTTCCTCCTATAGCCTTGAACTCCTTGCAAATCTTAGCAAAATTATCCACTCTAGGCTGAGGAGGAGGAGCGGTTGCCTCTGGTGTATTAGCATTGGCTGGACCCGCAGCCGCGGCCCTAGCCTCTTGTAACCTCCTATACCATAGTGGTATAACTAAGCCCTCCGGGATGTTAAGATCTTCAGCCATGCTGAAACGAAAGAGGAAAGATTCAAAAAGGAGATTCCGAAAGATAAAGATATGGCTATTGGGGATTATGCTTTTCTTTTTCAAAAACTTTTCTCTTAAAAGACATGTTTTTGAAAATACTTTTTCCAAAAATAATACCTTTACTATTTTCTAAAAAATGTATTTTTCTCAAAAATTTATCTGTTCCGGTAACCTTAAGCTCTGATACCACGTGTAACACTCCACTCCCGCTATGATCACTCACTAAGGGAATGCCATAGCATCGGTGGAGTATTTTAGTGAATATAGAACAGAAAAATTACAACAAGACAGATATAAATAGTACTTGAAATTTAAAACATCATCTCATAACAGCGGAAGTAAAACATGTCTGGTTACATCATAAAACCACAATAAAAGTCAAGTACAATATCCATCAAAATAAAGAAGTACATAATCCCACTCTCATACAATAGCCATGACAAAAGAAAAGATAACTGGGTAACTGGAGCTTTACATCTACCCAAGCTCCTAAAGACTGGAACAGCAATCCGATCAAGCTCCACTACTGCTAGGATCCACCGTAGGACCTGAGGGTTGGAAAAAAGGATAAAAACAACGGGGTCAGACATAAGTCTGAGCGAGTCCTATAACTTTAACAATACAATCGTTAAAGTAACCAGAGAAGACATAAACTGATATACGGTAACTAATGGGGATGAATGGCTACACTAAGCAGTCAACTAAACTAAGATAAAAGAAAAAGACGCATCTACCCTTCCAAAGGTAAATTACTAAACTGCACCACACCAGTCGTTCCTAACTTAAAGGTTGATCCCACCCATGGACTTATAAAATTAACTTAATAGTTCTCGCGTACCCCTAGGTGACTAAGTAGACGCCACGGGGCCCTACAATCCACTAGGTGTACACACTACTCCCCATTCGATCGGCTCCCTAACGTAGATACCCGTGCTGGCCCCACTGTGGGGTGTACCATTCCCCAACGTGGCAACCTGATAAAATTAACGGTGCACGGCTTATATCTACACGATGCAACAACGTCTTATTTACCAGCCCGGGCCCACACACGCATATGAAACCCGTTGGTCATGCGTTGCCACCGCTAACCCATTTTGGCCTCTTATAGTCAAGCCCAGTATGCGTGTCCCGTCCTCGACATGGGTCGAGCCCACTAAGATACGTATGGGTTGCTGGTTGAAATGGGCCCCCAGCACAAGCCATCCCCCTAAGCTTGGCCCACACACTAGTGTTTCCCACTTAACCCTTTAATCATGTTTAATTACATGTTTCATCTTGGTTAAGTATTCTAATCGTATTTTCTATTGCCACCCAAGGCCCCCACTTAACCCCTCATGTCCCTCTACATGCTAATATGGTTAAGTGTTTCTTAATTAATTAATTAAGATCATGACCTCATAAAGACCTCTCACATTAGACCGTCTTTTATGACTGCTGGATATGCCGGTTGGGTCCGGGCAGCCTTACGTCATAAAAACAGTCTAACCTCGTGTCTTTACTTTAATCACGTGTTTAATTTGTGCCTAAGACCTCCCACATTGGGCTAACATTTGTAGCAACTGGTTAAGCCGGTTGGGTCCGGGCAGTTTTACGCTACAACTGAGTCCAACCTCGTGTCTTAGTCGATTAATTACACCTAATTAATCACCCTCATAATTTATATTAATTATCCCTAATTAATTAATCATGTTTTCCAGAATATGGGTAGACCTAACTCAATAGGTAAATTCCCAACTCCGTAGTATGGGTAGACCTAACTCAATAGGTAAATTCCCAACACATAGTATGGGTACACCTAACTTAATAGGCAAATTCCCATACTATGTTCATTTATTTTATGTTATGCATAATTATATTAATTTCACACAATCTTATTAACATATGCATTTAATTAACCCCATCGTTCCCACGTAATTTCGTTCTCATGACATAACACATATAAAAGGTGTCAACTTGCATATGTATGAACATGTTTTAAAGGTGCCATCTTGCATATTAACAAACACATAACTTGCATATGAACTTGCATAACATGTCACATAACTTGCATATAATCTTGTATAACATGTCACATAACTTGTATATAATCTTGTATAACATGTCACATAACTCGCATATAATCTTGTATAACATGTCACATAACTTGCATATAATCTTGTATAACATGTCACATAACTTGCATATTAATTTGCATAACATGTTACATAAACTTACATATTAACAAATACATGACTTGCATATAATATGTCACATAACTTGCATATGAACTTGCATAACGTGTTACATACTTGCATATGAACTCATAAACTTGCATATGAACTTGCATAACATGTTACATACTTGCATATGAACTCATAAACTTGCATATGAACTTGCATAACATGTTACATACTTGCATATGAACTCATAAACTTGCATATGAACTTGCATATTAACATATGATCACAAAGCACAAAACTTGCATAACCCACATACATTAGCAAACTAACATCATGTCATATGACTTAAAACCCATTAATCCCCAAACAAAACCATATGATCTCATCATATCTCATCTACTTAGTTTAGCAATTAATCATTAGAGTGATAGAAACTCACAACTAGCAAATTTGCACTCCAAATGAAGAAGATTAAGATGCTTAGAATGGATTAGAGGTTGATTAGAGAGTGATTAGCTTGCAACCCTCTTCATAAATTAGTGGAGGCTCCTTCTAAGATTTAATTTGGCGGCATGTAGCCCTCAATTCTATTTTTAGTATAGATTAGGGTAGGTTTAGGGTGTATTTATAGATTAGGTGAGTGTTTTAGGCCCTTAGATTAACCCTAAATTAGATTAGGACCCTTAGATTTCGGAACCTTCCAGAAATCAGCCCTAAGACCAGGCCCAAACCCCAAACTGGTGCACCCAACCACAGAACTCTCTAGAAACTATGCAGCTTTTCTGTCCCGACATGGGCGCACTTCCCAAGTGCGCTAGTGTATTTTTGTACTGGCGCACTTCACAAGTGCGCCAGTGCATTTCTGGCCTGTTTCGGGTTTTTCTGCCTAACTTCGTTCGTCCATATCTCTTTCATACGGTACCCGGTTTATGCAAACTCGGACTCTATTTCGCGTATTTTTCCGAGACGAAAGCAATGACGCAGCCCGTTTCCCCTGATTCTCATATCTGAGATTAATTATACTTTAATTACTAACCATTAGTGTTAATTGAAATTCGGGGTGTTACAGTGGCAGCACAAAAGGAAAAAGGGAAACCCTAAATAAAATTGAGGGAGGCTAATAAAGTGTATACATTATAACCGACACGGCCAGCCTTCATTATCTTTGTTATGTACATGGGCTGGGCTGTCAGCCAAGTTCTATTTTTCTTTGCATTACAAACGTTAGCCTATTATATATAAATAGGCAACATCTATTTAGAATTAATTCATTCGATTGTAATATCAAAACACTCAGATTTCCTTTATCAGTCACTATATTTATAAGGTTTTATACTTAAGTATTTCTCATCGTTTATGTCAGTATTTAGTAGGTTTTGAAATACAGTAATATCCTAGTATAAGCACCTTATAAAGGGTTAAAAAAAATATTCTTCGGCTGAAGATGAAAATCACTTGCATGAAACGAACATTAATTAAAAAAGATTGGTAAGAGAATAAGATAATGAAAAACATAACAACCTTTTAATAGTCTATCCTTACAGACAAGTTGTCTCATTACATGGTGTTTTCAACATGATTCTTGTCCAATTTTCTAGAAAAATAAATCATCTTCAAGAAACTAATTTTATAATCATACTTTTAACAAATAATTTTGTTCACTTTGTATACGTAGTAAGAAGAAATAATCACATGAGACGAAGCTTTAGCTGAAAATTGACTCATGCTTCTCTGCCTCATTGTTATGCTAACTAACTTATTCCTAAAGAAACTGATCAGTAAACAATTTTTAGTTGTCGATATTTAACATATTATAAAAAAAATTCTTGTCCTCAACAATTCAGGAATAATGTTCCTTACAAGTAGCATCATCATATTTAAAGATATAGACATTTAATCCATAGATGTTTAGTTACAATGCTAAAATATATTAATATTTCTTTAGTTGGATTGAATTATATGGTTTTCCTTAAGGAAAAATGGTCATTAATGTTACCTAATTCTTATCGTTACATTTTAGATCATGATAGTCTACAAAGTCAAATTTACTATACATGTGCTGTTATCATTATTAGTCTATGCTCTCCATTTATTGCATTTTGCAGCATATTCATTGGAAAAGGTAATATAAATTTCAATTTTCCTTGCAGTTACATGACCCAGCAGGGGGTCATGCATGGGTTTGCTTAGTGTATTAAAATGTTGTGGAGGTAAAAACTGTATCCAATGTCAGTTAAAATAGTGTATAAATTAAATAAGTTTTCAAATGTGTTTTAAACAATGGTCGAGATTCAAATCAAACAACTAATAACATAAACTCAAAAGCAATAACAAATTCAAAATATCAAAAGTTAGGAACATATTACAGTAAGCTTAAACATCTAGATAAAAAGTTATGAAAACTTATTGGAAGGTCTAGTTATTCCTTGCCGTCATTTCAATAAGTGGTTTAAAATTTCAAGTAACAAAGCATTTGAATTTATATCAAACTAAGGAAACTACTAATATATATTGAATATCATGGTCCAATATGAATCAACTGCCATTTGGACAAACATCGTCTGTACAGCTAAAAGAAATAATGACTATAGATGAGCCATTCAAAATAAGTACATAAAAAGGTATTGGACAACATCAACATGTACAATATAAAGGTGGAAAAAGAAAAAAAAATTACCATCTGAGGGTCACCATTGGTATCAGGTTGGATAGTCTTTTTTGAATTCCCTTACACTATGATTGCGGGCACAGAAGAGTGGCGTATACCGCATGAAGTGGTATAAGAAAGTTGAAAAAGTTGGTTTGTTAAAAGATAAACCAAACTTAGAGGGTTGATATCTTCTTAGGTCACACTTGTCTCTTGTTATCTTCAGGAAAGAACTGCATAGTGATAGAAAAGCCATAATTAATTTATAATTCTGAATTCAAAGGATTCATTCAGAAAGAAGACACAGTTTAATTAAGGATATATATTTGGAAAAGTTCTTAATATTGGAGTGGGGTGATTGACAATCTCTACCGTGGTCCTTACAAACGTAAAATTAAAAAACATAAATTAAAGTCAAAATCGGTGTGTTTCTCAAAGAGCAAAACAAACAACAGATAGTTAGATATGTGTAGTTAGAGGTTAATACATGGTGTGAAAAAATGCGTCTGTCTCAAATTTGATTTGTTTGGAATCTTAAGCAAACAACATCCGCAGGCAGTAGGAAAAAAAATCAAAATTGAAAACATTGTATGGAATCGTACAATAAGAATGGAGTAATTGAAATAAACGCGCACCTCTGTTATCATTTCAGTAATAGAATGGAAGCCGATTAGTGGACCATTTCTATGTCAATGGTCAATCATGCAAAATTGAACTCCTATCAGTGTAAAGTTCTTCAAATGTAGGTCTAAACTTGATTTTGTTAAAAAACCACTGTGTTAAGCCGAAATTCCACCAATAGAAATTGACTAGCAAAATTGGATGATGAACGACCATGAATGGCAGATGACTGTCGGAATTGATTATTAAGCTAAGATCGGTTGTGTAGGTATGGGAATTTGAGTCGATTGCTATTGAAAATTTGACGGAAAAAGTATGATTTGAAATATTGAAAATGTAATTTGTGGAACGGTTTTTTGAACGTGGAAGTTTAAAGATTGGATGTAATTGGTTATGCGATATTGAAAAGGCAGGATACATATAGATTTGAGTTTAAGTAATAGAATAGATTTGCTAAAAACGGAGTCATATGAAAAAGTTATTAATTAATTAAGTTGTACGTATATATTAACGTTCAAAAGATTGAATTTGAAATAAATGTATATGCAAGATGGGTATATATTAAATAAGATTAGCATGAAAAGAATATTCCCATTTATTAAAAACATATGTGCAAATATTCGCACACATCAAGGGACAAGAATAAATTTTTTAAGGAAAGAAAGAGAACAAATCAACGAATGATCAAAAATTAACGTTCTGGAGGAATTCCCTCCTGGGCTTGACCCCAAAAGGGGGTCGGCCGCCACTCTAGGAGGGGTGTCGACCGCCAAGGTCGATCACTCTCTTGGGGAGGCCGCCTGTCCCTCTAACAGGGGTTTTAATCGCCCAAGTCGACCGCCCTCGTGGGGGGGGGGTGTTGGTCGTCCTCCTGTAGGGAAGCCCAGTAACGGTCGTTTTATGTAGGGACTTATTTATAATATATATCAAATGGATTGTTTTCATTTAATCAAACTAATATAATGGTTCATACGCACAATAAAAACTATAAATATCTCCTCAAACCCTCATTCTAAACCCTACAGTTGTTTCTCTCGACACCTCTATTATGCCTTTTTCTGTCTATAATTCCAAAAAGTTTGAAAGATTTAGGTTTCTTCTATTTGTATAAATTTATTCTAATATATTCTATCTTCTGTAACTTATTCTAACATTAGATTTAAGATATATCTGGAATTTAGATTCATACATATATATATAATTATATAAGATTCTTATGGTGATTCTTATATATATATATATAAGGATTTGAGCATATGTTCGTTCTTGAAGGCCAAATCCAATTTATGTTCTATTGAATCTTGTTACTACTCTTTCTAATATCTCTGCGAGTGGATCCATCTAAGTTACTATTTTCTATAACTTGACAGTTATAGGTTTTGATTATTGTGCCTTAGAGGATTAGGGATATATAAAAAGAAAAATGATTAAACCTGTAACGAACCAGGATTTTAAATTTAGAACTTGCCTGTTGAAAATTATATAGAAAAAACTTAAACTAGTTCACATACATTGTTTATCTTTATATTGATCATGAATATGTGTTGAACCCCATGTATGAATTTACATGCATGCGTACAAAGAATTGCACTGGCTAGTGTTTGACATATAACTAGTAGTAAATTAAATATACATACATTACTTAGTCACCTTGTTGTGAACCCGAAATATCTTTGGTGTGTGAGGTAATTTGTCAGTTGTCTACACTGCACCTAATTTTCTTCTAAGCTAAATCCATTTGATTATGTCCTTAAACTAGTTATTGCTTTGATGTTAATAACCGTGAATACTTGGCAGTTTTGACATTTGTATCCGAATATACGGTAACAATAACTATTATATTTTAATTTGTATTTGAAGTTGTTTTAGTTAAACTATGATTTAATCCTGACTCGAGTGTTTTTTGTTTTTGCACGGAATGCTCGGGTCAGATACGAGCGTTGCATATTTTAGATATCTGCTCGCAAACTGGAGAGGTACGCGAAGACACATATGTGCGCGCAAGCTCGTCAATAAACTGTAAAACTTCTACTAATTTTAAAATTCATGTATTTTAAATTCTTCTGCTATTTATAATAGAAATGTTGTATTAACTCTGATATTATTTTGTATAAAAATTCCGTTGTGAGCCACTGTTAGTTTCTATGCTATGTGATTCTGTGTGTATTTTCTATTTAAACCTACTAAGCTAAAATAACGAGTTGTTGTTTTGAACGTTCTAAGTTGATTTAAATGCCGACTTGGAGCGGTCAAAAAGGCAGGTCGTTACAACATGGTATCGGAGCTTTAGTTTGACAAAGCATAGCTTATCGGGTTTAAAAACTCATTAGAGATAGAGTAGCAATACTCTAGAATGAGTTGAATTATCACAAGAATCACTGTTTAGGGAGCGTAATTTTGAAAATAGAAATTATTTTTAAATTAAATAAACCATTTTGAAAGCGTAATTATTTTGAAACATAATTTGTGATAAGAATTTTCGAGTATGTTATTGACGTCGAGATTAGACTATTTAGTATATATGAAGACCGATATATTCTATAAAGATATAGAATCACATTCTAGCTGCTTGAAGATGATAATGTTGATGACTGCAGCGTCATCAGTGATTATTTTCGGGTTTCGAAAATGGAATGACTTTATGTATCCGATCTAAACATGGAGAAATGCTTGAAATCGTATAGATAAGTGTTTGAAATTTTTTTGATAAGTTTTTAATCAAATGTTTTGATAAATTAATACGAACTAGAATGGATAAGCGAAATAAATCAGAAAAGTATAAATTGATTCGAAAGTGAATTGAGAAAATATTTGAGATCATTGAGATAAGTTTGAATAATTCTCATAAAATGCTCCGATAATGTAATGTGAACTTGAATAGATAAACGGAAGTTAAATAAAGTGATTTTTGTAGAATATATAAACGGAAATTGCAAAATGAATCGAGATAAATTTGAAAATAAATTTGAATGAAATTGGACTTGAATGAGTGTTTAAAAATATAATCTTGTCAATTTACTTGTTCTATTTGTTTTGCCTCGTCCTGCCATTGCTTGTCACATATCGATTCGAACCATTCGTTCTTGATTTTTTGAAATTGTCCAATCTTGATTCCATTCGAAATCCATCTATGAGTTTCCGTCGCTTGCCGAGATATATGAATGTAATTCGAGTAAGTTAATAAAATCAGTTATTCAAAATGCCCATTTCAAGAAAATGGTTGTGCGAGATGATTGGCGGGCGTTAACAAATAAAGGAGGTATGATGAATTAATATCTATATTTAAATAAAAAATCCGGATTTAAATCTCGGGTATGAGTTGAACGATATTCATCCTATTGTATTAGGATAATATAATATGTATTCCTCGAATATATATCTCGAAGAAAACTACCGAAATGAATAAAGTAGAAGCTTGATTTTTCAACTTGTTGAATAAATTTGATTATTTTAAGCGAGATTTGAAATTTGATTTATATTTTATAAGGTCAAAAGAATTTGAATGAAAATTTGAACAATTAATTCAATTTGGAGTATATTTGAAATTGGGATTTGAGTTTTGAACTTGACTGAAATTGAAAATGCGAATGGAAACTCCAGTATTGAGCTAATTTAACCTTGTGTCCGATTTGAATGTAAGTGAATTGAGTTTGAGGTTAAATTGAGTTTAATCTCGAAATCAGAATCGACAATTGTTAAGAAATCTGAATTTTTGATAATTGATTCAGATTGGATTATTTTTGAAAGTAGTATTCATTATAAAACTCTTTTATTTGAAGTTATGTATTAGATTTATGTATATTATTTAATTTTGTTGTTACAAACCTAATTATTTTTATTTATTTCAAACAAATTTGCGAAATCTAATCATTTAACTTATTTTCCAAAACTGTCAATTTATTTAAATCTATTGTACATTAAGAGTTATTTTACAAAACATATCTAATTATTTCCAACCTTTTTTAAAAATCTATTTATTTATTTAAGTTAATTTTTCATTAAGCTATTTTTTTCCAACATTATTTTATGAAACTTAGTTATTTTGATAAAAGTATATATCCAATCTGAACAAATTAAGATCCAAAATGATTGGATATAAATAGTCAATTGGATATCGATAATTGTAAAGTGAACTCCAAATTGAATGTAATTGTTGATAATGTATCAAACTTGTAAATGTGAGTTTGAATTTTGAAATGATATTGGATACTCGAATCGTTTTGAAATTTATTCAATTTGATTCTAAAAGGAAATTTTTATGTTTGTCGATATATGAATATTTTGATGTGAAATTTGAAACTTTTATATGAATTATATAGGTATGAGATTCAAAAACTGTTATGGAAACAAATCTTATATAATGGAATATATATAAGAATGATGTGTTTGAAAATATGATTTGGAAAGAAAATCTTATGTAAATTGACATAACTATGATGTAGGCGAAACATGGAATGAAGTATTATATGTATATAGTATCTTATGTTTTCAAAACCGAAGATATGGGAAAATACCTTCCATTGAAAGCCGCGAAGGCATTGGAACTCATTTGAAGTGTCCACTCAAAATTTGTATCTGCGTTGGAGCTCCAATATTTGGAACCTCCATCAAAATCGATGCCCGTACGATGGGGCATGTATTATATACTATGATTTATAACCATGGTGAAATTCGAGGGGTGTGATACCCACAGACACAAGCGATCCTACTGGGATAGTAGCATAAACGCCACGTGTCTGCGATCCATGGTGGAAATGAAGTATTTTCCATATTTGTTTTTCTAAATGTTTTAAGTATTTTCACTAGGAGTTGAAACAAGTATATAATTTAGTACTTGGAGATGTTTAGTCATGCGTCGGTACCACGTATGCCTAAATTTTTATAAGAACAAAAATGAACTTGCTAAACTTCGAGTTATCGAGTATTTTCGAACTTTAAATAGCAAATTGTATTATGAAATTAAGACTTGTATAAGCTAAACAAATGAATTAAGAAAGAGGATTTCAAAAGGTTTTACAAGTTCATAGCTTTGAAATATAATAAAATACTTTTCTAAATTGTCAACATGATAATTTATGTTTAAATCTAAGTTTTGTAAATCAAAATTTTATGGAAGATTTTATACGTATATATATATATATATAAAATGATGAATAGAATATATATTTTTCGAGCTTCGAAACTACTATTGGTTTAATCTATATATGTATTATAACAACCCAGAAAATCAAAACTAATTAATTTTTTTTTATTTTGGCTATTTTAATAAATTTAGAATATTTAAAATGATTTATTTTAAATAATAACGACTAAAAATTTATTTAAATTGAAGTTAGAACAAATAAATTTATTTTAATTATATAACAAGCCTGAAATGGCGCAACAGTTTGAAAATTTTATTCTGAACTTTGACTGAATGTATGGGATTCAAAATAAATCGGATTTCAGCAAAACCAAAAGTATTTAAATCTGTTTGATTATATCTTTCTAGCAGATGTGAAAAATTGAAATTTCATAGCGGGAATAAAAAGTTATAGCCAGTTAAATATTCAGAATAATCACTATGGAATTTATTATAAATATAACCCTTAAAAATAGACATTTTGCAAACGACCTCTGTTTTCAACGAAACCACTTTGGTTGGATCCGGAATGTCAATTTTTCGCTAGGTTTAAAATTCCATAATTTTTGGAATTAATACATGAGCGTGCAAAGGAAAACGTGTTTAGTATTTCAATATGAATTGGATCAACCAGAAAAAGATCATTTTTCAAATGGTCCCCAAATTCAACGAAATTAATTTTGTTAGGACCATGTCATCCAAACATAGCTAGGTTTATTTTTCGGGAATTTTTTGAATCAGTATGTGGCCCTAACAAATTAAAATGTACGTTCAAATCTATTATTGAATGTTTTACTGTTTAATTTGAAGAATAACTGACTGAAATAGTCGAATGGGCATGCGAAACATATTCCATTGTGTCCGGAATGAGGGTATTTAGCTAGGAGCGACAGTTGTTGTGTTTGATTTTGAGTTCGTAAGGGTATTTTTGAACTTAAAAGAATTAAAAATAAATATATAAATTAAAGGACCAATGAGAAATTTCCATTCACTTTCTCGTCGCTCTAGAAAAACGCATGACCTAAAAACACGAATGGCGGCTACAGTTCATACCTTCTCTCCTCATTAACTCGCAAACCACACTATAGAATCAAACGATGTTGTTGAAGATTTTGTAGATCTCGCCCTCCTCTACAAATCCATATAAACTTCGCTACCCCTTGTTGAGTAAATCATTCGAATCACCTCCCCAAATTTCACTTGCATCGACCCTGATTCTGCCTCCATCTCGCCGTCGGAGTGAACGACCCCACCAGGTGCGTGAAGCTCTCTTGGAGCACTACAAGGTGGTATAACCCGATCGTCTCCAAGCGCTTCAGATTTCAAGAAAAGTTGAAACCTAGTTTTGAACCCATTTGGAAGGTAACGACGGTGGTTTAATTTAAATGCTTATAACACTTTAAAGCATTGCGAAGTTGATTAATTGAATAAAAATCATATCTTTTTCATATGTTATCGAAATCTAGTGAAACAAGAGACATCAGGACCATGACATCATACACTACATTCTAGTAGAGACTAGAACATATTTGGAGCTCTCTACAATTTTAGAAGGAGTGAAACCCAATGTGAGATTTCTAAATTAAAATTGGAATGGAATAACGATGTATAACTTATATAATCGATGTATAAATTATACAAGCGTTGTATATCTCACATACAATCGTTGTATAAATTATATATGCAATGTATAAATTATATATACGTTGTATAAATCATATATGCGTTGAATGGAATTGAAATGAAATTGAAATGGAAATAAATATTTATATATATATATATATATATATATATACACGCTCCCTTCGTCCACAGACCATGGACGATGTAAATTGATTGTGTTGTGGAAATTGATTGTGGTTGTGAATGATTGATTGTGGTTGCAACAAAATTGGTTGTGTTTGTGGTAAATTCATTGTGTTGTGAAAATGAATTGTATTGTGGAAATTATGAAAATAAAACCCTTGTATCGCCGCGAGGCCTAGGATAGCAGAGGAACCGTGCTAGGCATGGTGCCGGTTTTATTTACCTTACCGTTATAATGCCGAAATTTTCTGAAATATTCATGTGTTGTTAAAAATTCATGTTCGAAATAAATTGTTTGAACAAAAAAAAATCACATTTTTATTCTACATATGAATCACTAAAAATATTCATGTTTGAAATAAATTGTTTGAACAATTGAAATCACATTTTTATTGCATATATGAATCACTAAGAATATTCATGCTAAGAATATTCATGTTTGAAATAAATTGTTTGAACAATAAAAATCACAATTTTATTGTATATATGAATCACTAAAAATATTCATGTTTGAAATAAATTTTTTGAATAATAAAAATCACACTTTTATTGTATATACGAATCGCTAAAAATATTGATGCTTGAAATAAATAGTTTGAGCAATAAAAATCACATTTTTATTGTATATATGAATCACTAAGCATATTCATGTTTGAAATAAAATGTTTTAACAATAAAAATCACATTTTTATTGTATATAAGAACCTTTAAAAATAATCGTGGTTGAAATAAATATTTGTTGGTTGAAAAGAATATTTTTAACATGTATATGAAGTGTTAAAAATAACCATGAGTTAAAATAAATATTTGTCGATTGAAATATTATTTTTAACATGTATATGAAGTGTTAAAAACAACCACGGGTTGAAATAAATATTTGATGATTGAAAATATTATTTTTAACATGCATATGAAGTGTTAAAAATAACCACGGGTTGAAAAAATATTTATAGATTGAAAATATTATTTTTAACATGTATATGAAGTGTTAAAAATAACCACGGGTTGAAATAAATATTTGTTGATTGAAAATAATATTTTTAACATGTATAAGAACTATTAAAGATAGTCATGTATGGAAATAAATGTTTGTTCTAAAAGTATTATTTTTAGCTTAGATATGCATGTATATACACTTGCTAAACATGTAAATGGTTTTGCTGTTGAGTAAAGAATTTATTTGCATGCCCAACTGTAATAACTCGGAAGTCTGAGCCAATTTAAAATTTTTATTTTGGCAATTTTGAATATTTAAAATGGATTATTTTAAATAATAACTACAAGAAACTTATTTTGAATAGAATAAGAACGTATATATTTATATAGATCGTCGTTAGAATATAAATATTTTATTTTTAATTATAAAATGAATTGAAAATGGCGCGGTAGTTTGAAAATTCGATTTCAAATTTCAAATGAATGTACAGGATCCAAACAAACCGAATTTTAACGAAACCAAAAATATTAGAATCTATTTGAGAATATATTTCCAATGAATCCGAAAACTTGAAATTTCATAGTGGGGATCAAAAGTTATGCCCAGTTGAAAATTCAGAATAGTCGCTATGGAATTCTGGCCCTTAAAAAGGGGAATTTCGCAAACGACCTCGGTTTTCGACGAAACCGCTTTTGTTGGATCCGTGATGTCAAGTTATTGTTAGATTCCAAAATTCGTAATTTTATGAATCAATATGTGAGTGTGCCAAAGGAAAACGCGTTTGACTAGTTTTAGTAGATTTTAATCAACAGGAAAATGGCCATTTTTCAAACGGTCACGGAATTTGACGAAATTAGTTTGGTTAGGACCGTATCATCAATACGAAGCTAGAAAATATTTTTCAAGAGTTTTCAGGGCCAGTATGTGGTCCCGGTAAATTGAAATACGCATTCAAATTCAATATATAGATTTATATTTTGATTTTGACGGAAACTGATCGAAATGATCAAATCAGCTTAGGATACATATCCCATTATGATCGGAATAGGGGTAATTAGCTAAGGACGATAGGCAGTGGGTCTCGTTTCGAGGTCAAAATAAAAAGGTACCTTTTTGAAATTAAGTAAAATAAAATAAAAACCTCCCTCCCTATACCTAGTCAACGCCCCTCCCCAGTTTCATTTCAACATAAATCGAAAATAAAAAAAAGGAAAAAGGGGCAGAGCCCTGTCCATCGACGTCGCGCGCCACCAGAGGAGGCGACGCCGCACCCCCAACCGCCTCCCCTCCGTCCAGCCCTCCCCATTTCTGCCCCCTGCTTGTTCACGCAACCTCCCACGCCCAAATCGCGTCGTGCCAGCCACGACGGGGTCCCATCGTCACCCTGAAACCCTAGCCGCACCCTCCTCCGTCGTTCGAGACCCATACGCACCCTGCTCCGGCTACTAGAGCCTCCCTCTCTTCGTTCAGCAGTTGTAAGTCGTTTATTCCCTTTTTATTCTTGTACACAATTTAAAAATATGATCTTTATTGGTTTAAAAATAGAAAAATCGGTTTATATAGTTAGTATTGTTTTTAAAATAGAATAAAGGGATGTTTTTTATAATAAAAATATAATTTTTATTATAAAGATACGATTTTGAAAATAAAGGTGTGGTCTTTATGGGTAAAATTAAATAATACAAGAATAAAGATATGATTTTTATATTATAGAAATAATAAAAATATGATTTTTATATAATGTAGAGAATAAAAATATGATTTTTATATTATAGAGACAATAAAAATATAATTTTTATATAGTAGAGATTAATAAAATATGACTTTTATATACATAACAACAATATAAAGATGCGATTTTTATATATGTAGTGGATACGGACAACAAAAATGACAAAAGGCGAGCATGGCGAAAATTTCCTACATATGAAGAGTCGTGGCATTTGGTTTATGTAAAGACCCGCAACTTCCCCGGTGAGGAAAGCGCGGATAGTTCGACAACAACACACAAAGGAACACAGGCGGAAGAACATTTCATTGTATATTACAACAATTCATCAGAATACAAGAATATACAAAGTATAAATCAATATTACACATTTACCAAATATCAGAGATTACATTAAATTACATAGCAGCGGAAAATAATACAATACACAACTGAAGGAGATATACGGATACAAAGTTTTCTGGATATCATTCCAGCTATAAATCAGGATCCTATGAATATAAATCTGCAAAACCAAAACAACTAGCTGCCCGTGTCAAAATAAGGGCACCCAGAGTTTAAGTTAAAACAATAAACTCTAGGTCAGTCATGTGACTGGTGTGAGAACTAAAACAGTTATTAATCTTTACTTTAAAGTTCGGTAAATCAAGGGACCACGCCGCTAACGCGGAACAGGTTTCCTCCCGAGAATACCATTGCATAAAACAACAGCGCAATGCTAAATAAGGAAAAATGAAGCTATTATAAGACCCAGGTCCTATCACACAATGCAACGCAAGCCGAGGGATAGGGTTTTCCCTTATTATAGCCAAACATGCTCGATACGTTTAAAACAAATCATTTGATACTATTACAAGTGTATAGTGTATAAAACAACTGTAACGGCAAGGAATTTCGCTCGATCTGAATCGATCGTTAAACCGACTAAGACCGTTCGAATTCCCCTGATCGTTTGAGAGCAGGACAAATCGGAACGCATACGGAAGAACATTTCATTGTTATTACAACAATTCCATCAGATACAAGAATATACAGAGTATAAATGAATAAATTACATTCGATAAATATCAGAGATTACAATAAATTACATAGCAGCGGAAAAATATATAAAACACAACTAGAAGTAATGCACGGATACAGAGCTTTCCGAGCATCATTCCAGCTGTAAATCAGGATCCTGTGAATATAAATCTGCAAAACCAAAACTACTTGCTGCCCGTGTCGAAAATAGGGGCACCCAGAGTTTTGGTTAAAACAATAAACTCCAGGTCAGTCATGTGACTGGTGTGAGAACTAAAACAGTTATTTAAAACATTACTTTAAAAGATAGTAATTCAAGGGACCACGGGGTTAAAGGGAGATAGGGTGACTAGGAAAATGTATATTAAATTATTTAATATTATTTTATTTATTAAAAGTTGAATTTGCATTTGAACTCCAAACGAGTCCCAACGAATGTCGTCCCTAGTGTTTTACCCCCATTCTGAACACAATGGGATATGTATCGCATGCTGATTCGACCGTTTCGATCAGTTTTCGTCAAAATCAACATATAACTCTATATATTGAATTTGAACGTGCATTTCAATTTACCGGGGTCACATACGAACTCTAAAAATTCCATAAAAATATTTTCTAGCTTCGCATTGACGATACGGTCCTAACAAAACTAATTTCGTCGAATTCTGAGACCGTTAGAAAAATGGTCATTTTCCAGTCGATTAAAATCAACTGAAACTGGTCAAACACGTTTTCCTTTTCCACGCTCACATATTGATTCAAAAAATTATGAAATTTGGAATCTAGCAATAACTTAACATCACGGATCCAACAAATGTGGTTTCGTCGAAATCCGAGGTCGTTTGAAAATTCCCATTTTTAAGGGCCTGAATTCCATAGCGACTATTCAGAATTTTCAACTGGACATATCTTTTGATTCCTGCTATGAAATTTTGATTTTTCGGATTCATTGGAAAGATATAATCAAATATATCCTATTATTTTTGGTTTCACTAAAATCCGGTTTGTTTTGCACCCGGTACATTCAATTGAAGTTTGAAATCGAATTATCGAACTACCGCGCCATTTTCAATTCTATTTTATAATTATAAATAATTATTTATATTCTAACGAAGACGTGTATAAATATACGTTCGAATTATATTCAAAATAAATTTCTCGTCGATTTTATTTAAAATAATTCATTTTAAATATTCAAAATTCGCTAAAATTGCCAAAATAAAAATTTTAAACTGGCCCAGATTTTCGGGTTGTTACAATCTCCCCCACTTAAAACTTTTCGTCCCCGAAAAGGAACAAAGTCGAAAGTTGTTTGATTAATCAACTCTACGTTCGATCTGGCTTCCATTCTCCAACTTTTCAGTTTCTGAGAATTTTCAAATTTTTCAAAAATTTGGCTAACACCCTAAATTTTCGAAAACTTTCGCCATAACCTCCTTTGTACAGGGAGGGGTTCAGAAATTTATTGGGCCGTATTAGGTACCCAATAAATCCTAATAAGCATACACATATTTATAGTGATATATTCTGGTGTTTACAGGGGAGCGTGTATTGATAATAACTCCAGAGAATAAATTCTCGTCACCCTGTCAAAGCCTGAGGGAGTGTGTATTTTAAATGGTCCAGAGGATAAATCCTCGTCACCTCATCCCGTGTGGGAAATAAATAGTCCATGTGCCGTATCAAATAACTAGAGAGACGTGATTATTGTCAACTCTAGACCCGTGTGGGGTTTTTATTAATCTGGCAATTTTATCGTTACAATTTTAAATAGTCCATATCAGTCATCAGTTCAACTTGTAAAATATAGTCATCGCCATACAAGCCTCTCGCTCGTATGGTAAATCTGCTACCTCGTCACACAAGCTCTAAATGCTTATGTGGTATATGATGAAGTATGCCTATCTTCCAGAAGTATGCTATGTAATGTAGTTCAAAATTAATTGTTGCTATCCTATGGCGATGTTTATTATTTCACATAGAATAACCAGCACTCCGCATCCAATGGCATTCACAGGAGTTGATATAATAATATTTCGCATCCAACTCATTAAGGTTTACCTATTTGTCGGGCACGCAAATAAAATCTTTACTCAACAGCTATCCAATTTCCTGTTCAAACATATATAATGCACAGGTATATATTTCTAACTATTTCCTAATCAATTCAATGTGTGATTTAATTGAATAAATTTGTTCTGGTTTTTATTGATGATATTCTAATCTTCTCTAAATCAAAGGCCGAAAGTTGTTTAACAAATCAACTCAACTTCCATTATTTTGACTACGGCTTAAGTTCTTCAACTTTTCAGTTTCTAAGAACTTTTCAAATTTTTCAAAAATTTGGCTAACACCCTAAATTTTCGAAAAATTTCGCCATAACCTCCCCTGCACCGGGAGCAACGGGAAAATCCCGAAATTGCCATATAGGTCTTCTGATCTCAAAAAGAAAAGGAAAACGCCAAGCGGCTAGCCAATCGGCTCATAAAATCATCATCACCCAAACAAAACAGTAAATTATAGTAAACATGTACCTATTTGTCGGGCAACAAATTTTATTCTCTGCTCTAGCCTCCTTGCTATGACCTGTTCAATGTAAGCACATGTATATGCAAGCAAATGCGACCAATTTTCGATACAATTCAATATTCGGTTTAATTAGGCTAAATGGTTCAATATTATCAAACAAATAAACGAACAACACAATCATCAATCAATTAGTGGATTAACGTTTCAAATTCATAATTTTGATACATATAAAGAAAATCATGTTTTGATGCCAATTCACAACAATGTATTCTAGCTATATTTTGGTTCTCACACCAGTCTAATGGAAATATATAGAAATCACACCTTCGAAACACGAACATAAATATTGATGATGCCATGGTCATTATCAACATCATCTCCGGGCGACTAGAGTGTGACTCTATATCTATCCAATATATTAAAACTTCGAATATACGTTCATGACGCGTATACACGAAATCTTTATATACTCGATTGTCCAAATTCAAAATAAATAAATAATCAAATACGTATAAAGCGATTTAAATTTTCAAAACAAAATTGTTTTCATTTGAAAAATGTACTCTTCACACTCGTTCTAGGATACTACTGATCCTATCTCTAACGAGTCATTCTAATTGGATATTACTAATCCAATATCTAATGAATTCTTTCGTATGGTTCTAATGTGTCTTGTTCTCGAGCTCTGTAAACCAAAGCTCTGATACCACCTGTAACGGCAAGGAATTTCGCTCGATCCGAATCGATCGTTAAACCGACTAAGACCGTTCGAATTCCCCTGATCGTTTGAGAGCAGGACAAATCGGAACGCATACGGAAGAACATTTCATTGTTATTACAGCAATTCCATCAGATACAAGAATATACAGAGTATAAATGAATAAATTACATTCGACAAATATCGGAGATTACAATAAATTACATAGCAGCGGAAAAATATATAAAACAAAACTAGAAGTAATGCACGGATACAGACCTTTCCGAGCATCGTTCCAGCTGTAAATCAAGATCCTGTGAATATAAATCTGCAAAACCAAAACTACTAGCTGCCCGTGTCGAAAATAGGGGCACCCAGAGTTAAGGTTAAAACAATAAACTCCAGGTCAGTCATGTGACTGGTGTGAGAACTAAAACAGTTATTTAAAACTTTACTTTAAAGAATAGTAATTCAAGGGACCACGGGGTTAAAGGGAGATAGGGTGACTAGGAAAATATACATTAAATTATTTAATATTATTTTATTTACTTAAAAGTTGACTTTGCATTTGAACTCCAAACGAGGCCCAACGACTGTCGTCCCTAGCGTTTTACCCCCACTCTGAACACAATGGGATATGTATCGCAAGCTGATTCGACCGTTTCGATCAGTTTTCGTCAAAATCAACCTATAACTCTATATATTGAATTTGAACGCGCATTTCATTTTACCGGGGTCACATACGAACTCTAAAAATTCCACAAAAATATTTTCTAGCTTCGTATTGACAATACGGTCCTAACAAAACTAATTTCGTCGGATTCTGAGACCGTTAGAAAAATAGCCATTTTCCAGTCGATTAAAATCAACTGAAACTGGTCAAACGCGTTTTCCTTTGCCACGCTCACATATTGATTCGAAAAATTATGAAATTTGGAATCTAGCAATAAATTGACATCACGGATCCAACAAAAGTGGTTTCGTCGAAATCCGAGGTCGTTTGTAAAATTCCCATTTTTAAGGGCCTGGATTCCATAGCGACTATTCAGAATTTTCAACTGGACATATCTTTTGATTCTCGCTATGAAATTTCGATTTTCCGGATTCGTTGGGAAAATATAATCAAATAGATCCTATTATTTTTGGTTTCACTTAAATCCAGTTTGTTCTACACCCGGTACATTCAATTGATGTTTGAAATCGAATTATCGAACTACCGCGCCATTTTCAATTCTATCTTATAATTATAAATAATTATTTATATTCTAACGACGACGTGTATAAATATACGTTCGAATTATATTCAAAATAAATTTCTCGTCGATTTTATTTAAAATATTCATTTTAAATATTCAAAATTCGCTAAAATTGCCAAAATAAAATTTTTAAACTGGCCCAGATTTTCGGGTTGTTACAATAACTTCAAATCATAAGTATCAATCATAGATGGCATGGGTACCATATATCATGTCGCCATACTAAGCTCTATAACCAAAACCGCAAATGTCACGTATTTGGAAATTGGATTTCCTTCTATGAATCGAGGCAAAAGATAGTCCTCTACCGATTCGAGACCCTCTAGTTCGCCCCTCAGGATCAGAGCTCGAGTGACCCTTGGATCGTCAGGGCCGGTCCACACGGAGTGGATTAAAATGACTGAACATGCGTTTCCCTGGCCTATGGGGCATAGGTGAGCCAACTAAATGACTCCATCAGTTCGAGAACGACCGATGTATCCGAGGCGCCTCGCAACAGCAACAACCACATAAGTCAAACTCGTTAGGGCATGTAAAACCACTGACGCCACTTCTAACTAGAAAGAAACGCATGCCCTCCCTGAGGTCCTTCTCCCGTTTCTGGTTCATACCAGGTGTGAAACTCGCAAAGTAAACGTTACACAAAGCTATGCCATAAAGGCCGTGCTTTGATCATCAACCACACGACTTTGCTTTTCAACAGAAGCCTTGATCATTTGCCACTTAGGCATGCCACACAGGCAATTCACTCAATGCGTTTGATACCCATCGGTATATAACCCCTGAGCTCGTATGTCTCAGAGAAGGGCGTTAAGCAAGAGAATAAATTCTCCGCTGCCAAATAGATATATATTTAATAGAAATCAATCACACAGACTGAAATCCAATCTCAGACACACAGTCCATTTACAAGTTCGTTCTGGGTCTGAACGAAACCGGAGGCACCTAGTACCCCGCATATCCATCTATCTCCAAGTACGTCTGGATGATCACCAACTGTTTCCATCTTCTTGGGTGTACATCCCAATCAAGATCATTAGTAATCACCCAAACGACGTGAAGACATCCGGTCTTCGACCACCGTCTTCATCCTCGACTTTTCGTCGTATCAGTTATTCAGAATGGGATAAACCCGGTCTTCCCGAATAACTCGCGTATATAATAAACATGTGTTACACAAACACAACATACGCCTCATTCCAATTCATCAGTCACTAACCGTAAATTAACAAGAGAATAATTCCCCAAATATTAACCCTGAAGGCCGAAACCAACATCAGGTCAATACCAAGGAAACCGATCTACTTAGCTAACCTACAGTCAGTTTCTAAATTTCACATTCATAGGGAAATGTTCCCATTAATTTTATCAAAGATAAATTACTTGAATGTATTCTTTAATCTTCTTTTGAATATCAATTCAAACTAGTCAGGATTAACAAACCTTATTGAAGTAGTCATTTGTTTTAATTTCCCAACCCCAACCTATTCATCCCATGAAGTAAAACTGGTAATACTTCATATCTAACACCACGGTGTTATCAGTAAATTTAATTACCATTTCACGTTCAAATCTAGTTAAAGATTTAATTATCGCCTGGAGCAAAATTGGTGATACTCCATTCTCGATCTTTTCAATCTAATTAAAGATTCATTAAAACTCCACTTAGTTTTAATCTTTGACTGGGTTAAAGAATCAGTGTCATTTAAAACATGGTTCACGATAAACCCCAAAATCACATTTCAATCAGTCCCTAACCGTAAAATAGCAAGTGAGAAATTCCCTAAGTATTAACCCCGAAGGCCGAAACCAACATCAGATCAATACCTCTGAAACCATTCAACTTAACTAATCTCCAGTTAGTTTCTTATTTTCTTAACTCCATTAGGTCTAAGAATAGTATTATTGAAGATACCGTTCACGACAACCCAAAATCACGCTTCATTAATTATCGGGTTAAAGAACAAATGTTATTTAAAACACTGTTCACGATAAACCCAAAAATCAATACCAATTCAATTCCCATTAAATATTATTTAATTGGTACACTTCATTAAATCTAAATAAAAAGATTTAATCTTTTTCTCAACTGGGTTCAAGAACAGTGTTAGTGAAGACACCATTCACGACAAACCCAAATCACATTTGATATTAAATACAAGGCTCTGAATAGAAAATATATCGGCTTATATTCAATATCAAATTCTACGACCACAAATATTTTATTGGAAATAGCGATATATAAATATCTTTCAAATTTCCATAACAACATCTGTATAATCACGAAATCCAACATTGAAATATTCCGAAGACAATTTCGATTCAAATCCATTCCAATTCAATTACTGGAAATTCTGGTTACTTTTAAAACCCTTTTCAAATTCAATTTATTTATTTAAAAAAAATAGAAGTATAATTCTAGTTCAAAACTAGTTCATTTCGATAAAAATCTATTTTTATCTTTTCAAATATGGAGTTTTTTCATCCCAATTCTTCACAAATCATTTCTTATGATTTTACACAAATTATTACTATTTTTAATAATTTTATTAAGGCCCGTATAGTCGATTTCCATCAATGGCCATCGAACTGCAGTTACAACTACCTTTTCCAAATTTGATTTGGACATAATTCCAAATCAAACCGTTAGATTTCAAATTTCTAATATTCGTTAGAAAGCTCTTTTCGATACGAACCCAACGGTTTCGGTTTTAGGAGAATCCGACGGTCGGATCTCCCGCAATATCCGTTCGAAGTCAATGGTCGAAATTCGCGAAATGCCGTGCCGCGGCGCGTTCTATTCAGGCCATTATATTATATATATAATATATATAATATATACTTCGTCGATTTCCTTTTAAAAACGTATTTTAATAATTCGTTTTCAAAATGATTTCAACTTCATTTCTAATTCAAATCAAAATTGAATTTTTTCCTTATAAATTCGTTTTAAATTGATTTCAATTCAAATTGATTTCTAATTCAATTTCAGTTCGTTTTCAATTCAATTCAATTTCAATTCGAATTCATCTATATTCAATTTCAATTCGAATTCATCTATATTCAATTTCAATTCGAATTTCAATTCTTTTCAAAATATCAGATTTTTAAATCACTTTCGATATTCAGTATAAAATGAATAAAATCGATATAAATATCGTTCACGTAAAAATGGCGTCAATCTAATCAACACGGCTTCATATATTTCTATTTTCAAATATTCTATTTCAAATATTTCTATTTCAAATATTTCCTTTTCAAATATTTCAATTTTAAATATTTCTTTTTCAAATATGGAATGAGGCCCAATCAATTACCATATAATGTTAATTATATGGATTTTCTACAACACATGTATACAATAACAACGATGAATAATCAACCATCATCCAAAGTGCATTCTACACTGTATAAGCATCAAATATAAATATTCAACGCTTATAACGGTCTGTCAATCAATCGATCGACATACAATTAACTATTGGGATTAGTGTATGTCATATATCACCCCAATACCCGTGTGGGGTTTATAAATAATCAAACACAGATTTTATTTGTGCAGTTGGGCGATGTGTAAAATTTATCGTCCCAATCAATATCAGTCAAATGTGTGAATATAAACAAATCGTTCGATTTGTTTATATTAATTTATTTTAAATACACGTTAAAAATTCTATTTTCAACCTTAAAATATTTTAACTATATAAATATTTTATTTCATTTCACATCACATCGCACAATCAACTACACATCAAAATCAAAGAAACAAGCATACAAGCCGTCCATGGTCTGTGGACGACAGGTGTCGAGTGCTACTAAACACCGTCTGCATCCTAGTATATATTTTAACTAGAATATTAAATTAAAGGTGAGAAGTTCTCACCGAAGCTAATCCAAACGCCGCGACTCTTCATATGTAGAAAATCTTCGCTACTCGCCCTTTGTCACTTTCATTGCCCGTATTCACTACATATATAAAAATCACATTTTTATATTCTCTTTACCTCACGACAAAATAAAGTTCAGATTTTTATTTCACTTCAAATATTTACAACGCTTCTTTTTATATAAAAATTATATTTTTATATTTCTACTCCTTATATAAAGATCAAATTTTCATTATCATACCTTTACAAAAATTATATTTTTATATTTCTACTTTAATAAAAACCATATTTTTAATACTCTACCTAAGTAAAAATCATATTTTTATTATCTACATTATATAAAAATCATATTTTTATCTTTATTATATTATAAAAATTATATTTTTAACCTACTGCTTATATAAAAATTATATTTTTATCTAACTAGAAATCATATTTCTTTTATATCGTTCTCATGAGTATAAAAATCATATTTTTATACTTTCAAAAATCACTTCTTTTACATTGTGAAAATCACTTCTTTTACTTTGGAAAAATCAAAGCTTTATACTTCTAAAAATTAAATCTTTCTATGTTATTCATATTATAAAAATCTCAACTTTTTAATATTAAAAATCGCTACTTTGTAATGTTAAAAATCGAATTTTTATCCGCTAGAAATATAATTAAAAATCCTCCTTTGATCCTCTATGCTTTATGTTGTTAATCGCATAGTAAAAATCAAATTTTTACTAACGTACATGCTTCAAAAATCCTATCTTTTCTCCTTTCTACTTCATGATAAAAGTTATAGCTTTTACTAAATAAAAATCATAACTTTATTTTTCATTCGTACGAAGAAAAATCTAACCTTTCAACGCTATACATACAAAAAAATCCACTTCTATTGTGTTATAATTACAATAAAGATCCTATTTCTATAAATAAACAAAACATAAAAACTTACTATTTTCGTTGGAGGAGGTTCTTCGTGGTCCGGTGGTCGGCACGGAGGCAAGTGGGTGCTGAGTACGCGCTGGAGGGGCCCACCGCCATTGTTCTCGTCGGGTTTGGGGGTTTTTCAGAATGGCGGAGGAGGAGAGGGTAGCTGCAGTGGTGGGAGGGGCGCCGGGGTCTGTGAGAGGTGGGTGGAGGCTAGGGGAGGGTGCGGAGGTCGGTGGAGGTGCTGTATCGAGGTGGCGTGTTTAGGAAGAGGGGCGAGATTTGGGATTATCTCGTCGAAGGTAGGTAGAAGAGAGGGAGGCGTGGGGAGAAGAAGGGAGTGCGAGAGGAGGGGAGGTGATGCCCTCGCCTGGACGGCGGCGCGGCGCGGCGAGCGTGCCCTGAGGCGCGAGGTCGAGCAATTTAGGGTTTTTTTTTCTTTTGAAAAATAAACGGGGCTGAGAGAGGTATAGAAGAAAATATACATTTTTTATATTATTTTAAATCCCAAAAAGTAACTTATTATTTCGAACTCGAAATCAAACCCACCGACTGTCGTCCCTAGCGTATTACCCCCATTCCGAACACAATGGGATATGTATCGTAAGTTGATTCGATCGTTTCGATCAGTTTTCGTCAAAATCAACATATAACTCTATATATTGAATTTGAATGCGCATTTCAATTTACTGGGGTCACATACGAACTCGAAAAATTCCAGAAAAATATTTTCTAGCTTCGTATTGACGATACGGTCCTAACAAAACTAGTTTCATCGAATTCTGAGACCGTTTGAAAAATGGCCATTTTCCTGGGCCAGAATTCCATAACGACTATTCTGAATTTTCAACTGGACATATCTTTTGATTCCCGCTATGAAATTTTGATTTTTCGGATTCGTTGGAAAGATATCCTCACTTAGATTCAAATATTTTTGGTTTCACTAAAATCTGATTTATTTTGAATCCTGTACATTCATTTAAAGTTTGAAATCGAATTATCGAACTACCGCGCCATTTTCAATTCCTTTTATAATTTAAAATAATTATTTATATTCTAACGACGATCTATATAATATGTACGTTCGAATTCTATTCAAAATAAATTTTTGTTGTTATTATTTAAAATAATTCATTTTAAATATTCAAAATTCGCTAAAATTGCCAAAATAAAATTTTTAAATTGGCTCAGAATTCCGGGTTATTACAATCTCCCCCACTTAAAACTTTTCGTCCTCGAAAAGGAACGAAGCCGAAAGTTGTTTTAAAAACCAACTCAACTTTCTTTGTTTTGACTACGGCTTAAGTTCTTCAACTTTTCAGTTTCTAAGAATTTTTCAAAAATTTGGCTAACACCCTAAATTTTCGAAAAATTTCGCTATAACCTCCCCTTCACCGGGAGCACCGGGAAAATCCCGAAATTGCCATACAGGCCCTCTGATCTCAAAAAAGAAAAAGAAAACCCAAGCGGTAGCCAATCGGCTCATAAAATCATCATCACCCAAACAAAACAGTAAATTATGATAAACATGTACCTATTTGTCGGGAAAACAAATTTTATTCTTCTGCTCTAGCCTCTTTGCTATGACATGTTCAATTTAAGTACATGTATATGCAAGCAAATGCGACCAAATTTCAATACAATTCACTGTTTGATTCATTTTGGCTATATGGCTCAACATTTTATTAATCATACAATAATCAAACAACACAACCAGGAATCAATTAGTTGATTAGCTTTTCAAATTCATAACTTTGATACATAGTCAAAAAATCAGATTTTTGATGTCAAATCACAACAATAAGCCCTATCTAGTTTCGGTTCTCACACCAGTCAATTGGAAATGTATAGAAATCTCACTTTCGAAACTCGAAAATAAATACTGGCGATGGTGCCCCGTCACCAGAATTATCCCCGGGCACTAGAGTGCGATTCTATAATTATCCAATACATTAAAACATCGAATACACGTTTGCAAGACATATATGCAAAATCTTTATATATTGGATTGTCCAAATTAAATACAAAATAAATATACAAATACGTTGAATAAAGTTTAAATTTTTCAAAACAAAAATCGTTTTCATTTTAAAAATTTACTCTTCACACTTGTTCTAGTATACTACTGATGTAACAACCCGTATTTTCAATAACCTGTTATAATGTAAATCGAGGCAGAATTTAATTCAAAAATCTGAATCAAGGGAAACGGGCTATGCCATTGCGTTCGTCTCGAAAAAATACGCGAAATAAAGTCCGAGTTTTCGAAAATCGGAGTCCGTATGACCCGATTAAGGCCCAACGAAGTTTTCAGAAAATTTCAAAGCAAAAACAGATTTCAAATTCAAGTTTGAATTTGGAAAATTGGGTAAGATTGGGCCAGGCGGGAAAATTCCCGCCAGAGTACCCAAGTCGACAGCCCTGTCGACTTGGGAGTCGACTTGGTTGGACCCAAGTCGACAGCCCTGTCGACTTGGCTGTCGACTTGGTCCAGCCGGGCTGTTTAGCCTGGTGCACCATTTAGAGATTGTGTTGAGCTTGGGGGCCAGATTCGGTTTTGAGGGCTGAGATTGGAACTAGGGTTTAATCCTAGGGTTGAAACTAGTCCTAATCTCTATAAATAAGGCCCTAACCTAACCCTAAATCATCATTATTCATTCATACAACTAAACTATGGCAAAATCAATCCTCTCATGGCCTCCACTCTCTTCATAAATTCCTAAATAAATTTTTATGAGATTTTCCATGCATACAAGTGTTTTCAAGCTTGTATGAGCATCATTAGCTTGCATTCAAGTCAAGTTTCTATATTTGCATCATAAAGCAAGGGTTTTGATCACTTTGGCTTAAGGGTTTTTCTATTAAAGCTTGCATTTTGGGGTTTAATTGATTGCATAAGAGCTTTCTTATATTTGCTATACTCATTTGAGTCCTCATAAGCATTGTAAGCCCTATTCTACTTTCATATTTAAACTCTAAAGTTAATGATGCAAGTTGTGTTTGATCATTATGATATGATATGCAAGTTTATCATGTTATGCAAGTTTGTTATGTTATGATATGCAAGTTTATCATGTTATGCAAGTTTGTTATGTTATGATATGCAAGTTTATCATGTTATGCAAGTTCGCCATGTTATGATATGCAAGTTCATCATGTCATGTTATGCAAGTTTACCATGTTATGCTATGCAAGTATGCCATGTTATGATATGCAAGTATGTTATGCAAGTTTGGGATGATCATTTTGTTCATGTTATCATGTTATGCAAGCTTATCTTGAGTATGTGAACATAAAGCTTCAAGCTTTAGGCTAAAGGTTGCATTTTGGCAACATGTAAGTTATCATATTCCTTATGATAACTTACATGTGAGGCTAAATGCGAACTTATGGCCATTTCTACATGTCATTTAGCACTATGTATCACCAATATGCCAAGTTTGGTTTTATGCATGCTTTTGAGGCCTAAAAAAAATGTAATATGCAAGTGTATGAACATATGAACATTTCATATGCCACCATGTTAAACTTGTGGCTTCAATACCTTTATGTCATGATTATGCCAAGTTCCCTCTTTCTATCCTTTATGCGCTATTGCGATATGTAAGCGATGGGATTGCGTTTGGGGTTGGGTAAACTTAAAAGACATAAAAACATAAGCTTGGGAATTTACCTATTAAGTTAGGTCTACCCATTGGGAATTTACCTATTAAGTTAGGTCTACCCAATCGCTTGAAAACTTGTAATGTGTTTTGGAAACACGATGGACATGACACTTAGAAAATATAAGTGTGACCAACTCGAGGTTGGGTTGAGTTTGTAGCGTAAACCTACCCGGAACCGACCGGCTTAACTAGTTGCTACAAACAATAGGACCCAATGTGAGAAGTTGGTCATGTTGTACCTTGAACCCGAGGTTAGACCAAGTTGTGGTGTAAAGCTACCCAGAATCGACCGGCTTAACTAGTAACCGCAACAAAGTCTAATGTGAGAGGTTAAGGCACATTAATTAATTAATGCCTCATGATTAGGGTTAAGTCATGGTCCACTTAATACTTAACCAATTTGGGCTTGGTAGATTAATCGGGGTTAAGTCGTGAACTCATTGTTACACTTAACCAAGTTAATCCATGATTAGCAAGAGGGTTAAACCGTACTTAATCGACTAGAAAATCCTAGCAATGGGGGCCCACTCCAGCAGTAATCCCAAGTTTGTATCATTAAGGCCCTAGGGACTAGGCTAGGGAGGGGGCACGATTACTGGGCTGGAGGCAAGCGACCAATAAACGACGGCAGGGTGGTACGCCGATGTGACGGCAAGGAATTTCGCTCGGTCCGAACCAGTCGCTTTCAATTCAATTTGAATTCGTTTTCAATTCAATTCAATTCGAAATCGTTTTCAATTCATTTCATTTCGAAATCGTTTTCAATTCAATTCATTTCGAAATCGTTTTCAATTCAATTCATTTCGAAATCGTTTTCAATTCAATTCATTTCGAAATCGTTTAAAATCGATATAAATATCGTTCACGTCAAAATGGCGTCAATCTAATCATCACGACTTCACATATTTCTATTTTCGAATATTCTATTTCAAATATTTCCTATTATCAAAATATTTGTTATTTTCAAAATATTCTTTATTTTCACGATTGGAATGAGGCCCAATCAATTACCATATAAAGTGAATTATATGGATTTTCATACAACACATGTATATAATAGCAACGATAAATAATCAACCATCAACCAAAGTGCACTGCACCGTATAAGCATCAAATATAGATATCTAATGCTTATAACAGCCTGTTAATCAATCGATTGACATATTTAATCAATCAGGATGAGTGGACTTCAAATTTCATCCCAACACCCGTGTGGGGTTTCAAACAATCAAACACATATTTTATTTGTGCTGTTGGGCGATGTGTAAAATTTATCGTCCCAATCAATGTCCTTCAAATAGGTGTACATAAACAAACCGTCCGGTTTGTAAATGAATATTTATTTATTCCCCTTCACGTTAAAAATTATATTTTTAACGATAAAACATTTTATTCAATCTACGAATATTCTATTCGGTTCATTTATTCAATAAAATGATATTTTTATTTTTCTAACATATTTTAGAAAATTTCGGCGGCATAACGGCACGATACTAGAAATGGGATAAGGCCTAGCCTTGTCCCCGGTCTAATAATGGCCACCGCCATACCCATATCAATCAAATCACTTTCGTTATGCAAACCACAAAATTTGGAGTAAGAGTCTAACCTAGCTTTACTCCTTCGCCTTATAACGGCGCACGTCTAATCCTAACCAATTTATCGATTCGATTTTTTTCACACCACAAACCACATTCAAACCAATATCGCAATCAATAACCAAACAGCCAAACAAACAAGTCCATGGTCTATGGACGATTGTGTCGGGTGCTACTAAACACCGTCTGCATCCTAGTATATATATATAACTAGAAAAAGAAATTGAAAGGTGAGAAGTTCTCACAGATAGCTATCCTAGCTCCACGGCACTTCTAATGCAGGAAATCTTCGCCAACTCGCCTTTTTGTCGCTTTCGCCCGTATTCTCTACATATGTAAAAATCGAATTTTTACTTCGCTATTCAATATATAAAAATCATATTTTTATTTAGAAGTTCAATATATAAAAATTCTATTTTTATTTCGAAGTTCAGTATATAAAAATTCTATTTTTATTTCGAAGTTCAGTATATAAAAATTCTATTTTTATTTCGAAGTTCAGTATATAAAAATTCTATTTTTATTTCGAAGTTCAATATATAAAAATTCTATTTTTATTTCGAAGTTCAATATATAAAAATTCTATTTTTATTTCGAAGTTCAATATATAAAAATTCTATTTTTATTTCGAAGTTCAATATATAAAAATTCTATTTTTATTATGCTATTCAATATAGAAAAATCGAATTTCTACTCTTCCTCTCATATAAAAATTATATTTTTATTCTTTCTATTAATTAAAAGAAATCTCGTCTTTTAACATTATAAAAATTCAATCTTTCATCTATTCAAAATCTAAACTTTTATCATTTCTAAAATCTAAACTTTTATCATTTAAAAATCAAGACTATTATCATTTCTAAAATCTAAACTTTTATCATTTAAAAATCTAAACTTCCTGTACTAAAAATCGTATTTTTATTTGCTAAAAACCCATATTGTTCATAAACAAAAATCATAATTTTTCTAATTGAAAGATCTGATCTTTTTCTACTTTTCAAACCTCTAAAAATCCAACCTTTTTCCTATATAAAAACTGGTTTAAATAAACTGAAATAATAAATAAATAATAAAAAGAAAACAGAAAAACTCACTATAAAAAAAAGGGTAGTCTTCGTGCGTCGGCATCGGCCTGTGGGGGTGGAGTGGCGCTCGCTGGAGGTGGAGTAAGTGGCGCTGGGGTGTACGCGGGTTTTGGGGCTCCGTTCGAATGGGAGGGGGGGCGGCGCCTCACGCTGGCGAAAGGAGGGAGGGGGAGGTGGAAGAAGGGCGATTGGTCGGAGGGGGGGGGGGGGGTTCGGCGAAGCATCGCCGCCGGCGACCTGGTTTCGAGCGCGAGGGCGCTCGTTTTTTTCTTCTTCTCTCGATCGAAAATGAAAAGTAAGGGGGGGGCTGCTGTTGACTACGGGGAAAGAGGGAATAGGGGTTGACCCAGAATTTTTAATTAATTATTTATTTAATTTATCTCCCAAAAAGTAACTTTAAAATTCGAACTCGAAATCAAGCCCACCGACTGTCGTCCATAGCGTTTTACCCCCATTCCGAACACAACGGGATATGTATCGTAAGCTGATTCGGCTGTTACAATCAGTTTCCGTTAAATTTACATTTAAATCACTATACAGAATTTTAAACGTACATTTCAAATTACCGGGGTCACATACTAACTCTATAAATCCCATAAAAATATTTTCTAGCTTCGTATTGATGATACGGTCCTAACAAAACTAGTTTCGTCGAATTCTGAGACCGTTTGAAAAAAGGCCATTTTCCAGTCGATTAAAATCAACTGAAACTGGTCAAATGCGTTTTCCTTTGCCACGCTCACATATTGATTCGAAAAATTATGAAATTTGAAACCTAGCAATAACTTGACATCACGGACCCAACAAAACTGGTTTCGTCGAAATCCGAGGTCGTTTGCAAAATGTCCATTTTTAAGGGCCTGAATTCCATAGCGACTATTCAGAATTTTCAACTGGACATATCTTTTGATTCCCGCTATGAAATCTTGATTTTTTGGATTCGCTGGAAAGATATCATCAATTAGATCCTAATGTTTTTGGTTTCACTAAAATCCGGATTGTTTTGCACCCGGTACATTCAATTGAAGTTTGAAATCGAATTATCGAACTACCGCGCCATTTTCAATTCTATTTATAATTATATATAACTATTCATATTCAAACGACGACGCGTATAATATATACGTTCTATTTATATTCAAAATAAATTTTACGTCGATATTATTTAAGATAACCTATTTTAAATAATCAAAATTCGCTAAAATTGCCAAAATAAAAATTTTAAACTGGCCCAGAATTTCCGGGTTATTACAATCTCCCCCACTTAAAACTTTTCGTCCCCGAAAAGGAACAAAGTCGAAAGTGGTTTGATTAATCAACTCTACGTTCGATCTGGCTTCCATTCTCCAACTCTTTAGTTTCTGAGAATTTTCAAAATTTCAAAAATTTGGCTAACACCCTAAATTTTCGAAAAATTTCGCCATAACCTCCCCTGCACCGGGAGCATCGGGGAATTTCAAATAGCTTCCCCGGTCCTTCAGATCTCAAAAAGAAAAAGAAAAAGCCAAGCGGCTAGCCAATAGGCTCATAAAATCATCATCACCCAAACAAAACAGTAAATTATGTAGTAAACATGTACCTATTTGTCGGGCAAACAAATTTAATCCCTGCTCTAGCCTCCTTGCTATGACCTGTTCAATGATATACATGTATATGCAAGCAAATGCGACCAATTTTCAATACAATTCAATATTTGGTTCAATTAGGCACAATGGTTCAAAATTATCAAACAACTAAACAAACAACACAAATATCAATCAATTAGTGAATTAGAGTTTCAAATTCATAATTTTGATACATATACAAAAATCATGTTTTTGATACCAAATCACAACAATAGGCCCTATCTAATTTTGGTTCTCACACCAATCAATAGGAAATATATAGAAAGTCCACTTTCGTCACTCGAACATAAATTCGGATGATGATCGATCAATCATCAGAATCACCCCTGGGCGACTAGAGTGTAATTCTATATCTATCCAGTATATTAAAACTTCAAATACACGTTTGCAAGGCGTATATGCAAAATCTTTATATACTGGACTGTCCAAATCAATATAAATAAATAATCGAATACGAATAATTATTTTAAATTTCAAAACTTAATTTGTTTTCATTTTCAAAACTATACTCTTCACACTCGTTCTAGGATACTACTGATCCTATCTCTAACGAGTCATTCTCGTTGGATATTACTAATCCAATATCTGATGAATTCTTTCGTATGGTTCTAATGTGCCTTTTTCTCGAGCTCTGTAAACCAAAGCTCTGATACCAACTGTGACGGCAAGGAATTTCGCTCGGTCCGAACCAGTCGCTTTCAATTCAATTTGAATTCGTTTTCAATTCAATTCATTTCGAAATCGTTTTCAATTCATTTCATTTCGAAACCGTTTTCAATTCAATTCATTTCGAAATCGTTTTCAATTCAATTCATTTCGAAATCGTTTTCAATTCAATTCATTTTGAAATCGTTTAAAATCGATATAAATATCGTTCACGTCAAAATGGCGTCAATCTAATCATCACGGCTTCACATATTTCTATTTTCAAATATTCTATTTCAAATATTTCCTATTATCAAAATATTTGTTATTTTCAAAATATTCTTTATTTTCACGATTGGAATGAGGCCCAATCAATTACCATATAAAGTGAATTATATGGATTTTCATACAACACATGTATATAATAGCAACGATAAATAATCAACCATCAACCAAAGTGCACTGCACCGTATAAGCATCAAATATAGATATCTAATGCTTATAACAGCCTGTCAATCAATCGATTGACATATTTAATCAATCAGGATGAGTGGACTTCAAATTTCATCCCAACACCCGTGTGGGGTTTCAAACAATCAAACACATATTTTATTTGTGCTGTTAGGCGATGTGTAAAATTTATCGTCCCAATCAATGTCCTTCAAATAGGTGTACATAAACAAACCGTCCGGTTTGTAAATGAATATTTATTTATTCCCCTTCACGTTAAAAATTATATTTTTAACGATAAAACATTTTATTCAATCTATGAATATTCTATTCGGTTCATTTATTCAATAAAATGATATTTTTATTTTTCTAACATATTTTAGAAAATTTCGGCGGCATAACGGCACGATACTAGAAACGGGATAAGGCCTAGCCTTGTCCCCGGTCTAATAATGGCCACCGCCATACCCATATCAATCAAATCACTTTCGTTATGCAAACCACAAAATTTGGAGTAAGAGTCTAACCTAGCCTTACTCCTTCGCCTTATAACGGCGCACGTCTAATCCTAACCAATTTATCGATTCGATTTTTTTCACACCACAAACCACATTCAAACCAATCTCACAATCAATAACCAAACAGCCAAACAAACAAGTCCATGGTCTGTGGACGATTGTGTCGGGTGCTACTAAACACCGTCTACATCCTAGTATATATATATATAACTAGAAAAAGAAATTGAAAGGTGAGAAGTTCTCACAGATAGCTATCCTAGCTCCACGGCACTTCTAATGCAGGAAATCTTCGCCAACTCGCCTTTTTGTCTCTTCCGCCCGTATTCTCTACATATGTAAAAATCGAATTTTTACTTCGCTATTCAATATATAAAAATCATATTTTTATTTCGAAGTTCAATATATAAAAATTCTATTTTTATTTCGAAGTTCAGTATATAAAAATTCTATTTTTATTTCGAAGTTCAATATATAAAAATTCTATTTTTATTTCGAAGTTCAGTATATAAAAATTCTATTTTTATTTCGAAGTTCAGTATATAAAAATTCTATTTTTATTTCGAAGTTCAATATATAAAAATTCTATTTTTATTTCGAAGTTCAATATATAAAAATTCTATTTTTATTTCGAAGTTCAATATATAAAAATTCTATTTTTATTTCGAAGTTCAATATATAAAAATTCTATTTTTATTTCGAAGTACAATATATAAAAATTCTATTTTTATTATGCTATTCAATATAGAAAAATCGAATTTCTACTCTTCCTCTCATATAAAAATTATATTTTTATTCCTTCTATTAATTAAAAGAAATCTCGTCTTTTAACATTATAAAAATTCAATCTTTCATCTATTCAAAATCTAAACTTTTATCATTTCTAAAATCTAAACTTTTATCATTTAAAAATCTAGACTATTATCATTTCTAAAATCTAAACTTTTATCATTTAAAAATCTAAACTTCCTGTACTAAAAATCGTATTTTTATTTGCTAACAAACCCATATTGTTCATAAACAAAAATCATATTTTTTCTAATTGAAAGATCTGATCTTTTTCTACTTTTCAAACCTCTAAAAATCCAACCTTTTTCCTATATAAAAACTGGTTTAAATAAACTGAAATAATAAATAAATAATAAAAAGAAAACAGAAAAACTCACTGTAAAAAAAAAAGGGTAGTCTTCGTGCGTCGGCATCGGCCTGTGGGGGTGGAGTGGCGCTCGCTGGAGGTGGAGTAGGCGGCGCTGGGGTGTACGCGGGTTTTGGGGCTTCGTTCGAATGGGAGGGGGGGCGGCGCCTCACGCTGGCGAAAGGAGGGAGGGGGTGGTGGAAGAAGGGCGATTGGTCGGAGGGGGGGGGGTTCGGCGAAGCATCGCCGCCGGCGACCTGGTTTCGAGCGCGAGGGCGCTCGTTTTTTTTTTTTTTTTCTCTCGATCGAAAATGAAAAGTAAGGGGGGGCTGCTGTTGACTACGGGGAAAGAGGGAATAGGGGTTGACCCAGAATTTTTAATTAATCATTTATTTAATTTATCTCCCAAAAAGTAACTTTAAAATTCGAACTCGAAATCAAGCCCACCGACTGTCGTCCATAGCGTTTTACCCCCATTCCGAACACAACAGGATATGTATCGTAAGCTGATTCGGCTGTTACAATCAGTTTCCGTTAAATTTACATTTAAATCACTATACAGAATTTTAAACGTACATTTCAAATTACCGGGGTCACATACTAACTCTATAAATCCCATAAAAATATTTTCTAGCTTCGTATTGATGATACGGTCCTAACAAAACTAGTTTCGTCGAATTCTGAGACCGTTTGAAAAATGGCCATTTTCCAGTCGATTAAAATCAACCGAAACTGGTCAAACGCGTTTTCCTTTGCCACGCTCACATATTGATTCAAAAAATTATGAAATTTGAAACCTAGCAATAACTTGACATCACGGACCCAACAAAACTGGTTTCGTCGAAATCCGAGGTCGTTTGCAAAATGTCCATTTTTAAGGGCCTGAATTCCATAGCGACTATTCAGAATTTTCAACTGGACATATCTTTTGATTCCCGCTATGAAATCTTGATTTTTCGGATTCGCTGGAAAGATATCATCAATTAGATCCTAATGTTTTTGGTTTCACTAAAATCCGGATTGTTTTGCACCCGGTACGTTCAATTGAAGTTTGAAATCGAATTATCGAACTACCGCGCCATTTTCAATTCTATTTATAGTTATATATAACTATTCATATTCAAACGACGTCGCGTATAATATATACGTTCTATTTATATTCAAAATAAATTTTACGTCGATATTATTTAAGATAACCTATTTTAAATAATCAAAATTCGCTAAAATTGCCAAAATAAAAATTTTAAACTGGCCCAGAATTTCCGGGTTATTACAGCCGATGTAGTTCTGGACGGACTATGGTCGTGCACGTAGTCCGTATTTGGAGAAGTCAAGCATGGGTACCAGTAGATCGAGACTGTGCACTCATGTTTATGGTGTCCAGGGGTTGGCACCCTAGGGCTTGATACACCCGAAGGGTGGACCCGGCACAGTTCGACTACAATTATGTTTGGGCTGTATTGACACCAACACGTGACGAGTTAGGCTTAGGGAGCCGATCGACTAGATCGTTTGGTTGGACCTTGTATTAGGGTCATTTCATGTTATTGAGCCAAAGCTTGGGCCAAGGGATCAATACTTGTTTATTCAAGTCATGTTAGTTTGCTAGTACACCTGTGGTGCAAAAACCTTAATCCTGATTATGCGATGACACATTTATCTACCTTGTTAGTTAATCATCATGCTAGTATGTTGTTATCCTTATGATCATCCCTGCTTCTCATGTCAGTTAACTTTATTAGTTTACATTGATTGTAGTAGGGCTTACTCAGTCTTTTTGACTGACCTGTTTTCTTTCGCCTCTTTTCTTCCGTTCCCCACCCCCCCCCCCAGGTTCTCAGGGAGGGAATATTGGAGCTTAGCTGGATTTCTAATCGCTTGCTTGTGGGAATTTAGCTCATATACGGTCTTGACATGAAGCTAGCTATGGTTATCACTTATTTTGGGGATAATACTTATGTATTTCAGTTTTTCAGTAATTTTGTTTTTATCTAGACTTGTGTATTTGGAAGGTTAACATTATGTTGTACCATACTTGTTTTGAAAAGGTTTGAAAATCTTCCGCTGTTTTATCTATGTTATTTACTCTGTTTACATATATACATATGTTCTTGTTCTGCCTTGATATATCATTATGCACGTTTACCTGGTTCAAACGCCCCTCCAAAGTCAGAGTGCTTGCAAGAGTCACCCTGGCGGAGGTGGGGTGTTACATTTGGTATCGGAGCATATGGTTTACGAGAAGGAACAAAAAGGTTTTTAGAAAACTTTTGGAAAACTATTTTCAAAACCAAGTATAAAGTATTTTCCAAAGAAAAGTCTAGTTTATTTTAAAGGCTATTCCCCAAAAAGCCATTAGCAAAATTCCTTCGTTTTTCTCCATTCTGAATCTGTCTTTTTCTTCATTTTCAGTATGGCCGATAACTTTGCTATTCCGGAGGGAGTACACATACCTGTTTGGTATAGGAGACTTTTGGAGGCTAGGGCGACCGAAGCCGGCCCCGCAGATGTCCCTCCTCCTCCTCCCCCAGTAGTTAATGTTCCTCCTCCTCCTCCGGTAGTTAATGTTCCTCCTCCTCCTGTCGCTGAGGTTCCTCTTCCTCCTCCCCCTCAGCATCCTCAAGCTGACTTCGCAAAGACTTGCAAAGATTTCAAAGCAATGGGTGGCAAGAACTTTCAAGGCACTGAGACTTTTGTAGAGGCCAGAAATTGGTTGAAAGAGACCGAGGATTTGTTTGCTATCTTTGGGTTAGACGGTCAGAGGAAGATCTTGTTGGCAGTTTGGCTTATGAAGGATGAAGCCGCTTATTGGTGGGAAGTCACCAATGGTACTAGGCCTGCTGAGACTTGGGCCGATTTCAGGGCAAGGTTCATGCTTAAGTTTCTATCTTCTGCTGAGGAGAATCTGCAAATGGAGAGATTCATAACTTTGAGACAAGGAGATATGTCTGTCAAAGAGTATGTGAACAAGTTCAATATGTTAGCTCGGTTTGGCTTGGATATGGTGAATACGCCTCAGAAGAAGGCTCTTCGTTTTGCTAGAGGATTGAATGAGCCGTTGCAGGGATTGGCTATGTCACATATTCCCTATGGGGCCACGTTTGAGAGTTTGGTTGATATGGCGTTACTTTAGGGAGATGTCAAGAAAGAAATCAAGATGAATGATACTCAAGCCAAGAAGACTGATTCCCAGGGAAAAGGAAATCAGGGTAATCCAAGTGGTCAAAGCAGTCAAGGCAATCAGAACAAGAACAAGAGTCAAGGCAACAAGGGGAACAACAACAAGGGCAAGAACAACAAGGAGAAGTGCCATTATTGCGGTTCAGTTGTGCATCTTATTAAGGATTGTAAGAAGGGGAAAAGGAAGAATGGTGAATGTTTTTTCTGCGGTAAGACTGGACATTTCAGTAAGGATTGCCCGAAGAAGCAAGGGCAAGGCCAGGGTCAGACTCAGCGTGCTGGACCTTCAGGAGGGCAAGTTCATGCTCTCAATACCGCTCCAGTTCCCGATCGAGGTAGTATTTCTGTTGAGAGCCTTGTATATATTTTTGATTTTCCAGTTCGTACCTTGTTTGATTCTGGTGCATCGCATAGCTTTATCTCATCTGATCTTGTTGATAGTTTGCACCTTAGTACTAGCTTGGTAGATGATCCCGTCTGTGTCTCAAATCCTATTGGGGGTTCCGCCCATTTGTCTATGATATGTGGGGATTTGAGGATCTCTATACTGAGTGTAGAGTTCTTGTGCAGTGCTTATGTTCTTGGTTTTAGGGGATACGGATTGATATTGGGCATGGATTGGCTGTCCAGATATGGAGCCATTCTTGATTGTGAGCATAGGGTTGTGAGGCTCGTGACTCGCCTCGGAAACACCCTAGAAATTTCTTGTAATCCGAGAGGTCCCGTCATGCTGTGCTATCTTGAATCACTCAACTCGTCAATGGAAACTCTTCAGTCTGTGAGAGTGGTTCGAGAGTATCCGTATGTTTTCGATGAAGTTAGGGGGTTGCCCCCTAAGCGAGAGATTGATTTCCGCATTTATCTGGTGGATAATGCAAAGTCGGTTTCCTTGCCTGTTCGGCACATGGCTCCGCGTGAAAGACGGGAGCTAAGTAAGCAAGTGAAAGAGTTGCTTGAGAAGAACTTCATTAGACGAAGTATATCTGAATGGGGAGTGCCTTTGGTATTTTCTACCAAGGCGGATGGTTCTCTCCGACTTTGTGTTGACTATCGAGAGTTGAATAAGCTGACTAAGAAGAACAGACACCCGTTACCGAGGATCGATGATCTCTTTGACCAGCTTGTCGGTGCTTCTGTTTTCTCTCAGCTTGATCTTGGTACGGGATTCCATCAGCTCAGGGTAGCTGAAGATAGTATAGACAAGAATGCGTTCAGAACGCCAGATGGATTCTTCGAATGGCTGGTCATGCCGTTCGGCTTGACTAATGCACCCGCATATTTCGTGGACTTGATGAGTAGGGTGTTCAGGGAGTTCTTGAACAAGTTTGTCGTAGTCTTCGTAGATGATATTCTGATCTTCTCTAAGGATGAGGAAGAGCACGCAAGGCATCTCGTGGAGGTGATGGATACGCTTAGAGCGCATCAGTTGAAGGCCAAGTTGTCCAAGTGTCACTTTTGGAGAAGGGAAGTTAGATTCCTTGGGCACATAGTATCTAAGCAAGGCTTAGCGGTGGATCCCGCTAAGGTAGTTGCAGTTCAGGATTGGAAGACTCCAAGGAATGCAACCCAAGTGAGAAGTTTTCTAGGTCTTGCAGGCTTTTACCGGAAGTTCATCAAGGACTTCGCGAAGATTTCCGCTCCTCTCACTAAATTGACGAAGAAGAATTTAGTTTTTGCTTGGAGCATAGAATGCGAGCTTGCTTTTCAGAAGCTCAAGAGAGCCCTCACATCAGCACCTGTTCTAGCTTTGCCCGATGGAGGGAAGTTATTTACAGTATACACCGATGCATGTGGCACGGGGTTAGGAGCTGTTCTGATGCAAGAAGGAAGAGTGATATGCTTTGGCGGTAGACAACTCAAAGTGCATGAGAAGAATTATCCCACTCATGACTTAGAGTTGGCAGCAATAGTATATGCACTCAAGGCTTGGCGCCATTATCTTCTGGGAGAAAGATTTGAGCTTTATACCGATCACAAGTCATTGAAGTATCTCTTTTCTCAGAAGGATCTGAATCTGAGGCAACAAAGATGGATGGAATTCTTGGCGTCCTACGATTTTGAGATAGCTTATACCCCTGGCAAGGGGAATGTGGTAGCAGATGCATTGAGTAGAAGAAGGTTGACCCTAAGTCCTCTATTCGTTGAGATGAAGAATTTAGAGTATGTGGCAACCTTTGATTTCTCTTTGGCGATTGAGTCGATGACCGGTTCTTTAGCATCTCTGGAACTCAGACCTACCCTTCTTGATCAAGTTGGGGCTTCGCAGAGAGAAGACCCTCAGATAGTTGAGATTATGGATAAGCTGATTCGAGGAGAGGCGTCTAGTCATCTCGATCGATATTCTATTGATGACAAGGGTTGGCTGAGGAGAGACGGAAGGTTATGTGTTCCAATGGTAGAAGATTTAGTAAGAAAAGTTCTTAAGGAATCGCATCGCTCTGAGTTGACTATACATCCGGGCGGAGATAAGATGTATAAAGATATGAAGCGCATTTTCTTTTGGCCTGGGATGAAGAAGGATGTGGCAGAGTTTGTCTCTAGATGTATCATTTGCCAGCAAGTTAAGGCCGAGTCGAAGAAGCCCGGTGGGCTATTGCATCCTCTAGACGTTCCACTATGGAAGTGGGAGAGTATTTCCATGGATTTTATCGATGGGCTACCAAGGTCAAGGAAAGGGAATACGGGCATTTGGGTTATTGTGGATAGACTTACGAAGAGTGCTCATTTCATTCCGGTGAAGAGCAAGAGGACCGCATCTTGGCTAGCGTCTGTATATCTTCGTGAGATTGTGAGACTACATGTAGTCCCTTCTAGTATTGTCAGTGACCGTGACCCAATCTTTACAAGTCAATTCTGGAATAGCTTGCAAGAAGCCATGGGCACGAGGTTGAATCTAAGTACGACTTATCACCCACAGACGGACGGTCAAACCGAAAGGGTGAATAGGGTACTCGAGGATCTGTTGAGGCTTTGTATTCTGGATTTTGGTGGTACTTGGGAAGACCATCTTCCTCTTGTTGAGTTTGCATATAATAACAGTTATCAGGCAAGCATAGGGATGGCACCATTTGAAGCTTTATATGGGAGGCCGTGCAAGTCGCCTACATGTTGGTGGGAGACTACAGATAAGCTTATACTTGGGCCTGATCTGATCAGAGATACATCCGAGAAGGTCGAGTTGATTCGGAGACGGATGAAAGCGGCCCAAGACCGACAGAAATCCTATGCTGATAAGCGAAGAACTGATTTGGAGTTTGATGTTGGGGATATGGTTTTCGTGAAGGTTTCTCCTTTGCGGAATGTGGTCCGATTTGGAGCCGTTGGGAAGTTGGCACCGAGGTTTGTTGGACCATTCCCTATTATAGAGAGGATCGGGCAGATGGCTTATAGAGTGGAGTTGCCCGAGAAGCTTGCCGGAGTACACGATGTTTTTCATGTCTCGCATCTCCGGAAGTGTTTACATGAATCAGCAGAGATTGTTGAGCCAACTGTTCTGAAAGATGTGGAAGTGGAGAAAGAGGCTACCTTGAGGAGAGCTCCGATTCGTATCTTGGGGACGGAGACCAAGAAGCTAAGGAATCGAGAGGTCAAGTTGGTGAAGGTTCAATGGGGTGAAGCCGAAGAAGACGCAACTTGGAAAACCGAGGAGAAGATGCGTGGGCTTTATCCATTCCTTTTTGAGGGTACACTCTCAATCTCTTTTCTTTGTTAGCATATCTTTCTCTTTGCTATCCATGTTTATCTAGTTTATCGCGTTAATCTTGTCATGAGAACCTTAGGTAGAAACCCTTTGGATGAAACATGTGTTTGAAACATGTTATGCTTGATGTTTGCAAGTGGTTGCAAGTGTTTGCAAGTGGTTACTCGTGGATGCATTATACACGTTAGGCACTAGATCGGCTCACACACTCCTCATATTGCATATGCATGAGTGTTTATGCTTATTCATGGATGAAAATTTTTGTGTTATCACATGGATGTTGCATATGGATGTATGTGATGTGCACACATATAGATGTTATACATTATGTTAGGAATTGCATACATATGGATTCATTTCACTAACATAATTTGCATTGATGATATTTGCATTAGATAAGTACATATACACACACCTTTGCATATGTTCATACAACATTTACAATCTTGTAAGGACAATGATTGCTCGTGGATGATGTTTTGAGTAGATGGATGTTGGATGGTAGGATACGTTCTTCCTAACTTGAAGATTTCGGGGACGAAATCCTTTAAGGAGGGGAGAATGTAACAACCCGTATTTTCAATAACCTGTTATAACGTAAATCGAGGCAGAATTTAATTCAAAGATCTGAATCAAGGGAAACGGGCAATGCCATTGCGTTCGTCTCGGAAAAATACGCGAAATAGAGTCCGAGTTTTCGAAAATCGGAGTCCGTATGACCCGATTAAGGCCCAACGAAGTTTTCAGAAAATTTCAAAGCAAAAACAGATTTCAAATTCAAGTTTGAATTTGGAAAATTGGGTAAGATTGGGCTAGGCGGGAAAATTCCCGCCAGAGTACCCTAGTCGACAGCCCTGTCGACTTGGGAGTCGACTTGGTTGGACCCAAGTCGACAGCCCTGTCGACTTGGCTGTCGACTTGGTCCAGCCGGGCTGTTTAGCCTGGTGCACCATTTAGAGATTGTGTTGAGCTTGGGGGACAGATTCGGTTTTGAGGGCTGAGATTGGAACTAGGGTTGAAACTAGTCCTAATCTCTATAAATAAGGCCCTAACCAAACCCTAAATCATCATTATTCATTCATAAAACTAAACTATGGCAAAATCAATCCTCTCATGGCCTCCACTCTCTTCATAAATTCGTAAATAAATTTTTATGAGATTTTCCATGCATACAAGTGTTTTCAAGCTTGTATGAGCATCATTAGCTTGCATTCAAGTCAAGTTTCTATATTTTCATCATAAAGCAAGGGTTTTGATCACTTTGGCTTAAGGGTTTTTCTATTAAAGCTTGCATTTTGGGGTTTAATTGATTGCATAAGGGCTTTCTTATATTTGCTATACTCATTTGAGTCCTCATAAGCATTGTAAGCCCTATTCTACTTTCATATTTAAACTCTAAAGTTAATGATGCAAGTTGTGTTTGATCATTATGATATGATATGCAAGTTTATCATGTTATGCAAGTTTGTTATGTTATGATATGCAAGTTTATCATGTTATGCAAGTTTGTTATGTTATGATATGCAAGTTTATCATGTTATGCAAGTTCGCCATGTTATGATATGCAAGTTCATCATGTCATGTTATGCAAGTTTACCATGTTATGCTATGCAAGTATGCCATGTTATGATATGCAAGTATGTTATGCAAGTTTGGGATGATCATTTTGTTCATGTTATCATGTTATGCAAGCTTATCTTGAGTATGTGAACATAAAGCTTCAAGCTTTAGGCTAAAGGTTGCATTTTGGCAACATGTAAGTTATCATATTCCTTATGATAACTTGCATGTGAGGCTAAATGCGAACTTATGGCCATTTCTACATGTCATTTAGCACTATGTATCACCAATATGCCAAGTTTGGTTTTATGCATGCTTTCGAGGCCTAAAAAAAATGTAATATGCAAGTGTATGAACATATGAACATTTCATATGCCACCATGTTAAACTTGTGGCTTCAATACCTTTATGTCATGATTATGCCAAGTTCCCTCTTTCTATCCTTTATGCGCTATTGCGATATGTAAGCGATGGGATTGCGTTTGGGGTTGGGTAAACTTAAAAGACATAAAAACATAAGCTTGGGAATTTACCTATTAAGTTAGGTCTACCCATTGGGAATTTACCTATTAAGTTAGGTCTACCCAATTGCTTGAAAACTTGTAATGTGTTTTGGAAACACGATGGACATGACACTTAGAAAATATAAGTGTGACCAACTCGAGGTTGGGTTGAGTTTGTAGCGTAAACCTACCCGGAACCGACCGGCTTAACTAGTTGCTACAAACAATAGGACCCAATGTGAGAAGTTGGTCATGTTGTACCTTGAACCCGAGGTTAGACCAAGTTGTGGTGTAAAGCTACCCAGAATCGACCGGCTTAACTAGTAACCGCAACAAAGTCTAATGTGAGAGGTTAAGGCACATTAATTAATTAATGCCTCATGATTAGGGTTAAGTCATGGTCCACTTAGTACTTAACCAATTTGGGCTTGGTAGATTAATCGGGGTTAAGTCGTGAACTCATTGTTACACTTAACCAAGTTAATCCATGATTAGCAAGAGGGTTAAACCGTACTTAATCCACTAGAAAATCCTAGCAATGGGGGCCCACTCCAGCAGTAATCCCAAGTTTGTATCATTAAGGCCCTAGGGACTAGGCTAGGGAGGGGGCACGATTACTGGGCTGGAGGTAAGCGACCAATAAACGACGGCAGGGTGGTACGCCGATGTAGTTCCGGACGGACTATGGTCGTGCACGTAGTCCGTATTTGGAGAAGTCAAGCATGGGTACCAGTAGATCGAGACTGTGCACTCATGTTTATGGTGTCCAGGGGTTGGCACCCTAGGGCTTGATACACCCGAAGGGTGGACCCGGCACAGTTCGACTACAATTATGTTTGGGCCGTATTGACACCAACACGTGACGAGTTAGGCTTAGGGAGACGATCGACTAGACCGTTTGGTTGGACCTTGTATTAGGGTCATTTCATGTTATTGAGCCAAAGCTTGGGCCAAGGGATCAATACTTGTTTATTCAAGTCATGTTAGTTTGCTAGTACACCTGTGGTGCAAAAACCTTAATCCTGATTATGCGATGACACCTTTATCTACCTTGTTAGTTAATCATCATGCTAGTATGTTGTTATCCTTATGATCATCCCTGCTTCTCATGTCAGTTAACTTTATCAGTTTACATTGATTGTAGTAGGGCTTACTCAGTCTTTTTGACTGACCTGTTTTCTTTCGCCTCTTTTCTTCCGTTTCCCCGCAGGTTCTCAGGGAGGGAATGTTGGAGCTTAGCTGGATTTCTGATCGCTTGCTTGTGGGATTTTAGCTCATGTACGGTCTTGACATGAAGCTAGCTATGGTTATCACTTATTTTGGGGATAGTACTTATGTATTTCAGTTTTTCAGTAATGTTGTTTTTATCTAGACTTGTGTATTTGGAAGGTTAACATTATGTTGTACCAGACTTGTTTTGAAATGGTTTGAAAATCTTCCGCTGTTTTATCTATGTTATTTACTCTGTTTACATATATACATATGTTCTTGTTCTGCCTTGATATATCATTATGCATGTTTACCTGGTTCAAACGCCCCTCCAAAGTCAGAGTGCTTGCAAGAGTCACCCTGGCAGAGGTGGGGTGTTACATTCCCATCTCTAACGAGTCATCCCCATCGGATATTACTAATCCAATTTCTGATGAATTCTTTCATATGGTTCTAATGTGTCTTGTTCTCTGAGCTTTGTAAACCAAAGCTCTGATACCAAGTGTAAAGACCCGCAACTTCCCCGGTGAGGAAAGCGCGGATAGTTCGAGAACAACACACAAAGGAACGCAGGCGGAAGAACATTTCATTGTATATTACAACAATTCATCAGAATACAAGAATATACAGAGTATAAATCAATATTACACATTTACCAAATATCAGAGATTACATTAAATTACATAGCAGCGGAAAATAATACAATACACAACTGAAGGAGATATACGGATACAAAGCTTTATGGATATCATTCCAGCTATAAACCAGGATCCTGTGAATATAAATCTGCAAAACCAAAACTACTAGCTGCCCGTGTCAGAATAAGGGCACCCAGAGTTTAGGTTAAAACAATAAACTCCAGGTCAGTCATATGACTGGTGTGAGAACTAAAACAGTTATTAATCTTTATTTTAAAGTTCGGTAAATCAAGGGACCACGCCGCTAACGCGGAACGAGTTTCCTCCCGAGAATACCAGTGCATAAAACAACAGCGCAATGCTAAATAAGGAAAAATGAAGCTATTATATGACCCAGGTCCTATCACACAATGCAACGCAAACCGGGGGATAGGGTTTTCCCTTATAATAGTCAAACATGCTTGATACGTTTAAAACAAATCATTTGATACTATTATAAGTGTATAGTGTATAAAACAACTTAAAATCATAAGTATCAATCAAAGACGGCGTGGGTACCATATATCATGTCGCCATACAAGGCTCTACAATCAAAACTGCAAATGTCACTTATTTGGAAATTGGATTTCCTTCTATGAACCGAGGCAAAAGGTAGTCCTCTACCGATTCGAGACGCTCTAGTCCGCCCCTCAGGATCAGAGCTCGAGTGTCCCTTGGATCGTCAGGGCCGGTCCACATGGAGTGGATTAAAATGCCTGAACATGTGTTTCCCCGCCATATGGGGCTGAGGTGAGCCAACTAAATGACTCCATCGGTTCGAGAACGACCGATATATCCGAGGCGCCTCACAACAGCAACAACCACATAAGTCAAACTCGTCAGGGCATGTAAAACCACTGATGCCACTTCTAACTAGAAAGAAACGCATGCCCTCCCTGAGGTCCTTCTCCCGTTTCTGGTTCATACCGGGTGTGAAACTCGCGAAGTAAACGTTACACAAAGCTATGCCATAAAGGCCGTGCTTTGATCATCAACCACAAGACTTTGCTTTTCAACAGAAGCCTTGATCATTTTGCCACTTAGGCATGCCACATAGGCAATTCACTCTATGCGTTTGATATCCATCAGTATATAACCCCTGAGCTCGTACGTCTCAAAGAAGGGCGTTAAGCAAGAGAATAAATTCTCCGCCGCCAAACAGATATATATTTAATAGAAATCAATCACACAGACTGAAATCCAATCTCAGACACACAGTCCATTTACAAGTTCGTTCTGGGTCTGAACGAAACCGGAGGCACCTAGTACCCCGCATATCCATCGATCTCCAAGTACGTCTGGACGATCACCAACTGTTTCCATCTTCTTGGGTGTACATCCCAATCAAGATCATCAGTAATCACCCAAACGACATGAAGACCTCCAGTCTTAGACCACCGTCTTCATCCTCGACTTATCATCGTATCAGTTATTCAGAATGGGATAAACCCGGTCTTCCCGAATAACTCGCGTATATAATAAACATCTGTTACACAAACACAACATACGCCTCATTCCAATTCATCAGTCACTAACCGTAGATTAACAAGAGAATAATTCCCCAAATATTAAGCCCGAAGGCCGAAACCAACATCAGATCAATACTCAGGAAACCGTTCTGCTTAGCTAACCTACAGTCAGTTTCTAAATTTCACATTCATAGGGAAAGGTTCCCATTAATTTTGTCAGAGATAAATTCTTTGAATGTATTCTTTAATCTTCTTTTGAATATCAATTCAAACTAGTCGGGATTAACGAACCTTACCGAAGTAATCATTTGTTTTAATTTCCCAGCCCCAACCTATTCATCCCATGAAGTAAAACTGGTAATACTTCATATCTAACACCACGGTGTTATCGGTAAATTTAATTACCATTTCACGTTCAAATCTAATTAAAGATTTAACTATCGCCTGGAGCAAAACTGGTGATACTCCATTCTCGATCATTTCAATCTAATTAAAGATTCATTAAAACTCTACTTAGTTTTAATCTGCGACTGGGTTAAAGAATCAGTGTCATTTAAAACACGATTCACGATAAACCCCAAAATCACATTTCAATCAGTCTCTAACCGTAAAATAGCAAGTGAGAAATTCCCTAAGTATTAACCCCGAAGGCCGAAACCAACATCAGATCAATACATCTGAAACCATTCAATTTAACTAATCTCCAGTTAGTTTCTGATTTTCTTAACTCCTTTAGGTCTAAGAATAGTATTCTTGAAGATACCGTTCACGACAACCCAAAATCACGCTCCATTAATTATCGGGTTAAAGAACAAGTGTTATTTAAAACACTGTTCATGATAAACCCAAAAATCAATACCAAATCCATTCCTATTAAATATTATTTAATTGGTACACTTCATTAAATCTAAATAAAAAGATTTAATCTTTTTCTCAACTGGGTTCAAGAACAGTGTTAATGAAGACACCATTCACGACAAACCCAAATCACATTTGATATTAAATACAAGGCTCTGAATAGAAAATATATCGGTTTATATTCAATATCAAATTCGACGACCACAAATATCGTATTGGAAATAGCGATATATAAATATCTTTCAAATTTCCATAACAACATCTGTATAATCACGAAATCCAACATCGAAATATTCCGAAGACAATTTCGATTCAAATCCATTCCAATTCAATTACTGGAAATTCTGGTTACTTTTAAAACCCTTTTCAAATTCAATTTATTTATTTAAAAAAATAGAATTATAATTCTAGTTCAAAACTAGTTCATTCCGATAAAAATCTAATTTTATCTTTTCAAATATGGAGTTTTTCATCCCAATTCTTCACAAATCATTTCTTATGATTTTACACAAATTATTACTATTTTTAATAATTTTATTAAGGCTCGTACAGTCGATTTCCATCAACGGCCATCGAACTGCACTTACAGCGACCTTTTCCAAATTTGATTTAGACATAATTCCAAATCCAACCGTTAGATTTCAAATTTCTAATATTCGTTAGAAAGCTCTTTTCGATACGAACCAAACGGTTCCGATTTTTGGAGAATCCGACGGTCGGATCTCCCGCAATATCCGTTCGAAGTCAATGGTCGAACTTCGCGAACTGCTGTGGCGCGGCGTGTTCTATTCAGGCCATTATATTATATATATAATATATATAATATATACTTCTTCGATTTCCTTTTAAAAACGTATTTTTATAATTCGTTTTAAATTCGTTTTCAAAACGATTTCAACTTCATTTCTAATTCAAATCAAAATTGAATTTTTTCCTTATAAATTCATTTTAAATTCATTTCAAATTGATTTCAAATCAAATTGATTTCAATTCAAATTGATTTCTAATTCAATTTCAGTTCGTTTTCAATTCAATTCAATTTCAATTCGAATTCATTTATTTTCATTTTCAATTCGAATTCATCTATATTCAATTTCAATTCGAATTCATCTATATTCAATTTCAATTCGAATTTCAATTCTTTTCAAAATATCAGATTTTGAAATCACTTTCGATATTCATTATAAAATGAATAAAATCGATATAAATATCGTTCACGTAAAAATGGCGTCAATCTAATCAACACGGCTTCATATATTTCTATTTTCAAATATTCTATTTCAAATATTTCTATTTCAAATATTTCCTTTTCAAATATTTCTATTTCAAATATTTCTTTTTCAAATATGGAATGAGGCCCAATCAATTACCATATAATGTTAATTATATGGATTTTCTACAACACATGTATACATTAACAACGATGAATAATCAACCATCATCCAAAGTGCATTCTACACTGTATAAGCATCAAATATAAATATCCAACACTTATAACAGTCTGTCAATCAATCGATCGACATACAACTTACTATTGGGATTAGTGTATGTCATATATCACCCCAATACCCGTGTAGGGTTTTCAAACATTCAAACATAGATTTTATTTGTGCAGTTGGGCGATGTGTAAAATTTATCGTCCCAATCAATATCAGTCAAATGTGTGTGTATAAACAAATCGTTCGATTTGTTTATATTAATTTATTTTAAATACACATTAAAAATTCTATTTTCAACTATAAAATATTTTAACTATATAAATATTTTATTTCATTTCACATCACATCACACAATCAACTACACATCAAAATCAAACAAACAAGCATACAAGCCTTCCATGGTCTGTGGACGACGGGTGTCGGGTGCTACTAAACACTGTCTGCATCCTAGTATATATTTTAACTAGAATATTAAATTAAAGGTGAGAAGTTCTCACCGAAGCTAATCCAAACGCCACGACTCTTCATATGTAGAAAATCTTCGCTACTCGCCCTTTGTCACTTTCATTGCCCGTATTCACTACATATATAAAAATCACATTTTTATATTCTCTTTACCTCACGATAAAATAAAGTTCAGATTTTTATTTCACTTCAAATATTTACAACGCTTCTTTCTATATAAAAATTATATTTTTATATTTCTACTCCTTATATAAAGATCGAATTTTTATTATCATAACTGTATAAAAATTATATTTTTATATTTCTACTTTAATAAAAACCATATTTTTAATACTCTACCTATGTAAAAATCATTTTTTTATTATGTACATTATATAAAAATCATATTTTTATCTTTTCTATATTATAAAAATTATATTTTTAACCTACTGCTTATATAAAAATTATATTTTTATCTAACTAGAAATCATATTTCTTTTATTCTCATGAGTATAAAAATCATATTTTTATACTTTCAAAAATCACTTCTTTTACATTGTGAAAATCACTTCTTTTACTTTGGAAAAATCAAAGCTTTATACTTCTAAAAATTAAATCTTTCTATGTTATTCATATTATAAAAATCTCAACTTTTTAATACTAAAAATCGCTACTTTCTAATGTTAAAAATCGAATTTTTATCCGCTAGAAATATAATTAAAAATCCTCCTTTGATCCTCTATGATTTATGTTGTTAATCGCATAGTAAAAATCAAATTTTTACTAACGTACATGCTTCAAAAATCTTATCTTTTCTCCTTGCTACTTCATGATAAAAGTTATAGCTTTTACTAAATAAAAATCATAACTTTATTTTTCATTCGTACGAAGAAAAATCCAACCTTTTCAACGCTATACATACAAAAAAAAAAAATCCACTTTTATTGTGTTATAATTACAATAAAGATCCTATTTCTATAAATAAACAAAACATAAAAACTTACTATTTTCGTCGGAGGAGGTTCGTCGTAGTCCGGTGGTCGGCACGGAGGCAAGTGGGTGCTGAGTACGCGTTGGAGGGGCCCACCGCGATAGTTCTCGTCGGGTTTGGGGGTTTTTCAGAATGGCGGAGGAGGAGAGGGCGGCTGCAATGGTGCGGGGGGCGCCGGGGTCTGTGAGAGGTGGGTGGAGGCTAGGGGAGGGTGCGTAGGTCGGTGGAGGTGCTGTATCGAGGTGGCGCGTTTTGGCAGAGGGGAGGGATTTGGGATTATCTCGTCGGAGGTAGGTAGAAGGGAGGGAGGCGCGGGGAGAAGAAGGGAGTGCGAGAGGAGGGGAGGTGATGCCCTCGCCTGGACGGCGGCGCGGCGAGCGTGCCCTGGAGGCGCGAGGTCGAGCGATTTAGGGTTTTTTTTATTTATTTTTTCTTTTGAAAAGTAAACGGGGCTGAGAGAGGTATAGAAGAAAATATATATAATTTATATTATTTTAAATCCCAAAAAGTAACTTATTATTTTGAACTCGAAATCAAACCCACTGACTGTCGTCCCTAGCGTATTACCCCCATTCCGAATACAATGGGATATGTATCGTAAGGTTATTCGATTGTTTCGATCAGTTTTCGTCAAAATCAACATATAACTCTATATATTGAATTTGAATACGCATTTCAATTTACTGGGGTCACATACTAACTCGAAAAATTCCAGAAAAATATTTTCTAACTTCGTATTGACGATACAGTCCTAACAAAACTAGTTTCATCGAATTCTGAGACCGTTTGAAAAATGGCCATTTTCCAGGGCCAGAATTCCATAGCGACTATTCTGAATTTTCAACTGGACATATCTTTTGATTCCCGCTATGAAATTTTGATTTTTCGGATTCGTTGGAAAGATATCCTCACTTAGATTCAAATATTTTTGGTTTCACTAAAATCCGATTTATTTTGAATCCTGTACATTCATTTAAAGTTTGAAATCGAATTATCGAACTACCGCGCCATTTTCAATTCCTTTTATAATTAAAATAATTATTTATATTCTAACGACGATCTATATAATATATACGTTCGAATTCTATTCAAAATAATTTTTTGTCGTTATTATTTAAAATAATTCATTTTAAATATTCAAAATTCGCTAAAATTGCCAAAATAAAAATTTTAAATTGGCTCAGAACTCCGGGTTATAACAGTTTAGCTCTTGGTGTGAACTCCTCACTTTTAATTTATTTTCTAGTTGAAATATATACTAGGATGCAGATGGTGCTTAACAGCACCCGACACCCATCGTCCACAGACCATGGATGGCTTATTTATTTGATTGATGTGTTGTGAAAAATTGATTGTGTGATGTGGATCGAATAAATATTTTATAGTTAAAAATATAATTTTTAACTTGTATATAAAATAAATATTTATAAACAAATCGGATGATTTGTTTATATACACTGATTTGACTAATATTGATTGGGACGATAAATTTTACACATCGTCCAACTACAGAACTAAAATCTGCGTTTGTTGATTTGAAACCCCACAAGGGTATTGGGATGATATTTGACGCAAACTAATCCCGATTGTTTAGTTGTATGTCAATCGATGGGTTGAAAAACTGTGTAAGCGTTAATTATTTATATTTAATGCTTATACAGTTGTGTGGTGCACTTTGGATGATGGTTGATGATTTATCATTGCTATTATATACATGTGTTGTAGGAAATCTATATAATTAACATTATATGGTCATTGATTGGGCCTTATTCCAATTGGGAAAATAAGGAATATTAGAAGATAAAATTCATGTGTTGAATAGAATAAAAATTCATGTGTTGAGTAGAAATAAATTCATGTGTTGAATATAATAAAAATTCATGTGTTGAATAGAATAAAAATTCATATTTTGAATAGAATAAAAATTCATATGTTGAATAGAATAAAATCCATGTGTTGAATAGAATAAAAATTCATGTGTTGAATAGAAATATAAATTCATGTATTGAATAGAATAAAAATTCATGTGTTGAATAGAATAAAAATTCATATGTTGAATAGAATAAAATTCATGTGTTGAATAGAATAAAAATTCATGTGTTGAATAGAAACATAAATTCATGTGTTGAATAGAAATATAAAATTCATGTGTTGAATGGAATAAAATTCATGTGTTGAATAGAAAGAAAAATTCATGTGTTAAATAGAAATATATTCATGTGTTGAATAGAAATATAAATTCATGTGTTAAATAGAAATACAAATTCATGTGTTAAATAGAAATATATTCATGTATTGAATAGAAATAAATTCATGTGTTGAATCGAAATATAAATTAATGTGTTGAATAAAAATATATTCATGTGTTGAATAGAAATAAATTCATGTGTTGAATAGAAATATAAATTCATGTGTTGAATAGAAATATAAATTCATTTGTTGAATTGAATAACGAAGTTATTGAAATATATAAAGCCGTGTTGTTTAGATTGACGCCATTTTGACGTGAACAATATTTATATCGATTTTATTCATTTTTTATAATGAATATAGAAAAGGAAGTGATTTCAAAATATAACGTTTTGAAAATATTATCATTTGTATATCGATGATGTGGAATATTCAATTTTGATTAGAAATTGAATATGAAGTTGAAATCGTTTTGAAAACGAATTTAAAACTATTTATAGAATACGTTTTAAAAGGAAATCGACAAATTATATATATAATATATATTATATATATTAAATGGCCTGAATAGAACGCGCCGCGCCACGGCAGTTCGCGAATTTCGACCATTGACTTCGAATGGATATTACGAGAGATCCAACCGTCGGATTCTCCTAAACTCGGAACCGTTGGGTTTGTATCGAAAAGAGCTTTCTAACGAATATTAGAAATCTAACAATTGGATTTTGAATTATGTCCAAATCAAATTTGGAAAAGGTCGCTGAAAGTGCAGTTCGATCGCCGTTGATGGAAATCGACTGTACGGGCCTTGATAAAATTATTAAAAATATTAATAATTAGTGTAAAATCATTAAAAATGATTTGTGAAGAATTGGGATGAAAACTCCAGATTTAAATAGATAAAAATAGATTTTTATCGAAATGAACTAGTTTTGAACTAGAATTATAATCCCATTTATTTTTAAAATAAATAAAGTGGATTTGAAATGGTTTTGAAAATATCCAGAATTACCAATATATATAAAGTGGAAATGGATTTGAATCGAAATTGTCTTTGGAATATTTTGATGTTGGATTTCGTGATTATACAGATATTGTTATGGGAATTTGAAAGATATATTTATATCGTTATTTCCAATACGATATTTGTTGGTTGTAGAATTTGATATTGAATATAAGCCAATATATTTTCTATTCAGAGCCTTGTATTTAATATCAAATGGGATTTGGGTTTGTCGTGAATGGTGTTTTAAATAGCTTTTGTTCTTTAACCCGATAGTTAATGGAATGTGATTTTGGGTTTATCGTGAACCGTGTTTAAATGACAATGGTTCTTTAACCCTGTTAAAGACAGGATATTGATTTCGGTGAAGATTAAAACTAAGTGGAGTTTTAATGAGTCTTTAATTAGATTGAAATAATCGAGAATGGGGTATCACCAGTTTTTCTCCAGGCGATAGTTAAATCTTTAATTAGAATTGAACGTGTAACACCCCACACCCGCTAAGGACACTCACTAAGGGAATGCCTTAACTTCGGTGGAGCATTTTAAGTGAATCTAGAACAGAAAAATTACAACAAGACAGATATAAATAATACTTGAAAATCTAAAACATCTTTTCATTGCAGCAGAAGGTAAACATGTTTAGTTACAACACCATAAAAGAGTCAAGTACCAAATATCCATCATGATAAAACATAAGTACATAATCCCACTACATAACTAATAGCCATAATAGAAAAGATAAGCTGGGATTTACATCACGGTCCAAGCTCCAAAAGATAGATAAAGAAATCTGATCAAAGCCCACTAGTGCTAGGAACAACCTGAGGACCTGAGGGAGAAAAAGATAAAAACAACGGGGTCAGACATAAGTCCGAGTGAGCCCTATAAATTTAACAATACAATCATTAAAGTAATTAGGGTATGATATAAACTTGGTACGGTGATGACTGGGGATAAATGACTACACTAAGCAGCCAACTAGACATGGGATGAACTAACATTACGGTAAAGACGCATCTACCTACCCAAGGGTAATTACTAGCTGCACCACAGCAGTCATTCCTACTTAAAGGTTGATCCCACCCAAGGACTTAGAAAATTTACCTAGTATTTTCGTGTACCCCTAGCTGACTACATAGGTGCCGTCTACCCCTATCTCCACTAGGTGTACCCACTACTCCCCAAGCGATCGGCTCCCTACCGTAGATACCCGTGCTGGCCCCACAGTGGGGTGTATCACTCCCTAAAGTGGCAACCCGATACAACCAACGGTGCACGGCTTATACCTACATGATGCAACAACGTCTTACCTACCATCCCGGGTCCACACACGCATATGAAACCCGTTGGACTTGCGTTGCCACCGCTAACCCGTTTTGGCCTCTTATAGTCAAGCCCAGTACGCGTGTCCCGTCCTCGACATGGGTCGAGCCCAATATGATACATATGGGTTACTGGTTGAAATGGGCCCCCATAAGCTACCCACCTAAGCTTGTCTCTTTTACTAGTGCATCCCACTTAACCCTTTAATCATGTTTAATTACATGTTTCCACTTGGTTAAGTATTCTAATCGTAGTTTCTATTGCCACCCAAGGCAACCCACTAGATTTCCACATGCCACCCAAGGCACTTACTTGATTTCCACATGCCACCCAAGGTACCCACTTAACCCCTCATGCCCCACTACATGCTTATATGGTTAAGTGTTTCTTAATTGATTAAGAACGTAACCGTTGTAAAGACCTCTCACATTAGACTATCTTTTATGGCAGCTGGATTTACCGGCCGGGTCCGGGCAGCCTTACACCATAACCGAGTCTAACCTCGTGTCTTTGCACTTGTCACGTATTTAGTTTATGCCTAAGACCTCTCACATTGGGCCAATCATTTGTAGCCGCTGGATTTGCCGGTCGGATCCGGGCAGTCTTATGCTACAAAAGGGTCCAACCTCGTGTCTTAGTCGATTAATTACACCTAATTAATCCCCCCATAATTTGTATTAATTATCCCTAATTAATTACAAATTTAACGATGTACATAATTGACTCAATTATGTCCATCCACTTTATGGTATGCATAATCATACCAACTTCACACCATTTCATTAACATGAATATTAACCCCATCGTTCCCCACCTAATTTGCTAACATGACATACTTAAAAGGGAAGATTCATCACACATACAATGGGTTTAACTTGCATAACATTAGCATCAACATGGGTTTTAAAGGTGTCAACATGCATATAGCATCAAACCCAACTAGCATAAATAATCAACCCAAACTTGCATGAATCACATATGTCATAAAGAGGGTAACTTGCATAAGCTACTTATGTCATACAAAGGGGTAAACTTGCATATGTATGTATGACATACTAAGGTGTAAACTTGCACATGTTACTTGCATATAATCAAACACCAAACTTGCATAACATGTCATATATGAACTTGCATATAATCAAACACCAAACTTGCATAACATGTCATATATGAACTTGCATATAATCATACACCAAACTTGCATAACATATCATATATGAACTTGCATATAATCATACACCAAACTTGCATAACATGTCATATATGAACTTGCATATAATCATACACCAAACTTGCATAATCATGGTGTCATAGTGGATCAATGGTTATCCCAGTGATTTGCATAACTAGCATCATGAACACATAGCCTAAAACTTGCATAACTTGCATAATATCATGAACACATAGCATATGACTTGCATAACTTGCATAACACATAGCATATGACTTGCATAACTTGCATAACATCATGAACACATAGCATATGATAACATAACTTGCATTGATCCACATTCATAGCCATAACCTCATTATATCCTATCATAATCATTTCAACAATTGGTCATTAAGGCTATAGTACTCATAATTTGTTGATTAGTACTCCTAAGAAGAAGATTAAGTTGCTAGAGTTGATTAGAAGTTGATTTGAGAAGCTATCTTCCTCTTTAATTTGTTGGTGGCTCCTTCTAGTTGCATTTTGATGGCATAACGACGTTGTCTCTAATTTTAGTATGAATTAGGGTAGTCTTAGGGTGTATTTATAGATTAGTTAAGTGTTTTAGGCCATTAGATTAACCCTAAATCAGATTAGAGCCATCAGATCTCGTCACTAGCCACCAAAACCCAGCCCAAAAGCCAAAATGGTGCACCCAGGTCACACATACCGACAGGGGGGGTCGACCCCTGGTTCGACCCCTGGTTCGACCCCTAGGGGGGGTCGACACCCATGTCGACCCTAGGGTCGACACCTTCTGTCTGGCGGGAATTTTCCCGCCTCTTCTGAAATGTGAAATCTGAATATTTTAAATCTGTTTTGAATTTTCTAAAAACCTCATCGGGCCTTAACTGGGTCATACGGACTCCGATTTTCGAAAACTCGGACTCTATTTCGCGTATTTTTCCGAGACGAACGCAATGGCATAGCCCGTTTCCCCTGATTCAGATTTTAAAATTTAATTCTACCCTGATTTATATTACAACAAGTTATTCAACATACGGGGTGTCACATTCTCCCCTACTTAAAGGATTTCGTCCCCGAAATCTCTAAGTCAAGAAGAACGTATCCTACAAACCAAACAACCATCTACTCAAACCATCAAACACTGGCATCCATTGTCCTTAGAGTTTCTAATGCTGTATGAACATATGCAAAGAGTGTGTGTATATGTTCCTTGTCTAATGCAAAATCAGGCGGTCTACTGATTCAGTTGACCTCCTTAATGCAAACCATGATAGTGCCATGCATCCAATATGTATGCGAAAGAACCCTATCGACACATACTATTTCTACATGTGTGCACAACCATACACCAAAATGCATCATCCATATGATAACACAACCATTATACATACATTGATATAGCTACCTACACACAATTATATGCAATATGCAATATGAAGTGACTGAGCCGATCTAGTGTCTAAAGTGTGTGTGTGTATGCATCCACGAGCAACCACTAGCAACCACTTACATCCACACGCATCCATCAAGCATAACATGTCTCAAACACATGTTTCAACCATAGGTTTACCCTATCTAAAGGTCAAAGGTACTAATGAGAGGACATACTAAAGATAAGATAAGTACTAGACAAACGATAAAGGAGAAGTTAAAAGACATACCCTCAAAAAGGAATGGGTACAATGAACGCATCTTCGCTTCTGTCTCCCAAGTAGCATTGCTCTCATCCTCTCCCCATTGCACTTTGACTAGTCGAACCTCTCTGTTTCTCAACTTCCTAACCTCTGACCCAAGGATGCGAGTAGGAGCTCGTCGAATCGTCGCATCACGCTCTACCTCCACTTCTCTAAGCAAGCTCGGCTCTACCACCTCTGCGGTCTCATGTAGGCACTTCCTCAAATGTGACACATGGAATACGTCATGTACCCCACTAAGTCTCTTGGGTAAATCCACTCTATATGCCATCCGTGCAATCCTTTCCTTAATAGGAAACGGTCCTACAAATGTTGGTGCTAACTTCCCAATGGATCCAAAGCGAACAACATTCCGTAATGGAGATACTTTAATAAAGAACATGTCCCCAACATCAAACTCAAGATCCGTCCTCCTCTTATCCGCGTAAGATTTCTGCCTATCTTGTGCTGCTTTCATCCTTCTTCGAATCAAATCAATCTTTTCTGAAGTCTCTCTAACCATATCAGGCCCAAGCAAGATCTTATCTATTGATTCCCACCAACATGTAGGTGATCGACAAGGCCTTACATAAAGAGCTTCAAAAGGAGCCATGACAATACTAGATTGAAAGCTGTTATTATATGCGAACTCCACTAATGGAAGATGCTCTTCCCATGTACCTCCAAAATCTAAGATACAAAGCCTCAAAAGGTCTTCTAGAACACGATTCACCCTCTCAGTCTGGCCGTCCGTCTGAGGATGATATGCGGTGCTCAAACACAACTGAGTCCCTACCGCCTCTTGCAAACTCTTCCAAAACTCGCTAGTGAAGATAGGATCTCGATCGCTCACTATGCTAGAAGGTACACCATGCAACCGAACTATCTCTCGAAGGTAAACTGAAGCTAGCCATGGAGCATTCCTCTTACTCTTCACGGGTATGAAATGGGCGCTCTTAGTAAGTTTGTCTACCACAACCCAAATTCCCGTATTACCCTTCCTCGATCTCGGTAATCCGTCAATAAAATCCATCGAGACGCTATCCCACTTCCATTGCGGAACTTCCAATGGGTGAAGCAACCCACCAGGTTTCTTTTGCTCCGCTTTCACTTGTTGGCACACCAAGCATCTAGCGACATACTCGACCACATCTTTCTTCATACTGGCCCAAAAGAAAACTCGCTTCATGTCTTGGTACATCTTGTCCCCACCTGGGTGAATGGTCATCCTCGAACGATGTGCATCATCAAGAATAGCTTTCCTCAAACCCTCGTCTTGCGGTACACAAAGTCTACCGTCTCTACGCAAGCACCCCCTATCGTCTAGGGTGTACCTACTCAAATGGCTGGACGACTCCCCCCTTATGAGCCTCTCTACCAACTCAACCAACTGTGGGTCATCCCGCTGTGCCTCGCCAATCCGTCCCAAAAGAGTAGGTCTGACCTCTAAGGATGCTAGCAAACCGGGTATAAAGTCAACGGAAGGTCTGAAATCAAACATCGAGATAAATTCCAAGTTTCGTCGTTCCACGAACAATGGACTCAAGGACAACCTTTTTCTGCTCAAGGCGTCCGCTACCACGTTACCCTTGTCAGGGGTATACGCTATCTCGAAATCATAGGATGCTAAGAACTCCATCCACCTTTGCTGTCTCAAGTTCAAATCCTTCTGAGAAAACAAGTACTTCAATGATTTGTGGTCAGTGAACAATTCGAACCTCTCTCCAAGAAGATAATGGCGCCACGTCTTAAGCGCAAAAACAATAGCGGCCAACTCTAAATCATGGGTAGGGTAATTTTTCTCATGCTTTCTCAACTGCCTTCCACCGTAGGCTATTACCCTTCCCTCTTGCATTAAGACTGCGCCCAGTACTGTCCCACAAGCATCGGTATAAACAACAAATGGCTTACTCCCATCTGGCAACACTAAGACTGGAGTTGTGGTTAAAGCTCTCTTTAACCGTTGGAACGCATCATCACAATCTATGTCCCATGTGAAGACCAGATTCTTCTTCGTCAAGCAAGTTAATGGGGCTGATATTTTCGCGAAGTCCTTGATAAACTTCCTATAGTAGCCAGCCAACCCCAAGAAACTCCTCACCTCGGTAGCATTCTTCGGAACCTTCCAATCTTGGATGGATACTACCTTTGCGGGATCCACAGCTATCCCTTCCTTAGAGACCACGTGCCCTAAGAACCGCACTTCCTTCCTCCAAAATTGACATTTAGAGAATTTAGCCTTAAGGCTATGCGCTCGAAGAGTCTCTAACACTTCCCTAAGATGCAGGGCATGCTCTTCTTCACTCTTAGAAAAGGCTAAGATGTCATCCACAAAGACCACCACGAACTTATTAAGGTACTCCCTGAACACCCTACTCATCAAATCAACAAGGTATGCAGGGGCGTTCGTCAAACCAAATGGCATCACATGCCACTCATAGAAACCATCGGGAGTCCTAAAGGCAGTCTTGTCTATGCTATCCTCAGCCACTCTCAACTAATGAAACCCCGTGGCCAAGTCCAACTGCGAAAACACTGAGGCGCCAACCAACTGATCAAAGAGATCATCAATCCTCGGCAATGGGTGTCTATTCTTATTTGTGAGCTTGTTGAGTTCTCTATAGTCTACACAAAGTCCGAGGGACCCATCCGCCTTTGTGGCAAAAACTACTGGAGCACCCCACTCCGATATACTTCGTCTTATGAACCCTTTCTCAAGCAACTCCCCTACTTGCTTATGGAGTTCCCTCCTCTCACGAGGAGCCATGTGGCGCACTGGCAAAGATACTGGTTTAACATTGTCTACCAGATATATTTGGAAGTCTATCTCCCGCTTCGGAGGTAAGCCCTTCACCTCCTCATACACATCCGAGTATTCCCGGACCACTCTAACAGATCGCAAACTCTCGACCGAAGCGTCAAGCGATTCAAGATAACTTAGCATAACAGAATCCATGGGATTACAAGAGATCTCGAGAGTGTTACCCAAGCGGGTCATGAGCCTAACAACTCTCCTTTCGCAATCAAGAACGACACCATTATTGGATAACCAATCCATGCCCAAAATCAACCCATAGCCCGTGAAGCCCAAAACAAAAGCATCACATCTAAACTCAACGCTAAGTATAGAAATCTTCAAACCCAAACATACCATGGACAAATAAGTGGAGCCCCCAATCGGGTTTGAAACAACCAAGGGATCATCTACTAGACTGGTGTCTAAGTGCAGTGACTCAACTAATGATGATGAGATAAACGAATGCGATGCGCCAGAGTCAAACAAAGTACGGACAGGATGATCAAACAGAAAAACCAGACTTTCAACGGAAATAGTTCTACCTCTTTCCTGAATCGGTGGAACCGCGAGAGCCTGAACTTGCCCCCTTGCCTGACCTGGTGCCATAAGAGCTTGCACCTGTCCTCCTGAGGTAGATCCCGTCCTTTGCCCCTTCTTAGGGCAGTCCTTCACTAGATGCCCTGCTTCGCCACAGTGGAAGCAGCCTGTCTTCTTCTTCTTCCGACAATCTTTGCTTAGGTGGCCTGGTGTCCCGCAATTGAAGCACTTCTTCTTTCCCTTGCCACCGTTGCCTTTCCCACCCTTGTTTTGTTGTTGCTGTTGAGGTCTCTTCTGATGTCCTTTCTTCTCGGGTGCCTTATTAGCATTGGGACCCTTCTCTTCCTCATGCATGAGTGCCATGTCTACTAGCTTCTCAAAGGTGGCCCCCATAGGGATGTGAGTCATAGCCAATCCATGCATCGGTTCATTCAAGCCTTTAACGAACCTCAAAGCCTTCTTCTTCGGTGTATTCACCATGTCTGTGCCAAACCTTGCCAACTGATTAAACTTGTTGACATATTCCTTCACTGATAGGTTCCCTTACTTTAGAGTCAAGAACCTTTCCATATATAGATTTTCTTCTGCCCTTGAAAGAAACTTTGCCACAAACCTTTGCCTGAAATCCGCCCAAGAGTCAACAGGGCGCTCTCCATTAATGACCTCCCACCAGAATGAGGCCTCTCCCTTCATTAACAAAGCAGCTAACTTGACTTTCTTTCCTTCTTCCATCTCAAAGATATCTATCAACTCTTCCACCTCCTTAAGCCAATCCCTAGCTTCCACAAAAGTTTCTGATCATTGAAAAGGTTTCCCTCCTATAGCCTTAAATTCCTTGCAAGTCTTAGCAAAAGTATCCGTGCGAGGAGGAGGAGGAAGATCGAGTGCTACTATTGGTGGAGGAACATTTGCTGGACCCGCAGTGGCGGCCCTAGCCTCCATCAACCTCATATACCATACTAGTATCGCTACACCCTCCGGAAAGTTAAGATCTTCATCCATGCTGAAACGAAAAAGGAAAGATTCAAAACGGAGAATTCGAAAGATAAAGATATGGCTATTGGGGATTATGATTTTCTTTCAAAAACTTTTCTCTTAAAAGACATGTTTTTGAAAATACTTCTTCCAAAATTGTTTTTAGAAAAATAGTTTTCTAAAAATTTTATCTGTTCCGGTAACCTGGCTCTGATACCACGTGTAACACCCCACACCCGCTAAGGTCACTCACTAAGGGAATGCCTTAACTTCGGTGGAGCATTTTAAGTGAATCTAGAACAGAAAAATTACAACAAGGCAGATATAAATAATACTTGAAAATCTAAAACATCTTTTCATTGCAGCAGAAGGTAAACATGTTTAGTTACAACACCATAAAAGAGTCAAGTACCAAATATCCATCATGATAAAACATAAGTACATAATCCCACTACATAACTAATAGCCATAATAGAAAAGATAAGCTGGGCTTTACATCACGGTCCAAGCTCCAAAAGATAGATAAAGAAATCTGATCAAAGCCCACTAGTGCTAGGCCCAACCTGAGGACCTGAGGGAGAAAAAGATAAAAACAACGGGGTCAGACATAAGTCTGAGTGAGCCCTATAACATTAACGATACAATCATTAAAGTAATTAGGGTATGATATAAACTTGGTACGGTGATGACTGGGGATAAATGACTACACTAAGAAGCCAACTAGACATAGGATGAACTAAGATAACGGTAAAGACGCATCTACCCACCCAAGGGTAATTACTAACTGCACCACACCAGTCATTCCTACTTAAAGGTTGATCCCACCCAAGGAATTAGAAAATTTACCCAGTAGTTTCGTGTATCCCTAGTTGACTACATAGGTGTCGTCTGCCCCTATCTCCACTAGGTGTACCCACTACTCGCCAAGCGATCGGCTCCCTACCGTAGATACCCGTGCTGGCCCCACAGTGGGGTGTATCACTCCCCAAAGTGGCAACCCGATACAACCAACTGTGCACGGCTTATACCTACACGATGCAACAACGTCTTACCTACCAGCCCGGGTTCACACACGCATATGAAACCCGTTGGACTTGCGTTGCCACCGCTAACCCGTTTTGGCCTCTTATAGTTAAGCCCAATACGCGTGTCCCATCCTCGACATGGGTCGAGCCCAATAAGATACATATGGGTTACTGGTTGAAATGGGCCCCCACAAGCTACCCACCTAAGCTTGTCTCTTTTTCTAGTGCATCCTACTTAACCCTTTAATCATGTTTAATTACATGTTTCCACTTGGTTAAGTATTCTAATCGTATTTTCTATTGCCACCCAAGGCAACCCACTAGATTTCCACATGCCACCCAAGGCATTTACTTGATTTCCACATGCCACCCAAGGCACCCACTTAACCCCTCATGCCCCACTAAATGCTTATCTGGTTAAGAGTTTCTTAATTGATTAAGAACGTAACCGTTGTAAAGACCTCTCACATTAGACTATCTTTTATGGCAACTGGATTTGCCGGTCGGGTCCGGGCAGCCTTACGCCATAACCGAGTCTAACCTCGTGTCTTTACACTTGTCACGTATTTAGTTTATGCCTAAGACCTCTCCCATTGGGCCAATCATTTGTAGCCGCTGGATTTGCCGATCGGTTCCGGGCAGTCTTATGCTACAAAAGGGTCCAACCTCGTGTCTTAGTCGATTAATTACACCTAATTAATCCCCCCATAATTTGTATTAATTATCCCTAATTAATTACAAATTTAACGATGTACATAATTGACTCAATTATGTCCATCCACTTTATGGTATGCATAATCATACCAACTTCACACCATTTCTTTAACATGAATATTAACCCCATCGTTCCCCCACGTAATTCGCTAACATGACATACTTAAAAGGGAAGATTCATCACACATATAATGGGTTTAACTTGCATAACATTAGCATCAACATGGATTTTAAAGGTGTCAACATGCATGTAGCATCAAACCCAACTAGCATAAATAATCAACCCAAATTGCATTAATCACATATGTCATAAAGAGGGTAACTTGCATAAGCTACTTATGTCATACAAAGGGGTAAACTTGCATATGTATGTATGACATACTAAGGCGTAAACTTGCACATGTTACTTGCATATAATCAAACACCAAACTTGCATAACATGTCATATATGAACTTGCATATAATCATACACCAAACTTGCATAACATATCATATATGAACTTGCATATAATCATACACCAAACTTGCATAACATGTCATATATGAACTTGCATATAATCATACACCAAACTTGCATAATCATGGTGTCATAGTGAATCAATGTTTATCCTAGTGATTTGCATAACTAGCATCATGAACACATAGCCTAAAACTTGCATAACTTGAATAACATCATGAACACATAGCATATGACTTGCATAACTTGCATAACACATAGCATATGACTTGCATAACTTGCATAACATCATGAACACATAGCATATGATAATATAACTTGCATTGATCCACATTCATAGCCATAACCTCATTATATCCTATCATAATCATTTCAACAATTGGTCATTAAGGCTATAGTACTCACAATTTGTTGATTAGTACTCCTAAGAAGAAGAGTAAGTTGCTATAGTTGATTAGAAGTTGATTTGAGAAGCTATCTTCCTCTTTAATTTGTTGGTGGCTCCTTCTAGTTGAATTTTGACGGCATAACGACGTTGTCTCCAATATTAGTATGAATTAGGGTAGTCTTAGGGTGTATTTATAGATTAGTTAAGTGTTTTAGGCCATTAGATTAACCCTAAATCAGATTAGAGCCATCAGATCTCGTCACTAGCCACCAAAACCCAGCCCAAAAGCCAAAATGGTGCACCCAGGTCACACAGACCGACAGGGGGGTCGACCCCTGGGTCGACCCCTAGGGGGGTCGACACCCATGTCGGCCCTAGGGTCGACACCCTCTGTATGGCTGGAATTTTCCCGCCTCTTCTGAAATGTGAAATCTGAATATTTTAAATCTGTTTTGAATTTTCTGAAAACTTCTTTGGGCCTTAACTGGGTTATACGGACTCCGATTTTAGAAAACTCGGATTCGATTTCGCGTATTTTTCCGAGACGAACGCAATGGCATAGCCCGTTTCCCCTGATTCAGATTTAAAAATTCAATTCCACCCTTATTTATATTACAACAAGTTATTAAACATACGGGGTGTTACAGAACGTGAAATGGTAATTGAATTTACCGATAACACCGTGGTGTTAGATATGAAGTATGACCAGTTTTACTTCATGGGATTAATAGGTTGGGATAGAGAAATAAAATAAATGATTAATTCGGTGTGGTTCGCTTATCCCGACTAATTTGAATTGATATTCAAAGGAAGATTAAAGAATAATTTAAAGAATTTATCTTTGATAAAATTAATGGGAAGCTTTCCCAAAGTATAAGAATATTTGAATGAAAGAATATTCTGAATTGGAATGAGGCGTATGTTGTGTTTGTGTAACACTTGTTTATTATATACGCGAGTTATTCAGAAAGACCGGGTTTATCCCATTCTGAATAACTAATTCGATGTGGTGTCGAGGATGAAGACGGTGGTTGAAGACCAGAGATCTTCACATTGTTTGGGTGATTACTGATTATCTTGATTGGGCTGTACACCCAAGAAGAGGGAATCAGTTGGTGATCATCCAGACGTACTTGGAGATCGATAGATATGCGAGGTACAAGGTGCCTCCGGTTTCGTTCAGACCCAGAATGAACTTGTAAATGGACTGTGTGTCAGACATTGGATTTTATTATGTGTGATTGATTTCTATTAAATATATATCTATTTGGCGGTGGAGAATTTATTCTCTTGCTTAACACCCTTCTCTGAGATGTACGAGCTCAGGGGTTATATATTGATGGATATCAATCACATGGAGTGAATTGCCTGTGTGGCATGCCTAAGTGGCAATTGATCAAGGTTTCTATTGAAAAGCAAAGTCTTGTGGTTGATGATCAAAGCACAGCCTGTGTGTCATAGCTTTGTGTAACTTTGATTCGCGAGCCTTACACCCCAGTTGTGAACTAGAAGCGGGAGAGGACATTAGGGAGGGCATGCGTTTCCTTCTGGCTAGGGTGGTGTCAGTGACCTACCAGCCCTGGCATTTATATTATTTTCACATGTGTGGTTGTTGCTTTGCGAAGCTCCTCGGATATATCGGTGATTGTGTGGAGCCGATGGAGTCATTTGGCTCATTTACGCTCCAAAGGGCGGGGAAACGCGGTGTTCAGGCATAGTAATCCACATCGGTAGACCGGCCCTGACGATCCATAGGGCAGTTGCAGCTATTCCTGAGACACGGGCTAGATTGTCTCGAATTCGGTGAGGATGATCCCTTGACTCGGTACATAGATGGAAATCCAATCTCCAAATACATGACTTTGCGGTTTTGATTGTAGAGCCTAGTATGGCGACATGATATATGGTACCCATGCCGTCTAGAATTGATACATTTATATTTGAAGTAGTTTTATACACTACACACTTATAATAGTATCAAATGATTTGTTTTTAACGTACCAAGCATGTTTGGCTATTATAAGGGAAAACCCTATCCCTCGGTTTGCGTTGCATTGTGTGATAGGACCTGGGTCTTATAATAGCTTCATTTTTCCAAAAAGCATTGCGTCGTTTGTTTTGTGCACCGGTATTCTTGGGAGGAAACCCGTTCCGTGTTATACGGTGTGGTCCCTTGATTTACCTAACTTTAAAAATAAAGATTAATAACTGTTTTTAGTTCTCACACCAGTCACATTACTGACCTGGAGTTTATTGTTTTAACCTAAACTCTGGGTGCCCTTATTTTCCGCACATGCAGCTAGTGGTTGGGTTTTGCAGTTTTATTTTCACAGGATCCTGGTTTATAGCTGAAGTGATATTCGGAAAGCTCTGTATCCGTGTATTTCTTTCAGTTATGTTTTGTATTATTTTTCCGCTGCTATGTATTTAAATGTAATTTATTGTATCTCTGATATTTATCAAATTTGTAATATTTATTCATATTCTGTATATTCTTGTCTTCTGATGGAATTGTTGTAATAAGCAATGAAATGTTCTTTTGTTTTTGTTCTGATTGGTCTTGTCCTCAAATCAATCAGTGCTTTCCCGGGGAAGTTACTGGTTACTACATTTGGTATCAGAGCTTTGGTTTACAAAGCTCGAGAACAAGACACATTAGAACCATACGAAAGAATTCATCAGATATTGGATTAGTAATATCCGATAAGAATGATTTGTTAGAGATGGGATCAGTAGTATCCTAGAACGAGTGTGAAGAGTGATATTTTGAAAATAAAATTGAAAGAAAATTTTGTTTTGAAAAATTAAATTCAATTATTCTTATTTGAATATTTATTTGTATTGGTTTGGACAATAAAGTATATAAATATTATGCGTATACGTATGATCCGCGTGTATTTGAAGTTTTAATATACTGGATAGATATAGAATCACACTCTAGTCGCCCAGAGATGATTTTGATGATGGAGCTCCATCATCAGGATTTATATTCGAGTTTCGAAAGTGGGATTTCTATATATTTCCAATTTACTGGTTTGAGAACGAAAACTAGATAGGGCGTATTGTTGTGATTTGGCATCAAAAACGTGATTTTCTGTATATGTGTCAAAGTTAAGAATTTGAAAAGATAATCAAATAATTGATTGCTGGTTGTGTTGATTGATTATTGGTTGATTAATAAATTTGAACCCTTTTGCCAAATTGTACCAAATAGTGAATTGTAATGAAAATTTATTGAAATTGCATGCATATACATGTACTTACATGGAACAGTTCATAACAAGGAGGCTAGAGCTGAAGAATAAAACTGGTTGCCCGACAAATAGGTACATGTTTATTGTACTTCTTGGGTTTTTGATGATTTTATGAGCTGATTGGCTAGCCGCTTGGCTATTTCTTTTTCTTTTTGGATTGGTGAGGGCCATGGGAGGCTATTTGAAATATCCCGAAGCTCCTGGTGCAGGGGAGGTTATGGCAAAAAAATTTGAAAATTTAGGTGTTAGCCAAATTTTTGAAAAATTTGAAAAGTTCTTAGAAACTGAAAAGTTGAAGAACTTAAGCCATAATTAAAATACTGAAAGTTGAGTTGATTTGTGAAACAACTTTCAGCTTCGTTCCTTTTTGGGGACGAAAAGTTTTAAGTGGGGGAGATTGTAATAACTCGGAAATCTGAGCCAATTTAAAATTTTTATTTTGGCAATTTTGATGAATTTTGAATATTTAAAATGGATTATTTTAAATAATAATGACAAGAAACTTATTTTGAATAGAATAAGAATGTATATATTTATATAGATCGTCGTTAGAATATAAATATTTTATTTTTAATTATAAAAGGAATTGAAAATGGTGTGGTAGTTTGAAAATTCGATTTCAAATTTCAAATGAATGTACAGGATTCAAAATAAACCGGATTTTAACGAAAACAAAAATATTAGAATCTATTTGAGAATATCTTTCCAACGAATCCGAAAAATTGAAATTTCATAGCGGGAATCAAAAGTTATGCCCAGTTGAAAATTCAGAATAGTCGCTATGGAATTCTGGCCCTTAAAAAGGGGAATTTTGCAAACGACCTCGGTTTTCGACGAAACCACTTTTGTTGGATCCGTGATGTCAAGTTATTGTTAGATTCCAAAATTCATAATTTTCTGAATCAATATGTGAGCGTGGCAAAGGAAAACGCGTTTGACCAGTTGTAGTTGATTTTAATCGACTGGAAAATGGCCATTTTTCAAACAGTCTCGGAATTTGACGAAGTTAGTTTTGTTAGGACCATATCGTCAATATGAAGCTAGAAAATATTTTTCGTGTATTTTTAGGGCCCGTATGTGGTCCCGGTAAATTGAAATATGCGTTCAAATTCAATATATAGATTTATATTTTGATTTTGACGGAAACTGATTGAAACAATCGAATCAGCTTACGATACATATCCCATTGTGTTTGGAATAGGGGTAATTAGCTGGGGGCAACAGACAGTGGGTCTCGTTTCGAGGTCAAAATAAAAAGGTACCTTTTTGAAATAAAATAAAATAAAAACCTCCCTCCCTATACCTAGTCAACGCCCCTCCCCAGTTTCATTTCAACAGAAATCGAAAAAAAGGAAAAAGGGGCGGAGCCCCGCCCATTGACGTCGCGCGCCACCAAAGGAGGCGACGCCGCACCCCCAACCGCCTCCCCTCCGTCCAGCCCTCCCCCTTTCCGCCTCCTCCTTGTTCACGCTCCCTCCCACGCCCAAATCGCGTCGTGCCTGCCACCACGGGGTCCCGCCCTAAAACCCTAGCCGCACCCTCCTCCGCCGTTCGAGACCCCCGAACACCCTGCTCCGGCCACCAGAGTCTCCCCCTCTTCGTTCAGCAGCTGTAAGTCGTTTATTCCCGTTTTTATTCATGTACACAATTTAAAATATGATCATTGTTGGTTTAAAAATAGAAAAATCAGTTTATATAGTTAGTATTGTTTTTAAAATAGAATAAAGAGATGATTTTTATAATAAAAATATGATTTTTATAATAAAAATATGATTTTGAAAATAAAGGTGTGATCTTTATGGGTAAATTAAATAATACAAGAATAAAGATATGATTTTTATATTATTGAAATAATAAAAATATGATTTTTATATAATGCAGAGAATAAAAATATGATTTTTATATTATAGAGATAATAAAAATATAATTTTTATATTGTAGAGATTATAAAAATATGATTTTTATATACATAGCAACAATATAAAGATGCGATTTTTATATATGTAGTGGATATGGACAACGAAAATGACAAAAGGCAAGCATGGCGAAGATTTCCTATATATGAAGAGTCATGGCGTTTGGTTTAGCTCTTGGTGAGAACTCCTCACTTTTAATTTATTTTCTAGTTGAAATATATAATAGGATGCAGATGGTGCTTAGCAGCACCCGACACCCGTCGTCCAAAGACCATGGATGGCTTGTTCGTTTGATTGATGTGTTGTGAAAAATTGATTGTGTGATGTAGATTGAATAAATATTTTATAGTTAAAAATTTCAATTTTAAACGTGTATGTAAAATAAATATTTATAAACAAATCGGACGATTTGTTTATATACATTGATTTGATTGATATTGATTGGGACGATAAATTTTACATATCGCCCAACTGCACAAATAAAATCTGTGTTTGTTGATTTGAAACCCCACACAGGTATTTGGATGATATTTGACGTACACTAATCCCGATTGTTTAGTTGTATGTCAATCGATGGGTTGACAGACTATGTGAGCGTTAATTATTTATATTTAATGCTTATACAGTTGTGTGGTGCACTCTGGATGATGGTTGATGATTTATCATTGCTATTATACACATGTGTTGTAAGGAATCCATATAATTAACATTATATGGTAATTGATTGGGCCTCATTCCAATTGGGAAAATAAGGAATATTAGAAGATAAAATTCATGTGTTGGATAGAATAAAAATTCATGTGTTGAATAGAAATAAATTCATGTGATGAATAGAAATATAAATTCATGTGTTGAATAGAATAAAAATTCATGTGTTGAATAAAATAAAAATTCATGTGTTGAATAGAAATAAAAATTCATGTGCTGAATAGAATAAAAATTCATGTAATGAATAGAATAAAAATTCATATTTTGAATAGAATAAAAATTCATATGTTGAATAGAATAAAATTCATGTGTTGAATAGTATAAAAATTCATGTGTTGAACAGAAATATAAATTCATGTGTTGAATAGAAATATAAAATTCATGTGTTGAATAGAATAAAATTCATGTGTTGAATAGATAGAAAAATTCATGTGTTGAATAGAAATATATTCATGTGTTGAATAGAAATAAATTCATGTGTTGAATAGAAATATAATTTCATGTGTTGAATAGAAATATATTCATGTGTTAAATAGAAATAAATTCACGTGTTGAATAGAAATAAAAATTCATGTGTTGAATAGAAATATATTCATGTGTTGAATAGAAATAAATTCATGTGTTGAATAGAAATATAAATTCATGTGTTGAATAGAAATATAAATTCATTTGTTGAATAGAATAACGAAGTTATTGAAATATATAAAGCCGTGTTGTCTAGATTGATGCCATTTTGATGTGAATGATATTTATATCGATTTTATTCATTTTTATAATGAATATAGAAAAGGAAGTGATTTCAAAATATAACGTTTTGAAAATATTATCATTTATATATAGATGATGTGGAATATTCAATTTTGATTAGAAATTGAATATGAAGTTGAAATCATTTTGAAAACGAATTTAAAACGATTTATAGAATACATTTTAAAAGGAAATCGGCGAAATACCTATAATATATATATATTATACATAATAAAAGGCCTGAATAAAACGCGTCGCACCGCGGTAGTTCGCGAATTTCGACCCCTGACTTTGAATGGATATTACGGGAGATCCGACCGTCGGATTCTCCTAACACTGGAACCTTGGGTTCGTATCGAAAAGAGCTTTCTAACAAATATTAGAAATTAGAAATCTAACGGTTGCATTTGGAATTATGTCCAAATCAAATTTGGAAAAGGTCACTGTAAGTGCAGTTCGATGGTCGTTGATAGAAATCGACTGTACGGGCCTTGACAAAATTATTAAAAATATTAATAATTAGTGTAAAATCATAAGAAGTGATTTGTGAAGAATTGGGATGAGAAACTCCATATTTAAAAAGATAAAAATCGATTTTTATCAAAATGAACTAGATTTGAACTAGAATTATAATCTCATTTATTTTTAAAATAAATAAAGTGGATTTGAAAAGGTTTTGAAAATAACTAGAATTTCCAATATATATAAAGTGGAAATGGATTTGAATCGAAATTGTCTTCGGAATATTTCGATGTTCGATTTCGTGATTATACAAATATTGTTATGGGAATTTGAAAGATATATTTATATCGTTATTTCCAATACGATATTTGTTGGTCGTAGAATTTGATATTGAATATAAGCCGATATATTTTCTATTCAGAGCCTTGTATTTAATATCAATTGGGATTTTGGTTTGTCGTGAATGGTGTTTTAAATAACACTTGATCTTTAACCCGATAGTTAATGGAATGTGATTTTGGGTTTATCGTGAACATTGTTTAAATGACATTGGTTCTTTAACCCAGTTAAAGACAGGATATTGATTTCTATGAAGATTAAAACTAATTGGAGTTTTAATGAATGTTTAATTAGATTGAAATAATCGAGAGTGGGGTACCAAAAGTTTTGCTCCAGGCGATAGTTAAATCTTTAATTAAATTTGAACGTGAAATGGTAATTGAATTTACCGATAACACCGTGGTGTTAGATATGAAGTATGACCAGTTTTACTTCATGGGATGAATAGGTTGGGATTGGGAAATAAAATAAATGATTACTTCAGTGTGGTTCGCTAATCCCGACTAATTTGAATTGATATTCAAAGGAAGATTTAAGAATAAATTTAAAGAATTTATCTTTGATAAAATTAATGGGAAGCTTTTCGAAAGTATAAGAATATTCTGAATTGGAATGAGGTGTATGTTGTGTTTGTGTAACACTTGTTTATTATATATGCGAGTTATTCGGAAAGACCACCCATTCTGAATAACTGATTCGACGTAGTGTCGAGGATGAAGACGGTGGCTGAAGATCGGAGGTCATCACATCATTTGGGTGATTACTGATGATCTTGATTGGGCTGTACACCCAAGAGGAGGGAATCAGTTGGTGATCGTCCAGACGTACTTGGAGATCGATGGATATGCGAGGTACAAGGTGCCTCCGGTTTCGTTCAGACCCAGAACGAACTTGTAAATGGACTGTGTGTCTGACATTGGATTTTATTTTGTGCGATTAATTTCTATTAAATATATATCTGTTTGGCGGCGGAGAATTTATTCTCTTACTTAACGCCCTTCTCAGAGACGTACGAGCTCAGGGGTTACATATTGATGGATACCAATCGCATGGAGTGATTTGCCTATGTGGTATGCCTAAGTGGCAATTGATCAAGGCTTTTGTTGAAAAACAAAGTCTTGTGGTTGATGATAAAAGCACCGCCTGTGTGGCATAGCTTTGTGTAACGTTGATTCGCGAGCCTCACACCCTGGTTATGAGCCAAAAACGGGAGAGGACATCAGGGAGGGCATGCGTTTCCTTCTAGCTAGGGTGGTGTCAGTGACCTACCCGCCCTGACATTTATATTATTTTCACCTGTGTGGTTGTTGCTGTTGCGAGGCGCCTCAGATATATCAGTGATTATGTGGAGCCGATGGAGTCATTTGGCTCATTTACACCCCAAAGGCCGGGGAAACGCAGTGTTCAGGCATAATAATCCACATCGGTGGACCGGCCCTGACGATCCATGGGGCAGTTGCGGCTGTTCCTGAGACATTGGCTAGATTGTCTCGAATTCGGTGAGGACGATCCATTGCCTCGGTTCATAGATGGATCCAATTTCCAAATATGTGACTTTGCGGTTTTGATTGTAGAGCCTAGTATGGCGACATGATATATGGTACCCATGCCGTCTAGGATTGATACATTTATATTTGAAGTTGTTTTATACACTACACACTTATAATAGTATCAAATGATTTGTTTTGAACGTACCAAGCATGTTTGGCTATTATAAGGGAAATCCCTATCCCCCAGCTTGCATTGCATTGTGTGATAGGACCTGGGTCTTATAATAGCTTCATTTTTCCAAAAAGCATTGCGCTGTTTCTTTTATGCGCTGGTATTCTTGGGAGGAAACCCGTTCCGTGTTATACGGCATGGTCCCTTTATTTACCTAACTTTAAAAATAAAGATTAATAACTGTTTTTAGTTCTCACACCAGTCACATGACTGACCTGGAGTTTATTGTTTTAACCTAAACTCTGGGTGCCCTTATTTTCCGCACGGGCAGCTAGTAGTTGGGTTTTGTAGATTTATTTTCATAGGATCCTGGTTTATAGCTGAAGTGATATTCGAAAAGCCCTGTATCCGTGTTTTTCTTTCAGTTATGTTTTGTATTATTTTTTCCGCTGCTATTTATTTAAATGTAATTTATTATATCTCTGATATTTATCAAATGTGTAATATTTATTCATACTCTGTATATTCTTATCTTTTGATAGAATTGTTGTAATAAGCAATGAAATGTTCTTTTGTTTGTGTTTTGGTTGGTCTTGTCCTCAAAGCAATCCGTGCTTTCCTTACCGGGGAAGTTACTATTTACTACACCGACAAATAGGTAAACCTTGATGAGTTGGCTGCGCAATTTTATTTATTATACAAACTCCTGTGAATGCCATTGGATGTCGTGTGCTAGTTGTTCTCTGTGAGATAATAAACTTCGTCATTGGATAGTAATAATTAATTTTGGACTACACTACATGGCATACTTCATGAAGATAACGTACTCTATCATATTCCATATAAGTATTTGGAGCTTGTATGATGTGGTTGGAATTACCATACAAGAGAGTGGCTTATATGGTGGTGACTACATTTTAGGTTGAACCGAAGCCGAACTATTGATGTCATAGCATGTCATATTCCATATAAGCATTTGGAGCTTATATGACGAGGTTGAGATTACCATACGAGCAAGATGCTCATATGGCGATGACTGAATTACAGGATGAACTGAGGACTAATATGAACTAGACAAAATATAACGGTAAATTGTCAGATTTAATAAAAACCCAACACGGGTCTGTAGTTGACAATAATCACGTCTCTCTAGTTATTAGATACAACACATGGATTATTTATTTTCCAACACTAGAAAAGGTGACGAGAATTTATTCTCTTGAGAAATGATTTTAACACTCTCCCTTGAGCTTAGATTAGTCACTAAAAATTGTGTATGCTTATACTGGATTTACTGGGTGCCTAATACGACCTAATAAATTTCCAAACCCCTCCCCATACAAAGGAGGCTATGGCGAAATTGTTTGAAATTTAAAGTCGTTAGCTAAATTTTTGAAGTGAAAATGGTTTGGAAATCGTCGTATGAATTATACATATATATTAAAATAAAATGAATCACGCAGCTACAGTTCGCGTCTTGGAATCGTGACTTTAAACGATTATATCGAGAAATCCGACCATCGGATTTCCCCGAAACTAAAACTTTTGGGTTAGCATTGGAAAGATCTTTCCAACGATATAAAATTTGTTGAGATCCAACGGTTAGATTGTGTAAAATGTTTAATTCAAATTAGAATAAAAATAACACCAAATGAATTATATATATATATATATGTATATGCATATTAAAATTAAACAAATCGTGCGTGGCAGTTCACGTTTTGAAATCGTAATTTTAAACGATTATACCGAGAGATCCGACCGTCGGATTTTCTCGAAACCAGAACCATTGGGCTCACTTTGGAAAGATCTTTCCAATGGTATCAACTTTGTTAAGATCCAATGGTTAGGTTTGGAGAAATGTGTAAATCAAATCTGAAGAAAAAACAGCGCCACGGCCGTGTTATGGCCCAAAGCGTCGTTTAATTAAAACGAGCAATTTTTATATAAATAAAAATAGTGATAAATCGTTATAAAATATTATAAACGATATGGAATGGAAATAAACCGATTTTACTTGGTTTATTGGAAATTCTGATGGTTAGATGCATTTGACATGAAATTGTTATACTGAATTGAAACGTAAATGTCAAATAATTTAATCATGAAAAGAATTGATTTGAATTCTATATATATATATATATATATATATGTGAATTATTTGAAAAGGCCAAGTTAATTCTCATTTTAAATAATTGATCGATGATAAAAAGTCGAAGATATGAAGACGGTGCAAGACCGGTGATCTTCACATCGTATGGATTGCTACTGGTGCCTTAGATATGGGTAGCTCCCTTGACGAGGTTACAGTGGTAGTGGTCTGGACGTACTTATTGATTGTCTGGATACGCGAGGGCCTCTCTTCCTTATTGGACATATGGAACAAGGAATACGGTGCCTCCGATTTCGTTTAGACCCAGAACGGACTAGTAAATGGATGTGTGCCTGACGTTGGATTTCATTTTGTGTTGATTGATCTCTACTAAATATATATCTGTTTGGTGGTGGAGAATTTATTCTCTTCCTTAACACCCTTCTCTAAGAAATACGATTTTAGAGGTTATATATCGGTAGACTCAGTCGCATGGCGTGGAAATGTCAATGTGGCATGCTGAGATGCAAGTGATCAAGGCTTTTGTTGAAAAGTAGAGCCTTATGGTTGATGACGAAGGCATGGCCTTGAAGGGCATAACTTTGTGTATATCGTTAATTCGCGAGCCTCACACCTCGGTATGAGTCAAAAACGGGATAAGGGACCCAAGGAGGACATGACGTCTCTTTCTAGCTTTGGGTGGTGTCATGGTATGAAGCTCAGACATTTATTTATTTTTACCTATGTGGATGATGGAATGCGAGGCGATCGGTTATATCGGTTACTACAGAGCCGATGGATAGGTCCTATAGGACCGGGAAACTTGTGTTTAGGAATAATTAATCCTCAAACGTAAGGGAGGACAGACCTTGGAGGATCCAAGCGTTCACTCTGGAGAACCCTGAGGCATTTGCTAGAGTGTCTAAAAGTCGGCGAGGAGTACACCCCTTGCCTCAACTCATAACGGAAATCCAATTTCCAATACAAGATTGCGGTTTTGATTGTAAACCTATATATGGCAGCATAGTGGCATGGGACGCTCATGTCGTCTATGATTGATACATTGTGTGTAACACCCTATGATTTTGAGTATTAAAATTAACAAATTAAAGAATACTTAATTTTAAATGTGATAATTAAGGGAAACGAGTTGCATCATTGCGTTCGTCTCGGAATTCTACTTGAGATAGATCCGAGTTTGTGTGAATTGGACTTCGTATGAAGAAATTATGGCCCTTAGAACTTTCAGAAATTTAAATAAAACAATTTAGAAAATTAAATATGAATGCAGTTCGACCAGGGGGTCGACCTACCCTAGGCCAGGTTGACCTGGGGGTCGACCTCCCTATATACAGGTCGGCCTGAGGGTCGACCTGGGTATCGACCTCCCACTCGGGTCAGATCTGAAATCTGACGTTTTTCTTTGTGTGACGATTCTGACTGTTTGCTGAGTCATTTAGGGCTAATGTGGCTATTCTATCTTGTCTGAATGGCTCTGATTTGCTCTAGGTTAATCTGACGGTTCATATTAAATCAAACTTCTATATAAGCAACCTAAATCCAAACACTAAAGCCACACAAAAATATTCCTAAGACTGTCATGTCGTCAATGGTAAACCTAGAGTAGCATCCGTTCTCTTTCAACTCAAAAGAAAGATAGAAGAAAGGATTCAATTAATTCAAATCTAATTTAGAACAACGATTAATCTACATCAAAGGTGAGCAATTCAGTTTCAGAATACAAATCCCGAAAAAAAACAGGACTGTTCTTTTGATTGGGAGCACTATTTCTTTCACAATATAATTAATAAATTAATTATGATAGGTTGTACTTGGATTATGAGAACATGTATGTTGAAACATGTGATGTTATTGTCTGTTTGCGAGCATATGACAGTTTTGTTGTTGTATGATTGGTAGATCTATTTATATGTACAATAAAACATGTTTAACTTGATTCATTTTATGCAGGTTTACATATGTTAATTTGTGAATCTTATGCAAGTTTATGTTATGCGCATCTTATGAAAATTTATGTGTTAAATAATATGCGAATCTTATGCAAGTTTGTGATGTTAAAACATGTGTATGCAAGTTTAGGATGTTAACACAATGTGAATCTTATGCAAGTTTAGGATGTAAATACATATGTGAATCAAGTATATACATATGCTAGTTTGTATGCAAAAACATGTGACATTAATTTACATGTTTAGATCCATATGCAAGTTTGTAGGAATCTATATGCAAGTTCACATTTTTATTAGATCTATATTTAGATCCAAGGCAGTAACATACTTATGTAAATTTATGTTTCCTACGCTAGTTTTTTATGTGAATCTTATGCTAGTTTGAATGTAAGTTTGTATGAAATTCATATGAAAGTCATAGGAAACCCATATTCATACATGCAAGTTCCTAATTACATGTTTAGATCTATACATTTAGATCCATGACAGTACATAGTTTATACAAATTTATGTTTTATGACTATTTCCAATGCAAGTGTTGATTATGCAATTTTATGTTAATATGAATCATAATCATGCCATTTTGATCCATGTTATGCTAGTTAGATCTATTTTGTGTGTTATGCAAGTTGTGATGTTTCTTTCCTTTTTATGAGTTAGACTATTTGCGAGTCTAACATATTTCACGTTCACGTGCAAACGACGTGGGGATAATGGGGAAATATTAAATTTTGCAATATTGTGAATTGGCATAAAATGGCATAAAGGCATATAATTAATTTGAGACATTAATTGGCCTAATTTATATGCACAACAATTATGGACATTATTTAAGTGACAATTATGGACATGGATTAAAATTGGAAGTTATTGGCAATTTGAAATAGGTACATTAATTCAAATTGGGGTTGAATAATAATGTGTAATAATAAATGCCTAAGACACGAGGTTAGACTCGTTTGTGTTATAACACTGCCCGGATACGCCCGGCAAATCCAGCAACCAAAAACGGTAGTCTAATGTGAGAGGTCAATGGCATAAATTAAATGAGTAATAAAGGCCTAAGACACGAGGCTAGACTCGTTTGTGGTGTAAGACTGCCCGGACCCGCCCGGCAAATCCAGCAACCACAAACGGTAGTCTAATGTGAGAGGTCAAAGGCATAAATTAAATGGTGCTTAGACACGAGGTTAAGTCTGGCTTGTGTTTGAAGTCTGCCCGGAACCGCCCGGCATATCCATTGGCCACAAGCAATCGACTTAATGTGAGGGGTTTGTGCATTAATAATTAATTAATGTTGATTAAAAACGAATATGAATGACAAATAGAAGTTTGGTTGAGTGAGTGATTCTCTGAGTAACAATCTGATCTTGATTTCAGTCTTCGGGGTTGGTACTTAGGGAGTTATTCTCTTAACCAATGTATCTGTGAACTAAGATGTACTTAATCATAAATTAATTAAAACATGGTCAGTGGATAGGGTTAAGATTAGCTTAACCAATAATATATAAGTGGGTAGGGTTAAGACCAACTTAACCAATAATTTGATAAGTGGGAAGGGTTAAGACTAGCTTAACCAATAATATATATATGTATATATATATATGTGTATATATATATATATATATGTATATATATATATTAATCTGATAAATGGATAGGGTTAAGACAAACTTAACCAATAATATGTATTGATCTGATAGGGTTAAGACAAACTTAACCAATAATATATATTGATTTGATAAGTGGATAGGGTTAAGACCAACTTAACCAATAAGATATAAGTGGATGGGGTTAAGACCAGCTCAACCAATAATATATTGATCTGATAAGCGCATATGGTTTAGACAAGCTTAACCAATAACACATGTTGATTTGTTAAGTGGATAACATGGGGGACATGTGGGATATGATTATAAACACTTAACCAAGTTGAAAACATGTAAGAAGACATGAATAAGAAGGGGTTAAGTGTGGAATCTTAGTGGGGACCAAGCATAGGTGGAAAGCTTGTGTGGGGCCCTTTTTCAAACCAGTAACCCATTAAGTATCTTTGTGAGCTCGACCAAAGTCGAGGAAGGGACACGCTTACTGAGTTTGATTGTAAGAGCTCAAAACGCGTTAGCGGTGGCAACGCAAGTCCAACGGGGTCATGTGCATGCGTGGGCCCGGGCTGGTAGGTAAGACGTTTATTGCATCGTGTAGATATAAGTCGTGCATCTTTAGTGGTATCGGGTTGCCACTTTGGGGAGTGATACAATCTACTATGGGACCAGCACGGGTATCTACGAGTTAGGGAGCCGATCGAATGGGGAAGGTAGTGGGTATGACTAGCGGAGATAGGAGCAGATGACACCTATGAAGACAACTAGGAGTATAACTACCATATTATGAATGAACATTGAAATTAGAATGGGTAGGGTAATGGGTACAACTAGTGGAGACAGGGGCAGGCGGCACCTATGAAGATAGCTAGGGGTACACGAAACTACAATTATTATTATTTTGTTCAGTGGGCGAGACCAACTTTAGGGTGACTAGTAATGGTGCGGTGTAATTAGCATTGGTGCAGTATAATAATTATTCTATAGTGATAAGAATCACAATTAACGCCATAATATTCCTCTGTTTTCTTTGTCTTGCCCACTTGCTTCACATTCATTCCTTATTTTGCCAATTTATGCCTTATCCTAATTACTTTAATAATTGTATTATTAAAGTTATGGTACTTGCCAGACTTCATGTCTGACCCCCTTTGTTTTCGCCACTTTTCTTCCCCTCCCCCCCCCCCCCCCCCGGTTCTCAAGGTGGGAGTAGTACTAGCGGAGATTATTTGGATCTCTTTCTCTCTCATTAGGAAGAGCTTGGATTGCTGAAAGTAAAGTTCATCTCATCTCTTTTATGGCTACTTATGTCGGGGTTATGCTTCTTACTTTATGTACTCTGAAAACAATTTGTCAAGATGGATATTAAGTGTACTTGGTTTATGAAGTTATTGTTATCAAACTATTTCTGCGCTGCAATAAAAGTTGTTTTAAAATTTTCAAGAACCAATATATGTATCTGTCTTGATATATTCCGTTCTATACACCAATAATACTCCACGAAAGTTAATACATTCCTTTTGTGAGTGACATTAATGGACGTGGGGTGTTACATGTGGTATCAAAGCTGAAGGTTACCAAAACAGATATGAGATTTTGAAAAACTGTTTTTCAAAAGCATTTTATAAAGAAATACTTTCATAGATATGTTTTAAAGAAAGTATTTTCAAGAGAAAAGTTTGTTCTAAAAACATAACCCCCAAGAGCCATATATCTTTCCTTCGATTCTCCGTTTTAAGTCTCTTCCTCTTTCCTTTTTGAATTTCTTCATCCGCGTATAGACGTTATTCCTATGATATGTAAGAACTTCCGTACGATGGGCAGAAAAACCACTTCATGGGACTGGGACGTTTGTCAAAGCCAGAAGTTAGTGGAGGACTTGTTGGTACCCTGAAGATAGAAGATGGGAGGAAGATTCAATTAGCTGCTTGGTTAATAAAGGACGAAGCCTCATTTTGGTGGAAGGTCATGAATGGAGGATATAGAGAAGAGATATAGATAGGACACACGATAAGAAAATAGATCCAAAGAAAGGCGGTAAGGATAAGAAGGGGCCAAGAGAAAAGGAAGGGCCACACTTGTGAAATACCTGACTACTTAAATAAAGACGTTAGAGAAAAAAGAAGAATCGTTACAGGACATCTTATTAGGACTGTCCAAAGAAGCAAAATGCAAAGGTAAGGACAATGTACAGGATCTTCTAGAGTGCAGACGCGTTCCCTCACAACTGGCATACCTGATAGAGAAATATATCTTGGTTGGAAATTTGGTTTTTCTTTTGATCATCCTATTCGAACCTTGTTTGAATTCTGGCACTTCACACTCGTTTGTATCTGCTTCGTTAGTTGAAACACTGCACCTAAATACTAGTCTAGTTGCAGATCCCATAGTAGTCTCAAATCCTATTGGTGGTTCGGCTCATCTTTCAATGATTTGTCGGGATTTGAGAGTGTCTATCTTGGGCATTTGGTTTGAATGCAACACCTTCGTTCTTGGCTTCGTAGGCACAGATTGGCTAGCCAGATACGGTGCCATTCCTAATTGTGGATGAAGGGTAGTTAGATTGCTGACTCATTATGGAAAGACCCTTGATATTTCTTGTGACCCTAGAGGTTCGTTAATGCTTAGCTACCTAGAATCCCTTGACGCATCCGATGATGATTTGGAATCTGTTCGTGTAGTCCGTGAATATAGTGACGTCTTCGATTAGGTTCGAGGTTTACCTCTGAGGCACGATATAGACTTTCGAATATATCTAGTAGATAATGCAAAGCCAGTTGTATCACATGTGCGCCACATGGCTCCGAGAGAGAGAGAGAGAGAGAGAGAGAGAGAGAGGAGAGAACTCAGTAAGAAAGTGAAAGAATTGCTTGAGAATGGGTTCATAAGAAGAAGTATTTTGGAGTGGGGTGCTCCAGTCGTTTTTGCTACGAAAGCTGATGGTCCACTTAGATTGTGTGGGGACTATAGAGAGCTGAATAAGCTAACAAAGAAGAACAGACACCCATTGTCGAGGATAGACGATTTATTCGATCAGTTGGTGGGTGCTTCGGTTTTCACGCAACTAGATTTGGCTACAGGATTTCATCAGCTATGGGTGGATGAAGACAACATAGGTAAGACTGCATTTAGAACCCCTGACGATTTCTGCGAGTGGCTCATCATGCCTTTTGGTTTGACAAATGCACTTGCATACTTCATTGACTTAACGAGTAAGGAGTTTCTAAACAAGTTTGTGGTAGTCTTTGTGGACGATATCTTGATTTTCTCTAGAAGAGAAGAAGAATACGCCCTACATCGTAGGGAAATCTTAGAGGCCCTACGAGTGCATCAAATCCAAGTTCTCAAAGTACCTTTTTAGAGAAAACACTTCTTAGGACACGTGATCTCTAAGGAAGGGATAGCTGTGGATTCCGCAAAGATGGTGGAAATCCAAGATTGGAAAATTCCTAAGAACGCAACATAAGTAAGAAGCTATTTAAGGCTAGCTGGTTATTCGGTTAACGAAGAAGAACTCAACTGTTGCTTGGGATGTTGACTATGACGATTCTTTCTAGCATTTGAAGAGGTCGCTGACGACAGCTCCAGTTTTAGTTTTACCAGATGGAAGTAAACCATCCACAGTGTATATCGGTGCTTGCGGGACAGGGCTTGGAGTAGTTTTCGATGCAAGAGGAAAAGGTGATATGCAAAAGGCGGCAAGTACGAGCATCGCTTATCATCCACAGACGTGTGTACGGACAAAAAGGAGTGAATAAAATCCTTGAAGATCTTTTGAGGTTATGTATCCTAGATTTTGGAGGGACATGAGGAGAGGCAACGAGCTTAGTGGTGTTCATGACATGTTTTCACGTATCGCATTTGTGGAAGTGTTACAAGATACCGCGGAAGTAGTGGAGCCGAGCATGCCTAGATAAGTGGAAGTGGAGTGAGACGCTATGATTAGACGAGCTCCTACATGCATCCTTGGATCGAAGGACATAAAGCTACGCAACAGAGAGGCCAAGATGGTGAAAATCCAATAGGGAGATGATCAATGAGATGCAACTTGGGAGACGGAAAGCAAGATGCATATGTTGTACCCTTTTCTTTTTGAGGATATGATCCTAACATCTCCTTTTTCTATCTCTTTTTTTATACTTGTCCTATCATTTAGGATGTCTTGGCGATGATATCTTCGATCTTTAGTTAGGAAGAACCCTATGGTTGCAAACATGTGTTTGAGACATGTTATGTTTGTTGGATGCAAATGGATGCAAGTAGTTGCTAGTGGTTGCTCGTGGATGCATGTACACACACATTAGGCACTAGATCGGCTCAATCACCCTCATATTGCATATAAATATGTGTGCATATTTAAATTAATGGATGTATAATGGTTGTGTTATCACATGGATGTTGCATTTTGATGAATGGTTGTGCACACATATAGAAGTAATATGTATAGATAGGATACTTTCACATACATAATGGATGCATGGCACTATCATGATTTGCATTAAGGAGGTCAACTGAATCAGTAGAACGCCTGATTTTGCATTAGATAAGGAACTTATACCCACACTTTTTGCATATGTTCATATGGCATTAGAAATCTTGTCAGGACAATAGATGCCTGTGTTTGATGTTTGAGTAGATGGATGATTGTATATTAGGATATGCTTTCTCCTTAACTTGAAGATTTCGGGGGCAAAATACTTTAAAGTGGGGAGAATGTAACACCCCATGATTTTGAATGTTAAAATTAACAAATTAATGAATACTTAAATTCAAATGTGAGAATTAAGGGAAATGAGTTGTGCCATTGCGTTCGTTTCGGAATTCTGCTTGAGATAGAGTCCAAGTTAGTGTGAATTAGACTTTGTATGAGGAAGTTATGGCCCTCAGAACTTTCATAAATTTAAATAAAATCAATTCAGAAAATTAAATACAAAGGAAGGTCGACCAGGGGGTCGACCTATCCAGGCCAGGTCAACCAAGGGCTCGACCAGGGGGTCGACCTCCCTATATACAGGTCGACCTGGATGTCGACCTCCCCCTCAGGTCAGATCTGAAATCTGACGTTTTTCTTTGTGTGACGATTCTGACTCTTTGCTGAGTCATTTAAGGCTGATGTTGCTATTCTATCTTGTCTGAATGGCTTTGATTTTCTCTAGGTTAATTTGATGGTTCCTATTAAATCAAACTTCTATATAAGCAACCTAAATCCAAATCCTAAAGCCACACAAAAATATTCCTAAGACCGTCATTCTGTCAATGGTAAACGTAGAGTAGCCGCCGTTCCCTTTCAACTCAAAAACAAGATAGAAGCAAGGACCCAATTAAATACAGATCCCAGAAAAACAAGACTGTTCTTTTGATTGTGAGTACTATTTCTTTCAAATTAATTATGATGGGTTGTAATTGGATTATGAGAACATGTTTGTTGAAACATGTGATGTTATTGTCTGTTTGCGAACATATGACAGTTTTGTTGTTGTATGATTGGTAGATCTATTTATATATACAATTATACATGTTTAACTTGATTCATTTTATGCAAGTTTACATATGTTAATTTGTGAATCTTATGCAAGTTTATGTTATGTGAATATTATGCAAATTTATGTGTTAAATAATATGTGAATCTTATGCAAGTTTGGGATGTTAAAACATACATATGCAAGTTTAGGATGTTAAAACATATGTGAATCTTATGCAATTTTGGGATGTAAAAACATGTGTGAATCAAGTATATACATTTGCTAGTTTGTATGCAAAAACATGTGACATTAATTTACATGTTTAGATCCATATGCAAGTTTGTAAGAATCTATATGCAAGTTCACATTTTTATTAGATCTATATTTTGATCCAAGGCAATAACATACTTATGCAAATTTATGTTTCCTATGCTAGTTTTGTATGTGAATCGTATGCTAGTTTGAATGTAAGTTTGTATGAAATTTATATGCAAGTCATAAGAAAATCATATTCATATATGCAAGTTCATAATTACATGTTTAGATCAATACATATAGATCCATGACAGTACATAGTTTATACAAATTTATGTTTTATGACTATTGCTTATGCAAGTGGTTATTATGCAAATTTATGTTAATATGAATCATAATCATGCCAGTTTTGATCCATGTTATGCTAGTTAGATCTATTTTGTGTGTTATGAAAATTGTGATGTTTCTTTCCTTTTTATGAGTTAGACTATTTGCGAGTCTAACATATTTCATGTTCAACGTACAAATGACATGGGGATAATGGGAAAATATTAAATTTTGCAAAATTGTGAATTACCATAAAATGGCATAAAGGTAGATAATTAATTTGAGACATTAATTGGCCTAATTTATATGCATAGTAATTATGGACATAATTCAAGTGACAATTATAGACAAGGATTAAAATTGGAAGTTACTAACAATTTGAAATAGGGATATTAATTCAAATTGGGGTTGAATAATAATGTGTAATAATAAATGCCTAAGACACGAGGTTGGACTCGTTTATGGTATAATACTGCCCGGACCCGCACGGCCAATCCAGCAACCACAAACGGTAGTCTAATGCGAGAGGTCAACGGCACAAATTAAATGAGTAATAAAGGCCTAAGACACGAGGTTAGACTCGTTTGTAGTGTAAGACTGCCTGGATCCGGCCGGCAAATCCAGCAACCACAAACGGTAGTCTAATGTGAGAGGTCAAAGGCATAAATTAAATGGTGCTTAGACACGAGGTTAAGTCTGGCTTGTGGTCGAAGTCAGCCCGCAACCGCCCGACATATCCAGCGGCCACAAGAAATCGACTTAATGTGAGGGGTCTGTGCATTAATAATTAATTAATGCTGATTAAACATGAATATGAATGACAAACAGAAGTTTGGTTGAGTGAGTGATTCTCTGAGTAACAATCTGATGTTGATTTCGATCTTCGGGTTGGTACTTAGGGAGTTATTCTCTTAACCAATGTATTTGTGAACTAAGATGTACTTAATCATAAATTAAGTAAAACATGGTAAGTAGATAGGGTTAAGACCAGCTTAACCAATAATATAAAAGTGGGTAGGGTTAAAACTAGCTTAACCAATAATTTGATACGTGGGAAGGGTTAAGACCAGCTTAACCAATAATATATATATTAATCTGATAAGTGGATAGGGTTATGACAAACTTAACCAATAATATGTATTGATCTGATAGGGTTAAGACAAACTTAACCAATAATATATATATTTATTTGATAAGCGGATAGGGTTAAGACCAACTTAACCAATAAGATACAAGTGGATGGGGTTAAGACCAGCTTAGCCAATAATATATTGATCTGGTAAGCGGATAGTGTTAAGACAAGCTTAACCAATAACACATGTTGATTTGTTAAGTGGATAACATAGGGGACATGTGGGATATAATTATAAACACATAACTAAGTTGAAACATGTAAGAAGACATGAATAAGAAGGGGTTAAGTGGGGAATCTTAGTGTGGACCAAGCATAGGTGGAAAGCTCGTGTGGGGACCCTTTTCAAACTAGTAACCCATTAAGTATCTTTGTGAGCTCGACCCAAGTCTAGGACGGGTCACGCTTACTGAGTTTGATTGTAAGAGGTCAAAACGGGTTAGCGGTTGCAATGCAAGTCCAACGGGGTCATGTGCGTGCGTGGGGTCGAGCTGGTAGGTAAGACGTTGTTTCATCGTGTAGATATAAGCCGTGCATCTTTAGTGTTATCTGGTTGCCACTTTGTGGAGTGATACACCCCACCGTGGGACCAGCACGGGTATCTACGAGTTAGGGAGCTGACCGAATGGGGAAGGTAGTGGGTACGACTAGCGGAGAAAGGAGCAGACGACACCTATGAAGACAACTAGGAGTATAACTACCATATTATGAATAAACATTGTAATTAGAATGGGTAGGGTAGTGGGTACAACTAGTGGATATAGGGGCAGGCAGCACCTATGAATACAGCTAGGGGTACACGAAACTATAATTATTATTATTTTGTTCAGTGAGAAGCATCATTTTTAGGGTGTCTAGTAATGGTGCGGTGTAATTAGCATTAGTGCTGTATAATAATTATCCTATAGTGATTAGGAGCGCAATTAACGCCAGAATATTCCTCTGTTAGCTTTGTCTTGCCCACTTGCTTCACAGGCATTCCTTATTTTGCCAGTTTATGTCTTATCCTAATTACTTTATAATTATATTGTTAAAGTTATGGTACTTGCCAGACTTCATGTCTGACCCCCTTTGTTTTTGCCACTTTTCTTCCTTCCCCCATACCCAGGTTCTCAGGGTGGGACTAGTACTAGCGCAGCTTGATTTGGATCTCTTTCTCTCTCTTTCGGAAGAGCTTGGATTGCTGAAAGTAAAGTTCAGCTCATCTCTTTTATGGCTACTTATATTGGGGTTATGCTTCTTACTTTATGTACTTTGAAAACAATTTGTCAAGATGCATATTAAGTGTACTTGGTTTATGAAGTTATTGTAATAAAACTATTTCTCCGCTGCAATAAAAGTTGTTTTAAAATTTTCAAGTACAAATATATGTATCTGTCTTGATATATTCCATTCTATACACCAATAATACTCCATGAAAGTTAATGCATTCCCTTTGTGAGTGACATTAATGGACGTGGGGTGTTACATTATGATTGAAATTGCTTTTGAAACATATATGCACTAGTAATAATATCAAATGATCTTGTTTTATACGTATTAAGCATATTTTGGCCATTATAAGGTAAAACTCTATCCTCCGGCTTGCATTGCATTGTGTGAAGAGACTTGAGTCTTATAGTGGCTTCACTTTTCTAAAAAGCATTGCGTTGTTCAAAAGAATTACTTTATTTCATGTACTGGCAATCACTGGAGAAAACCCATTCTGCATTAGCGGCATGGTCCTATGATTTGCCTTATTATTATTATTATTATTATTATTAAATCAGTTAAGTAGATTTCTCATATCAGTCCCATGACTGGCTTGTAGTTTGTTTCACTTGCAAACTCGAGTGCCCTTTTTTTTACACAGGCATCCTAGTGACAGGTTACAGGATGCATTTTGGCTTTGCACTATAGCATGGAGTGCACTTTTGGCTTATGGCAAAGACAAGCTTTAATCTATATTTTGGACTATTGACATTTCCGCTTGTATTATCTTATGTATATGTACACAGATGATAGCATAAACATGAAATAGAATAATTTACATCAATATGATAGCGTAATCATAAAATGTAATAAAATTCAGAGTGGCATAGTTATAGGATACAACTTAGTGCAAAAAGGAAGTGATCAGTCTATATCAAGATCAGTGGGACATATACATCAGATGATACATAATAGAGATAATCAGTCTATTTCGATTAATGTGTTATATTCCTAATGATTATCCTTACTTCCGTGGCACAAGGGTTTGGGGTTTTCACAGTTGGTATCGGAGCTTTGGTTAATCTTAATTCTGGAATTAAACACATTAAACACCTCGTCAAAAATAGAATCAATAGTGTTCTAAGGCAAGTAGCTCATTAGAGATAGGATTAGTAATGTCCTAGAATGAGCATAGCAGAATAGCATAATAATTTGATCAGTACATCATTGCTTTTGCTTATATCCTTCTTCTTTACCATTCCTTAAAATTATCATTTCTGTTGGTCTGACTCTTTTCTTGCTTGTACAGAACTGATTGAGATGAGAACTAGAGCTAGATGTAGTGGTAGAGCACCCAGAGGCCAGGGAAGGGTGAAATCCCCGCTGCTCAGAGCCAGCCTAAGCTAGAGGCTTTAGTTCCACCACCGTCGCACCCGCAACCATTTGATCTCGAGAGGGTAGCTAAGGAACACATGAATCTTAGTGGCTTTCCATTCTCAGGAAATGGTACAATGGATGTAGTCCAAGATTGGTTGAAGGCATGCGAACGGATCTTCGCAGGCCTAGAGCTAGGGGATCATAGGAAGAGATTCATGGCGTCCTGGTTATTAAAGGATGAGACACTGCTATGCTGGGAGGCCATCACTTTAGGTGAGATTGAGATAGACATGACCTGGGCCAAATTCAAGGAGTTGTTCAATGAGAAGTCCATCCCTCGACAGGAAGTCGAGCGCTTACACGATGAGTTTGCTAATCTCCCGCAAGGAGATCACACCATCCATAAATATCTCAACAAGTTCACTGAATTATCTCACTACGCGTCGGAGCTTATTTAGGACCCTATTAAGAAGAGCAAGCGATTTATCTATGGACTTCTTCGTAGGTACCAAAGCCGAACCACGGGACATATTAAACTCCCATTCACCGAGATGGTTGAGATGACATGCAAATATGAAAGTTTGGACAAGAGAAACTTTTAGGAAGACCGCGAAAAGAAGAAAGCCAACAACAAACGGAAATCTTCTGGTAACCAGCCCGAGGCAAGCAACACAATAGCAATAAAGCCTCAAGCAAACAGAAATCCAAAGGGTAAATGCTTCAATTGTGACCATCTCAGACATTGGACTAATGAGTGCAATGCTCCAAAGCGACAGAAGACAAATCAATCTAGTCCTAGTCAGAGCCGTCCGGATAATAGAGAGTGCTTCTACTGCCATAAGAAGAGGCACATCAAGACAAATTGTCCATTGCTGAAGAATTCTCAAGTAGCTCATGTATATGACGGGGTGGATCCGCCAGCTTCTTCCGAGGGAGAAGGTAGACCTGATGTTTTGGGAGGCACCCTTACTATTAAAAATATTCCTATTTCAGTACTATTTGACATTGGTGCGTCACATTGTTTCATTTCAAGTAACATCATTAAAAAGTTAAAGTTGAAATTAAGAGACCTTAAAGAATCGATTAGAGTTCATAATCCGATAGGAGGATCTCTTGTTCTCAGCTCATATTATAGAGTGCCAGTCTCCTATTCTTTCTATCGGTTTCCTATTAATTTGATTGTCATGAATTTTTTCTGAATTAGATGTAATCCTCGGATTAGAATGGTTAACGACATATGAGACCGAAGTAAAATGTGCCAAAAGAATAGTTAAAGTTAAAACGAAGTTGGGAGATATTATTATACCATGCCATGACTCACTTTATTAGAAAATATTCCTGTCATTAAAAACTATGCGGATGTGTTTGAAGAAGTTGATAGCTAACCTCCGCAAAGATAAATTGACTTTAAAATCGATTTAATTCCGAACGCAAGGTCGGTTGTGCACGCTATTCAGAGAATGACTTTGAAAGAGAAAGAAGAATTGGGCGATCTAACTCGACAATTGCTATGGAAGGGTCTAACTAGACCTAGCTTCTCATGTTGGGGTGCAGCAGTAGTGTTTGTTGCTAAGTCAAACGGTACTCTTGGATTATGTGTTGATTACAGAGACCTCAACAAGCAGACATTGAAGAATAAATATCCATTACCCTGCATCGATGATTTGCTAGATCGGTTAAATGGAGCGCAAGTGTTTTCAAGAATAGACCTAGCTACAAGTTTCCATCAATTGCGTATTGCCGTAGAATGTGTTCCTTTGACAGATTTCAGAGCTCCAGACTTGTTTTATGAGTGGTTATTAATGTCGTTCGGCTTATGTAACACTCCATCTTATTTTTTCGATTTAGTGAATGGAGTATTCAGAGAAGTCTTGAATGAATTCGTACTGGTCTTCATTGATGACATTTTAATCTTCTCTAATTCCGCTAGTGAGCATGAGAAACATTTAGAACAAGTGTTGGAGATTCTGAGAAAGAATGTCTTAAAAGCTAAATTTTCTAAATGCATATTCTAGCAAGAATAAGTGAAGTTCCTTGGTCGTGTCGTATCAAAGGAAGGAATTTCAATGGATCCAAGTAAAATTGCAGCTATACAAGATTGGAAGCTGCCTAGTACATCCATAGACGTTCGAAGTTTCCTAGGTTTGGCTAGTTATTATTGGAATTTCATCAAGGATTTTTCGAAGATATCCAGTTCATTAACAAATCTTACTAAGAAGCATGCAAGATTTAATTGGACTCCAGAATGTGAGGCGGCTTTCCAAGAGCTGAAATTAGGACTGACAAGTTTCCTAGTTTAACTATTATTGATGGAAATCAAGATTCAACGGTCTATACAGATGCTTCACTTGAAGGAGTAGGTGCGGTATTGATGCAAAGATGCCAAGTAGTTGCTTATGCTAGCCATCAGTTGAAGCCGCAAGAGAAGAGATATGTTACTCATGATCTGGAGTTGTTAGCCATCGTATTTGCTTCAAAAATATGGAGCCACTATTTATTGGGTGAGAAATTCAAATTATACGTCGATCATAAGTCGTTAAAGTATTTGTTCATCTAGAAGGATTTGAATTTGAGACAGCAGCGTTGGCTAGAATTTCCTACAGCGTACGTTCTAGATATTTTGTATACACCAGGGAAAGCCAATGTTGTAGCTGATGCGCTCAGCAGAAAGAATGTAATCATCGCTATTCTAATCATTACTCCTTCATTGATCGGCAAGATCTCTGTTCTCTAAAAAGATGACGAATTTATTCAAAGAACTAGCCAGCGAATTCAAGAAGGTAAAGATTCAGATTTCCAGCTTGATAATAAAGGGATTTTGAGATTATAAGGGCGAATTTGTGTTCCAAAAGTTCTAGAACTCAGAAGAGAGGTACTAGATGAATGTCACAAATCCAAGCTCAGTAACCATCTTGGTGTGAGTAAGATGTACAATGACCTCAAGCGAACATTCTGGTGGAAGTCGTTGAAAAGGGACATTTCAATATATGTTAGCCGGTGTTCTACTTGTCAACAAGTTAAAAGCAATCAACAGAAACTCACCAAACTATTACAAACATTGGAGATTCCTGAATGGAAGTGGGATCAAATTTCCGTAGATTTCATAGATGGTTTGCCCCGAACCAGGAAAGGTAATGACAGTATATGGGTGATCATAGATCGTTTCACGAAGACCGCCCATATTATTCCTATCATATCGACTAGAGCAGCTCAAAGTCTGGCTTAGATATATTTTAAAGAAATTGTCAAACTGCATGGAGTTACCAGTAGTATTGTTAGTGATCCGGATCCGATATTTGATAGTAAATTCTTGGAAGTATTCCACGAAGAGCTGGGGACAAAGTTAAATATGATCATCGCATATCATCCTCAAACAGATGGCCAAATTGAGAGGGTGAATCGTACACTAGAAGATTTATTGCGGGAATGTATTCTTGATTTTGGCGGATCATGGGAAGGTCACTTGCATTTGGTTGAGTTCTTGTATACTAACAGCTATCAAGCGATCTTAAAAATGTCACCATTCAAAGCATTGTATGGTAGACCATGTAGGTCTCCCGCATGTTCAGTAGAATCAGGCAATCAACTAGTATTGGGTCCCGACATGATTCGAGAAGCTTCAGATAAAGTCGATTTCATTAAGAAGCGACTGTAAACAGCTTAAAGTCGGCAGAAGAGTTATGCAGATTCTAGAAGAAAAGATTTAGCACTTGTTGTTGGTGATTATGTATATTTGAGAGCTTCTCCAATGAGAGGAGTAGTCCAATTTAGAAAAACAGGGAAGTTGGCGCCTAGATCTATGGTCCATTTCCTATACTTGAAAGGATTGGAACTCTTGCTTATAGGGTCCAATTGCCTGACTTTTTTCCATGAGTACATGATGTATTTCACATGTCTCAACTTCGAAAGCATGTGCATGATCCAGATCTGATTGTAGAAGAAGCAACGCAATAGGATTTGGATATTACTCCAAAATTAGCAGTGAGAAGAGAGCCACTGAAAATTGTTGGCAAAGAAACCAAGGTTACGAGGAACAAGAAGGTTCAATTAGTCAAAGTGCAGTGGAGCGGAGATCTCAGAGACTAAACATGGGAGACAGAACATAGCATTAAACAAGCTAATCTCAAGTGCAGAGTGGACATCTCTAATCTCTGAGTAACAACCGGGAAATGTGAGCCAATTTAAAATTTTTATTTTGGCAATTTTAATGAATTTTGAATATTTAAAATGAATTATTTTAAATAATAACGACAAAAAATTTATTTTGAATAGATTAGAACGTATATAGTTATATAGATCGTCGATAGAATACAAATAATTATATATAATTATAAAAGGAATTGAAAATGGCGCAGTAGTTCGACAATTCGATTTCAAACTTCAATTGAATGTACCGGGTGCATATCAAACCGGATTTTAGTGAAACCAAAAATATTTAAATCTAATTGAGAATATCTTTCCAACGAATCCCAAAAATTGAAATTTCATAGCAGGAATAGAAAGATACGTTCAGTTCAAATTTCAGAATAGTCGCTATGGAATTCAGGCCCTCAAAAATTGAAATTTTGCAAACGACCTCGGATTTTGACGAAATCACTTTTGTTGGATCCCTGATGTCAAGTTATTGTTAGATTCCAATTTTCATAATTTTTCGAATCAATATGTCAGCGTGGCGAAGGAAAACGCGTTTGACCAGTTTCAGTTGATTTTAATCGACTGGAAATTGGCCATTTTTCAAATGGTCACAGAATTCGATGAAATTAGTTTTGTTAGGACCGTTTTGTCAATACCAAGCTAGAAAATATTTTTCTGGAATTTTTCGAGTTAGTATGTGGCCCCGGTAAATTGAAATGCACGTTCAAATTCAATATATAGAGTTATATGTTGATTTTGACGAAAACTGATTGAAACGATCGAATCAGCTTATGGTACATATCCCATTGTGTTCTGGATGGGGGTAATTAGCTAGGGACGATAGTCGGTGGGCCTCGTTTCGAGTCCGAAATTTTAAGTTGCTTTTTGAATTTAAAAATAATTATATATATATAATTATCACTCCTTCCTCCCCCTTTTACTCCAACGCCAAATAAAAAAAAGAAAAGAAAAAAAGAATCGCTCCCTGTCGCCCCCTCCGCTCGTCCGCCGCCACCCAGGCAAAACGTCACCGCGCCCCCTCCCTCACCCCCTCCTCTTGCCGTACTTCCTCCCTCTTTCGCCCCCTTTCCCCGTTCGAACTTCCAGCCTAAACCCCCGACGCCCAACATGAAGCCACCTATCCCCGTCGACCCCAATGCCTCGCCCCCTGACCGCCAGTGCCAGCAGCCGCCTCCATCTTCTCCCTCCTCCACCTCGAAACCCTAAATGCCCACACGCCCAAAAACCATCGAAATCGAGCCACCGCGAGCACCAGCCTCATCCGCCCTCGCCTTGACCACTTGCCGCCAACTCCCCTCTGCCCAGCGCCCTACTTCGTCGCCTTCAGCAGCTGGTGTGTCCTCCTCAATTGAAATTCTATTTTTACAGAGAAAGTGGAGTAAGTTTTTAAGTTATTTATTCCTTATTTTATTTAAAGAAGTGCTTCTTAATTTATTTAAATATTAGATTTTTATAGATTTAAAGACTAGATTTAAAAAAAAAACAAGTTGATGTGGTTACTTTGGAAAAGTTAAGATTCTTAATTCAGAGAAAAACGATACTTTTATTTAGGTAAAGACTCGATTTTTAACTATATAAGAATATAATTTTTACAATATAGAAGTGTTAAAGATTTGATCTTTATTTTGTAGAAGGAGCAAAGATGTGATTTTTATATAAGTGGCGATATAAAAATATAATCTTTATTATATGAATACCGTTGTAAAAATAGAATTTTTATCTATATAGTAGCAAAATAAAAATATGATTTTTATTTATTGAAATGAAGCAATAAAAATATAATTTTTATTATGAACAGAGTGAAAAGAACTATTTTGGAATTTCAAACCGATCCAGACGATTCAGCAGTTCAACAGCAAAGCACGGCGGAGTGGAACCCTCGGTGAGAACTTCTCACTTTAACTTTTATTTACTAGTTATATAACTATATACTTGGATGCAGACGGTGTTTAGTAGCACCCGATACCATCGCCCACAGACCATGGACTTGTTTGTTTGGTTGTGTAGTTGGTTAGATTATTTGATTTGAACTTGATTGTTTGGTGAAATGGAATGGATTTGATTGATATGTGTATGGCGTGGGCCATTATTAGATCGGGGATAAGGCTAGGCCTCGTCCCGTTTCTAGTATCGTGTTGTTATGCTACCGAAATTTTAGAAAATAAGTTAGAAAAATAAAGATATCATTTTATTTAATAAATGAACCGAACAGAATATTCATAGGTTGAATAAAATAATTTGGTCGTTAAAAAAATAATTTTTAACGTGAATGTGAATATATAAATATTCATTTACAAACCGGACGGTTTGTTTATGTACACCTATTTGAAGGACATTGATCGGGACGATAAATTTTACACATCGCCCAACTGCACAAATAAAAATCTGTGTTTGTTGATTTGAAACCCCACACGGGTATTGGGATAATATATGACATACACTAATCCCAATAATTAGTTGTATGTCGATCAATTGATTGACAGGCTGTTATAAGCGTTAGATATCTATATTTGATGCTTATACAGTGTAGTACACTTTGGATGATGGTTGATTATTTATCGTTGCTATTATATACATGTGTTGTATGGAATCCATATAATTAACTTTATATGGTGATTGATTGGGCCTCATTCCAATTGGAAAAATAAAGAATATTACAAAATAAAGGTTCATGAGTTGACAGTACTCATCCGTTGAGATTAGTCATGTGTTGAACGAAATATTTTAACAATAAAATTTTCATCTTTATCATATATAAAATTAGAAACTAACTTCTTTATAAAATAAAGGTTCATGTGTTGACAGTACTCATCCGTTGAGATTAGTCATGTGTTGAACGAAATATTTTAACAATAAAATTTACATCTTTATCATATATAAAATTAGAAACTAACTGGAAAATAGATAAGATGAGTGGTCTCCTGGATATTGATCTGATGTTGGTTTTGGCCTTCGGGGTTAATAGTTAGGGAATCGTTCTCTTACTAATTTACGGTTGGAGTCTGATTTGAAATCAAACGATAGATACCATAATTTTAATAAAATATATTCAATAACAAAAATAGTCACACGTGGACAGTACTCATTCGTTGAGATTAGTCATGTGTTGATAAAAATATAGTCATGTATTGAAAGAAATATAGATCCATTTGTTGAATAGAATAACGAGGTGATTGCAAAATATAAAGCCGTGTTGATTAGAGATGCGTTATTTTGACGCGAATGATATTTATATCGATTATATTCGTTTTATAATGAATATTGAAAAGAGATTTAAAAGTCGAATATTTAGAAAATCGAATTCGAATTTGAATTGAATAGAAAACTAATTTGAATAGAAAACGAATTTGAATAGAAAACGAATTTGAATTTGAATTGAATAGAAAACGAATTTGAATTTAAATTGAATAGAAAATGAATTTGAATAGAAAACAAATTTGAATCGAATTCAATTGAAAACGAACTGAAATGGAATTGAAATCGATTGGAATTGAAATCAAATAGAAATGAATATAAAAAGAATTTATAAGGGAAATTTCAATTTTGATTTAAATTTGAAATGAAGGTTGAAATTGTTTTTGAAACAAATTTGAAACGATTTATAAAATTCGTTTTAAAAGGGAAATCGATGAAATATATATTATATATATTATATATAATATAATGGCCTGAATAGAACGCACCGCGTTGCAGCAGTTCGTGAATTTCGACCATTGATTTCGAACGGACATTACGGGAGATCCGACCGTCGGATTCTCCTAAAACCGGAACCGGTGGGTTCGTATCGAAAAGAGCTTTCTAATGAATATTAGAAATTTGAAATCTAATGGTTGGATTTGGAATTATGTCCAAATCAAATTTGGAAAAGGTCGCTGTAAGTGCAGTTCGATGGCCGTTGTTGGAAATCGACTGTACGGGCCTTGATAAAATTATCAAAAATATCAATAATTTGTGTAAAATCATAAGAAATGATTTGTGTAAAACTGGGATGAAAAATCCCACATTTGTAAAGATAAAAATAAATTTTTATTGAAATGAACTAGTTTTGAACTAAAATTAAAACTCAACTATTTTTAAATAAATAAATTGGAATTGAATTAGAATTGATTTGTGGGTTTATCGTGAACGGTGTTTTAAATAACACTAGTTCTTTAACCCGATAATAAATAGAATGTGATTTGGGTTTATCGTGAACTGTATTTTAAATGACATCAGTTCTTTAACCCAGTAAAAGGAGTTTTAATGAATCGGTATCTAGTTTGAAATGAAAAGTGATAATTTAAATTATCAAATTAGGAAAGTGAACGAGAAGGGAGTATCACCAGTTTTGCTCCAAAACGATAGTTAAATCTTTAATTAGATTTGAACGTGAAATGGTAATTAATTTTACCGATAACACCGGGGTGTAAGATATGGAGTATTACCAGTTTTGCTTCATGGGATGAATAGGTTGGGAATGGGAAATAAAATAAATAATTACTTCGGTTTAGTTCGCTAATCCCGACTAGTTTGGAAAACCATAATATGGTTTGAAATGACATCCAAAGGAAGAATAAAGAATAAATTTAAAAGAATTTATCTTTGATAAAATTAATGGGAATCTTTCCCTAAGAATGTGAAATTTAGAAACTAACTGTAGGTTAGCCAAGAAGAATGGTTTCCTGGGTATTGATCTGATGTTGGTTACGGCCTTCGGGGTTAATATTTGGGGAATTGTTCTCTTGCTAATTTACGATTAGCGACTGCTGAATTGGAATGAGGCGTATGTTGTGTTTGTGTAGCATTTGTTTATTATATACGCGAGTCATTCAGAAAGGCCGGGTTTATACCCATTCTGAATAACCGATTCGACGATAAGTCGAAGATGAAGACGGTGGTTGAAGACCGGAAGTCTTCACATCGTTTGGGTGATTACTGATGATCTTGATTGGGCTGTACACCCAAGATGAGGGAATTAGTTGGTGGTCGTCCAGATGTAATTGGAGATCGATGGATATGAGAGGAAAGTGCCCCCGGTTTCGTTTAGACCTAGAACGAACTTGTAAATGGACTGCGTGTCTGACATTGGATTTATTCTGTGTTGATTTATCTATATTAAATATACATCTGTTTGGCGGAGGAGAATTTATTCTCTTGCTCAACGCCCTTCTCTGAGACGTACGAGCTCAGAGGTTGTATATCGATGGACATCAGTCGCATGGCATGAATTGCCAGTATGGCACGCCTAAGTGGCAAATGATCAAGGCTTTTGTTGAAAAGCAAAGTCTTGTGGTTGATGATCAAAGCACGGTCTACGTGGCATAGCTTTGTGTATAGCGTGAATTCGCGAGCCTCACACCTCGGTATGAGTCAAAAACGGGATATGGACCGTTGGGAGAACACGACGTTTCTTTCTAGCTTTGGTGGTGTCAATGACTTACCAGCCCTGACATTTATATACTTTTCACCTTTGTGGTTGTTGGAATGAGGCGCCTCGATATTAGGTCTGATAGGACCGGGAAACGTGTGTTCAGGAATTGCCAATCCTCAAACGTAAGAGAGGACCGGCCCAACCGATCCAAGTGGATGCCCAGAGTGTGTAGTCCTGGGACATTTGCTAGAGTGTCTCAAAGTGGAGAGGAGCTTTCCCCTTACGTCGACTCATGACGGAAAGCCAATTTCCAATACGTGATATTGCAGTTTAAATTGTAGAACTAGTATGGCGACATGATATATGGTACCCATGCCGTCTATGATTGATATTTATGATTGAAATTGTTTTGAAACTATACACCTATAATAGTATCAAATGATTTGTTTTAAAAGTACCAAGCATGTTTGGCTATTATAAGGGAAAACCCTATCCTTCGGCTTGCGTTGCATTGTGTGATGGGACCTGGGTCTTATAATAGCTTCATTTTTCCAAAGAGCATTGCGCTGTTTATTCTATGCACTGGTATTCTTGGGAGGAAACCCGTTCCGTGTTATACGACGTGGTCCCTTGAATTACTCTCTTTTAAAGTAAAGTTTTAAATAACTGTTTTAGTTCTCACACCAGTCACATGACTGACCTGGAGTTTATTGTTTTAACCTAAACTCTGGGTGCCCTTATTTCGACACGGGCAGCTAGTAGTTTTGGTTTTGCAGATTTATATTCACAGGATCCTGGTTTACAGCTGGAATGATATCCGGAAAGCTCTGTATCCGTATATCACCTTCAGTTGTGCTTTGTATTATTTTCCGCTGCTATGTAATTTATTGTAATCTCTGATATTTATCGAATGTAATTCATTCATTTATATTCTGTATATTCTTGTATTCTGATGGAATTGTTGTAATAAACAATGAAATGTTCTTCTGTTTGCGTTCTATTTTGTCGTGTTCTCAAGGTAATCTGGGCTTTCCTTACCGGGGAAGTTACGAGCTATCACAGGTAATTTCAATTTGAATTGGATCGACCAGAAAAAGACCATTATCCAAAAGGTCTCCAAATTCGACGAAATTAAATTTGTTAAGATCGTGTCGTCCAAACATAGCTAGATTTATTTTTCAAGAATTTTTGGAATCAGTATGTGGCCTCGACAAAGTAAAATGTACGCTTAAATCTAATATTGAATGTTCTACATTTTAATTTGAATAATAACTTACTGAAACAGTCTAATGGGCTTGCGAAACATATTCCATTGTGTCCAAAATAGGGGTATTTAGCTAGGGAAATAGTTGTTGGGTTTGATTTGGAGTTCGTATGGACTAAGGGTATTTTTGAACTTAAAATAATTAAAAATAAATATATAAATTAAAGGACCAATGAGAAATTACCATTCAATTTCTCATCGCTCCAGAAAAACCCGTGACCTAAAAATATGAACGGCAGCCACAGTTCATACCTTCTCTCCTCATTAACTTGCAAATCACACTATAGAATTGAATGATGCTGTTGAAGATTTTGTAGATCTCGCCCTCCTCTACAAATTCATATAAACTTCGCTACCCCTCGTTGAGTAAATCATTCGAACAAACTCCCCAAAGTTCACCTGCATCGACCTTGATTCTGCCTCCGTCTCACCGTCGAAGTGAACAACCCTACCAGGTGCGAGAAGCACTCTCGGAGCACTACAAGGTGGTATTACCCGATCGTCTCCAAGTGCTTCGGATTTCGAGAAAAGTTGAAACCTAGTTTTGAACCCATTTGGAAGGTAACGACAGTGGTTTAATTTAAATGTTTATAACACTTTAAATTGTTGCGAAGTTGATTAATCGAATAAAAATCATATCTTTTTCGTATGTTGTCGAAATCTAGTGAAACAATAGACATCGGTACCGTGACATCATACACTACATTCTAGCAGAGTCCGGAACATATTTGGAGCTCTCTACAATTTTAAAAGGAGTGGAACCCAATGTGAGATTTCTAAATTCAAATTGGAATGGAATAGCGATGTATAAATTATACAATCGGTGTATAAATTATACAATCATTGTATATCTCACATACAAGCGTTGTATAAATTATATATGTGATGTATAAATTATATATACTTTGTATAAATCATATATGCGTTGAACTGAACTGAAATTGAAATGGAAATAAATATATTAATATACATATATATATATATATATACACACACACATATATACATAAATATATATATACTCCCCTCGTCCATAGACCATGGACGATATGGACGATATAAATTGATTGTGTTGTGGAAATTCATTGTGGTTGTGAATGATTGATTGTGGTTGCAAAAAAATTGGTTGTGTTTGCGGTAAATTCATTGTGTTATGAAAATGAATTGTATTGCGGAAATTATGAAAATAAAACCCTTGTATCGACGCAAGGCCTAGGATAACAGAGGAGCCGTGCTAGGCATGGTGCCGGTTTTAATAACCCTGCCGTCAAAATGCCGAAATTTTCGGAAATATTCATGTGTTGTTAAATATTCATGTTTGAAATAAATTTTTTAAACAAAAAAATCAAAATTTTATTGTATATCGGGATCACTAAAAATATTCGTGTTTGAAATAAATTGTTTGAACAATAAAAATCACATTTTTATTGTATATATGAATCACTAAAAATATTCAAGTTTGAAATAAATTGTTTGAACAATAAAAATCACATTTTTATTGTATATATGAATCACTAAAAATATTCATGTTTGAAAGAAATTTTTTGAGCAATAAAAATCACATTTTTACTCTATATATGAATCACTAAGCATATTCATGTTTGAAATAAAATGTTTTAACAATAAAAATCACATTTTTATTGTATGTAGGAACCTTTAAAAATAATCACGGGTTAAAATAAATATTTGTTGGTTGAAAAGAATATTTTTAACATGTATATGAAGTGTTAAAAATAACCATGAGCTAAAATAAATATTTGTTGATTGAAAATATATTTTTTAGCATGTATATGAAGTGTTAAAAATAACCATGGGTTGAAATAAATATTTGTTGAATGAAAATATTTTTAACATGTATATGAAGTGCTAAAAATAACCATGGGTTGAAATAAATATTTGTTGATTGAAAATAATATTTTTAACATGTGGAAGAACTGTTAAAAACAGTCATGTATGGAAATAAATATTTTTTCGCTAAAAATATTATTTTCAGCTTAGATATGCATGTATATACACGTGCTAAATAGGTAAATGGATTTGCTGTTGAGTAAAGAATTTATTTGCGTGCCCGACAAATAGGTGAACCTTAATGAGTTGGCTGCGCAATTTTATTTATTATACAAACTCCTGTGAATGCCATTGGATGTGGTGTGCTGGTTGTTCTGTGTGAGATTATAAACGTCGCCATAGGATAGTAACAATTAATTTTGGAATACAATACATGGCATACTTCGTGAAGATAACATACTCTATCATATTCCATAATAGCATTTGGAGCTTGTATGACGAGGTTCGAATTACCGTACAAGCGAGAGGCTTGTATTGCGATGACTGCATTTTAGGTTGAACCGAAGACGAACATATCGTATTCCATACAAGCATTTGGAGCTTATATGACGACATTGATATTACCATACGAGCAAGATGCTTGTATAGCGATGACTGAATTACAGGTTGAACTGAGGACTGATATGGACTAAATAAAATATAATGGTAAATTGTCAGATTTAATAAAAACCCCACACGGGTCTGGAGTTGACAATAATCATGTCTCTCTAGTTATTTGTACGACACATGGATTATTTATTTTCCAACACTAGACAAGGAGGCGAGAGTTTATTCTCTTGAGAAATGATTTTTACACTCTCCCTTGAGCTTAGATTAGTCACTAAAAATTGTGTATGCTTATACTGGATTTATTGAGTGCTTAATACGGTCTTATAAATTTCCAAACCCCTCCGCGTACAAAGGTGGTTGTGGCAAAAAAATTCAAAATTTAAAGGCGATAGCCAAAAATTTTAAGTGAAAACGGTTTGGAAATAGTCGAACGAATTATATATATATATGTATGTATGTATTAAAATAAAACGAATTGCGCAGCTACATTTCGCGTTTTGGAATCGTGACTTTAAACGATTATACCGAGAAATCCGACCATCGGATTTCCCCAAAACTGAAACTCTTGGGTTCGCTTTGGAAAGATCTTTCCAACAATATAAAATTTGTTGAGATCCAATGGTTAGATTGTCTAAAATGTTTAATTCAAATCAGAATAAAAATAGTGCCAAAATGGATTTTATATATATATATATAAATTAAAATTAAACGAGTTGTGCGTGGCATTTCGCGTTTTGAAATCGTAATTTTAAACGATTATACCGAGAGATCCGACCGTGGGATTTTCTCGAAACTGGAACGGTTGGGTTCGCTTTGGAAAGTTATTTCTTGGTATTAACTTTGTTAAGATCCAACGACTAGATTTGGAGAATTGTGTAAATCGAATCTGAAGAAAAACAGCGCCAGGGCCGTGTTACGACCCGAAGCGTCGTTTAATTAAAACGAGCTGTTTTTATATAAATAAAAATATCGATAAATCGTTATAAAATATTATAAATGATATGGAATGGAAATAAACTGATTTTACTTGGTTTATTGGATATTCTGATGGTTAGATGTATTTGACATGAAATTATTATACTGAATTGTAACGTAAATGTCAAATAATTTAATCATGAAAAGAACCGATTTGAATTATATATATACGTGAATTATTTAAAAAGGCTGAGTTAATTCTGATTTCAAATAATTGATCGACGATAAAATGTCGAAGATATGAAGACGGTGCAAGACCAGTGATCTTCACATCGTATGGATTGCTACTGATGCCTTAGATATGGGTAGCTCCCTTGATGAGGTTACAGTGGTAGTGGTCTTGACGTACTTGTTGATCGTCTGGATATGCGAGGGTCTCTCTTCTGTATTGGACATATGGAATAAGGAATAAGGTGCCTCCGGTTTCGATCAGACCTAGAACGGACTAGTAAATGGATGTGCGTCTTACGTTGGATTTCGTTATGTGTTGATTGTTCTCTATTAAATATATATCTGTTTGGTGGTGGAGAATTTATTCTCTTCCTTAACACCCTTCTCTAAGACGTACAAGCTTATAGGTTTTATATAGATAGAAATCAGTCGCATGGCGTGGAATGTCAATGTGGCATGCTGAGATGCAAATGATCAAGGCTTTTGTTGAAAAGCAGAGCCTTGTGGTTGATGATCAAAGCACGACCTTAAAGGGAATAGCTTTGTGTATAGCATTAATTCGCGAGCCCCACACCTCGGTACGAGTCAAAAACGGGATATGGGATCCAAGGAGGACATGACGTTTCGTTCTAGCTATGGGTGGTGTCATGGTATGGAGCCCAGACATTTATTTATTTTTACCTATCTGGATGATGGGATGCGAGGCGCCTCGGTTATATCGGTTACTACAGAGCCGACGGATAGGTCCTATAGGACCGAGAAACGTGTGTTTAGGAATAATTAATCCTCAAACGTAAGGGAGGACCAACCTTGGAGGATCTAAGGGTTCATTACGGGGAACCCTGAGGCATTCGATAGAGCGTCTCGAAGCCGACGAGGAGTACATCCCTTGCCTCGGCTCATGACAGAAATCCAATTTCCAATATGACATTGCAGTTTTGATTGTAAACCTATACATGGCGACATAGTGGTGTGGGACGCTCATGTCATCTATGATTGATACCTTATGATTGAAATTGCTTTTGAAACATATATGCACTAGTAATAATATCAAATGTTCTTGTTTTATACATATTAAGCATATTTTGGCCATTATAAAGTAAAACTCTATCCTCTAGCTTGCATTGCATTGACTTGAGTCTTATAATGGCTTCACTTTTCTAAAAAGAATTGCGTTGTTCAAAAGATTTACTTTATTTCATGCACTGGCAATCACCAGAGAAAACTTGTTCCGCATTAGCAGCGTGGTCGTATGATTTGCCTTATTATTATTGTAAAATCAGTTAAGTAGATTTCTCATACCAGTCCCATGACTGACTCGTAGTTTGTTTCACTTGCAAACTCGGGTGCCCTTATTTTTACACGAGCAACCAAGTGATCGGTTACAGGATGTATTTTGGCTTTGCATTATAGCATGGAGTGCACTTTTGGCTTATGCGAATAGCTTTCATCTATATTTTGGACTATTGTTCCACCTGTATTATCTTATGTATATGTACTGCTGATCGTGATGTAGACCGATTATCTCTATTATGTATTATCTGATGTATATGTCCCATTGATCTTGATGTAGACTGATCATTTCCTTTTTGCACTAAGTTATATCCTATAACTGTGCCACTCTGATGCATATTACATTTTATGATTCTGCTTTCTTATTGATGTAAATTGTTCTATTTCATGTTTATGCTATCATTTGTAATCTACTAATGTTGATTAATGTGCTACATTCTGAATGATTATCCTTACTTTCGTGGCACGGGGGTTTGGGGTATTCGCATGTATTTTTAGTTTGATTTTATATATGATATACACGTAATATTTTTTATGATTTGACATGAACTAGTATTCCAAGATTTGATAATTACTCTTAAGATTTTATTTGTTTCTAATGGAAACATGAATTTTAGATTGAAACCAATATCAATGAAATTGAATGAGATCAATCCAAATGAGAATAAATTGAATTTACTGTAAATGAAGGCAATAGTCTAATTGGAATTCGATGAATATAAATCCATTAAGCGACTGATATAATAAAGAATGATAACTCTGCAAGGGAAATGGAACGAAATGTAATAAAATTTAACTTATCGATAAAATTATGAATTGTGTAAAACAATGAGAAATTGGATTGGAAATTTTTTGGAAGTGAATGAATAAAATTAATAGGATGTAAAAGAAATGCACATCAATAATAATGAAGTTTTGACGATTAAATGGAAAAATGAGAATATGTATTTGATGTAAACAAATATAACATGAACGGACAAATGAATGATTGGTTTGGCAAACTATTAATATAGACGAATTTAACATGAATGAAAAATGTGTAGAATGATAATGTTAGAAATAGTAAAATGTATGAAATTGGAATGAATGACGATAATGTGAATGTTTAAAACAAAAATGAAATGAGATATATTTGAGTGGAAACATTGCTTATGTAAATAATTCTTGTTCATGTATACCGAAATTTACATATTGTGCTTGCTTATGCTTTATATGTTAAGTTGCTATATATATGTGATTCTCATTATTTGTTAAGTGTTTTAGTAGGTTGCAAAGGCATGCGCTTTAATTTGGAGCTTGATTTTGCGCTCGTTCGTTAAATCAAAAGAACTTTTTGAAAACACTAATAAAAGGTATGTATTTCAGATTTTATATCAAATTTAGGTTTTTTGTGTTGTTTTCCCCTTATTAGTGATGCCTCATTGTATAAATGAGATATATATTTTGTTTTTTTTTGTTGTTTTTGTGTGTGTGAAAATTTTCCCGATCGAACCGTACTGGGTAGGTGCTGCCGAAATTTTCCGTAAATCCAGACGTTAGAAAAATTTTCAAGACTTTAAATTCTATAACTTATTTTTGTTCTAATAAGTTGTAATAAGAAATAATTTGAATAAAATTAAAGTAGAACGAATGCGTTGAAACTAATCGTCCATTCCCTCGTTAACGCGTTTAGTTTTCCCTTGACATACCATCGCTTTTTGCTTATCGTTCCATCTATTCATGCTTGAATTGTTAACTGTCCAGTTCATATTCTTGAACCATTCCTTTTACCTCAATCGATCAATATGAGGGTAAGTTGTATTAATGATCTGAATTTTTTTAATGGAAATTCGATACGACTTGAAAATTTAAATGGCTTATAAAGTGATTTGTAAATATAGAAAGTTCGACAACTTGAATCCCAAGATTTTTGAAATGTTTTTAAAATGATATTGATACTTTTTGAAAGATAAATTTACTATTGTTCCGAAATGATTTATAACTTCAGGATATGAAATGAAATGATTTGTTACCAAGATTCAAGAAACCCGTGACTAAAGAAAGGTAAATACTTCGTGCTTTGTATTGGTATCCGTTGTCTTGATGTTAACCGGGAGATACTTAGCTTGTGTTCGTAAATAAAGTGTAACACCCCACATCCGTTAGTGTCACTCACAAAGGGAGTGCACTAAGTTCTGTGGAGCATTTTAAGGTAAAAGATGCAGATGAATTACAAGACAGACAAAAATTAAAACATCGGAAAATAAAACTTTGCTTTATTGATAAAATAGTTTGTACAATGATTTCTTTATAATATCAGAGTATCATCTGTCTTACAAAATAAAGAAGCATAAAACAACATTTATATTCCCCAATTGTAGCAAGAGCCAACCATAGCATCTGAAAAGAGAATCCAAGCAAAACTTCGACAAATCTTCAAGTTGGGAAAGAGTGACAGTCCAACTTAACCTGAGCTATACTATTCCCTCCTTTACTACCTGGGGGGGGGGACGAAAGAAAAGAAGACGAAAGAAAAACAGAGTCAGACATAAAGCCTGAGTAAGTTCAGTTACTTCTAGCATGTGAACATGGAAAAACAAAACGACATGAAATAACTGAATACAAGATAACACCATGATGATAGGGTCAGCAAGGTTAGACAAGATTGATCACAAGATATGCTAAGATAAGATAAACTGGATATGCTCTATTACTTTCGCCGCTTCGCTATTTCCTTGTTATACTGGTTTCTATATCTCTGCACCACCTAACTAGTGTCCCAACTAGTAACGATAACATGATCCCAATCCCTGTAGTTTCCGTTGCCTTCAGGCATACATTTATTATTTATTACCTAGATCTAATCTAGGGTTTTCTATCAAGTGCTTTCTAGATTCATCTACAGTTTACGCTAACTGCAGAGCGCTTCTCAGATTCAGGGTTTATGCCACCTAGTCTAACTAGGGATTATGCTACCTGTCGAACGATGCCCCCAAGTCTAGGACACACTACCTAGAGTGGTATATGTTCCTAGACTTCCCCACGCATGTATTGCGAATCGTTATCGCTTGTCTAGATGGACATGTCCTGTAATGTGCGGCCCGAGTCCTGTGGCAGGGAAAATCAAGAAACACAGAACTCGGTCGGAAGCTTTCAGATATCTGCCGATGCAGATGCTAAGGTCTGTTTTTATTCCAGTGGCTATGGTCCCACTCGACCCCTCCCTCAACTAATGAAAGACACACCTTGAAAAATGAGAACTATACGCAGGCCCCTTATGCCCCACTAACCTATGGCCATCCTCACCCATATCTAGATAGCAAGTATATGGTCTTTTGGAGTTCTCTGCCTTTCCGCTTCACGTATCTCGATTGACTCAAGATGGATGGTAGACGACGAGTTGCTATCACAGGGCTATCGGTTTCTCGCCGAATCACGCTGGTCCATCCTAGTCTTTAGGTTGCCATATTTTGCAACCAAGGCATACCCTTGGTTCTTCTACCGCAGACCTTAACCTCTGTGAGCCCAGGAGGATCATCTGCAGCCTCACAGAGGGATAACAAGAGTACCCTCATGTCCCCTCGAAGCCTCGGGCTTCGTAACCCAATTCGTTGGAGCCTTTGTTTTATTCAGACGGACGTTCGCTCCTTCCCGTGTTATACTAAGAATTACTACTTAGTTTTGCTAACTAAGGTTTACCACTTAGTTTCCAGAATCGTTGTTTTCTTGTGACGATCCCAAAACCCCGTGACACGGTGTTAAGGATAATCATTGGAATATAACACATTAATCATCATTAGCAAATCATAGATAATAGCATAAACAGAAATTAGAATAATTTACACACATATGACAGCGGAATCATATAGATATCATCACATCAGAGAAGCACAGTACAGGATACAACTTAGTGCATAATGATACATAGTCAGTCACCATCGCCTGAGGCGGAATCATACATAAAGAGTACACAAAATAAATATCAGTCTACATCGCCAATGGCGGAATCATAATATAGATATACTAATGGCGGAGAAAATACAAGTCAGCACGGTGTAGTCAAGCCTCGCCATGAGCCAAAAGTGCGTCAGAAACCTGTAACTAGGCTGCCCGTGTGAAAATGAGGGCACCCGAGTTTGCAAGGTGAAACAAGCTACGAGTCAGTCATGGGACTGGTATGAGAAATCTACTTAACTTATTAACAACAATAATAAGGCAAATCAAAGGACCACGCCACTTTCGCGGAACGGGTTTACTCCAATGAGTGCTAGTGCATGAAATAAAGTAAACGATTAAATCAACGCAATGCTTTTTATAAAATGAAGCCATTATAAGACTCAGGTCCCATCACACAATGCAATGCAAGCCAGAGTATAGAGTTTTACCTTATGATGGCCAAAAATGATTCATACGTAAAAAACAAAGTGTTTGATATTATTACTAGTGCATATATGTTTCAAAATAAAATTCAATCATAAATATCAACCCTAGACGGCATGGGTACCATATATCATGTCGCCATACTAGTAATACAATCACATTCACATATTTTGTATTGGAAATTGGGTTCCTTCATGAGTCGAGGCAAGGGGCAAGCTCCTCTCCGTTCGAGACACTCTAGCAAATGTCCCAGGACCCCACTTGTAAAGACCCGCAACCTCCCCGTAAAGGAAAGCGTCGGATAGTTCGAGAACAAACCACAGCAGAACGCATACAGAAGAACATTTCATTGTATATTACAACAGTGCATCAGATTACAAGAATATACAGAGTATAAATGAATATACACAGAAATATCAGAGATTTAAATTACATTTAAATACATAGCAGCGGAAAATAATACGATACACAACTAGAAGGAGATATACGGATACAAAGCTTTCCGGATATCGTTCCAGCTGTAAACCAGGATCCTGTGAATATAAATCTGCAAAACCAAAACTACTAGCTGCCCGTGCGGAAAATAGGGGCACCCAGAGTTTAGGTTAAAACAATAAACTCCAGGTCAGTCATGGGACTGGTGTGAGAACTAAAACAGTTATAATTCTTTATTTTAAATCATTAGGTAAATCAAGGGACCACGCCGTATAACACGGAACGGGTTTCCTCCCAAGAATACCAGTGCATAAAACAAACAGCGCAATGCTAAATAAAGAAAAATGAAGCTGTTATAAGACCCAGGTCCTATCACACAATGCAACGCAAGCCGGGGGATAGGGTTTTCCCTTATAACAGCCAAAGAATGCTTGATACGTTTAAAACAAATCATTTGATACTATTATAAGTGTATAGTGTATAAAACAACTTCAAATCATAAGTATCAATCATAGGCGGCATGGGTACCATATATCATGTCGCCATATATAGGTTTACAAATAAAACCGCAAATGTCACGTATTTGGAAATTGGATTTCCATCTATGAACCGAGGCAAAAGATAGTCCTCAACCGATTCGAGACGCTCTAGCCCGTGTCTCAGGAACAGAACGCATCGTCCCTTGGAGCGACAGGGCCGGTCCACCGATGTGGATTAAGAATGCCTGAACACTACGTCTCCCCACCCTGTGGGGTGTAAGTCTGGTCCGTCAGCCGACCAGAATGCATCGGCCGAAACCGATATAACCGAGGCGCCTCGCAACAGCAACAACCACATAAGTCAAACTCGTCAGGGCGTGTAAAACCACTGACGCCACTTCTAGCTAGAAAGAAACGCAAGTCCTCCCTGAGGTCCGTCTCCCGTTTTTGGTTCATACCGGGTGTGAAACACGCGAGGTAAACGTTACACAAAGCTACGCCACAAAGGCCGTGCTTTGATCATCACCACAAGACTTTGCTTTTCAACAGAAGCCTTGATCATTTGCATCTTAGCATGCCACACAGGCAAATCATCCTATGCAACCGATATCAGTCACACAGAATGAAATCCGATGTCAGACACACAGTCCATTTACAAGTCCGTTCTGGGTCTGAACGAAACCGGGAGCACCTAGTACCCCGCATATCCATCGATCTCCAAGTACGTCTGGACGATCACCAACTGTTTCCATCTTCTTGGGTGTACAGCCCAATCAAGATCATCAGTTATCACCCAAACGACGTGAAGACTTCCGGTCTTCGACCATCGTCTTCATCTTCGACTTATCGTCGTATCAGTTATTCAGAATGGGATAAACCCGGTCTTTCCGAATAACTCGCGTATATTTTAAATAAGTGTTACACAAACACAACATACGCCTCATTCCAATTCATTAGTCACTAACCGTAAATTAATCAAGAGAATAATTCCCCAAATATTAACCCCGAAGGCCGAAACCAACATCAGATCAATATCCAGAAAACCATTCTGCTTGGCTAACCGACAGTTAGTTTCTAAATTTCACGTTCAAATCTAATTAAAGATTTAACTATCGCCTGGAGCAAAACTGGTGATACTCCATTCTCGATCTTTTCAATCTAATTAAAGATTCATTAAAACTCCACTTAGTTTTAATCATTATCTGGGTTAAAGAATCAGTGTCATTTAAAACACGATTCACGATAAACCCAAAATCTCATTCCATTAATTATCGGGTTAAAGAACAAGTGTTATTTAAAACACTGTTCACGATAAACCCAAAAATCAATACCAATTCAATTCCAATTAAATATCATTTAATTGGTACACTTCATTAAATCTAAATAAAAAGATTTAATCTTTTCTCAACTGGGTTCAAGAACAGTGTTAGTGAAGACACCATTCACGACAAACCCAAATCACATTCGATTAATTATCGGGTTAAAGAACAAGTGTTATTTAAAACACTGTTCACGATAAACCCAAAAATCAATACCAATTCAATTCCAATTAAATATCATTTAATTGGTACACTTCATTAAATCTAAATAAAAAGATTTAATCTTTTCTCAACTGGGTTCAAGAACAGTGTTAGTGAAGACACCATTCACGACAAACCCAAATCACATTCGATTAATTATCGGGTTAAAGAACAAGTGTTATTTAAAACACTGTTCACGATAAACCCAAAAATCAATACCAATTCAATTCCAATTAAATATCATTTAATTGGTACACTTCATTAAATCTAAATAAAAAGATTTAATCTTTTCTCAACTGGGTTCAAGAACAGTGTTAGTGAAGACACCATTCACGACAAACCCAAATCACATTCGATATTCAATACAAGGCTCTGAATAGAAAATATATCGGCTTATATTCAATATCGAATTCTACGACTAACAAATGTCGTATTGGAAATAACGATATAAATATATATCTTTCAAATTTCCATAACAACACCTGTATAATCACGAATTCCAACATCGAAATATTCCGAAGACAATTTCGATTCAAATCCACTCCAATGCAATCATTGGAAATTTTGGTTATTTTCAAAACCATTTCAAATTCAATTTATTTATTTAAAAATAAATAGAATTATAATTCTAGTTCAAAACTAGTTCATTTCGATAAAAATCTATTTTTATCTTTTCAAATATGGAGTTTTTCATCCCAAACTTTCACAAATCATTTCTTATGATTTTACACAAATTATTACTATTTTTAATAATTTTATCAAGGCCCGTACAGTCGATTTCCAACAACGGCCATCGAACTGCACTTACAGCGACCTTTTTCGAATTTGATTTGGACGTATCTCCAAATCCAACCGTTAGATTTCAAATTTCTAACATTCATTAGAAAGCTCTTTTCGATACGAACCCAACGGTTCCGGTTCTAGGAGAATCCGACGGTCGGATCTCCCGTAATGACCGTTTGAAATAAATGGTCGAAATTCGCGAACTGCCGCGGCGCGGCGCGTTCTATTCAGGCCATTATATTATATATATAATATATAATATATATTTCATCGATTTCTATTTAAAACGAATTATATAAATAGTTTTGAATTCGTTTCAAAAACAATTTCAACTTCCCTTTCAATTCAAATCAAAATTGAATTCTTCTTTATAAATTCGTTTTAAAATTCATTTCTATTCAATTCAAATTTCAATTCAATTTGAATTCATTTCAATTTGTTTTCAATTCAATTCGAAATCGTTTTCAATTCAATTCATTTCGAAATCGTTTTCAATTCAATTCATTTCGAAATCGTTTTCAATTCAATTCATTTCGAAATCGTTTTCAATTCAATTCATTTCGAAATCGTTTTCAATTCTATTCATTTCGAAATCGTTTTCAATTCAATTCATTTCAAAATATTCGATTTCGAAATCACGTTTCAATATTCATTTTAAAATGAATAAAATCGATATAAATATCGTTCACGTCAAAATGGCGTCAATCTAATCAACACGGCTTCATAAATTTCTATTTTCAAAATATTCTATTTCAAATATTTCTATTTCAAATATTTCTATTTCAAATATTTCTTTTTCAAATATTTCTATTTCAAATATTTCTTTTTCAAATATTTCTATTTCAAATATTTCTTTTTCAAATATTTCTATTTCAAATATTTCTTTTTTTTTCGAAACTGGAATGAGGCCCAATCAATTACCATATAATGTTAATTATATGGATTTTCTACAACACATGTATATATCAACAACGATGAATAATCAACCATCAACCAAAGTGCACTACACTGTATAAGCATCAAATATAGACATTTAACGCTTATAGCAGCTTGTCAATCAATCGATCGACATATTTAATCAATCAGGATGAGTGAACTTCAAATTTCATCCTAACACCCGTGTGGGGTTTCAAACAATCAAACACATATTTTATTTGTGTAGTTAGGCGATGTGTAAAATTTATCGACCCAATCAACGTCATTCAAATAGGTGTACATAAACAAACCGTCTGGTTTGTAAATGAATATTTATTTATTCACATTCACGTTAAAAATTATATTTTTAACGATATAACATTTTATTCCAACATATGAATTTCGATTAAGTTCATTCTTTAAATAAAATGATATTTTGATTTTTCTAACTTATTTTAGAAAATTTCGGCGGCATAACGGCACGATACTAGAAACGGGACAAGGCCTAGCCTTATCCCCGGTCTAGTGAAGGCCCACGCCATTCACACATCAATCAAATCAATTTCATTTTGCAAACCACAAAATTTGGAGTAAGGGTCTAACCTAGCCTTACTCCTCCGCCTTATAACGGCGCACGTCTAATCCTAACCAATTTATCGATTCGATTTTTCACACCACAAACCACATTCAAACCAATATCGCAATCAATCACCAAACAGTCAAACAAACAAGTCCATGGTCTGTGGACGATTGTGTCGGGTGCTACTAAGCACCGTCTGCATCCTAGTATATATATATATAACTAGAAAAATAGAATTTGAGTGAGAAGTTCTCACATATAGCTATCCTAGCTCCACGGCACTTCTATTTCAGAGATCTTCGTCGATCCCGCCTTTTTGTCACCTTCGTTGTCCGCCTTCACTACATATGTAAAAATCGAATTTTTACTTCGCTATTCCATATATAAAAATCGAATTTTTATTTCAAAGTTCAATACATAAAAATCGAATTTTTATTTCAAAGTTCAATACATAAAAATCGAATTTTTATTTCAAAGTTCAATACATAAAAATTGAATTTTTAGTTCGCTATTCTATATATAAAAATCGAATTTTTAGTTCGAAGTTCCATATATAAAAACCGAATTTTTATATCGCTATTCAATATATAAAAGTCGAATTTTCAGTTCGAAGTTCCATATATAAATATGATTTTGACTTCGCTTTCAATATTGAAAAATATGATTTTTACCTTTTGCTTTCAACATATAAAAATATGATTTTTGCTTTTTGCTTTCAATATTGAAAAATATGATTTTTGCTTTTTGCTTTCAATATTGAAAAATATGATTTTTGCTTTTTGCTTTCAATATTGAAAAATATGATTTTTACCTTTTGCTTTCAACATATAAAAATATGATTTTTGCTTTTGCTTTCAATATTGAAAAATATGATTTTTGCTTTTGCTTTCAATATTGAAAAATATGATTTTTGCTTTTAAAATCAGTTTATTATTTGCTTATAAAAACCAATTCAGTTTTTATCTTTATAAAAAAAAAAAAATCAATTCAGTTTTAACATAATTAAAATTCAGTTTTAAACTAATTAAAATTTCAGTTTTAAACTAAATAAAAAAAACAGTTTTAAACTAAATAAAAAAACAGTTTTAAAGTAAATAAAAAAAAACAGTTTTAAAGTAAATAAAAAAAAAACAGTTTTAAAGTTCCTAAAACAAAAATCAGTTTCTTTTCTTTTAAAAAAAACAGTTTTTAAATTATTTAAAAAAAATACAGTTTTATATACTTAAAAAAAATCAGTTTTAAAATGCTTTTCAATACAGTTTTTTTTTGTTTTTTTTGTATATTGCTTTTAAAAATTCAGAATTAAATATAATAAATAAATAAAGTAAAACTTACCGAGAGGGGGGGGGGAGTTTCGCCGATCGTCGGAGGTGGCTTCCAGAGGGGGGCGGCGGCTTCAGAGTCGCGAACGGGGGCTTCGTCTGCTGTGTATCGCGTTTCAGAAGAGGGGGGGGGGTCGCTGGAGGGAACGAACGTCGGAGGAGAGGGGAATCGTGGAAGGGGGGTTCGGCGATCTGAGGGGAGGCGGCGGCGTGGGGCAGGCGGCGGCGTCGAGCGATTTAGGGTTTCTTTTCTTTTTTTTTTTTTTTTTTTTATTTCTTCTGAGATAAACGAACAGGGGGGGGCCTAGGTTTTAAGGGAAGGGATTTTTTTTTTTTTATTAATTATTTATTTATTTATCTCAAATTAAAGTTGACTTTCCGTTTCAACTCAGATTTGAACCCGCCGACTGTCGTCCCTAGCGTAATACCCCCATTTCGAGCACAATGGGATATGTATCGCAAGCTGATTTGATCGTTTCGATAAGTTTCATTTAAATTTATATTTAACTCTATATATTGAATTTTAAACGTACATTTCAAATTGCCGGGGTCACATACTAACTCTATAAATTTCATAAAAATATTTTCTAGCTTCGTATTGACGATGCGGTCCTAACAAAACTAGTTTCGTCGAATTCTGAGACCGTATGAAAAATGGCCAATTTCCAGTCGATTAAAATCAACTGAAATGGTCAAAACACGTTTTCCTTTGCCACGCTCACATATTGATTCGAAAAATTATGAAATTTGGAATCTAGCAATAATTTAACATCACGGACCCAACAAAACTGGTTTCGTCGAAATCCGAGGTCGTTTGCAAAATTGCTATTTTTAAGGGCCTTATATTATATTAAAATATATATAAATTCCACAGCGACTATTTCTAAATTTCAACTGGACATATCTCATCATTTATAAAGTGAAATCTCAGTTTCTCAACTTCGTTGGAAAGATATTCACTATTAGATTCCATTATTTTTGGTTTCACTAAAATCCGGATTGTTTTGCACCCGGTACATTCAATTGAAGTTTGAAATCGAATTATCGAACTACCGCGCCATTTTCTATTCCTTTTATAATTATATATAAATATTTATATTCTAACGACGACGCGTATAATATATACGTTCGAATTATATTCGAAATAAATTTCCCGTCGATATTATTTAAAATAATTCATTTTAAATAATCAAAATTCGCTAAAATTGCCAAAATAAAAATTTTAAATTGGCCCAGATTTTCCGGGTTGTTACAATCTCCCCCACTTAAAACTTTTCGTCCCCGAAAAGGAACAAAGTCGAAAGTGGTTTGACTATTCAACTCTACGCTCGATCTGGCTTCCATTCTCCAACTTTTCAGTTTCTGAGAATTTTCAAAATTTCAAAAATTTGGCTAACACCCTAAATTTTCGAAAAATTTCGCCATAACCTCCCCTGCACCGGGAGCATCGGGAAATTGCAAATAGCGTTCCCGGTCCTTCAGATCTCAAAAAGAAAAAGAAAAAGCCAAGCGGCTAGCCAATAGGCTCATAAAATCATCATCACCCAAACAAAACAGGAAATTATGTAGTAAACATGTACCTATTTGTCGGGCAAACAAATTTTATTCTCTGCTCTAGCCTCCTTGCTATGACCTGTTCAATGATATACATGTATATGCAAGCAGATGCGACCAAATTTCAATACAATTTAATATTTGATTCAATTAGGCATAATGGCTATAAATTTGCAAACAAATAAACAAACAACACAAACATCAATCAATTAGTGAATTAGAGTTTCAAATCCATAGATTTTGATACATATACAAAAATCATGTTTTGATGCCAATTCACAACAATGTGTTCTAACTATATTAGTTTTGGTTCTCACACCAGTCTAATGGAAATATATAGATATCACACCTTCGTTACTCGAACATGAATACTAATGACGACTAGTCAATCATCAGAATCATCTTCGGGCCACTAGAGTATGATTCTATATCTATCCAGTATATTAAAAATTCGAATACACGCGGATCAGACGTATACGCAAAATCTGTATATACTGGATTATCCACATCAATATAAATAGATAATCAAATACGAATAATTGATTTTAAATTTTCAAAACGAAATTTGTTTTCATTTTTTTTTTTTTAAAATATACTCTTCACACTCGTTCTAGGATACTACTGATCCCATCTCTAACGAGTCATTCCCATTGGATATTACTAATCCAATATCTGATGAATTCTTTCGTATGGTTCTAATGTGCCTTGTTCTCTGCTTTGTAAACCAAAGCTCTGATACCAAATGTAAAGACCCGCAACCTCCCCGTAAAGGAAAGCGTCGGATAGTTCGAGAACAAACCACAGCAGAACGCATACAGAAGAACATTTCATTGTATATTACAACAGTGCATCAGATTACAAGAATATACAGAGTATAAATGAATATACACAGAAATATCAGAGATTTAAATTACATTTAAATACATAGCAGCGGAAAATAATACGATACACAACTAGAAGGAGATATACGGATACAAAGCTTTCCGGATATCGTTCCAGCTGTAAACCAGGATCCTGTGAATATAAATCTGCAAAACCAAAACTACTAGCTGCCCGTGCGGAAAATAGGGGCACCCAGAGTTTAGGTTAAAACAATAAACTCCAGGTCAGTCATGGGACTGGTGTGAGAACTAAAACAGTTATAATTCTTTATTTTAAATCATTAGGTAAATCAAGGGACCACGCCGTATAACACGGAACGGGTTTCCTCCCAAGAATACCAGTGCATAAAACAAACAGCGCAATGCTAAATAAAGAAAAATGAAGCTGTTATAAGACCCAGGTCCTATCACACAATGCAACGCAAGCCGGGGGATAGGGTTTTCCCTTATAACAGCCAAAGAATGCTTGATACGTTTAAAACAAATCATTTGATACTATTATAAGTGTATAGTGTATAAAACAACTTCAAATCATAAGTATCAATCATAGGCGGCATGGGTACCATATATCATGTCGCCATATATAGGTTTACAAATAAAACCGCAAATGTCACGTATTTGGAAATTGGATTTCCATCTATGAACCGAGGCAAAAGATAGTCCTCAACCGATTCGAGACGCTCTAGCCCGTGTCTCAGGAACAGAACGCATCGTCCCTTGGAGCGACAGGGCCGGTCCACCGATGTGGATTAAGAATGCCTGAACACTACGTCTCCCCACCCTGTGGGGTGTAAGTCTGGTCCGTCAGCCGACCAGAATGCATCGGCCGAAACCGATATAACCGAGGCGCCTCGCAACAGCAACAACCACATAAGTCAAACTCGTCAGGGCGTGTAAAACCACTGACGCCACTTCTAGCTAGAAAGAAACGCAAGTCCTCCCTGAGGTCCGTCTCCCGTTTTTGGTTCATACCGGGTGTGAAACACGCGAGGTAAACGTTACACAAAGCTACGCCACAAAGGCCGTGCTTTGATCATCACCACAAGACTTTGCTTTTCAACAGAAGCCTTGATCATTTGCATCTTAGCATGCCACACAGGCAAATCATCCTATGCAACCGATATCAGTCACACAGAATGAAATCCGATGTCAGACACACAGTCCATTTACAAGTCCGTTCTGGGTCTGAACGAAACCGGGAGCACCTAGTACCCCGCATATCCATCGATCTCCAAGTACGTCTGGACGATCACCAACTGTTTCCATCTTCTTGGGTGTACAGCCCAATCAAGATCATCAGTTATCACCCAAACGACGTGAAGACTTCCGGTCTTCGACCATCGTCTTCATCTTCGACTTATCGTCGTATCAGTTATTCAGAATGGGATAAACCCGGTCTTTCCGAATAACTCGCGTATATTTTAAATAAGTGTTACACAAACACAACATACGCCTCATTCCAATTCATTAGTCACTAACCGTAAATTAATCAAGAGAATAATTCCCCAAATATTAACCCCGAAGGCCGAAACCAACATCAGATCAATATCCAGAAAACCATTCTGCTTGGCTAACCGACAGTTAGTTTCTAAATTTCACGTTCAAATCTAATTAAAGATTTAACTATCGCCTGGAGCAAAACTGGTGATACTCCATTCTCGATCTTTTCAATCTAATTAAAGATTCATTAAAACTCCACTTAGTTTTAATCATTATCTAGGTTAAAGAATCAGTGTCATTTAAAACACGATTCACGATAAACCCAAAATCTCATTCCATTAATTATCGGGTTAAAGAACAAGTGTTATTTAAAACACTGTTCACGATAAACCCAAAAATCAATACCAATTCAATTCCAATTAAATATCATTTAATTGGTACACTTCATTAAATCTAAATAAAAAGATTTAATCTTTTCTCAACTGGGTTCAAGAACAGTGTTAGTGAAGACACCATTCACGACAAACCCAAATCACATTCGATTAATTATCGGGTTAAAGAACAAGTGTTATTTAAAACACTGTTCACGATAAACCCAAAAATCAATACCAATTCAATTCCAATTAAATATCATTTAATTGGTACACTTCATTAAATCTAAATAAAAAGATTTAATCTTTTCTCAACTGGGTTCAAGAACAGTGTTAGTGAAGACACCATTCACGACAAACCCAAATCACATTCGATTAATTATCGGGTTAAAGAACAAGTGTTATTTAAAACACTGTTCACGATAAACCCAAAAATCAATACCAATTCAATTCCAATTAAATATCATTTAATTGGTACACTTCATTAAATCTAAATAAAAAGATTTAATCTTTTCTCAACTGGGTTCAAGAACAGTGTTAGTGAAGACACCATTCACGACAAACCCAAATCACATTCGATATTCAATACAAGGCTCTGAATAGAAAATATATCGGCTTATATTCAATATCGAATTCTACGACTAACAAATGTCGTATTGGAAATAACGATATAAATATATATCTTTCAAATTTCCATAACAACACCTGTATAATCACGAATTCCAACATCGAAATATTCCGAAGACAATTTCGATTCAAATCCACTCCAATGCAATCATTGGAAATTTTGGTTATTTTCAAAACCATTTCAAATTCAATTTATTTATTTAAAAATAAATAGAATTATAATTCTAGTTCAAAACTAGTTCATTTCGATAAAAATCTATTTTTATCTTTTCAAATATGGAGTTTTTCATCCCAAACTTTCACAAATCATTTCTTATGATTTTACACAAATTATTACTATTTTTAATAATTTTATCAAGGCCCGTACAGTCGATTTCCAACAACGGCCATCGAACTGCACTTACAGCGACCTTTTTCGAATTTGATTTGGACGTATCTCCAAATCCAACCGTTAGATTTCAAATTTCTAACATTCATTAGAAAGCTCTTTTCGATACGAACCCAACGGTTCCGGTTCTAGGAGAATCCGACGGTCGGATCTCCCGTAATGACCGTTTGAAATAAATGGTCGAAATTCGCGAACTGCCGCGGCGCGGCGCGTTCTATTCAGGCCATTATATTATATATATAATATATAATATATATTTCATCGATTTCTATTTAAAACGAATTATATAAATAGTTTTGAATTCGTTTCAAAAACAATTTCAACTTCCCTTTCAATTCAAATCAAAATTGAATTCTTCTTTATAAATTCGTTTTAAAATTCATTTCTATTCAATTCAAATTTCAATTCAATTTGAATTCATTTCAATTTGTTTTCAATTCAATTCGAAATCGTTTTCAATTCAATTCATTTCGAAATCGTTTTCAATTCAATTCATTTCGAAATCGTTTTCAATTCAATTCATTTCGAAATCGTTTTCAATTCAATTCATTTCGAAATCGTTTTCAATTCTATTCATTTCGAAATCGTTTTCAATTCAATTCATTTCAAAATATTCGATTTCGAAATCACGTTTCAATATTCATTTTAAAATGAATAAAATCGATATAAATATCGTTCACGTCAAAATGGCGTCAATCTAATCAACACGGCTTCATAAATTTCTATTTTCAAAATATTCTATTTCAAATATTTCTATTTCAAATATTTCTATTTCAAATATTTCTTTTTCAAATATTTCTATTTCAAATATTTCTTTTTCAAATATTTCTATTTCAAATATTTCTTTTTCAAATATTTCTATTTCAAATATTTCTTTTTTTTTCGAAACTGGAATGAGGCCCAATCAATTACCATATAATGTTAATTATATGGATTTTCTACAACACATGTATATATCAACAACGATGAATAATCAACCATCAACCAAAGTGCACTACACTGTATAAGCATCAAATATAGACATTTAACGCTTATAGCAGCTTGTCAATCAATCGATCGACATATTTAATCAATCAGGATGAGTGAACTTCAAATTTCATCCTAACACCCGTGTGGGGTTTCAAACAATCAAACACATATTTTATTTGTGTAGTTAGGCGATGTGTAAAATTTATCGACCCAATCAACGTCATTCAAATAGGTGTACATAAACAAACCGTCTGGTTTGTAAATGAATATTTATTTATTCACATTCACGTTAAAAATTATATTTTTAACGATATAACATTTTATTCCAACATATGAATTTCGATTAAGTTCATTCTTTAAATAAAATGATATTTTGATTTTTCTAACTTATTTTAGAAAATTTCGGCGGCATAACGGCACGATACTAGAAACGGGACAAGGCCTAGCCTTATCCCCGGTCTAGTGAAGGCCCACGCCATTCACACATCAATCAAATCAATTTCATTTTGCAAACCACAAAATTTGGAGTAAGGGTCTAACCTAGCCTTACTCCTCCGCCTTATAACGGCGCACGTCTAATCCTAACCAATTTATCGATTCGATTTTTCACACCACAAACCACATTCAAACCAATATCGCAATCAATCACCAAACAGTCAAACAAACAAGTCCATGGTCTGTGGACGATTGTGTCGGGTGCTACTAAGCACCGTCTGCATCCTAGTATATATATATATAACTAGAAAAATAGAATTTGAGTGAGAAGTTCTCACATATAGCTATCCTAGCTCCACGGCACTTCTATTTCAGAGATCTTCGTCGATCCCGCCTTTTTGTCACCTTCGTTGTCCGCCTTCACTACATATGTAAAAATCGAATTTTTACTTCGCTATTCCATATATAAAAATCGAATTTTTATTTCAAAGTTCAATACATAAAAATCGAATTTTTATTTCAAAGTTCAATACATAAAAATCGAATTTTTATTTCAAAGTTCAATACATAAAAATTGAATTTTTAGTTCGCTATTCTATATATAAAAATCGAATTTTTAGTTCGAAGTTCCATATATAAAAACCGAATTTTTATATCGCTATTCAATATATAAAAGTCGAATTTTCAGTTCGAAGTTCCATATATAAATATGATTTTGACTTCGCTTTCAATATTGAAAAATATGATTTTTACCTTTTGCTTTCAACATATAAAAATATGATTTTTGCTTTTTGCTTTCAATATTGAAAAATATGATTTTTGCTTTTTGCTTTCAATATTGAAAAATATGATTTTTGCTTTTTGCTTTCAATATTGAAAAATATGATTTTTACCTTTTGCTTTCAACATATAAAAATATGATTTTTGCTTTTGCTTTCAATATTGAAAAATATGATTTTTGCTTTTGCTTTCAATATTGAAAAATATGATTTTTGCTTTTAAAATCAGTTTATTATTTGCTTATAAAAACCAATTCAGTTTTTATCTTTATAAAAAAAAAAAAAATCAATTCAGTTTTAACATAATTAAAATTCAGTTTTAAACTAATTAAAATTTCAGTTTTAAACTAAATAAAAAAAACAGTTTTAAACTAAATAAAAAAACAGTTTTAAAGTAAATAAAAAAAAACAGTTTTAAAGTAAATAAAAAAAAACAGTTTTAAAGTTCCTAAAACAAAAATCAGTTTCTTTTCTTTTAAAAAAAACAGTTTTTAAATTATTTAAAAAAAATACAGTTTTATATACTTAAAAAAAATCAGTTTTAAAATGCTTTTCAATACAGTTTTTTTTTGTTTTTTTTGTATATTGCTTTTAAAAATTCAGAATTAAATATAATAAATAAATAAAGTAAAACTTACCGAGAGGGGGGGGGGGAGTTTCGCCGATCGTCGGAGGTGGCTTCCAGAGGGGGGCGGCGGCTTCAGAGTCGCGAACGGGGGCTTCGTCTGCTGTGTATCGCGTTTCAGAAGAGGGGGGGGGGGTCGCTGGAGGGAACGAACGTCGGAGGAGAGGGGAATCGTGGAAGGGGGGTTCGGCGATCTGAGGGGAGGCGGCGGCGTGGGGCAGGCGGCGGCGTCGAGCGATTTAGGGTTTCTTTTCTTTTTTTTTTTTTTTTTTTTATTTCTTCTGAGATAAACGAACAGGGGGGGGCCTAGGTTTTAAGGGAAGGGATTTTTTTTTTTTATTAATTATTTATTTATTTATCTCAAATTAAAGTTGACTTTCCGTTTCAACTCAGATTTGAACCCGCCGACTGTCGTCCCTAGCGTAATACCCCCATTTCGAGCACAATGGGATATGTATCGCAAGCTGATTTGATCGTTTCGATAAGTTTCATTTAAATTTACATTTAACTCTATATATTGAATTTTAAACGTACATTTCAAATTGCCGGGGTCACATACTAACTCTATAAATTTCATAAAAATATTTTCTAGCTTCGTATTGACGATGCGGTCCTAACAAAACTAGTTTCGTCGAATTCTGAGACCGTATGAAAAATGGCCAATTTCCAGTCGATTAAAATCAACTGAAATGGTCAAAACACGTTTTCCTTTGCCACGCTCACATATTGATTCGAAAAATTATGAAATTTGGAATCTAGCAATAATTTAACATCACGGACCCAACAAAACTGGTTTCGTCGAAATCCGAGGTCGTTTGCAAAATTGCTATTTTTAAGGGCCTTATATTATATTAAAATATATATAAATTCCACAGCGACTATTTCTAAATTTCAACTGGACATATCTCATCATTTATAAAGTGAAATCTCAGTTTCTCAACTTCGTTGGAAAGATATTCACTATTAGATTCCATTATTTTTGGTTTCACTAAAATCCGGATTGTTTTGCACCCGGTACATTCAATTGAAGTTTGAAATCGAATTATCGAACTACCGCGCCATTTTCTATTCCTTTTATAATTATATATAAATATTTATATTCTAACGACGACGCGTATAATATATACGTTCGAATTATATTCGAAATAAATTTCCCGTCGATATTATTTAAAATAATTCATTTTAAATAATCAAAATTCGCTAAAATTGCCAAAATAAAAATTTTAAATTGGCCCAGATTTTCCGGGTTGTTACACCACTATGATCCTTGGAATCGGCTGGGCCGGTCCTCTCTTACTTTTGAGGATTAGTTATACCTAAACACATGTTTCTCGGTCCTTACAGACCTATAATCGAGGCGCCTCGCATTCCAACAACCACACAGGTGAAAAGTATATATAATGTTAGGGCTGGTAGGTCACTGACACCACCATAGCTAGAAAGAAACATCGTGCTCTCCCAGCGGTCCGTCTCCCGTTTTAACTCATACCGGGGTGTGAGGCTCGCGAAATCACGTTATACACAAAGCTACGTCTCGCAGACCATGCTTTGATCATCCACCACAAGACTTTGCTTTGCAACAGAAGCCTTGATCATATGCCACTTAGGCGTGCCACACATACAATCCACTCCATGCGACTGATTTCTATCAATACATAACCTCTGAGCTCGTACGTCTCTGAGAAGGGCGTGAAGAAAGAGAATAAATTCTCCGCCGCCAAACAGATATATATTTAACAGAGATCAATCAGCACAGAACAAAATCCAATGTCAGACACACAGTCCATTTACAAGTCCGTTCTGGGTCTGAACGAAACCAGAGGCACCAATTCCTCGCATATCCGTACAATCAACAGTATGTTTGGACGGCTACTACTTCAGTTCCTTCATGGTAGCTACTCCAATCACGAGCATCAGTAGCGCCCATCGATCCAATGTGAAGATCGTCGGTCTTCTACTGTCTTCCACTCTTCGACTTCTCAACGTCGATCGATTATTTGAAATGAGATGAACTCGGCCTTTTCAAATAACCCACGTATATTTAGATTTTCAAGCCAATTAATCACATGGTTGGACTATTCAACATTCACATTTCAGTTCTTTAGTTATAATTCTCATGTTAAATACATTCAACCATCACATATCAAGCAAACATAAGGAAATTGGTTTATTTCCACTCTATATCGTCTATAGTATTTTATAACGATATATTGCCATTTTTATTTAATTTAAAACGGCCATATTTAATTAAACGACATTTCAGGTCGTGCCGATGCACTGGCGCTGTTTTTCACTAATTTTGTTTTACATATATCTGAAAATCTATCCGTTGGATCTTCACACATTTGGTATCATTAGGAAGGTCATTTCAAAACGAATCCAACGGTTTCAGTTTTGGGAAAATCCGACGGTCGGATCTTCCACACTAGTCATTTGAAGTTCCGATTTCAATTTACGAACTACAGCGTCATTATTCTATTTTATTTAATTATATTTATATATATATATATATAAATATAATCGTTTCTGGCGCTGTTTTTCTTCAGATTTGAATTAAACATTCCAGACAATCCAACCGTCGGATCTTCACAAAGTTGGTGCCGTTGGAAAGATATTTCCAAGGCGAACCCAACGGTTGCGGTTTCGGGAAAATCCAATGGTCGGATTTCCCGCACTAGTCGTTTGAAATCACGGTTTCAAAACACAAACTGCACGGCCATGTTTCGTTTTAATTTTATTTATATTTATATATTTATATAAATATAGTTCATTTCAAAAATTCCTATATCGTTTTCACTTCAATTTTTTCACTAACGCCTTTAAATTTTGGAAAATTTCTCCATAGCCTCCTTTGTACGGGAGGGGCTGGGAAAATTCCCAAATAGCCACACGGGTGTCTCATGTCAAAAAGAAAAAGAAAAAGCCAAGCGGCTAGCCAACAGGCTCATAAAATCATCACCCAAACAAAACAGTAAATGTGTACCTATTTGTCGGGCACAAAATTTTATTCCTCTTCTCTAGCCCCTTTTGCTATAACTTGTTCAATAAATATGCATGTACATATATACAATTCTTATCACTTATCATTTTCCATTCAACTTCATATTTGATTTACTTTGGTTTAAAAACACCATTCATTCTAATGTTGCATGCATAGGCTAAAATCACATCATTAGCTAATTAATGTACATTTCAACTCATGCATATTTATTTGAACAAGTGGCTATTTTTAACACTTCACATTTCAAAGATGATAAATTTGGTGAACTAAAATAGATTTCAACACATGACTATTTTATTTGGTTCCTATGGATGTTAAAAATAATATTTCTTCACAAATATTTATTTCAACGTCCGCATATCTCTAGCATATCACATATATGATAAAAATGATATTTTTATCACTTAAAATATTTATTCGACAAATGGATGTTTTCAACACTTCATAGTTTCAATAAAAATGTAATTTTTATTGTTCGATCTTTTTATTCAACACATGAACTTTTCCATTACACACACCTCAACACATGAGCATTTCCACACATGGATATTTTATTTATGTTGTTCATATAAGAAAGATGGAATTTTTATTGTTGAAACTATTTATATATAAGGCGAATATTTTTCATACTTCATATATATTATAAAAAGGTGATTTTTATTGTTTAGACACTTCATTCATTCACAAATGAATTTAATTTTCACACATCACTTTTCAACATATGAACATTTCCACACATGGATATTTTTCAACACATGACTTTAATTTCAACGCATGAAGATAATTTCAACATATGAAAATAATTCTAACACATAAAGATTATTCAAAATTTCGGCAGCATAAAGGCAGGGTAGTTAAAACCGGCACCGTCCCTAGTACGGCTCCTCGCTCTACCTTAAAACCTCGCGGTTTTTGACAATGGGGATTCATGCATCTAATTCGCACGCAGGCGGCATGTTTATTTTTATTTCCACAAATATTTCCAATTCATTTCAATCACTAATGGGCATTTTTCAACCACAACCAAACAATATCAACCACAAACAATTATTCAACCATTCGCATTTTTCATCCAATATTTCACACCAATTCACAACAATAAATATCGTCCATGGTTTGTGGACGAGGGGCGTGTATATATATATATATATATATATATATATTTAATATAATTGGTATATTTCACTTTCATTTCAACACATATATCAATTATTTTATGCATGTATAATTCATACTTCACTTATATTGCTTACACTACGCATGTACATGAGGTATACAACACGCGTGTAATTTATATTTCGCTTATATAATTTATACACGACATTTTCCATTCAAATTCATTTAATTTAGATTTCTCACATTGGTTTTCGGAGTGCTAAAAATCGTAGGTGACTCAGAAAAATCCGCGGATTCTTCTATGTGGTAGAGAGCTTCCTTGCGGTCCCAATGTTTCCTGTTTCATCGAATTTGGTCAACACACCAAAAAGATATGATTTTTCAAAGTGCAGACATCAAAAAGGACTCACCTTTCACGATGGTTCGAAACTAGGTTTGACGTTTTCGCGAAATCCGTGGCACGTGGGGACGATCGGGGGTGCTGACGTGGAAGAGGAGGGAGAGGCGGTCCTGTCGATGGCGGTTTGGGGTGGCTCAGTGGTCGGTGGCGATCAGGGCGGCGGTGGGAAGCGTTCGACTTTGGGTCGATGGTTCTGGCGATGGAGGAGGCGATAGGGGTCGGGGTAGGGTCGGATTTGAAGAGGAGGAGGAGGCGCGTCGAGGTAGGGGGTGGCGCAGGCGGAAATCGCCTGTGGCGGCGGCGATTTGGGGGAGGAGCGGCGGACGATTTGAGTCGTCAATCGGGAGAGAGAAACGAGGGTTTCTAACTTTTTTTATTTTTTTTTAAAATAATGAATGAAAATTTCTGATTGGCCCATAATTTCAATAAATTTTTAAATAGTGTTTCTCCACACGAACACCAATTCAAACCCAACGACTGTCGCCCCTAGCTAAATACCCCCATCCCGGACACAATGGGATATGTTTCGTTGGCCAATTCGACTGTTACAGTCATTTATTTTTCAAATTAAAGTATAAAACATTTAATTTTTAACTTTAAACGTACATTTCAATTTGCCAGGGCCACAAACTAATTCGAAAATTCCAAAAAAATAAATCTAGCTATGTTTTGACGCTACGGTCCCAACAAAACTAGTATCGTCGAATTATGAGATAGTTTGAAAAATGGCATTTTCTGGTCGATCCAATTTAACAGAAATTGACCAAACACATTTTCTTTTGCCACGCTCACATACTAGCTTCAAAAATTATGAAATTTGAAACCTAGCAATAGTTTGACATCCCGGACCCAACAAAAGTGGTTTCGTCGAATTCCGAGGTCGTTTGCAAAATATCAATTTTCCAGGGCTATATATTCTATATAGTGACCTTTCTGAAAATTCATTCGGCCATAACTTTTGATTCCCGTTATGAAACTTCGATTTTTCAGATTCGTTAGAAAGGTATTGACTAACAGATTTAAATACTTTTAGTTTTGCTAAAATCCGTTATATTTTCCACCCTGCACAGTCAGTCAAAGTTTGAATTCAAATTTTCAAACTGACTCACTATTTCTAATTCACAGTTTTATTGAAATATTCTATTTCAATTGTTCAAATTTCTTTGAAATCACCAATTTAAAATTTTTAAATTGGCTCTCATTTTCCGGGTTATTACATTTCTTAACTAAGGTTTACTACTTAGTTCCATTTAACTAAGGTTTACTACTTAGTTCTCTTTCTCATAAATTTGGATTGGTTAAGTGTCATTAGTCAATTCAAGCTAACTTAACCCTCTTCATTTATCCTGTTAAGCTGGTTAAGTGTTATCAGTAATTCAGGTTGACTTAACCCTACCACAAACCAAGCTATATTGGTTCAGTATTCCTTATTACTTAACCCTACCCATTCATCCTGTATTGGTTAAGTGTTCCTTTTTAACTTAACCTTGCCCATCTGTTTGTAAATAACATTTTATTAATGGTTACGTATTATCCCTTCATGTTTTAAACTTAACCCTATTCCTTTATCACAATCTGATGGTTAAGTGTTCAAGTTTACTTAACCCTATAGTCTAGTCCAGCTAACATGTCAAATTGGCTAAGTGTATTAACTTTACTTAACCACACCTTCTAGTCTAGTTAACATGTTAATTTGGCTAAGTGTTTTCTTAGTTACTCAACCCTTATAAATCTTGTCTTGTTACCATAATAAGTTTGGTTAAGTGTCCCTATGGACTTAACCCTCCCATTCTAGCTTAACTGTGCTAAGTTGGTTAAGTGTTCCTATGGACTTAACCCTCCCATTCTAGCTTAACTGTGTTAAGTGTCAGTATAAACCTAACCCCACTCATCGATTTGGTTACCATGTTGAATTGGTTAAGTGTCTTAGTTAACTTAACCCTACCATTCTTGTTCTAGCTTTAATTAAATAGATTAAACCCACGACCACTCACATTAGACAGATATTGTTACGATTACTGGATGTGCCGGTTGGTTCCGGGCAGGTTTACATCGCAACTCAGTCTAACCTCGGGTTAGGCCTATTCGTGTTTTCTAAGTTCAAAGGGTTTCGATTAATTTTCAAATCAGGTTTTGAAAGTAACCATCCCGTCCGTTGGATCAGTTAGGGATAGCCAGGGAGAGCAGGAATCTTGTATTTTCCAAACCCAAGCCTAGACACTATCCTCTCTGTCACCCTAGAACTTTCTGGTGTGTTATTAAAAGAGATGTTGTTAATAAACCTTTAATTTGTCTAAATTTACATTTTCTCATTTAGGACAAATTCTATAAGTAAATTATTCCTAATTTACTTATTTCATAATTAATCTTTTAATGTAAATTGTCAACATTATTATGGCCCATTTTCCCCTCTATATCATGTATATGCTTTTTGGTATGTAAACTATACCAAATTAAGTGTCACTAACCATGATTTTGCTAAACATGACAACTACTCACAATTATGGCCGATTTCAAATTTATGCCAAATTAGCTAATCCAATTCTGATTTAACATTCTAATTACCGTTCATGTCAAACTAGACTTATTATTCTAGTTCACAGTTCATGTAAATGCTAGATTTACAAGTCAATACTAGATTCAAATTACACATCCTATAATTCATGTAAAATTTATCCAATTTGCATTTTTATAAACATGCCATAATACATGTTCCCAATTTATGCTGATTTCCAAGTTTAGTCAATTTCATGTTTTTCCCAAAACGTTTCCCATCGTTCGTAAAATCGTGATTCAACCTAGATTATAAATAAATCTAGATTCGTGGATAAAAGGGAATGAACCAAAATGCCATGAAAGAATAGACATAATAGCTGGCATAAAATGATAATTCATAGGCATATAGATCTGGTAATATCACGACATGAAAAGGGTTGAATAGTATTGGTTCAAGAACATGGGTAGACCTAACTTAATAGGTAAATTCCCAAGATCAAGATCCAAGGATAACTAGAAATAGAAAGTCAAGCCTAGATCCAATATAATGCCGGTTTGGGGTACAACATGGTTTTGTAACTACAGTGTCATGGGCATAAATAATAACCTTATATCCATAGTCATAGGAAATAAATCCTCACAGTTAATGAATCACAGTCATAGGCGATGTTCATAGTCAAAGGAAAATAATTCTCACAGTCATGAGTCACAGTCGTAGGCAATGTTCATAGGAAATGTTCATAGTCAAAGAGGCATATGGTTTTAAGGTCCATAGTTTCATAGTCACAGTCTTATTGGTCATCGAATCATAACAGTTCTTAATTAGGTCCAAAGATATAAGCACTGATTCGAACAGAAAGATCTGGCATATTCTTTTATTCCTTTAATTTCATGTCACGAATAGAGAAAATGTTCAAATCTAAAAAGTAACCGACTTACAGAGATTATATTCGTAGAAAAACAGTCATTGAAGTCATTTGAATCTCCACTTGAATCCTAGCTTGATTTGATCCTCCTCTTGAAAGTCTTGAGCAACATTTCCTCGTGTTGATTTATTTTACATATTATTTTATTAAGAGGAGAAGAAGAAGCCATGTCCACCAAGAATCTTTGCAGCATAAGGTTAGAGAAGAATTGTGAATAGAGAAGGAGACTAGGGGCTGTTTATATAGGAATAGGCGGGCGAATCTAGGCAGAAAACGTGACCAGGTACATCAGAATGCACCCAGGCCCAAAATTGGGTTTCTACACCCAGGTCGACACCCATGTCGACTGGGCAGTCGACCTGGTTAGGGGGGGTCGACTACCCAGTCGACTCCCAAGTCGACCTGGGTCCTAGGCGGGAATTTTCCTGCCCATCCCGCTTCTGGGTTTGAATTTGAATTTCGAATTTGAATTTCGAGCTGTTTTCTGTTCTGAAAATTCCTGAAACTTCGGAGGGTCATATCTCCCTCATACGAACTCCAATTCTCGCAAACTCGTACTCGTTTTCATGCAGAATTTCGAGACGAACGCAATGGCATAGCCCATTTCCCTAGATTTTGATTCTAAAATTTAATTCTGCCTTGATTTGTGAATCTTAGTGTTACAGAATTACGGAGTGTTACATAAAGTATATACGATGTCTGTTGTCTGGATAAAAACCGGGATATATATTTTTCGCTTTGTATTCGATGTCCAATGTCTGGATGTTAGCTGGGAGATACTTAGCATTATATTGATATGTGCATAGGTCGTGCCTCGTGGCCTTGTCATTGGGAGAAACCTCTCGACTTGGGTCATAGATGTTTTATGTCGTCTTATCGTAAATTATTCAAGATTTTCGAAATGATTTTTGGTTTTGAAATCTCAAAGCAAGTATGATTCGATATAAAAAGAAAATGTAGTATTTTGAATGATTTGAAATGAAAACGGGATTTTAAGTCGAGGAAATTATTTCTTACTTTGATTTCAAATTTACAATCTCTCCTTTTCGAGGACGAAAAGCTTTAAGGGGGGAGATTGTAATGAACCAGGATTTTTAACGTTTAGAATATGAAATTTATTCGAATTGGTATTTAAGAAATTTATATTTGTTCATAATTTTGGAATTCTAATCTATTTAACTAGATTTTTGAGTTTATTCTGTAATTGTAAATTTAAATTTTAGTGTTTGAATCGAAATAGTTTTGTTAATTTAGCAATGTTGATATTTTAAAACGAATTGGAATTATGTTATTAGAGAAATTATTAATTTTGACTTATTTATGGTTTATTTTAATTTTGAATTAGATCTTTAATAATATAATTTAAGTTGATATATTAAACTAATCAAATTATACTTTTAAATTTAAATAAATTAATTTGGATTTGAATTTGGTTAATTTTTTTATTAGGGATTGTATTTGAAATATATTAAATACCTTATTTTGTTGTATATACTTGATATATATAGATGGTGTGCACCTTGAAATTACATTTTGGTCATTCTCTATCACCTATTTGGAACTAGGAATTTCGTTGCCACTTGTTCGAATTTGTCTGAGATTCTAAAACGTGGCGTCTTCCATCTGTTTGCACTTCCCCTCTTTCTTTATTTTTCCCCCCTTAGTACATTTCATTTCATTCCTCATTCAAAAGCCCCAAAATCAGAATAATGTCCTCCAATCAAATTTATACCTAAACCGAAATTCATGGCCTCCATTTGAACGCTGCCTCTTTTAATCTCCAGTCGAAGCCCACGACGTGCCTCCTCTTGTGAGCCTGAGTCACCAACGCAATAAGTCAACGATCGCTGAACCCTTGACAACCGTGAACCCTGTTTTCCTTGAACCACGCACTATGAACTGCCTTTACTGGAAACCGCCATCACCACTGCGTCCTTCTGCTGACGGTCCTCACTCCGTCGTCCTCCGACATCATTGAGTTAGCAACCACCGTAGGCCCTTCGCTTCCTTGACCGTCATGCTATTTCCGCTCCACCCAAGCTCAGCCCATCGTTCTCCTCCATGTTTTCTTTCCCTCGTTGCCTTGCTAAAACCAGAATCCGTGGCCATCGTCGATCTGAACTGCCCTCCGCACGATGTCACCAACAGAGCCCAGCACCCTAATCTGTGCTTGCACCTTCCTGCTGTTAGGAGGTGGGTATTAGCTCACGACTAAATTTTGTTCAAGCTTTTCAACTTCCATATGAGTTAGAATATAAAGTTTGGTTTTGCGATGCCTATGGTTTTGACTGTCATGATTTCCTTTTTGACAGTTTTATTCTTGGACCATTAGTGGTGCGCGTCATGTGTGTGTGAGTGTTGATCTTGTATCATTGTGTAGTTGTAACAACCTGGAAAATCAGAACCAATTTAAAATTTTTAATTTGGCTATTTCAGTGAATTTTGAATAGTTAAAATAATTAATTTTAAATAATAATGATTAAAAATTTATTTTAATCGAAGTTAGAGCGAATATACTTATTTTAATTTCAAAAGGAATTAGAAATAGTACGGTAGTTTGAAAAGTCAAAGTTGAACTTTGATTGAATGTACAGGATTCAAAATTTATCGGATTTTAGTGAAACCAAAAATATCTAAATCTGTTTAAAAATATCTTTCCAACGAATCAGAAAAATCGAAATTTCATAGCAGGAATCAAAAGTTATGGCCATTTGAATATTAAGAACAGTTGATATAGTATAATTTATAGCCCGTATGAAAGGCCATTTCACAAACGATCTCCGTTTTCGACGAAACTACCTTTGTTGGATTCGGAATGTCAAATTATTGCTTGGTTTCAATTTTCATAATTTTTGGAATTAATATGTGAGTGTGGCAAGAGAAAATGTGTTTTGTCGAATTCAGTGAAATTTTATCGACTTGAAAATGACCATTTTTCAAACGGTCTCCAAATTCGACGAAATTAATTTTGTTAAGCCTGTATCATCAACACAAAGCCAGAAATAGTTTTTCTGGAATTTTCAGAGTCCGTATGTGGCCCCGCTGAATTTAAATATATGATCGAATTAATTTAATAAAGGATTCAAATTTTAAATTAAAGAAATTAGGCCACAAACTGTAGTTTGGCCTGATGGGATCTAGCCCATTAGTTCCAGAATATGGGTAACTAGGTAGGTACAACTCCTATTGGACTCAAATTGGAGTTGTTTAAAATTTATGGATTTAATTGTAAAATTTACAAATAAAATATTATAAAATCCTTTTGTCCTTTTCCCCAAAACCCTAATTACCTTAATCCATACACAGCCGCCACCCCTTTCTTCTACGGATGAAAAGCTCATGTCTTCTCTCCTCTAATTCTCTCAATCCACTGCAAACTAGACCTCACTCTTTTAGACATTATCGAAGAGATTTTCTTGCTTTTCGATTCTATACGGTTGGATCATCCCCAAATGGCACGTACTCCAAGAATTGTGAGAACCAAACCACCGACTTTCCTCCCCTGCCGCACCACCAGGCCACCACAGAACTCTACCCCACCTGCGGAGCACATGCCCCATTCCTCCCCCGTCGAGGTGCCACCGTCTGATCTTCGAACCACTACACCATTCGATCGCAAAGATTAAACCTAGAATTGAACTAATCTGAAAGGTTACGTCCTTGGTTGATCAGAGAAGAAGAAGGTTAATTTTTGAACTATATTATTGAATTAGTTTATTTTAAATTATTATCAACCTAAAACAAATCATAACTCATCCATATTGACTCAGAACTGCATGATTTTCGAAGCGTTGCGATCGTAGACACGAGATCTACGTTTCTCGACGGACGGGATCCAATTCTGAGCTAACTGAATTTTAGCCAAAAATTGCATATCTGAACTATTCAGATTCAAACAAAAGTGAGAAATTCTATTTTATTTTATTATTATCTATTTTAAAATAATTAGTGTATATCATAATTGTATTCTCATTGATTCGCTGTACATTTCTACATGCTATGCTACGTGATTTGATTTGTATGTGATGTGTTAATGTAGATCTGTTCGTTTGGGTGATATTATATTATAATTGAAATTGCCATAAAAATGAATCAAATATTTTGTTGAATCAAAATATTCAACAAAAATAGATTACCACTTTTATTATATTTGGTTGGAATTATAATTGCCATAAAAATGGATCAAACATTTTTTGTTGTTATTTTGTTGAATCAAATATATTCAACAGAAATGGATTATTACCTTTGTTATTGGATTGAATTAGAATTTTCAATCCAATAAAAATACCACTTTTTTAAATGTTTGATTGAATTAGAGTTTTCAATCCAATAAAAATATCACTTTTTTGTTAATGTTTGATTTACTTAGAATTTTCAATTAAATAAAAACATCACCTTTGTTTATATGTTTGATTGAACTAGAATTTTCAATCAAATAAAAATATCACCTTTATTTATATGTTCGATTTAACTAGAATTTTCAATCAAATAAAAATATCACGTTTGTTTATTTGTTTGATTGAATTAGAATTTTCAATCAAATAAAAATATCACCTTTGTTCATTTGTTTGATTTAATTAGAATTTTCAATTAAATCAAATTATCACTTTTGTTGTTTGATTGAATTATAATTTTCAATCAGATTAAAATATCACTTTTGTTATTATTGATTGAACTTAGAATTTTCAATCAAATAAACATTACCTTTGTTATTATTATTATTATTTGAAAATTGGTTCAATTTTATTATAAGAAAAAGCAGTACAATAGTTAGGTTAGCATACTAATCGTTACAACTGAAATAAAAGCATAAAAAACCATGAAAATGCAAGTAACTCTATAAACTAAAATAAGATAAAACCGACCATGATGAGGCCACCCCCTTCTGTAACTCAATAGACCAGAACCACAAGCTCCTACAGCATACACGTTGCACTTCTTTCAGCCTAGTACGCAACAAAATCAGATTATCAACCTGGTATAAATAGCTTAGAAAAACATCATGGCACTACACATATATAGCTTTTCACTACCCTTGCAATGCAGTAAGGAACTTCCTTAGACCATATTCACATTACCAGTTTCATTGAAGTCCAAATTTCAATTTTTGTTTCACTTGAAATTCAGCCTATCATATAAAACAACAAAATCCTCCATGCAGTTTATAAAATGATCTCTATAACAATCTTAACCCAAAAGTACATAGCACCTTGAAGCAGCAATAACTGTTTCCTAATGAATTCCCAAAAATAATTAAATCTTAGCACTAAATCTGGTTGATGACTCACAAACATCTATGAATCAATCTTAATGCTAAAATCGATAATATGAACTCTAGATTTCGTATAATCCAGGTGCCACCATATAACAAGAACTGTTACAAAACAAAATTCCTGCCATGTTAAATGTTGTGAAAACCTGTGCCTGAATCAGCATTATAATACGCAAATGCCAATTTCTAAAAGAGCTGATAGAAGCCATGAATATTTGGATGAGCATGAAAACATTAAAAAAAACAGAATGAGCTTCATTATTTCATATTGTGTTCACCAAAAATGACACTGCATCGCCATTAAAAATATCCCTCAACTACTGATACCCCCAAGTACAACCAAAATAATTCAACTGGGGAGCTTAACGCCATATAGAAGAGTTATAGGCATAATCATTTAGATACTTGTCATCGAAAAGCAGTATACCCATTGCCTTCAGATCTTAAACCAATAAGTCCTCAATCCTGTTAACCAGCAGACAAAATCGGTGTATCTAAAGTGGAGCATGAAAAATTGAGAATTCCAGTTAAATAACAACACCTTTGTTATTTGATTGAAATAGAATTTCCAACCGAAATGAAATATACACTTTTGTTATTTGATTAAGTTAAGATTTTCAATCAAAAAGGAAATATCAAATTTTGTCATTTTGCCGAATTAAAATGTTCAACAAAAATGAAATGTAAATTTCTATCATTTTATGGAACTACTATAAAAATAGAAATGCTCATATTCTAGATAAAAATAAGGACATTACATTAAAAAGTTTACATTTTAATGTAATGTTAAAAATAAAGAAAATGTCCATATTTTTAATCTAAATATGATTTCATTAAAAATATACCCTTTTAATGAAATGTTAAAAATAAAGAAAACGTTCATGTTTTTAACCAAAACATGAATTCATTAAAAATATACATTTTAATGAAATGTTAAAAATAAAAGAAAATGTTCATGTTTTTAACCATAACATGAATTCATTAAAAATATACATTTTTAATGAAATGTTAAAAATAGAGGAAATGTACATGGTTTAGAAATCAAAACATGATTTCATTAAAAATATACATTTTTAATGAAATGTTAAAAATAGAGAAAATATACATGTTTAGAAATAAAAACATGTAGTCATTAAAAGCCATATTTTAATCTCATTAAGAAAATTAGCAAAATGTTCATAGTTTGAACAAAAACATGATTTCATTATAAACATACATTTTAACGTAATGTTAAAAATAAGAGAAAAGATTCATGTTTTAAATTGCAAAACATGTTATACATTAAAATTACACTTTTAATGTGATATTATAAAAACTGGACAAGATTCATATTTTAAATTGCAAAACATGTTATACACCAAAATTACACTTTTAATGTGATATTAGAAAAAACTAGACAAGATTCATGTTTTAAAATTGCAAAACATGTTATACATTAAAATTTCACTTTTTAATGTAAAAATAGAAATGTCGAAAAATAAACATGTTCTTAAAAAGAAAATATACTTTACATTAAAAATTCACCTTTTAATGTAATAACAAAAAGTTGGACAAACATTCATGTTTTTAAAATAAAACATGTTTACAATAAAAAAATTGTTTTTAATGAAATGGATAAAATTTCATTTATAATTACATCGCATACATTAGAATTTATATGCGTTGTTAAAATTGCATTTATAATTATATATCGCATATATTAGAATTTATATGCGTTGTTGAAATCATATTTATAGTTACATCACATATACTAGAATTTATATGCGTTGTTAAAATTTCATTTATAATTACATCGCATATATCAGGATTTATATGCATTGTTAAAAGCACAATTATATTACATTGCATATATTAGAATTTATGTGCATTGTTTAAATCGCATTTGTATTTACATTTGCATATATTAGAATTTATATGTAAAGTTGGCTTGTCATTGGATAAATTTTCATGTGAATGAAATATACTTTGTTTGATAGTACATGGTTATGGTATGCCAATAAAAATATTCTTTTAATTGGCATGTTAAATACGTTAGCGAAATCGTCGAAGAGTTTATATATATATTATTAGATATATATATATATATATATATATATATATATATATATATATATATATATATAAATTGAAATTAAACGAATCGCGCCCGATAGTTTGCGTTTTGAAATCTTAACTTTAAACGATTATACTGAAAGATCCAACCGTCGGATTTTCCCAAAACTAGAACCATTAGGACCGCTTTGGGAAGATCTTTGCAACGATATAAATTTTGTTAAAATCCAATGGATGGATTTTGAGATATGTGTAAATCAAATTTGGATAAAAACAGTGCCAAGGTCGCCTATCGATCCGAAGCGTCGTTAAATAAATTTGGCTATTTTTATATAAATAAAAATAGCAATAAATCAATATTAAATACTATTAACGATATAAAATGATTTTAAACTATAAATATGCAAGAATCATTTGAAAAGACCAAGTTAAATCTCATTTCAAATGACTATACGACGATCTAAATTGAAGATCATAAAGACGGCGATTGAAGATCGGTGATCTTCACATCGAAAGGATAACTACTAATGCCCGACATTGCTTAGCTACCATTAAAGGGTTAAAGTGGTAGTTTTCCGGACATACTTGTTGATTGTCGGAATATGCAAGCACCTCTCTTCCATATTGGATATACGAGACGATGAATAAAGTGACTCCGGTTTCGTTCAGACCTATAACAGACTTGTAAATGGATGTGTGTTTGACATTGAATTTCATTCCATGTAATTAAATTGATTTCTATTTAATCTATATCTGTGGTGGCCGAGAATTTATTCTCTTGCTTAACACCCTTCTTTGAGACGCATGAGCTCGAAGGTTATATATTGGTACTTATTGATCACATGGCGTGAACTGTCAATGTGACATGCCAAGATGCAATTGATCGAGGCTTTTGTTGAAAAGCAGAGCCTTGTGGATGATGATCAAAACATAGCCTATTTCGGCATAGCTCTGTTTATTACATTACCTTGCGAGCCTCAAACCCCGGTTGAGTCAGAAACTAGACAAGGGAACGCAGGGAGTGCACACGTTTCTTTCTAGTTAGAAGTGGTGTTTGGGTTCTTAAAAGGCCCAACATTTTTACTTATGTGGTTGATGGAATGAGGTGCCTCGGTTTTATTGGTCGATTGTGACCATTTTATAGGTTTAATAGGATCGGGAAGTGTGTGTTCAGGAATTGCCAATCCACTAACATTGTTTGTGGATCGTCCCTGCAGGATCGACGGGTTGCCCGTAGGTGTGATCCTGAGACATTGCTAGAGTGTCTCGATTCGGTTAGGAGATTGTCCCCAGCCTTGACTCATGATGGAAATCCAATCTCTAATACGACATTACGGTTTTGATTGTAAACCTATATATGGCGGCATAGTATATGGTAGCTATGCTGTCTAGGATTGATACATTTTACTTTGAAGTATTTTAAAAACACATTAGACACTAATAATAATATTAAAAACATTATATTCTGCGTATTAAGCACTTTTGATCATTATAAGGTAAAACTCTATCCTCCGGTTTGCGTTGCATTGTGTGATGGGACTTGAGTCTTATATTAATTTCATTTTCTAAAAAGCATTGCGTTGTTTTTGAAATAAATTTATTAAACTTATGCACTGGCAATCCAATAGAGTAAACCTGTTCCGCGTTAGCGGCGTGATATTGTGATTAGCTATATTGTTAGTTAAGAAAAATTTCTCATACCAGTCCCATGACTGACTCGTAGTTTGTCTCACTTTGCAAACTCGGGTGCCCTCTTTCCACACAGGCAAAAAAATGACAGGTTTTAGGTATGGATATTTTCTGGACTAGTTCTTGCTAAGGAAGAAGATGAAGACCCTTTCCTTTTTATCTTTTTATTTGCTTCTTAAGACATTTAGACATTTTTTAGCATTCATGTATTTTGGTGAAGATTGAGACATTATTTCTTTCCTTGTTTAGACTTCTATTTTGCAAAGTGTTTCATGTACTGCGTATTCTGATGTCTGTGATGTTATGTTGTGATGACATTTCCATTTCCGCTGCAATGATTTATATGTTATGCCATTATCTAAGATCTATTATTGTTGTAATTATGTTATGCTCCTATGATTATCCTTGCTTTCATATCACGGAAGTTTGGGGTCGTCACAGTTGGTATCAGAGCTAAAGGTTGACCTTAGCTTCAGAGTATAACATTTTTAGAATAATATGTCTAGATAGAATCAGTAGTATTCTAAGACGAGTAGCTCATTAGAGATAGGATTAGTAATGTCCTAGAATGAGCACAGTAGGATAGCACATATTAATCAATTATTACATTATTATCATCTTATTATATGTCTCTACTTTTAACTTTTCCTTTAAAATTATCATTTCTATTAGTCTGACTCTTTTCTTGATGGTACAGAACTAACTAAGAAATGAGCACTAGAGCACGTACTAGATCACGAGGCAGACGTGGGGCTAGAGGACCCGTTAGTGTTGAGATTCATGTTGCTCAGAGACAGTCCTCTCCATAGGTTGTGACACCACCTGCTCCCCCGCAACCATTTGATTTGGACAAAATGTCCCAGAAGTACAAAAACTTAGGGGGCGTATCCTTTACTAGCTGAGAGAATGTGGTTGAGGCACATGCGTGGCTGAAGAACTGTGAGAAAATATTTGAAGGTTTGGAATTGCAAGATCAATGCAAGTGTTTCCTCGCAACATGGCTGTTGAAGGACCAGGCTGAAATTTGGTGGGACACCGTCAAAATTGGCAATGATGTGGCCAACATGTTTTAGGCCAAGTTCAAAGAGCTTTTCAATGACAAGTATATCCCTCCGTAGGAAGTTGAGAGGCTCCATGATCAATTTGCAAATCTGCAGCAGGGAGAGATGAACATTTCAGAATATGTGCGGAAGTTCAAGGAACTTTTACGCTACGCTCCAGAGCTATTTCAGGAATCAGTGTAGAAGAATAAAATATTTATCAATGGCCTCTCCAAGAAGTACCTGAACAGGGTCACTGCTCACATCAAGCTCCCCTTTAATGAAATGATCGAGATGGCTAATCGTTATGAGGATAATGATAGGAATGCATAGCAGGAGCGTGAAAAGAACCAGAACAACAACAAAAGAAAGGAGGCTGATAAGAAAGCAGAGGCGAGTGATTCTTCTACCGCCAAGCCCCGGGGGAAAAGAAGGGAGACAAATCTAAGGTTAAATGCTTCAATTGTCAGAATATGGGGCATTTTAGCTATGAATGCTGAGCCCCGAAGAAGCCTAGAAGAAATGAGTCTGGACCGAGTCAGAACCGCAGTCAAAATTCTCGGAACACTCAATAGTGCTTTAATTGCCATAAGACAAGGCACTTTATCATAAATTGTCCTCTGCTCAGGAAATCTGAAGTAGCACATGTCTATAATGGAGCGGCTGCACCGGCTTCTTCTGAAGGAGAAGGTAAACCTGATGTTTTAGGAGATACTTTTAACATTAAGAACATTCCTATTATAGTTTTGTTTGATACTGGTGCATGTAGAAGTTTCATTTCTAGCAATGCGATTCAAAAGCTTAAACTGAAACCTAGAAAACTTAAAGAATCAATTAGAGACCATAGTCCGATAGGAGGTTCATTTATCCTCGATCCTTACTGTAGAGTGCCTGTTTCTTACTCTTACTTCCAGTTCCCTTTTGACTTGATCGTTATGAGTTTTTCAAGATACGATATCATACTTGGGATAGATTGCCTAACAAAGTATGAGGCTGAGTTACTATGCGCTGAAAGAGTAATCAGAATTAAAACCAAATTTGGAGATATTATTACTATTCCATGCCACAGCTCAGCCACAGATAGGAAAGAATTTTGGTCTTCTCTAGAAGTCACTCCTGCTTCTATTGTGGATATTCCTGTCGTTAGAGACTAAGCGGATGTGTTTGAAGAAGTTGATAGCTTGCCTCCGCGCAGAGAAATTGACTTCAGAATTAACTTAGTTCCGAATGCAAGGCCCGTTGTGCACCCTATTCGGAGAATGATACTGAAAGAAAAAGTGGAGCTGAGCAATCAAACTAAGAATTTTGTAGAAGGGTCTGATCAGGCCTAGCTTCTCAAGCTAGGGTGCAGCAGTGGTGTTTGTCCCAAAGTCAGACGGTACCCTCAGGCTATGTGTGGATTGCTATGACCTCAATAAGAAAATGCTGAAAAATAAATACCCACTGCCATGCATTGATGATCTGCTAGATCGCTTGAATGGAGCATGAGTATTTTCTAGGATGGACCTAGCTATAGGTTTCCATCAAATTCGCATTGCCAAAGAATGTGTTCCTTCGACAGCTTTCGGAGGACCAGACTTATTTTATGAATGGCTAGTGATGCCCTTCGGCTTATGCAACGCTCCAACATACTTTGTTGATTTGATGAATAGAGTATTCCGAGATGTTTTAAATAAATTCGTGTTGGTGTTCATCGATGACATCCTGATCTTTTCTAAAACCACTGCTGAATACGAAAAGCATCTAGAAGAAGTCCTGGGGATTTTTTGAAGAAATGTGTTGAAAGCCAAATTCTCCAAATGCACATTCTGTCAAGAAGAGGTGAAATTCCTCGGTCATGTTGTATCAAAGGAAGGCATTTCAGTAGATCCAGGGAAGATCTCAGCCATCCAAAATTGGAAGCAGCCTAGCACTCCCACAGAAGTCAGAAGTTTCTTAGGACTGGCTGGCTATTATCGTAAATTCATTAAGGATTTTTTGAAATTATCTTGTCCATTGACGAAGCTAACTAAGAAGCATACAAAGTTCATTTGGACACCTGAATGCGAGGCAGCTTTCCAAGAGCTGAAACGGAGGTTGATCACTGCTCCTATGTCGACCATTATTGATGGCAATCAGGATCTGAAAGTCTGGACAGACGCTTCTAGAGAAGATTATTCTTTTTATTCTAAATAAACATGTTAGTGGTGACATTTTTAATGTTAAAACTTATTTTAACATGTTATCCTTCTATCTATTTAAGGGATTGGTTCGGTGCTAATGCAAAGGGACAAAGTAATCGCATATGCTAGCCGTCAGTTAAAACCGCATGAGAAGAATTATGCCACTCATGATCTTGAGCTAATGGCCATAGTATTTGCTTTAAAGATATGGAGGAACTATCTCTTGGGTGAGAAATTCGAGATGAACACTGACCACAAATCCTTAAAGTATCAGTTCACCCAAAGAGATTTGAACTTGAGGCAGCAACATTGGATTGAATTCCTTGTACCCTATGACCTGGACATCTTATATACTCTAGGAAAAGCCAATGTTGTAGCTGATGCACTCAGCAGGAAGAATGCGGCCAGCGTCAATCTTATCCTCGCCAATCTCATTATTACACCTTCCTTGATCGATAAGATCTCTGCTCTTCAGAAGAATGATGAATTTATTCAGAGGATCAGCAAAAGAGTTAGGGAAGGCGAACCCACGAGTTTCTCAACTAACGACAAAGGGCTTCTGAGGCTATCAGGCCGAATTTGTGTTCCAAACCTCCCTGAGCTCAGAAAAGAAGTAATGGATGAATGTCACAAATCTAAGCTCAGTATTCATCCAGGGGTGAGCAAGATGTATCTTGACCCCAAGAATATTTTTTGGTGGAATCTATGAAGAGAGACATTTCTATATATGTTGCTAGATGTCCCACCTGCCAGCAAGTCAAAAGTGATCAGCAGAAGCTAACAGGATTGTTGCAACCGCTAGATATTCCAGGTTAGAAGTGGGACCAAATTTCTATAGACTTCATTGATGGCTTGCCCCGAACTACAAAAGGCAATAACATCATATGGGTGATTGTAGACTGCTTCACAAAGACTGCCCATTTCAACCCTGTCAAATCTAATAGAACAGCTTGAAGTTTGGCACAGCTTTATCTCAGAGAGATTGTCAGACTACATGGAGTTCCCAGTAGCATCGTTAGCGATCGCGATCTGATATTTTCTAGCAAGTTCTGGGAAGCTTTCCAAGAAGAGCTTGGGACCGAGTTGAATATGAGCACCGCTTATCATCCTCAGACAGATGGCCAGACTGAGAGGGTGAACCGCATATTGGAAGACTTGTTGCTAACATGCATTCCAAATTTTTGTGGGTCGTGGGAAGATCATTTGCACTTGGTTGAATTCTCTTATAATAACATCTACCAAGCAAGCTTGTAGATGTCGCCATTTGAAGCATTATATTGCAGGCCATGCAGATCTCTTGCATGTTGGGTGGAACCTGACAATCGATTAGTATTGGGTTCCGACATGATTTGTGAAGCATTAGATAAAGTTGATTTTATTAAGAAGCGATTACTGGCTGCTCAAAGCCGACAGAGGAGCTATGCAGACACACAGAAAGGGATTTGGAATTCACTATTGGTGATCTTGTATACTTGGGAGTTTCCCCACTGAGAGGTGTGATTCGATTTAGGAAGACAAGGAAGTTGGCACCGAGATTCATTGGTCCATTCCCTATTCTTTAAAGGATTGGAACTCTCGCTTATAGGGCATGGTTGCCTGACTGGTTGGCAGGTGTTCATGATGTATTCCATGTGTCCCAACTCCAGAAGCATGTTCACGATCCAGACTTAGTTATGGAGGAAGCAATAAACATGATTTGGAGATTACCCCAAGCTTAGCAGTAAGAAGGGAGCCAGTGAAAATTGTTGGCAAGGAAACCCGAGTTCTGAGGAACAAGAGGATCCACTTAGTCAAGGTGCAGTGGAGTGGGGATCCTAGAGACAGTACATGGGAGATGAGGATAACATCAAACAGGCTTATCCCAAGTGCAGAGTGGACATCTCCGATTAACTCTTGTATCGAGGTACATTTACAATACCTTGCATTTTCCATTTTGTTTCCTACTTTACTATTGTTTTCTTTTCGGGGACGAAAACCTTTTAAGTGGGGGAGATTGTAACAACTTGGAAAATCGGAACCTTTTTTTTTTCGAGGATGACGGGTGTGTAGCATGGCACTACACAGCCGGTTACGCATAGATATAATTAGCTAGATAAATATCTGGTTGACAAGCCCAACCAGTGGAAAAAGTTCCACCAAGAAGGCCCAAGTATATAGTACTAGCTTACTACAACGCAAAATTATACATCAGATAGATCAGAGCATATTATAACTAATTAGAATACAAGCCAAAATAAAGTAAAACAGGTAGCATAAGTGCACTGTACTAATCAGAGCGGGATCTGGGTGCTACTCTCTTGTGAACCAGGAGAATGAGGCATAGGCAGAGTTAGCCTGAAACGAGCAGGCCTAGTCGATCCTGTCCAAGAGTCGAAAAGATGCAAGATGTGATGACAAATACCCAACAGAAGTTTCTTTGGTATGCTGAAGATATTAGCGTTTCGTTCCAACCAGATACTCCAGGCGAAGATAGCCACTAAAGAATCCAATGTAGGGTCTGGGGGTTGTGCTGCCAATACTCAAAAAAATGAGTGAATCGAAGGGATGAAACCAAGAAGGAAGGAGTTGATAGCAGCCCAAACCGCATAGGAGAAATCGCATTAAAAAAAGAGGTGATTGAGAGATTCATTACGACTGTTATAAAGGACACAAATAGGATCAATATTGTTGTTAAAGCGAAAAATACGATCTTTGGTGTTGATTTGGTTATGAATGAGAAGCCATTGAAAGAAGATAACGCGAGGAGGAAGATGAAAATTCCAGACACGAGCGAAAGTGAATCATCTACCTGGGTGAATAAGGAATTTATAACAGGTCGCGATAGAGAAGTTGGAGCCCAAGGCCCAAATAAATCTATCAGGATCAGGGTTGAATTGGGTTGTGCTAAGGATATGATCAATGCACACAAGCTCATTAACTGTTTCTAGCCCAAAATAGGTGGAAGGTAAAAAGCCTAATAGGCCTAGAGAATGTGTTGAAGCAACTGACAGGGGATTAAATTGGTTTAATAATGCCAAGTTTGGAAAAAGGGAGGAGAAGGGGATCTGTTCGTTCCAAATATCCATCCAAAATAAGCAAGAGTTTCCATTATTGACTATAACGTGAAAGAGAGATTTTAATCTGGGAATGGTGGAAAATACTCCTTTCCAGAAAGGTGATGGATTAAAAAAAGGGCTGAAGTGAAGGATGAAGAAGGGGTTAGCTTGATACAGTCTGTGAATTATCCAGTCTTTCCAAATAAATTTTCCTGGGGTAAGGCAGCGCCAAAGCCATTTAACCAGAAGCGCCATGTTGAGGATAAAGAGGTTGTGAATTCCAAGTCCCCCAATGGTTCAACGTAAGGCAAACACTTTGCCAATTGATTAGTTTTTTCAATTTACCCCCATTCCAGAGGAAAGAGCTTCGAATTGAATCAATTTTGTTGATTACCCAAACTGGGAGTTTATGGAAGGACATCTAGTTGGTTGGAAGAGAAGTGAGAACATGCTTGACCAAGACAAGGTGGCCCGCTGAAGATAATGAATTGGCTTTCCAACTTGCAAGTCTAGTTTCAATTTTGGAAATGAGGGGAAGCCAGTCAGGTTTATGTAGTTTGGTAGGACGAAGTGGAATGCCTAAGTATGTGATTGGGAATGAATCCAGTTTGCAACTGAGACATTCAGCAATCCAAGGACCCAGGTGAGTGCAATTGCCCAACATTATAATAGAGCTTTTATTGAAATTGATGGATAATCCAGAAATCATTTCAAAAGTATAGAGGAGAATTTTGATGCAGTGGATGTTAGAGGGAGATGGAGGGGTGAAGAGAATAGTATCATCTGCAAATTGTAAGCATGATGTGTGAACATTTGAGTTTGGGAGTGAGATGCCAGAGAATATGCTCTGAGATACTGATTGCTTAATCATTTGATTAAAAACATCTGCAATCAAAACAAAAATAAGGGGGGAGAGAGGGTCTCCTTGTCTTAATCCTCTTCTAGTTTTAATTTTTCCAACGAATTCTCCATTAATGAATACCGTAGAGATGCTAGTGTGAAGAATTGCCTTGATCCAATTACACCATCTCAAGGGGAAACCTCTATGGGACATAAGAGAGATATAAACTCCCAGCTAATTGAGTCAAATGCTTTTGAAAAGTCGAGTTTGAGTAGAACACCCGGGGTATTTGAATTATGGCAAAAGGAAATTACTTCTTGGGTAGCAGCAACACAATCAAGAATGTTTCTACCTTTGATAAATGCAGATTGCTCTGGGTCAATAAGTGAATCAATGTGGTTTTGAAGTCTGATGGCTAAGATTTTAGTGATAATTTTGAATGTTGTATTGAGAAGACTAATGGGTCTGAAGGAATGCAAAGTGTTGGCACCAGTGAATTTGGGGATGAGAATGATATTCGCATAATTTAATTTGGTAATAGATGAGGGGATGGCGAAGAATTTAGAGCACATTTCAATGATATCTGTTTTTTGTGTGGGCCAAAAGTGTTTGAAGAAGACTGGGCCAAACCCATCCGGCCGAGGGGCTTTATCATTCGCCATTTCTTTCAGGGCCTGCCAAATCTCCTCCTTAGAGAAAGATTGATCAATAATTATCGGAGAAGGGTTAGGGTATAAATGATGCCAGTTTATATCAGGAGAAGATGGAGGAAGTGAACCAAGGATGTTTCTATAATAATTAGTGAAGAGATGACAGATGTTCTTAGAATCAGTGAATGAGGTGTTATCATGAACGATTTCTGAGATGAAAGAGGAGCGACGATGTCCGTTGGCAATTCTATGAAAAAAGTAGTATTTTTATCTCCCTCCTTAATCCACTTAGCTTTTGGTCTTTGTTTCCAACCAAGTTCTTCTTGCTTGATTAATCTGTTCAACTCTAACTCATGATCTTTCAGGTTGGCTCATTCAGAGTCAGACAAGGGACGTTGTTCCTCAACGATGTTTAAGTTGAGAATAGCATCTAGAGTGGAAGAGATGCGAGTTTTAAAGGAATTCCATACATTTTTAGCCCATGGACGAATTAATTTCCTTAAGGAACGAAGCTTGCATACCATCCTAACAGAGGCAGATTGGTGGTTTGGTAATTTATTCCAGTTATGGATGATAAAGTTATCAAAGGAAGGTTCAAGCAACCAGAGTCTTTCAAATCTGAGTGGACGATTGATAAGGGGACTAGAGCATGTATCAAGGAGGATTGGGCAATGATCAGAAATGGTGGTGGCTAGACCATTCACTAATGACAGAGGAAAAAGATCATCCCATATAAGATTGAAGAAGAAACGATCAAGTTTAGCTAAAGAGGGGGAATCTCGTCTGTTTGACCAGGTATATCGACGGTTGTTGATCGGTGGTTCAATGAGGGAGCAAGATTGGATAAAAGCATTAAATTAAGGAGAGTCTGAAGATGCATTACCAGAGTTACGATCAATGATGAATCGAGTCGTGTTGAAATCACCTCCAATAATCCAAGGGTCATTAATATGTTGGGATAAGTCATAACAATATTGCCATGTAACGGTTCTATCATGAGCGTTGTTGGGTGCATAAATATTAGTGAAATGGAAAACGTTATTAGAAGAAATGTGAAGAAGGGACACATGTAAAACTGATGGAGAAGAAAATGAATGCTCAAAAGACCACACGTGCTCATTCCAAGCAGTGATCATACCGCCACGAGCGTCTAAAGCATCAACATGTGTCCAACCAGATAAGAGGGGTCCACAAATTCTACGAATGAGAGGGACGGGTGTAACACCCCGTGTATTCTATAATAGTGAAATTCACAAATTAAAGTATAACTAATTTCAAATCAAAGAATTAAGGGAAACGAGATATGCCATTGCGTTCGTCTTGGAATTCTGCTGGAGATAGAGTCCGTGTTTGCGTAAAACGGACACCGTATGAAGAAGATATGGCCTCCGGAAGTTTTAGAATTCAGTTTAAAATTCAAACAGACAGAAACAACTCAGAAATCAAATTCGAATTTCAAAAATCGGGCCGGATTGGCCAGGGCGGGAATTTTCCCGCCCAAGGCAACCAGGTCGACTGGTTAGTCGACCTGGGCTACCCTGGTCGACTGGGTAGTCGACATGGAGCATCCAGGTCGACTGCCAAGTCGACACGGGGGTCGACTGGGGAGTCGACCTGGCCCCTGAGCCAGGTCAAACCCAACCCCCCCGGCTGGCCTGGTCTGTGCTTGGCCGAATTTTTGAGCCTTGCCTTGTCACTAGGGCTAGGCGTCAGCTCCTGATTGTTCTCTCCTTCAAACGAATGGCTAATATTAATCCAAGCTCCATCGACGGTCCTAATCAATTCACAAACTCTATAAAAAGGACCTAAGACTCCACCTAATTCATACAAACAAAAATAAGAATGAGACCGTCATGCTGTTGAGGAAGGACTAGAAATAGCCGTCAAAATTGAGAGACGGTTAGGAGACAATTCAAAAGCTTAAAGCAACGACAACTGAATCAAAACAACGCCTACAACAAAGGATAGCATCTCCAAATTCTGAATTCAGATTCTTGAATTGAAGATTCGTCATACGTTGCAAGTAAAGTGCTATTCCGATGTAAATGAATAATTGTATTTTGATTTGTGTAAAATGAGAAATAGAATTGTGCTTAATTTGTGATGATAATAATTCATAATTGTATGTTGCTATGATTCTAATCGATTTGGATGTTGTGATATAACGATTGGATATTTGCAAGTATATAATTCATGTTGAAAGTTAACGACTATATGTTTGTGGTAGTTTATTTGAGATTCATGCAAGTATATGATTTACTATTATGCCAACATGATGTCTAATTTTATGGTCATCTTTAGTGTAATTGGATCCATTTGAGTATTATGATTCATATGAAGTTATGACTGGAATTGGCATCATGGTTCAAGTGTAAAAAACCATACTTTTGTATTAGTGACAAATCCAAGCATCTTTGTGAACTTGTATTAATTCTATGAACATGACTAAATTTTGTTTGGTGTTATGCCTAATCAAAAACATGTTTTAGGCCTATGTTGTTATCAAAATCATATGATAATATATGTGACTCATAATTAAGTTAGATTTACATTCCACTTGCAAGTTTACATAAATATATTAAAAACCATGATTCATGTATAGGTATGTTTATGCCATGATTCTATGAATAGATTAAAAACCATGATTCAGGTTTAGGTATGTTTATGCCATGATTATATGCTATTACAATGCAAGTTCACAAGTGCCTAATTTATGGTAATTAGATCGCTATGTTGCAAGTTCACGCGTTCACACTCCCCTTTTTATGTTACATAGAATATATAAACACCATGTTCTAAGCCTCCCCTTTTTCATGTGGCTAAGTTGGGTTTAAATGTTAAACCCAACATATGTTATATTGTAGCGAACGTATAAAACGGGGGTAATGACGTTTGGGTTAAAATATAAAACATATGTGCTGGCATGTTTGACGCATGCCATCGACCTTGAAAAACAATTAAGTGGTGAAAATTAATTTTACCCAGTAAAGATGAATTTGAATAATGGGCCGCAAATATTTACATATACAAAGAAAAGAGACAAAATATGTAAATTTGGAAAATACGATGTGTTTAACCCGAGGTTGGATTGAGTTGTGATGTAAACCTGCCCGGAACCGCCCGGCTGTCCAGTAGTCACAACAATACCTATCCAATGTGGGTGGTTAAACACGGAGCCCAATAAAGACCTGAGGTTAGACTGAGTTGTGGCGTAAGACTGCCCGGACCCAACCGGCAACAGGCAGCCACAACAATATCTGTCTAATGTGAGAGGCCGAGGCTTTAATAAGACAATTAAGGCTAAGTCAGGATTGATAGGATTAAGTAAATTGAATTAATACTTAATCAAAATGGAACATGCTAAACTATACAGACTGATTGGGGGTTAGGTTTACAAAACACTTAACCAACTTAGCATGTTGGCTAGAATTAGAAAACCTAGTAGCGGGGGACCCTTTACAGCAGTAACCCTACAAGCTGTATCAGGATACCCTGAACTAGGCAGGGTGGGGCACGATTACTGGGCTGACTATAAGAGGTCAAATCGACGGCGGTGGTGCAGCAGTGTAGGTTCTAACGGGGTGCGGGCGTGAACACACTCCGACGCAGAAAAATAAGGCACTGGGCACCAGTAGTATACCTGTGCATTCTAGAATTGTGTCGGGCCGCTACCATGGGACTTGATACACCACATGGTGGGACCAGCATAGGTAACTACAACAACGAGGGCCGTAAGACACATGTAACTATGCGAGTAGGAGCCGATCATTAGAAATGGATCACTTCACCCTGATTATGGGGTGCCTGTTGGGAACTAGTTTATAGGGGTGCAGAGATTAATATGGGGTACGATAGTATATTCGACTCTAGACAACTTAACTTAGTTTATGGTGCTTACCCATTTCCAGTTTATACTTATCATGCCCAATTCTTTATTCATAGACTGAATAGTCCTAGACTTACTCAGGCTTTATGTCTGACTCTACTTTTCTTTCGTCTTCTTTTCTTTCGTTTCCCCCCCTAGGTCCACAGGGAGGGAATACCGCAGCTTGACCAGTTTTTACATCCAACTTGAAGAGAAAGAATGTATTGCTTGGATCTCTTTTGTTTGGGACTATGGCTTTGGACTGCAATTATGGGACATATGCAGTTTACTTATGTTTTTATGCTCCTTAAATAATGAAATCAAGACAGTTATGAAATGTAATGTTTTTTGGAAGTATTGTAAGACAATTATGACATGGTTTGTGTAACACGTATTTTGCTGAAATAAAAATTGATGTTGTTTTCCGCTGTTCAAAAATATGTGTATTTATATCTGTCTTGTGTATTTGTGACTTATAAACCTCCATTAAAATTAGGGCATTCCCTTTGAGAGTGACCCTAACGGAGGTGGGCTGTTTCACTTGGTATCAGAGCATAGGTTTACCAGATAAGATAAAAAGTTTTGAAAAATTCATTTCCAAAAAGAAAAATTTAAAGAAGCATTTTTAAGAGATAAAATATTATTTTATTTTAAAAAGGCATAGTCCCCCTAAAGCCATAGGTACTATCTTTTATCCTTCGTTTTGAATCTACCCTTTTTGTTTCAGCATGTCCGAAGAACTTAACTTACCAGAGGGTATACCAATACCTGGTTAGTTCAGACGATTCTTAGAAGCGAGGGCCACTCAGCCAGGTCCTACCGTTCCTCCTCCCCCAGCTGCGGGAAATCATCCAGCTGCAGGAGCACCTCTTCCTCCACCTCCTCCGTGGGGTAATACTTTTGCTAAGATATGTAAAGATTTTAAAGCTATGGGAGGAAAGGACTTTCATGGAACCGAGTCCTTCGTGGCAGCCAGGAATCGGCTGAAGGAAACCGAGGACTTATTCGTCATCTTTGAGGCAGAAGATAGGCAGAAGGTACAACTGGTAGTATGGCTACTTAAAGGCGAGGCTTCCTACTGGTGGGAAGTCACCAATGCAGAAAGACCAGTGGAAACATGGGAGGACTTTAGGGCAAGGTTTGAGGCTAAATTTCTCTCAGAAGCTGAAAGGAGCCTTCAGTTGGAAAAATTCTTATTTCTTAAGCAAGGGAATATGACAGTCAAAGAGTATGTTAATCAGTTCGATCAGCTGGCTAGGTTCGGACTGGACCTAGTCAATACTCCGCACAAGAAGGCTCTCCACTTTGTCAAAGGATTGAATGAGCCATTACACAGTTTGGCCATGACCCATATACCCATGGGAGCTACGTTTGAAAGGTTGGTGCAGATGGCATTGCTGAACGAAGAGGATAAGGGCAAGAAGGAGAAAAGGCAGAAAGCTCTCAAGGGAAGAAAGAGGGTTTACAGCCTAAGAAGACAGACTTTAAGAAGGGCGGGAAAGACAACAAAGAGAAGAGGAAGTGTAATTTCTATGGCAAAGTGGGGCACTTAGTGAAAGATTGCCGGAAAAAGAAGGCCAAGATGAATGGAGGGTGCTTTTCTTACGGTGAGACAGGCCACATGGCTAAGGATTTCCTAAAGAAACGAGGGCAGGGGCAGAGGGCTGGATCCACCTCAGGGCCACAGGTTCATGTGCTAGAAGCGACACCTCTGCAACAGCGAGGTATAAATACTTCTCTAGAAAGAGTAGTTTATCTTTATGATCACCCAGTTCACACTTTATTTGATTCTGGCGCATCACACTCCTTTATCTCATCCGCTTTAGTAGAATCTCTGCAACTAGAAACTAGTCTGGTAGAGGACCCCTTAATTGTTTCAAACCCAATTGGGGGCCCAAGTCATTTGTCTATGATTGTGTGGGACTGAAAAATTCTATTCTAAGCGTAGAATTTAGATGTAGTGCCTTTGTTTTGGGCTTCTCGGGATATGGTTTGATTTTGGGCATGGATTGGCTATCCAGTAATGGTGCCATCCTGGATTGTGAGAAAAGGGTGGTTAGGATTCTGACCCAACTCGGTAACACTCTGGAAATTACTTGTAGTCCCTCGTATGCAGTTATGCTTAGTTATCTTGAATCGCTAGATGCCTCTGTTGAAAGTTTGCAATCGGTTACAGTGGTCCGGGAATATCCGGAAGTCTTCGAAGAGGTGAAGGGCTTACCTCCGAAGCGGGAGATAGACTTCCGCATATATCTTGTAGATAATGCAAAGCCCGTTGCATTGCCCGTTAGACACATGGCTCCACGGGAAAGGAAGGAGCCCAGTAAACAGATTAAAGAGCTTCTAGAGAAGGGGTTCATTAGAAGGAGCATTTCAGAATAGGGCGCTCCAGTGGTGTTCGCTACAAAGGCGGATGGTTCACTCTGTCTATGTGTTGACTATAGGGATCTCAACAAGCTAACGAAAAAGAATAGGCACCCTCTCCCCAGAATTGACGATCTGTTTGATCAGCTTGTAGGAGCGTCTATTTTCTCCCAACTCGATTTGGCGACCGGTTTTCATCCGCTATTGGTGGCTGAAGATAGCATCGATAAAACGACATTCAAAACCCCAGACGGCTTCTTTGAATGGATTGTCATGCCTTTTGGCTTGACAAACGCACCCGCCTACTTCGTGGACCTGATGAGTAGGGTGTTCAGAGAATTCCTCAACAAGTTCGTAGTGGTTTTCGTAGACAATATCTTGATCTTCTCAAAGAGTGAAGAGGAACATGCTCAGCACCTAAGGGCAATCATGGAAACTCTGCGAGTCCATCAGCTAAAAGCCAAATTCTCCAAGTGCCACTTTTGGAGAGAGGAAGTGAGGTTTCTTGGGCATATAGTATCCAAAGAAGGGTTAGCTGTGGACCCTGCTAAGGTAGTAGCGGTACAGGATTGGAAGACACCAAAGAACGCAACAGAAGTCCGAAGCTTTCTCGGGCTAGCAGGCTTCTATCGGAAATTCATCAGAGACTTTGCAAAAATATCATCTCCGCTCATAAGGTTGACAAAGAAGAATCTAGTGTTCAATTGGGACTTGGATTGCGAGTTTGCTTTCCAACGACTAAAAAGGGCTCTTACAACAGCCCCAGTTTTGACGTTGCCAGATGGAAGCAAGATGTTCACAGTTTATACAGATGCATGTGGGACAGGGCTAGGCGCTGTCTTAATGCAAGAAGGAAGGGTAGTAGCTTATGGCGGAAGACAATTGAAAGTTCATGAAAAGAACTACCCAACCCACGATCTTGAGTTAGCTGCCATCATCTTTGCACTCAAGTCTTGGCGACACTATCTCCTAGGTGAGAAGTTCGAACTTTACACTGACCATAAATCGTTGAAATATCTTTTCTCGCAGAAAGATATTAACTTGAGGCAACAGAGATGGATGGAGTTTCTTGCCTCGTACGATTTTGAGATCTCCTACACTCCGGGCAAAGGCAACGTAGTGGAAGACGCGTTGAGCCGAAAGAAACTGAACCTAAGCCCGCTGTTTGTTGAAAGACAAAGCCTAGAGTTTATAGCCAACTTTGTCTTTAGGCCCTCCTCCGATTTTGTACCGGGCTTACTAGCATCTCTCGAAGTACGCCCGACTTTAGTGGACTCAATAGGGACAGCACAATGCGAACCCTCAGCTTGTGGAAACGATTGGTAGGCTAATTAGGGGTGAGACTTCAAGTCACCTCAACAGATACTCCATCGACGATAAGGGTTGGCTAAGGCGAGACGGAAGACTATGCGTCCCACAGACAAGGGATTTAGTAAAGAAGGTTCTTGATGAAGCACATCACTCCAAGATGACGATACATCCAGGCGGAGATAAAATGTACAAGGACATAAAGAGAACTTTCTTTTGGAGCGGCATGAAGAAAGACATGGCAGAATTCGTTTCAAAGTGTATAGTTTGACAACAGGTTAAGGCGGAGCAGAAAAAGCCTGGCGTTCTTCTCCATCCTCTAGAGGTCCCACAGTGGAAGTGGGATAGAATCTCAATGGACTTCATTGATAGGCTGCCTAGGTCTAGAAGAGGCAACACTAGCATTTGGCTAATAGTGGATAGGCTTACTAAAAGCGCCCACTTTTTACCTGTCAAGAGTAAAAGAACTGCCTCATCCCTAGCATCTCTTTACCTCAAGGAAATTGTTAGACTCCATGGAATACCCTCCAGCATTGTTAGTGACAGAGACCCTGTCTTCACAAGTGAGTTTTGGCGGAGTCTGCAAGAAGCGGTAGGCACACAGTTATGCTTGAGCACAGCCTATCATCCCCAGACCGACGGCCAGACAGAAAGAGTGAACAGTGTTTTGGAGGACCTTTTAAGACTGTGCGTCCTTGACTTCGGAGGGACGTGGGAAGACCATCTTCCTTTGGTGGAATATGCCTACAACAACAGCTACCAAGCCACCATCGGAATGGCACCCTTCGAAGCTTTATATGGAAGACCGTGCCGATCGCCCACTTGTTGGTGGGAGTCTACTGACAAGCTCATACTTGGACCAGATATGATCCGAGAGACTTCAGAAAAAGTAGACTTAATACGGAGAAGAATGAAGATAGCCCAAGACAGACAAAAATCCTATGCCGACAAGAGGAGGACCGACCTTGAATTTGAGGTTGGGGACTGAGTTTTTCTTAAGGTATCTCCGCTAAGGAACGTTGTTCGTTTTGGAACCACAGGAAAGCTAGCAAGGTTCGTAGGACTGTTTCCTATTATCGAGAAAATTGGGAAAATGGCCTATAGATTAGAGCTACCCGAAAAGCTAGCCGGAGTTCACAACGTCATTCACGTTTCGCACCTCCGAAAATGTCTACATGAATCTGTTGAAGTGGTAGAGCCAAATATCCTAGAAGAAGATGAAGTGGAACGCGAAGCAACCGTGAGGAAAGTTCCAACCCGCATATTAGGAACGGAAGTGAAAAAGCTACGCAAACGCGAAGTCAAGCTCGTCAAAGTTCAGTGGAGCGACGTCGAGGGAGATGCAACTTGGGAAATTGAAGCTAGATTACGTGCAGCCTACCCTTTTCTTTTCGGGGGTACATCTTTGATCTTTCTTTTTCCTTAAGTTGCGCTTTTATCTATCTTTTTAGGTATATCTCCTCGATCTTATCTTTTTCCTTAAGTTGCGCTTTTATCTATCTTTTTAGGTATATCTCCTCGATCTTATCTTTTAGGTAGAAACTCTTTGGATGAAAACATGTAATTGAAACATGTTATGGATGATGGTTGCAAGTGGTTGCTAGTGGTTGCTCGTGGTTGCATACACACACACAATTTAGGTTTTAGATCGGCTCAGTCACTTCATATTGCATATGCATATATGTATTTATATTCGTATATGGTTGAAGTTTAATGTGTTGTCATATGGATGTTGCATTTATATGGATGATTGTGCACTCATGTAGAATCATGAATAGGAAACTTTGCATACATAATGAGTTCATGACACTTACATAATTTTCATTAAGGAGGTCAACTGAATCAGTAGACCGACTGATTTTGCATTAGATAAGTACATGTACACACACTTCGCATATGATCATGAAGCATTAGAAGTCTTTTAAGGACAATGGATGCTCATGTTTGATGGATGAGTAGATGGATGTTTGGATGTTAGGATATACATTCTTCCTGAACTTGAAGATTTCGGGGATGAAATCCTTTTAAGTGGGGGAGAATGTAACACCCCATGTATTCTGTAACAGTGAAATTCAAAAATTAAAGTATAACTAATTTCAAATCAAAGAATTAAGGGAAACGGGATAGGCCATTGCATTCGTCTCAGAATTCTGCTGGAGATAGAGTCCGAGTTTGCGTAAAACGGACTCCGTATGAAGAAGATATGGCCTCCGAAAGTTTCAGAATTCAGTTTAAAATTCAAATAGACAGAAACAGCTCAGAAATCAGATTCGAATTTCAAAAATCGGACCGGATTTGCTAGGGCGGGAATTTTCCCCCTTAAGGCACCCAGGTCGACTGGGTAGTCGACCTGGGCTACCCAGGTCGACTGGGTAGTCGACCTGGGGGTCGACTGCCAAGTCGACACGGGGGTCGACTGGGGAGGCGACTTGGCCCCTGAGCCAGGTCGAACCCAGCCCCCCTGGCTGGCCTGGTCTATGCTTGACCGAATTTCTGAGCCTTGCCTTGTCACGAGGGCTAGGTGTCAGCTCCTGATTGGTCTCTCCTTCCAACGAATGGCTAATATTAATCCAAGCTCCATCGACGGTCCTAATCAATTCACAAACTCTATAAAAAGGACCTAAGACTCCACCTAATTCATACAAACAAAAATAAGATTGAGACCGTCATGCTGCTGAGGAAGGACTAGAAATAGCCGTCAAAATTGAGAGACGATTAGGAGACAATTCAAAAGCTTAAAGCAACGACAACTAAATCAAAACAACGCCTACAACAAAGGATAACATCTCCAAATTTAGAATTCAGATTCCTAAATTGAAGATTCGTTGTAAGTAGAGTGCTATTCCGATGTGAATGAATAATTGTGTTTTGATTTGTGTAAAATGAGAAATAGAATTGTGCTTAATTTGTGATGATAATAATTCATAACTGTATGTTGCTATGATTCTAGTCGATTTGGATGTTGTGATATAACGATTGGATGTTTGCAAGTATATGATTCATGTTGAAAGTTAACGACTATATGTTTGTGGTAGTTTATTTGAGATTCATGCAAGTATATGATTTACTATTATGGCAACATTATGTATAATTTTATGGTCATCTTTAGTGTAATTGGATCCGTTTGAGTATTATGATTCATATGAAGTTATGATTGGAATTGGCATCATGGTTCAAGTGTAAAAAACCAAACTTCTGTATTAGTGACAAAAGCAAGCATCTTTGTGAACTTGAATTAATTCTATGAACATGACTAAATTTTGTTTGGTGTTATTCCTGATCAAAAACATGTTTTAGGCCTATGTTGTTATCAAAATCATATGATAATATATGTGATACATAATTAAGTTAGATTTACATTCCACTTGCAAGTTTACATAAATAAATTAAAAACCATGATTCATGTTTAGGTATGTTTATGAAATGATTCTATGAATAGATTAAAAACCATGATTCATGTTTAGGTATGTTTATGCCATGATTATATGTTATTACAATGCAAGTTCACAAGTGCCTAATTTATGTTAATTAGTTCGCTATGTTGCAAGTTCATGCGTTCACACTCCCTTTTTTATGTTACTTAGAATATATAAACACCATGCTGTAAGCCTCCCCTTTTTCATGTAGCTAAGTTGGGTTTAAATGTTAAACCCAACATATGTTATATTGTAGCGAACGTATAAAACGGGGGTAATGACGTTTGGGTTAAAATATAAAACATATGTGTTGGCATGTTTGATGCATGCCAACGACCTTGAAAAACAATTAAGTGGTGTAAATTAATTTTACCCAGTAAAGATGAATTTGATTAATGGGCCGCAAATATTTACATATACAAAGAAAAGAGACAAAATATGTAAATTTAGAAAATACGATGTGTTTAACGCGAGGTTGGATTGAGTTGTGATGCAAACCTGCCCAGAACCGCCCGGCTGTCCAATAGTCACAACAATGCCTATCCAATGTGGGTGGTTAAACACGGAGCCCAATAAAGACCCGAGGTTAGACTGAGTTGTGGCGTAAGACTGCCCGGACCCAACCGGCAACAGGCAGCCACAACAATATCTGTCTAATGTGAGAGATCGAGGCTTTAATAAGACAATTAAGGCTGAGTCAGGATTGATAGGATTAAGTAAATTGAATTAATACTTAATCAAAATGGAACATGCTAAACTATATAGACTGAATGGGGGTTAGGTTTACAAAACACTTAACCAACTTAGCATGTTGGCTTGAAATAGAAAACCTAGTAGCGGGGGACCCTTTTCAGCAGTAACCCTACAAGGTGTATCAGGATACCCTGAACTAGGCAGTGTGGGGCACGATTACTGGACTGAATGTAAGAGGTCAAATCGACGGCTGTGGTGCAGCAGTGTAGGTTCTAACGGGGTGCGGGCGTGCATACACTCCGGCGCAGAAAAATAAGGCACTGGCCACCAGTAGTATACCTGTGCATTCTAGAATTGTGTCGGGCCGCCACCATGGGACTTGATACACCACATGGTGGGACCAGCATAGGTAACTACAACAACGGGGGCCGTAAGACATATGTAACTATGCGAGTAGGAGCCGATCATTAGAAATGGATCACTTCACCCTGATTATGGGGTGCCTGTTGGGAACTAGTTTATAGGGGTGCAGAGATTAATATGGGGTACGATAGTATTTTCGACTCTAGACAACTTAACTTAGTTTATGGTGCTTTCCCATTTCCAGTTTATACTTATCATGCCCAGTTCTTTATTCATAGACTGAATAGTCCTAGACTTACTCAGGCTTTATGTCTGAGTCTACTTTTCTTTCGTCTTCTTTTCTTTCGTTCCCCCCCCCTCCCAGGTCCACCGGGAGGGAATACCGCAGCTTGACCAGTTTTTACATCCAGCTTGAAGAGAAAGAATGTATTGCTTGGATCTCTTTTGTTTGGGACTATGGCTTTGGACAGCAATTATGGGACATATGCAGTTTACTTATGTTTTAATGATTCTTTAAATAATGAAATCAAGACAGTTATGAAATGTAATGTTTTTGGAAGTATTGTAAGACAATTATGAAATGGTTTGTGTAACACGTATTTTGTTGAAATAAAAATTGCTGTTGTTTTCCGTTGTTCAAAAATATGTTTATTTATATCTGTCTTGTGTATTTTTGACTTATACTTATAAACCTCCACCAAAATTAGGGCATTCCCTTTGAGAGTGACCCTAACGGAGGTGGGGTGTTTCAACGGGTGGGTTGTAGAGTTTAGTTTCTTGTAAAAATAAGATATCAATATGAAGAGGGGAAATGATGAGATTGACAACATGGATTTTTATTGGGTCCCCCAAACGCCTGATATTCCACGTGACTATCTTCATTTAGAGAGGTTAGTACGTTACTGTTCTAGGGTTTGCATGGCCATGTAGTGTTTGTCATGCAAAGTTACACCCATATATTTTGCCAATTTTTTATTTAAAACTTTATTAGCTGAAGAAAAAAAAACAGGTTCAAAATAGCTACCCAAAGTTCCAGGAGGCAGTGAGAGAGGTCTGTTGATCCTAACACTCCTTCTGACCGACGCTGACGAAAAGCGAGGAGAGGATGAATCTTGACCTTCTAGTTGACCATGCCGAGCTATAGGTTCTTAGACTTATTGAGCTGGCGACTGCTGGTGAAGGGGAGTAGAAAGATCCCGGTCAGCCAATGGGTCCCGTCTAGGCATCGTCATTTCCACATTCTGTTGGTCGAGGGGAGCTAGATTATGCTGATGATCATCCACAATTTTTGGCACCTGCCTCAAAGCTTCATCAGACATAACATCAAACCTATCTTCTTCCATATGCTCCTCGGGCTGCGCCATAGGTTGAAAAATAAAACCATCATGCTCATAATCGATCCCCAAGAGGAGTGTCTCCGAGCATTGGCAGGGATGAGTGTGGGACCAGCGATCCACCTTCAGTTTAACTGCACGGTTGTTAATGTGAGCAATAAAAGTAGTGGGGGTCGTAATAACTTCATCGAATTGCATCTTGACATAAAGGAAGCGGTGATCGATGTAAGACCAATCGCACTAATCAGAGTGGATGTATCTCCCCATTGGCTTTAAAGCTTCTCGAATGGCATCCATGTTATGCTTAAGGAACTCAGGAAAGCCACTAATTTTTGCCCAAGTTTCCGCTTCAAGAGTGGGTTCTGGAATTTCTTCATGAGTACTAGCTTGTTGAAGCAAGATAACAACTCCATCCTCATTGTTCAAGAGTTTAAGCATTAAGGCCTGTTCCTTGGTATTTGCATTAGGAAAATGAATAAGGAAGGAGTTGTCATAGATATGCCTGATTGGCCACACATATTCATGTCCAAAGGTTGATGCTAGAACTTGTGAGAGCATTTCAATGGACCAGAGACAATCAATGCTTGTTGCAGTTAAATATAGGTAAGCGTCCGCCATTTCTAAGAAAATAGGAAATTTTTGAGGGGTAGAAGATGAATGATCTGGAGAAGGGGGTGAATTTTCTTTTGAGGTGTTGGAGGGATTAAATTTTGAATTAGTGGATTTAGGGTTATGATAATGATTGGAAATATGATTAGACTGCTGAGACCTTCTGCTCAGATTTTGCAGGCGTGGTGGCAAATGACTGTTCGAGGATTGTGCTGACTTGGGACATGTCAGCACAACGTTTTTGGCTGTGTTTTTATCGGGACATTGCAAACAAGCGTGTCCAAAGAATGAGCAATAATAACATATTACCGCATTTTTACACATCTTTGCCACATGTCCACGATCAGCACACTTGAGGCATCTCCTTTCTGATTTCAAAACTTTCAGGGTATCCTGGACTGTTTTGAATGAAGGAACAACTCTTTTATGTTCTACAGAAGGCTTAGGGAGAATGGGTGGAAGCCTAGCTCTCGACGCCGCAACTTGGGCGTAAGTAAGTGGTGGTTGGATATGAAATGGGGCAACAGTATGAGAACTTGCTAGATCATAATTGCGATCACTAGGGAAGTGATGGATGGGTAGTGAATCAGTGTTAAGGGGAGAAGAATACGCCTTAGAAAACGAGGCTTGAGAACTTGATGAAATTGATGAAGATAGATGAAACGAGAAGGAGAGAGAAGGTTTATGGCAAGGGGGAGGTTCTGCCATTAATTTGAAAATTTTATTTTGGCTATTTCAGTGAATTTTGAATAGTTAAAATAATATATTCTAAATAATAATGATTAAAAATTTATTTTAATCGAAGATAGAGCGAATATATTTATTTTAATTTCAAAAGGAATTAGAAACAGTACGGTAGTTTGAAAAGTCAAAGTTGAACTTTGACTGAATGTACAGGATTCAAAATTTAATGGATTTTAGTGAAACTAAAAATATCTAAATCTGTTTAAAAATAATTTTCCAACGAATCCGAAAAATCGAAATTTCATAGGGGGGAATCAAAAGTTATGGCCAGTTGAATATTAAGAATAGTCGTTATAGTATAATTTATAGCCCGTATGAAAGGCCATTTCACAAACGATATCCGTTTTCGATGAAACCACGTTTGTTGGATTTGAAATGTCAAATTATTACTAGGTTTCAATTTTCATAATTTTCGAATTAATATGTGAACGTGGCAAGAGAAAATGTGTTATGTCGATTTTAGTCAATTACAATCAACTTGAAAATGGCCATTTTTCAAACGGTCTCCAAATTTGATGAAATTAATTTTATTAGGACCGTATCGTCAAAACAAAGCCAGAAATGATTATTCTGGAATTTTCAGAGTCCGTATGTGTCCCCGGTGAATTTAAATGTACGATCGAATAAATTTAATAAAGGATTTAAATTTTAAATTAAAGAAATCAGGCCACAAACAGTCATTTGGGCTGACGGGACCTAGCCCATTAGTTCCGATATATGGGTAATTAGGTAGGAACAACTCATGTTGGACTGAAATTATAGTTGTTAAGAATTTATGGATTTAATTGTAAAATTTAGAAATAAAATATTATAAAATCCTTTTGTCCTTTTCTCCAAAACTCTAATTTCCCTAATCCATACACAGCCGCCACCCCTTTCTTCTATGGTTGAAAAGCTCCTGTCTTCCCTCCTCTAATTCTCTCAATCCACTGCAAATTAGGCCTCATCCTTTAGATATTATCAAAGAGATTTTCTTGCTCTTCGATACTTAACAGTTGGATGATCCCCAAGTGGCACGAACTCCGAGAATCGTGACCACCAAACCGCCGACTTTTTTCCCCTGCCGCACCACCAGGCCACCACCGAACTGCACCCCACCTGCGGTGCACGTGCGCCATTCCTCCTCCGTCGAGGTGCCACCATCTGATCTTCAAACCACTGCACCATTCGATCGCAAAGATTAAACCTATAATTGAACTAATCTGGAAGGTTATGGCCTTAGTTGATCAGAGAAGAAGAAGGTTAATGTTTAAACTATATTATTTAATTAGTTAATTTTAAATTATTATCAACCTAAAACAAATCATAACTCATCCATACTGACTCAGAACTGCACAATTTTCGAAGCGTTGCGATCGTAGACACGAGATCTACATTTTTAGACTGACGGGATTCAATTCTAAGCTAATTCAATTTGGTCCAAAAATTGCAGATCTGAACTATTCAGATTCAAACAATAGTGAGAAATTCTATTTTATTTTTATTATTATCTATTTTAAAATAATTAGAATAAATCATAATTGTATTCTCATTGATTCGCTGTATATTTCTACATGCTATGCTACATGATTTGATTTGTATGTGATGTGTTAATGTAGATCTATTCGTTTGGGTGATATTATGTCATAATTGAAATTGCCATAAAAATGAATCAAATATTTTGTTGTTAATTTGTTGAATCAAAATATAACAAAATATTCCACAAAAATAGAGTATCACTTTTATTATATTTGGTTGGAATTATAATTGCCATAAAAATGGATCAAAAATTTTTGGTTGTTATTTTGTTGAATCAAATATATTCAACAGAAATTAAGTATTTCCTTTGTTATTGGATTGAATTAGAATTTTAAATCCAATAAAAATATCACTTTTTTTTGTTAATATTTAATTGAATTAGATTTTTCAATCCAATAAAAATATCACTTTTTTTGTTAATGTTTGATTTAATTAGAATTTTCAATCAAGTAAAATATCACCTTTGTTTATATGTTTGATTGAATTAGAACTTTCAATCAAATAAAAATATCACCTTTGTTTATATGTTTGATTGAACTAGAATTTTCAATCAAATAAAAATATCACCTTTGTTTATTTGTTTGATTGAATTAGAATTTTCAATCAAATAAAAATATCACCTTTGTTCATTTGTTTGATTTTAATTAGAATTTTCAATTAAATCAAATTATCACTTTTATTGTTATTGATTGAATTAGAATTTTCAATCAAATTAAAATATCACTTTTGTTGTCATTAATTGGACTAGAATTTTCAATCAAATAAACATCACCTTTGTTATTTGATTGAAAAAGAATTTCCAACCAAAATGAAATATACACTTTTGTTATTTGATTGAGTTATGATTTTCAATCAAAAAGGAAATATCAAATTTTGTCACTTTGTTGAATTAGAATATTCAACAAAAATGAAAAGTAAATTTCTATCATTTTATGGAATTATTATAAAAATAGAAATGCTCATGTTTTAGATAAAAATAAGTACATTACATTAAAAAGTTTACATTTTAATGTAATTTTAAAATTAAAGAAAATGTCCATGTTTTTAATCAAAACATGATTTCATTAAAAACATACCTTTTTAATGATATGTTAAAAATAAAGAAAATGTTCATGTTTTTAACCAAAATATGAATTCATTAAAATATAGATTTTAATGAAATGTTAAAAATAAAGAAAATGTTCATGTTTTTAACCAAAATAGAATTCATTAAAAATATACATTTTAATGAAATGTTAAAAATAAAGAAAATGTTCATGTTTTTAATCAAAACATGAATTCATTAAAAATATACATTTTTAATGAAATGTTAAAAATAGAGGAAATGTACATGGTTTAGAAATCAAAACATGATTTCATTAAAAATATACATTTTTAATAAAATGTTAAAAATAGAGAAAATATACATGTTTAGAAATAAAAACATGTAGTCATTAAAAGCGATATTTTAATGCCATTAAGAAAAATAGCAAAATGTTCATAGTTTGGACAAAAACATGATTTCATTATAAACATACATTTTAATGTAATGTTAAAAATAAGAGAAAATATTCATGTTTTAAATTGCAAAACATGTTATACATTAAAATTACACTTTTAATGTGATATTTAAAAAACTAGACAAGATTCATGTTTTAAATTGCAAAACATGTTATACGTTAAAATTACACTTTTAGTGATATTTGAAAAACTAGACAAGATTCATGTTTTAAAATTGCAAAACATGTTATACATTAAAATTTCACTTTTTAATGTAAAAATAGAAATGTAGAAAAAGAAATATGTTCATAAAAAGAAAATATACTTTACATTAAAAATTCACCTTTTAATGTAATAACAAAAGGTTGGACAAACATTCATTTTTTTAAAATAAAACATGTTTACATTAAAAACTTTGTTTTTTAATGAAATGGATAAAATTTGCATTTATAATTACAAAGCATATGTTAAATTTTATACGCGTTGCTAAAATTGCATTTATAATTACATTGCATACATTAGAATTTATATGTGTTATTTAAATCATATTTATAATTACATCGCATATATTATAATTTATATGCACTGTTAAAATTTCATTTATAATTACATCACATATATCAGGATATATATGCGTTGTTAAAAGCACAATTATATTACATTGCATATATTAGAATTTATATGCATTGTTTAAATTGCATTTATATTTACATTTGCACATACTAGAATTTATATGCAAAGTTGGCTTGTCATTGGATAAATTTTCATGTGAATGAAATATACTTTATTTGACAGTACATGGTTATGATATGCCAATAAAAAAAATCTTTTAATTGGCATGTTAAATACGTTAGAGAAATCGTCGAAGAGTCTATATATATATATATATATATATATATATATATATATATATATATATTGAAGTTAAATGAATCGCGTGCGGGAATTTGCATTTTGAAATCGTAACTTTAAACGATTATATCGAAAGATCCAATCGTTGGATTATCCCAAAACTGCAACTATTTGGGCCGCTTTGGGAAGATCTTTCCAACAATATAAATTTTGTTAAAATCCAACGGTTAGATTTTGAGATAAGTGTAAATCAAATTTCGATAAAAGCAGTGCCATGGCCGCCCATCGACCCGAAGCGTCCTTAAATAAATTTGGCTATTTTTATATAAATAAAAACAGCGATAAATCATTATTAAATACTATTAACGATATGAAATGATTTTAAATTATATATGCGAGAATCATTTGAAAAAACCAAGTTAAATCTCATTTCAAATGATTATACGATGATTTAAATTAAAGATCTTAAAGACGGCGATTGAAGATCAGCGATCTTCACATTGAAAGGATAACTACTGATGCCTGGCATTAGTTAGGTACCAGTAAAGGGTTAAAGTGGTAGTTGTCCAGACGTACTTGTTGATTGTCCGGATATGCGAGCACCTCTCTTCCGTATTGGACATACGGGATGAATAATAAGGTGACACCGGTTTCGTTCAGACCCAGAACAGACTTGTAAATGGATGTGTGTCCTACATTGAATTTCATTCCATGTAATTAATTTGATTTCTTTTTAATCTATATCTTTGGTGGAGGAGAATTTATTCTCTTGCTTAACACCCTTCTTTGAGACGCATGAGCTCGAATGTTATATATTGGTAGTTATCGATCGCATGGCGTGAACTGTCAATGTGACATGCTAAGATGCAATTGATCGAGCCTTTTGTTGAAAAGCAGAGCCTTGTGGATGGTGATCAAAGCATAGCCTATTTCGTCATAGCTTTGTGTATTACATTACCTCGCGAGCCTCACACCCCAGTTGAGTCAGAAACTAGACAAGGGAACGCAGGGAGTGCACACATTTCTTTCTAGCTAGAAGTGGTGTTTGGGTTCTTACAAGGCCCTACATTTTTACTTATGTAGTTGATGGAATGAGGCGCCTCAGTTTTATTGGTCGATTGTGACCATTTTATAGGTTCAATAGGACCGGGAAGCGTGTGTTCAGGAATTGCCAATCCACTAACATTATTTGCGGACCGGCCTTGCAGGATTCAAGGGTTACCTGTAGATGTGATCCTGAGACATTGCTAGAGTGTCTCGAATCGGTTAGGAGATCGTCACTAGCCTTAACTCATGATGGAAATCCAATCTCCAATACGACATTACGGTTTTGATTGTAAACCTATGTATGGCGACATAGTATATGGTAGCTATGCCGTCTATGGTTGATACATTTACTTTGAAGTATTTTAAAAACATATTAGACACTAATAATAATATTAAAAATATTATTTTCTGCGTATCAAGCATTTTTGATGATTATAAGGTAAAACTCTATCCTCCGATTTGCTTTGCATTGTGTGATGGGACTTGAGTCTTATGATGATTTCATTTTCTAAAAATAATTTTGTTGTTTTGGAAATAAATTTATTAAACTTATGCACTGGCAATCCAATGGAGTAAACCCGTTCCGCTTTAGCGGTGTGGTCCTGTGATTAGCCATATTGTTAGTTAAGAAAGATTTCTCATACCAGTCCCATGATTGACTCGTAGTTTGTTTCACTTTGCAAACTCGGGTGCCCTCTTTCCACATGGGCAGCCAAATGACAAGTTTTAGGTATGGATATTTTCTAGACTGGAGCTTGCTATGGAAGAAGATGTAGACCCTTTCCTTTTTATCTTTTTATTTGCTTCTTGAGACATTTAGACATTTTTTAGCATTGATGTATTTTGGTGAAGACTGAGACATTGTTTCTTTCCTTGTTTAGACTTCTATTTTGCTAAGTGTATCCTGTACTAGGTAATCTGATGTCTGTGATGTTATGTTGTGATGACATTTCAAATTCCGCTGCAATGATTTATATGTTATGCTATTATCTGAGATCTTTTATTGTTGTAATTATGTTATGCTCCTATGATTATCCTTGCTTTTGTATCACAGAAGTTTGGGGTCGTCACGGTAGTAGTTGTGAATATCCAACCCTGCATACTGTCATAAAAGGGCAAACAAGAAATGCTATTTTATGATTCTTTACACCTGGGAAGTTGTTATGAAATTTGTATATCCAGATCTTGGTTTCCTAAAGTATGTTAGCTATTTACCTTTGCCTTATTTGGAATTAAGCCACATACTATTTAGGACTGCAAGGATTGAATCTATTTGATATTAGACCATACACCTAGATTGTAAATCATCCTGCTGTGGAAAAATTAACATACATGAATACATATGCAGATTAAAGTGACATTTGTGTGGTTAGTTTACACTCACTGTATTTTTATGCTATATTTGGTTAAGTCAAGTATACATGATGGGTTTTCTGGCTTATTTCATGCATGGCAGTAAACTGAAATTTGGTACTACTGTACTTAAAGTTCAGGATTTTCTGTCATCTTGCATTAGATCGTGGTTGTTGAAATCATGTAGGTGGAATCTGAAATTTGTACTTGCATTTGTTGGTCTAATTTAGAACTTGCCGATTGAAAATTATATACAAAAAAACTTAAACTGGTTCACATACATTGTTTATCTTTATATTGATCGTGAATATGTGTTGAACCCCATGTATGAATTTACATGCATGCGTACAAAGAATTGCACTGGCTAGTGTTTGACCTATAACTAGTAGTAAATTACATATACATACATTACTTAGTCACCTTGTTGTAAACCCGAAATATCTTTGGCATGTGAGGTAATTTGTCAGTTGTCTACACTGCACCTGTTTTTCTTCTAAGATGAACCCATTTGATTGTGTCCTGAAACTGCTAATTGCTTTGATGTTAATAACCGTGAATACTTGGCAGTTTTGACATTTGTATCCGAATATACGGTAACAATAACTATTATATTTTAATTTGTATTTGAAATTGTTTTAGTTGAACTATGATTTAATCCTGACTCGAGTGTTTTATGTTTTTGCATGGAATGCTCGGGTCAGATACGAGCGTTGCATATTTTAGATATCAGCTTGCAAACACGAGAGGAATGCGAAGACACATATGTACGCGCAAGCTCGTCAACAAACCGTAAATCTTCTATTTATTTTAAAATTCATGTATTTTAAATTCTTTTGCCATTTATAATAAAAATGTTTTATTAACTATAATATTATTATGTATAAAAATTCCATTGTGAGCTACTGTTATTTTCTATGCTATGTGATTCTATGTGTATTTTCTGTTTAAACCCGCTAAGCTAAAATAACGAGTTATTGTTTTGAACGTTTTGAGTTGGTTTAAATGCCGACTTGGAGCAATCAAAAAGGCAGGTCGTTACAAAACCCCTCAAATCCTCGTTTATTTCATTGTTCGTAGAAATATTCAATCTAGTTATATTTGGGTTTGGGTTGTTATAATAATAAAAGAAGTACATGATTCTATTTGTATGATTTTCAATATTGTTTGGATTGCTTTATATTCATATTTTATGTAAATTCATATATTTGATTTTTGGGGCAAAAGGTTTAGATAATTTGTAAATTTAATAGGTTTGGATCTCTATTTCTCAAAATAGAGAATTTGAACATATTGTTTACTATATTTTAAATATTTATGTTTTGCATGTAAACAAACATAAGAAAAGGAACCTAATAAAAATAAGTTTATAATCATATATAATTGATATTATGTTTATTTTTATTGTTACAATAATCAAGTCAAAGTCTAAGTCGCGAGTTTATATGTTGTTGTGATTGTTTTCCCCATTTTATTGTCATATGCACACTTATGCTACGGTTGAGGAAAAAGTTGAAAAGGACTTTTACATCTTTAAGAATTTAATAAGATTGATTTTTCAAATACATGATAAGGATGCTAATCTCATTCGTTTAATATATATATATATATATATAACGTAATCCATGTATATAAATGCCTAATAAATATGATCAAATTAGGAATCGAATATGAATGTCCCCTTAGGAATTTGTAAGTTTGTATGTATGTGAGTTAATGGCTTAATTAATGACAAATAGACACAAGCTTAACCATTACTTATAGTAGAAGTCCGCTCGGAACCGACCGACATATCTAACACCTACAAGTAAATCTGGTTAATGTAAGAGGTCTATATGCCATGAGTCATTACAATTAGTATGCTACGATGCAAGGTTGGGCCCAACTTGTAGTAGAAGCCTGCCCGGAACCACCTGACAAATCTAGCATCCACAAGTCATAAGCCTAATGTGCGATGTCTAGTGCGAACACACACACACACACACACACACTTATATATATATATATATATATATATATATATATATACATACATGTGTGTGTGTGTTTGTATGTTGCATGTCTGAAATAAACCTACCTTGGGAAAAGGTGTTAAGTGGCTAACCTATCTCTTGTTGGGTATTAAGTGGTTAGGACTAGGTTCGTTCCTAAGGTTAACTCCTTGATTCAGGACCAAAGTCAATGGTCCCTCCCTTCGTGAAATAAATGGTTAGTAGGCCTTCCTTTCTCCTATAAGGTATTAAACGGTTCTAGTAGACGATAACATGTGTAGGGTAGTTCTTCAAGTAATCACCGCTTCTTATTTAGGGGCTAGGGAGGATGACCTAGGCATGGATTAGGTATACACTGCCAAAGGAACCACCGTCTAAGGGAAGAGTTAAGTGGTTAGAAGTTTACCCATAGGGACAGCTAGATAGTAACACGAGGGTTTGTCAGAGGGGTTCTTCTTATAAGAAGCCGAATTCCTAACACAAATTCTGGTAGTAAGTAGTCATTATTATTTCTCTCCCTACTAGAGGGTTATCATATATAACGATTAACATTAGAATGGGGTCTTAAGTGGCTTGAGGTCCGCCACTAGGTATTAAGCGACTAGAGGGATATCCGCCATAAATAAATATGGTATTAAGTGACTATAGGAAGTGGGTGCCCTTAATTTAGTTTTGTCGTATTAAGTGAGTTCCAGGACGTCCTCCTTATATGTTTGCGTTGTGTGTTTGTTACAATAACATAACTTGAAAAGTTTACAACTACCAAATATATGAAATAACCCTCTTAAATTACTTGTATTTCATTCACTAGAACTTGTTGGTCTTGTGTGTCTAGCTTGATAGGGGGTTCTTGCATTGTGAACAATGGCGAAGCTTTGTCTCTAACCCCTACATGTCCCGAGTGAATAAGTTGGTTATTGAGCAATCGAGAGGTTGGCCGTAAAACAAGTGAGTCTGAGGTTACCATTTATACCCACACCCTTCAAAGGATGGGTAGTGCATGCCCGTTACATTTGGTATCAAAGCATAGGTTATCCAATTACGGAGAAATATACGTATGAGAGACGTATTTGTTATTTGAAAAGGTTTTAAAAACTATATATTTGTGTGTATATATATATATATAATACTATACCCCCAAAATAAATATAATAGGAAACCTTATCCTTCTTTCCTTTTGAGCCTTGATACTATTGTTAGAAGTCCACTGAAGGATTTATCCATTTTCAGATAATAGATATAACCGAAAATAAGCCTGAGCAGGAAACCTGGCGAGGCCTCGTTACTTGCCAAAATGGTTCCAATAGTATTTTCGGACTGTGGAACAAGCCATATTGCTAATCCTACCCCAACGGAACTAGCCACTCATCCCGTTGAAGGGGAACCCATCTTCCTTCGCCTTTGTAAAGGTTTTATAAGTTTAGGAGGCAAGACCTTTTCGAGAACTGAGAACTTTGTAAATGTGAAGGCATGGATCTTGGAATGTGGAAGGATTTTTGAGGCTACCCAATGGGAAGATGAACTAAAGCATAGGGTAGACACCTTACACTTAAAAGGGGAGGCCCTAGAATAGTGGAACCTGGTTTCATAAGAGAACGTGGGTAGAGTTTCTGCATGGACAGAGTTTAGGACCCGTTTCAAGAACAAATTCCTAAGTAATGCAGGGAAGACCATAAAACTAGAAAAGTTTATACATTTAAAGCAAGGAGAGATGGAGTTGAAACACTATGTTGAAAAGTTTGTTGAGCTATCTAAGTTTGGTAGGGGATTGGTGAACACCCCAACAGATAAAACCCTTAGTTTTGATAAGGGGATGAATTCATCATTGAAGGAGATGCTTTAGGAACAAGTTACTTTTGGAGATACATTTGAGCCTAGGAAGAGGCAACCAACTTATATTTAGCTAAGAATGTTAAGGAAATTGAGACTGCTAATAAGGGAGAAGGTACTTCTGGTGATGGGAACAATAAGAAAAAGAATTTATGGCTCAAGAAGAAGAAGGGTGACAAATTCAAGAAGGAAGCCAAGACTTGTTCTTGGTGCTACAAGAAAGGGCATAAAGTGAAGGATTGTAGAGTGAACTTGGAAAATATAGAGTTTAAAGGGAAATGGTTTAACTGTCACAAAGATGGACATCTAGCGAGGAACTTCCCTAAACCATGAGTAGTGTAAGGCGGCAAAAACTATGCATTATATGTTGTGCTGATTCGTAGTAAGCCCCTAGGGATCAGGGACAACCCGCACTGGAAGGCATAATTTCAATTATACGTAATTCTTTATGTGCCTTATTTGAATCTGGGGCCACCGACTCATTTATTACTGTAAGATAATAGATTCTTTAAAACTTCCCTTATCCTTTGATGGCCATCCGATAGAGATGTCTAACCCTATCGGAGGGAATATGCGTCTTTTTGTTGTTCGCAAAGACCTGGTATTCGACATTGGTGATGTTGACTTCTTTTGTGATGCGTATGTGCTTTATTTTGAGAGGTATGGTCTTATTTTGGATATGGACTGGCTATCATTTTATGGGCCAGACCTCAACTGCGATAGGAGAGCAGTTTGTTTTGAGAAGCCATGGAGACTGCAATATAGATATTCCTTATAGGACAAGGAGTAGAATTCTACCTTATTTTCTTTTCTTTTGATTTTAAAGGACCAACCTCAATGCTAGTTGTATGTGAGTTTCCTGATGTTTTTGAGGAAGTCGTAGGACCCCCACCCCATCGAGAGATATCATTAGAATAATCATCGAAAAAGATGCGAGGTCTGTAGCATTGCCTTTAAGGCATATGTCTCTTATGGAAAGGAGAGAGCTAAACAAGAAACTCTTAGAATTGTTGTAGAAGGGATTCAATCGTACGAGTACCTATGAATGGAGCGCCTCAGTAGTGTTTTCCACGAAGTCGGATGGATCTTTAAGGCTATGTAGACTATAGGGAACTTAACAAGCTGACCAAAAGGAATAGATATCCCTTACCTAGAATTTATGACTTGTTTGACCATTTGGGGGGAGCCAAATTATTTTCTGAATTACACTTGGCTACTGGATTTCACCAATTATGATCTCAGAAGAGAAAAAGACTAAGACAACATTTAGGACGCCAAATGGACTATTCGAGTGGGAGGTTATGCCATTTGGTTTGGCGAATGCCCCGGCTTTCTTTGTAGACCTGATTAGTGGAGTATTTCAAGGAATACTAAATAAGATCATGGTAGTATTTGTAGATGACATCCTTATCCTTTTCAAGGACCATAAGGAGCACGAGGATCACTAGAGAAGGGTCCTAGGAATTTTAAGGGAAAACCAACTAAAAGCCAAATTCTCGAAATGCCACTTTTGGAAGAAAGATGTCAAGTATCTAGGACATATTGTCTCAGAGAATGAGTTAGAAATAGACCCCGCTAAGGTTGAAGCTATCCAACAGTGGAAGATACCTTGAAATGTGACCGAGGTTCGGAGCTTCCTTAGGTTAGTAAGTTATTATCGAAAATTCATTAAGGACTTCGGAAAGATTGCTGCCCTTCTAACCCAACTGACAATGAAGGAACATAAATTTGTGTGGACTGAGAAGTTTGGAACTGTCTTTGAGAGGTTGAAGGAATCTCTCAGAAGTGCACAAATTTCGATTTTCTCGGACGGAGCCAAGATGTTCACTGTTTTCACATATGCATGTTGGATCAAGTTCGGAGCAGTCCTCATGCAAAAGGGTAGGGTACTTGCCTACGCAAGTAGACAACTCAAGTACCATGAGAAAAGGTACTTCGTCCATGATTTGGAGTTAGTAGCAGTGGTTTTCACTATGAAGATGTGGAGGCATTATCTTCTTCGAGAGAAGTTTGAATTATTCACAGTCATGAGTCCCTTAGGTATATGTTTTCTCAGAAAGATCTAAACCCTCGATAGTAGAGATGGATAGAATATATTGCATCTTTTGATTTTGCCATTCAATATACACCTAGGAAGGGTAATGTCGTGGATGACGCTTTAAGTCAGAAGAACGCTACGCTTAGTGTGATTACCGAGTGGAGGCAGTTAGAGTTTCTCTCTAGTTTTAATTTTGAATCACCATATGAGGCAGCTCAAGGATTTCTTGGAGTGAAGGAGATAAGACCAATTCTGAAGGAAAGAATCAAGAGTGAACAAGACCAAGAAAACGAGTTTATGGCATTAAAGGAAAAAGTTTCTAGCAAGGACAATCTTTCCATCATTTTAGTAGATATTCTACTGATAATAGTGGTAGCTTGAGAAGAGATGGCGGGATTTGTGTCCATAGGAGTTTGGATCTTACAAAGGAGATTCTAGAAGAATTCCATAGGCCAAGCAAAACCATTCACCCCGTAGGTGATAAAATGTTTAGGCACGTGAAGAGAAGTTTCTATTTGGAAAGAATGAAGAGAGATGTGTCAGAGTTTGTTTCTAGATGCCTAACTTACCAAAGAGTAAAGGAAGAATAGGGGAAGCCTGAAGGACTTTTGTTAATGTAGAGGTTTCCACTTGGAAATGGGCACACATTTCTATGGATTTTATTCATGGGCTTCTTAGGACTAAGAATGAAAATGAAGCCATTTGGGTGATAGTGGACCAGTTAACTAAGAGCACCCATTTTATTCCCATCAAGAAGAACATGACCACCGGCTTGTTAGCCCAATTATATGTTAAGGAGTTTATTAGGCTACATGGGATTTTAGCTACTATAATGAGTGATAGCGATCCATTATTCGCTAGCAAATTTTGGAAGTCTTCAAGAGGCATTGGGAACGACCCTAAGTTTAAACACATCCTATTATTCAGAGATAGACGGCCATACAAAGAGAGTTGATAGAGTTTTATAAAATCTGCCCAGTGCTTGCATAGTTGACTTTGGAGAAGCATGGAAACAACACTTATCTTTGGTCGAGTTTCCATACAATAACAGTTACCAAGCGACGATTGGGATGGACCCTTACGAAGCTTTGTATGGGCGGCCATGCAGATCGCGAACCTGTTGGCGGGAAACTACCAACAAGGTTTTACTCAAACCATACTGTCACGTCCCAGAATTTGCGACAACTGGATTACAGAATTAATTAAAAATTTAAATATGAATAATCAACTTATATTGATACTTGAGTTAAAATCAAATATATCATTTGAGTTGAATTGAATTTCCGTATTTAAGTTGGGTTGGTTGATTAAGGATCAAAAATTTAGTATTGAAAATTTAATTAGAATTTGGTTGAATTGTATTTAAAACTCGACTGAATAATTTGATTGGTTGAATTAAAAATAATAAAATTAATGTTAATTAATGTTAAAAAATTTGGAGAATTTTATTTTTTAGATATAAGGAATCGGCTTGGGTTTGTGTATATTTGCATGTATATAGGAATTAAAATTTAACGTTCCAAAATAAAATAAAAACGAATAAGGTTGGTGTGTGGACGAATAGTGGACCATTAAATGATTAAAAAATAAAATATTGTCGTACACAAATGGAGTCGGAATACGACCAGAATAATTTTATTGGGTTCAGAATACGAAAACGAAGTGGTACGTATAAATTTTTATTGCATTGGAAGTTGCGTTAGCGGTACGAAGTTAGAACGTTACCGGGTATTTTGCGGTAGAATTTATATTAAAATAAATGTAAGTATAACCTACACTAAAAAACACCTACCTTAGTTACTTCTACGCAGACCTAATCGTTGAAGCATGCCTCTACCCTATAATATAGGATGTGATGTCGTTCTTATCTCCACCGTTTTCTTTCTATAAAATCATGCCATCCGTCCACATTTTTCTTCAATCAAAAACGTTTTCCCCTCTTTAAATTGATTATAGTCGATTCCTTTCTTGCTTACTCTTAATTGAAATCAAATCTGTTTTTCCCCAATAAAGAAAGAAATCATCTTCAATTTAATGGCAACCGAAAATTTGTTTTCCCCTATATTTTTCTGCAGCTGAAAATCAAAAACCCCTCTTTTAATTTAATGGAGTTCGCTCACCTTCTCCCATCAACTCTCTGCATCACCACCAGTCTCGAGACTCACGTCAAAGCCTTCGCCACCTATCGGAGCCACCACACTTCACTTTCTCCTTCACTTGCTTCTTCAATCAAAGCCAGCATCGGTCTTTGTTCTTGTTTCAGCATCTTAGAGCCGCCAATACTCGAATCGAAACTCAGCACTCAACCCTAGGATAGCACGGCTACAGGTTAGCATCGCTCACAATTGATTAATCATTGAGTCAAGTTATTAACCTCAGTAATTAACTAAATATGATAGATAATCTTTGATTGTTTAAACCGCTTACCCATATCATGTTCATTTTGGTTGCTGTGTCAATTGCTGAAAATATTAAATTGGTACATTTTATGATTTTAGAACCTGACTATGTTTTTACCCTCGGTATTTTGGCATGCTTTACCCTAAACTATGTCGTACCGTACATTTGGTACCCTACCTCACCTTACGTATATATGTATATACATATATAGATATGTATACACATATATGTTGTGTTGATCATACTTGAATATTGAACGGTGTCACCAAAACTTGATATTTGTAAGACTGTTCACGGTATTAACCTTCTGTGTGGATTGGTGGAATGATTTTAATCCAATTTGTCAAAGATATTGTGATTGAATTCTGGGAATGATTTAATGCCCAAATTATTGGTTTAATATATTCAGTTTGAATACCCTGTTGATAGTTAGAAATCTGGAAACAGCTGAGTTGCTGTCATGTAGTTTACAATGGCCACGAACACTATCATATAGTACATGATTATTTTTAGTCTACATTTGCTGAAACCATTCAGTATGCACTTTGAACCCATTTATATATGAATGCTGTTAGTTGATCCATACAAGTTATATGTCCTCTTACGATCGCATGAACTTGTATGTAATACACATATGTTGAAAATCTGAACCCATTTGTATTATAATCAATATGCACTTAAGTTGGAACCCTGAACCCATTGTTAATATTAATTTGAACCTAAGAACTGGAATATACACGTTGTTGTATATCATTGAACCTATATATGTGTAAACCTGAGGATATATATATATATATATATATATATATATATATATATATATTCAGCCTTTTAAATGACACATTGCCTTATTAGTATCACATGTTGCTTGCTTTACAAACAAAGTGAGTTCACTATTGAGTTGCTATTGCTGTTGCTCACACTTATACTGTGTGTCCTGAACTTGCTGTTATGACCAAGACAATTATATATATATATATATATATATATATATATATATATGTTACCCTTGCTGTTATGACTAAACCATTACATATATGTTGCACTTGCTGTTAAATATTGGCAATTGAGAAAGCATGTTGGTTCACTATTAAACATTGGTGGTTTTGAAATCATGTTGTCTACCAGAAAATAAAACCAATTGTTAACGAAATGAATATGTTGAATCAATTGTTTATTCATATAGATTCCAAACCATATGAATACCGAATCACATCGTGTTTTACTGGCATTTTAACCTATAGTTGTTTTACTATGAAATTCTGAAAATGTCGAGGAACATTCAGATTGAAAGCTATTCGAACTCGTGTGTTAAGTTGCAGTATAACTATATATGGTGGTAGATAACGTGTGTACGCACATACCCAAATGTTTTGTCTTCAGTATGCTATGCTAGTTGGTTTAAGTCTTCATATGTGAGGATTCAACATAGGCCTAAGCCTGTGTCATAAGAGGGAGGGATTTATTGGTGAATTTTATTGACACAAGAAATTTCTAAAATATTTAAATTTTCTAAGATGGTGTAATCACCTGGGATATCTTTATAATCAACATATTTGTAATCTTCCTTTTAAAATAAAATTTCACATTCCTTTTTGTTAAATTTGTGAAAAGCTACTTGTACATTTGTTTTTGCTGAAGTGTTTAAAAATTGACACTACATTCCATATTCACAATAACATATTCGGTTTTGATTTGTTCCCATGTTGGTTGTAATTGTTGTCATACATGCCATGTTTTGGACCCTGAAATACATGTCACTTGTTTCTGCACACTTGTTTAGTATCACCCATTTAAGAGTCAGCAATTGTTTAACATAAAGATAAGACATTTATTTAACCTAGCACCCCGCAAGTATCAAGTTGGTTTAGAATACTTGATTCAAGCATTTTGCTTTGTTGATTTGCTTGCTTTGTTACTATGCATTCATCACTACTGTTTTGAATCAATGACTAAAAACAGATCCCATATTTAGTTCTATGTTCCCTATGCCTCATTTCAGGTTGATTGTTTTGAGTATAGTTCTATATGACACTCTATATAGGAATGTACAAATCGGTAAAAATGAAAATAGGACATTTACCATGCTTTTGGCTTAACTCCATCGTCATATATGTGTATATGTATCACTCTGGTTTGCTTGATTTCTTGGAACATTTCCGGATTTGCATTAGATTACCATTTGAATGCTGAACATGATTTCAAAACAAAACACATGTTTTACATAAGTCATCTTGACCATAAATTCTTGATATTTAAACACAGTCTTGTTTTTCTTTATAATTTGGAACCACATGAGTCTAGTTTTACCCAGGCTATGTTCATGCAGTATGATATGTGGAACCTAATGTGTGTGTGTATATATATGTGTAGTGTTTTATACTCTATATTTACTACCTGTTTGACCCATCTTGCCTACCAACACTGCTTATTCACCTTACTATTAAGTTATTTTGCCTTGCACTATATATATATATATATATATATATAGGTTGTTGTTATAACGGTATATGCCTTGCATGGAAACTGGTACCGGAATGTATGCCACCTGCATACACTTTAAAATGTCTCCTGCACACACGTTAAAATGTCTCTTGCATACACTTTGAAATGTGTATCGCATGGAAGATAAATTAGTGTATCCTGCATACACGATAAAATGCTTTTCCTGTGATAAACCAATTGTGTTCGCCCTTTTGCATGTGATGAATCACTTGCGCACACCCTGGGCCAGTTGTATCTGATATTGTACAATAGTTCACTGCCTTGATTTTTATTCTTTACCTCACACATACGCTCGTCCCCGGGATGTTGTGGCAGTGCACACGTGTACATGTACGCATGTGCACATGCAGGCTCCCATGACATTCAGTTCTAAATAAAAACTGATATATACAGATACTACACAACTTTTATTTTTGTATATTTCGGAAGTTAGTCAACTATTATATTTTAGTTTATATTGAAGTTAATTTACTTGAACTATGATTAATCCTGACTCGAGTATTTTTACGTTTTGATGGGATGCTCGAGTCAGACCCTGAGCATTTTTGATTTAAATTTTTTAGCTTAGGGTTCGAGACTGGTGAAGCTAAGGATTCCAAAGGCATGTGCGCTCTGAAGAGCTTAAAATAGTAAACATTTTTTGTATTTTTTTTTTAAATTCCGCTGTATGGAAAGATTTATATCAAAAATTCTGATAATATATTAAAATTTTAGTTCGCTGTCCAATAATGTGTCTTCTATTTACTTTGGAATTTCTGTGTTGATTTTGTTGTTAAACCCTATAAGCTAAATAACGATCCGTCGATTTGGATGATTTAAATTGGTTTAAATTACAGGTTTAAAGCGGTCAAATTGGCAGGACATTACAAATGGTATCATAGTTGTTTGATGGCTGTGAGATGGGTATGCATGATAGGGGGTTCTCGCTCGGCTGTTTGGTGGCGAGCAGGAAACTCTTACCCCTACATGTCCCTCGAAAGTAGTGGAGGGTTGGTTGAGTCGAGAGGCTGGCCGTAAAAGCAGTTCTGAGGTATCCTTGTAAAGCCACGGTGGCAGTGTAGGCCATTGGTTGATGGTTGAAAAGTCTAGACCCTTTACAAGTGGTATCAGAGCTATGGTTTATTCGAAGCATTCCTTATTGGGTTTAAATGAATAGCATCGACACTAGAAAAAAAATTGAAAATAAAAAGGCTTCGGTATATTAATTTTGAAAATGAAAATAATTTTAAAATTTTGAAGTAAAAAAATATATTTTGAAAAAATTATTTTGAGATTATTATTTTGAAACTAATACAACGGGAAAAATATTTTGAGATTTAAAGTTTTGTTCGGAGTCCCCAATCTTCAGAAATCTTCGAATCCAGGTTTGCGAAAATTATTCTTCGATCAGATCCCCTTGGATTTGATTCTTGAATCCACCATCGAATGGTATCCAAAAAAAGATAAGTATAAGAGAATTGACGAATAAATTTCTCTAATCATGTATTTTAGCAATAAAAGATAACTGAAATTTATTGGAAGTAAGAATTCCATAAGAAATTTGGATGATAAAGGGAAAATTTGAAATCTCTTCAAAAATGAAACGATGAATTTTATTTAGATATATGGAATATAAATGAATGATAATAAAATCAAGACTGTTATATTTGGAATTCGATTATGTTAAATTGTATTACTAACTTGGTAAGATAAATTATAATTGGTTTCAAACCAATAAGGTATAATCGAATGTATGGATTTGATAGCAAGATATAAACTTGTAAATTAATAAACAGGAAGTGAATAGTTAACCAGAGTTTTAAATTATGAGAATCTTAAATGAAGTGAAGCAAGATATGAATGAAGATTTTAAAGAGATATGAACATATATTTAGATGAATCAGAAGTTAATTTGATGTGACGAGTCCTGATTCGTATAAAAGGGATAATATTTGCTTTTTGGAAGTAAATAACGTTGGAAAGCGAAAATGTTGAAATGGAATTGGAGATAAAGGAAATGGACTGGACTAGTACGATAAATTTATTCTGAAGTTCATAATATAAATTAAATGAGACTTTTCCAAAGTTCGGAATATATCATCGAATAAGAAATTATTCGGAAGGAGGTTATGCATGAGAGTCTATTATATTGAATTTTAGGAAAATATCAATTACTTTTCATTTTATAAAATTTAATTCTATTAATAAATCGTTTATATATTGAGATTAATGAAAAAACAATATTTTAAAGTTAAATATTTCAAAGGTGTGAATTATGGTTATAATCAACAATTTCCGTAAAAGAAGTAAATTCTTAACTTGAATTCGGAAATTACAAGAATGAGTGTTTTATTCGAAATTGTGAGTTTTATCTGTTTCGAAGTTAATAATGTTGTTTAATTAAGGTCTGTGAGGTAAATATACCCCAACTTGATTGACTTCATTGTTGACTAAGAAATGGTTAAAATTCGATAGCAAAAGTTAGTTAAGCATAGTAAGTTAATAAGTGTTAACAACTGAGTGGGAATAACAATGTTTTATTTAACATTTATTTTAATCCAAATAACGAATTCGGAAATGTTTCCCATGAGAATAAAATAGATTTTCTATGGAAAATAGAAATTTACAAATATATGGAAATGTTTCCCAATAATAATTATAAGAAATAAATATGATAATTGGAAATGTTTTTCAAAAGACCGTGAGAGGCAAACGGGTTTTGATAAATCGAAATGGCAGGAACTGAAGAGCGAAAAGCCATACGACGAGAATGAACAGCAACACAACGTAAGAGAAGTAGATTCGAGGAATTGCGTAAGCAATGATTTGATAAGAAATTAAGAAATGGAATAAAGGAATTTATAAACTGACTGGAGATTAGTCAAGTTGGATAACCTTATTAGTATTGATCTGATGTTTGTTTTGGCCTTCGCGGTTGATGCTTGGAGAGTTGTTCGCTTGCTAATTAATGGTCGAAGGATGTGAATGTGAAGGAATGGTAATGCAAGAATAAGAAGTCTAAAAACAATTGAAATCTTGGGAGCATAAAGATTTGAATTAAATGATGAACTTGCTAATTGGATTTGAAAATAAATTTGGTTTATAACCGATAGATTCATAAATCTGAGTTTGGAAAGATATCAAATATCTGAATGGGGCAAGACTGAAATTTTGAAAATTTAATGGAAAATTGTGGATATTCAATTTTAGATATTGGATATAAAAGTTTCGAAACCTATATGGGAAATATATATAAGAATATAGCAAATTTGAAATCGATTGAAATGAAATCTGATATAACAGAATTTACATATAGACGAGATAAGTGGAAATGTGATTTGGAAAGAAAATCGTAAATATGATTTATGAGGAGTATGAATTGAAGTACTATATATATAGTATTATATGTTTTCAAAGTAAAATAAGGAAAGTACCTTCCTTCTCCTTTTAAATTCGAGCTTAGCTGAGATATGCTGCTGGTGGTAGTAGGTTGTCCGGACATAAAACTCATGAGTTTCCATTGAGCACGACTGCTAGTGTAATTTGCAGGGCTCCAGATAGCCTACGGTGGTCGGATGTTTCCTGAGGGAATCAGCCATAACCATTGCGATCGCTGCAATCTAGAGTCGTTGGAATTCGACAATGTAGCGAAATTCGCAGGGCTACAGATAGCCTACTACAGACGGATGTTTCTTGGGGGAACCAAGCGTAACCATTGTGACTGCTGCGATCTACAGTCGAATTATAAGGGCGTAATCCACAGAACTGTGAAAGCTTACGGGTATGGATGTTTCCCGGGGGACCCAGGCGTAACCATTGTGTACATGGGGTCCACATGATAGATCTACAAGTGAAAGAAATGTAACCACTAGAGTTACTAAAGGTAGAATGGAGCCACCGGTTTAATGTGGTAGTTTGTCTTTGTGACTCGATTACCTTTATAACTTGATTGGTCCTTGTGACCAGATTTATTTTAAACATTTCACGATTTGATTCTGGGATCCTGAGATAGAGCAATCACTGCTCAATAACATAATATTGTATTTGATTTTTAAATATCTTTCATTGATTTGTCCATGACGAAATTCACAGGGAAGTGAATTCCTACGGATACGGATGTTTTATGGGGGATCCAGACGAAACCATTGTGTATCTGCGATTCATGAGCAATCAACATGTCAATATCAAATTGGTACTTTCCGTATCTATTTTAAAAGAATTTTTGAATTATCATTCACTTGTGAGTTGAAGCAAAGATATTTACTACTTAAAAATTTTAGTCGTGCACCTGGCCAGTGTATGCTTAACATCTGTAAGGACGATAATAGACTTGTCAAACTTTGAGTTATCAAGTATTTTTTAATAAATAATTTGAAATTAAAATATACCTAATTTAATAAATTAAGAAAGGGAATTTCGAGGTATTTTCAAATCCAGAACTATGAATAATAATATAGATATTTTGTGCTTGAATTTTGTGTTATATATAAAAGTCATAAAACATTTTAGATTTTGGAAAATTTCAAATCGACAATTTGTAACCTAAAGAGGAGATGTTATTTACACTCTCCCATGTGTGTTGAAAAAGATTAAATGGATTGAATGCAAATAGATTGATTTGAGGGTTACTAAGCCAAGACCTATTACAGTTGCAACGATGGATAAGTAACATTGACAAATGAGGTTTATAAAGAGATTGGGAATAATTTGAGATGCGGAAATTTGACATATGCAGAAATTAAAATTTAGACGAGATTGAGAAGAAATTATATGACTTTGGATTTGTTAGAAGATTAGATAAAATGTGAATTAGGAAATATCTCAAAATAAATTAAGATAGAAATTGGTCTGAGGAAGTGAATATAGTTTAAAAAGCAGGGAAATAAACAAAATCCGATTCGGAAGATAGAGAATTGTGGTTGATCAAAGTGGATTTCAATGAGGGAAATTTGATTTTTCGGGACAATTGAATGTGACAGATGAACAAAGAAGATCAATGGACTAAATATCGATATTTAAACTAGTTGTGTTGAAATTTCACATGGATATGAGAATTTGAAGAATAAATGGGCAGAACTCTAACGATCGCCCCTTTTCGGGGGCGAAAAGTTTTAAGGTGGAGAGATAGTAATGTCCCAGAATTTGCAACAACTGGAATATAGAATTAATTAAAAATTTAAATATGAATAATCAACTTATATTGATACTTGAGTTAAAATGAAATATATCATTTTAGTTGAATTGAATTTTCGTATTTAATTCGAGTTGGTTGATTGAGGATCAAAAAGTTAGTATTGAATATTAAATTGGAATTTGGTTGAATTGGATTTAAAACTCGATTGAAGAATTTGAATGGTTGAATTAAAAATAATAAATAAATGTTAAAAAATTTGGAGAATTTTATTTGTTAAGATATATGGAAATTGGCTTGGGTTTGTGTGTATTTGCGTATATATAGGAATGAAAATTTAACGTTCCAAAATAAAATAAAAACTAACGAGGTTGGTGTATGCACAAATAGTGGACCGTTAAATGATTTAAAAATAAAATATTGTCATACACATATGGAACCACATGAGTCAAGTTTTACCCAGGCTATGTTCATGCAGTATGCTATGTGGAACCTAGCGTATATATATATATATATATATATATATATATATATATATATATATATCTGTGTGTGTGTGTGTGTGTGTGTGTGGTGTTTTATACTCTGTCTTTACTACCTGTTTGACCCACCTTGTAACACCCCACCTCCGCTAGGGTCACTCACAAAGGGAATGCACTAGGTTTGGTGAAGCATTATCGAGGTAAACATACACAGAAATATTACAAGACAGAACATATATAAAACAACGGAAGTAAAACAAATTTCATTTACCGTATAAACAAGGTCTAAAACCTTTTACATCAAAATACATCAAAACCTGTCTTGCAATAATAAAGAAGCATAAAACCTTTTCATAAATTATTCCCCAAGTAAAGTAGCCATAGCCGAGAAACGTCCAAGCCATACAAGATGACCTTCAACAGAAGAAGTCCGAACTAACAACAGCATTTCCTCCCTGAAACTTGGGGGGAGGGGGGGGGGAAACGGAAGACAAAGAGGCAAAAGAAAACGGGTCAGTCATAAAGACTAGTAAGTACTATCTACTTCTAGCATAAAAACAGGTAAAGGTAACATGACATGCATAAACTGAAAGTAAACATAAGGATGATAACAAGGTAGATAAGTTATACCAAGATAACCGGATGAACTACTGTATCAAGACAAACTAAGGTATCATGATAAACTACGGTGTCAAGATAAATCAAGGTATCATGTCATCAGGTTTCTATCAAGTGAAGTATCTCAAGGTATCTATCATATATAATATCCCGAGGTTACTATCAAGTATATTTCTCGTGGTTCTAGCATGTAAATTTGCTCTGCACCTCTCGTACTAGTATCCCTACCCGCGTCATGTGTTAACTATGAATGTCCCTTGCCCAATGTCATGTAATGGTCCATGTCAACCTAATATATAGCATATGTAGGTTTCCCAACTCGTATGTTTCTTCCCATGTATAAGTTCAGTCCTTTGCCGAAGGCCGTACGGGCTTTCCCATGTCAATCTATACCACCTCAACGCAGTACCATTTTATCCTTGAAGTTGTTTTGGACTGCTACCCTTGATCTGGTTATGTTTTCTTACCATGAACTATCGCGTGTTCACTTAGGATTTACGCCACTTAGGACCACTAAGGATTATGCTACCTAATGAACGTTTCCGTGTCTCGTTTTGGGTTCCAGCCACCTAGGACCACTAGGGATTATGCCACCCGTCAACCGCGCCCTTTACCCCGCGTATGTATCGTGAATCGTTTTCCATGTCTAGACGCACATGTTCCTCAATGTGCCATCCGATTTCCGTGCCAGGGCAAATCAAGAAATACGGAACTCGGTCGGGAGCTTTAAGTCGTCTGCTGATGCAGATATCAAGGTCTGTTTTTGTACCCGTGGCTATGGTCCCTTATCCTAGTCGGGTAATTTGCTCCTCCTCGTGTTTTAAGCGATGACCTACCGTACCGGGTTACTCATCTATTCATGAACTAGTCCCATGTCCTTGGCTAAGAATTATTACTTAGTTATACTTAACTAAGGTTTACCACTTAGCTTCATTTCCCCGTTACCCTTGATTAACTACGATTTTCTACCTAGTTCCTCTACTAGGGATTTACCTATTGGGTTAAGTGTTTTTATTCAAGTTCATGGCTTAGCCCGCCTATGAATCATGTCAAGATTGGCTAAGTATTCAAGTCCAAGACCTAGCCCTACAAGTTGGTTAAGTATACCAAGAAGCTCATGACTTAACCCTATTCAATCATCAAGTCAATTTGGTTAAGCACTTGTTTATCTTAACCCTATCAGGTTATCGTGTTAGATTGGTTAAGCACAGATTATCTTAACCCCGTCCCCTAATCGTATTATAATGGTTAAGTATATCTAAAAGGTCTTATGACTTAACCCTATCAGGTCCGCATATTAGATAAGTATAGGTTACTTAACCTCATTAAATCATCATGTATAATTGGTTAAGTATAAGTTACTTAACCCCATTAATTTATCTTGTTAAGTTGGTTAAGTATTTGCTACTTAATCCCATTGAATTACCAAGTTTAGATTGGTTAAGTGTTTAATTTAACCCCATCGAAGTACCATGTTTAGATTAGTTAAGTGTAGGTTACTTAACCCCATCTAATTACCTAGTCGGATTTGTTAAGCGTGAATTACTTAACCCCATCCCCTAATTGTCTTGTATGGTTTAGTGTCATTAAGAAATCAAGCCCGGTCCCACTTAACCTACCCATTCGTGTCATATCGTTTAAGTGTCATTAGTCAAATTTACTTAACCTTATCATGTGGCATTAATTTAATTAATGCACTCTCAACCTCTCACATTAGACCTTGTTGTGGTTACTAGTTAAGCCTGGCGGGTCCGGGTAGTTTTACACCACAACCTAGTCTAACCTCCGGTCTTAAGCGCGACATGACCAACTTCTCACATTGGATCCTATTGTTTGTAGCCACTAGTTAAGCCGGACGGGTCCGAGTAGATTCATGCTACAAACTCAACCCAACCTCGAGTTGGCCACTTTCATGTTTGGTCTAGTGTCATATTACACTAACAACCCCCGTGTCTAGTTTCAAGTCCCATGGTTACCCCACATGTCATGTCCCCATTTAGGTGTATCATGAGTGTCATATTTTCATGGAATCTCATATCAAATTTTCATGTCATAATCACACCCGTCTATCCTACCCAAATCGTGTTTCCAACCCAAGTAAAAGCGAGTCCACATAGTAAGGATACTATGCTACATATTGGCCTCAAAACATGTACGATGCCAAGAAGGGATTGGCCACAAACATGCATAGTATCATAACGGGATTTGGCCTCAAAATATGCATAACATCATAAGGGGTTTTTGGCCACAAACATGCATAGTATCATAACGGGATTTGGCCATAAAATATGCATAGCATCATAAGGGGTTTTTGGCCACAAACATGCATAGTATCATAACGGGATTTGGCCATAAAATATGCATAGCATCATAAGTGGTTTTTGTTCATTTACATGCATAAGCCCCAAAGTCAAGTCTTTGCCAATGTTTCACAAGTTAAATGGTTCCCAAAGGTTCATGCTAGCATTCCATAGATAAAGATTCAAACTTGCAAGATAAACAAGGTTAATCAAAACATGAATAGCATGATTTAGTCACTAAGCATAGCCAAAAGTCATAGGTTCAAGCAAAAGAGGCATGACAAGGTTCGTATAGGCTAGCATACTTAGTTTAATCTCGTTTTATTCCATGCCATCATTAAAACTACCGTTTAGATCTAGAAGTAGCTAGAACTTACATAGCGTGGCTTAGCGAATTAGCATGAATCATCTCGACGAAGAAAGGTGGCTCCTTTGAAGAAGAACCGTCATGAAACCGTCGTAGCAACGTTGATTTGGCCTCGATTTGGTGTAGCAAGCTTGCACCTTTTGATTTGAATCCGATTTGAATGCATAGTCTCTAGGAATTGGAGATGGAGGCCATGATCACTCGGCATTTGGGCCGCACTTCGTGACATGAGTGAATTGTGAGGGTTTAGGGTAGGCTTAGGGGTCTTTTTATAGAGATTAGGAGTAGTTTAGGCCGTAGGATAAACCCTAGGATAGATCTGAACCCTCAAAAATCGTCACAAGCCTCCAAAACTGGGCCAACATGACGAGCAGGTGCACCAGGTCGGGGTTCTACAGGGGGGGTCGACCCAGGGGTCGACACCCATGTCGACCCCTGGAGGGGGGGTCGACCCAGGGGTGTGTGGGTTTGGCGGGAATTTTCCCGCCTTCTCTTTTTGGGCTGAATTTCAAATCTGTTTTCGGATTTGAATTTTCGTGAAACTTCGTTGGGCCATATCTCGGTCATACGGACTCCGATTTACGAAATTTCGGACTCTATTTCGCGTATTTTTCCGAGACAAACGCAATGGCACAACCCGTTTATCCTGATTCAGATTTTATAATTTAATTCTGCCTTGATTCTTGTCTTAACACGTTGTTAAAATTCGGGTTGTTACATTCTCCCCTCTTTTAAGGATTTCGTCCCCGAAATCTCCAAGTTAGGAAGAACGCATCCCACCATCCATCATCCATCTACTCAAAACATCATCCACAGGCAAACATTGTCCTTAAACGATTTCTAATGCCATTTGAACATATGCAAAACTTGTGTGTATATGCTCCTTAGCTAATGCTAATGATCAGGTCTGAATGATCTTTCTAATGCAAAATATGTTTAGTGCCATGAGTCCAACATGTATGCAAATAGTCCTAGTCATATAAGTACTATATGCGTGCACAAACGTTCATTCATATGCAACATCCGCATGATAACCCATTCAATTTCATCAATAAACAAGTATAAATACTCATGCATATGCAACATGAAACGTGACCGCGTCAATCTAGTATCTAATGTGCATTCGCGCATCCACGAGCAACCACTTGCAACCATTTGCAACCATATAAATCATTACATGTTTCAAATACATGTTTACATCCATAGGATTCTACCTAAGGTTCTCACGATAGGATCGAGGAGATAAACAAGGTAAACTCCCTACGGGGTTTGCGACAGAAACAGGACCGAGAGGATATTAACCAAAAGATAACATGCGAGCAAGCTCTATAGAAAAAACCAGGGTTCAAGGATACACTCTTTAAAAGGAGGTACAATGCGCGTGTCTAGCCTTACGTCTTCTAAGTCGCGTTTCCTTGATCTTAATTCCTCGGTGCCTTGACCACCTTTTTAACTCCATGATTTCGTAGCTCCTTGATTCCTATTTCCAAGATATGAGTTAGAACTCATTTCATTGTCGCCTCTTATTCCACTTTCACTTATCCTTTCCCTAGTATACTTGTCTCAAACGTATCCACTTACTCATGCAAGCTCTCCAAAATTCACTAGGGAATTCTGGATCTCGTTTGCCGATGCTAATCCATGTTGCCAAGAGTACTTACTAGGGTGATTCCCATAACTCATGCATAAGCGAAGCGAACCATCCGCTTTAGCGGCGAATTCTATTCGAACGAATTACCAACAACTGCATCCCGAGATTCTAGGTAACTAACCATGACAGGACCCAAAAGGTTACACGAGACTTCGAGGGTATCACCAAGGTGAGTCGAGAGTCTAACTACCCTCTTTCCAAAACCGAGAATGGCAACCCTTATTGGGCGACCACTTTATCCCTAGAATCCATCCGTAGCCGAGACATGTCATTCTCAAATCCAAACAAGTCATGAAGAAATGGACCAACTCTCCAACCAGATTTTTGGGACAAAAACTGGGATCCTCTACCATGCTAGTACTAAGGTGCAGAGACTCAACTATCCAAGCAGTCTTAAATGATACGATGATCAAGACAAAGTCTGGACGGGATGATAGAAAAGAACGACTAAACCTTTACCAGAAACGGTACCATCTCTTTTAGGTACCCTAGAAATGGGAGCGTACAATTTCCCTCTCCGATGATCTTGTCCTTGTCCTCCTTGATGGACTAAGCCATACCAACAAGTTGCTTATCCTTAAGCTCGCGTCCTTTATCCTTACTCTTATTATCCTTCCTTGTATCACGGCAACAGGTCTCTCGAGAACCACCTCCATCGTACGGAAAACACATACGTGGCTAGACAAAGATTAGTCACAGTTAGAACTACTGTGACTACAGATGGAGGAAAGAAAGGAAAAGAGATTCAATCAAAGAATCAAAGGATAGTGCTAATGGCTTTTGGGGAATAGCCTTTAAAAACTTTTCTTGAAAAATGCTTCTTTGTAAACGGTTTTTCAAATAGTTTTCAGAAGGTTTTAAAAATTTTGCCCAGTCTGGTAACCTTCTGCACTGATACCATAATGTAACACCCCACCTCCGCTAGGGTCACTCACAAAGGGAATGCACTAGGTTTGGTGAAGCATTATCGTGATAAACATACACAGAAATATTACAAGACAGAACATATATAAAACAGCGGAAGTAAAACAAATTTCATTTACCGTATAAACAAGGTCCAAAACCTTTTACATCAGAATACATCAAAACCTGTCTTGCAATAATAAAGAAGCATAAAACCTTTTCATAAATTATTCCCCAAGTAAAGTAGCCATAGCCGAGAAAAGTCCAAGCCATACAAGATGACCTTCAACAGAAGAAGTCCGAACTAACAACAACATTTCCTCCCTGAAACCTGGGGGGAATGGAAGACAAAGAGGCGAAAGAAAACGGGGTCAGTCATAAAGACTGGTAAGTCCTATCTACTTCTAGCATAAAAACAGGTAAAGGTAACATGACATGCATAAACTGAAAGTAAACATAAGGATGATGACAAGGTTGATAAGCTATACCAAGATAACCGGATGAACTACTATATCAAGACAAACTAAGGTATCATGATAAACTACGGTGTCAAGATAAATCAAGGTATCATGTCATCAGGTTTCTATCAAGTGAAGTATCTCAAGGTATCTATCATATATAATATCCCGAGGTTACTATCAAGTATATTTCTCGTGGTTCTAGCATGTAAATTTGCTCTGCACCTCTCGTACTAGTATCCCTACCCGCGTCATGTGTTAACTATGAATGTCCCTTGCCCAATGTCATGTAATGGTCCATGTCAACCTAATATATAGCATATGTAGATTTCCCAACTCGTATGTTTCTTCCCATGTATAAGTTCAGTCCTTTGCCGTAGGCCGTACGGGCTTTCCCATGCCAATCTATACCACCTCAACGCAGTACCATTTTATCCTTGAAGTTGTTTTGGACTGCTACCCTTGATCTGGTTATGTTTTCTTACCTTGAACTATCGCGTGTTCACTTAGGATTTACGCCACCTAGGACCACTAGGGATTATGCCACCTAATGAACATTTCCGTGTCTCGGTTTGGGTTCTAGCCACCTCGGACCACTAGGGATTATGCCACCCGTCAACCGCGCCCTTTACCCCGTGTATGTATCGTGAATCGTTTTCCATGTCTAGACGCACATGTTCCTCAATGTGCCAACCGAGTTCCGTGCCAGGGCAAATCAAGAAATACGGAACTCGGTCGGGAGCTTTAAATCGTCTGCTGATGCAGATATCAAGGTCTGTTTTTGTACCCGTGGCTATGGTCCGACGTGACCCCTCCCTCAACTACTGAAAGGCAATCCAAGAAAATCAGGTATGAGAACCACATCCCGGCCCCACTATAGCCCCACTTTCCTATGGGCCAACCTCACCCATGACTCGATAGCAAGAACATGGTCTGTTGGGGGTTCTCTGCCTTTCCGTTCGTGCACGATTGACTAAAGATGGTAGGTAGTCGGCGACGCGCTATCCAGGGAAAAATCAAGTATCGTCGACTCCACGCTAATCCATCCCAGTCTTTAGGTCGCTCGCTTAGCAACCAAGGCATACCCTTGGCTCTTTTACCGCAGACCTTAACCTCTGTGAGGCCGGGTTTCATGGACCACCTGCCACCTCACAGAGGGATACCAAGAGTACCCTCAAGTCCCCCGAAGCTATCGCTTCGTCACCCAGTTCGTTGGAGCCCCTTATCCTAGTCGGGTAATTTGCTCCTCCTCGTGTTTTAAGCGATGACCTACCGTACCGGGTTACTCATCTATTCATTAACTAGTCCCATGTCCTTGGCTAAGAATTATTACTTAGTTATACTTAACTAAGGTTTACCACTTAGTTTCATTTCCCCGTTACCCTTGATTAACTACGATTTTCTACCTAGTTCCTCTACTAGGGTTTTACATATTGGGTTAAGTGTTGTTATTCAAGTTCATGGCTTAGCCCGCCTATGAATCATGTCAAGATTGGCTAAGTATTCAAGCCCAAGACCTAGCCCTACAAGTTGGTTAAGTATACCAAGAAGCTCATGACTTAACCCTATTCAATCATCAAGTCAATTTGGTTAAGTACTTGTTTATCTTAACCCTATCAGGTTATCGTGTTAGATTGGTTAAGCACAGATTATCTTAACCCCATCCCCTAATCGTATTATAATGGTTAAGTATATCTAAAAGGTCTTATGACTTAACCCTATCAGGTCCGCATATTAGATAAGTATAGGTTACTTAACCTCATCAAATCATCATGTATAATTGGTTAAGTATAAGTTACTTAACCCCATTAATTTATCTTGTTAAGTTGGTTAAGTATTGGCTACTTAATCCCATTGAATTACGAAGTTTAGATTGGTTAAGTGTTTAATTTAACCCCATCGAAGTACCGGGTTTAGATTAGTTAAGTGTAGGTTACTTAACCCCATCTAATTACCAAGTCGGATTTGTAAAGCGTGAATTACTTAACCCCATCCCCTAATTGTCTAGTATGGTTAAGTGTCATTAAGAAATCAAGCCCGGTCCCACTTAACCTACCCATTCGTGTCATATCGATTAAGTGTCATTAGTCAAATTTACTTAACCTTATCATGTGGTATTAATTTAATTAATGCACTCTCAACCTCTCACTTTAGACCATGTTGTGGTTACTAGTTAAGACGGACGGGTCCGGGTAGTTTTACACCACAACCTAGTATAACCTCGGGTCTTAAGCGCGACATGACCAACTTCTCACATTGGATCCTATTGTTTGTAGCCACTAGTTAAGCCGGGCGGGTCCGGGTAGATTTATGCTACAAACTCAACCCAACCTCGAGTTGGCCACTTTCATGTTTGGTCTAGTGTCATATTACACTTACAACCCCCGTGTCTAGTTTCAAGTCCCATGTTTACCCCACATGTCATGTCCCCATTTAGGTGTATCATGAGTGTCATATTTTCATGGAATCTCATATCAAATTTTCGTGTCATAATCACGCTCGTCTATCCTACCCAAATTCTGTTTCCAACCCAAGTAAAAGCGAGTCCACATAGTAAGGATACTATACTACATATTGGCTTCAAAACATGTACGATGCCAAGAAGGGATTGGCCACAAACATGCATAGTATCATAACGGGATTTGGCCCTAAAATATGCATAGCATCATAAGGGGTTTTTGGCCACAAACATGCATAGTATCATAACGGGATTTGGCCATAAAATAGGGCATAGCATCATAAGGGGTTTTTGGCCACAAACATGCATAGTATCATAACGGGATTTGGCCATAAAATATGCATAGCATCATAAGGGGTTTTTGTTCATTTACATGCATAAGCCCCAAAGTCAAGTCTTTACCGATGTTTCACAAGTCAAATGGTTCCCAAAGGTTCATGCTAGCATTCCATAGATAAAGATTCAAACTTGCAAGATAAACTAGGTTAATCATAACATGAATAGCATGATTTAGTCACTAAGCATAGCCAAAAGTCATAGGTTCAAGCAAAAGAGGTATGACAAGGTTCGTATAGGCTAGCATACTTAGTTTAATCTCGTTTTATTCCATGCCATAATTAAAACTACCGTTTAGATCAAGAAGTAGCTAGAACTTACATAGCGTGGATTAGCGAATTAGCATGAATCATCTCGACGAAGAAAGGTGGCTCCTTTGAAGAAGAACTGTCATGAAACCGTCGTAGCAACGTTGATTTGGCCTCGATTTGGTGTAGCAAGCTTGCACCTTTTGATTTGAATCCGATTTGAATGCACTGTCTCTAGGAATTGGAGATGGAGGCCATGATCACTCGGCATTTGGGCAGCACTTCATGGCATGAGTGAATTGTGAGGGTTTAGGGTAGGCTTAGGGGTCTTTTTATAGAGATTAGGAGTAGTTTAGGCCGTAGGATAAACCCTAGGATAGATCTGAACCCTCAAAAATCGTCACAAGCCTCCAAAACCGAGCCAACATGACGAGCAGGTGCACCAGGTCGGGGTTCTACAGGGGGGGGGGGGGGGTTGACCCAGGGGTCGACACCCATGTCGACCCCCTGGAGGGGGGGTCGACCCAGGGGTCGACACCCTGTGGGTTTGGCGGGAATTTTCCCGCCTTCTCTTTCTGGGCTGAATTTCAAATCTGTTTTTGGATTTGAATTTTCGTGAAACTTTGTTGGGCCTTATCTCGGTCATACGGACTCCGATTTACGAAATTTCGGACTCTGTTTCGCGTATTTTCCGAGACAAACGCAATGGCGCAACCCGTTTATCCTGATTCAGATTTTATAATCTAATTCTGCCTTGATTCTTGTCTTAACACGTTGTTAAAATTCGGGTTATTACACACCTTGCCTACCAACACTCCTTGTTCACCTTACTATTAAGTTGTTTTGCCTTGCACTATATATATAGGTTGTTGTTATAACAGTATAAGCTTTGCATGGAAACTGGTACCTGAATGTATGCCTCGTGCATACACGTTAAAATGTCTCCTGGACACACGTTAAAATGTCTCTTTCATACACTTTGAAATGTGTTTCGCCTGTAAGATAAATTGGCGCATTCTGCATACATGATAAAATGCTTTTCCTTTGATAAACCAATTGTGTTCGCCCTTTTGCATGTAATGAATCACTTGCGCACACCCTAGGCCAGTTGTATCTGATATATTACTGTAGTTCACTGCCTTGATTTTTATGCTTTACCTCACATATATGCTCGTCCCTAGGATGCTGAGGCAGTGCACACGTGTACATGTACACGTGTGCAAGTGCAGGCTCCCATGACATTCGGTTCTAAATGAAAACTGATATATACCGATACTACACAACTTTTATTTGTGTATATTTTAGAAGTTAGTCAACTATTATATTTTAGTTCATATTGAAGTTAATTTACTTGAACTATGATTAATCCTGACTCGAGTATTTTTATGTTTTGCATAGGGTGCTCGAGTAAGACCCTGAGCATTTCAGATTTAAAATTTTCAACTTAGGATTCAAGACTGATGAAGCTGGGGATTCCAAAGGCATGTACGCTCTGAAGAGTTTAAACCAGTAAATGATTTTTGTATTCAATTTTTTTTTTAAAATTCCACTGTATAGAAAGATTTGTATCAAAAATTCTATAATATATTAAAGTTTTGGTTCGCTGTCCGATAATGTGTCTTCTATTTACTTTGGAATTTCTATGTTGATTTTGTTGTTAAACTCTATAAGCTAAATAATGATCCGTCAATTTGGACGATTTAAATTGGTCTAAATTACCGGTTTAAAGCGGTCAAATTGGCGGGACATTACAGTGACCCTCCTTCTCGGTCGATCCAAATCGATTGTTATACCGACTTAAATCGAACCAAAAAGGCGGGTACACTAACTTTGGGCGCACAACCCATCAGAACAAACAACAAAAGACTTTTATAAACATCATAATAATGTTACATCAGAGTACATAATATCAGAGTATCGAAAATAATATACAGCGGAGACAAATTTACAATAAATGTAATACAATGCAGTAGAAACAAATAAACTAACACAACGGAAGACTATCAATGCTCTGGATATAGCATTAAGCTTCGATCCAGAATAATGCTAAATGAAATAATCTGCAAAAACCAAAACTACTAGCTGCCCGTATGAAAAATATAGGCACCCAGATTTTAGGTAGAAACAATAAACTCCGAGTCAATCATGGGACTAGTGTGAGAACTAAAAACAGTTATTAAAACTTTACTTTAAAACATGATAAATCACGGGACCACGCCGCATGTAACGTAACGGGTTTACCCCAATGAATGCCAGTGCAAAAACAAAGTGCACCAATAATAGACGTATGGATCTACAATGCATCATACAGCATGCAAATTTCCAATCTACCCATTTAGGCTTAAAACCCAAACTTAGATTTTTCGAAATCCAATTCACTTTACAGAAATTATTCCTTTGGACTTTGTTTCCGGATTTCTTATTTCAAATCATTTGAAATGTATATCTACTTTATATCAAAGTAGATTTCACTTTGGGATCTCAAACCAAAATCTTTGGAAACATGAATTCTAAAATATCATAATGCATACAAACAAGTATGCAACCAAATATCGGGCATGACCCTCATACAAGGCTGTATGCGCCTCTCCAACTCGATATATATATATATATATATATATATATATATATATATATATATATATATATATGTGCACCTCCCACTATGGAGAAGGCTACATTGACGACACACCTCTCACGCCTTCGGAGAAAATCCACCACCCTCACACTTTTAGTCATCCAGGGTAACCGGAATCTTTAGCCACATACCAAATCATTTCATATCCCAAAGTAGGGAAAATCATTTCACAACATAATAACCAGAAGTGCTTTCCGAAATATAATACTTTACATTAGCAATTCACACATATGATTAGTCACCATTAACCACATAACCTTTGAGCTCGTACGTCTCGAAGAAGGGTGTTAAGCAAGAGAATAAATTCTCTGCCACCAAACAGATATCTCATCAATAGTAACTAATTGGTTACATGATGAACCACAATGTCAACCACATAATACATTTCGAAATCATTTCGACAACATTGGATTTAGCCCTCGAAATCCTTTCTATTTCATAAAACATTTTTATAGAACATTGCCTGTCCAAAATTGGGAATACATCTCTTTTCACTTAAGAAAAATATCATTTCAAAATCATTCATTAAATTTGAAATGAACTCAACAACATCCCAAAACATCTCAAAGTCAAATCGTTAAGTGTTTCATAAGATGTTAGCATACAAATATCTCTACCCAACCCAATGCTAAATGTAAAAGCATATCGTGCTCATAAACCGGTCGAGCGCAATTCAAACAATCAATCAATCACAATCAATATCGACAACCAAGCATATTTGGTTTTATACCACTTCTCATGTTTTGGCCAATTTAATTACAATCCGTTCATTCAAATCTAGTTAACGATTTATTAAAACTCCAGCAAGTTTTAATCTCACAAATCATTACTTAATGATTACTCAATCTTAGGAAAATTAATCCTTCTTTTAATTGGGTTAAAGAACAAATGTCATATAAAAACACTATTCGCAGCAAACCCAAAATCATCTTCCATTAAAATGGAATCTTCACGGAAATCATAACAGTATGTAATCAATATAAATTTCTGTATCAAATTAGTACTATAAATGGATTAACGGCAAAGCCTTTTAAATTCCATATATAGTAACGGTCTTCCTTTATAGAAGCTCATTTCGATTATTAACAAATCGAATTCCATTAAATTCCAATTTAATATTTCAAAATGGAGAACTTTACTTTGGAAAATTCCATTAATCTTACTTAAAGATTATAGTTTCCAAATCATATCTTCACTGTTAATTAGTTTAAAGAACGACTGTTATTTAAAACACTGTTCACTATAAAGCCCAAACTCCAATTTGACTTTAAATATAAGGCTCTGAATAGAAATAATATCGACTTATATTCAACATCAAATTCTGAAAGTAACGGATATCATATTGGGAAAAATTATATCTTTATCTTCCAAATTCCTCAACAATATCCGTATAATCTGGAATCCGATATCGGAATATTCCGAAGATTATTTCCATTCAAATCCATTCCAATTCATATGTTGGAAAACTCTGGTTATATTAAAATCTTTTTCAATCCAATTTATTTATTTATAAGCATTGGATTATTATTCTAGTTAATAACTAGTTCATTTCGATAAAAAAATATTTTTATTTTTTCAAAATACGAATTTTTCATCCAAAATCTTTTCAAATCATTTATTATGATTTTACACAATTTTTCCATATTTTTAATAATTTTATTAAGGCCTTTACAGTTGGCTTCCAATAACCGCCACCGAACTGCATCCATAGCGAACTTTTCCGAAATTGATTTGGACATACTTTGTAACAACCCGGAAAATCTGAACCATTTTAAAAATTTTAAATTGGCTATTTTAGTAAATTTTAAATATTTAAAATAAATATTTTAAATAATAATGACAAAAAGTATGTTTGAATCGACGTTTGAAAATAAATATAATTATTTTAAATTATAAACATGGCCTGAAATGGCGTGGCAGTTTCAAAATTTCAATTTAAACTTTGACTGACTGTACTGGGTGTAAAATAAAATGGATTTTAGTGAAACCAAAAATATTTAAATATGTTAGTGAATATCTTTCTAACGAATCTGAAAAATCGAAGTTTCATAGCGATGATAAAAGGTTATGGCCAAATGAATTTTCAGAAAGGTCGCTATAGAGAATATATCGCCCTAGAAAATAGACATTTTGCAAACGACCTCGGAATTCGACGAAACCACTTTTGTTGGATCCGGGATACAAATTATTGCTTGGTTTCAAATTACATAATTTTTGAAGTTAATATGTGAGCATGACAAAGGAAAATGTGTTTGGTGAATTTCTGTTAAAATGGATCGACCAGAAAATGGCCATTTTTCAAACGGTCTCAGAATTCAACGAAACTAGTTTTGTTGGGACCGTATCGTCACAACATAGCCAGATTTATTTTTTTGGAATTTTTGGGATCAGTATATGGCCTAGGCAAATTGAAATGTACGTTCAAAACAAATATTGAATGTTTTATATTTTAATTTGAAGGAAAACTGACTGAAACGGTCGAATAGGCCCATGAAACATATCCCAGTGTGTTCGGAATGGGGGTATTTAGCTAGGGACGACAGTCGTTGGGTTTGGATTGGAGTTCGTAGGAAATAAGGGGTATTTTTGGATTTTTAAAATATATAAATAGAAATAAAAAAATCTGATTGGCCCTCATTCTTTTCTCTCTCCCCGACTCCTTCAGGCGCGACGACAATAAAGAGCTCCCACCTTCTCTCTTAAATTCCGGCCAAACCACTCAATAAAAACTCGTGCTCCAGTTAAGGTTTTTGAAGAGCTCTTCATCCTCTCCAAATCCATATAAAGTTTGGCAATTATCATTCAACCATTGTCAAGATCGAGCTCCGTGAAGTCGGCGACTTCAACTCGCCGCCGAGCACGCCTTCGACCACCGAAGTGCACCCCACAACCCCGCGCCTGCTCGCCTCTCCTCCCTCTTCCACGTGGCAGTGGCCGATCGTCGTCTCGTCCAACGATTCGCGTGCAAATTGCAAACCTAGTTTTGAATGGTTCAGCTGAGGTAATGGCCTATTTTATTTTAAACTGATTATAGTACTTTAAAGCGCTTAGATTTTTGATTTTACTGTAAAAATCATATCTTTCTTGTTTGTTGACGAAATCCAGTGAAACAAGAGGTAGTGGACTCGTGAGGACGTCTTCTACATTATAGAAGAGACCGCATATTTTTCTGAGCCTTCTGCAATTTTTGGTGGAGTGGAACCCAATGTGAGATTTGTAAATTATAAACGATATGGAAAACGACGATGTATAAATTATATAGTCGACGTATGAGTTATATAAGCGTTGTACACCACATGTATAAGCATTGTATAAGTTGTATGTTCGATATATAAGTTATATATGCGTTGTAAAAGTGATATATGAGTTGAAATAAATTGAAATGAAATCAAAATATAGTTATATACATATCTATATATATATATATATATATGTATGTATGTATATATGAGTACTCCTCTCGTCTACAGACCATGGACGACATATATTTGGTTGTGATATTGTTTGGATTATTGGTTGGTGTGAAATTTGGTGAATATCATGAAAGGTTGATTTTAAATTATTGATTGTGATTGAAATCCCATTAGGACAATTATATGGGAAAATTCGTCTGCGTACAAACTAGATATTGAAAATCCCCACTGTTAAAAACCGCGAGGTTTTAAGGTAGAGCGAGGAGCCGTACTAGGGACGGTGCCGGTTTTAACTACCCTGCCGTTATGCGGCCGAAACTTTCAGTAATATTCATGTGTTAGAATTATTTTCATGTGTTGAAACTATATTCATGTGTTGAATAGAAATTCATGTGTTGAATGAAGTTCATGTGTTGAATAAATTCTTTGAAATATAAAAATCACATTTTTATTATATATATAGACTATATAAAATATTAGTATTTTAAATAGATTGTTTTAACACCAAAAATAACATTTTTACCTTACATATGAACTATATAAAATAATCTTGTTTAGAAATAAATTGTTTGACAATAAAGATCATATTTTTATTGTATAAATATAAATTATCGAACTATATTCATGTGTTGAATAGAAATTCATGTATTGGAACCAAAATCATGTGTTGAAACTATATTCATGTGTTGAATAGAAATTCATGTGTTGAATAAATTCGTTGAATAAACTATAGAAAATATTCATGCATTGAATAAAAGAGGAGAACGATAAAAATCATATTTTTATCGTATGTGTGAAGTCGAAAACATTCATGTGTTGGATATATAGATTAAACAATAAAATCTACATTTTTATTGTGAATATAAAGTGCTAAAAATAGTGATTTCAAACGATTAGTGCGGGAGGTTCGACCATCGGATTTTCCTGAAATTGAAACTGTTGGTTCGCTTTGGTAATATCTTTCCAACGACACCCACTTTGTGAAGATCTAACAGTTGGATTGTCTGGAATGTTTAATTCAAATCTGAAGAAAAACAGCGCCAGAATCGATTATACATATATATATAATTAAATTAAATCGAATAACGACGTTGCACTTCGTATTTTGAAATCGTAATTTCAAACGATTGTACCGGGAGATCCGACCGTCGGATTTTCCCAAAACTAAAACCGTTGGATACATTTTGAAAGGATCTTTCTAGTGTTGTGAAATTTGTGAAGATCCAACGGTTAGATTTTCAGATATGCATAAATCAAATCTGAAGAAAAAAAGCGCAACGACCGCGTTATGACCTGAAGCGTCGTTTGAATGAATTGGCTATTTTTAAATAAATAAAAATAGCGATAAATCATGATAAAATATTATAAACGATATGGAATGGAAATAAGCTGAATTTGCTTGGTTTATGTGATATTTGATGGTTGAATGTGTTTGGCGTGAAAATTACATTAAAGAACAGAATTAGTGATATCGAATAATTTAACCATTGAAATGAATTGATATGAAATCCTAAATATACGTGAATTATTTGAAAAGGCCGAGTTGATTCTCATTTCTAATAATTGATCGACGATTGAAAGTCGAAGATATAAAGACGGTGCAAGACCGATGATCTTCACGTCGAATGGAGGGGTGCTAGTGATGCTCATGATAGGAGTAGCTACCTTGAAGGGGATGAAGTAGTAGCCGTCCGGACGTACTTGTTGATTGTATGGATATGCGAAGTATTGAGTGCCTCCGATTTCGTTCAGACCCACAACAAACTTGTAAATTGACTGTGTGTCTGACATTGGATTTTGTTCTGTGCTGATTGATCTCTATTAAATATATATATCTGTTTGGCAGCGGAGAATTTATTCTCTTGCTTAACGCCCTTCTCTGAGACGTACGAGCTCAGAGGTTATATATCGATAGAAATCAGTCGCATGGGGTGAATTACCTGTGTGGCACGCCTAAGTTGCAGATGATCAAGGCTTCTGTTGAAAAGCAAAGTCTTATGGTTGATGATCAAAGCACGGCATGTGTGGCATAACTTTGCGTATAGCGTTGTTTCGCAAGCCTCACACCCCGGTATGAGCTAGAAACGGGAGAGGACATCAGGGAGGACATGCGTTTCCTTCTAGCAAGGAGTGGTGCTTTGGGTTTTGCACGCCCGGTTATTTTACTTATGTGGATGATGGAAAGAGAGGCCTCGGTTAGTGAGGTCTCTTTAGAGCCGAAGATTTGGTCGGATATGACCAGTGACGCCCCATAGGGCGGGGAAATGCAGTGTTTAGGCATTTTAATCCACATCGGTGGAGCGACCCTGACGATCCAAGGGTCGATGCGTTATGATCCTGAAAAACGGGCTAGAGCGTCTCGAATTCGGTAAGGACGGTCTTTTGCCTTGGTTCATGACGGAAATCCAATTTCCAAATACGATACCGTGCGGTTTTGATTGTATACCTATATATGGCGACATAGTGGTAAAGTGCATTAACGCCGTCTATGATTGATACTTATGATTTGAAATTGTTTTTGAAACATATAAACACTAGTAATAATATCAAATGCTTTTGTTTTATTCGTATCAAGCATATTTTGTCCATTATAAGGTAAAACTCTATCCTCCGATTTGTGTTGCATTGTGTGATGGGAACTGAGTCTTATAATGGCTTCATTTTTATAAAAAGCATTGCGATGTGTAAAAGATTTAATTGTTTTGAAGCACTAGCCATCCAATGGAGTAAACTCGTTCTGCGAAAGTGGCGTGGTCCTGTGATTGGCCATATTATATACTGTGTTAAGTAGATTTCTCATACCAGTCCATGACTGACTCATAGTTTGTTTCATTTGCAAACTCGGGTGCCCAATTTCTACACGGGCAGCCTTGTATTTAGGTTTTAGCAGACTCTTTCTGGATAGTTGGAGCTGAAGATGGATTCTATCATTTATCTATTTTTATGCTTTTTAGCTCCTGTTGTACATATTATGTTTTGTTTCCGCTGTAGACATTTATGTATAGCTGGACTGTATTTGTACTAAGTATGATCCTGTCTACTGTGTAACTCTGATGATTATGTTTATCCAGTGTAGTCTATTGTACATTATCTGGTGTATTTATTTATTTTTGTTCTGCTATTATCTGTTTATGTGTTATATTCCAAAGATTACCCTCGCCACCGTTGTACGGGGTTTGGGGTTGTCACAAACGTGGTATCAGAGCTTTGGTTAAGCTTAGTTCTAGAATATAACATATTAATGAACTCGTCAGAAATAGAACCAGTAGTGTTCTAAGACGAATAACTCATTACAGATAGGATCAGTAATATCCTAGCATGAGTATAGCAGAATGAAATACACCCTAATAGACACATTTACATTCAAGTATATGCTTCTATGTTTTGAAATACCTTTTCTGTTGACACTGACACTTGGTCTGCTATTTGCGGACGCACTAGAAAATGAGTGGCAGAAACAGAAAAGTAAGGTAGACCCAAATATTGAAGCTCTAGTAAAGAGGTATCGAAATCTGGGTGGATCACCATTCTAGGGCAAAGAATCCATTATGGAAACACAAGCTTGGATTCGTTCTGCTGAGTAAATCTTTGAAGGTCTAAAGCTAAGAGATGACCAGAAAAGATTACTGGCATCTTGGGCACTCAATGACGAAGCTTTATTCTGGTGGGATTTGATTATTGAGAATAATCAAGAAGGTAATATTACCTGGGATCGATTTAAGGAGATTTTCAGTGAAAAATTTATTCCTCCAGAAGCAACTGAGAGGTTATGTGATGAATTCTGTTATTTGATACAAGGAGATATGACCATTCCAAAATACAATAAGAAATTCAATGAACTTTCTCATTTTGCCCCTCATCTAATTCAAGATCCAAAGAGGAAGAATCTGAGGTTTATTAATGGCCTTCAAAGAAAGTACTAGAATAAAGTACTGGGGCATGTGAAGCTTCCTTTTTCTGAAATGATATACATGGATTATCAGTATGAAGATCTAAATAATCGAGGTCTTTTAGTCGATGAAGAGGAAGTCAGTTTGAGCAACAAAAGGAAAACTGAAACTGATAGCCCAGAGACAAGCACACAGCTTAAGGTCAGTACGAAGCCTGAGTCCAGAAAGAAGCCTAGATTCAATCGGGAAAGTGTTATATCTGAGAAAGGACCTGTAAAGACTGTAATATGCAATAACTGCAAGAAGCCAGGGCACTTGCCGGTAAACTGTGGACCCTTAAAGAAATGAAAGAGGGATAAAATTAAATCCAAGAACAAGTTTCTAGGAAATAGAAAATGCAGTCAATGCCATCGGACTGGCCATCTTGAAAAGGATTGCCGGCTCTTAAGGAAATCTGAAGTGATTCAGGTAAATGAAGTGGCAGAAGTTCCTAAAACCTCATCTAGTCAGGCAAGATCAGATGTGTTAGAAGGCAAGCTTACTGTTAAAAACATTCCGGTTAAAGTACTATTTGATACAGGTGCGTCGCAAAGCTTTGTTGCAAAGAATGCAGTTAAGAAACTGGATTTGAATTTGAATTTGAAAAGGCGAAGATTAAATCAGGCAATTATATAACCATTCCATGTGAAGGTCCGAATTCTGTTAGAAAAGACATCTGGGCAGCTATAGATGTTTCTCCTGCACAGATAGAACGTTTTCCTGTCGTTCCGGAGAATATTTCGGTCGACATTGAAAATATTCCTGTTGTCAAGAACTATGCGGACGTGTTCGAAGAAGTTGTTAGCTTACTGCCGAAGAGGGAAATTGATTTTAAAATCTCTTTGGTTCCAAATGCAAGGCCAGTAGTTCACGCTATTCGAAGAATGACCTTGAAGGAGAAAGAAGAGTTAGACAATCAAACCCGAAGCTTCTATGGAAAGGTCTAATCAGGCCAAGTTTCTATGATTGGGGAGCAGCTGTGGTATTTGTTCCAAAGTCAGACGGTACTCTCAGACTGTGTGTAGATTATCGTGACTTGAATAAGCAGACGCTGAAGAACAAATATCCATTACCACGGATTGATGATTTGTTGGATCGATTAAATGGCGCGCAAGTACTTTCCCGAATGGACCTAGCTATATGTTTCCATCAACTTCATATTGCCGAAGATTGTGTTCCTTTGATAGCATTCAGGGGTCCAGACTTATTCTATGAGTAGTTAGTAATGTCGTTTGACTTATGTAAAGCTCCAGCTTATTTTGTCGATCTAATGAACCGGGTATTCATAGGAGTATTGAATAAATTTGTTCTGGTTTTCGTTGATGATATATTGATCTTCTCTAAATCGGAAATCGAGCATGAAAAGCATTCGGAATAAGTGTTAGAAATTCTGAGAAAGAATGTTTTGAAAGAAAAAATTTCCAAATGTACATTATGGCAAGAAGAAGTCAAATTTCTTGGCCATGTTGTGTCAAAGAAAGGAATTTCAGTGGATCACAGTAAAATCACTACTATTAAGAATTGGAAACAGCCTCGAACGCCCACAGAAGTCAGAAGTTTTCTTGGATTGTCTAGTTATTATCGGAAGTTCGTTAAGAATTTTTTGAAGATATCCAGTCACTTAACAAAGCTTACTAAGAAACATTCGAGATTCAACTGGACTCCCGAATGTGAGGCGGCTTTCCAGTAACTGAAGTTAAAATTGACGACTGCTCCAGTGCTCACAATTATTGATGGCAACCAAGACCTGAAAGTCTGGACTGATGCTTCTAAAGAAGGCCTTGGCACAGTGTTAATGAAAAGAGGCCATGTAGTCGCTTATGCTAGCCGTCAATTGAAACCACATGAAAAGAATTATGTAACTCACGATCTTGAATTGCTAACTATCGTGTTTGCTATGAAAATCTGGAGGCATTACCTATTGGGTGAAAAGTTCGAATTATATATTGATCATCAATCGTAGAAGTATTTATTCACCCAGAAAGATCTGAATATGAGGTAGCAACGTTGGTTAGAATTTCTCGTGGCATATGATCTTGATATTTTATATACTCCGGGGAAAGCCAATGTTGTGGATGATGCGCTCAGCAGGAAGAATGTGATTATCGCCAGTATTATCATTACACCATCATTGATTGATAAAATAGCTATTCTTCAGAAAGACGATAGTTTCGTTAAAGAGATGATCAAAAGAATTCAAAAGGGCGAAGTCTCCGGTTTCCAAGTGGATAGCGCAGGAGTTCTGAGATTGAAAGAAGGATTTGTGTTCCCGACAACATTGAGCTCAAAAAAGAAGTATTGGACGAGTGTCACAAGTCCAAGTTGTGTATCCACCCAGGGATTAGTAAAATGTACAATGACCTCAAGCGAACTTTCTGGTGGAAGGCAATGAAAAGAGATATCTCTATATATGTTAGCCGATGTCCTACTTGTGAACAAGTCAAAAGCGATCAGCAGAAGCTCGCCGGATTGTTGCAACCTTTGGAAATTCCAGGTGGGAAGTGGGAACATATTTCTATGGATTTCATAGATGGTTTGCCCAGAACCAGGAATGGAAATGACAGTATTTGGGTGATCGTAGATCGTTTCACGAAGACTGCCCATTTCATACCTGTCAAATTAAATAGAACTGCTCAGAGTCTGGCGCAGGTTTATTTCAAAGAAATTGTTAGACTGCACGGGGTTGCTATGAGCATCATTAGTGACCGATACCCGATTTTTGCTAGTAAATTCTGGGAAGCATTCCAAGCAGAATTGGGAACGAAGCTGAACTTGAGCACCGCATATCATCCTCAAACAGACGGTCAAACTGAGAGGGTGAACCGTATTCTTGAAGATTTATTGCGGGTTTGTGTTATTGATTTTGACGGATTATGGGAAGACCATTTGCATTTGGCCGAGTTCTCATAAAACAACAGCTACCAAGTGAGCCTAACAATGTCACCATTCGAAGCATTGTATGGTAGACCGTGCTGATCTCCTGCTTGTTGGGTAGGACCTGATGATAGACTTGTATTGGGACTAGATATGATTCGCGAAGCTGCGGACAAAGTCAATTCGTTAAGAAACGATTACTAGCCGCTCAAAGCCGACAGAAAAGCTATGTTGATAAGAGAAGAAGAGATATAATATTTGCTGTTGGCGACCACGTGTATTTGAAAGTATCTCCGATGAGAGGAGTAGTCCGATTCAGTAAAACAGGGAAATTGGGGTCCAAATTTATTGGCCCGTTTCCTATTCTGGAACAGGTTGGAACTTTCGCTTATAGGGTTCAATTACCTGCTTGGTTGCCTGGAGTACATAATGTGTTTCATGTATCTCAACATCGAAAGCATGTTCATGATCCAGACTTGATCATAGAAGAAGCAACGCAATGGGATATAGAAATTACTCCAGAGTTGGCTGTGAGAAGAGAGCCGCTAAAGATTATTGGAAAAGAAACCAAAGAGGTGAGGAATAAGAAGGTTCACTTAGTCAAAGTGCAACGGAGTTGAGATCCGTGAGATTGTACTTGGGAAACAGAGGAAAGCATTAAGAAAGCCTATCGGTAGTGCATGGTGGATATCTCTGATTGACTCTGGTGCAAGGTACATTTATCATATCTTTGCATTACCATTTTTTTCTCTACTTTGCTGTTGTTTTCTTTTCATGCATGTAAACTTTTTAATTATAAAGTCTGAATGTTTTCAAAAGAGTATATGAATTATTTGATGTATTTTTGAAAAGTTAAAAACAAATTGATAGTTGGTTGTGTTGTGTGATTGTGGATTTGATTAATTAAATTATTAGGATGATAGTTAATTTAACAGTAAGAGAATGAAGTTAAATATATGCAATTGATCCAATATTGAACTGATTTAGAAATTGATAGAAATATATACATGTACATTATATATGTGTGAACAGGTTATGGATAAACAGCTAAGCAGAGGAATAGAATTGTTTGCCCGACAAATAGGTACATTTTTATTGTATTTCTTGGGATTTGATGATTATATGACCCGATTGGCTTTTCATTTTTCTTTTGGATTGGTGAGGGCCATGCGAGGCTATTTGAAATATCCTGAAGCTCCCCGTACAAAGGAGGTTATGGCGAAATTTTTCGAAAATTTAGGGTGTTAGCCAAATTTTTGAAGAATTTGAAAATGCTTAGAAACTGAAAAGTTGGAGAATGGAAGCCAGAAGGAAAGTAGAGTTGGTTAATTAAACCACTTTCGACATTGTTCCTTTTCGGGGACGAAAAGTTTTAAGTGAGGAAGATTGTAACAATCCGGAAAATCTGAACCAGTTTAAAAATTTTTAATTGGCTATTTTAGTGAATTTTAAATATTTAAAACAATTATTTTAAATAATAATGACGAAAAGTATGTTTGAATCGACGTTCGAAAATAGATATAATTATTTTAAATTATAAACATGGCCTGAAATGGCGCGACAGTTTCAAAATTTCAATTCAAACTCTGACTGACTGTTCCGGGTGGAAAACAAAATGGATTTTAGTGAAACCAAAAATATTTAAATCTGTTAGTGAATATCTTTCTAATGAATCTAAAAAATCGAAGTTTCATAGCAGGGATAAAAAGTTATGGCCAAATGAATTTTCAAAAAGGTAGCTATAGTGAATATATCGCCCTTGAAAATAGACATTTTGCAAACGACCTCGGAATTTTATGAAACAACATTTGTTGGATCAGGGATGTCAAATAATTGCTAGGTTTCAAATTTCATAATTTTTGAAGTTAATTTGTGAGTGTGGCAAAGGAAAATGTGTTTGGTGAATTTCTGTTAAATTGGATCGACCAGAAAATGGCCATTATTCAAACGGTCTCCGAATTCGACGAAACTAGTTTTGTTGGGACCGTACCGTCACAACATAGCCAGATTTTCTGGAATTTTTGGCATTAGTAGGTGGCCCCGGCAAATTGAAATGTACGTTCAAAACAAATATTGAATGTTTTATATTTTAATTTGAAGGAAAACTGAATGAAACGGTCAAATGGGCCTACGAAACATATCCTAATGTGTTCAGAATGGGGGTATTTAGCTGGGGACGATAGTCGTTGGGTTTGGATTGGAATTCGTAGGAGATAAGGGGTATTTTTGGATTTTTAAAATATATAAATAGAAATAAAAAAAATCTGATTGGCCCTCATTTTTTTCTCTCTCCCGACTCCTTCAGGCGCAATGACGATAAAGAGCTCCCACCTTCTCTCTTAAATTCCGGCCAAACCACTCAATAAAAACTCGTGCTCCAGTTAAGGTTTTTGAAGAGCTCTTCATCCTCTCCAAATCCATATAGAGTTTGACAATTATCGTTCAAACATTATCGAGATCAAGCTCCGTGAAGTCGGCGACTTCTACTCACCGACGAGCACGCCTCCGACCACCGAAGTGGACCACATCACCCCGTGCCTGCTCGCCTCTCCTCCCTCTTCCACATGGCAGTGGCCGATCGTCATCTTGTGCAAAGATTCTCGCGCAATTCGCAAACCTTGTTTTGGACGCTTCAGCTGAGGTAACGACCTATTTTATTTTAAACTGATTATAGCACTTTAAAGCGCTACGGTTTTTGATTTCACTGTAAAAATCATATCTTTCTCATTTGTTGATGAAATCCAGTGAAACAAGAGGTAGTGAATTCGTGAGGACGTCTTCTACATTCTAGAAGAGACCGCATATTTTTATGAGCCTTCTGCAATTTTTGGTGGAGTGGAACCCAATGTGAGATTTCTAAATTATAAACGATATGGAAAACGACGATGTATAAATTATATAGCCGATGTATGAGTTATATAAGCATTGTACACCACATGTATAAGCGTTGTATAAGTTGTATGTTCGATGTATAAGTTATATATGTGTTGTAAAAGTGATATATGAGTTGAAATAAATTGAAATGAAATCAAAATATAGTTATATATGTATATCTAAATATATATACTCCTCTCGTCCACAGACCACGGACGATATATATCAGTGTTTGGATTATTATTTGTGTGAATTTGATGAATATCATGAATGGTTGATTGTAATTGAAATCCCATTAGGAATAGTATATGGGACAATTCGTCTGCGTACGAACTTGATATTGAAAATCCCCATTGTCATAAAACTGCGAGGTTTTAATGTAGAGCGAGGAGCCGTACTAGGGATGGTGCCGGTTTTAACTATCCTGCCATTATGCTGCCGAAATTTTCAATAATATTCATGTGTTAGAATTATTTTCATGTGTTGAAACTATATTCATGTGTTGAATCGAAATTCATGTGTTGAATGAAGTTCATGTGTTGAATAAATTCTTTGAAAGATAAAAATAACATTTTTATTATATATATAGACTATATAAAATATTAGTATTTTAAATAGATTGTTTTAACACCAAAAATAACATTTTTACCTTGCATATGAACTATATAAAATAATCGTGTTTTGAAATAAATTTTTTAACAATAAAGATCACATTTTTACTGTATAAATATAAACTATCGAAATATATTCATGTGTTGAATAGAAATTCTGTGTTGGAACCAAAATCATGTGTTGAAATTATATTCATGTGTTGAATAGAAATTCACATGTTCAATAAATTCTTTGAATAAACTATAGAAATTATTCATGTGTTGAATAAAGGACTAGAATGATAAAAAACATATTTTTATCGTATGTGTGGAGTCAAAAACATTCATGTGTTGAATATATAAATTGAACAATAAAATCAACATTTTTATTGTGAATATAAAGTGTTAAAAATAGTGATGTGTTGAAATAAATATATTTGATGATAAAAATATCATTTTTATCAAATATATGAAATGAATATAGTTTTGAAATCGAAGAATGAATTATATTCATATATATTTATATAAATATAATTAAAATAAATCGAGTAAAGAAGCTGCAGTTCATGTTTTGAAACCGTGATTTCAAACGATTAGTGCGGGAGATCCGACCATCGGATTTTTCCGAAACCTAAACCGTTGGGTTCGCTTTGGAAATATCTTTCCAACGACACCCACTTTGTGAAGATCCAACGGTTGGATTGTTTGGAGTGTTTAATTCAAATCTGAAGAAAAATAACGCCAGAATCGATTTTATATATATATATATATATATATATATATAGTTAAATTAAATCGAATAACGATGCTGCAGTTCATATTTTGAAATCGTAACTTCAAATGATTGTACCGGGACATCCGACCGTCGGATCTCCCCAAAACTGAAACTGTTGGATTCGTTTTGAAAGGATCTTTCTAATGAAATGAAATTTGTGAAGATCCAATGGTTAGATTTTCAGATATGTGTAAATCAAATCTGAAGAAAAACAGCGCCATGGCCGTGTTATGGCCTGAAGCATCGTTTGAATGAATTGGCTATTTTTAAATAAATAACAATAGCGATAAATTGTGATAAAATATTATAAATGTTATGGAATGGAAATAAGCTGAATTTGCTCGGTTTATGTGATATTTGATGATTGAATGTGTTTGGCGTGAAAATTACATTAAAGAATAGAATTAGTGATATCGAATAATTTAACCATTGAAATGAATTGATTTGAAATTCCAAATATGTGAATTATTTGAAAAGGCTGATTTGATTCTTATTTCAAATAATTGATCGATGATTGAAAGTCGAAGATATGAAGACGGTGCAAGACTGATGATCTTCACATCGAATGGAGGGGTGCTACTGATGCTCATGATATGAGTAGCTACCTTAAAGGGGATGAAGTAGTAGGCGTCCGGACATACTTGTTTATTGTATGGATATGCGAAGTATGGAGTGCCTCCGGTTTCGTTCAATCCCAGAACGAACTTGTAAATGGACTGTGTGTTTGACACTGGATTTTGTTCTGTGCTGATTGATCTCTATTAAATATATGTCTGTTTGGCGGCGGAGAACTTATTCTCTTGCTTAACGCCCTTCTCGGATACATACGAGCTCAGAGGTTATATATCGAGAGAAATCAGCCGCATGGGGTGAATTGCCTGTGTGGCACGCCTAAGTGGCAGATAATCAAGGCTTGTGTTGAAAAGCAAAGTCTTGTTGTTGATGATCAGAACACGGCCTGTGTGGCATAGCTTTGCGTATAGCGTTGTTTTGTTAGCCTCACACCCCTATATGAGCCAGAAACGGGAGAGGACATCAGGGAGGACATGCGTTTCCTTCTAGACAGGAGTGGTGCTTTGGGTTTTGCACGCCCGGGTATTTTACTTATGTGGATGATGGAAAGCGAGGCCTCGGTTAGTTCGGTCTCTTTGGAGCCGATGATTTGGTCGGATATGGCCAGTTGCGCCCCATAGGGCGGGGTAACGCAGTGTTCAGGCATTTTAATCCACATCGGTGAAGCGGCCCTGACGATCCAAGGGTCGATGCGTTATGATCCTAAAAAACGGGCTAGAGCGTCTCGAATTCGGTAAGGACGGTCTTTTGCCTTGGTTCATGACGGAAATCCAATTTCTAAATACGATACCGTGCGGTTTTGATTGTATACCTATATATGGCGACATAGTGGTAAAGGGCATTAACGCCGTCTATGATTGATACTTATGATTTGAAATTATTTTTGAAACATATAAACACTAGTAATAATATCAAATGCTTTTGTTTTATTCGTATCAAGCATATTTTGGCCATTATAAGGTAAAACTCTATCCTCCGATTTGTGTTGCATTGTATGATGGGAACTGAGTTTATAATGGCTTCATCTTTATAAAAAGCATTGCGATGTGTAAAAGATTTACTTGTTTTGAAGCACTGGCAAACCAATGGAGTAAACCCGTATGTGAATGTGGCGTGATCCTATGATTGGCCATATTATAAACTGTGTTAAGTAGATTTCTCATACCAGTCCCATGACTGACTCGTAGTTTGTTTCACTTGCAAACTCGGGTGCCCCTATTTCTACATGGATAGCCTTGTATTTATGTTTTAGAAGACTCTTTCTGGATAGTTGAAGCTGAAGATGGATTCTATCATTTATCTCTTTTTGTGCTGTTCAGCTCCTGTTGTACATATTATGTTTTTTTTCCGCTGTAGACATTTATGTATAGCTGAACTGTGTTTGTACTAAGTATGATCCTGTATACTATGTAACTCTGATGATTATGTTTATCAAATGTAGTCTATTGTACATTATCTGGTGTATTTATTTATTTCTATTCTGCTGTTATTTGTTTATGTGTTATATTCCAAAGAATATCCTCGCCACCGTCGTACGGCGTTTGGGGTTGTCATAAACGTGGTATCAGAGCTTTGGTTAAGCTTAGTTCTGGAATATAACATAATAACGAACTCGTCAGAAATAGAACCAGTAGTGTTCTAAGACGAATAACTCATTACAGATAGGATCAGTGATATCCTAGTATGAGTATAGCAGAATGAAATACACCCTAATAGACACATTTACATTTAAGTATATACTTCGATGTTTTGAAATATCTTTTCTTTTGACACTGGCACTTGGTCTGCTATTTGCAGACGCACTAGAAAATGAGTGACAGAAAGAGAAGAAGTAATGCAGACCCAGATATTAAAGCTGTAGTAAAGAGGTATCGAAATCTGGGTGGATCACCATTCTGGGGAAAAGAATCCATTATGGAAACACAAGCTTGGATTCGTTCTACTGAGAAAATCTTTGAAGGTCTAAAGCTAGGAGATGACCAGAAAAGATTATTAGCATCTTGGGCACTCAAAGACGACGCTTTGTTCTGGTGGGATTCGATTATTGAGAATAATCCAGAAGTTAATATTACCTGGGATAGATTTAAGGAGATTTTCAGTGAAAAATTTATTCCTCCAGAAGCAACTGAGAGGTTATGTGATGAATTCTGTTATCTTATACAAGGAGATATGACCATTCAATAATATCATAAGAAATTCAATGAACTTTCTCATTTTGCCCCTCATCTAATTCAAGATCCAAAGAGGAAGAATCTGAGGTTTATTAATGGCCTTCAAAGAAAATACCAGAATAAAGTAATGGGGCATGTGAAGCTTCCTTTTTCTGAAATGACATACATGGCTTATCAGTATGAAGATCTAAATAATCGAGATCTTTTAGTCAATGAAGAGGAAATCAGTTTGAGCAACAAAAGGAAAACTGAAACTGATAGCCCAGAGACAAGTACACAGCCTGAGGTCAGTACGAAGCCTGAGTCCAGAAAGAAGCCTAGATTCAATCAGGAAAGTGTTATATCTGAGAAAGGACCTGTAAAGACTGCAATATGTAATAACTGCGAGATGCCAGGGCACTTGTCAGTAAACTGTGGACCCTTAAAGAAATGAAAGAGGGATAAAATTAAATCCAAGAACAAGTTTCAAGAGAATAAAAAATGCAGTCAATGCCATCGGACTGGCCATCTTGCAAAGGATTGTCGGCTCTTAAGGAAACCTGAAGTGATTCAGGCAAATGAAGTGGCAGAAGTTCCTGGAACCTCATCTAGTCCGGCAAGATCAGATGTGTTAGAAGGTACGCTTACTGTTAAAAACATTCCGGTTAAAGTACTGTTTGATACAGGCGTGTCGCGAAGCTTTGCTGCAAAGAATGCGGTTAAGAAACTGGATTTGAGTTTGAAAAAGCTCAAAGCACCAATTACTGTTCATAATCCGGTTGGGGGTTCCCTCGATCTTAGTTGGGTTTGCGGAGTGCCGGTTTCTTTTTCTTGCCATCGATTCCCTACTATCACGATTATCATGAATTTTACAGAGTTTGACCTGATTCTGGGAACGGATTGGTTAACCAAATATGAAGCTGGGGTTAAATGCGCCGACAGAGTCGTAAAGGCAAAGATTAAATCAGGAAATTACATAACCATTCCATGTGAAGGTGCGAATTATGATAGAAAAGACTTCTGGGCAGCTTTAGATGTTTCTCCTGCTCAAATAGAACCTGTTCCTGTCGTTCTGGAGAATATTTCGGTCGACATTGAAAATATTCCTGTTGTCAAGAACTATGCGGTCGTGTTCGAAGAAGTTGTTAGCTTACCTCCGTAGAGGGAAATTGATTTTAAAATCTCTTTGGTTCCGAATGCAAGGCCAGTAGTTCACGCTATTCAAAGAATGATCTTGAAGGAGAAAGAAGAGTTAGACATTCAAACCCGATAGCTTGTACGGAAAGGTCTAATCAGGCCTAGTTTCTCTAATTGGGGAGCAGCTGTGGTATTTGTTCCAAAGTCAGATGGTACTCTCAGAATGTGTGTAGATTATCGTGACTTGAATAAGCAGATGCTGAAGAAAAAAATATCCATTGTCGCGGATTGATGATTTGTTGGATCGATTAAATGGCGCGCAAGTATTTTCCCGAATGTACCTAGCTACAAGTTTCCATCAATTTCGTATTACCGAAGAGTGTGTTACTTTGACAGCACTCAGAGGCCCAGACTTATTCTACGAGTGGTTAGTAATGTCGATCGGCTTATGTATCGCTCCAGCTTATTTTGTCGATCTAATGAACCGGGTATTCAGGGGAGTATTGAATAAATTTGTTCTGGTTTTCATTGATGATATATTGATCTTCTCTAAATCATAAAGCGAGCATGAAAATCATTTGGAACAAGTGTTAGAAATTCTGAGAAAGAATGTTTTGAAAGCAAAATTTTCCAAACGTATATTCTGCCTAGAAGAAGTCAAATTTCTTGGCCACATCGTGTCAAAGCAAGGAATTTCAGTGGATCCCAGTAAAATCACTGCTATTCAGAATTGGAAACAGCCTCGTATGCCCACAGAAGTCAGAAGTTTTCTCGGATTGGCTAGTTATTATAGGAAGTTCATTAAGAATTTTTCAAAGATATCCAGTCCCTTAACAAAGCTTACTAAGAAACATTCAAGATTCAACTGGACTCCTGAATGTGAGGCAGCTTTCCAGGAGCTGAAGTTAAAATTGACGACTGCTCCAGTGCTCACAATTATTGATGACAACCAAGACATTAATGTCTAGACCGATGCTTCTAAAGAAGGCCTTGGCGCAGTGTTAATGCAAAGAGGCCATGTAGTCGCTTATGCTAGCCGTCAATTGAAATCACATGAAAAGAATTATGTAACTTGCGATCTTGGATTGCTAGCTATCGTGTTTGCTATGAAAATCTGGAGGCATTATCTATTAGGTGAAAAATTCGAATTATATACTGATCATCAATCATTGAAGTTTTTATTCACCCAGAAAGATCTGAACATGAGGCAGCAGCGTTGGTTAGAATTTCTCGCGGGATATGATCTTGATATTTTATATACTCCGAGGAAAGCCAATGTTGTGGCTGATGCGCTCAGCAGGAAGAATGTGATCATCGCCAGTATTATCATCACACCATCGTTGATTGATAAAATAGCTATTCTTCAGAAAGACGATAGTTTTGTTAAAGAGACGATAAAAAGAATTCAAAAGGGCAAAGTCTCTGGTTTCCAAGTGGATAGCACAGGAGTTCTGAGATTGAAAGAAGGATTTGTGTTGCCGACAACATTGAGCTCAAAAGAGAAGTATTGGATGAGTTTCACAAGTCCAAGTTGTGTATCCACCCAGGGGTTAGTAAAATGTATAATGACCTCAAGCGAACTTTCTGGTGGAAGGCAATGAAAATAGATATCTCTATATATGTTAGCCGGTGTCCTACTTGTGAACAAGTCAAAACCGATCAGCAGAAGCTCGCTGGATTGTTGCAACCTTTGGAAATTCCAAGTGGGAAGTGGGAACATATTTCAATGGATTTCATAGATGGTTTTCCCAGAACCAGGAAAGGAAATGACAGTATTTGGGTGATCGTAGATTGTTTCACGAAGACCGCCCATTTCATACCTGTCAAATCAAATAGAACTGCTAAGAGTCTGGCGCAGGTTTATTTCAAAGAAATTGTTAGACTGCACGGGGTTGCTATGAGAATCGTTAGTGATCGAGACCCGATTTTTGCTAGTAAATTTTGGGAAGCATTCCAAGCAGAATTGGGAACGTAGCTGAACTTGAGCACCGCATATCATCCTCAAACAGACGGTCAAACTGAGAGGGTGAACCGTATTCTTGAAGATTTATTGCGGACTTGTGTTATTGATTTTGGCGGATCATGGGAAGACCATTTGCATTTGTCCGAGTTCTCATACAACAACAGCTACCAAGCGAGCCTGACAATGTCACCATTCGAAGCATTGTATGGTAGACCATGCCGATCTCCTGCTTGTTGGGTAGAACCTGGTGATAGACTTGTATTGGGAACAGATATAATTCGCGAACCTGCGGACAAAGTCAATTTCATTAAGAAACGATTACTAGCCGCTCAAAGCCGACAGAAAAGCTATGCAGATAAGAGAAGAAGAGATATATCATTTGTTATTGGTGACCACGTGTATTTGAAAGTATCTCCGATGAGAGGAGTAGTACGATTCGGTAAAACAGGGAAATTGGCGCCCAAATTTATTGGTCTGTTTCCTATTCTGGAACGGGTTGGAACTCTCGCTTATAGGGTTTAATTACCTAATTGGTTTCCTGGAGTACATAATGTGTTTCACGTATCTCAACTTCGAAAGCATGTTCATGATCCAGACTTGATCGTGGAAGAAGCAGGGCAATGGGATATAGAAATTAATCCAGAGTTGGCTGTGAGAAGAGAGCCGCTGAAGATTATTGGTAAAGAAACCAAAGAGCTGAGGAACAAGAAGGTTCTCTTAGTCAAAGTGCAATGGAGTGGAGATCCACGAGATTGAACTTGGGAAACTGAGGAAAGCATTAAGAAAGCCTATCCTAACTGCAGGGTGGATATCTCTGATTGACTCTGGTGCAAGATACGTTTACCATATCTTTGCAATACCATTTTGTTCTCTACTTTGCTATTGTTTTCTTTTCATGCATGTAAACTTTTTAATTATATAGTCTGAATGTTTTCAAATGAGTATATGAATTATTTGGTGTATTTTTGAAAAGTTAAAAACAAATTGATTGTTGGTTGTGTTGTGTGATTGTGGATTTGATTAATTAAATTATTAGGATGATAGATAATTTAATCAGTAAGAGAATGAAGTTAAATATATGCAATTGATCCAATACTGAACTGATTTAGAAATTGATAGAAATATATACATGTACATTATATACGTGTGAGCAGGTTATGGACAAACAGCTAAGCAGAGGAATAAAATTGTTTGCCCGACATAGGTACATGTTTATTGTATTTCTTGGGATTTGATGATTTTATGAGCCGATTGGCTTTTCATTTTTCTTTTGGATTGGTGAGGGCCATTGGAGGCTATTTGAAATATCCCGAAGCTCCCCGTACAAAGGAGGTTATGGCGAAAATTTAGGGTGTTAGCCAAATTTTTGAAGAATTTGAAAATTCTTAGAAACTGAAAAGTTGGAGAATGGAAGCCAGAAGGAAAGTAGAGTTGGTTAATTAAACCACTTTCGACTTTGTTCCTTTTCGGGGATGAAAAGTTTTAAGTGTGGGAGATTGTAACAACCTGGAAAATCTGAACTAATTTAAAAATTTTAAATTGGCTATTTTAGTGAATTTTAAATATTTAAAATAAATATTTTAAATAATAATGACGAAAAGTATGTTTGAAAATAAATATAATTATTTTAAATTATAAACATGGCCTGAAATCGCGCGGCAGTTTCAAAATTTCAATTCAAACTTTGACTGACTGTACTGGGTGCAAAATAAAACGGATTTTAGTGAAACCAAAAATATTTAAATCTGTTAGTGAATATCTTTCTAACGAATCTGAAAAATCGAACTTTCTTTGCGGGGATAAAATGTTATGGCCAAATGAATTTTCAGAAAGGTCGCTATAGAGAATATATCCCCCTTGAAAATAGACATTTTGCAAACGACCTCGGAATTCGACAAAACCACTTTTGTTGGATCTGGGATGTCAAATTATTGCTAGGTTTCAAATTTCATAATTTATGAAGTGAATATGTGAGCGTGGCAAAGGAAAATGTGTTTGGTGAATTTCTGTTAAATTAGATCGACCAGAAAATGGCCATTTTTCAAACAGTCTCAGAATTCGACGAAACTAGTTTTGTTGGGACTGTATCTTCACAGCATAGTCAGATTTACTTTTCTGGAATTTTTGGGTTCAGTATGTGGCCCCGGCAAATTGAAATGTATGTTCAAGACAAATATTGAATGTTTTGTATTTTAATTTAAAGGAAAACTAACTGAAACAGTCGAATGGGCCTACGAAACATATCCTAATGTGTTCGGAATGGGGGTATTTAGCTAGGGACAACAGTCGTTGGGTTTGGATTGGAGTTCGTAGGAGATAAGTTGTATTTTTGGATTTTTAAAATATATAAATATAAAAAAAACTGATTGGCACTCATTCTTTTCTCTCTCCCCGATTCCTTCAAGCGCGACGACGATAAAGAGCTCCCACCTTCTCTCTTAAATTCCGGCCAAACCACTCAATAAAAACTCGTGCTCCATTTAAGGTTTTTGAAGAGCTCTTCATCCTCTCCAAATCCATATAAAGTTTGGCATTTATCGTTCAACCATTGTCGAGATCGAGCTCCGTGAAATCGGCGACTTCAACTCGCTACCGACCACGCCTCCAACCACCGAAGTGGACCCCACCACCCCACCCTGCTCGCCTCTCCTCCCTCTTCCACGTGGCAGTGGCCGATCGTCATCTCGTGCAACGATTCGCGCGCAAATCGCAAACCTAGTTTTGAACGCTTCAGCTGGTGTAACGGCCTATTTTATTTTAAACTGATTATAGCACTTTAAAGCGCTACGGTTTTTGATTTCACTGAAAAATCATATCTTTCTCGTTTGTTGACGAAATCCAGTGAAACAAGAGATAGAGGACTCATGAGGATGTCTTCTACATTTTAGAAGAGACTGCATATTTTTCTGAGCCTTCTGCAATTTTTGGTGGAGTGGAACCCAATGTGAGATTTCTAAATTATAAACGATATGGAAAACGATGATGTATAAATTATATAGTCGATGTATGAGTTATATAAGCGTTGTACACCACATGTATAGCCTTGTATAAGTTGTACGTTCGATGTATAAGAGATATATGCGTTGTAAAAGTGATGTATGAGTTGAAATAAATTGAAATGAAATCGAAATATAGTTATATATATATACACACACACACTCCCCACATCCACAGACCATGGACGATATATATTGGTTGTGATATTTTTTGGATTATTGGTTGATGTGAAATTTGGTGAATATCATGAATGGTTGATTTGAAATGATTGATTGTGATTGAAATCCCATTAGGACTAGTATATGGGAAAATTCGACTGCGTACGAACTAGATATTGAAAATCCCCATTGTCAAAAACCGTGAGGTTTTAAGGTAGTGCGAGGAGTCGTACTAGGGGCGGTGCCGGTTTTAACTACCCTGCCGTTATGCTACCGAAATTTTCAATAATATTCATGTGTTAGAATTATTTTCCTGTGTTGAAACTATATTCATTTGTTGAATAGAAATTCATGTGTTGAATGAAGTTCATGTGTTGAATAAATTCTTTGAAAGATAAAAATAACATTTTTATTATATATATAGACTATATAAAATATTAGTATTCTAAATAGATTGTTTTAACACAAAAAATAACATTTTTACCTTACATATGAACTATATAAAATAATCATGTTTTGAAATAAATTGTTTAACAACAAAGATCACATTTTTAAATAAATATAAACTATCGAACTATATTGATGTGTTGAATAGAAATTCATGTGTTGGAACCAAAATCATTTGTTGAAACTATATTCATGTGTTGAATAGAAATTCATGTGTTGAATAAATTCTTTGAATAAACTATAGAAAATATTCATTTGTTGAATAAAGGACTAGAACGATAAAATTCATATTTTTATCGTATGTGTGAAGTCAAAAACATTAATGTGTTGAATATATAGATTAAACAATAAAATCTATATTTTTATTGTGAATATAAAGTGTTAAAAATAGTGATGTGTTGAAATAAATATTTTTGATGATAAAAATATCATTTTTATCAAATATATGAAATGAATATAGTTTTGAAATCGAAGAAAGAATTATATTTATATAATTCTAATTAAAATAAATCGAATAACGAAGCTGCAATCTGTGTTTTGAGACTGTGATTTCAAATGATTAGTGCGGGAGATCCGACCATCGGATTTTCCCAAAACCGAAACCGTTGGGTTCGCTTTGGAAATATCTTTCCAATGACAACCATTTTGTAAAGATCTAACGGTTGGATTGTCTAAAATGTTTAATTCAAATCTGAAGAAAAACAGCGCCAGAATCGATTATATTTATATATATACAAATATAATTAAATTAAATCGAATAACGACACTGCGGTTCGTATTTTGAAATCATAACTTCAAACGATTGTACCGGGAGATCCGACCGTCGGATTTTCCCAAAATTAAAACCGTTTGATTTGTTTTGAAAGGATCTTTCTAATGATATGGAATTTGTGAAGATCCAAAAGTTAGATTTTCAGATATGTGTAAATCAAATCTGAAGAAAAACAGCGCCACGGCCGCGTTATGGCCTAAAGCGTCGTTTGAATGAATTGGCTATTTTTAAATAAATAAAAATAGCGATAAATCATGATAAAATATTATAAACGATATGGAATGGAAATAAGCAGAATTCGCTCGGTTTATGTGATATTTGATGGTTGAATGTGTTTGGCGTGAAAATAACATTAAAGAACAGAATTAGTGATATCGAATAATTTAACCATTGAAATGAATTGATTTGAAATTCTAAATATACGTGAATTATTTGAAAAGGCCAAGTTGATTCTCATTTCAAATAATTGATCGATGATTGAAAGTCGAAGATATGAAGACGGTGCAAGACCGGTGATCTTCAAGTCGAATGGAGGGGTGCTACTGATGCCCATGATATGAGTAGCTACCTTGAAGGGGCTGAAGTAGTAGCTGTCCGGACGTACTTGTTGATTGTACGGATATGTGGAGTATTGAGTGCCTCCGGTTTCGTTCAGACCTAGAAAAAACTTGTAAATGGACTGTGTGTCTGAGATTGGATTTTTTTTCTATGATGATCGATCTCTATTAAATATATATCTGTTTGGCAGCGGAGAATTTATTCTCTTGCTTAATGCCCTTCTCGGAGACGTACGAGCTCAGAGGTTATATATCGATAGAAATTAGTCGCATGGGGTGAATTGCCTGTATGGCACGCCTAAGTGGCAGATGATCAAGGCTTCCGTTGAAAAGCAAAGTCTTGTGGTTGATGATCAAAGCACGACCTGTGTGGCATAGCTTTGCGTATAGCATTGTTTCACGAGCCTCACACCCCGGTATGAGCTAGAAACCGGAAAGGATATCAGGGAGGACATGCGTTTCCTTCTAGCTAGGAGTGGTGCTTTGGGTTTTGCAGGCCTGGGTATTTTACTTATGTGGATGATGGAAAGCGAGGCCTCGGTTAGTTCGGTCTCTTTGGAGCCGATGATTTGGTCGGATATGACCAGTGACGCCCCATAGGGCGGGGAAACGCAGTGTTCAGGCATTTTAATCCACATTGGTGGACCGGCCGTGATGTTCCAAGGGTCGATGCATTCTGATCCTGAGACACGGGCTAGAGCGTCTCGAATTCGGTAATGACTATCTTTTGCCTTGGTTCATGATGGAAATCCAATTTCCAAATACAACACTGTGCGGTTTTAATTGCATACCTATATATGGCGACATAGTGGTATGAGGCATTAATGCCGTCTATGATTGATACTTATGATTTGAAATTGTTTTTGAAACATATAAACACTAGTAATAATATCAAATGCTTTTGTTTTATTTGTATCAAGAATATTTTGGCCATTATAAGGTAAAACTCTATCCTCCGGTTTGTGTTGCATTGTGTGATGGGAAGTGAGTCTTATAATGGCTTCATTTTTATAAAAAACATTGCGATGTGTAAGAGATTTACTTATTTTGGAGCACTGGCAATCCAATGGAGTAAACCCGTTCCGCGAAAGTGGCGTGGTCCTGTGATTGGCCATATTATATATTGTGTTAAGTAGATTTCTCATACCAGTCCTATGACTGACTCGTAGTTTGTTTCACTTGCAAACTCGGGTGTCCCTATTTCTACACGGGAAGCCTTGTATTCAGGTTTTAGCGACTCTTTCTGGATAGCTGGAGTGGAAGATGGATTCTATCATTTATCTCTTTTTATGTTGTTCAGCTCCTATTGTACATATTATGTTTTGTTTCCGCTGTAGACATTTATGTATAGTTGAACTGTATTTGTACTAAGTATGATCCTGTATACTATGTAACTCTGATGATTATGTTTATCCAGTGTAGTCTATTGTACATTATCTGGTGTATTTATTTATTTCTGTTCTGCTGTTATCTGTTTTTGTGTTATATTCCAAAGATTACCCTCGCCACCATCGTACGGGGTTTGGGGTTGTCACATATTTCAAAAATCTAACCATTAGATTTCAAATCTCTTATATTTATTGGAAAGATCTTTTTGATACAAACCCAACAGTTCTAGTTTTAGGAGAATCCGATGGTCGGATCTCCCGTTACATCAATTTGATGTTAATGGTTGAAATTCGCGAACGGTCGCTGCGCAACGCATTCTATTCAAGCCATTATATATATATCATTGATTTCCATTTAAAACATATTTTATAAATCGTTTATAAATTCGTTTTAAAAACGATCCCAACTTCCATTTCAATTTCAAATCAAAATTGAATATTCTATGACATGACAATATTATACAGTGCATATATATGTTATAAATTATACTTTTAACAGTCAATAATTATTCCATTTCATGACTATTTTATATATCTCATATATAATTTATACAACCCATATATATTTTATTCACATCTCATATATATGTGCATATATATATATTATTCTCATCGCATATATATTTTAATACAATGCATATGTATATTTTATTTCATAATGCATATATATATATATTATTTCACAACGCATGTACATATAATTTTCACAACGCATATTTTTTTTATACACGCATATATATATATATATATATATTACTTCGTTTCATATCACAATCACAATACAATCAATTAAATCGTCTGTGGTCTTTGGACGAGAGAGGTGAGCTAACAGGCACCGTACAACATTTGTAATAATTAAAAACTGATAAAAATCGATACTGGTAGTTCATATATATTTACAGTTATAAAATAAATTAAATAACTGTACAAAATTTTAGTGAGAGAATTCTCACTTTGGTTTCTACTCCATCGTTCTTTAATTGGACAATTGTTTTAATAAAATTAAACGGCCGTTTAATTTTATCAGAATTTCCAATAGCCTCTGTTTCCGTTCTGGTTAGTGTCATCGCGTAGTGCTCGACAGGAGGATTCCAACATGCTTCATTCATTGAATTATTTGTCTGTTTGGACAAGATATTTGAATATTAATTACACTAATTAACTATAACTAATTTAATTATTTTCCTTAATAACCTTTTCGTTAATTATCTAGATGAATTTTCCTTGAACCCGTCGATTTGCAAATCCTGAACGTCGGCCACCCATAGACGATCGAAACCCGATCCATCTACACGTCGTTGAAGCTCCATGTTCCCCCCGCTGTCAATAGTGGAGGCGCCTGACCCGAGGCCCGATGGCGGCCTGAAATGACCAACGGCTGGTGCCACTTCTAGCCCAGAAATCGAGATGCACAGCCTATGAAACACCATCAAACTAAAGATCAAAAAACCCTATTCCTTCTTCATTTTGATTATTTCCTGAATTAGTTTATAAATTGAGTGAAAATAAGGATCAAAATTAGGATGAAATTGGCCGTTGATTGGTGGAACAGCGGCTCAGAATTCCAAAGTAGAATTAGGGTTTTAGGGGGAATGTTCTAGGGTATTTATAGTTATTTTTAATATTTTTTAATTCATAAAATTGAGATTTTATCTTCGAACTTCAAACCAATACCAACGACTATTGCCCCTAGCCAAATATCCCCATTTTGGATACAATGGAATATGTTTCATAAGCCAATTCGACAGTTTTGTTCAGTTTTTATCAAAATTAAAATATAAATCGATATATATTTAACTTAAATGTACATTTTAATTTATCTAGGCCACATACTAACTTCAATAATTACAGAAAAATAAATCTAGCTATGTTTTAATGATACGGTCCTAACAAAACTAGTTTCATCGAATTTGGAGGTCATTTAAAAAATGGCATTTTTCTACTTGATTAAATTTAAACTAAAATTTCCAAACTCGTTTAAATTCACAGTGCTCACACATTAATTCCAAAAATTATGAAATTTGAACCTAACAATAGTTTGACATTTCGGATCCAACAAAATTCTTTTCGTCAAGAACGGAGGTCGTTTGCAAAATGGCTATTTTTAAGGGTTATATATTATATTAAAATATATATAAATTCCGTAGCGACTATTCTAAATTTTAAAATGGACATAACTTCCAATTTATATTATGAAATCTCAAATTTTCACATTCGTTAGAAAGATATCATTACACATATTCAAATATTTTGTGTTTAATTGAAATCCAATTTATGTTGAATTCTGTACATTCATTTGAAATTAGAAATCGAATTTTCAAACTACCGCGCCATTTCGAGTTCGTTCTATAATTAAATTAAATTTATACATTCTAACTTCAATTTAAATAAAATTTTAAATCGTTATTATTTAAAATAAATCATTTTAAATAAACAAAACCATTAAAATAGCTAAAATAAAATTTTTAAATTGGTTCAGAAATTCCGTGTTGTTATATACAATCTCCTCCACTTAAAATCTTTTCGTCCTCCAAAACGAACGGAGCTGAAGTTGTTTAACTAACCAACTCAACTTTCATTCTGGTTTGAGTTCTTCAACTTTTCAGTTCTTAAGAACTTTCCAATTTCTAAAATTTTTGGCTAACACCCTAAATTTTTGAAAAATTTCGCCATAACCTCCTTTGTACGGGTTGATCTCTAAAACCACAATTTGCCTCACAGGGCCCTCATCAATCCAAAAGAAAAAGCCAAGCAGCTTACCAATCGGCTCATATATCATCAAAATCCAATAAATATAGTAATCATGTACCTATTTGTTGGGTATCCAATTTTATTTCTCTTCTTAGCATCCATGCTATGACATGTTCACACACAGTTATATATATATATATATATATTTATGCAATTTTAATCAATTTTCAGTTCAGTTCAATATTTTGATTCAATTTGGCTAATTTTACCCTTTATTCACATATTGATTTTATCATTGCAATATTTTAATTAGTTAAGCTAATAATCAAACATCACAACCAGCAATCAATTTGTTGATTACTGAAACGACCCGAAATCTCCTAATCTCCAAAGAGAGAGAAAATGGCGGATTGCTTTGAGAACATGATGAACCAGACACAAACAATAGAACATTTCATTGCTATTATAGCAGTTTACATCAGAGTACAAGAATCACAGTACAAATGAATAAATAATTTACAACAGAAAATACCAGAGTTTTAAATTACAAAGCAGCGGAGATTTAAAAGTATAAATACAGCGTATAGCAGGAAAATAAATCAACAACACAACTGAAAGAAATACACAGATACAAAGGTTTCCGAATATAGCTCCAGCTGTAATCCAGGATCCTGGGAAAAGAAATACATGTGAAAACCAAAACTACTTGCCGCCCTTGTGGAAAATATGGGCACCCAGAGTTTAAGTGAAAACAATAAACTCCGAGTTAGTCATGGGACTGGTGTGAGAACTAAAACAGTTATTAAATATTCACTTTAAAAGTTGAGAAATCATGGGACCACGTCGTATAACACAGAATGGGTTTACTCCACATGAATATCAGTTTAAAATAAAACAACGCAATGCTTTTTGGAAAATGAAGCTATTATAAGACTCAGGTCCCATCACACAATGCAACGCAAGCAGAAAAAAGAGTTTTACCTTATAATAGCCAAACATGCTTAGTACGTTTAAAACAAATCATTTTGGTATTACTATAAGTGAATAGTGTCGAAACAATTTCAAATATAAATGTATCAATCATAGATGGCATAGGTACCATATATCGTGTCGCCGTACTATTTCTACAACTAAAACCGAAAAATTTCGTATTGGAAATTGGATTTCCATCGTGAAGCGAGGCAAGAGATCTATCCTTCCGATTCGAGACAATCTAGCCTACCATGTCTCAGGATTCAGCCGCAAATGCACCTGGGATCTTCAGGGCTAGTCCACACTTACTTTAGTGGATTAGTTATTCCTGAACAATATGTTTTCCTGTCTTATAGGGCATAATGGTCAGTATGTCGACCATATCAAGAGCCACTAGGGACTCAAATCCGAGGCCCCTCGCTATTCAACAACTACATAAGTAAAATGTCTGGGCTCCATACCAGGACATCACTCCAAGCTAGAAAGAAACGCATGTTCTCCCTGTAGTCCCTCATCATGTTTCTAGTTCATATCGGGTATGAGGCTCGCGAATTAAAGTTATACACAAAGCTATGATATTTAAGGTCGTGCTTTGATCATCATCCATAAGACTCTGCTTTTCAACAAAAGCCCTGATCATTTGCATCTCAGCATGCTACACTGACATTTCACGCCATACAATTGATGTCTATCAATATATAACCTCTAAGCTCGTACGTCTAAGAGAAGGGTGTTAAGCAAGAGAATAAATTCTCTGCCACCAAACAGATATATATTTAATAGAAATTAATCAACATAGAATGAAATCCAATGTCAGACACACATCCATTTACAAGTCCGTTCTTAGTCTAAACGAAACCAGAGGCACCTAATTCCTCGTCCCATATGTCCAATACAGGAAAGAGGCCCTCACACATCCGAACAATCAACAAATATGTCCAGACAACTACCACTATAACCCCTTCATGGCTGTAACTCCATCCAGGGCATCAGTAGTATTCATTCGATCTGAAGATTGTCGATCTTCAATCGTCTTCATATCTTCGACTTTTAATCATCATAATAGTTATTCAGAATGGTTTAGACCCGGTCTTTCCAAATAACTCACATATCTTATAATCAAGTGATATATAAACACATCATACGCCTCATTCCAATCCAGAATATTCTTTTATTAAAATATTCCCATATTATAGGAAAGGTTCCCATTAATTTTATCAAAGATAAATTCTTTTAAACTTATCGTTTAATCCTCTTTTATAAACCATTGCAAAAGATTTTATATTATCCTTTTACAATTCTAAACCAAATTAGGGTTTATAAAACTAGTTGGTATTATTGAGCCTTACCGTAGTAATCATTTATTATTTCCAATCTCAACCTATTCATCCCATGGAGAAAAATTGGTAGTACTCAATATCTAACACCCATTGTGTTATCGGTAAAATTTAGTTACCATTTCACATTCTAATCTAATTAAAGATTTAACTACCGCCTAGAGCAAAACTGGTGATACCCCATTCTCGAACATTTCATGAATTCGATAAACTTAACAATCTTATTGTCATTTCAATCAAATTATAGATTCATTAAAACTCCAATTGGTTTTAATATCAAAATTTGTTACTTAATGATTATTCAACTTTAGGAAAATTAATCCTTTTTTTAATAGATTTAAAAAACCTATGTCATTTGAAACACAGTTCACGGTAAACCCTAATCATCTTCCATTAACTATGGAATCTTCATGGAAAATAGATCAATATATAATCGATTTAAATTTCTGTATCAATTCAATACTATAAATGGAATAATGGCAAAGCCTTTTAAATTCAATATATAGTAACAGTCTTCCCTTAGAGAAGCTCATCTCGATTATTACCAAATCGAATTCCGTTCAATTCCAATTTAATAGATTAGATGGGAAAACTTTACTTTGGAAAATTTCCATTAATTCTTCATAAAAAGATTTATAAATTCCTAATCATCTCTTCATTGTTAATTGGGTTAAATAACAAATGTTATTTAAGACACCATTCACAATAAACCCAAAATCCAATTTCAATTCAATTCCAGGTAAATATTAATTAATTGGTAAACTTCACTAAATCTTGCATTAAAGATTTATTCTTTTCTCAATGGGGTTTAAGAACAGCGTTATCAAAGACGCCATTCACAACAAACCCCAAAACCCAATACAAGGCTCTAAATAGAAATTATATCGGCATATATTCAATATCGAATTCTGAAACCAACAAATATCGTATTGGGAATAACGATATATATATATCTTCCAAATTCCTCAACAGTATCTGTATAATCACGAAATCTAATATCGAAATATTCCGAAGATAATTTCCATTTCAAACGCATTCCAATTCATACATCGAAAAAATTCCGGTTATTTTAAAACCATTTACAAATCCAATTTATTTATTTAAAACCATTGGATTATTATTCTAGTTATTAACTAGTTCATTTCGATAAAAATACATTTTTATCTTTTCAAATATGGAAATTTTTCATCCAAAATCTTTCCAAATCATTTATTATGATTTTACACCATTTTTCAATATTTTTAATAATTTTCGTAAGGCCCTTATGGTCGGTTTCCGACATCGGCCACTGAACTTCATCCATAGCGACCTTTTCTAAAATTGATTTGGACATATTTTGAAATCCAACCGTTCAAGTTTAAATCTCTTATATTCATTGGAAAAATCTTTTCGATATGAACCCAACGGTTCCGGTTTTAGGGGAGGATCTCCCGTTACATCAACTTGAAGTCAATGCTCGAAATCCGCGAACGGCCGCTGCGCAGTGCATTCTATTCAGGCCATATATATATAATATATATTTCGTCGATTTCTATAAAAACATATTTTATAAAATATTTATAAATTCGTTTTAAAACAGACTCAAGTTCGTTTTCAATTTTAAATGAAAATTGAATATTCCATATCATCATATTATTAAAATGATAATATTTTCAAAATATCAAATTTTGAAATCCATTTCCTTTTTGTATTCATTTCAAACCCGTTTGGATTAAAATGGTGTTTCTATACTTAACCTGGCTTCATATATATTTATATATTTTCGTGTCCATCCTAAATCGGACATCAAAATCATATTTTGATTATTCACTGAATATTATTTTAAAATACTCGTTATTTCCGAATCGGAATGTGAATCAATCAATTACCATATAATTTCAGTTATATGGATTTCATACATCACATGTATTCAACAATAATGATAAATAATCATCAAACAGTCAATTCACATCCAGAGTGCAATTTACAACTGTATAAGCATTAAATAATTAAATAACGCTTGTCATAGTTTGTCGATCAATCGATTGACATATAATTAAATTTAGGAGAGACGTGAATAAATTATCGTCCCCAAACCCATATGGGGTTTCCAAACAACAACATTCAATTTAAATAAATCATTGTTTAATAAATTTAACCCATTTAAATTCGGTTTGAATTATTTTTCTAATTAACAAATTTTCACTGTTTAAAATTATAAATGGATATTTATAATTTAATTTCAACTTCCACATTAATGTTAACATTATTTTTATACGTTAAACATTTCAACAAAGCACAATACAATCAATTAAATCGTCCATGGTCTGTGGGCGAGGGAGGTGAGCTAACGGGCACTGTATACAATTTATAATGATTAAACTGATAAAAATCTACACTGGCAATCGATATATATTTTCATACATAAATACAATAACATGATAAAATAATTTTGAGTGAGAAGGGGTTCTCACATTTGGTTTCCACTCTGTCATTCTTTATTTGGTGATTTCAGTACGGTTTGGGTTTGAATTTGCCTGAAATTCCAATCTTCTCCGTTTTTGTTCTGGTCAATGCCATGTTGTAGCTCTCATCAATGCGAGTCCAACGCATTCCATTTCGTTCCATTACGTATTCATATGTAAAAGATATGACCATTAAACCCTTTAATTACATTTAAAATTAAATAATTTTTTAATTAGTTATCTCACAATCTAATCCACAGATATTTTAATTTTTTAATGGCAACCGCTCTCTCATCCCCTCAACTAGTCGTTGCCACTACCCTTCACATCTCCAATCGAATCCAGCCGACTTCCTCCTCTTCGCTGCCGTCTTCATCAGCAGAGCCTCTGCTAGCTCCTCTCAAACTTCCTAACCCTCCAGACCCCTCTTCACATGTCAATTCTACGGCAATTCCTCCTACAACAGCGCAGCCTTCTGCCATCAAGGTGCTCAACAAAAGGCCTTGGACATTCGTGTTTCAATACATGCCTAGGAATGCAGGAAAATACGTACCAATTGACATGGTTAGAACTCTCAATGGAAAAAAACTTAAACTTTCTCCAGAAATCATTAAAGGAGGATCAAAACAATGGAGCGATTATCTTGTTGGTTTCTTTCTGGACCAACCGCTTGCTTACATGACTGTGATAGAAAAGCTTAAGAGTTTATGGACGTTGAAGGCTCAAGTCGAAGTACGCTCTGATGGCAAAAAAATTCTTTTCAAGTTCTCATGTTTTGAGGACAAACAGAAGATTATGCATGGGAACCTATTATTATGCGGAATAAATTATTCATTATTAAGCAGTATGATCCAGCAATCAGCAACGTTCAAGGGAATGTAAGAGTTGTACCAGTTTGGGTCCGTTTCTACAATATCTCCATTTTTGCGTGGTCACATACTGGGATAAACAAGTTGGCCAGCATGCTTGGAAAATTGATATGTATGGATGAAAGTACAAAAAGGTTAGAGAGACTCACACATGCAAAGTGTCTAATAGAATTAAGAGCAGATGAATAATTGGTGGATGAATTTGAGGCAGAAACTCTAGAAGGTGGATCTCAAATGATCAGAGTTGAGTATCTATGGAAGCCAAATATTTGTGTCCACTGCAAAGCCTTTGGTCACAAAACAGAAGACTGCCAGTTTCACTCAAATAGAGATAAAGGTAAAACAATAAAGGAAGCAGAGAAGGAAAAAGCCACTAAGATAAACATGCAAGCATATAAGGAGGTAGGCAAAATGAACAACAACAAATGGCAAAAGGTTGAAGTAAGAGGGAGAAGGAGATTTTAGAGATATTACAGAGTAAGGGTTAATAAAGATATGCACTCAAAAGAAAAGGACAACTACATTAAAGATCAGGAAGAAGAGGAAGAATTGGAGGAGGGTGAAATTAACCATGGCAAAGCAATTGAATTAATACAGGAGGATGAAGCAAAAAGGGAAGCAAACTACAGTGGAAACACCTCGCATCTTTGACAAAGCTAGCAGTGAAAAGATGAAAAGTAAAATTGATTAGTGAACAAGTTGGAACATTTCAAGTATGACTAAAGATAAAGAATTTTCTAACTTGGAAAGACTTAACAGTTCTGTTGTTACTCCTTTCATAATAAATAGCCACATTGAGGACTTCAATGTTTTTGATTGTTTGAACAAGGAGGCAAATGAAGATGATAATAAAGAAGAGAACGCAGATATAGAAGGCATGGAAACATGCAATGAGGATGATGGTCTGAGAAATGTGATGAAAAAGAGGTGCGAAGCGATGATGAAGAAAGTGATGTTGAAGAAATATATGTTCATGAAGAAACTGATGTTGAAGGTGGGATGGTTGGTGTACATATTGAAAAAATACAAACAATAACCAATACTGGTAAGAATGCAGCATTCATACATGTTGAAAATGAAGAAAGTGACATAAACATTCAAGTGAAGAATAAAAATGAGCAAAAGAAGACATCTAATCAGACAAAAGAAAACATAGACAAAGAAGCGTTACCTTCAGTGGTGAGCTCTAATGGAGGAAGTGCAGTTTCACCTAATGAAGATCATAACAACACAACAACATCTGAAGAAAAACAAGAGAATGGTAAAACAGATATTGTTCATCCTCTGCTGGAGGACACAATTATCCAACAAATAAGGCATGCAGAGAAAATGTTTAACACCCCGTATTTTCTATGAACATATAAGTAACAAATCAGAGGATAATTAATTTTTAAAATAAGAATCAAGGGAACCGGGTTGCGCACTGCGTTCGTCTCGGAATTCTTCTTGGAAACGAGTCCGAGTTTGCAAGAATCGGAGCCCGTATGAGGGAGATATGACCCTCCGAAGTTTCAGGAATTTTCAGAATCGAAAACAGCTCAAAATTCGAATTCAAACCCAGAAGTAGGCTGGGCGGGAAATTTCCCGCCCAGGACACAGGTCGACTGGGGAGTCGACTGGGTAGTCGACCCCCCAGTACCCAGGTCGACTGGGGAGTCGACTAGGCAGTCGAACCCCCGACCAGGTCGACTGGGCAGTCGACCTGGTCCCCGAACCTGGTTTTGGGCCTGGGTGCATTCTTATGTATCTGGTCTTGTTTTCTTTCTAGATTCGTCTGCCTAAACCTGTATAAACAGCACCAAACCTAGCCTTCTCTACACACAATTCTATTCTGTTTCTACTCTGCCTCTGTTCTAAATAAAAATAAAAATGGCATCGCTACTCTGCTGGAATCAAAACTAGAAGCTAATCAACATCAACCTAAGCAACTCAATTCAAGCTTGAAACTTCAACAACAGTTAAAGAAGATCAACTAACGTCGCTACTACTATCTTTCTTTTAGAATCCAATCAAGGCAAGTGTAGTTATTTTCCAATATAAACTTTAATCATAATTGTGACATGATTGTAAATCTGAATTTGAGATTGTGTATGTTCTGTTCTGATCTATTTTATTCTATATCTCTTCTTCTTTCTGTTCTATAGCCAGGCTACTACGAGCCTGCGCCAATCTCCTAAGAGATTAACGCACGAACGCTAAAATGTTTGGGACAAATAATGAATGTGGCATAATTGGACATAGCTAATCTGTGACTGATTTAAGAAAAAGGACATAGGTTGTAAACTAGATTTAGATCTATGCATATTCTGTGTGTAACGACCCGTATTCTACACATCATAGGATTGTAGAATATTTATTTCTTTCCCGTATGAAGTTGTATGGTCATGTAACTTTGGGAAACATCTATTAGAGTCATTTCCCATGTTCATGATTTTTGTCGATTTTTAAATGACCATTTTGCCCCTAGTTGGTACTGTTTTGGCCATAACTTTTGATTGGAAAGGAATTTTGACCTGAAACCACTTCCATTAGATTCGTTTGATGGTTTACCTTTCCGTAGAGTGGTCATAGTGGCCAAACGGACTTACTGTTTGGGAGATATGGCTGAAATAAGGTTTGGAGGGTGAAAAACTGCTTAACCGGGCCAAATCGGGTGATTAGTGAGTAGGCCCATAACCCATTTCGGGATTAGGGTTATGGGAAGGCTGAAATGAGATAAAGCATCATTCCATTTCAGTTTTCTAGCCTCCACTTATCACCAAGGAACCCTAAAAATGGCCTCCAACCTCTAAATCACCTCCAAATCACCTTTTGGTCAAGGATTTGGCTTAGCAACCCCTAATCAAGGAAGATCTACACCAAATCAACATTGGAGCTGCTGTTTAAGATTGGGATTTGCATCAAATCAGAGATTTATTTCAGATCTTAGTTTATTTGTGGCTAAGGTGAGTGATTTGCGTAGTTTTGCACTAATTATGGCTAATTAGGGGTGATTAGTGTTAATTAGCGAATTTAAGCATGATAAAATTTGGGAAAAATGTTCATAAATTCCTAAATGATGTTTTAGACCTCTGATATGAATTTGGGTTAATTTGGTTAAGTTTTGTTAATCCTATCATTAGTTTCACCTAAACATGCTTAAGGGGAGATATGGGATTTTGGGGTATGTTTGATCCATTTTAACCTATTATATTGATGTTTTGATGTTTGTGGTTGATTACGCATGTTGCTATGACTGTATGAAATGCTTTGTGATTGATTTCAATAGTTAGAATGGTCGAAAATGTCGTCGAATTGCGTAAACACTTTCTGGAACAGTTTCAGAAACAGTGCAGGTTTCGGATCGGATCGGATATGGGGCTCGGATCGGATATGTTGAACTGGGCAAGGAATTCGATCGGATCGGAGCCTAACACTGGGGAAAAGTTGGCAAAAAGGAAGGCCACACTAACTGAACTGGGATTGGATCGGATTAAGGGGGAGGCGAATCGGAGCGGAAGCCTGAAAACGGATCGGATAGGAGCATATGAAGGATGAGGGATCGGATCGGAGCACGTGAAGGATGAGGAGACGGATCGGAGCGGAGGCACGAACTGGAGAAGAGATGGCACCCGACCTGACCCAGTATTGACCAATAACCCGAGATGCAAAGGTAGTCCAATATGAGAAGTTAGAGCTCAGGATCCAGTTGGGAACCAATGATCTCACTTCATGGTTGGGCTTTGCTGCGGGACGTGTGCTAAGGAGTTGTCGACGTTCATAACTTCGATTCACCACTGAAAATGAATGATGGCTACTTATCAGTGCAGTAGGGTCATTATGTCCTGAGGGGAAAGGTGATGGTAGCAAGACTACGTTATCAGTGCAGTAGGGTCATTATGACCTGAGGGGCAAGGTGATGTGTAGTAAGATTATGAGCCAGCGTAGATGGGGTGAACAACTCCATGGGGCAAGTGGACATAGTAAGGATTGGTAAGGCTATGATCCAGCGCAGATTGGGTGAATAACTCCATGGGGCAAGTGGACATAGCGAGGAATTAGTGGCTACGTTATCAGTGCAGTGAAGCCATTTATGACTTCATGGGGCAGAGTGATCGTAGCAAGGCATGTTGGGTGATCGAAGTGGTGAATATCGTATGCTTTACGCACTGAGTGAGAGATGTGAGGATGGATGCTATGTTTGATTGTTTCCATCATTATGACATGCACACCTCCCCCACCTCCGTATCTTTACACCGTTTGATATGGTACCTTAGAGTGTTGTACAGTATGTAGTGCTAACTCTTTGGTTGCAAGTCCAGGTTCAGGTATGTTTTAGTCTACCTGTTATTGTTCACTTTAGATGCTTATCACTCATACCAGGCTTTATGTCTCCTCTTATTACTCTGGGTGCTCACACGAGCAGACTAGAGACAAGTTAGCTGGTGATGCGCGAGTAGCTGATTCGGAGGCGGGCAGGAGGCTTCCACGTATGATATATATATACACATTATCCCTGTGTCGTTGGTGGTCGCTACTTGGGCATTAGTAGTGTACCTCCTTTATCTTACTTTTGCTTTGAGACAGTTTGAAAGTTGTAATAAGCTGTATTTTGGATTTCCGCTGCTATGATGTTTAGTTCTGGTTTTCAGCTTATGCACTGTCTCTCATGTTTTATGTCAAGTATGTTATTATTATATTTTATTCTATGCGCCGTGAGACAATCTACAGGTTCTTTGTATGTTCATTTCCTTCTTCCCTTTCCTTCTCACGACCCGTTCCATGCTAACTGGACATGTGTACAACGCACTTTTGGAGTAAATGTCGGTTGGTGCGGGGCGGGCCGTCACACTGTGAATTGGAAGAAGAGGAACCATGGTATGTTAACATGTGACTTGAGACATTGGACATAACACATATTTTGAATTAAGATCTGTTATAACTAGATTATTGGGCATATTGTTTATATAACAATTCATGATTTGAAAGAGAATATGACTTATGTGTGAAGATCTATATTAAGATAACTATCAAATGTGAATAACACCTAAGTAGGAGATTTTTTGAATATCTGACATGCATTGAAATTGATGGCTATATTTGGTATAATTTATATGTGAATTTTTTTTGTACTAGGCAAGTTGAACTAAATTGGGACATGTAAATTATGACCATAATCTGTGACATGTAAATTCGATGCAAACGTGGGGTATATGATCATACTGTGAATCATGACAACTATTTAGGCATGAAAACTTAGGCCAAATTTATAACTAGGCAAGATATGTTTGTGAAACTTTAAGGAATGATTAAATCTGTTATATTTGCCTAATTTGCTAGTTCTGCTATATTTGCCTAATCTGCTAGTTCTGTTATATTGCCTAATCTGCTAGTTCTGTTATATTGCTTAATCTGCTAGTTCTGCTTTACTGCCTAGTCTGCTAGATCTGTTCATCTTCCAAATCTGTCATCTGCTAAGTCTGCTGAAAATGCCAAATCTGTTATATGCTAAATCTGCTAAATTACTTAATCTGCTGAATCCGTTAAGTCGCCTAATCTGCGAAAAATCTGTTATCTGCTAAGTCGATATATTCAGTCTGTTATTGACATAATCTGAATTAGCTATGAATAATTGGCATGTATATTAGGCGTGGGCATAAATGGTAAATTATTAATTAATTGGCCGCAAAGATAAACATGGATAACTCGAGGTTTGAATGAGTTTGCGGCGTAATTCTGCCCGGAACTGCCCGGCACATCCAGTGGCCGCAAACAATAGGTTCTAATGTGAGAAGTTAGTCATAACGTGCTTGAAACCCGAGGTTAGACTCAGTTTATGGCAAAAACCAGCCCGGAACCAACCGGCCTAACCAATAGCCACAAACTGTCAGTATAATGTAAGAGGTCTGGGCATTAATATTTAATTAATGAAAATCCGGAATAAATATGATGTCTAAAATGTGTTGGGTGGATAGGGTTAAACCAACTAGACTGATGAAATTAATAAACCTGTTTCATGAATCTGTAGGCCCAATACAAAGTTAGACAATCTGTAAGTCTGTTAATCTGTAATCGCTTAATCTGTAAGTCTGTTAATCTGTAACCGGTTAATCTGTAAGTCTGTTAAATCTGTATATCTGATCCGTTGGTCTGAAAACTTGTCTAATCTGTGAACTGGTTGATCTAAATTCTGTATGTCTGAACTTGTAAACAAGTTAATCTGAAATCTGTTAGTCTGGGGACACAAGGTTAGGAGGGAAATTACTTGTGTCATCTTTTGTTTGGGACCCATATTAGTCAGTAACCCTTTCTGGTATCAAAACTTTGACCCAACAGTAGGTAGGGTCCGGGCACGCTTACTGAACTAATTATAAGTGGTTCATTCTGATAATGGCGAGGGGTGTTGATGGTGCGTTCCAACTGGGTCATGTGCGTGCATGGATCTCGGTCTGCTTCTGAGGATGTAAGACGCCGTAACATCTGTAAATAGGTCTATGCCAATTGGTTGTCACTTTAAGGAGTGATACACCCTACTGTGGGGCCGACACAGGGTATTTATGTTTAGGGAGTCGATCGCTTGGGGTAGGGTTTTAGGGTACACTAAGTTCTGTCTGTTTCTGTTGGTACCGTCTGTTTCTGTTGGGTGGCAACACCCGTCTGTTTCTGCGTGGTACCGTCTGTTCGGGTGGTAAAAGCCCAATCACTAGTGTACACCTAATTTACATTATGTTTCCGTAGGGATTAATCTGTTTCTGTCCGTTTCTGCTGGGGTGGTAAAGGCCTATTATTAGCATTCTATTTCTGTCTGTTTCTGTTGGGGTGGTAAAGGCCCATTACTAGCATTCTCTTCTGTGGAAATTATTCTATACCCGTTTCTGTTTCAGTTTAGACATTAGGGTGACACCTAATTCTGTTATACTAGTATTAGTGCAGAGAAGTGTAAAGAAATAGCTTTTGTCATTCTATTCTTCTGTTATATCCGCTACACCTGTTACTGTTATCTCTCGTCCAGTTTTATTTTCATGTCATGTTATTATTATCTGTTAATAACTGAAAATCACTGGACTTGCCAGACTTTTTGTCTGACCCTTGTTGTTTCTCCTCCTTTCTTCCGTCCCCCCCCCCCCAGGTTTTGTAGAAGGGAGTACTCTAGCTTGATCCAGATTTCTTCTGCTTGAAGTGCTTAAATTATGGCTTGTCTTCTTCTGTGGGGATTATGATTTTTAACTATGCACTCTGAAGGCTTTTGTACAAGACTGATATTTTGTACTTAAATTCTGATATTGTGATTTGAAAGGACGTAACCAAGCTTATTTCGGTTTCTGTTGTAATAAAGTTATAAAATTTTCAAGTACTGTTTTATCTGTCTTGTAAGTTTCAGTTCTGTTTACTAAAATGCTCCACCAAAGTTAAGGCATTCCCTTTGTGAGTGACCTTAACGGAGGTGGGGTGTTACACTTGGTATCAGAGCTAAATGTTACCAGATTAGATAAAAGTTTTTGAAAACCATTTCCAAAAAGGTTTTAAAAGGAAGTATTTTCAAAAGTAAAGCTTATTTTGAAAAACATAATTCCCAATAGCCATATATCTTTATCTTTCGAATTCTCCATTTTGAATCTTTCCTTTTTCTTTTCAGCATGGCTGAAGATCTTAACCTTCCGGAGGGTGTAACAATACCAGGATGGTATAGGACGTTATTAGAGGCTAGGGCCGCTGCAGGTCCAGCCAGTGTTCCTCCACCACCAGTTGCACCTGCTCCTCCTCCTCCTCCTCCCCCTCCTCGCGCTGATACTTTTGCAAAGACATGCAAGGAATTTAAGGCTATAGGTGGAAAACCTTTTCAAGGGTCAGAAACGTTTGTGGAAGCTAGAGATTGGCTTAAGGAGGTGGAAGAATTGCCAGAAATCTTTGAAGTAGAAGAAGGGAGGAAAGTCAAATTAGCAGCTTGGTTAATGAATGGAGAGGCCTCGTTTTGGTGGGAGGTCACTAATGGGGAGCGTCCTGCTGATTCTTGGGCTGATTTCAGATGTAGGTTTGAGGCAAAGTTTCTCTCAAGGGAAGAAGAGAATCTATACATGGAAAGGTTCTTGACATTGAAGCAGGGAAATCTATCAGTGAAAGAGTACGTCAACAAATTTAACCAATTGGCAAGGTTTGGCTTAGATTTGGTGAACATGTAGGAGAAGAAGGCTCTGAGGTTTGTTAATGGCTTGAATGAGCCATTGCAGGGGTTGGCTATGACCCACATCCCTATGGGGCCCCCCTTTGAGAAGCTAGTAGACATGGCACTCATGCACGAGGAGAAAGGCACTAAAGCTGATAAGGCACCCGAGAAGAAAGAGGCAAAGAAGGAAGAGCCACAAAACAAGAAGGCATGGCCCAAAAAGAAAACCCAAAAGAAAGATAAGGAGTCTGAAGATAAGAAGGAGAAAAAGTGTTTTACTTGTGGGAGCTCGACTCATCTTAACAAGGATTGCCGAAAGAGGAAGGGCACTTGCTTCAACTATGGTGAGATGGGACACTTCACCAGGGACTGCCCGAAGAAACGAGGGCAAGGGCAGAGGGCAGGACCAACTTCTGAAGGGCAGGCGAACACTCTCGAGGCTAGTGGATAGGATAGAAATAGGGGAAAATTTCCGTAAAAGGTTTAATTTCTTTATCTAAATGTTGAGATAAAACTCATTCTGATTCTGGCATTTTGATTCTGTAATCAATACTCTACACTTTAATACTAGTATTATTTCTGATCCCGTTGTAGACTCAAACCCATAAGGGTTATGACTCATCTGTTTATGATAGATTGGGGTTTGAGGGATATCTGTGTTAGACGTCAAGTATGATGCATACATTCTGAGTTTTTGTGGGATATGATTTTATCATGCTTAGCTTCCTAAGAATCATTAGGGAACCTGATCTGTACCAGTAGTATGTAAATATCTGAATAATTCTGATTTCCAGTTTTGACATTATCTAAAGAGGGTAATCCTCTGGTGTCAATCTGATGTTGGTTACGGTCTTCGGGGCCGATACTTAGGACCCACGTTTAATGGGAACCAAGTTTTTGTTTTATCTGTACTCGCTTCCATCATTCGACTGCATCCTATCAATCGAATCTTCGAACTTTAGGTAGAAACTAATGGGTGTAAACATGTGTTTGAGACATGTTATGTTTGAAGGTTGCAAGTGGATGCAAGTGGTTGCTAGTGGTTGCTCGTGGATGCATATACACACTTCAGGCACTAGATCGGCTCGAAAACACTCTCATACTGCATATGGATGTGTGAGCATTTTCAATTTTTGTGGATGCAAAATGATTGACTCAGCACACGGATGTTGCATATGACTGAATGGTTGTGCACTCATATAGAAATGATATGTATCAAGTAGGAAAATTGCATACATGTTGGACTCATGGCACTGGCATAATTCGCATTAAGGAGGTCAATTGAATCAGTGGACCGCCTAATCTCTGCATTAGATAAGGAACATACACACACACTTTTGCATGTGTTCATACAACATTAGAAGTTTCTAAGGACAATGGACGCCAGTGATTGATGATTGAGTAGATGGATGTTGGATGGTAGGACACATTCTTCTTAACTTGAAGATTTCGGGGACGAAATCATTTAAGGAGGGGAGAATGTAACACCCCGTATTTTCTGTGAACGTATAAGTAACAAATCAGAGGATAATTAATTTTTAAAATAATAATCAAGGGAAACGGGTTGCACCATTGCATTCGTCTCGGAATTCTGCTTGGAAACGAGTCCGAGTTTGCAAGAATCGGAGTCCGTATGAGGGAGATATGACCCTCCGAAGTTTCAGGAATTTTCAGAATCGAAAACAGCTCGAAATTCGAATTCAAACCCAGAAGCAGGCTGGGAGGGAAATTTCCCGCCTAGGACCCAGGTCGACTTGGGAGTGGACTGGGTAGTCGACCCCCCAGTACCCAGGTAGACTAGGGAGTCGACTGGGCAGTCGACCCCCCGACCAGGTCGACTGGGCAGTCGACCCGGGGGTCGACCTGGTCCCCGAACCAGGTTTTGGGCCTGGGTGCATTCTTATGTATCTGGTCTTGTTTTCGGCCTAGATTCGTCTGCCTAAACCTATTTAAACAGACCCAAACCTAGCCTTCTCTACACACAATTCTATTTTGTTTCTACTCTGCCTCTGTTCTAAATAAAAATAAAAATGGCATCGCTACTCTGCTGGAATCAAAACTAGAAGCTAATCAACATCAACCTATGCAACTCAATTCAAGCTTGAAACTTCAATAATGGTTAAAGAAGATTAACTAACTTCACTACAACTATCTTTCTTTTAGAATCCAATCAAGGCAAGTGCAGTTATTTTCCAATATAAACTTTAATCATAATTGTGACATGATTGTAAATCTGAATTTGAGATTGTGTATGTTCTGTTCTGATCTATTTTATTCTGTATCTCTTCTTCTTTCTATTCTTAGCCAGGCTACTACGAGCCTGCGCCAATCTCCTAAGAGATTAACGCACGAACGCTAAAATGTTTAGGACAAATAATGAATGTGGAATAATTGGACATAGCTAATCTGTGACTGATTTAAGAAAAAGGGCATAGGTTGTAAACTAGATTTAGATCTATGCATATTCTTGAATTGGAAGAAGAGGAACCATGGTATGTTAACATGTGACTTGAGACATTGGGCATAACGCATATTTTGAATTAAGATCTATTATAACTAGATTGTTGGGCATATTGTTTATATAACAATTCATGATTTGAAAGAGAATATGACTTAGGTGTGAAGATCTATATTAAGATAACTATCAAATGTGAATAACACCTAAGTAGGAGATTTTTGAATATCTAACATGCATTGAAATTGATGGCTATATTTGGTATAATTCATATGTGAAATTTTTTTGTACTAGGCAAGTTGAACTAAATTTGGACATGTAAATTATGACCATAATCTGTGACATGTAAATTCAATGCAAACGTGGGGTATATGATCATAGTGTGAATCATGACAACTATTTAGGAATGCAAACTTAGGCCAAATTTATAATTAGGCAAGATATGTTTGTGAAACTTTAAGGAATGATTAAATCTGTTATATTTGCCTAATTTGCTAGTTCTGATATATTTTCCTAATCTGCTAGTTCTGTTATATTGCCTAGTCTGCTAGTTCTGTTATATTGCTTAATCTGCTAGTTCTTCTCTACTGCCTAGTCTGCTAGATCTGTTCATCTGTCATCTGCTAAGTCTGCTGAAAATGCCAAATCTGTTATATGCTAAATCTGCTAAATTACTTAATCTACTGAATCCGTTAAGTCGCCTAATCTGCGAAAAATCTGTTATTTTCTAAGTCGATATATTCAGTCTGTTATTGACATAATCTGTATTAGCTATGAATAATTGACATGTATATTAGGCGTGGGCATAAATGGTAAATTATTAATTAATTGGCCGCAAAGATAAACATGGCTAACTCGAGGTTAGTATGAGTTTGCGGCGTAATTCTGCCCGGAACCGCCCGGCACATCCAGTGGCCGCAAACAATAGGTTCTAATGTGAGAAGTTAGTCATAACGTGCTTGAAACCCGAGGTTATACTCAGTTTGTGGCAGAAACCTGCCCGGAACCAACCGGCCTAACCAGTTGCCACAAACTGTCAGTCTAATGTGAGAGGTCTGGGCATTAATATTTAATTAATGAAAATCTGGAATAAATATGATCTAAAACGTGTTGGGTGGATAGGGCTAAACCAACTAGACTGATGAAATTAACAAACCCGTTTCATGAATCTGTAGGCCCAATACAAACTTAGACAATCTGTAAGTCTGTTAATCTGTAATCGGTTAATCTGTAAGTCTGTTAATCTGTAACCGGTTAATCTCTAAGTCTGTTAAATCTGTATATCTGATCCGTTGGTCTGAAAACTTGTCTAATCTGTGAACTAGTTGATCTGAATTCTGTATGTCTGAACTTGTAAACAAGTTAATCTAAAATCTGTTAGTCTGGGACACAAGGTTAGGAGGGAAATTACTTGTATCATCTGTTGTTTGGGACCCATATTAGTCAGTAACCCTTTCTGGTAACAAAACTTTGACCCAACAGTAGGTAGGGTCCGGGTATGCTTACTGAACTAATTATAAGCGGTTCATTCTGATAATGGCGAGGGGTGTTGATGGTGCGTTCCAACCGGGTCATGTGCGTGCATGGATCTCGGTCTGCCTCTGAGGATGTAAGATGCCGTGACATCTGTAAATAGGTCTGTGCCAATTGGTTGTCACTTTAGGGAGTGATACACCCTACTGTGGGGCCGACACATGGTATTTATGTTTAGGGAGCCGATCGCTTGGGGTAGGCTTTTAGGGTACACTAAGTTCTGTCTGTTTCTGTTAGTACCGTATGTTTCTGTTGGGTGGCAAGACCCATCTGTTTCGGCGTGGTACCGTCTGTTCGGGTGGTAAAGGCCCAATCACTAGTGTACACCTAATTCTACATTCTGTTTCCGTAGGGATTAATCTGTTTCTATCCGTTTCTGCTGGGGTGGTAAAGGCCCAATATTAGCATTCTGTTTCTGTCCGTTTCTGTTGGGGTGATAAAGGCCCATTACTAGCATTCTCTTCTGTGGAAATTATTTTGTACCCATTTCTGTTTCAGTTTAGGCATTAGGGTGACACCTAATTCTTTTATACTAGTATTAGTGCAGAGAAGTGTAAAGAAATAGCTTATGTCATTCTGTTCTTCTGTTATATCCGCTACACCTGTTACTGTTATCTCTCGTCCAGTTTTATTTTCATGTCATGCTATTATTATCTGTTCATAACTGAAAATCACTGGACTTGCCAGACATTTTGTCTGACCCTTGTTGTTTCGCCTCCTTTCTTCTGTTTCCCCCCAGGTTTTGTAGAAGGGAGTACTCTAGCTTGATCCAGATTTCTTCCACTTGAAGTGCTTAAAGTATGGCTTGTCTTCTTCTGTGGGGATTATGATTTTAAACTATGCATTCTGAAGGCTTTTGTACAAGACTGATATTTTGTACTTGAATTCTGATATTGTTATTTGAAAGGATGTAACCAAGCTTATTTCGGTTTCTGTTGTAAAGTTATAAAATTTTCAAGTACTGTTTTATCTGTCTTGTAAGTTTCTGTTCTGTTTACTTAAATGCTCCACCAAAGTTAAGGCATTCCCTTTGTGAGTGACCTTAACGGAGGTGGGGTGTTACAAAATGGAAGGTTTGAACATAGTTATTGACATAAACAATAAACAGTTTTCCCAAACAAAACCAAAGCCATACATGAAAATTCTACCTCCTTCTGCTTACTAGTCTCCACCACCAATAGATAGTGGTGATACTAATGAAAACCATGACAAAGAAGGATGGAAAAAGAATGGAAAAGTTATTAAAAATACCCAAAAAAAAAAAAGAAGAGCACTTCCATCACCACTGAATCCCCACATACAGCTGTAGCACAAAGTAAAGCTAAAAGTGAAGTTCCTTTTACAAGGAGCAAGGCAAATGAGTTTACCTCTTCCAAGTCTAATCAATGATACAAAAAATAGGGGTATGGAGGATTAGAGGAGCTCATTTGGATGAGAAACTCGACCAATGTAAATATCTAATCTCAGAAAATAATTTAAGTATGCGAGCTATACTTGAAACAAAGCTGAATAAAGGATTAACTTCTAGGGCAGCATTCTATATTAACCCAGCATGGAATATGTTACACAATTTCGAAAAATTTCCTTATGGTAGAATTCTAGTTATCTATGACCCTAATATTCATCAGTTAGCCAAACTTGATGCTGATAGGCAAGTGATCCATTGCCATGATTGGCACATACCCACTGTAACATCTTTTTACCTATCCTTTGTTTATGCTGATAACTCCTTTAATGCTAGAGAGCAACTTTTTCACAATTTACCTAATTGGAGGCAAGAAACGCACCCATGGATCATTTGTGGAGATTTTAACTGTTATCTTGATATTGGAGATAGAACAAGAGGAAATTCTTTGTCGATTAATGATATTTCTCCATTAAAGAAACTTTTGCTTAACGCTAACCTTTTTGAACTTAAAACAACTAGTTCCTTCTTCACATGGGACAATAAAAAGAAAGAAGGAATTAGGACCATCTCCAAGATTGATTTTGGATTTTGTAACTCTTCTGCTCTTCTTTCTGGGACTGAATTGCATAATCATAAACCAATCCCTCTGCTATCTGATCATTCGCCTCAAATCATATCCATGTGGAATGAATTTAAAAGGAGAAGAGATTCGTTTTGATTTTTCACCAACTGGATTATGGAAACTGATTTGCGACAGTGGTAGAAAACAATTGGGAAGCCCCTATTCTGGGTACTGTAACACCCCACGTCCGTTAGTGTCACTCACAAAGGGAATGCACTAAGTTCTAGGGAGCATTTAAGGTAAAAGATGCAGATAAATTACAAGACAGACAGAAATTAAACAGCGGAAAATAAAACTTTGCTTTATTGATAAAATAGTTTATACAATGATTTCTTTACAATATCAGAGTATCATCTGTCTTACGAAATAAAGAAGCGTAAAACAAAATTTATATTCCCCAATTTTAGCAAGAGCCAGCCATAGCATCTGAAAAGAGAATCCAAGCAAAACTTCGACAAATCTTCAAGCTGGAAAAGAGTGACTGTCCAACTTAACCAGAGCTATACTATTCCCTCCTTTACTACCTGGGGGGAAACGGAAGACAAGAAGACGAAAGAAAAACAGAGTCAGACATAAAGCCTGAGTAAGTTCAGTAACTTCTAGCATATGAACATGGAGAAACAAAATGACATGAATTAACTGAATACAAGATAACACCATGATGATAGGGTTGGCAAGATTAGACAAGATAATCACAAGATATGCTAAGATAAGATAAACTGGATATGCTCTAATACATTCGCCGCCTCGCTATTTCCTTGTTATACTAGTTTCTATATCTCTGCACCATCTAAATAGTGTCCCAACTAGTAACGATAACGTGATCCCAATCCCTGTAGTTTTCATTGCCTTCGGGCATACATTTATTATTTATTACCGAGATCTAATCTAGGTTTTCTATCCAGTGCTTTCTAGATTCAACTAGAGTCTACGCTATCTGATGAACGCTTCTCGGATTCAGGATTTATGCCACCTAGTCCAACTAGGGATTATGATACCTGTCGAACGATGCCCCCAAGTCTAGGACGCACTACCTAGAGTGGTATATGTTCCTATACTTCCCCACGCATGTATCGTGAATCATTATCGCTTGTCTAGATGCACATGTCCTGTAATGTGCGGTCCGAGTCCTGTGATAGGGCAAATCAAGGAATACCGAACTCGGTCGGGAGCTTTCAGATATCTGCCGATGCAGATGCTAAGGTCTGTTTTTATTCCAGTGGCTATGGTCCCACTTGACCCCTCCCTTAACTAATGAAAGGCACACCTTGAAAAATGAGAACTATAAGCCGGCCCCCGGTGCCCCACTATCCTATGGCCATCCTCAACCATAACTAGATAGCAAGTATATGGTTTTTTGGAGTTCTCCGCCTTTCCGCTTCACGTATCTCGATTGACTGAAGATGGATGGTAGACGACGAGTTGCTATCACAGGGCTACCGTTTTATCGCCGAATCACGCTCGTCCATCCTAGTCTTTAGGTTGCCATATTTTGCAACCAAGGCATATCCTTGGTTCTTCTACCGCAGACCTTAACCTCTGTGAGCCCAGGAGGATCATCTGCAGCCTCACAGAGGGATACCAAGAGTACCCTCATGTCCCCTCGAAGCCTCGGGCTTCGTAACCCAACTCGTTGGAGCCTCCTTTTTAATCAGACAGACATTCGCTCCTTCCCGTGTTATACTAAGAATTACTACTTAGTTTTACTAACTAAGATTTACCACTTAGTTTCCAGAATCGTTGTTTTATTAACTAAGGTTTACTACTTAATTCTCTTTCCCGTCAATTTGGATTGGTTAAGTGTCATCAGTCAATTCAAGACAACTTAACCCTCTTCATTCATCCTGTTAAACTGGTTAAGTTTTATCAGTAATTCATGATGACTTAACCCTACCACAAACCAAGTTATATTGGTTAAGTATTTCTTATTACTTAACCCTACCCATTCATCCTGTATTGGTTAAGTGTTCCTTGCCCGTCTGTTTTAACTGACATGTTATTATTAATGGTTAAGTATTATCCCTTCATGTTTTAGACTTAACCATATTCCTTTATCGCAATCTGATGGATAAGTGTTCAAGCTTACTTAACCCTACAGTCTAGCCCAGCTAACATATCAGATTGGCTAAGTGTATTTACTTAACCCCAACCTCTAGTCTAGTTAACATGTTAATTTGGCTAAGTGTATTAACTTTACTTAACCCCACCTTCTAGTCTAGATAACATGTTAATTTGGCTAAGTGTTTCCTTAGTTACTTAACCCCTACAAATCTTGTCTTGTTACCATGTGAAGTTGGTTAAGTGTACCTATGGACTTAGCCCTCCCATCCTAGCTTAACTGTGTTAAGTTGGTTAAGTGTTCCTATGGACTTAACCCTCCCATTCTAGCTTAACTGTGTTAAGAACCTAACCCCACCCACCGGTCTGGTTATCATGTTGAATCGGTTAAGTGTCTTAGTTGACTTAACCCTGCCATTCTTGTTCTAGCTTTAACTAAATAAATTAAAGCCGCTACCACTCACATTAGACAGATATTGTTGCGAATATTGGATATGCCGGTTGGTTCCGGGCAGGTTTACATCGCAACTCAGTCTAACCTCGGGTTAGGCTTATTCATGTTTTCTAAGTTCAAAGGGTTTTGATTAATTTCCAAATCAGGTTTTAAAAGTAACCATCCCGTCCATCGGATCAGTTAGGGATAGCCAGGGAGAGTAGGAAACTTGTATTTTCCAAACCCAAGCCTAGACACTATCCTCTCTGTCACCCTAGAACTTTCTGATGTGTTATTAAAAGAGATGTCATTAATAAACCTTTAATTTGTCTAAATTTACATTTTCCCATTTAGGACAAATTCTATAAGTAAATTATTCCTAATTTACTTATTTCATAATTACTCTTTTAATGTAAATTGTCAACATTTATTCTTATGGCCCATTTTCCCCTCTATATCATATTTATGCTTTTTGGTATGTAAACTATACCAAATTAAGTGTCACTAACCATGATTTTGCTAAACCTGACAATTATTCCCAATTATGGCCAATTTCAAATTTATGCCAATGTACTTATCATGCCAAATTAGCTAATCCAATTCTGATTTAACATTCTAATTACAGTTCATGTCAAACTAGACCTATTATTCTAGTTCACAATTCATGTAAATGCTAGATTTACACGTCAATACTAGATTCAAATTACACATCCTATAATTCATGTTAAATTTATCCAATTTGCCTTTCTATGAACATGCCATAATACGTGTTCACAATTTATGCCAATTTCCATGTTTATAACTATGTTTTTAGTAAATTTCATATTTTGCCCAAATCGCATTCCCACCGTTCGCATAATCGTGATTCAATCTAGATTATAGATAAATCTAGATTCGTAGATAAAAAGGGAATGAACCAAAGATGCTATGAAAGATAGACATAATAACTGGCATAAAATGATAATTTACTAATTACAGACCTAACGAATTTCACTGAAATTGATCTAAAACATCGAAGGCCTATAGGTCTGAAAATCCATTAACATAAAAAGGGTTGAATAACGACGTAGGTTCAAGAACATGGGTAGACCTAACTTAATAGGTAAATTCCCAAGGTCTAAAACCAAAGAAAACCAAGAATAGACAGAATAGAGACGTAGGTTCAAGAATATGGGTAGACCTAACTTAATAGGTAAATTCCCAAGGTCTAAAACCAAATAAAACCAAGAATAGACAGAATAGAAAATCAGATTTTGACCCAATATCACAGTCAAAAAACTTAAGCAACACTTTCCTAGTCATGAATCATAGGTGCTTAATCACAGCTGTTCATGTTATGTCATAGGCAATAATTTATGTTTTCCTAATCAAAGGCATAGGCTGGTGTTCACAGTCAAGGAAATAATTCCCATAGTCACAGTCATAGGCAGTGTTCATAGTCATAGACAATGTTCATAGTCATAGGCAATGTTCATAGTCATAGGCAATGTTCATAGTCAAAGAGGCATATGGTTCTAAGGTCCATAGTTTCATAGTCACAGTCTTATTTGTCATCGAATCATAACAGTTCTTAATTAGGTCCGAAGATATAGGCACAGATTCGAATAGAAAGATTTGGCATATTCTTTTATTCCTTTAATTTCATGTCACGAACAGAGAAAGCGTTCAAATCTACAAAGTAACTGACTTACAGAGATTAGATTAGATTCGTAGAAAAACAGTCGTTGCAGTCGTTTGAATCTTCACTAGAAATCCTGGCTTGACTTGAACCTCTTCTTGAAAGTCTTGAGCGGCATTTCCTCGTCTTGATTTATTATATATATATATATATATATATATTATTTTATTTATTTATACATTTTCTCAGAGGCAGCATAAGGATAGAAAAGAAATGTGAATAGAGAAGGAAGCTAAGGCTGTTTATATAGTGTTAGGCGGACGAACCTAGGCAGAAAAAGTGACCAAATACATCAGAACGAACCAGGTGCAGAAAACTGGAAAAAGCGGGGAGGTCGACCCCCAGGTCAACTACCCAGTCGACCTGGGTGCCTTGGGCGGGAAAATTCCCGCCCAGCCCAACCTGGGTCTGTTTTTCGAATTTGAACTCCTTTTCTGACCTGTTTTGAAATTTGAACTTCGTTGAATCTTCCGGAGGCCACATCTTCTTCATACGGACTCCGATTTATGCAAACTCGGACTCGTTTTCATGCAGAATTCCGAGACGAACGAAATGGCGCTGACCGTTTCCCTTGACTTTGATTTTAATATTTAATTCTGCCTTGATTTGTGAATCTTAGTGTTACAGAATTACGGGGTGTTACATTCTCCCCCACTTAAAAGGATTTCGTCCCCGAAATCATCAAGTTAGGAAGAATTTGTCCTACCATCCAATCACCCATCTACTCAACCATTCAATCACAGGAATTCATTGTCCGTAGAAAGATTCCTAATGCTTTCATGTTCATATGCATAGTGTGTGTATATGTCTTTATCTAATGCAAAATCAGGCGGTCTACTGATTCAGTTGACCTCCTTAATGCAAATCATGTCAGTGCCATGCGTCCTATCATGTATGCAAGCATCCCTAGTTATGTAAATACTACATGCGTGCACAACCATTCATCCATAAGCAACATCTATATGATCACATATCAAGTTCAACTTACAAACAAATACATATCTGTAAATGCAAGATGAAAGCGTCCGAACTTGATCTAGTGCCTAATACGTATGCATATGCATACACGAGCAACCATTAGCAACCACTTGCAACCACCAACCATAATATGTTTAAAACAAATGTTTACATCCATTGGCTTCTACCTAAGGATCGAAGATACGACCTAGAGGATATACTTTGGAAAGAGAGAAACAATTATGCGTAAAGCTCCTACAGAAAAAGAAATCAAGGATGCATCCTTAAGGAAAAGGGTATGATGCTAGTATCTAGCCTTCTTGAGCTTTACTCCACTGTATATTAACTAATTTAACTTCACGATTGTGAAGTTTCTGACCTCCATTTCCAAAATAAACAGATGTTAACTATGATACAAAGTGTACATACCAAGATGGTTTGAGGTCTTTCCTCTTAGCTTATCCATCACTCCATAACTATGAGAGTCAAAAGGTCACTACGTGCTTTTTAGAGTGCCTGCCACAACTATTCATCTCTCACGCAAACCATCCTAGTCGAACTCGACATTCCTCAAGTACAAGACCCAAAGGCCTAAACCAATATCAGACAAACACCCAAGGAATATCTCCCCCGAATTTAGACAATCTAAATGAGATGATATAAGCAAAATCGATAGTTATTCTCAAATCCCTACTTAACCAAAAATAAACTGGTCGGACCACCTACTGGATTTGAGACTCTAGTGGGATCTTCCTACTATACCAGTACTATGGTGCAGAGACTCAACTATGGAAGTGAATATGAACAAATGCGAAGCGCTAAAACTAAAGGAAAGAGTACGAACAACAAAACTAGTTTCTTCCACAGAACTTTACTACCTTTCTCCTAGGTACGCTTGGTGGTGAAAGTATGCACTTGCCCTTCTGAAAATCTTGTTCCTCGTTCTTGCCCTTGTCCTTAATTATATGCCGTATCATACCCTAGTAAAGATACTACCTCTTGTCTTAGGTTATGTAATTTCTCCTCCTTCGTGAGCTAAACCTATATCCATGAATTCCTCATCCTAGGGTTATACTCCTTAGCCAAACTCCTCATCCCCTTCCGTGTGCAGTCATGTTGACAAGTCTCTCGAAAGCTGCCTCCATTGTACAGAAAACCCTACTAAGCTTGGAAGAAAACTAACGGCAAGTGAAACTACTACGGTTATAAATGGAATCGGGCACTACTTCGCCCTTCGATGGAGTTACCTCCCAGAAAGCCAGGAGCCCCAGAGACTCAAGAAAGAAGGAGACAAGAATTAAAATAGAGGAAGAGAAGATAGTGCGTATGGCTTTGGGGAATATGCCTTTAAAACAAATCTTTACTCTTGAAAGTGCTTCTTTTAAAACCGTTTTGAAAATAATTTTTCAAATCCTTTATCTGATCCGGTAACCTTCAGCTCTGATACCACTTGTAACACCCCACGTCCGTTAGTGTCACTCACAAAGGGAATGCACTAAGTTCTGTGGAGCATTTAGGGTAAAAGATGCAGATAAATTACAAGACAGACAGAAATTAAACAGCGGAAAATAAAACTTTGCTTTATTGATAAAATAGTTTGTACAATGATTTCTTTACAATATCAGAGTATCATCTGTCTTACAAAATAAAGAAGCGTAAAACAACATTAATATTCCCTAATTTTAGCAAGAGCCAGCCATAGCATCTGAAAAGCGAATCCAAGCAAAACTTCGACAAATCCTCAAGATGGAAAAGAGTGACAGTCCAACTTAACCAGAGCTATACTATTCCATCCTTTACTACCTGGGGGGGGGGGGAGGGGGGATGGAAGACAAGTAGACGAAAGAAAAACAGAGTCAGACATAAAGCCTGAGTAAGTTCAGTAACTTCTAGCATATGAACATGGAGAAACAAAATGACATGAATTAACCGAATACAAGATAACACCATGATGATAGGGTTGGCAAGATTAGACAAGATAATCACAAGATATGCTAAGATAAGATAAACTGGATATGCTCTAATACATTCGCCGCTTCGCTATTTCCTTGTTATACTGGTTTCTATATCTCTGCACCACCTAACTAGTGTCCCAACTAGTAACGATAACGTGATCCCAATCCCTGTAGTTTTCATTGCCTTCGGGCATACATTTATTATTTATTACCTAGATCTAATCTAGGGTTTTCTATCCAGTGCTTTCTAGATTCAACTAGAGTTTACGCTATCTGCTGAATGCTTCTCGGATTCAGGATTTATGCCACCTAGTCCAACTAGGGATTATGCTACCTATCGAATGATGCCCCCAAGTCTAGGACACACTACCTAGAGTGGTATATGTTCCTATACTTCCCTACGCATGTATCGCGAATCGTTATCGCTTGTCTAGATGCACATGTCCTGTAATGTGCGGTCTGAGTCCTGTGATAGGGAAAATTAAGGAATACAGAACTCGATCGGGAGCTTTCAGATATCTGCCGATGCAGATGCTAAGGTCTGTTTTTATTCCAGTGGCTATGGTCCCACTTGACCCCTCCCTCAACTAATGAAAGGCACACCTTGAAAAATGAGAACTATACGCCGGCCCCCGGTGCCCCACTATCCTATGGCCATCCTCACCCATAACTAGATAGCAAGTATATGGTCTTTTGGAGTTCTCCGCCTTTCCGCTTCACGTATCTCGATTGACTGAAGATGGATGGTAGACGACGAGTTGCTATCACAGGGCTACGGTTTTCTCGCCGAATCACGCTGGTCCCTCCTAGTCTTTAGGTTGCCATATTTTGCAACCAAGGCGTACCTTTGGTTCTTCTACCGCAGACCTTAACCTCTGTGAGCCCAGGAGGATCATCTACAGCCTCACAGAGGGATACCAAGAGTACCCTCATGTCCCCTCGAAGCCTCGGGCTTCGTAACCCAACTCGTTGGAGCCTCCTTTTTACTCAGACGGACATTCGCTCCTTCCCGTGTTATACTAAGAATTACTACTTAGTTTTACTAACTAAGATTTACCACTTAGTTTCTAGAATCATTGTTTCTCAACTAAGGTTTACTACTTAGTTCTCTTTCCCATCAATTTGGATTGGTTATCAAGTCAACTTAACCCTCTTCATTCATCCTGTTAAATTGGTTAAGTTTTATCAGTAATTCACGATGACTTAACCCTACCACAAACCAAGTTATATTGGTTAAGTATTTCTTATTACTTAACCCTACCCATTCATCCTGTATTGGTTAAGTGTTCCTTGCCCGTCTGTTTTAACTGACATGTTATTATTAATGGTTAAGTATTATCCCTTCATGTTTTAGACTTAACCGTATTCCTTTATCGCAATCCGATGGTTAAGTGTTCAAGCTTACTTAACCCTACGGTCTAGCCCAGCTAACAGATCAGAGTGGCTAAGTGTATTTACTTAACCCCAACCTCTAGTCTAGTTAACTTGTTAATTTGGCTAAGTGTATTAACTTTACTTAACCCCACCTTCTAGTCTAGTTAACATGTTAATTTGGCTAAGTGTTTCCTTAGTTACTTAACCCCTACAAATCTTGTCTTGTTACCATGTGAAGTTGGTTAAGTGTCCCTATGGACTTAGCCCTCCCATCCTAGCTTAACTGTGTTAAGTTGGTTAAGTGTTCCTATGGGCTTAACCCTCCCATTCTAGCTTAACTGTGTTAAGAACCTAACCCCACCCACCGGTCTTGTTATCATGTTGAATCGGTTAAGTGTCTTAGTTGACTTAACCCTGCCATTCTTGTTCTAGCTTTAACTAAATAAATTAAAGCCGCTACCACTCACATTAGACAGATATTGTTGCGAATACTGGATATGCCGGTTGATTCCGGGCAGGTTTACAACGCAACTCAGTCTAACCTCAGGTTAGGCATATTCATGTTTTCTAAGTTCAAAGGGTTTTGATTAATTTCCAAATCAGGTTTTAAAAGTAACCATCCCGTCCGTCGGATCAGTTAGGGATAGCCAGGGAGTGCAGGAAACTTGTATTTTCCAAACCCAAGCCTAGACACTATCCTCTCTGTCACCCTAGAACTTTCTGGTGTGTTATTAAAAGAGATGCCATTAATAAACCTTTAATTTGTCTAAATTTACATTTTCCCATTGATGACAAATTCTATAAGTAAATTATTCCTAATTTACTTATTTCATAATTACTCTTTTAATGTAAATTGTCAACATTTATTCTTATGGCCCACTTTCCCCTCTATATCATATTTATGCTTTTTGGTATGTAAACTATACCAAATTAAGTGTCACTAACCATGATTTTGCTAAACCTGACAATTATTCCCAATTATGGCTAATTTAAAATTTATGCCAATGTACTTATCATGCCAAATTAGCTAATCCAATTCTGATTTAACATTCTAATTACAGTTCATGTCAAACTAGACCTATTATTCTAGTTCACAATTCATGTAAATGCTAGATTTACACGTCAATACTAGATTCAAATTACACATCCTATAATTCATGTCAAATTTATCCAATTTGCCTTTCTATGAATATGCCATAATACATGTTCCCAATTTATGCCAATTTCCAAGTTTATAACTATGTTTTTAGTAAATTTCATATTTTGCCCAAATCGCATTCCCACCGTTCGCATAACCGTGATTCAATCTAGATTATAGATAAATCTAGATTCGTAGATAAAAAGGGAATTAACCAAAGATGCTATGAAAGTTAGATATAATAACTGGCATAAAATGATAATTTACTAATTACAGACCTAACGAATTTCACTGAAATTGATCTAATACATCGAAGGCTTATAGGTCTGAAAATCCATTGACATAAAAAGGGTTGAATAACGACGTAGGTTCAAGAACATGGGTAGACCTAACTTAATAGGTAAATTCCCAAGGTCTAAAACCAAAGAAAACCAAGAATAGACAGAATAGAGACGTAGGTTCAAGAACATGGGTAGACCTAACTTAATAGGTAAATTCCCAAGGTCTGAAACCAAAGAAAACCAAGAATAGACAGAATAGAAAATCAGATTTAGACCCAATTTCATAGTCACAAAACTTAAGCAACACTTTCCTAGTCATGAATCATAGGTGCTTAATCACAGCTGTTCATGTTATGTCATAGGCAATAGTTTATGTTTTCCTAATCAAAGGCATAGGCTGGTGTTCACAGTCAAGGAAATAATTCCCATAGTCACAGTCACAGTCATAGGCAGTGTTCATAGTCATAGGCAATGTTCATAGTCATAGGCAATGTTCATAGTCAAAGAGGCATATGGTTCTAAGGTCCATAGTTTCATAGTCACAGTCTTATTTGTCATCGAATCATAACAGTTCTTAATTAGGTCCAAAGATATAGGCACAGATTCGAATAGAAAGATTTGGCATATTCTTTTATTCCTTTAATTTCATGTCACGAACAGAGAAAGCGTTCAAATCTACAAAGTAACTAACTTACAGAGATTAGATTAGATTCGTAGAAAAACAGTCGTTGCAGTCGTTTGAATCTTCACTTGAAATCCTAGCCTGACTTGAACCTCTTCTTGAAAGTCTTGAGCGGCATTTCTCGTCTTGATTTATTATATATATATATATATATATATATATTATTTTATTTATTTATACATTTTCTCAAAGGCAGCATAAGGATAGAAAAGAAATGTGAATAGAGAAGGAGGCTAGGGCTGTTTATATAGTGTTAGGCGGACGAACCTAGGCAGAAAACGTGACCAAATACATCAGAACGAACCAGGTGCAGAAAACTGGAAAAAGCGGGGTGGTCGACCCCCAGGTCGACTACCCAGTCGACCTGGGTGCCCCAGGTCGACTCCCCAGTAGACCTGGGTGCCCCAGGTCGGCTACCCAGTCGACCTGGGTGCCTTGGGCGGGAAAATTCCCGCCCAGCCCAACCTGGGTCTGATTTTCGAATTTGAACTCCTTTTCTGACCTATTTTGAAATTTGAACTTCGCTAAATCTTACGGAGGCCATATCTTCCTCATACGGACTCCGATTTACGCAATCCCGGACTCGTTTTGATGCAAAATTCCGAGACGAACGAAATGGCGTAGCACGTTTCCCTTGATTTTGATTTTAATATTTAATTCTTCCTTGATTTGTGAATCTTAGTGTTACAGAATTACGGGGTGTTACAGGTACCCATAAGTATATTCTTCATAAAAAATTGAAGACAACTAAGGATGTCCTAAAGGCTTGGTCATCCAACAAATTTGGCATACGTAATAAAATGTCTCAGATATGTAAAGTAAGACTTTCTGAAATTCAAAAGAGGATTTTAGCTGATGTGAATAACCCTATCCATGCTGCTCTTGAAACTGAAGCCACGTCTGCGTATCAGCATGCCATCATTGTGGAGAACACCATGGTTAAACAGAAAGCAAGAATCATATGGAGAGTGGAAGGAGATAGAAATTCTTCCTTTTATCATGCATCTCTTAAAACAAGGTAGTCTCAGCAGAATATATTCAGAATCATTAATAATCAGGGAGATCTCTGCACCACTTCTTCTGATATAGATAATGCTTTTATTAAATATTTTACTGATATTCTTGGTAATATTGCCAATTTCTCTCCAGCTATTGATAAAATTGACCCTTTCATTCTTCCTAGATTGGGATCTAATGATATTGACACGCTTATTTCTGAAGTTAATGCAGAAGAAATTGCCACTGCCTTCTCATCAATTAACAAAATTGCATGTGGAGGTCCAGATGGCTACAATGTTCAATTTTTAAAGCAAATTGGCCGGTCATAGGGAGTGATGTCATCAATGCAGTGAAGCAATTTAAAAAAACAGCCGAAATGCAAGAATCATACAACAATACAAATATAGCTCTCATACCTAACATTAGAAATCCGGATAAGGTACAAGATTTTCGCCCTATTTCATGTTTGTAACACCCCACATCCGTTAAGGTCACTCACAAAGGGAATGCCTTTACTTCGGTGGAGAGTTATAGGTAAAAGATATAGATAAATTACAAGACCAACAAAATTAAAACAACGGAAAGTAGAACTTTACTTTATTGATCAAATAGTTTGTACAACAATTATTTTCCAATACCAGAATATCTGTCCTACAAAATAAAGAAGCATAAAATAATATTTATATTCCCCAATGTAGCGTGAGCCAGCCATAGCAATGCAAAAGAGAATCCAAGCAAAACTTCGACTACTCTTCAGCTTGGAAAGAAAACTGGGCTAAGTAGTAATATTCCCTCCCTGCGAACCTGGGGGTGAAACGGAAGACAAGAAAGCAAAAGAAAACATGGTCAGACATAAACCCTGGTAAGTTCAGTAACTTTTAGCATGTGAACAGGTAAAAAGCAACATGGCATGAAATAACTGAATATAAGACTACACCATGATGACGGGAATCATAAGGTTAGCACAAGATATGATAAGGTAAGATAAACTGGATGCACTTCTATACTTTCTTAACTTCGCCACCACCTTGTTATTCTAATTTCTATATCCCAGCACCACCTAACTAGAAATCTGTATGAACTGATAAGAACAGATACGTGATCCCAATCCCCGCAATTGTGGTTGTTTCAGGTGTACATCTATTATTTATTACCTAGGTCTAACCTAGGGTTTTCTATCGAGCGCATTCTAGATCCAACCAGGGTTTTCGCTACCCAGGGCTACTGGGGTTTATGCTACCTATTGAACGTTTCTCGGATTTTAGGGTTTACGTGACATAGGTCCAACTAGGGATTGTGCTACCTACCGAACGATGCCCCATAGTCCAGGACACACTACCTAGAGCGGTATATGTTCCTATACTTTTCCCACGTATGTGTCGCGAATCGTTATCGTTGTCTAGATGCATATGTCCTCCATATGTGCGACCCGAGTATCGTGGCAGGGCAAATCAAGAAACACGGAACTCCGTCAGGAGCTTTCAGATATCTGCCGATGCAGATGCTAAGGTCTGTTTTTCCAGTAGCTATGGTCCCACCTGACCCCTCCCTCAGCTAATGAAAGACACACCCTGAAAAATGAGAACTATACACAGGCCCCCTATGCCCCACTAACATATGGCCATCCGCAACCATAACTAGATACCAAGTATATGGTCTTTTAGAGTTCTCCGCCTTTCCGCTTCATGTATCTCGATTGACTCAAGATGGTAGGTAGACGACAAGTTGCTATCACAGGGCTACTGGTCTCGCCGAATCACGCTGGTCCATCCTAGTCTTTAGGTTGCCTTATGTTGCAACCAAGGCATACCCTTGGTTCTTCTAACACAGACCTTAACCTCTGTGAGCCCGGGAGGATCATCTGCAGCTTCATAGAGGGATACCAAGAGTACCCTCACATCCCCTTTGAAGCCGAGTGCTTCGTCACCCAGTTCGTTGGAGTCTTCTTTAAGATCAGATGGACGTTCGATCCTTTTTGTGTTCCACTAAGGATTACTACTTAGTTCTCCTAACTAAGGTTTACCACTTAGTTTCATGAATCGTCGTTTTCTTAACTAAGGTTTACTACTTAGTCCTTTTAACTAAGGTTTACTACTTAGTTCTCTTTCTCGTTATGCTGGATTGGTTAAGTATCATCAGTCAATTCAAGTTAACTTAACCCATTCATTTGTCATGTTAAACTGGTTAAGTGTTATCAGTAGTTCATGTTGACTTAACCCTACCACAAATCAAGTTATATTGGTTAAGTATTTCTTATTACTTAACCCCACTCCTTCATCTAGTATTGGTTAAGTGTTCCTTTTAACTTAACCCTTTCCATCTGTTTAGCTAGCATGTTATAACGGTTAAGTGTTCTCTTAGTTAACTTAACCCTAACATCTATTTAATTCACATGTTCTAATGGTTAAGTATTGTCCCTTCATATTTTAACTTAACCTTGTTCATTTGTCGCACTATGATGGTTAAGTGTTCTCAGTTTACTTAACTCCACCTTCTAGTCTAGTTAACATGTTAAATTCGCTAAGTGTATTACTTAACCCCACCTTCTAGTCCAGTTAACATGTTATATCGGCTATTTAACCCTTACAGGTCTTGTCTTGTTAACATGTTAAGTTGGTTAAGTGTTCCTATGGACTTAACCCTCCCGTTCTAGCTTAACTGTTTCTTAGCTTTAAATTATTCATTTAAAGCACCAACCACTCACATTAGACATATATTGTTACGGTCATTGGATGTGCCGGTCGGTTCTGGGTAGATTTACACTGCAACTCAGTCTAACCTCTGGTCCTTTCAGGCTCAATGCTCTAACCACCAACATTAGATAGGTATTGTTACGGTTGCTGGATTTGTCGGGCGGTTCCGGGCAGTCTTATACCATAACTCAATCTAACCTCGGGTTAGGCATAATCGTCTTTCCTAGATTTACAAATTTATCCTTTTTGTCTATATGTAAATTGCTAACAACTCTTTTAAACAAATTTGGCCTATATCATATTCATATGTCATGCCTACTAACATACCTATATTCTAGGCCCAAATCTTGATTTACCTATCATTTAACCCAACCTGCAGTTTTATGCTAATTTAGATCTAGTATTCCCCTTTTACAGTTCATGTCAAAACTAGATTTGATACTCTATTTTACAATTTATGCGTAAAGCTTAGTTTACTTGCCAAATCTAGATTAAATATATCAAATTACATCATCTATAATTCACGTCAAATTACCGCAATTTGCATCTACTAGTCATGTTATAATATATGCTCTAAATTATGCCAAATAATATAGATTTCATGTTATACCCAAATAACCCCACATTCATAACGTACGTATACCATGATTTCACAAGTTTTCTAAATACTCATGAAATGAAACTAAAAAAGGGAATAGAGGATAAACATGAGAATTGACATAAAAGAAAAGGCATGCAAAAGCGAGCCAAATACAAGGATAATGGATCCAATGGTTTCGGTGTACATAATAGCGAATAGGAATAAACTAAGCAAGTCACACCCTAGGTATGAGATCCAACAAAATGCCAGTTCGGTGTACAACATGGTTTGTAGCTATAGTGTTATGGGCATAAACAATTAACCATAATAGTCTTAAATCAATTAACCACAATAGTCATAGTCATGGTTATAGGTAGAAATCTCATAGTTATGAATCATAGGCGATTAACCACAATAGTCATGGATAATTAACCCAAAATAGTCCTAGGCAATTACCCTAAATAGTCATAGGCAATTAACTGTAATAATTTCAAAGTCATGGTCATAGACAATAGTCTTATGTTCATAATCATAGGCAATAATCTCATAGTCATGAGTCGTAGGTGATTAGACACAATTGTCCTTGTCATAGTCGTAGGCAATAGTCTTATGTTCATAGGCATAGACATAGGCATAGCCTTATGTTCACAGTCATAGTCTTAGGCCATTAACAATAGTTTCAACGTCATAGGCATATGCACAGTCTCATCGGTAATTAATCACAATAGTTCTTAATTAGATCCAAAGGCATATACAAGCACAGATTCAATTGAAAGGATCAGGCATATTCTTATATCCATTTAATTACATGCCACAAATAGATCTAGACGTTCAAATCTAAAAAGTAACCGACTTACATTGATCGGTTTCAGAAAAGGATAATCAGATAGCGTTGGTGATTTGCTATGATTTTCATAACGTTGCTCGCAACCGTTGAATTAGCCTTTGATTCTTTTCTTAAAGCTTTAGTCTTGATTTGAATCTCCAATTTGAAGAAGAACTATAACTTATTTTAGTGGAGAATTAGATTTATTTTAATGGTGGAGGTTAGAATCGAGAGAAGCAGCACGTAGATGCCTAAGAGAATTTGTGTGAAGAAACCTTAGGTCTAGGCATTCTTTTATAGGTGTAGAGAGTGTTTCAGGGACCTTAGATCATCATAGAACTAATCCAGACCATACATATCAAGAGGAGCCAATCAGGAAGTGCCAGCAAGCCCTAACGACAAAACACACTCAGAAAATCGTCCAAAAACTGACCAGGCCGACCAAGACCTGACCCGGTCGAACCAGGGTAGGTCGACACCCAGGTCGACCCCCTGGTCGACCTGGGTCCTGGGCGGGAATTTTCCCGCCCAGCCCAATTCTGACTCAGATTTCGAATTTTGAATTTATTTCGGGCTGTTCGAATTTTAAATTGAATTCTGAAACTTCTGAAGGCCATAACTTCTTCATACGGAGTCCGATTTACTCAAACTCGGAGTTTATCTCAAGCAGAATTCCGAGACAAATGCAATGGCGTGACCTGTTTCCCTTAATTCCTCTTCTAAAAATTAATTATACCTTAATTTGTGAAACTTAATGTTACAGAATTATGGGGTGTTACATTCTCCCCCTCTTAAAAGGATTTCTTCCCCAAAATCTTCAAGTTAGGAAGAATTTATCCTACTATCCAATCACCCATCTACTTAACCATTCAATCACAGGCATTCATTGTCCTTAAAAAGATTTCTAATGCTTTCATGTTCATATGCATAGTGTGTGTATATGTCTTTATCTAATGCAAAATCAGGCGGTCTACTGATTCAGTTGACTTTCTTAATGCGAATTTTGTCAGTGCCATGCGTCCAAACATGTATGCAAGCATCCCTAGTTATGTAAATACTACATGTGTGCATAGCCATTCATCTATATGCAACATCCATATGATAACATATCAAGTTAAATCCATTAAGCAAATACATATATGCAAATTCAATATGAAAGTGACTGAGTCGTTCTAGCGCCTATGGTGTGTATATGCATCCACGAGCAACCATTTGCAACCATCAATCATAACATGTTTCAAATACATGTTTACATCCATTGGCTTCTATCTAAGGATCGATGATACGCCCTAGAGGATATACCTTAAAAGCTAGAAAGTATGTATAAAATTCCTAGAAAAAGAGTTCAAGGATGTATCCTTAAGAAAAAAGGGTATGATGCGTGTATCTAGTCTTCAGTCTTCTAAGTCGCATCTTCTTGAGCTTCAATATTCTATACCTTATCTAATTAATCTTCACGATTGCTAAGCTTCTTGACCTTCATTTCCAAAACTGTCGTTGATCGGATAACTGGTTTTGCATTGTCAACCGGATATATGCGGAAGTTTATCTTGCATTTTATGGGTAAACTCCTAACCTAATCAAAAACATCTACGTACTCATGGACTACCTTAACGGATTGCAAATCGTCGATAAATGCGTTAAGTGATTCTTTACACGGAATCTCAAGGGTATTTCCAAGGCAAGTCAAAAGTCTAACTACCCTCCTTTCAAAATTACTAGCCAACCAACCCATGCCTCGAATCAACTCATAGCCCATGGAACCAAAAACATAAGCATTATGCTTAAACTCAACACTTAATATAGTTATTCTCAAATACTTACAAACCGAAGGTAAATGGGCCGAACCACCAATTGGATTTGAGACACTAATGGGATCTTCTACTATACAAGTACTAAGGTGCAGAGACTCAACTATGGAAGTAGATATGAACAATGTGAAGCGCTAAGATCAAAAGAGTACTAACTGGTTGATCAAAACGAAAAGCTAAACTTTTCCAACAGAGACTTTTACTATCTCTCCCTCAGTTATTCTGGTGGTGGAAGCATGTAATCTCCCATCTGAAAATCCTGCCCCTCGTCCTTGCCCTTGTCGTTATGTAATAAAGATACCTCCTCTTGTCTTCGTGTCTTACTATTCTTTCCTCCTTCGTGAGCCAAGTCCATATCCAGAAAAAATTTCCTCATTCTCATTTTTACCATCTTTGTGTAATCATGTTGACAAGTCTCTCGAAAGCCGCCTCCATCGCACGGAAAACCCTACAAAGCTTGTGTAACAACCCGAATTTTAATAACGTGTTATAATCAAGAATCAAGGCAGAATTAAATTTTAAAATCTGAATCAAGGGAAACGGGCTGTGCCAGTTCGTTTGTATCGGAAAAATACGCGAAATAGAGTCCGAGTTTTCGAAAAATGGAGTCCGTATGACCAAGTTATGGCCCAACGAAGTTTCAGAAAATTCAAAGTCCGGAAAACAGTTCAAAATTCAAATCTAGAGCCGAAAAGACTGGGCGGAAAAATTTCCTGCCCAGCACCCAAGTCGACATAGGTGTCGACTTGGGTGTCAACACACCCAAGGTGGTGTCGACTTGCAAGTCGACACCCCTATCGACTTGGGTGGTCGAGCCCAGGCCACCTGGGTGCGCCTGCTTGTGTCTCTGGTCCTGTTCTGGAAGCTTCCGACATAATTTGATGGCTCAGATCTGATTTGGGGTTAATCCTATGGTTTAAACTACCCCTAATCTCTATAAAAAGACCCATAACCTAACCTTTAAACCCTCATTATTTGATCCTACAACTAAACTATGCCAAAATTTCTAATGATCGTGGCCTCCACTCAAAACCCTAGCCTCCATCCTCTTGTCTTAAATTCTATCTTCATTCACATGAGAGATTACATGATCGGATGAGTGTATGAGAGTTTCTATGTTCATATGAGAGCTTCTAAACTTGATTTCAAGGCAAATCTTCATCAAAATTATTTTCTCAAGGGTTTTATTGGAGCTTAGTGATTTGGGATTTTTGCTAGTGTGGCTTCGTCTCAATCTTTTTATATATTGATTTGTGCCTTCATAGCATTGTAAGCCCCCTCCTACTCTTAGAAATTAACTATGAAGTTAAATGTTCATGTTGCACGTTTTGGGTTTGAACTTGAGTAGGTTACATGCTTAGAAACTATCGTGTTATGTGTAGATTTATCCTATGCATATTCGTAAAGTCATCACCTTGATTTTGTGGGCTAAAAGCTATAAGCTTTATGTTGAAATGTTGCATTATGCAACATAAGAACTCTCTTATCCCTTAAGTTAACTTGCATAGAATGCTAGATGCGAACTTCTAGCCATTTTTCTATGTCATCTATCACCATGATTCACCTATATGCTAAGTTTTGGGGTTATGCATGTTTTTGGGGCTTAATAATGTAACATGCAAGTTTGTGAACACATTATGTCTCTTATGCCACCATGTTTAACTTGCGGCCTTATACCCCTTTTGTCATACCTTTGCCAAGTTCCTTCTTTTAATCCATTATGCGTTGTTGCGAATGTATATGCGAGTTTAAAAGCGTTGGGGTTACGTTATGGGTAAACTTTAATGACATGAAACATGATTTGGGTAAATTGGTATAAACATGACAACATGTAATTTTGGCTATGAACTTGGGACTTGAAAATTTATAACGTATGGGTTGTAAGTGTAATAAAACACTAGACCAAACATGAAAGTGGCCAACTCGAGGTTGGGTTGAGTTTGTAGCATAAATCTACCCGGACCCGCCCGGCTTAACTAGTGGCTATAAACAATAGGACCCAATGTGGGTAGTTGGTCATATAGCACTTAAAACTTGAGGTTATACTAGGTTGTGGTGTAAATCTACCCGGACCCGCCCGGCTTAACTAGTAACCACAACAAGGTCTAATGTGAGAGGTTGAGAGTGCATTAATTAAATTAATGCCACATGATAAGGTTAAGTAAATTTGACTAATGACACTTAACCGATATGACACGAATAGGTAGGTTAAGTGGGACCGGGCTTGATTTCTTAATGACACTTAACCATACAAGACAATTGGGGGATGGGGTTAAGTAATTTACGCTTAACTAATCCGACTTGGTAATTAGATGGGGTTAAGTAATTTACACTTAACTAATTCGACTTGGTAATTAGATGGGGTTAAGTAATTTAGATTTAACTAATCTAAACACGGTAATTAGATGGGGTTAAGTAACCTACACTTAACTAATCTAAACACGGTAATTCGATGGGGTTAAGTTAAACACTTAACCAATCTAAACTTGGTAATTCAATGAGGTTAAGTAGCCAATACTTAACCAACTTAACAAGATAATTTAATGGGATTAAGTAACTTATACTTAACCAATTATACATGATGATTTGATGAGGTTAACTAACCTATACTTAACCAATCTAATATGCGGACCTGATAGGGTTAAATCATAAGACCTTTTAAATATACTTAACCATTATAATACGATTAGTGGATGGGGTTAAGTTAACCTATACTTAACCAATCCGACTCGATGATCCGATGAGGTTAAGATAATCTGTGCTTAACCAATCTAACACGATAACCTGATAGGGTTCAGATAAACAAATACTTAACCAAATTGACTTGATGATTGAATAGGGTTAAGTCATGAGCTTCTTGGTATACTTAACCAACTTGTAGGGCTAGGTCTTGGACTTGAATACATAGCCAAATCTTGACATGATTGGTAGGCAGGTTAAGTCATGAACTTAAATGACAATACTTAACCCATTAGACAAAACCCTAGTTCAGGGGACTAGATGGAAAACCGGGATTAACAAGGATAACGGGAAAGGAGACTAAGTGGTAAACCTTAGTTTAGGAAACTAAGTAATAATACTTAGTCAAGAGATTTGGACCAGTTCACAGATAGATGAGTAACCCGATACGGTAGGTCATCGCTTAAACACACGAGAAGGAGGAGCAAATTATCCGACTGGGATAAAGGCTCCAATGAACTGGGTGACGAAGCGGTAGCTTCGGGGGACGTGAGGGTACTCTTGGTATCCCTCTGTGAGGTGGCAGATGGTCCATGAAACCCGGCCTCACAAAGGTTAAGGTCTGCGGTAGAAGAGCCAAGAGTATGCCTTGGTTGCTATGCGAGCGACCTAAAGACTGGGATGGATTAGCGTGGAGTCGACGATACTTGTTTTTGCCCTGGATAGCACATCGCCGACTACCTACCATCATTAGTCAATCGTGTACGAACGGAAAGGCAGAGAACCCCCAACAGACCATGTTCTTGCTATCGAGTCATGGGTGAGGTTGGCCCTTAGGAAAGTGGGGCTATAGTGGGGCCGGGATGTGGTTCTCATACAAGATTTTTCTTGGATTGCCTTTCAGTAGTTGAGGGAGGGGTCACGTGGGACCATAGCCATGGATACAAAAACAGACCTTGGTATCTGCATCAGCAGACGACTTAAAGCTCCCGGCCGAGTTCCGTATTTTTGGATTTGCCCTGGAACGGAACTCGGGTCGCACATTGAGATACATGTGCGTCTAGACATGGAAACGATTCACGATACATACGTGGGATAAAGGGCGCGGTTGACGGGTGGCATAATCCATAGTGGCCCTAGGTGGCTTGAACCCAAACCGAGACACGGAAACGTTCATTAGGTAGCATAATCCCTAGTGGTCCTAGATGGCATAAATCCTAAGTGAACACGCGATAGTTCATGGTAAGAAAATATAACTAGGTCAAGGGTAGCAGTCCAAAACAACTTCAAGAATAAAACAGTACTACGTTGAAGTGGTATAGATTTACATAAGAAAGCCCGTACGGCCTACGGCAAAGGACTGAACTTATGCATGGAAAGAATCATACGAATCAGGAAACCTACATATACGATATACTAGGATGACATGGACCATTACATGACATTGGGCAAGAGACATTCATAGTTAGCACATGACGCGGGCCGGGATACTAGTACGGGAGGTGCAGAGCGAATATACATGATAGATACCTTGCGATATTGTACTTGATAGAAACCTGATGATGTGATACCTTGACTTATCTTGACACCGTAGTTTATCATGACACACTTGTTTATCTTGGTACAGTAGTTCATCCTGTTATTTTGGTTCAGCTTATCTATCTTGTCATCATACTTATGTTCATCTCAATTCCTCATGCCAATTAACTTTACTAGTTTATATACTGATAGTAGATAGGGCTTACCAGTCTTTATGACTGACCCCGTTTTGTTTTGCCTCTTTGTCTTCTGTTCCCCCCCCCAGGTTACAGGGAGGAAATGCTATTGTTAGTTCGGACTTCTTCTGTTTGAAGGTCATCATGTATGGCTTGGACTTTTCTTGGCAATGGCTACTTTACTGTTTCACTTGGGGAATAATTTACGAAAAGGTTTTTATGCTTCTTTACTATTGCAAGACAGGTTTTCATGTAAGAAATTCTCTGATGTAAAAGGCTTTAGACCTTATTCATTAATGATATGAAAGTTGGTTTTACTTCCTTTATTTTTATATGTTCTGTCTTGTAATTTTTCTGTACATGTTTACCAATAATACCCCTCTAAAGCTAGCGCATTCCTTTGCGAGTGACCCTAGCGGAGGACGGGTGTTACATTTTGGTATCAGAGCAGAAGGTTACCAGACTGGGCAAAAGTTTTTTAAAAAAAAACCTTCTAAAAATTATTTGAGAAACCGTTTACGAAGGAGCATTTTTCAAGAAAAGTTTTTAAAGGCTATTCCCCAAAAGCCATTAGCACTATCCTTTGTTTCCTTGATTGAATCTCTTTTCCTTTCTTTCCTCCATCTTTAGTCATAGTAGTTTTAACTGGGACTAATCCTTGTCTAACTACGTGAGTTTTTTCCCCGTGCCATGGAGAAAGTTCTCGAGAGACCTGTTATCGAAGTTATAAGAAGGGATAATAAGAGCAAGGATAAAGGACACGAGCTTAAGAATAAGCAACTTGTTGGTATGGCTTGATCCACAAAGGAAGGCAAGGACAAGATCAGCGAGAGGGCAATTGTATGCTCTCACTCCTAGCGTACCTAAGAAGAATGGTACCGTTTCTGTTAAAGGTTTAGCCTTTCTTTTCTATCATCCCGTCCAGACTTTGTTTTGATCATCGCATCATTTAAGTTTGCCTCGATAGTTAAGTCTCTGCACCTTAGTACTAGCATGGTAGAGGATCCCATTTTTGTCCCAAAAATCTGGTTGGAAAGTCGGTCCATTTATTCATGACTTGTTTGGATTTGAGAACGTCTACGCCAAGTGTTGATATTAGAAGCAATGCTTCTATCGTTGGGCTATGGATGGATTCTAGGGGTAAAGTGGTTATCCAGTGAGGTATACTATTCTTGGTTTTGAAAAGAGGGTAGTCAGACTCTTGGCTTGCTTTGGTAATACCCTCGAAGCCTCGTGTAACCTTTTGGGCTTTGTCATGGTTAGTTACCTAGAATCACTTGATGTATTTATCGGAGACCTCTGGTCCGATCAAGTAACGTTCACCAATAAGGCGGATGGTTCATTCCGCTTAAGCATGGGTTATAGGAATCACCCTAGTAAGCGCACATGGTAACATGGGTTGGCATCGATAAACGAGATCCAGAATTCACTAGTGAATTTTGGAGAGCTTGCATAAGTACGTAGATATGGTTGAGCCAAGTATACTAGGGAAAGAATAAATGAAAGTAAAACGAGAGGCGACAGTGAAAAGAGTTCCGACTCATACCTTGGAAATAGGAATCAAGGAGCTAAAAAAATCACGAAGTCAAAGGCGGTCAAGGCACGATGGAATTAAGCTCAAGGAAATGCGGCTTAGACGCGTGCATCATGTCTCTTTTTAAGAGTATATCGTTGATCCCTGGTTCTCCTGTAGAGCTTGCTTGCATGCTATCGCTTGGTGGATATCCTCTCGGTGCTGTTTCTGTTGCAAACCCCGTAAGGAGTTTGCTTTGTTTATCTCCTCGATCTTATCTTGGGAACCTTAGATAGAACCCTATGGATGTGAACATGTATTTGAAACATGTTATGATTGATATGGTTGCAAATGGTTGCAAGTGGTTGCTCGTGGATGCGCGAATACACATTAGATACTAGATTGACGCGGTCACGTTTCGTGTTGCATATGCACGAGTATTTATACTTGTTTATGGATGAAATCGAGTGTGTTGTCATGTGGATGTTGAATGTGGATGAATGTTTGTTCATGCATATAGTACTTATATGACTAGGACTATTTGCATACATGTCGGACTCATGGCACTAAACATATTTTGCATTAGGAAGATCATTCAGGCCTGATCATTAGCATTAGCTAAGGAGCATGTACACACACGTTTTGCATATGTTCATATGGCATTAGAAATCGTCTAAGGACAATGGTTGCCTGTGGATGATGTTTTGAGTATATGGATGATGCATGGTAGGATATGTTCTTCCTAACTTGGAGATTTCGGGGACGAAATCCTTAAAGGAGGGGAGAATGTAACAACCCGAATTTTAATAACGTGTTATAATCAAGAATCAAGGCAGAATTAAATTTTAAACTCTGAATCAAGGGAAACGGGCTGTGGCATTGCGTTCGTCTCGGAAAAATACGCGAAATAGAGTCCGAGTTTTCGAAAAACGGAGTCCGTATGACCAAGTTATGGCCCAACGAAGTTTCAGAAAATTCCAAGTCCGAAAAACAGTTCAAAATTCAAATCTGGAGCCGAAAAGACTGGGCGGGAAAATTTCCCGCCCAGCACCCAAGTCGACATGGGTGTCTACTTGGGTGTCGACACACCCAAGGTGGTGTCGACTTGCAAGTCGACACCCCTGTCGACCTGGGTGGTCGAGCCCAGGCCATTGGGTGCGCCTGCTTGTGTCTCTGGTCCTGTTCTGGAAGCTTCCGACGGAATTTGATGGCTCAGATCTGATTTGGGGTTAATCCTACGGTTTAAACTACCCCTAATCTCTATAAAAAGACCCCTAACCTAACCTTTAAACCCTCATTATTTGATCCTACAACTAAACTATGCCAAAATTTCTAATGATCATGGCCTCCACTCAAAACCCTAGCCTCCATCCTCTTGTCATAAATTCTATCTTCATTCACATGAGAGATTACATGATCATATGAGTGTATGAGAGTTTCTATGTTCATATGAGAGCTTCTAAACTTGATTTCAAGGCAAACCTTCATCAAAGCAAGGATCTTTCTTATTTTTTTCTCAAGGGTTTTATTGGAGCTTATTGATTTGGGGTTTTTGCTAGTGTGGCTTCGTCTCAATCTTTTTATATATTGATTTGTGCCTTCATAGCATTGTAAGCCCCCTCCTACTCTTATAAATTAACTATGAAGTTAAATGTTCATGTTGCAAGTTTTGGGTTTGAACTTGAGTAGGTTACATGCTTAGAAACTATCATGTTATGTGTAGATTTATCCTATGCATATTCGTAACCTTGATTTTGTGGGCTAAAAGCTATAAGCTTTATGTTGAAATGTTGCATTATGCAACATAAGAACTCTCTTATCCCTTAAGTTAACTTGCATAGAATGCTAGATGCGAACTTCTAGCCATTTTTCTATGTCATCTATCACCATGATTCACCTATATGCTAAGTTTTGGGGTTATGCATGTTTTTGGGGCTTAATAATGTAACATGCAAGTTTGTGAACACATTATATCTCTTTTGCCACCATGTTTAACTTGCGGCCTTATACCCCTTTTGTCATACCTTTGCCAAGTTCCTTCTTTTAATCCATTATGTGTTGTTGCGAATGTATATGCGAGTTTAAAAGCGTTGGGGTTATGTTACGGGTAAACTTTAATGACATGAAACATGATTTGGGTAAATTGGTATAAACATGACAACACGTAATTTTGGCTATGAACATGGGACTTGAAAACTTGACACGTATGGGTTGTAAGTGTAATAAGACACTAGACCAAACATGAAAGTGGCCAACTCGAGGTTGGGTTGAGTTTTTAGCATAAATCTACCCGGACCCGCCCGGCTTAACTAGTGGCTACAAACAATAGGACCCAATGTGGGTAGTTGGTCATATAGCACTTAAAACCCGAGGTTAGACTAGGTTGTGGTGTAAATCTACCCGGACCCGCCCGGCTTAACTAGTAAGCACAACAAGGTCTAATGTGAGAGGTTGAGAGTGCATTAATTACATTAATGCCACATGATAAGGTTAAGTAAATTTGACTAATGACACTTAACCGATATGACATGAATGGGTAGGTTAAGTGGGACCGGGCTTGATTTCTTAATGACACTTAACCATACAAGACAATTAGGGGATGGGGTTAAGTAATTTACGCTTAACTAATCCGACTTGGTAATTAGATGGGGTTAAGTAATTTACACTTAACTAATCCGATTTGGTAATTAGATGGGGTTAAGTAATTTAGATTTAACTAATCTAAACACGGTAATTAGATGGGGTTAAGTAACCTACACTTAACTAATCTAAACACGGTAATTCGACGGGGTTAAGTTAAACACTTAACCAAGCTAAACTTGGTAATTCAATGAGGTTAAGTAGCCAATACTTAACCAACTTAACAAGATAATTTAATGGGGTTAAGTAACTTATACTTAACCAAATATACATGATGATTTGATGAGGTTAAGTAACCTATACTTAACCAATCTAATATGCGGACCTGGTAGGGTTAAGTCAGAAGGCCTTTTAAATATACTTAACCATTATAATACGATAAGTGGATGGGATTAAGTTAACCTATACTTAACCAATCCGACTCGATAATCCGATGTGGTTAAGATAATCTGTGCTTAACCAATCTAACACGATAACCTGATAGGGTTCAGATAAACAAATACTTAACCAAATTGACTTGATGATTGAATAGGGTTAAGTCATGAGCTTCTTGGTATACTTAACCAACTTGTAGGGCTAGGTCTTGGACTTGAATACTTAGCCAAATCTTGACATGATTCGTAGGCAGGTTAAGTCATGAACTTAAATGACAATACTTAACCCATTAGACAAAACCCTAGTTCAGGGGACTAGGTGGAAAACCGGGATTAACAAGGATAACGGGAAAGGAGACTAAGTGGTAAACCTTAGTTTAGGAAACTAAGTAATAATTCTTAGTCAAGAGATTTGGACCAGTTCACAGATAGATGAGTAAACCGATACAGTAGGTCATCGCTTAAACACACGAGAAGGAGGAGCAAATTATCCGATTGGGATAAAGGCTCCAACGAACTGGGTGACGAAGCGGTAGCTTCGGGGGACGTGAGGGTACTCTTGGTATCCCGCTGTGAGGTGGCAGATGGTCCATGAAACCCGGCCTCACAGAGGTTAAGGTCTGTGGTAGAAGAGCCAAGAGTATGCCTTGGTTGCTATGCCAGCGACCTAAAGACTGGGATGGATTAGCGTGGAGTCGACGATACTTGTTTTTGCCCTGGATAGCACGTCGCCGACTACCTACCATCTTTAGTCAATCGTGTACGAAGGGAAAGGCAGAGAACCCCCAACATACCATGTTCTTGCTATCGAGTCATGGGTGAGGTTGGCCCATAGGAAAGTGGGGCTATAGTGGGGCCGGGATGTGGTTCTCATACATGATTTTTCTTGGATTGCTTTTCAGTAGTTGAGGGAGGGGTCACGTGGGACCATAGCCACGGATACAAAAACAGACCTTGGTATCTGCATCAGCAGACGACTTAAAGCTCCCGACCGAGTTCCGTATTTCTTGATTTGCCCTGGCACGGAACTCGGGCGGCACATTGAGATACATGTGCGTCTAGACATGGAAACGATTCACGATGCATACGTGGGATAAAGGGGGCGGTTGACGGGTGGCATAATCACTAGTGGCCCTAGGTGGCTTGAACCCAAACCGAGACACGGGAACGTTCATTATGTAGCATAATCCCTAGTGGTCCTAGGTGGCATAAATCCTAAGTGAACACGCGATAGTTCATGGTAAGAAAATATAACTAGGTCAAGGGTAGCAGTCCAAAACAACTTCAAGGATAAAACGGTACTACGTTGAAGTGGTATAGATTTACATAAGAAAGCCCGTACGGCCTACGGCAAAGGACTGAACTTATGCATGGAAAGAATCATACGAATCAGGAAACCTACATATACGATATACTAGGATGACATGGAACATTACATGACATTGGGCAAGAGACATTCATAATTAACACATGACGCGGGCCGGGATACTAGTATGGGAGGTGCAGAGCGAATATACATGATAGATACCTTGCGATATTGTACTTGATAGAAACCCGACGATGTGATACCTTGACTTATCTTGACACCGTAGTTTATCATGACACACTTGTTTATCTTGGTACAGTAGTTCATCCTGTTATTTTGGTTTAGCTTATCTATCTTGTCATCATACTTATGTTCATCTCAGTTCCTCATGCCAGTTAACTTTACTAGTTTATATACTGATAGTAGATAGGGCTTACCAGTCTTTATGACTGACCCCGTTTTGTTTCGCCTCTTTGTCTTCCGTTTCCCCCCAGGTTACAAGGAGGAAATGCTATTGTTAGTTCGGACTTCTTCTGTTTGAAGGTCATCATGTATGGCTTGGACTTTTCTTGGCTATGGCTACTTTACTGTTTCACTTGGGGAATAATTTACGAAAAGGTTTTTATGCTTCTTTACTATTGCAAGACAGGTTTTCATGTAAGAAATTCTCTGATGTAAAAGGCTTTAGACCTTATTTATTAATGATATGAAAGTTGATTTTACTTCCGCTATTTTTATATGTTCTGTCTTGTAATATTTCTGTACATGTTTACCAATAATACCCCTCTAAAGCTAGCGCATTCCTTTGCGTGTGACCCTAGCGGAGGACGGGTGTTACAGCTCGAAAGAAAATTAGCCGCAGGTGAAACTACTGCGGCTATCGATGGAAGTTGGGCACTTCTTTGCCCTTTGGTAGGTGTCATAGTCTCACCAAGCCTACGAAACCATGCCGCGATGAGGTTACCTTCCAAAAAGTCAGGAGCCCCGGGGACTCAAGAAGGAAGGAAACAAGGATTCAAACAGAGGATCAAAAGATAATGCGTATGGCTTTCGGGGAATATGCCTTTAAAACAAAACTTTTCTTTTGAAAATGCTTCTTTTAAAACCGTTGAAAATAATTTTTTTTCAAATTTTTATCTGATTCGGTAACCTTCAGCTCTGATACCACGTGTAACACCCCACATCCGTTAAGGTCACTCACCAAGGGAATGCCTTAACTTCGGTGGAGAGTTATAGGTAAAAGATACATATAAATTACAAGACAGACAAAATTAAAATAGCGGAAAATAGAACTTTACTTTATTGATCGAATAGTTTGTACAACAATTATTTTCCAATACCAGAATATCTGTCTTACAAAATAAAGAAGCATAAAATAACATTTATATTCCCCAATGTAGCGTGAGCCAGCCATAGCAATGGAAAAGAGAATCCAAGCAAAAATTCGACTAATCTTCAGCTTGGAACGAAAACTAGGCTAAGTAGTAATATTCCCTCCCTACGAACCTGAGGGGGGGGGGGGGAACGGAAGACAAGAAAGCGAAAGAAAACAGGGTCAGACATATAAAGTCTGGTAAGTTCAGTAACTTTCAGCATGTGAACAGGTAAAAAGAAACATGGCATGAATTAATTGAATTCAAGGCTACACAATGATGACGGGAATCATAAGGTTAGCACAAGATATGACAAGGTAAGATAAACTAGATGCACTTCTATACTTTCTCTGCTTCACCACTACCTTGTTATTCTAATTTCTATATCCCTGCACCACCTAATAAGAAATCTATATAAAATGATAAGAACAGATACGTGATCCCAATCCCCGCAATTATGGTTGTTTCAGGTGTACATCTATTATTTATTACCTAGGCCTAACCTAGGGTTTTCTATTGAGCGCATTCTAGATCCAATCAGGGTTTTCGCTCCCCAGGGCTACTGGGGTTTATGCAACCTATTGAACGTTTCTCGAATTTTAGAGTTTACGCGACCTTGGTCCAACTAGGGATTATGCTACCTACTGAACGATGCCCCATAGTCTAGGACACACTACCTAGAGCGGTATATGTTCCTAGACTTTTCCCACGTATGTGTTGCGAGTCGTTATCGCTGTCTAGATGCACATGTCCTCCGTATGTGCGACCCGAGTCTCATGGCGAGGCAAATCAAGAAACACGAAACTCGGTCGGGAGCTTTCATATATTTGCCGATGCAGAAGCTAAGGTCTGTTTTTCCAGTGGCTATGGTCCCACCTGATCCCTCCCTCCACTAATGAAAGGCACACCTTGAAAAATGAGAACTATACGTAGGCCCCCTGATTGACATAGAAATGTGTTTATTTTATGCTCTTATATCTTATCTTTTGTATATAAATAAATATTACTTGGGTATTGTTTTTTACTTTTACAGATATTCCAACCCAGCCCGCATGCAACCAGAAAAGTAGAGAAATAGAGATGAAATTGATATATATTTACATTTTGAAGAATTGTAGATGAAGATCTCACATCTAGTAGCTGTTGGACAAGAAAAGGATTGATAAAATGGCTTTGCACATCACAAATCAATGATGAAGTGTCAAGGAATCAAGAGGAAAAGAGAAAAGGCCCAAATTTGTTTTATTTATCTAAGGCCCATTTATGTTCTCATTGTAAACTAAGTGGTGATGTAATGACCAGGCCCATTTATCATTAGGGTTAGGGTTAGGGTTTGGCTATCTACCCTATATATACCATTGTAATGGCATTGTAGCCACCATCCTATCATATATCTCATTCTATTCTCTTCTTCATCAATAAAACTCATTTTTCTTTTTATGCAATTTTCTATTTTTCTTAGCAATTAGTGTTGTCTACATGATTAGATTCGGTAGAACACTATTTGTCTTTTGCATTTCTTTCCGTTAGTGATTGACCGTCTGATTAGATTCAGCGGTAATCCTAATTGTTATTTTCTGTTCGTTTAATTCTGTTCTGCAATTTTATTTCCATTGTTCTATTTTATCTTTAATAGTTGAATTTATTACAGATCTGATTAGATTCGAATCTGCAGTAAATTTAATTGCATCTTTTAATTGTAGTTTCACTTTTATTTTATTTTGCAAATCAACCTCTAGCTTCGTCTAACACGCCCAAGAAAAAATAAATAATAATTTTTAATTAAACCTCCCTGTGTTCGACCTGTATGCTACACGCCTGTATGCTTGCAGAATTTATTACAAATGTCGCGCTTTTCTAATTCATAGACTAGCGTCGATCAAGTTTTTGGCGCCGTTGCCGGGGAGGCAACAATTAAATTTTATTATTTATTTAATTTCTGATTCGTGTTAGTTTTTATTTATTTTTTATTTCGTTTCTTTTGTATATAGAAGAAAAGAAGATCTTGATTAGTGTTTTGGTACATCAATTCCATTGGTGTTATCATCCACTAAAAAGAAAAAAAAGAGAAAAAAAAACTTCCAACTTTTATTTGATTTCTTTTCCCTTTTCACTTCCATTTCCAAACTCTTCATTTCTTCTTTTCCAAGTTAAAAAAAAAGGAAAAAAAAAAACTTGTCAATTTGTTTTTATTTCTTTCCTTTCTCAGTTCTCTTTCCAATTTCTTTTACAATTCTTCCTTCTTTTCAACAAAAAAAAAGAATAAAAATCTTCTCATTTATTTCTTTCCATCGTACAGATTCTTTCTTTTATTAAAAAAAAAACAAACTTTCCTTTTTCTATTATTCCTTTCCATTTTTCCGCTGCAAAGGTCTCATACAAAGTTCCTTCTGTTTATTACTTTTTCTCTTAGTTTCTGTTTTCTTCTCTTTACACTGCCAAATCAACCACCATCACTTCTCTTCGGAACTCCTAGTTTCTTTGTCATTAGTATAACCACAAACGCCTTCTTCTTGCCCCTCCAAATACAACCACTTTGACACCTCGTACCCCCCATCAATCACGCAAGTCCCTAACCAAGTTCAATCCCCTTACCAAATCCAGAAATCCCAATACGCCTCCCTCCACTTCTCTGTCTTTCATCACCAGTTCAACCCATACATGTTTGCACCGAGCAAACCGAAATAATCCAAATCCCAGTCGTGTACCTTCAATTTCAACCCCAGTTCATGTACTGCTCAACGCAAGTAGCACACACAGTTCTCATCAACCTACCTCCACCACAAATCACAACTTCTCCAGTCAAAGTAAATCACTGAACTGTCGTCATCACAAACAACGTTCACCAAAGCACAACCCCATCCTCTTGCCAAATCAAATTCGTCACTAGTTCATTAGCCTGATCTTCAACGTCCACTTCTACCCACACCGAATTGAAATTCCAGAAACCACCCACCTACCCAAAAACCAAAACCGTTCACAAACTCGGTTGCGAACCACCTCCTACATCGTCCACTCATCATCCCTCATCTTCAACAGATCCACCAGAAATCGAAACCGTAGCCATAATCACCCCCAAATCAACCCAGTTCGAAGTCCAAACAACCCAGTTCGCCGAAAATCCGCATTCACCACCGATCCAACTGTTGAAACCAAATTCAGTTTCGCAACCCAAAAAAAAAAAAAGAAGGCGTTAGTTTTGATTTTCGTTTGAAACTTTGTAAACAGAGGAGGCGTGCCCTCTTAGTTCTGATTTTATTTTTCTGGGCAATTTGGTGCTTGCGGAAGAACAATATTGGGGGCGTGATATTATTCGGGCGGTTAGGGTATGATTGCCATTATTTGGCAAGTGGATTTGTTCTAATATTTATTTGGAAAGTGATTTCATACTATTCTGAGAGTGCCAGACACCCATTGTTTCCCTTGTTGAGTTCAATTTCGTTTGTTTTGTTTAGGTTGATTTGTTTTTGTTTTAGTCAAGCTTAGTTTATTTTGTTATTAACTTTCTTTCTTTTTTCTAGCTTAGATTTTAGTTTTTTTTTCTTTTCTATTTGTTTAGTTTTTTTTTCTTCTTTCTTTTATATATATATATATATTTTTTCTCTTTTCCCCTTGTTAGGACTTTCTTTTTCAATTGAAATATCAATTCAAACGCCAAAAGCAAAGATAGTGTTCAAGAAATCAAACAGGGAATTCAACAGTCAAGTGATTTGCAGACACTGAGATTTTAATCGTTCAGCTTTACTCAGTTGCTTTGGAAGGACCACTACACCCCCACTGTAAAATTTTCTAACCCTACAGGTGCTCTGCTGCGAAAAAAATATACAGACAATTGTTGTAAAAAATTTCTGCAGGGGCAGCGGCTTTGAATGTACAATTTTAATTTTTGCAATTATTTTGTGTGATTTCTGAAATTTTTATTCATTCTGTTAAGGGCAATACCCCAATTCACATAAGGTGAGGGATTTCATCACCCTTTCCTTAGCCCACAAATTGCATTTCATCGTAGAATCTGACTAATAATAACGGTTAGACATTGGACTTAAGGGAGTCACGGGCTCATCTAGGGCTTAATTATATTGTGATAGTTGATTCATTTGGAACGAATTATTTCTTGGTGTCTAGACTACGGCAAAGAAATAACCGTTTATAAATATTACGATGATTCGTAAATATTATATCGGTTGTTACTTTGAAGGTACTTAAACCTTCGGCTGCATTGCTAGGGTGATTCCTGGTGCACCGATAACTCCTGTCCGTTAACTGGCTGAGAAATCTTTTGATCTAAGTAATCAAACACATCACCTTATAATTTTGGGTTAGGAGCCAATAAGGACAGAAAACTTCATTGTAGCTAATTTCTGTGCTTGCATTTAACAACAATGAGTGAAAAAAGTGTTAGCCAACAAAATTCTCCTAGGGGTTCTCGAATCAACCAAAATTTTCCACCGAATTGGATCAAAATCGAGTGAATCAAAACTTTCCAAACTTTGGGGATCAAAACCAAATAAATAAAAAATTTCAAAACCTCAATATCCAAATGGATAGACCCTTGTCTCTTCGTGATCGATGTTATCCGACTAGGACCGTTCAACCATCTGTCATTGTGTTTCCACCAGCTGAAGGGAACAATTTTGAGCTAAAACATTCTTTTATCTAAGGGGTACCAAAATTTACTGGGTCTGGAAATGCTTATGAATTTCTAAGTGAATTTGAATTGTATGCCTCCACAACAAAAATGCAACAACTATCTAACGAATCGATCAAGCTAAGGCTAATTCCATTTGCTCTACTTGAAAGCGCTAAAAGATGGCTAAATTCTCTTCCACGATATTCCATAAGAAGTTGGGATGAATTTGTCACTGCATTCTTGAAAAAGTTTTTCCCTTTCCATAAAACTCTAAAAATCCGAACCGAGATAAATTAATTTTGTCAAAATGAGGGGGAAACTTTTTCAAAATACTTTGAGAGATTCAACCAGCTATTATATAGTTGCCCTCATCATGGAATTCTAAAAGATCACTTATGTCAAATTGCATATGAAGGGCTAAACTATCAGACTAGAACTCAACTAGAATCAATGTGTGGAGGAGACTTTATGTCTAAAACAGCCGATGAAGCTTGGCGGTTCTTAGAAGATTATTCTGAAAAGGACATGCAGTGGGAATCGTTTCGTGTTCCCATTCGTACTTCTACTAGAGGAGTGCATGTCGTGGACCCAAGTCAAATTCCCTTAGAAAATCAAACTCCTCAAACCGGAGAAGGGTTACCCCACTATTACTCTCAAGACCAAGCCAATGCCATAGCTCAAAATAATCCTTACTCATCCACGTACAACCCTGGTTGGAGGAACCACCCAAATTTTTCCTGGTCGAACCCCAATAATTCGGCTAACCCATCTCACGTGCAACCCTTTATTCCCAATCTGAATTACCAAGGTCCACCCCCAAATTCTCAAACCTCTCAAGCTACACCTCAATCCAAACAACCTTATAGGCACCCTAATTTTCAATCATCAAACCAGTCATCTCAATCTTCTCAACCATCATAAGATATTGGGCATCTAGAAAAACAGATGATATCTTACGAAGCTAAAATAAACTCGCAAGACGCTAAAATGGACCAAATGTTTAATATGATGAAGGAATTTATGAAAACTCATGAGAAGGGAAAATTGCCTAGTCAACTCGAAGTGAATCCAAAGTATAACTCTCGTGCTGTAAATTCTTGTGAGGACGAAAATCTAAATCCAGTCAATGCTATTACAACCCTTCGATCTGGAAAGAGGATTGATAATAACGTGGACGACCCCGACGAACTTTCTAACTCGACCCCAATCCCCAATCTTGATGACCACCCATTAGCTTTGAATGCCAATTCTTCTAAACCTCAAGTTTCCTTAAATGTTGGCAATCCCAACAGTTCTTCTCCCAGTGTCGGCAAACCCGACCCACCTTTGAAAATCAATGTTGGCAATCCCAACATTTCATCTTCTACACCACTACCACCTTCTTCTTCGAATGACGAAACTCATCACAGAGTCAAAAAACCAGTAGCTCCTTTTCCTCATAGACTCAATAATAAGAAGAAAGTAGCAAATTTCGATAAAATTTTGGAAATTTTCAAACAAGTCCGTGTGAACATTCCTCTTTTACACACCATTGAACAAATCCCTCAATATGCCAAATGTCTTAAGGAATTGTGCACACAAAAACGTGCGACCAATGTCCCAAAAACCGCCTTTCTAACTGCAAATACAAGCTCTATTCTTTCGAATCTTGCCCCAATCAAGTATAAAGACCCTGGCTTCCCTACGATTGATTGCAAAATAGGAAACACCCATATCTCTCGTGCTCTACTTGACCTTGGTGCCAGTGTCAATCTTCTTCCCTATACTGTCTATCATCAACTTGGACTAGGGGAGATTAAACCAACAAACATTACACTTCAACTAGCTGATCGATCTGTCAAAAAGACATTGGGAATTATCGAAGACGTCTTAATACAGATCGAACAGTTTTACTTCCCCGTCGATTTTATAGTTCTAAAAACAGAGCCCGTCTCAAATCCCAAAGTTCAAATACCATTTATCTTAGGACGCCCTTTCTTAGCAACCTCTAATGCTGTCATTAATTGTAGGAATGGTCAACGTCGACTTTCCTTCGGGCACCTAACCATTGAGCTAAACATCTTTAATCTCAACAAGCAACCTAGGGATTTTGAGATCGATGAAATTGACATGATTCAAACCACAGTTGATGAAACCCCTAGTGACACTTCTGAAGCCTTGAAAATGTGTCTTGACCATTTCGACTCTGATTTCAACGAACTCGAATACATTTCTAAACTAAACAAAATTCTTGACTCTGACACTTCGTCACCTGAATCTAACCAGGGAATGTTGACCAATGTTGATACACAAGAACTTCCTAAGTTAGACCTCAAACCCTTGCCAACAGACCTTAAGTACGCATACTTAGACTCTTCAGAAACTCTTCCCGTAATCTTGGCTTCTGATATTACTCAGGACCAAGAAGAAAAACTCTTAGAAGTTTTGCGGGAAAATAAAGACGCCTTGGGGTGGGAAATTAGCGATATAAAAGGAATTAGCCCATCAATTGTGGAACATCGCATACATTTAGTTGATGAGGCTAAACCCACCCGTGAGGTTCAAAGGCGATTAAACCCAAACATGAGAGAAGTGGTCAAGGAGGAGATAATCAAATGTCTAGACAATAACATCATCTATCCCATCTCTGATAGTACTTGGGTGAGTCCGGTACAAGCTGTGCCAAAGAAGTCGGGAGTTACAGTGATCAAAAACGATAGTAATGAACTCGTCCCAACAAAAATCAAAACCAAATGGCGTGTGTGCATCGACTATCGAAAGCTTAACTCAGCCACATGAAAAGACCATTTTCCCTTGCCTTTTATTGACCAAATGCTCGAACGCTTAGCGGGACATGAGTACTACTGTTTTCTCGACGGATACTCTGGCTATAACCAAATTCCTGTTGCTTTAGAAGATCAACATAAGACCACCTTTACTTGTCCCTTTAGAACCTTTGCTTATCGTCGCATGCCTTTTGGTCTTTGTAATGCCCCCGCGACTTTCCAAAGGTGTATGATGAGTATTTTCTCTGATATGGTGGAAGAATTCTTGGAAATATTCATGGACGATTTTTCAATATATGGATCATCTTTTTCCCAATGTCTCACTCATCTAGAACTCGTCCTTAAGCGTTGTAAGGAGAAATCATTCGTGCTTAATTGGGAGAAATGCCACTTTATGGTAAAATGGGGGATAGTTCTAGGTCGTGTCATCTCCAAAGATGGCCTAGAAGTCGATAAATCCAAAATCGATTTGATTGCTATTTTACCTCCTCCTAAGTCTGTCAAAGATGTTCGTTCATTTCTTGGCCATGCAGGATTCTATAGAAGATTCATTAAGGATTTCTCAAAAATTTCAAAACCTCTCTCGAATTTACTTGCCAAAGACGTAAAGTTTGAATTTTCCAATGATTGCAAAACATCTTTTGAAACACTTAAATCACTCTTGACCACAACTCCCATCATTCAACCTCCTGATTGGACTCAACCCTTCGAACTTATGTGCGACGCTTCTGATTTTGCTATTGGAGCCATCTTGGGTCAGCGTATTGATAAACTCCCTCGAGTCGTTTATTACGCCAGCAAAACCTTAAACGAGGCCCAACTTAATTACTCAACTACTGAAAAGGAATTTTTGGTAGTTGTCTTCGCTCTTGAGAAATTCAGACCATATCTCATAGGATCCAAAGTCATAGTTTACACTGACCATGCTTCCCTACGATATTTGCTTTCTAAAAAGGATGCCAAGGCCCGCTTGATTCGTTGGATCCTTCTTCTTCAAGAATTCGATACAGAAATACGAGATAAAAAGGGTTCTGAAAATGTCGTAGCTGATCATCTCTCTCGAATTGTGCACGAACATGATAACGACACCCAAGTCGATGACTATTTTCCTGACGAACAACTCCTTTCGATCTCTAACACCCCTTGGTATGCTGACATTGTGAATTATCTTGTCACACAACAAATGCCCACTGAATGGTCGAAACAAGATAAACAAAAATTTCTCTCGAAAGTTCGAAACTTCTATTGGGACGACCCATATCTTTTCAAATACTGTCCAGACCAAATCATTCAAAGGTGTGTGCCCGATCATGAACACCAAAGTATTCTCTCCTTCTCACATGACCATGCTTGTGGCGGTCATTTTGGAGCAAGAAAAACTGCTACAAAAGTTCTGCAAAGCGGTTTTTATTGGCCCACACTCTTCCATGACGCGTTCGAATTTTGCTCTAAATGTGAGCGATGTCAAAGAACGGGTCGAATCTCTAAGCGAAACATGATGCCTCTCAACCCCATTTCAGTGATTGAGTTATTCGATGTTTGGGGCATCGATTTCATGGGACCATTCCCTAATTCATTTGGGAATCTTTACATCTTACTTGCAGTAGATTATGTCTCAAAATGGGTTGAAGCCATTCCGACCAAAACCAACGACAACAAGGTTGTTGTCAAATTCCTCAAAGAAAACATCTTTTCACGCTTTGGCACACCTCAAGCTATAATTAGCGATAATGGCACTCACTTCTGTAATCGTGCTTTTAAGTCCTTGCTCAAGAAATACTCAATCACACACAAGCTGTCAACACCTTACCATCCACAAACTAGTGGACAAGTAGAAGTCTCCAATAGACAAATCAAACAAATTCTTGAGAAAACCGTGAATTCTAATAGAAAAGATTGGTCCGTAAAACTAATTGATGCACTTTGGGCTTTTCGCACTGCTTATAAAACCAATCTAGGGATGTCAACATACCGATTAGTCTTTGGAAAGGCCTGTCACTTACCTCTTGAATTAGAGCATCGTGCTCTTTGGGCCATAAAATTTCTGAACTTTGACTTAGAAAAAGCCGGCTTATACAGGAAGTTACAAATCTCTGAATTAGAGGAATTAAGAAATGAGGCGTATGAAAATGCGAAAATCTACAAAGAAAGAACCAAAGCCCAACACGACAAAAACATACTTCGTAAGGAATTCAATGTTGGTCAAAAAGTTCTTTTATACGACTCTAGACTTCACTTGTTTCCAGGTAAACTCAGACCTCGATGGACCGGACCTTATGTCGTGAAAATAGTATACCCTCATGGAGCGATTGAAATTGAAAATCCTAGGGATGGAAAAGTCTTCAAAGTAAACGGTCAACGACTGAAACCATTTTTGGAATTCGAGCAATACGACGAAGATGACTCTATCGATCTGCATGATCATCCACCATGAAATCAGGTGGTACACGTTCTTTTTCTTTTATTTTTCTTTTTCATTTTTTTATTTTATTTGTGTTTTTCTGCCTTCGACAGTTGGGGCACTGTCTCAATCAAGTGTGGGGGGGGGGAGTCTGCATTTCATCCATTTTCATTTTTCTTTGTTTTTATTTCTTTTATTTTCAACCATTTAAGTAGGACCATCATACATTTTAGATTGTAGTAACATACCATAAATTTTTTTTCTGTAATACGACTCATTTTCAATTGATACAGCAAAATAAGTTTACAATTTTTAGCCAGTTGATAGTATTTTCCTCTCTCAACTTAGATCGAATAGGAAATATAATGAAAAGTTTTGAGGGATAATAGTGTAACTGGTACATAGGGATATTCTTAGGTGATGGCCATGAAATCTATTCTATATTGTAGACTTTGTTTAAATAAGTGGAGGACTTAAAATACTTATATTGGCTTTTCAAATCTTTAAAACTAAGTTGTGTTAAGTTGAATTCGCATAACTCTCTTTTGTGCTTATATTTTCGATAATAAGAATAATAGTATTCCAAGGGTATCCAACATTGCTTGTATATCGAGCGTTGGTGTGCAAACCCGCCAAGCTCTATCCGACACGTTGTTGACAAAGTCAAAGTTGGAATATCTTGGTCTCATTTTATGAGATTGGACACCTAAGGATTACCGACACGTTGTTGACAAAGTCAAAGTCGGCCTGCACAATCCGCCAAGCTCTTTACCTACTCTCTGTTAGTCCGTGAGGCAGTGCATGGGTGGTAAACCTTGGTCTTTTTTGTTAGGTGTATGTACTTAATCATAAATCTTAAAATTTTATAGAATAAAGAATAAGCGATGATACCCAAACACTTCTTGACCTTATTGATTTGACTAGCCATACATGAGAAAATTAGAATACCACTTTGCAAACTGTGCCAAGCAAACTAAGAATCTATTTCATGGCTGCACTATGTTATCGACCGAACTAACTGGCCAAACTGGAATTTAACATTTGAAAACTTGATTTATATTGAAAATTTGTGACAAGTCGAGGTATCTAAAATAAAATCAACTGATTAGAAATTGTTAACTTAAATTGTTGTACCACTTTACTGAAACAAGTCGTGTTTTCATTTTTCATTTTTATTTGCATATGTCCATTGCATTCATGTAGTTTCAATAGAATCATAACATACTGCATTTGGATTTTGTGGGTAGTATCCGCTGAAAACCCTCACGAGACACCACTCGTCCTACTAGGGACACCTAGAGGTTTAACGGCTTGTTGCATACGCTCAATGCAATCGTGTTTCCTACGAAAGTGTGACCTATCTAGTTAGTTTTTCATTTCTTGTTTTACTCGAGGACGAGTAAAAGATAAGTGTGGGGGTATTTGATTGACATAGAAATGTGTTTATTTTATGCTCTTATATCTTATCTTTTGTATATAAATAAATATTACTTGGGTATTGTTTTTTACTTTTACAGATATTCCAACCCAGCCCGCATGCAACCAGAAAAGTAGAGAAATAGAGATGAAATTGATATATATTTACATTTTGAAGAATTGTAGATGAAGATCTCACATCTAGTTGCTGTTGGACAAGAAAAGGATTGATAAAATGGCTTTGCACATCACAAATCAATTATGAAGTGTCAAGGAATCAAGAGGAAAAGAGAAAAGGCCCAAATTTGTTTTATTTATCTAAGGCCCATTTATGTTCTCATTGTAAACTAAGTGGTGATGTAATGACCAGGCCCATTTACCATTAGGGTTAGGGTTAGGGTTTGGCTATCTACCCTATATATACCATTGTAATGGCATTGTAGCCACCATCCTATCATATATCTCATTCTATTCTCTTCTTCATCAATAAAACTCATTTTTCTTTTTATGCAATTTTCTATTTTTCTTAGCAATTAGTGTTGTCTACACGATTAGATTCGGTAGAACACTATTTGTCTTTTGCATTTCTTTCTAATAGTGATTGACCGTCTGATTAGATTCAACGGTAATCCTAATTGTTATTTTCTGTTCGTTTAATTCTGTTCTGCAATTTTATTTCCATTGTTCTATTTTATCTTTAATCGTTGAATTTATTACAGATCTGATTAGATTCGAATCTGCAGTAAATTTAATTGCATCTTTTAATTGTAGTTTCACTTTTATTTTATTTTGCAAATCAACCTCTATCTTCGTCTAACACGCCCAAGAAAAAATAAATAATAATTTTTAATTAAACCTCCCTGTGTTCGACCTGTATGCTACATGCCTGTATGCTTGCAGAATTTATTACAAATGTCCCTCTTTTCTAATTCATAGACTAGCGTCGATCACCCCCCTATGCCCCCACTAACCTATGGCCATTCGCAATGATAACTAGATAGCAAGTATATGGTCTTTTGGAGTTCTCCGCCTTTCCGCTTCCCGTATCTCGATTGACTCAAGATGGTAGGTAGACGACGAGTTGCTATCACAGGGCTACTGGTTTCGCCGAATCACGCTGGTCCATCCTAGTCTTCAGGTTGCCTTATATTGCAACAAAGGCATACCCTTGGTTCTTCTAATGTAGACCTTAACCTATGTGAGCCCAGGAGGATCATCTGCCGCCTCACAGAGGGATACCAAGAGTACCCTCACGTCCCCTTTGAAGCCGCGTCACCCAGTTCGTTGGAGTCTTCTTTAAGATCAGATGGACGTTCGCTCCTTCTTGTGTTCCACTAAGGATTACTACTTAGTTCTCCTAACTAAGGTTTACCACTTAGTTTCCCGAATTGTCATTTTCTTAAATAAGGTTTACTACTTAGTCCTTTTAACAAAGGTTTACTACTTAGTTCTCTTTCTCATTATGTTGGATTGGTTAAGTGTCATCAGTCAATTCAAGTTAACTTAACCCATTCATTTGTCATGTTAAACTGGTTAAGTGTTATTAGTAGTTCATGTTGACTTAACCCTACCACAAATCAAGTTATATTGGTTAAGTATTTCTTATTACTTAACCCCACCCCTTCATCTTGTATTGGTTAAGTGTTCCTTTTAATTTAACCCTGCCCATCTTTTTAGCTAACATGCTATAACGGTTAAGTGTTCTCTTTGTTAACTTAACCCTAACATATGTTTAATTCACATGTTCTAATGGTTAAGTATTGTCCCTTCATGTTTTAACTTAACCTTGTTCATTTGTCACACTATGATGGTTAAGTGTTCTCAGTTTACTTAACTCCACCTGCTAGTCTAGTTAACATGTTAAATTGGCTATGTGTAGTACTTAACCCCATCTTCTAGTCTAGTTAACATGTTATAACAGTTATTTAACCCTTATAGGTCTTGTCTTATAAACATGTTAGGTTGGTTAAGTGTTCCTATGGACTTAACCCTCTGATTCTTGCATAACCATTTCTTAGCTTTAAATTATTCATTTAAAGCACCAACCACTCACATTAGACAGATATTGTTGTGGTCACTGGATGTGCTGGTCGGTTCCGGGCAGATTTACACCGCAACTCAGCCTAACCTCGGGTCCTTTTGGGCTCAATGCTCTAACCACCCACATTAGATAGGTATTGTTACGGTTGCTGGATTTGCCGGGCGGTTCCGAGCAGTCTTATACCGTAACTCAATCTAACCTCGGGTTAGGCATAATCGTCTTTCCTAGATTTACAAATTTATCCTTTTTGTCTATATGTAAATTGCTAACCACTCTTTTAAACAAATTTGGCCTATACCATATTCATATGTCATGCGCACTAACGTACCTATATTCTAGGCCCAAATCTTGATTCGCCTATCATTTAAACCAACCTGCAGTTTTATGCCAATTTAGATCTAGTATTCCCCTTTTACAGTTCATGTCAAACTAGATTTGATATTCTAGTTTACAATTTATGCCTAATGCATTGTTTACTTGCCAATACTAGATTCAATATATCAAATTACATCTTCTATAATTCACGTAAATTACCCTAATTTGCATCTACTAGTCATGTTATAATACATGCTCTAAATTATGCGAAATAATATAGATTTCATGTTATACCCAAATAATCCCGCATTCATAACGTATGTATACCATAATTTCACAAGTTTTCCAAATACTTATGAAGTGAAACTAAAAAAGGGAATAGAGGATAAACATGAGAATTGACATAAAAGAATAGGCATGCAAAAGCGATCCAAATTCAAGGATAATGGATCCAGTGGTTTCGGTGTACATAATAGCGAATAGGAATAAACTAAGCAAGTCACACCCTAGGTATGAGATCCAACAAAATTCCAGTTCGGTGTACAAAATGGTTTGTAACAATATATTGTTATGGGCATAAACAATTAACCATAATAGTCTTAGGCAATTAACCACAATAGTCATAGTCATGGTCATAGGTAGAAATCTTATAGTTATAAATCATAGGCGATTAACCACAATAGTCATGGATAATTAACCCAAAATAGTCCTAGGCAATTACCCTAAATAGTCATAGGCAATTAACTGTAATAATTTCAAAGTCATGGTCATAGACAATAGTCTTATGTTCATAATCATAGGCAATAATCTCATAGTCATGAGTCATAGGTGATTAGCCACAATTGTCCTTGTCATAGTCATAGGCAATAGTCTTATATTCATAGTCATAGGCATAGGCATAGCCTTATGTTCACAGTCATAGTCTTAGGCTATTAACAATAGGTTCAACGTCATAGGCATAGGCACAGTCTCATCGGTAATTAATCACAACAGTTCTTAATTAGATCCAAAGGCATATACAAGCACAGATTCAAATGAGAGGATTAGGCATATTCTTATATCTATTTAGTTACATGCCACAAATAGATCTAGACGTTCAAATCTAAAAAGTAACTAACTTACATTGATCGGTTTTAGAAAAGGATAATCAGATAGCATTGGTGATTTGCTATGATTTGCATAACGTTGCTCGCAACCGTTGAATTAGCCTTTGATTCTTTTCTTAAAGCTTTAATCTTGATTTGAATCTCCAATTTGAAGAAGAACTATAACTTATTTTAGTGGAGAATTAGATTTATTTTAATGGTGGAGGTTAGAATAGAGAGAAGCAGCATGTAGACGACTAAGAGAATTTGTGTGAAGAAACCTTAGGTTTAGGCATTCTTTTATAGGTGTAGAGAGTGTTTCAGAGCCCTTAGATCATCATAGAACTAATCCAGACCATACATATCAAGAGGAGCCAATCAGGAAGCGCCACGCAAGCCCTAACGACAAAACACACTCGGAAAATCATCCAAAAACTGACCAGGCCGACCAAGACCTGACCAGGTGTACCTAGGGTAGGTCGACCCCCAGGTCGACCCCCTGGTAGACCAGGGTCCTGGGCGGGAATTTTCCCGTCCAGACCAATTCTGACTTAGATTTCGAATTTTGAATATATTTCGGGTTGTTCGAATTTTAAATTGAATTATGTAACTTCTGAAGACCAAAACTTCTTCATACGGAGTCCGATTTACGCAAACTCGGATTCTATCTCAAGCAGAATTCTAAGACAAACGCAATGGCGTGACCCGTTTCCATTAATTCCTCTTCTAAAAATTAATTATAACTTAATTTGTGAAACTTAATGTTACAGAATTACGGGGTGTTACAATGTTGCAACGTCATATACAGAGGTTTAGCCAAGATTTTAGCTAATAGACTCAAGAACATTTTACGTAACATTATTTCCAAAAATCAGGCTGCCTTTTTTGAAAAACGTAATATTTTAGATAATATGTTGCTTTCTTATGAATTGTTGTATGGTTATAAGAGTGCACACATCTGTCCTTGAGCCATTCTTAAACTAGACATACAAGAAGCATTTGACACCATACAGTGGGATGCTATTGTGAGAAAATTAGGATATATAAAGTTTCCAATCCACTTTATATCATGGATTAATGCTTGTATTTCAACTAATAATTATTCCATTGTCCTAAATGGCTCTGGTGTTGGCTTTTTTAAGAGCAAGCAAAGTATAAGGCGGGTGATCATATCTCGGCTTACTTACTTATAGTGCTTATGAAGCTTCTCACTCAAATGCTTAACACACTTGTAAGGCATAGACTCTTTAGCTTGCATCCTAAATGTAGAGATCCCCAGGTTGTATCTCTTCTCTTTGCGGATGATTTAGTTATATTTTGCGAACCGAATAATATGACAATTGGAAACATAATGGGATGTCCTCATGACTTCTATTTGATAACGGGTCTAAAGATTAATTTGAGCAAATCTGAATTTTCTTCTACTGGTTTAACTCCTGAACAAATAGATAACATCAAAATAAACACAGGGTTAAGCTGTGATAATGCCATTATGACTTGCTTGGGCCTTCCCCTTGTAACCTCTGGAATAACCAACTAACAATGTCTCCCTCTATATGATAAAATCATTAATAGGATTGACTCTTGGGCTAACTGGTTTCTCAATCAAGTAGGTAGGCTTACTATTATAAATTCGATCATTTTTTCCATGCAAGTATACTGGGGGGGTCCATTTGTTCATCCCACAAAACTAAACAAGCTTATTAAAACTACAGTAATGAGATTCTTCTGGAAAGGCAATTCCACTAGCAAGTATCTTGCTCCTACTTCCTTCTCAAACTTGGAGAAACCTGTCAACAAGGGTGGATTGGGAATCAATAATATAATGGCATGGAATAAAGCTGCTCAGGCTCAGCACATGGATGACTATGTTAGCAACAAGGACAGTCTTTGGGTAGCTTGGTCTAGCAAGCACATCATCTAAAACAAGAATTTATGGAGCATAGACATAACATACAAGTGTAGCTGGACATGGAGAAGCCTCTTCAAGCTCAAGGAAGTGTTGTTTCCTATGATTAAGTATAATCTAAATGAAAATAATCGAATTCTTTTCTGGTAGGACCCTTGGATCTGCTATGGGGATATATTATGTAGGCATTTGGAACAAGAAGATATAATTCAAACTGGGATTCCCTTACATGCTTCTCTCAACAGCATCATTGGAGCCGATGGATTGCGTCTTCCCAGATCTTCTAATGCCAGAGTACAGGCTTTGTGGTAGTAAATCAAAGGAAAATGCAACCTGAATCAACATCAGAGAGTAGCTGCTTGGATAAATAACAGACAGGGATTTAGGATTAAAACAGCTTATGAATTCATAACACGGCAAAGACAAATGGTAGAATGGAAGTGGAGAAGGAGAGTGTGGAAACTCGATAACAGTGCAAAAGAGAACCTCTTTCTGTGGAAGCTACTCTCTGGTGCTTTAATGACAAAGGACAAACTATTGATGCATGGTTAAATACAGATGAAAGATGTATTTATTGTGATAATAATGACAAATCCATCTCCCATCTGTTCTTTGAATGTAGTGTGGTTGGTGAGCTATGGAAGAACATTAATCTTAGGCTTGGATGAAATGTCATAATGTCAAATAGCTATGATGAGTGGGGAAAACTATATAAAGGCACAGGAACCAAGGATAACAAAAAGAGGCTGCTGAACATGGTGATGAAGACGTTTGTGTGCTGTATTTGGAATGAAAGCAACACAAAGATATTTGCTCCAGCTAAAGCAAAGAGCATTGCTGAAACTAAATGCTGGTTGATAGCAGAGATAAAGCACCGCATTGTGAATACTTCTTTTGCTATTGAGCCTAGCATTTCTGATCATTTTTTGAACTGATATGTATTGTTTTTTGTTTTTTCTTTCGGTTCTTCCCGTGGTTGAGGCATTGTTTTCCCTGTTATTTGGCTTTAAAGTACCTGTACTTTAAGTTTTTTTTCCCTCTTAAGTGCTTCAATAAAAAGGTCGGGGTCCTTTAACCCCATCGGCCATGCCAAAAATAAATAAATAAATTTACTTAATTAATTAACATAATTAATTTTATAACCTTTCCTCCTCAATCCGTCTTCCCCCAGGTTTGCTACCGAAACCCATGTTCTCATCATTATTTCCACCTGAGCGCCGCCCAATGCCCTCCGCCACCAGATCGGATGGCGCCACGATGACCGGCGACGAAACACCTCCCCAAGCACCGAGCTCAGGTGAACTCTGTGGGCCCAGCGTTCCCTAAATCCAGTTCAAAACGACAGACTTTGAGCCCCAAATTCGCTCATAATTCTTCATGAAATACTATCATCCTAGTATGGATCGATTGCTCTCACTTCACTCAATCATTTTCCTTTTGATTTCATGTTTTACATCACTATATTTTGGGAGAAAAAGCAGAGGGAAAATTGAATGATTTCAGCCGTTAAAAAAATCCCTAGGCGGCGGCTGTTTTCAACGATGGGAGAAATAGGGTTTTTGACCCTCTTTACAATATTTTTTTTAATTCAATAAATTCCAATTTTACTTGTTTATTGCTCTAACTCCAAATCATGCCCAACGACTGTTGACTCGAACTAAATACCCCCATTCCGAACACAATGGGATATGTTTCGTAAGCCAATTCTATCGTTTTGATCAGTTTTCATCAAAATTAAAATATATATCAATGTATATTAAATTTAAACGTACATTTAAATTTACCGGGGCTAATATTGATTCCAAAAATTACAAAAAAAGAAATCTAGCTATGTTTTGATGATACGGTCTTAACAAAACTAATTTCATTGAATTTTGAGACCATTTGAAAAATGGCCATTTTCCAGTCGATTAAATTCAAACTAAATTGGCGAAACACGTTTAAATTTACTGAGCTCACATATTAATTTCAAAAATTTTGAAATTTGAAACATAACAATAATTTGACATTCCGGATCCAACAAAAGTGGTTTCATCGAAAACGGAGGTCATTTGCAAAATGGCTATTTTTAAGGGCTATATATTATTTAAATATATATATATTGCATAGCAACTATTTTAAATTTTAAACTGCCATAAATTTCAATTTATATAAGGAAATATCAATTTTTCACATTCATTGGAAAGATAATATTAAACATATTCAAATATTTCTAGTTTTATAGAAATCTGATTTATTTTGAATTCTGTACATTCATTTGAAATTGAAAAATCAAATTTTCAAACTACTGCGGCATTTCAATCTTTATTTATAATTAAAATAAATTTATATGTTCTAACTTCAATTTAAATAAATTTTAAATTGTTAGTATTTAAAATAAATCATTTTAAGTCTTGAAAATCCATTAAATCAATTAAAAATAAAATTTTAAATTAGTTCAAAAATTCTGGGTCGTTACAATCTCCCCCACTTAAAATCTTTTCGCCCTCGAATGGAATGGAGCTAAAAGTTGTTTAAATAACCAAAAATCTTTCATTCTTCCACTTTTTAATTTCTAAGAATTTTCTAATTTCTCAAAAATTTGGCTAACACCCTAAATTTTCGAAAAATTTCGCCATAACCTTCATTGTACGAGTTGATCGGTAAAACTACAACTTGCCTCACAGGGCCTCATCAATCCAAAAAGAAAAAGCCAAGCGGCTTGCCAGTCGGCTCATAAAATCATCAAAACCCCAATAAGTACAGTAAATATGTACCTATTTGTCGGGCATACAATTTTATTCCTTTTCTTATCTTCCATGCTATGACTTGTTCAATATGTATACATGTACATAGATGCAATTCTAATAAATTTTTAATTTAGTTCAAATTTGATTCTATTTGGCTAAATTTACCTTCATTTTCTTATTGGTTTTACCATTCCAATATTTTAATTTACTTGAATTAATAATCACACATCACAACCAGCAATCAATTAGTTGGTTAACTTTTCAAATTTATATCTTTTTCATACATCCAAAAATCATATTTTTAGTGCTAAATCTCAAACATTAACCCTATCCAAGTGTTGGTTCTCACACTAGTCAATTGTAAACATATAGATATCCCATTTTCAAAACTGGAACACATATCCTATTGATACTATAGTGATCATCATAATCATCCTCGGGCGAGTAGAGTGTGATTCTATATCTATCCATCATATTCGAAACTTCAAATACACGTTAATTGTGCGTATATTCAAAATCTTCATATACTCGATAGTCTAAAATTAATAGAAAATAAAATTCTCGAATATATATAATAAGGTATAATTTTCAAAATAAAATTCGTTTTTATAAATAATACTCTTCAACCTCGTTCTAGGATATTACTAACCCTATCTCTAACGAGTTGCTCTCATAGGATATTACTAATCCTATCTCCGATGAATTCTTTCATTTGGTTCTAATGTGTCTTATTCTCGAGTCTTGTAAACCAAAGCTCTGATACCAATCGAAACGACCTGAAATCCCCCGATCTCCGAAGAGACGGAAAACATCGAATTGCTTTGAGAACATGATGCATCAGACACAAACAATAGAACATTTCATTGCTATTACAAAAGTTTACATCAGAGTACAAGAATCAGAGTATAAATGAAAAAATAATTTACAGCAGAAAATACCAGAGTTTTAAATTACAAAGCGGTGGAAATTTAAATGTATAAATACAGTGTATAGCGGGAAAATACATCAACAACACAATTGAAAGAAATACACGGATACAAAGCATTCTGAATATAGCACCAGCTGTAATCCAGGATCCTGGGAAAAAAAATATCTGCAAAAACCAAAACTACTAGATACCCGTGTGGAAAATATAGGCACCTAGAGTTTAGGTGAAGACAATAAACTCCGAGTCAGTCATGGGACTGGTGTGAGAAGTAAAACAGTTATTAAATCTTTACTTTAATGGTTGGGAAATCATAGTACCATGCCGTATAACACGAAACTGGTTCACTCCACATGAATATCAGTTTAAAATAAAACAATGCAACGCTTTTTGGAAAATGAAGCTATTATAAGACTCAGGTCCCATCACACATTGCAACGCAAGCCGGAGGATAGAGTTTTACGTTATAATAGCCAAACATGCTTGGTACATTTAAAACAAATCATTTTGACAATACTATAAGTGCATTGTGTCGAAACAATTTCAAATACAAATGTATCAACCAGAGACGGCATGGGTACCATATATTATGTTTCCATGCTATTTTTACAACTAAAACATAAAAATATCGTATTGGAAACTTGATTTCCATTGTGAACCATGGTAAGGGATCTCTCCGTCTGATTCGAGATAATTTATCCTACCATGTCTCAGGATTCAGCTACAACTGTACCCGGGATCATCAGGGCCAGTCCATACTTACTTTAGTGGATTAGTTATTCCTGAACAATACGTCTCCCTGCCCTATAAGGCATAATGGTCAGTACGTCGACCATATCAAGAGCCAACAGGGACCCAAATCCGAGGTGCCTCGCTATCCAACAACCACATAAGTAAAACGTCTTGGCTCCATGACATCACTCCTAGCTAGAAAGAAACGCATGTTCTCCCTGCAGTCCCTCATCATGCTTCTGGTTCATACCGGGTGTGAGGCTCGCGAATTAACACTATACATAAAGCTATGTTATTTAAAGTCATGCTTTGATCATCATCCACAAGACTCTGCTTTTAAACAAAAGCCTTGATCATTTGCATCTCAACATGCCACATGGACAATTCACGCCATACAACTGATGTCTATCAATATATAACCTCTAAGCTCGTACATCTCAGAGAAGGGTGTTAAGCAAGAGAATAAATTCTCTTCCACCAAACAGATATATATTTAATAGAAATCATTCAACGTAGAATTAAATCCAATGTCAGACACACATCCATTTACAAGTCCGCTCTATGTCTGAACGAAACTGAAGGCACCTCATTCCTCATCCCATACGTCCAATACAGGAAAGAGGTCCTCGCACATCCGAACAATCAACAAATACGTCCAGACAACTACCACATAACTCCGTCAAGGTTGCAACTACATCCAGGGCATCAGTAGTATCCATTCAATGTGAAGATTGTCGGTCTTGCACAGTCTTTAAATATTCGACTTTTAATCGTTGTAAGAGTTATTCAGAATGGGTTAAACCCGGTCTTTTCAAACAACCCACGTATCTTATAATCAATTGATATATAAACACATAAAATGCCTCATTCCAATCCAGAATATTCTTTTATTAAAATATTCCCATCTTAAGGGAAAGGTTCCTATTAATTCTATCAAATATAAATTCTTTTAAACTTATCGTTTAATCCTCTTCTAAAAACCATTCCAAAAGATTTAATATTATCCTTTCACAATTCTAAACCAAATTAAGGTTTATAAAACTAGTCGGGATTATCGAGCCTTACCGAAGTAATCATTTATTATTTCCAATCCCAACCTATTCACCCCATGGATCAAAACTGGTAGTACTCCATATGTAACACCCACTGTGTTATCGGTAAAATTTAATAACCATTTCACGTTCAAATCTAATTAAAGATTTATCTATCGCCTGGAGCAAAACTGGTGATACCCCATTCTCGAACATTTCGTGAATTCGATAAACTTAATTATCTTATTCTCATTTCAATCTAATTACAGATTCATTAAAACAACAATCACTTTTAATCTGAAAAATCATTACTTAATGATTATTCAACTTTAGGAAAATTAATCTTGTCTTTAACCGGGTTAAATAACCAATGTCATCTGAAACACTGTTCACGGTAAACCCAAATCATCTTCCATTAACTATGAAATCCTCATGGAAAATGGATAAATATATAATCAATATAAATTTCTGTATCAAATCAATACTATAAATGGAATAATGGCAAAGCCTTTTAAATTCCATATATAGTAACGATCTTCCTTTACAGAAGCTCATCTCTATTATTACCAAATTGAATTCCATTCAATTCCAATTTAATATATTAAATGGGAAAACTTTACTTTGGAAAATTTCCATTAAATCTTAATAAAAATATTTATAAATTTCAAATCATCTCTTCACTGTTAATTAGGCTAAAGAATAAATGTTATTTAAGACACCATTCACGATAAATCCAAAATCCAATTTCAATTCAATTCCAATTAAATATTAATTAATTGGTAAACTTCACTAAATCTTGCTTAAAAGAAATATTCTTTTCTCATTGGGGTGTAAGAATGGTGTTATCAAAGATGCTATTAACGGCAAACCCCAAACCACAAAACCCAATTTGATATTAAATACAAGGCTCTGAATAGAAATTATATCGGCTTATATTCAATATCTAATTCTGAAACCAACAAATATTGTATTGGGAATAACAGTATATATACATATATCTTCCAAATTCCTCAATGTATAATCATGGAATCCAATATCGAAATATTCCAATGATAATTTCCATTCCAAACCCATCCAATTCATACGTCGGAAAAATTCTGGTTATTTTAAAACCACTTACAAATCCAATTTATTTATTTAAAACCATTGGATTATTATTCTAGTTGTTAACTAGTTCATTTCGATTAAAAATATTTTCATCTTTTCAAATATGGAATTTTTCATCCCAAATCTTTGCAAATCATTTATTTTGATTGTACACCATTTTTCCATATTTTTAATAATCTTTATAAGGCCCTTACGGTCGGTTTCCAATATCGTCCACCGAATTGCATCCATAGTGACTTTCTCTGAAATTGATTTGGACATATTTTGAAATCCAACCATTCAAGTTTAAATCTCTTATATTCATGCAAAGATCTTTTCGATATGAACCCAACGGTTCCAGTTTTAGAAGAATCCGATGGTCGGATCTCCCGTTACATTAATTTGAAGTCAATGGACGAAATTCGCGAACCGTCGATGCGCGGCGCGTTCTATTCGGGCCATATATATATATATATATATATATATATATATATATATATAATATAATATATTTAGTCGAATTCTATTAAAACATATTTTATAAAATATTTATAAATTCATTTAAAACAATTTCAACTTCATTTTCAATTTTAAATCAAAATTGAATATTCCATATCATTATATTATTAAAATGATAATATTTTCAAAATATTAGATTTTGAAATCCATTTCCTTTTCGTATTCATTTCAATATGAATAAAATCGATCGATAAACCCATTCCGGTTTAAATGGAGTTTCTATACTTAACCCGGCTTCATATATTTTTATATATTTTCGTGTCCGTCCTAAATCGGACATCAAAATCAAATTTTGATTATACATTGAATATTATTTTAAAATATTCGTTATTTTCGAACTAGAATGCAACTCAATCAATTACCATATAATTTCAGTTATATGGATTTCATACATCACATGTATTCAACAATAATGATAAATAATCATCAAACAGTCAATTCACATCCATAGTGCAATTTACAACTATATAAGCATTAAATAATTAAATAACGCTTATCACAGTCTGTCGATCAATCGATTGACATATAATTAAATTAAGGGGAGAAGTGAATAAATTATGATCCCCAGACCTGTGCGGGATTTCCGAACGACAACAGTCAATTTAAATAAATCATTGATTAATAAATTTAACCTATTCAAATTCGGTTTGAATTATTTTTCTGATTAATCAATTTTCACTTTTTAAAATTATAAATCGACATTTATAATTTAATTTCAACTTCCAACTTAATGTTAACATTATTTTAATACGTTAAACATTTCAACATCACAAATAAAACACAATACAATCAATTAAATCGTTCATGGTCTGCGGATGTGGGAGGTGAGCTAACATGCACCGTATACAATTTATAATGATTAGACTGATAAAAGTCTACATTGGCAATCAATATTTATTTTTATACATGAATACAACAACATGATAAAATAATTTTGAGTGAGAAGCAGTTCTTAAATTTGATTTCCACTGCGACATTCTTTATTTGGAGATTTCAGTATGGTTTGGTTTGAATTTGCCTGAAATTCCAATCTGCTCTATTTTTGTTTTGGTCAGTTCCACATTGTAGCTCTCGTCAATGCGAGTCCAACGCATCTCGTTAAGTTCCATTCCGTGTTCATATGTAAAAGATATGACCATTAACCCTTTAAATTACATTTAAAATTAAATAATTTTACTTAATTAATTAACATAATTAATTTTAGAACCTTTCTTCCTCAATCCATCTTCCCCCAGGTCTACTGCCGAAACCCATGTTCCCATCATCATTTCCACCTACGCGCTGGCCAGAGCCCTCCGCCACCAAATCAGATGGCGCCACGATGACTGGCGACGAATCACCTCCACACGCGCCGAGCTCGGGTGAACTCGGTGGGCACAACGTCCCCCAAATCCAGTTTGAAACGATAGACTTTGAGCCCTAAACTCGCTCACAATTCTTTACAAAATACGATCATCCAAGTATGGATCGATTGCTCTCACTTCACTCTATCATTTTCCTTCTGATTTCACGTTTTAAATCACTATATTTTGGGAGAAAAATTGGAGCGAAAATTGAATGATTTTAGCTGTTAAAAAAACCCTAGGCGGCGGTTGTTTTCAACGATGGGAGAAATAGGTTTTTTGACCCCCTTTATAATATATTTTTATTATTATTTAATTCAATAAATTTCGGTTTACTTGTTTTTTGCTCCTAACTCCAAATCAAGCCCAATGACTGTCGCTCCTAGCTAAATACCCTCATTCCGAACACAATGGGATATGTTTTGTAAGCCAATTCTATAGGTTTGATCAGTTTTCATCAAAATTAAAATATAAATCAATGTATATTGAATTTAAACATACATTTTAATTTACCGGGCCACATACTGATTCCAAAAATTACAGAAAAATAAATCTCGCTATGTTTTGACAATACACTCCTAACATAAGTAATTTTATCAAATTTGGATACTGTAACAACCCGCACCTCCGTTCACGCAAGATATTGTCCCCAACATAGCCACCGTATAAGTGTGGGGTTTTGTTGCTCAAAAGGCCTTGGCGTTAGTTAGAGATGGGCTCTACTATATAAGTACCCACTTCACACAGGCATCCACGATGTGGGACTTAGGGGTGTTATATTTTCCCTTCCTATAGAGCCCAACATCCACGTTGGCTCACAAACACCTCACCCAGGCATTGTGGTCCACACAGGAGCCACAATTCTGGCTGGGTATTGTCTCTGATACCACTGTAACAACCCGCACAAACACATGAGGCGGGTTGTGAAGCATTCATATTCCTTTCTTCATAATAATAGTAATTAGGCAGGGATCAAACTCGGAACACTCCACCAAACTTTCTAGGCCTTTACCAGTGTGTTAAACTATATAAGTACCCACTTCACATAGGCATCCACTGTAACAACCTGGAAAATCTGAGCCAATTTAAAAATTTTAATTTAGGTATTTTTGTGGATTTTAGATATTTAAAATAAATTATTTTAAATAATAATGACGAAAAGTATGGTTGAATCGACATTTGAAAATAAATATAATTATTTTTGATTATAAACAAGGCCTGAAATGGCGTGGCAGTTTCAAAATATGAATTCGAACTTTGACTGACTGTACCAGGTGCAAAATAAAACGGATTTTAGTGAAACCAAAAATATTTAAATCTGTTAGTGAATATCATTCTAAGAATCTGAAAAATCAAAGTTTCGTTGTGGGAATCAAAAGTTATGGCCAAATGAATTTTCAGAAAGGTCGCTATAGCGTTCATATAGCCCTTGAAAATAGACATTTTGCAAACAACCTCAGAATTTGACGGAACTAGTTTTGTTGCGACCGTATCATCAAAACATAGCTTGATTTATTTTTCTGGAATTTTTAGAATCAGTATGTGGCCCCGGCAAATTGAAATGTACATTCAAATGAAATATTGAATGTTTTATATTTTAATTTGAAGGAAAACTGACTATAACAGTCGAATTTGGCTGACGAAACAAATTCCATTGTGTTTGGAATGGGGGTATTTAGCTAGGGGCGACAGTCGTTGGGTTTGAATTAGAGTTAGGATGGAAAGAAGGGTATTTCTGGATTTTAAAATAAATAAAAATATTAAAAAAACCTTTGGCCAATCACTTTCTTCCATCTCAGCTTCTCTCTCCCCATAACCCTATATCGAGTAGCGGCTACCACCTGCCACCTTCCCTCTTCGATTCAGCCCAAATCACGCATCAAAACACCATGGCCCAGTTGAACTTTTCGTAGATCTCCTTCCGAGCTCCACATCCATATAAGGTTCACCCTCCATCGTCGCGTTTCTCTCGAGTTCTGTGCTTTTGAAGACCGCCGGCATCGAACCCTTTTTCTCTGCCCCTGCTGCGTCGATCTGACCACCAGTGGTGGCGCCAGGAAGCAGGCTCCAAGCTCTTCGTCGCTGTATACCCCGATCATCGTATCACTTCACGGTTTGGTTAGGAATTGAATACCTAGTTTTGAACTATTCAAGAAAGGTGCGGCCTTGGGTTTTCAGAGCTGAAAATAACACTTTTATGTGTTGCTAATTTTGATTTTCGTTCAAAAATCGTATCTTTTTGCTACATTAATGAAATTCGATGAAACAGGAGGCATCGGACTTGTAGCGACGTCTTCTGCACACTCTAGAAGATACCGGGGAATTTTTAGAGCTTCCTACAATTTTCTAAAGGATTAAAAGCGATGTGAGATTTATGAATTATAAACGATATGGAAACAACGATGTATAAATTATATAGTCGAGGTATGAGTTTATAAGTGTTGTATAAGTTGTATGTTCGATGTATAAGTTATATATGCGTTGTAAAGGTGATATATGCATTGAAAAAAATTGAAATGACATTGAAATGAAATCGTAATATATTTATATACGTATATCTATATATATACACACACACACACACACTCCCCTCGTCCATAGACCATGGACGATATATATTGGTTGTGATATTGTTTGGATTATTGGTTGATGTGAAAATTTTGTGAATATCATGAATGGTTGACTTGAAATGATTAATTGTGGCTGAAATCCCAATAGGAATTGTATATGGGAAAATTCGTCTGCGTACGAACTAGATATTGAAATTCCCCATTGTCAAAAGCTGCGAGGCTTTAAGATAGAGCGAGGAGCCATACTAGGGACGGTGTCAGTTTTAACTACCCTGCCGTTATGCTGCCGAAATTTTCTGAAATATTTCTGTGTTTGATTCAAATTCATGTGTTGAAATAAAATTCATGTGTTGAATAAAATTCATGTGTTGAATAAAATTCATGTATTGAAATAAAATTCATGTGTTGAATAGAAATTCATGTGTTGAATGAAGTTCATGTATTGAATAAATTCTTTGAAAAATAAAAATAATATTTTTATCATATATATAGACTATATAAAAAATTAGTGTTTTAAATAAATTGTTTTAACACCAAAAATATTTTTTTTACCATATATATAAACTATATAAAATAATCTTGTTTTGAAATAAATTGTTTTACATTAAAAATCACATCATTATGATATATATAAACTATATAAAATAATTGTGTTTTCAAATAAATTATTTTACATTAAAAATCACATCTTTATGATATATATAAACTATATAAAATAATCGTGTTTAAAAATAAACTGTTTTACAATAAAAATTACATTTTTATTATATATATGAACTATAGAAAAATTCATGTGTTGAATAAAGGACTAGAATGATAAAAATCATATTTTTATCGTATGTGTGAAGTCGAAAAAATTTATGTGTTGAATATATATAGATTGAACAACAAAATCTACATTTTTATTGTGAATATGAAGTGTTAAAAATGGTGATGTGTTGAAATAAATACCTGTTGGATAAAAATATCATTTTTATCAAATATACGAAGTGAGTATGGTTTTGAAATCGAAGAATGAATTATATATATATAATATATCGAAGAACGAAGCTGAAGTTCGTGTTTTGAAACTGTGATTTCAAACGATTAGTGCGGAAGATCCGACCATCGGATTTTCCCGAAATCAAAACCGTCGGGTTCGCCTTGGAAATATCTTTTCAACGATACCAACTTTGTAAAGATCCAACAGTTGGATTGTCTGGAATGTTTAATTCAAATCTAAAGAAAAACAGCACCAGAATCAATTATATATATATATATATATAATTAAAATAAATTGAATAATGACGCTGTAGTTCGTATTTTGAAATCGTAACATCAAATGATTGTACTGGGAGATCCGACCGTCGGATTTTTCCAAAACTGAAACCGTTGGATTCGTTTTGAAAAGATCTTTCTATTGATATAAAATTTGTGAAAATCCAACGGTTAGATTTTTAGATATGTGCAAATCAAATCTGAAGAAAAATAGTGCCACGACCGCGTTATGGCCTGAAGCGTCGTTTGAATGAATTGGCTATTTTTAAATGAATAAAAATAGCGATAAATCGTTATAAAGTATTATAAACGACACAGAATGGAAATAAACCTAATTTATCCAGTTTATTGGATATTTGATGGTTGAATGTGTTTGGCGTGAAAATTACAATTAATAACAGAATTATTGATGTCGAATAATTTAACCATTGAAATGAATTGATTTAAATTCTAAATATACGTTAATTATTTGAAAAGGCCGAGTTAAATCTCATTTCAAATAATTGATCGGCGATAATAAGTCGATGATGAAGACGGTGGTTGAAGACCGGAGATCTTCACCTCGGTTGGATGATAACTGATGTCTTGATTGGGAGGCATCCCGAAATATAGATAATAAGTGGTGATTGTCTAGACGTACTTGGAGGCCAATGGATATGCGAGGTATATGGTGCCTCCGGTTTCGTTCAGACCCAGAACGAACTTGTAAATAGACTGTGTGTCTGACATTGGATTTTGTTCTGTGCTAATTGATCTCTATCAAATATATATCTGTTTGGCGGCGGAGAATTTATTCTCTTGCTTAACGCCCTTCTCTGAGACGTATGAGCTCATAGGTTATATATCGATAGAAATCAGTCGCATGGAGTGAATTACCTATGTGGCATGCCTAAGTGGCAGATGATCAAGGCTTCTGTTGAAAAGCAAAGTCTTGTGGTTGATGATCAAAGCACGACCTGTGTGGCGTTGCTTTGTGTATAACGTTGATTCGCGAGCCTCACACCTCGGTATGAACCAAAAACGGGAGAGGACATCAGGGAGGGCATGCGTTTCCATCTAGCTAGGGTGGTGCCAGTGACCTACCAGCCCTGACATTTATATTTTTTTCACCTGTGTGGTTGTTGCAGTTGCGAGGCGCCTCAGATATATCGGTGACTATGTTGAGCCGAAGGAGTCATTTGGCCCATTTACGCCCCCAAAGGGCGGGGAAACGCAGTGTTCAGGCATTTTAATCCACATCAATGGACCAGCCCTGACGATCCAAGGGTCTATGCGCTCTAACCCTGAGGCTCGGGCTAGAGAGTCTCGAAGTCAGTAAGGACTATCTTTTGCCTTGGATCATGACGGAAATCCAATTTCCAAATACAATACCGTGCGGTTTTGATTATATACCTATATATGGCAACATGATATATGGTAACCATGCCGTCTATGATTGATAGTTATGATTGAATTTTTTTTTGAAACATATAAACACTAGTAATAATATCAAATGCTTTTGTTTTATCCGTATCAAGCATATTTTGGCCATTATAAGGTAAAACCCTATCCTCCAGTTTGTGCTGCATTGTGTGATGGGAAATGTGTCTTATAATGGCTTCATTTTCATAAAAAGCTTTGCGATGTTTAAAAGATTTACTTGTTTTAAAGCACTGGCAATCCAATGGAGTAAACCCGTTCCGCGAAAGTGGCGTGGTCCTATGATTAGCCATATATTAAAGTAAGTTAAGTAGATTTCTCATACCAGTCCCATGACTGACTCGTAGTTTGTTTCACTTGCAAACTCTGGTGCCCGTTTTTCTACACGGGCAGCCTTGTATTCAAGTTTTAGCAGGCTCTTTCTGGATAGCTGGAGCTGAAGATGGATTCTACCATTTAACTCTTTTTATGTTGTTTAGCTCGTATTATACATATTATGTCTTGTTTTCCGCCATAGACAGTTATGTATAGCTGAACTATATTTTGTACTAAGTATGATCCTGTATATTGTGTAACTCTGATGATTATGTTTATACAGTGTATTCTATTGTACTGTTTTGCTGTTATCTGTTTATGTGTTATATTCCAAGGATTACCCTTGCCATCGTCGTACGGGGTTTTGGGGTCGTCACCATCGTGGTATCCGTGCTTTGGTTAAGCTTAGTTCTGGAATATAACATATTAACGAACTCGTCAGAAATAGAACCAATAGTGTTCTAGGACGAATATCTCATTACAGATAGGATCAGCAAGATCCTAGTATGAGCATAGCAGAATGAAATACACCCCGATAGACACATTTACATTCAAGTATATGTTTCTATGCTTTAGACATCTTTTATGTTGACCTGACACTTGGTCTTCTATTTGCAGAAGTACTAGAAAATGAGTGTCAGAAACAGAAGAAGGAATATAGAGCCAGATCTATAAGCTCTATTAAAAAGATATCAAAATCTGGGTGGAGTGCAATTCTCGGGAAATGAATCCATTATTCAAACTCAATCTTGGTTGAGTTATGCTGAAAGGATTTTTAAACGTGTCCAGCTGAGAGATGATCAAAGAAGATTAGTGGCATCTTGGGCGCTCAAAGATGAATCTTTAATCTGGTGGGAAATGGTTATTAAAGATAATCCAGAAGGTAATATTACTTGGGATAGATTTAAAGAGATTTTTATAGAAAGATTTACTCCTCCAGAAGCAACTGAGCGGTTATATGATGAATTCTATTATCTGATACAAAGAGATATGACCATTCCGGAATATCATAAGAGATTCAATGAACTTTCTCACTTTGCCCCTCATCTAATTCAAAATCCGAAGAGGAAGAATCTGAGGTTTATTAATGGGCTTCAAAGAAAGTAGCAAAGTAGTGTAATGGGGCATGTAAAGCTTCCTTTTTCTGAAATGATGTATATGGCTTATCAGCATGAAGATCTGGACAAGCGAGGCCTTTTTGTCGATAAAGAGGAAGTTAGTTTCAGAAATAAAAGGAAGTTCGAAACTAATAGCCCAGAGATGAGTGCGTAGCCTGGGGCCAGTACGATGTCTGGGATAAAAAAGAAACCTAAAGTAAATCGAAAGAAGGTTAAATCTGAGAAAGAACCAATAACGATTGCCGTATGCAATAAGCAGGGGCATTTGTCGATAAATTGTAAAGCTTTAAAGAAACAAAGAAAGGATGGATTTAGAGCCAATCGAAAGCAAAAGAAGAAGAGATTTAGACCTGATGAGAAGTTTCAAGAGAATAGATTATAAACAATGCCATAAGACTGGTCATCTTGCAAAGGATTGCCAGCTCTTATAGAAGCCTGGAATAATACATGTAAACGAAGTGGCAGAAACTTCAGCACCCTCAGCTAGTCAGGAAAGGTCTGATGTTTTGGAAGGCACGCTTACTGTCAAAAACGTTCCAGTTAAAGTACTGTTTGATACAGGTGCGTCACGAAGCTTTATTGCAAAGAATGCAGTTAAGAAGTTGGATTTGAAATTGAAAAAGCTCAAAGAACCCATCACCGTCCATAATCCGGTTAGGGGTTCCCTTAATCTTAGTTGGGTTTGTGGGGTGCCTGTCTCTTTTTCCTGTTATAAGTTCCTACCATGAATTTTACCGAATTCGATCTTATTTTGGGATTGGATTGGTTAACCAAATATGAAGCTGAGGTCAAATGTGTCGAGAGAGTGGTTAAGGCAAAGTCTAAATCAGGGGATTATATCACCATACCATGTGAAGATCCAAATTTAGATAGAAAGGACTTTTGGTCAGGTCTTGATGTTTCTCTTGCTTAAATAGAAAATATCCCTATAGTCACAAAGAATATTCCGGACATCATAAAAGGCATTCCTGTCGTCAAGCATTATGCAGATGTGTTCGAAGAAGTTGTTATATTACCTCCGAAGAGAGAAATTGATTTCAAGATCACTTTAATTCCGAATGCAAGACCAGTAGTGCATGCTATTCGGAGAATGACTCTAAAGGAGAAAGAAGAATTAGATAATCAAACTCGACAGCTTGTATTGAAGGGTCTGATCAGGCCTGGTTTCTCTGATTGGGGAGCAACAGTGGTATTTGTCCCAAAGTTAGAGGGTACTCTCAGACTATGTGTGGATTATCGTGACTTGAATAAACAGACATTAAAGAATAAATACCCATTGCCGTGGATTGATGATTTGTTAGATCGATTGAATGGCGCACAAGTATTTTCAAGGATGGACCTAGCTACAGGCTTCCATCAGCTTTGTATTGCTGAAGAGTGCGTTCCTATGACAGCATTCAGAGGTCCAGACTTATTCTATGAGTGGTTAGTAATGTTGTTCGGCTTATGTAACGCTCCAGCTTATTTTGTCCATCTAATGAATAGAGTATTCATAGAAGTTTTGAATAAATTTGTTCTGGTTTTCATTGATGACATATTGATCTTCTCTAAGTTAGAGAGCGAGCACGTGAAACATTTGGAACAACTATTGGAAATTCTCAGAAAGAATGTCTTGAAGTCCAAACTTTCCAAATGTATATTCTGGCAAGAAGAAGTCAAGTTTCTTGGCTACGTTGTATCAAAAGAAGGAATTTCTGTGGATCCCGGTAAAATCACCACTATTCAAAATTGGAAGCAGCCTAGTACTCCCATAGAAGTTTGAAGTTTTCTTGGATTAGCTAGTTATTATCGGAAGTTCATTAAAGATTTTTCAAAGATATCTCGTTCCTTAACAAAGCTTACCAAGAAGCACGCAAGATTCAAGTGGACTCCCGAATGTGAGGAGGCTTTTTAGAAGCTAAAATTAAGATTAACAACTGCTCTAGTGTTAACAATTATTGATCTCAATCAAGACTTGAAAGTCTGGAAAGATGCCTCTAGAGAAGGCCTTGGTGTAGTATTAATGCAAAGAGGTCAAGTGGTTGCATATGCTAGCCGTCAGCTGAAACCGCATGAGAAAAATTATGTTACTCATGATCTTGAGTTGTTAGCTATTGTATTTGCTTTAAAAATCTGGAGGCACTATCTTCTGGATGAGAAATTCGAACTGTATACAGATCATCAGTCGCTAAAGTATCTGTTCACCCATAAAGACTTGAATCTGAGGCAGCAACGTTGGCTAGATTTCTTGCACAATACGATTTTGAGATTTTGTACACTCCAGGGAAAGCCAATGTTGTGGCTGATGCGCTAAGTAGAAAGAATGTAATGATCGCCAGTTTTATTATTACGACTTCATTGATTGATAAAATATCTGCTCTTCAGAAGGACGATCACTTCATTCAAAGGATCAAAGAAAGAATACATAAATGAGAACCCTTGAGTTTCCAGATTGATAACCAAGGGATTCTAAGGCTAAAGGGTCGAATTTATGTTCCTATCATTTCCGAGCTCCAGAGTGAAGTACTGGATGAATGCCACAAGTCAAAGCTTAGTATCCATCCAAGAGTCAGCAAAATGTATAATGATATTAAGCATACACTCTGGTGGAGGTCCATGAAGAGAGACATTTCCTTATATGTTAGCAGGTGCTCTACTTACCAACTAGTCAAAAGCGACCAACAGAAACTGGTCGGATTGTTGCAACCGCTGGAAATTCCAGGTTGGAAGTGGGAATATATTTCCATGGATTTCATAGATGGTTTGCCCAAACCCAAGAAAGGAAATGAAAATATTTGGGTGATCGTAGATCGCTTCATGAAGACTGCCCATTTTATACCTGTCAGATCCACTAGAACTGCTCAAAGTCTAGCATAGATTTATTTCAAAGAAATTGTTAAGCTACATGGAGTGCTGATCAGTATAGTCAGTGATAGAGATCCAATATTTACTAACAAATTATGGGAGGCATTTCAAGTAGAACTGGGAACGAAACTAAACTTGAGCACCGCTTATAATCCTCAAACAGATGGCTAGACTGAGAGGGTGGATCGTATACTAGAAGATTTATTGTGGGCTTGTGTTCTTGATTTTGGTGGATCGTGGGAAGACCATTTGCATTTGGCTGAGTTCTCATACAGCAACATCTACCAAGCGAGCCTGACAATGTCATCATTCAAAGCATTGTATGGTAGACCATGCCGATCTCCTGCTTGTGGGGTTGAACCTGGTAATAGGCTTGTATTAGGACCAGATATGATTCGCGAAGCTGCGGATAAAGTCGATTTCATTAAGAAATGATTGCTAGCAGCTCAAAGCCGACAGAAGAGCTATGCAGACTCGAGAAGGAGGGATTTAGCATTAGCTGTTGGTGACTATGTGTATCTAAGGTTTCTCCGATGAGAGGAGCAATTTGATTTGGCAAAACTGGGAAGTTAGCGCCCAGACTTATTGGTCCATTCCCTATACTTGAACGGATTGGAACTCTCGCTTATAGAGTCAAATTGCCTGATTGGTTGCCTGGAGTGCATGATGTATTTCACGTATCTCAACTTCGAAAGCATGTTCATGATCCAGACTTGATCGTGGAAGAAGCAGCGCAATGAGATATTGAAATTACTCCACAATTGGCTGTGAGAAGAGAGCCGCTAAAGATTATTGGCAAAGAAACCAAGGAATTGAGGAACAAGAAGGTTCACTTAGTCAAAGTGCAGTGGAGTGGAGATCCACGAGATTGTACTTGGGAAACGGAGGAGAGCATTAAGAAAGCCTATCCTAAGTGTAGGGTGGATATCTCTGATTGACTCTGGTGCAAGGTACATTTACCATATTTTGCATTTCCATTTTGTTCTCTACTTTGCTGTTGTTTTCTTTTCATGCATGTAAACTTTTAATTATATAGTCTGAATGTTTTCAAAAGAGTATATGAATCAATTAGTATATTTTTGAAAGATAAAAACAAATCGATCGCTGGTTGTGTTGTTTGATTTTTGGTTGATTAATTAGAATTTTGAACCATTTAGCCAAATTGAACAAATATTGCACTGAATTGAAAATAGGTAGAAATATATACATGTGCATTATATATGTGTGAACAGGTTATGGATAAACAACTAAGCAGAGGAATAAAATTGTTTGCCTGACAAATAGGTACATGTTTATTGTATTTCTTGGGGATTTGATGATTTTATGAGCCGATTAGCTAGCCGCTTGGCTTTTTCTTTTTCTTTTGGATTGGTGAGAGCCATGGGAGGCTATTTGAAATATCCCGAAGCTACCCGTACAAGGAGGTTATGGTGAAATTTTTCAAAAATTTAGGGTGTTAGCCAAATTTTTGAAGAATTTGAAAATTTTTAAAAACCAAAAAGTTGAAGAATGGAAGCCAGGATGAAAGTTGAGCTGGTTAATTAAACAACTTTCGACTTCGTTCCTTTTCCAGGACGAAAGTTTTAAGTGGAGGAGATTGTAACAACCCAGAAAATCTAAGCCAGTTTAATATTCTTAATTTGGCTATTTTAGTGGATTTTATAAATTTAAAATAAATTATTTTAAATAATAACGACGAAAAGTATGGTTGAATCGATGTTTGAAAATAAATATAATTATTTTTAATTATAAACAAGGCCTGAAATGGTGCGGCAGTTTCAAAATTTGAATTTGAACTTTGACTGACTGTACCGGGTGCAAAATAAAACGAATTTTAGTGAAACCAAAAATATTTAAATCTGTTAGTCAATATCTTTCTAACGAATTTGAAAAATCGAAGTTTCGTAGCAGGAATCAAAAGCTATGGGCAAATGAATTTTCAGAAAGGTCGCTATAGAGTATATATAGCCCTTGAAAATAGACATTTTGCAAACGACCTCAGAATTCGATGAAACTAGTTTTGTTGGGACAGTACCGTCAAAATATAGCTAGATTTATTTTTCTGGAATTTTTAGAATCAGTATGAGGCCCCGACAAATTGAAATGTATGTTCAAATCAAATATTGAATGTTTTATATTTTAACTTGAAGGAAAACTGACTGTAACAGTCGAATTGGCTGACGAAACATATTCCATTGTGTTCGGAATGGAGGTATTTAGCTAGGGGCAACAGTCGTTGGGTTTGAATTGGAGTTAGTATGGAAAGAAGGGTATTTTTGGATTTTAAAATAAATAAAAATATAAAAAAAACCTTGGGCCAATCACTTTCTTCCATCTCAGCTTCTCTCTCCCCGTAACCCTATATCGAGCGGCGGCTACCACCTGCCACCTACCCTCTTCGATTCAGCCCAAATTACGCATCAAAACGGCATGGCCCAGTGGAACTTTTCGTAGATCTCCTTCCGAGCTCCACATCCATATAAGGTTCACCCTCCATCGTCGTGTTTCTCTCGAGTTCTGTGCTTCTGAAGACCGCCGACGTCGAACCCTTTTTCTACGCCCCTGCTGCGTCGATCTGACCACCAGTGGTGGCGCCGGGAAGCGGGCTCCAAGCTCTTTGTCGCTGTATACCCCGATCATCGTATCACTTCACAGTTTGGTCAGGAATTGAAGAACTAGTTTTGAACTATTCAAGAAAGTTGCGGCCTTGGGTTTTCAAAGCTGAAAATAACACTTTTATGTGTTGTTAATTTTGATTTTCGTTTAAAAATCGTATCTTTTTGCTATGTTAGCGGAATTCGATGAAATAAGAGGCATCGGACATGTAGCGATGTCTTCTACACTCTAGAAGAGACTGGGGAATTTTTAGAGCTTCCTACAATTTTCTGAAGGATTAAAAGCGATGTGAGATTTCTGAATTATAAACGATATGGAAACAACGATGTATAAATTATATAGTCGATGTATGAGTTATATAAGCGTTGTACACCACATGTATAAGCGTTGTATAAGTTGTATGTTCGATGTATAAGTTATATATGCGTAGTAAAATTGATATATGCTTTGAAATATATTGAAATGACATTGAAATGAAATCGTAATATAGTTATGTACGTATATGTACATATATATATATATATACTCCCCTCGTCCACAAACCATGGACGATATATATTGGTTGTGATATTGTTTGGATTATTGGCTGATGTGAAAATTTGGTGAATATCATGAATGCTTGATTTGAAATGATTGATTGTGGTTGAAATCCCAATAGGATTAGTATATGGGAAAATTCGTCTGCATACGAACTAGATATTGAAAATCCCTATTGTCAAAAGCTGCGAGGCTTTTAGGTAGAGCGAGGAGCCGTACTAGGGATGGTGCCGGTTTTAACTACCCTACCGTTATGCTGCCGAAATTTTCTAAAATATTTCTGTGTTTGATTCAAATTCATATGTTGAAATAAAATTCATGTGTTGAAATAAAATTCATGTGTTGAATAAAATTCATGTGTTGAAATAAAATCCACGTGTTGAATAGAAATTCATGTGTTGAATAGAAATTCATGTGTTGAATGAAGTTCATGTATTGAATAAATTCTTTGAAAATTAAAAATAACATTTTTATCATATATAGACTATATAAAATATTAGTTTTTTAAATAAATTGTTTTAACACCAAAAATAACATTTTTACCTTATATATAAACTATATAAAATAATCGTTTTTTGAAATAAAATGTTTTACATTAAAAATCACTTCTTTATGATATATATAAACTATATAAATAATCATGTTTTGAAACAAATTGTTTTACATTAAAAATCACATCTTTATGATATATATAAACTATATAAAATAATCGTGTTTTAAAATAAATTGCTTTATAATAAAAATCACATTTTTATTATATATATGAACTATAGAAAAATTCATGTGTTGAATAAAGGACTAGAACGATAAAAATCATATTTTTATCGTATGTGTGAAGTCGAAAACATTTATGTGTTGAATACATATAGATTGAACAATAAAATCAACATTTTTATTGTGAATATGAAGTGTTAAAAATGGTGATGTGTTGAAATAAATATCTATTGGATAAAAGTATCATTTTTATCAAATATACGAAGTGAGTATGGTTTTAAAATCGAAGAATGAATTATACATATATATATAATAAATCGAAGAACGAAGCTGCAGTTCGTGTTTTGCAACCGTGATTTCAAACGATTAGTGCGGAAGATCCGACCATCGGATTTTCCCAAAACCGAAACCGTTGGGTTCGCCTTGGAAATATCTTTCCAACGACACTAACTTGGTAAAGATCCAACGGTTGAATTGTCTGTAATGTTTAATTCAAATCTGAAGAAAAACAGCACTAGAATCGATTATATATATTTTTATATATATATATATAATTAAAATAAATCGAATAACGATATCGTAACTTCAAATGATTTTGTCGGGAGATCCGATAGTCGGATTTTCCCAAAACTGAAACTGTTGGATTCGTTTTGAAAAGATCTTTCTAATGATATAAAATTTGTGAAGATCCAACGGTTAGATTTTCTGATATATGTAAATCAAATTTGAAGAAAAACAGCGCCATGGCCGCGTTATGGCCTGAAGCGTCGTTTTAATGAATTATCTATTTTTAAATGAATAAAAATATCGATAAATCGTTATAAAATATTATAAACGATATAGAATGGAAATAAACCGAATTTACCCGGTTTATTGGATATTTGATGGTTGAATGTGTTTGGCGTGAAAGTTACAATTAAGAACAGAATTATTGATGTCGAATAATTTAACCATTGAAATGAATTGATTTAAATTCTAATTACACGTGAATTATTTGAAAAGGCTGAGTTAAATCTCATTCCAAATAATTGATCAGCGATAAGAAGACGATGATGAAGACGGTGGTTGAAGACCAGAGATCTTCACCTTGGTTGGATGATAACTGATTGGGAGGCATCCCAAAATATAGATAATAAGTGGTGATTGTCCAGACGTACTAGGAGGTCGATGGATATGCGAGGTATACAGTGCCTCTGGTTTCGTTCAGATCCAGAACGAACTTGTAAATAGACTATGTGTCTAACATTGGATTTTGTTCTGTGCTGATTGATCTCTATTAAATATATATATGTTTAGCGACAGAGAATTTATTCTATTGCTTAACGCCCTTCTCTGAGACGTACGAGCTCAGAGGTTATATATCGGTAGAAATCAGTCGCATGGAGTGAATTGCCTGTGTGGCATGCCTAAGTGGCAGATGATCAAGGCTTCTATTGAAAAGCAAAGTCTTGTGGTTGATGATCAAAGCACGGCCTGTGTGGCACGGCTTTTTGTATAACGTTAATTCGCAGGCCTCACACCCCGGTATGAACCAGAAACGGGAGAGGACATCAGGGAGGGCATGCGTTTCCTTCTACCTAGGGTGGTGTCAGTGACCTACCAGCCCTGACATTTATATTATTTTCACCTGTGTGGTTGTTGCTGTTGCGAGGCACCTTGGATATATCGGTGACTATGTGGAGCCGATGGAGTCATTTGGCTCATTTATGCCCCAAAGGGCAGGGAAACGCAGTGTTCAGGCATTTTAATCCACATCGGTGTATCAACCCTGACGATCCAAGGGTCGATGCGCTCTGACCCAGAGGCTCGGGCTAGAGAGTCTCGAAGTCGGTAAGGACTATATTTTTCCTTGGTTTATGACGGAAATCCAATTTCCAAATACGACACCGTGCGGTTTTGATTGTATACCTATATATGGCGACATGATATATGGTACCCATGTCGTCTATGATTGATAGTTAAGATTGAAATTGTTTTTGAAACATATAAACACTAGTAATAATATCAGATATTTTTGTTTAATCCGTATCAAGCATATTTTGGCCATTATAAGGTAAAACTCTATCCTCCGGTTTGCATTGCATTGTGTGATGGGAACTAAGTCTTATAATGGCTTCATTTTCATAAAAAGCATTGCGATGTTTAAAAAATTTACTTGTTTTAAAGCACTGGAAATCCAATGGAGTAAACCCGTTCTGCGAAAGTGGCGTGGTCCTGTGATTGGCCATATACTAAAGTAAGTTAAGTAGATTTCTCATACCAGTCCCATGACTGACTCGTAGTTTGTTTCACTTGCAAACTCGGGTGCCCCTTTTTCTACATGGGCATCCTTGTATTCGGGTTTTAGCAGGCTCTTTCTGGATAGCTGGAGTTGAAGATGGATTCTACCATTTATCTCTTTTTATGTTGTTCAGCTCCTATTGTACATATTATGTTTTGTTTTCCGCCGTAGATATTTATGTATAGCTGAACTGTATTTTGTACTAAGTATAATCGTGTATACTGTGTTACTCTGATGATTATGTTTATCCAGTGTATTCTATTGTACATTATCTAGTATATTTATTTATTTCTATTCTGATGTTATCTATTTATGTGTTATATTCCAAATATTACCTTTGCCACCGTCGTACGGGGTTTTGGGGTCGTCACATCCACGATGTGGGACTTAGGGGTGTTACAGAGACCGTTTGAAAAATGGCCATTTCCCAGTCGATTAAATTCAAACTGAATTGACCAAACGCATTTAAATTTACTGTGCTCACATATTAATTTCGAAAATTATGAAATTTGAAAAATAACAATAATTTGACATTCCAATTCGAACAAAAGTGGTTTCATTGAAAACGGAGGTCGCTTTCAAAATGGCTATTTTTAAGGGCTATATATTATTTAAAAATATATATAAACTCCATAGCAACTATTTTAAATTTTAAACTGGCCAAAACTTTCAATTTATATTATGAAATCCTAATTTTTCACATTCGTTTGAATGATATTATTAAACAGATTCAAATGTTTGTTTTACTGAAATCCGATTCATTTTGAATTCTGTACATTCATTTGAAATTGAAATTTGAATTTTCAAAATTCCACTCCATTTCAAACTCTATTTATAGTTAAAATAAATTATATGTTCTAACTTCGATTTAAATGAATTTTAAATTGTTAATATTTAAAATAAATTATTTTAAATCCTAAAGTCCATTAAATCAATTAAAAATAGAATTTTAAATTAGTTTAGAAATTCTGGGTCGTTACAATTAACTTTTTAAGCATATAACTTTTATATATAGTCAAAAATCATATTTTCTAAGATCGAATTATATATATAATCACAAATACATTAATTATAAACACATAACTCTCAACTAATTCTGGGGCATTAGTAACCCCATCTCTATTGAGTTTCTCATTCTAGGATATTACTGATCATATCTCATACGCTAATTTTGGGCGCACAACATATTAGAACAAACAACAAAAGACATTTATAAACATCATAATAATGTTACATTAGAATACAGAACATCAGAGTATCGAAAATAGTAAACAGCGGAAAATAAATTTACAATAAATGTAATACAATGCCGCGGAAATAAATAAACTAACACACCGGAAGACTACCAATGCTCTGGACACAAATTTAAGCTTCGACCCAGAACCTGCTTGTAATAACCCGGAAATCTGAGCTAATTTAAATTTTTTATTTTGGCAATTTTAATGAATTTTGTATATTTAAAATGAATTATTTTAAATCATCGAGAAATTTATTTTGAATAGAATTAGAACGTATATATTTATTTGAATTGTCATTAGAATATAAATATTTATTTTAAATTATAAAAGGAACTGAAAATGGCCCGGTAGTTTGAAATTTCAATTTCAAATGAATGTACAGAATTCAAAATAAACAGGATTTTGGAAAATCCAAAAATATTAGAATCTATTTGAAAATATCTTTCCAACGAATCCAAAAAATTGAAATTTCATAGCGGGGATAAAAAGTTATGTCCAGTTAAAAATTCAGAATAGTCGTTATGGAATTTTGGCCCTTAAAAATAGCCATTTTGCAAACGACCTTCGTTTTCGACGAAACCACTTTTGTTGGATCCAGGATGTCAAATTATTTTTAAATTCAAATTTCCGTAATTTTTGAAAGCAATATGTGAGCGTGGCGGAAGAAAACGTGTTTTAACAGTTTCAGTCAATTTCGATCGACCAAAAAATGACCATTTTTCAAACGGTCTCAGAATTTGACGAAATTAGTTTAGTTAGGACCTATCGTCAATACGAAGTTAGAAATTAATTTTCTGGAATTTTTAGAGTTCGTATGTGACCGTGGTAAATTGAAATGTACGTTTAAATTGAATATACATTGATTTGTATTTTAATTTAAAGAAAAACCTATCGAAACAGTCGAATTGGATTACGAAACATATCCCATTGTGTTTGGAATGGGGGTATTTGGTTAAGGACGACAGTCGGTGGTTTCGATTTCGAATTCGAAATAAAAAGTTGCTTTATCGAATAAATTAAATAAAATAATATAAAACTTTTTCAATAACCCCGCTTATTATCTTTTACCAAACTCATTGACCCCCTTCTCTTCAGTTCAGATCGAGATTTCAAAAAAAAAGGAAGAGAAGGAGGAGCCGCCGTCGCTCCAGCCCCCCTCGCCTTAGATGATCGCGCCGCCTCCCAGGAGCTCCGCTGTGCCTCCCCAACTCTCCGCGCCTCCATCTCCTCAATAGAACCGCGTCGAACGCAGGCCGTCGCTCCACCTCAATCGAACCCGCACCGCCCCTCCACCTCTAGGATTGTAACAACCCGAAAATCTGGGCCAGTTTAAAATTTTTAAATTGGCAATTTTAGCGAGTTTTGATTATTTAAAATGAATTATTTTAAATAATATCGACGAGAAAATTTATTTTGAATATAATTCGAACGTATATATTATACGCGTCGTCGTTAGAATATAAATATTTATATATAATTATAAATAGAATTGAAAATGGCGCGGTAGTTCGATAATTCGATTTCAAACTTCAATTGAATGTACCGGGTGCAAAACAATCCGGATTTTAGTGAAACCAAAAACATTAGGATCTAATTGAGGATATCTTTCCAACGAATGCGAAAAATCAAGATTTCATATCGGGAATCAAAAGATATGTCCAGTTGAAAATTCTGAATAGTCGCTATGGAATTCAGGCCCTTAAAAATGGACATTTTGCAAACGACCTCGGATTTCGACGAAACCAGTTTGGTTGGGTCCGGGATGTGAAGTTATTGCTAGATTCCAAATTTCATAATTTTTAGAATCAATATGTGAGCGTGGCAAAAGAAAACGCGTTTGACCAGTTTCAGTTGATTTTAATCGACTGGAAATTGGCCATTTTTCAAACGGTCTCAGAATTCAACGAAACTAGTTTTGTTAGGACCGTATCGTCAATACGAAGCTAGAAAATATTTTTCTGGAATTTTTCTAGTTAGTATGTGACCCCGGTAATTTGAAATGTACGTTTAAAATTCAATATAATGATTTAAAGGTAAATTAAACGGAAACTGATTCAAATGGTCAAATCAGCTTGCGATACATATCCCATTGTGTTCGAAATAGGGGTAAAACGCTGTGGACGACAGGCGGTGGGCCTCGTTTCGAGGTCGTATGTGAAAGTCAACTTTTAGAAATTAAATAATATAAAATAGAATAAAAAAAAAAAAATATATTCCCTCCTCTCCCTTAAAACCTCCTGGCCCCCCCTCTTCTTCAAAATCAAACCGAAGAGAAAAAAAAAAAAAAGGGAATCGCGAGGCGATCCAGCGACGCCGCCCCCCCCCCCCCCTACAGCAGCCGCCGCCCATCGCCTCCCTCATCCTAGCCACCACCGCACCCCCGCACCTCCTGCTCCATCCCCTCCTCCTTCGATCGACGCAAGCGCCCAGACCCCCCTCCCCTAACGCGACGCCCCTTCCTCCTCCCCTTCCCTTCGCCTGCGACGCCAACCCCCAACCCGCAACCCCCTCCTGAACTCGAGCGCACCTCCCCTCCCCAGCCGACGACCGACGTCAGACCTCGAGCCCCCCCATGTAAGTCCCCTGTGTTTTATTTATTTTTTTATTTTACTTTAAACTGTTTTTTTTATTTTACTTTAAACTGTTTTTTTATTTTACTTTAAACTGTTTTTTTTTATTTTACTTTAAACTGTTTTTTTATTTACTTTAAAACGGTAAAGTTAGGATTTTAAAATTAGAAAGTTAGGATTTTTAAATTTGAAAGTTCGGATTTTTAAAATAGAGAAGATGAGATTTTTAAAGTAGAAAAGATTTTATTCAGTTAAAGGTATGATCTTTATATTTTTAAAGTGATAAAAATATGATTTTTATATTTTTAAAGTATTAAAAATATAATCTTTATAGGATAGAGAATATAAAAATATCATCTTTGTATATGTAGCGAAATAAAAATCTGATTTTTATTTTATATACGTTGAGATAAAGTGGTGATTTTCTTAAAGGCGAAAACTTTATTTTTATAAAGGCGAAATCTTTATTTTAGAAAAGGTGAAATCTTTATTTTTAAAAAGGGTGAATCTTTAAATTTAAAAAGGTGAAATCTTTAAATTTAAAAAGGCGAAATCTTTATATAGAAAATAGCGTAATAAAAATATAATTTTTATCTATATAGTAGCGTTATAAAAACTCGATTTTTATATGTTGAACTTTGAAATAAAAACTCGTTTTTTATATGTTGAACTTTGAAATAAAAAATCATATTTTTATATATTGAATAGCGAAGTAAAAATCATATTTTTATATATTGAAAGACGAAGTAAAAATCATATTTTTATATATTGAATAGCGAAGTAAAAATTCGATTTTTATATATATAGTGGCTACGGGCGACGAAGCTGACGAAGATGCGAAAATGGCGAAGACTTCTGCAAATGAAGTGCCGTGGAGCTTGGATAGCTTTCTGTGAGAACTTCTCACTCAAAATTCTTATTCTAGTTATATATATATATATATTAGGATGCAGACGGTGCTTATTAGAAGCACCCGACACCCGTCCACATACCATGGACTTGTTTGTTTGGATGTTTGGTGATTGATTGAGATATTGGTTTGAATGTGGTTAGTGGTGTGAAAAATCGAATCGATAAATTGGTTAGGATTAGACGTGCGCCGTTATAAGGCGAAGGAGTAAGACTAGGTTAGACTCTTACTCCAAATTTTGTGGTTTGCATAACGAAAGTGATTTGATTGATGTGTGAATGGCGTGGGCCTTCACTAGACCGGGGATAAGGCTAGGCCTTGTCCCGTTTCTAGTATCGTGCCGTTATGCCGCCAAAATTTTCTAAAATATGTTAGAAAATAAAAATATCATTTTATTGTGTAAATGAATTGAATAGAAATTCATAGGTTGAAATAAAATGTTTTATCGTTAAAAATATAATTTTTAACGTGAATGTGAATAAATAAATATTCATTTACAAACCAGACGGTTTGTTTATGTACACTTATTTGAATGACATTGATTGGGACGATAAATTTTACACATCGCCCAACTGCACAAATAAAATCTGTGTTTGTTTGTTTGAAACCCCACACGGGTGTTGGGATGAAATATGAATTTCACTCATCCTGATTGATTAAATATGTCGATCGATGGATTGACAGGCTGTTATAAGCGTTGAATATCTATATTTGATGCTTATACAGTGTAGTGCACTTTGGTTGATGGTTGATTATTTTTCAATGCTATTATATACATGTGTTGTATGGAAATCCATATAATTAATTTTATATGGTAATTGATTGGGCCTCATTCCAATTTGAAAAATAAAGAAAATTTGAAAATAGAAATTATGAAGCCGTGTTGATTAGATTGACGCCATTTTGACGTAAACGATATATATATCGATTTTATTCATTTCGAAATGAATTGAATTGAAAGTGATTTCGAAATGAATTGAATTGAAAACGAATTCAAAGTGAATTGAATTGAAAGTGATTTCAAAATGAATTGAATTGAAAACGAATTCAAAGTGAATTGAATTGAAAGTGATTTCGAAATGAATTGAATTGAAAGTGATTTTGAAATGAATTGAATTGAAAACGAATTCAAAGTGAATTGAATTGAAAGTGATTTCGAAATGAATTGAATTGAAAACGAATTCAAAGTGAATTGAATTGAAAGTGATTTCGAAATGAATTGAATTGAAAACGAATTCAAAGTGAATTGAATTGAAAGTGATTTCGAAATGAATTGAATTGAAAACGAATTCAAAGTGAATTGAATTGAAAGTGATTTCGAAATGAATTGAATTGAAAACGAATTCAAAGTGAATTGAATTGAAAGTGATTTCGAAATGAATTGAATTGAAAACGAATTCAAAGTGAATTGAATTGAAAGTGATTTCGAAATGAATTGAATTGAAAACGATTTCGAAATGAATTGAATTGAAAACGAATTCAAAATGAATTGAAAGCAAATTGAAATGAATTCAAATTGAATTGAAATTTGAATTGAATAGAAATGAATTTTAAAACGAATTTATAGAGAAGAATTCAATTTTGCTTTGAATCGAGATGGAAGTTGAAATAGATTTTGAAACGAATTTTAAAACTATTTATATAATTCGTTTTAAATAGAAATCGACGAAGTATATATTATATATATTATATATATAATATAATGGCCTGAATAGAACGCGCCGCGCCGCGGCAGTTCGCGAATTTCGACCATTGATTTCAAATGGACGTTACGGGAGATCCGACCGTCGGATTCTCCTAAAACCGGAACCGTTGGGTTCGTATCGAAAAGAGCTTTGTAGCGAATTTTAGAAATTTGAAATCTAATGGTTGGATTTGGAATTATGTCCAAATCAAATTCGAAAAAGGTCGCTGTAAGTGCAGTTCGATGGCCATTGATGGAAATCGACTGTACGGGCCTTGAGAAAATTATTAAAAATAGTAATAATTTGTGTAAAATCATAAGAAATGATTTGTGAAGATTTGGGATGAAAGACTCCATATTTGAAAAGATAAAAATAGATTTTTATCGAAATGAACTAGTTTTGAACTAGGATTATAATTCTATTTATTTTTAAATAAATAAATTGAATTTGAAAAGGGTTTTAAAAATAACCAAAATTTCCAATGATTGCATTGGAGTGGATTTGAATCGAAATTGTCTTCGGAATATTTCGATGTTGGAATTCGTGATTATACAGATGTTGTTATGGAAATTTGAAAGATATATATTTATATCGTTATTTCCAATACGACATTTGTTAGTCGTAGAATTCGATATTGAATATAAGCCGATATATTTTCTATTCAGAGCCTTGTATTGAATATCGAATGTGATTTGGGTTTGTCGTGAATGGTGTCTTCACTAACACTGTTCTTGAACCCAGTTGAGAAATGATTAAATCTTTTTATTTAGATTTAATGAAGTGTATCAATTAAATAATATTTAATTGGAATTGAAGAGATATTGATTTTTGGGTTTATCGTGAACAGTGTTTTAAATAACACTCGTTCTTTAACCCGATAATTAATGAATGTGATTTTGGGTTTATCGTGAACAGTGTTTTAAATAACACTCGTTCTTTAACCCGATAATTAATGAATGTGATTTTGGGTTTATCGTGAACCGTGTTTTGAAAGACACTGATTCTTTAACTCAGTTAACGATTAAAACTAAGTGGAGTTTTGATGAATCTTTAAATAGATTGGAAAGATCGAGAATGGAGTATCACCAGTTTTACTCCAAGCGATAGTTAAATCTTTAATTAGATTTGAACGTGAAATGGTAATTGAATTACCGATAACACTGTGGTGTTAGATATGAAGTACTACCAGTTTTACTTCATGGGATGAATAGGTTGGGATTGGGAAAATAACATAAATGATTACTTCGGTGTGGTTCGATAATCCCGACTAGTTTGAATTGATATTCAAGGGTGATTAAAGAATAAATTTAGAGAATTTATCTTGGATAAAATTAATGGGAACTTTTCCCAAAGTATAGGAATATTTGAATAAAAGAATATTCTGAATTGGAATGAGGCGTATGTTGTGTTTGTGTAACACTTTTATAATATATACGCGAGTAATTCAGAAAGACCGGGTTCATCCCATTCTGAATAACTGATTCGACGTGGGGTCGAAGATGAAGACGGTGGTCGAAGACCAGAAGTCTTCACGTCGTTTGGGTGATTACTGATGATCTTGATTGGGCTGTACACCCAAGAAGATGGAAACAGTTTGTGATCGTCCAGACGTACTTGGAGATCGATGGATATGCGAGGTACTAGGTGCCTCCGGTTTCGTTCAGACCCAGAACGGACTTGTAAATGGACTGTGTGTCTGACATTGGATTTTAGTCTGTGTGATTGATCTCTATTAAATATATATCTGTTTGGCGGCAGAGAATTTATTCTCTTGCTTAACGCCCTTCTCTGAGACGTACGAGCTCAGGGGTTATATATTGATGGATATCAAACGCATGGAGTGAATTGCCTGTGTGGCATGCCTAAGTGGAAATTGATCGAGGCTTCTGTTGAAAAGCAAAGTCTTGTGGTGATGATCAAAGCACAGCCTGTGTGGCACAGCTTTGTGTAACGTGAATTCGCGAGCCTCGCACCCCGGTTGTGAACCAAAAACGGGAGAGGACGTCAGGGAGGGCATGCGTTTCTTTCTAGCTAGAAGTGGCGTCAGTGGTTTTACATGCCCTGACGAGTTTGACTTATGTGGTTGTTGCTGTTGCGAGGCGCCTCGGTTATATCGGTTTCGGCCGATGCATTCTGGTCGGCAGACGGACCAGACTTACACCCCATAGGGTGGGGAAACGCATGTTCAGGGTTTATGTTTAATCCACATCGGTGGACCGGCCCTGAGGATCCAAGGGTCGATGCGCTCTGACCCTGAGGCTCGGGCTAGACAGTCTCGAAGACGGTGAGGACTATCTTTTGCCTCGGTTCATAGACGGAAATCCAATTTCCAAATACGTGACATTTGCGGTTTTAATTGTAAAACTAGTATGGCGACATGATATATGGTACCCATGCCGCCTATGATTGATACTTATGATTTGAAGTTGTTTTATACACTATGCACTTATAATAGTATCAAAAGATTTGTTTTTAAACGTATCAAGCATTCTTTGGCTGTTATAAGGGAAAACCCTATCCCCCGGCTTGCGTTGCATTGTGTGATAGGACCTGGGTCTTATAACAGCTTCATTTTTCTTTATTTAGCATTGCGCTGTTTGTTTTATGCACTGGTATTCTTGGGAGGAAACCCGTTCCGTGTTATACGGCGTGGTCCCTTGATTTACCTTTAAAAATAAAGATTAATAACTGTTTTAGTTCTCACACCAGTCACATGACTGACCTGGAGTTTATTGTTTTAACCTAAACTCTGGGTGCCCTTATTTTGACACGGGCAGCTAGTAGTTTTGGTTTTGCAGATTTATATTCACAGGATCCTGGTGTACCGCTGGAACGATATCCGGAAAGCTTTGTATCCGTATATCTCATTCTAGTTGTGTATTGTATTATTTTCCGCTGCTATGTATTTAAATGTAATTTAAATCTCTGATATTTCTGTGTAATATTCATTTATACTCTGTATATTCTTGTATTCTGATGCACTGTTGTAGTATATAGTGAAATGTTCTTTTGTATGCGTTCTGTTGTGGTTTGTTCTCGAACTATCCGACACTTTCCTTTACGGGGAAGTTGCGGGTCGTCTCACGTGGTATCAGAGCTTTGGTTTACAAAGCTTAGAGAACAAGGCACATTAGAACCATACGAAAGAATTCATCAGATATTGGATTAGCAATATCCAATTAGAATGACTCGTTAGAGATGGGATCAGTAGTATCCTAGAACGAGTGTGAAGAGTATATTTTTCAAATGAAAGCAATTTTGTTTTGAAAATTTAAATCTCTTTATACGTATTTGATTATTTATTTATCTTGAATTTGGACAATCGAGTATATATAGATTTCGCGTATACGCGTCATGAACGTATAGTCGAAGTTTTAATATACTGGATAGATATAGCATCACACTCTAGTCGCCCGGAGATGATATTGATGATAGCGATCGCATCATCAACATTTATGTTCGAGTTTCGAAGGTGTGATTTTCTATATATTTCCATTAGACTGGTGTGAGAACCAAAACTTATATATAGCTAGAATACATTGTTGTGAATTGGCATTAAAAACATGATTTTTGTATATGTATCAAATTATGAATTTGAAACTCTAATTCACTAATTGATTGATGTTTGTGTTGTTTGTTTAGTTTGTTTGATAATTTTGAACCATTATGCCTAACTGAATCAAATATTGACTTGTATTGAAATTTGGTCGCATTTGCTTGCATATACATATATATATTGAACAGGTCATAGCAAGGAGGCTAGAGCCAGAAAATAAAATTTGTTTGCCCGACAAATAGGTACATGTTTACTACATAATTTCCTGTTTTGTTTGGGTGATGATGATTTTATGAGCCTATTGGCTAGCCGCTTAGCTTTTTCTTTTTCTTTTTGAGATCTGAAGGACCGGGAACGCTATTTGCAATTTCCCGATGCTCCCATTGCAGGGGAGGTTATGGCGAAATTTTTCGAAAATTTAGGGTGTTAGCCAAATTTTTGAAATTTTGAAAATTCTCAGAAACTAAAGAATTGGAGAATGGAAGCCAGATCGAACGTAGAGTTGAATAATCAAACCACTTTCGACTTTGTTCCTTTTCGGGGACGAAAAGTTTTAAGTGGGGGAGATTGTAACAACCCGAAAATCTGGGCCAGTTTAAAATTTTTAAATTGGCAATTTTAGCGAGTTTTGATTATTTAAAATGAATTATTTTAAATAATATCGACGAGAAAATTTATTTTGAATATAATTCGAACGTATATATTATACGCGTCGTCGTTAGAATATAAATATTTATATATAATTATAAATAGAATTGAAAATGGCGCGGTAGTTCGATAATTCGATTTCAAACTTCAATTGAATGTACCGGGTGCAAAACAATCCGGATTTTAGTGAAACCAAAAACATTAGGATCTAATTGAGGATATCTTTCCAACGAATGCGAAAAATCAAGATTTCATATCGGGAATCAAAAGATATGTCCAGTTGAAAATTCTGAATAGTCGCTATGGAATTCAGTCCCTTAAAAATGGACATTTTGCAAACGACCTCGGATTTCGACGAAACCAGTTTGGTTGGGTCCGGGATGTGAAGTTATTGCTGGATTCCAAATTTCATAATTTTTAGAATCAATATGTGAGCGTGGCAAAAGAAAACGCGTTTGACCAGTTTCAGTTGATTTTAATCGACTGGAAATTGGCCATTTTTCAAACGGTCTCAGAATTCAACGAAACTAGTTTTGTTAGGACCGTATCGTCAATACGAAGCTAGAAAATATTTTTCTGGAATTTTTCTAGTTAGTATGTGACCCCGGTAATTTGAAATGTACGTTTAAAATTCAATATAATGATTTAAAGGTAAATTAAACGGAAACTGATTCAAATGGTCAAATCAGCTTGCGATACATATCCCATTGTGTTCGAAATAGGGGTAAAACGCTGTGGACGACAGGCGGTGGGCCTCGTTTCGAGGTCGTATGTGAAAGTCAACTTTTAGAAATTAAATAATATAAAATAGAATAAAAAAAAAAAAAAATTATTCCCTCCTCTCCCTTAAAACCTCCTGGCCCCCCCTCTTCTTCAAAATCAAACCGAAGAGAAAAAAAAAAAAAAGGGAATCGCGAGGCGATCCAGCGACGCCGCCCCCCCCCCCCCCCCCCCTACAGCAGCCGCCGCCCATCGCCTCCCTCATCCTAGCCACCACCGCACCCCCGCACCTCCTGCTCCATCCCCTCCTCCTTCGATCGACGCAAGCGCCCAGACCCCCCTCCCCTAACGCGACGCCCCTTCCTCCTCCCCTTCCCTTCGCCTGCGACGCCAACCCCCAACCCGCAACCCCCTCCTGAACTCGAGCGCACCTCCCCTCCCCAGCCGACGACCGACGTCAGACCTCGAGCCCCCCCTGTAAGTCCCCTGTGTTTTATTTATTTTTTATTTTACTTTAAACTGTTTTTTTTATTTTACTTTAAACTATTTTTTTATTTTACTTTAAACTGTTTTTTTTTATTTTACTTTAAACTGTTTTTTTATTTACTTTAAAACGGTAAAGTTAGGATTTTAAAATTAGAAAGTTAGGATTTTTAAATTTGAAAGTTCGGATTTTTAAAATAGAGAAGATGAGATTTTTAAAGTAGAAAAGATTTTATTCAGTTAAAGGTATGATCTTTATATTTTTAAAGTGATAAAAATATGATTTTTATATTTTTAAAGTATTAAAAATATAATCTTTATAGGATAGAGAATATAAAAATATCATCTTTGTATATGTAGCGAAATAAAAATCTGATTTTTATTTTATATACGTTGAGATAAAGTGGTGATTTTCTTAAAGGCGAAAACTTTATTTTTATAAAGGCGAAATCTTTATTTTAGAAAAGGTGAAATCTTTATTTTTAAAAAGGGTGAATCTTTAAATTTAAAAAGGTGAAATCTTTAAATTTAAAAAGGCGAAATCTTTATATAGAAAATAGCGTAATAAAAATATAATTTTTATCTATATAGTAGCGTTATAAAAACTCGATTTTTATATGTTGAACTTTGAAATAAAAACTCGTTTTTTATATGTTGAACTTTGAAATAAAAAATCATATTTTTATATATTGAATAGCGAAGTAAAAATCATATTTTTATATATTGAAAGACGAAGTAAAAATCATATTTTTATATATTGAATAGCGAAGTAAAAATTCGATTTTTATATATATAGTGGCTACGGGCGACGAAGCTGACGAAGATGCGAAAATGGCGAAGACTTCTGCAAATGAAGTGCCGTGGAGCTTGGATAGCTTTCTGTGAGAACTTCTCACTCAAAATTCTTATTCTAGTTATATATATATATATATATATATATATTAGGATGCAGACGGTGCTTATTAGAAGCACCTGACACCCGTCCACATACCATGGACTTGTTTGTTTGGATGTTTGGTGATTGATTGAGATATTGGTTTGAATGTGGTTAGTGGTGTGAAAAATCGAATCGATAAATTGGTTAGGATTAGACGTGCGCCGTTATAAGGCGAAGGAGTAAGACTAGGTTAGACTCTTACTCCAAATTTTGTGGTTTGCATAACGAAAGTGATTTGATTGATGTGTGAATGGCGTGGGCCTTCACTAGACCGGGGATAAGGCTAGGCCTTGTCCCGTTTCTAGTATCGTGCCGTTATGCCGCCGAAATTTTCTAAAATATGTTAGAAAATAAAAATATCATTTTATTGTGTAAATGAATTGAATAGAAATTCATAGGTTGAAATAAAATGTTTTATCGTTAAAAATATAATTTTTAACGTGAATGTGAATAAATAAATATTCATTTACAAACCAGACGGTTTGTTTATGTACACTTATTTGAATGACATTGATTGGGACGATAAATTTTACACATCGCCCAACTGCACAAATAAAATCTGTGTTTGTTTGTTTGAAACCCCACACGGGTGTTGGGATGAAATATGAATTTCACTCATCCTGATTGATTAAATATGTCGATCGATGGATTGACAGGCTGTTATAAGCGTTGAATATCTATATTTGATGCTTATACAGTGTAGTGCACTTTGGTTGATGGTTGATTATTTTTCAATGCTATTATATACATGTGTTGTATGGAAATCCATATAATTAATTTTATATGGTAATTGATTGGGCCTCATTCCAATTTGAAAAATAAAGAAAATTTGAAAATAGAAATTATGAAGCCGTGTTGATTAGATTGACGCCATTTTGACGTAAACGATATATATATCGATTTTATTCATTTCGAAATGAATTGAATTGAAAGTGATTTCGAAATGAATTGAATTGAAAACAAATTCAAAGTGAATTGAATTGAAAGTGATTCCGAAATGAATTGAATTGAAAACGAATTCAAAGTGAATTGAATTGAAAGTGATTTCGAAATGAATTGAATTGAAAGTGATTTCGAAATGAATTGAATTGAAAACGAATTCAAAGTGAATTGAATTGAAAGTGATTTCGAAATGAATTGAATTGAAAACGAATTCAAAGTGAATTGAATTGAAAGTGATTTCGAAATGAATTGAATTGAAAACGAATTCAAAGTGAATTGAATTGAAAGTGATTTCGAAATGAATTGAATTGAAAACGAATTCAAAGTGAATTGAATTGAAAGTGATTTCGAAATGAATTGAATTGAAAACGAATTCAAAGTGAATTGAATTGAAAGTGATTTCGAAATGAATTGAATTGAAAACGAATTCAAAGTGAATTGAATTGAAAGTGATTTCGAAATGAATTGAATTGAAAACGAATTCAAAGTGAATTGAATTGAAAGTGATTTCGAAATGAATTGAATTGAAAACGATTTCGAAATGAATTGAATTGAAAACGAATTCAAAATGAATTGAAAGCAAATTGAAATGAATTCAAATTGAATTGAAATTTGAATTGAATAGAAATGAATTTTAAAACGAATTTATAGAGAAGAATTCAATTTTGCTTTGAATCGAGATGGAAGTTGAAATAGATTTTGAAACGAATTTTAAAACTATTTATATAATTCGTTTTAAATAGAAATCGACGAAGTATATATTATATATATTATATATATAATATAATGGCCTGAATAGAACGCGCCGCGCCGCGGCAGTTCGCGAATTTCGACCATTGATTTCAAATGGACTTACGGGAGATCCGACCGTCGGATTCTCCTAAAACCGGAACCGTTGGGTTCGTATCGAAAAGAGCTTTCTAGCGAATGTTAGAAATTTGAAATCTAATGGTTGGATTTGGAATTATGTCCAAATCAAATTCGAAAAAGGTCGCTGTAAGTGCAGTTCGATGGCCATTGATGGAAATCGACTGTACGGGCCTTGAGAAAATTATTAAAAATAGTAATAATTTGTGTAAAATCATAAGAAATGATTTGTGAAGATTTGGGATGAAAGACTCCATATTTGAAAAGATAAAAATAGATTTTTATCGAAATGAACTAGTTTTGAACTAGGATTATAATTCTATTTATTTTTAAATAAATAAATTGAATTTGAAAAGGGTTTTAAAAATAACCAAAATTTCCAATGATTGCATTGGAGTGGATTTGAATCGAAATTGTCTTCGGAATATTTCGATGTTGGAATTCGTGATTATACAGATGTTGTTATGGAAATTTGAAAGATATATATTTATATCGTTATTTCCAATACGACATTTGTTAGTCGTAGAATTCGATATTGAATATAAGCCGATATATTTTCTATTCAGAGCCTTGTATTGAATATCGAATGTGATTTGGGTTTGTCGTGAATGGTGTCTTCACTAACACTGTTCTTGAACCCAGTTGAGAAATGATTAAATCTTTTTATTTAGATTTAATGAAGTGTATCAATTAAATAATATTTAATTGGAATTGAAGAGATATTGATTTTTGGGTTTATCGTGAACAGTGTTTTAAATAACACTCGTTCTTTAACCCGATAATTAATGAATGTGATTTTGGGTTTATCGTGAACAGTGTTTTAAATAACACTCGTTCTTTAACCCGATAATTAATGAATGTGATTTTGGGTTTATCGTGAACCGTGTTTTGAAAGACACTGATTCTTTAACTCAGTTAACGATTAAAACTAAGTGGAGTTTTGATGAATCTTTAAATAGATTGGAAAGATCGAGAATGGAGTATCACCAGTTTTACTCCAAGCGATAGTTAAATCTTTAATTAGATTTGAACGTGAAATGGTAATTGAATTACCGATAACACTGTGGTGTTAGATATGAAGTACTACCAGTTTTACTTCATGGGATGAATAGGTTGGGATTGGGAAAATAACATAAATGATTACTTCGGTGTGGTTCGATAATCCCGACTAGTTTGAATTGATATTCAAGGGTGATTAAAGAATAAATTTAGAGAATTTATCTTGGATAAAATTAATGGGAACTTTTCCCAAAGTATAGGAATATTTGAATAAAAGAATATTCTGAATTGGAATGAGGCGTATGTTGTGTTTGTGTAACACTTTTATAATATATACGCGAGTAATTCAGAAAGACCGGGTTCATCCCATTCTGAATAACTGATTCGACGTGGGGTCGAAGATGAAGACGGTGGTCGAAGACCAGAAGTCTTCACGTCGTTTGGGTGATTACTGATGATCTTGATTGGGCTGTACACCCAAGAAGATGGAAACAGTTTGTGATCGTCCAGACGTACTTGGAGATCGATGGATATGCGAGGTACTAGGTGCCTCCGGTTTCGTTCAGACCCAGAACGGACTTGTAAATGGACTGTGTGTCTGACATTGGATTTTAGTCTGTGTGATTGATCTCTATTAAATATATATCTGTTTGGCGGCAGAGAATTTATTCTCTTGCTTAACGCCCTTCTCTGAGACGTACGAGCTCAGGGGTTATATATTGATGGATATCAAACGCATGGAGTGAATTGCCTGTGTGGCATGCCTAAGTGGAAATTGATCGAGGCTTCTGTTGAAAAGCAAAGTCTTGTGGTGATGATCAAAGCACAGCCTGTGTGGCACAGCTTTGTGTAACGTGAATTCGCGAGCCTCGCACCCCGGTTGTGAACCAAAAACGGGAGAGGACGTCAGGGAGGGCATGCGTTTCTTTCTAGCTAGAAGTGGCGTCAGTGGTTTTACACGCCCTGACGAGTTTGACTTATGTGGTTGTTGCTGTTGCGAGGCGCCTCGGTTATATCGGTTTCGGCCGATGCATTCTGGTCGGCAGACGGACCAGACTTACACCCCATAGGGTGGGGAAACGCATGTTCAGGGTTTAAGTTTAATCCACATCGGTGGACCGGCCCTGAGGATCCAAGGGTCGATGCGCTCTGACCCTGAGGCTCGGGCTAGACAGTCTCGAAGACGGTGAGGACTATCTTTTGCCTCGGTTCATAGACGGAAATCCAATTTCCAAATACGTGACATTTGCGGTTTTAATTGTAAAACTAGTATGGCGACATGATATATGGTACCCATGCCGCCTATGATTGATACTTATGATTTGAAGTTGTTTTATACACTATGCACTTATAATAGTATCAAAAGATTTGTTTTTAAAAGTATCAAGCATTCTTTGGCTGTTATAAGGGAAAACCCTATCCCCCGGCTTGCGTTGCATTGTGTGATAGGACCTGGGTCTTATAACAGCTTCATTTTTCTTTATTTAGCATTGCGCTGTTTGTTTTATGCACTGGTATTCTTGGGAGGAAACCCGTTCCGTGTTATACGGCGTGGTCCCTTGATTTACCTTTAAAAATAAAGATTAATAACTGTTTTAGTTCTCACACCAGTCACATGACTGACCTGGAGTTTATTGTTTTAACCTAAACTCTGGGTGCCCTTATTTTGACACGGGCAGCTAGTAGTTTTGGTTTTGCAGATTTATATTCACAGGATCCTGGTGTACCGCTGGAACGATATCCGGAAAGCTTTGTATCCGTATATCTCATTCTAGTTGTGTATTGTATTATTTTCCGCTGCTATGTATTTAAATGTAATTTAAATCTCTGATATTTCTGTGTAATATTCATTTATACTCTGTATATTCTTGTATTCTGATGCACTGTTGTAGTATATAGTGAAATGTTCTTTTGTATGCGTTCTGTTGTGGTTTGTTCTCGAACTATCCGACACTTTCCTTTACGGGGAAGTTGCGGGTCGTCTCAAGGCTCCGGCGACACGAGCGACTCTGATTCCCCCCTCTCCTCTGAAAAATCCAACGCAGTAAGTTTTTTTACCTTTTTCATTTTTATTTATTTATTTTTGTATAAAGTATAATTAATTTAAAAGACCGAGTATTTATAAATTAAACATGATTAGATTTTGACAGGTAAAGTTTAGACTTTTAGATTAGTAAAGTCTATATTTTTATGTTAGTAAAGTCTATATTTTTATGTTTGTAAAGTCTATAATTTTATCATAGAAAGATTGTATTTTTTTTAATAATAAAGATGAGATTTTTATTAGCATATCATTATAAAAAGAAGTGATTTCAAATATAAAAGCATAGATTTTTAAATACGAAAGAATTAAATTTTTAATTAGGTTAAAGTTTAGATCTTTAGAAAGGAAAGATACGATTTTTATAATAGGAAAAGTTCTAAAAATTCGAATTTTATATATGCATGAAAAGGTAGGATTATTATTCATATTTATAGTGTATAAAAATATAATTTTTATACTGGTTGTAACACCCCGCCTCCGCTAGGGTCACTCGCAAAGGAATGCACTAGCTTTAGAGGGGCATTATTGGTAAACATGCACAGAAATATCACAAGACAGAACATATAAAATAGCGGAAGTAAAATCGAACTTTCATAAACATCAATAATTAAGGTCTAAAGCCTTTTACATCAGAGTACATCAAAACCTGTCTTGCAATAGTAAAGAAGCATAAAGACTTTTTCATAAATTATTCCCCAAGTAAAAACAGTAAAGTAGCCATAGCCAAGAAAAGTCCAAGCCATCCATGATGACCTTCAAGCAGAAGAAGTCCGAACTAAACAACAGTATTTCCTCCCTGTAACCTGGGGGGGAACGGAAGAAAAGAGGCAAAACAAAACGGGTCAGTCAAAAAGACTGAGTAAGCCCTATCTACTATCAGCATAAAAACTAGTAAAGTTAACTGACATGAGAAACTGAGATGAACATAAGCATGATGACAAGATAGATAAGCTAAATCAAAATAACAGGATGAACTACTGAACTCAGATTAACTAAGGTGTCATGATAAATTACGATGTCAAGATAAAACAAGGTATCCCATCGTCAAGTTCCTGTCAAGTATAATATCCCCAAGATATCTATCACGTATAACATCCCATGGTATCTATCCTGTCTTTTAGCTCTGCACCTACCGTACCAGTATCCCCACCGTATCATGTGTTAACCATGAATGACCCTTACTCAAAAGTCGTGTAATGGTCTATGTCAACCTAATATATCACATATATAGGTTTACTCAACTCGTACGTTTTATTCCATGTAACTGTTCAGTCCCTTGCCGTAGACCATACGGGCTTTCCCATGAGATTCTATATTACTTTAACATAGTTCCATGATCCTTAAGATCGGTTTGGACTGTTACCCTAAACCTAGCTAGGGTCTTCCAACATGAATTATCGTTTGTACAACTAGGACTTATGCTACCTAGGGCTACTAGGGATTATGCTTACCTATTGCACGTTTTCGTATCTCGGTTTGGGTTCAACCACCTAGGGCCACTAGGGATTACGCTAACCGTCAACCGCGCCCTTTTTCCCACGCATTCATCGTGAATCGTTTTTCCATGACTGTATGCACATGTATCACATCGTGCCATACGAGTCCTGTCACAGGGCAGACCAGGAAATACAGGACTCGGTCGGGAGCTTTCGGTTTATCTACCGATGTAGATGCTAAGGTCTGTTTTTTTTTCTATACGTGGCTATGGTCCCAGGAGACCACTCCCTCAACTAGTGAAAGACAAGATAGGATAAATCCTGTATGAGAACACACTACTGGCCAACCCACAATCCTAGCCTTACCGCAACCATAATTAGATAGCAATTATGGTCTTTTGGTTGTTCTCTGCCTTTCCGTACGTACACGCTTGACCAAAGATGGTAGGTAGCCTGACGAAATGCTATCTAGGGCACTACCGTGTATCGTCGACTATCCCCTATCCATCCCCGTCTTTAGGTCGCTCGTATAGCAACCAAGGCATACTCTTGGTTCTTCTAACGTAGACCTTAACCTCTCATGAGCCTAGTGTGATCACCTGGCAGCTCACAGAGGGATACCAAGAATATCCTCACGTTCCCCGAAGCCATTGCTTCGTTACCCAGTTCGCTGGAGCCTTTATCTAAATCAGATAACTTGCTCCTACTCGTGTGCTTAAACGATGACCTACCGTATCGGGTTACTCATCCAATCTATGAACTGGTCCAAAATTCCTTGACTAAGAATTATTACTTAGCTATTCTCCAACTAAGGTTTACCACTTAGCTTATTCCCGTTATTCTTGTTAATTACGGTTATCCACCTAATTCTCTGAACTAGGGTTTATATAATGGATTAAGTGTCACTTAAGTTCATGACTTAATCCGTCTACAAATCATGTCAAAATTGGCTAAGTATCCAAGTTCAAGACTTAACCCTACAAACCATGTGTCAAGTTGGTTAAGTATATTAAGCAATTCACGACTTAACCTCGTCCAATTATCATTCTAGATTGGTTAAGTACATATTAACTTGACCCTATCAATTTACTTAGTCAAATCGGTCAAGTGTATTCAAGCGATTCGTGACTTAGCCTTATCATGTTTTCACGTTATATTGGTTAAGTATTGGTTAACTTAACCACATCAAATTAACGAGTTAGATTGGTTAAGTATAGGTCACTTAACCACATCAAATCATCGTGTTAGATTAGTTAAGTGTTTAACTTAACCCCCTTAAACTACCAAGTTGGATTAATTAAGTCTAGGCTAACTTAACCCCATCCGATTTCCATGTTTAGATTAGTTAAGTCTAAGTTAACTTAACCCCATCCATTAACTGTATTATACGGTTAAGTGTCATTAAGGAAACTTACTTAACCTTATCATGTGGCATTAATTACTTAATGCACCTCAACCTCTCACATTAGACTTTGTTGTGGTTACTAGTTAAGCCGGTCGGTTCCGGGTAGCTTTACACCACAACTTGGTCTAACCTCGGGTTCAAGCACAACATGACCAACTTCTTACATTGGGTCCTATTGTTTGCAACTACTAGTTAGGCCGGTCGGTTCCGGGTAGCTTTATGCTGCAAACTCAACCCAACCTCGAGTTTGTCACTTTCATGTTTAGTCTAGTGTCATGTTCATATTCAAGTTTTCTTAAGAATATGGGTAGACCTAACTCAATAGGTAAATTCCAAATTCCATAGTATGGGCAGACCTAACTTAATAGGTAAATTCCCAATTTCATATTTTCAAGCATACTTACATGTCAACTTCCATGTTATATTTCAAGTCATGTTTGTAAGTTATATTTTGATGTCATTAGAAATTACCCATAACATAACCCAACGCTTTTAAACTCGCATATACGTTCGCAACAACGTAATGGATTAAAAGAAGAGACTTGGCAAAGGCATGACAAAAATGGATATTAAGCCACAAGTTAATCATGGTGGCAAATGAGGCACAAATGTGTTCATTAACTTGCATGTTACATTCTTAAGCCTCAAAAACATGCATAAACCCAAACTTGGCACATAAGTGAATCATGGTGACAAAAGACATGGAATGATGACTAGTAACTCGCATATATCATCATATAAGGGTTATGACTTCATATGCAAGTTGACATAAAGGTTATGAGGGTTCTCATGTTGCATAATGCAACATTTCAACATAAAGGTTGTAGCTTTTAGCCCACAAGATCAAGATAATGACTTCATAAACTTGCATGACATGATAGCATGTATCATACTTAATGATCAAACCCAAACTTGCACATGAACATTTAACTTCATAGTTAATATCTAAGAGTAGGGAAAGGGCTTACATTGCTATGAAGGCACAAAAGACATGACAAAGCCCTTATGCAATCAAATAGACCCAAAATGCAAGCTCTAACATAAAAACCCTACCTTGTCATGTTTTGTTAAGTATCATTAGCCTAATCAAATTACTTAACCCATTTGTCCATGTCATATTTGGTTAAGAATCATTAATCAAATTAACTTAACCCTATCATGTGGCATTAATTACTTAATGCACCTTCACCTCTCACATTAGACTTTGTTGTGGTTACTAGTTAAGCCGGTCGGTTCCGGGTAGCTTTACACCACAACTTGGTATAACCTCGGGTTCAAGCACAACATGACCAACTTCTCACATTGGGTCCTATTGTTTGCAACTACTAGTTAGGCCGGTCGGTTCTGGGTAGTTTTGCGTTGCAAACTCAACCCAACCTCGAGTTGGCCACACTTATATTATCTAAGTGTCATGTCCATTATGTTTCCAACACATATTACAAGTTTTCAAGCAATTGGGTAGACCTAACTTAATAGGTAAATTCCCAATGGGTAGACCTAACTTAATAGGTAAATTCCCAAGCTTATGTTTTCAAGCATACTTACATGTCAACTTCCATGTTATATTTCAAGTCATGTTTTCAAGTATAAACACATGTCATATTTAACGTTACATGTTGTCACGTTTATACCCATTTATCCAAATCATGTTCATGTCATTATGTTTTCCCATAATGTGACCCCAACGCTTTTAAACTCGCATAATGGATTCAAAGAAGGAACTTGTCAAAGGCATGACAAAAGGGGGGTATAAATCCACTAGTTGAACATGGTGGCAAATGAGACATAATGTGTTCATTAACTTGCATGTTACATTCTTAAGCCTCAAAAACATGCATAACGTTCAAACTTGGCAAACAAGCGAATCATGATGATAAATGACATAGAAAGATGGCTAGAAGTTCGCATGTGACATTACATGCGAGCTATCATAAGGGGTATGATAGTTCTCATGTTGCCAAAATGCAATATTTAACATAAAGGCCAAAGCTTTATGACCACAAGATCAAGATGAAGACTTCATAAACTTGCATGACATGATAGCATGTATTATACTCAATGATCAAACCCAAACTTGCACATGAACATTTAACTTCATAGTTAATATCTAAGAGTAGGGAAAGGGCTTACATTGCTATGAAGGCACAAAAGACATGACAAAGCCCTTATGCAATCAAATAGACCCAAAATGCAAGCTCTAACATAAAAACCCTTGAGCCAAAATGATCAAAACCCTTGCTTTATGACGCAAAGATAGAAACTTGCCTTGAATGCAAGCTAATGACACTCATACAAGCTTGAAAACACTTGTATGCATGGAAAATCCCTCATAGAAACAATTTAGAAATTTTATGAAGAGAGTGGAGGCCATGAGAGGTAAAATTTTGCCATAGTTTAGTTGTATGAGTGAATAATGATGATTTAGGGTTAGGTTAGGGTCTTATTTATAAATTAGGCAAGTGTTTTAGGCCATTAGATTAACCCTAGGTTAGATTAGGACCATCAGATCTCGGAAGCTTCCAGAAAACAGCCCAAAACACAGCCAAACCCTAAAATGGTGCACCAGGCAAAACTGGCCGAGCACCCCCTGTCGACAGCCAAGTCGACAGGGCTGTCGACTTGGGTCCAACCAAGTCGACTCCCAAGTCGACAGGGCTGTCGACTTGGGTGCTCTGGCGGGAATTTTCCCGCCTGGCCCAATCTAACCCTAATTTTCAAATTCAAACTTGAATTTGAAATCTGTTTTTACTTCGAAATTTTCTGAAAACTTCGTTGGGCCTTAATCGAGTCATACGGACTCCGATTTTCGAAAACTCGGACTCTATTTCGTGTATTTTTCCGAGACGAATGCAATGGCATAGCCCGTTTTACTTGATTCAGAATTTAAAAATGAAATTCTGCCTTGATTCTCGTTTTAACATATTATCGAAATACGGGTTGTTACACTGGTAAATGAAATAATCTACAAAAACCAAAACTTCTAGCTTCCCGTGTGGAAAATATGGGCACTCAGAGTTTAGGTAGAAACAATAAACTCTGAGGCAGTCATGGGACTGGTGTGAGAAATAAAAACAGCTATTAAAACTTTACTTTAAATATGGTAAATCATAAGACCACGCCGCATGTCACGGAACGGTTTTACCCCCATGAATACCAGTGCATAAAAAAAACTATGCCAATAATATATGTATGAATCTACATTACATAATACAACATGCAAATTTCCAATCTACCCATTTAGGCTTAAACCCCAAATTTAGATTTTTTGAAATCCAGTTCACTTTATAGAAATTATTCCTTTGGACTTTATTTCCCGATTTCTTATTATAAATCATTTGAAGTACACATCTAACTTTATATCAGAGTAGATTTCACTTCACCAAAATCTTTGGAAATATGAATTCCAAAATATCACAATGCATACAAACAAGTATGCAACCAAATATCGGGCACGACCCTTAGACAAGGCTGTACGTGCCTCTCCAACTCGATATATGTATATATGTGTGTGTGAGTGTGTGTGTGTGCGCGCACCTCCCACTATGGAGAAGGCTACACTGATGTTGCACCTCCCACTCCCTCGAAGAAAATCTTCCGCCCTCACACTTTTAGTCATCCAAAGTTAGCCGAATATTTAGCCACATACCAAATCATTTCATATCTCGAAGTAGGGAAAATCATTTCACAACATAATAATCATAAGTACTTTACATTAGCAATTCACACATATGATCAGTCACTATTAATCACATAACCTTTGAGCTCATACGTCTCAAAGAAGGGTGTTAAGCAAGAGAATAAATTCTCTTCCACCAAACAGATGTATCATCAATAGCAACTATTTGGTTACGTGATGAACCACAATGTTAAACACATAATACATTTCGAAATCATTTCGACAACATCGGGTTTAGCCCTCGAAATCCTTTCTGTTTTATAAACATTTTTATAAAACATTCCCTATCCAAAATCAGGAATACATATCTTTTCACTTAAGAAAAATATCATTTCAAAATCATTCATTAAATTTGAAATGAACTCAACAACATCGCTAAACATCTCGTAGTCAAATCGTGAAGTGTTTCACAAGATGTTATCATACAAATATCTCTAACCCAATGCTAAATGTAAAAGCATACCTTGCTCATAAACTGGTCAAGCACAATCCAAACAATCGATCAATCACAATCAATATCAACAACGAAGCATATTTGGTTTTATACCACTTCTTGTGTTTTGGCCAATACAATTACAATCCATTCCTTTAAATCTTAATAAAGATTTATTAAAACTCCAATTGTTTTTAATCTCATAAATCATTACTTAATGATTACTCAGTTTTAGGAAAATTAATCTTGCTTTTAATTGGGTTAAAGAACAAATGTCATATAAAGTCACCATTCACACCAAACCCAAAATCATCTTCCATCAAAATGGAATATTCACGGAAATCATAACAGTTTGTAATCGATACAAATTTCAGTATCAAATCAATACTACAAATGGAATAATGGTAAAGCCTTCAAAATTCCATATATAGTAACGGTCTTCCTTTATAGAAGCTCATCTCGTTTATTAGCAAATTGAATTCCATTCAATTTCAATTTAATATTTTTAATTGGAAAACTTTACTTTGGAAAATTCTATTAATCTTGTTTAACGATTATAATTTCCAAACCATATCTCAATTGTTAATTGGGTTAAAGAACGACTTTTATTTAAAACATTGTTAGCTATAAACCCCAAAATCCAATTTGACATTAAATATAAGGCTCTAAATAGAAATAATATCGGCTTATATTCAACATCAAATTCTGAAACTAATGGATATCATATTGGGAATAATGATATCTGTATCTTCGAAATTCCTCAACAATATCCGTATAATCACGGAATCCGATATCGGAATATTACAAAGATTATTTCCATTCAACTCCATTCTAGTTCATGTGTTGGAAATATTAAAACCATTTTCAATCCAATTTATTTATTTATAAACATTGGATTATTATTCTAGTTAATAACTAGTTCATTTCGATATATTTTCATCTTTCCAAAATTGGAATTTTTCATCCAAAATCTTTTCAAATCATTTATTATGGTTTTACACAATTTTTCCATATTTTTAATAAATTTATTAAGGGCTTTACAGTCGATTTCCAATAACGGCCACCGAACTACATCCATGTCGGCCATTTCTAAAATTTATTTGGATGTATTTCAAAATCTATCCATTAGATTTCAAATCTCTTATATTCATTGGAAAGTTCTTTTCGATACAAACCCAAAGATTCCAGTTTTAGGAGAATCCGATGGCCGGATCTCCCGTTACATCACTTTGAAGTTAATGGCTAAAATTTGCAAATGGTCGCTGCGTGGCGTGTTCTATTCAAGCCATTATATATATATATATATATATATATATATATATATATATATATATCCTCGAATTCCATCTAAAAACGTATTTTATAAGTCGTTAATATATAAAACGATTCCAACTTCCATTTCAATTGTAAATCAAAATTGAATATTCCATTACATGACAATTTTATACAGTGCGTATATATGTTAAAATTATGTTTTTAACAACCAAATAATTATTCATATCATGACCATTTTATATATCTTATAAATAATTTATACAATGCATATATATTTAAATACAACGCATAAGTATATTTTATTTCACAACGCATTTATATATATATATATATATATATATATATAATTTTCACAACGCATATATATATAATTTTCACAATGCATATATATATTTTTTATTATACAATGCATATATATATATTACTCCATTTCACATCACAGTCACAACACAATACAGTCAATTAAATTGTCTATGGTCTATGGACGAGGGAGGTGAGATAACAGGAACCATACAACATTTGTGATAATTAAAAACTGATAAAATCAATACTGGCAGTTTATATATATTTAAAGTTATAAATTAAATTAAATAACTGTACAAAATTTTAGTGAGAGAATTCTCACTTTGGTTTCCACTCCATTAGTTTTTAATTGGAGAATTGTTTTAATAAAATTAAATGGCGTTTAATTTTATTAGAATTTCCAATAGCCTCTGTTTCCATTATGGTCAGTGTCATCGCGTAGTGCTCGACAAGAGGATTCCAACGTGCTTCGTTTCCTTGAATTCTATGTTTGTTTGGACAAGATATGGCCATTTGAATATTAATTACACTAATTAACTGTAACTAATTTAATTATTTTCCTTAATAACCTTTTCGTTAATTATCTGGACGATTTTTCTATGAACCCATCGATTTGCAAATCCTAACCGCCGGCCACCCACAGACCACTACAAGAAAATGACCTTTTTATAGCATTTAAGAAATGGTACAGAAGGATACAGTGGCATTTTTATTAACGCTATATATCAACATGTTGTAATATGTCAGACATCTATGATAGCAACCTAATAAACACCAGAAAAAACTTACTATAAATGATGTTACTCATAGCGTTTCAAAATTGCTATTAAATGAACCATTTGTAACTTACAAATTCTTACCTATAGCGTTTGTTGCTTGCTATAAACTTTTTACGTAGAGCTGTGGTTTATGCTATTAATATTTATGATGTCATTTAATTGTTGTTTATATCAACTATAAATGCTATAGATCTAACAACTGTTACAACTATGATCTAACAACTAAAAGCATATCAAGATAATTATATATAATTAAATTCATGAAGCGATCTCTGATAGAAGAATAGGATGTGGTTAGTTACCACCTTATTCCATGTGTTGCTCATAATTCTTTTTCTGCATTTTCAAAAAGAATAAGCTAATGCAACACTTGTTCGATAATTAAAAAAAATCAGTAGCCAATAAATTTAAAAACTTAAGAAATCGGATAGTAAACATTAACTATATTTTAACCATTCCCGCATAAAGCTTTTATAAACATACTGCTTATCAAGAATGGTTGCAGGGAGATGTTTGACATCGCAATGAACCCTTCAGCTTTGTATCTTGTATTTATTCATCATTATAAACCCATAAATATCATCGATAGAGTTATCAAAAAGAGTATGGGAGACAATGATAATAATCTGAAAGAAAAGAGAGTGTGGGAGACAATAGATTCAACATCTGTTGACTTGTTTCTTTTTATCTACCATTTTATTTTTGACTTTAACCAAATATACTCTTTGTTTCTAATCTAGTATAATGGTCTTATCCAGTAAATATCTAACCTCATTCGTGATTTACTATTTTAGCAATGCTTGTTGAATTCCTTCACCAGACATATCTCTACTGATGTTCTGATTCTTGCTAGCTAAACCAAATGCCTTCACCAGACATATTATCTTTCCACCTTGACTAATCAAAGCTTGTCCAATAGTTATTGTCTGAGACGTCAATAAGTTCAATATACTAAGTATTGCATAAGTTGTAACTAACATGTATCTTTCAATAACCTTCTAAGTAGATAAGTCATGATGGTTTATAGAAAACAGACAGTTTAAGGGGATGTTATCTTTACGAATTTAACTATAAATAAGTGTACAGAATGGAGATTCAATTTACTGCCGTTTTTCAACCATATCTGTAGTTAGCGGAATATCCGGAAAAAGAATGCAAACATGAAGAATTATTGGCTGCAAAAAAATGTACAACATGAAAGATACGAAGCACGAATGAGAATAGATTCGCATCAAAGAAGGCATAACCTGCACAATCTCATTCACAATTATACTGCTACATTTTGCTAGAGTATCACATAGGAAAGCAGTTACAGGATCATGTAATTATCAGATTGTGACGACCCCCAACCCCGATAGGACGGTGCAAGGGTAATCTTTAGAATATAACACATAAACAGATAACAACAGAACAGAAATAATTAGATACACCAGATAATGTACAATAGAATACACTGGATAAACATAATCATCAGAGTTACACAGTTTACAGGATCATACTTAGCATAAAATACAGTTCAGCTATATATAAATGTCTACATCGGAAAACAAAACATAATATGTACAACAAGAGCTGAACAGCATAAAAAGAGATAAATGATAGAATCCACCTCCAGCTCCAACTACCCATAAAGAGCCTGCTAAAACCTGAATACAAGGCTGCCCGTGTAGAATAGGGGCACCCGAGTTTGCAAGTGAAACAAACTATGAGTCAGTCATGGGACTGGTATGAGAAATCTACTTAACACATTTTCAAATATGGCTAATCACAGGACCACGTCACTTTCGTGGAACGGGTTTACTCCATTGGATTGCCAGTGCTTTTAAAACAAATAAATCTTTTAAACATCGCAATGCCTTTTATAAAGATGAAGCCATTATAAGACATAGTTCCCATCACACAATGCAACACAAACCGGAGGATAGAGTTTTACCTTATAATGGCCAAATATGCTTGATAGGAGGAAAACAAATCATTTGAAACGTAAATTTTATCGTTTAATTCTTAATCAGACTCCAACCTTAAACTAGTAAGAGAACGATTCCCTAAGTATTAACCCCGAAGGCCGAAACCAACATCAGACCAATACCCAGGAAACCATCCGTCCTAGCTCGTTTCCAGGTAGTTTTTGATTTTAGATACAATCATAAATATCAATCATAGACGGCATGGGTACCATATATCATGTCGCCATATATATATAAGCAAAACTGCACGGTGTCGTATTTGGAAATTGGATTTCCGTCATGAACCAAGGCTAGGGATCGTCCTCACCGCTTCGAGACAATCTAGTCTACCATGTCTCAGGCAAGCGCGTAGGCAACCCTTGGATTGTTAGGGCCGGTCCACCGATGTGGATTATTATGCCTGAACACTACGCCTCCCCGCCCTTTGGGGCGCAAATAAGCCAACAAATGACTCCATCGGCTTCACATAGTCACCGATATATCCGAGGCGCCTCACAACAACAACAACCACAAAGGTGCAAATAATATAAATGTCAACCAGTTTAAGCACTGACACCACCTCTAGCTAGAAAGAAACGCATGTCCTCCCTGAAGCCCTCTCCCATTTCTGGTCCATACCGGGGTGTGAGGCTCGCGAATTTACATTATACAAAAAGCTATGCCACACAGGCAGTGCTTTGATAATCCACCACAAAGCTCTGCTTTTCAACAAAAGTTTTGATCATTGCATCTCAGCATGCCACACAGGCAATTCATGCCATGCAACTGACATCTATCAATCACACAGAATGAAATCCAGTTTCAGACACACAGTTCATTTACAAGCCCGTTCTAGGTCTGAACGAAACCGGAGGATCTTTATTCCTCGCATATCCGTACAATCAACATGTACGTCTGGACGGCTACTACTTCAACCCATTCTAGGTAGCTACTCCTATCATGAGCATCCGTAGCACCCCTCCATTCGACGTGAAGATCATCGGTCCTGCATCGTCTTCATATCTTCGACTTTCAATCGTCAATCTGTTATTTGAAATGAGAACTCGTCCTTTTCAAATAATTCACATATATTTAGAATTTCAAATCAATTCATTTCAATGGTTAAATTATTCGATATCACTAATTCTGTTCTTTAGTGTAATTTTCACGCCAAACACATTCAACCATCAAATATCACATAAACCGAGCAAATTCAGTTTATTTCCATTCCATATCGTTTATAATATTTTATCACGATTTATCGCTATTTTTATTTATTTAAAAATAGCCAATTTATTCAAAACAACGCTTCAGGCCATAACGCGGCTGTGGCGCTGTTTTTCCTCAAATTTGATTTACACATATCTAAAAATCTAACCGTTGGATCTTCACAAGTTTGATATCGTTAGAAAGATCTTTTCAAAACGAATGCAAAAGTTTCATTTTCGGGAAAATCCGACGGTCGGATCTCCCGTACTAATCGTTTGAAATTACGATTTCAAAATACGAACTACAGCATCGTTATTCGATTTGATTTAATTATATATATATATAATCGATTCTGGCACTGTTTTTCTTCAGATTTGAATTAAACATTCCAGACAATCCAACCGTTGGATCTTTACAAAGTTGGTGTCATTGGAAAGATATTTCCAAAGCGAACCCAACAGTTGTGGTTTCGGGAAAATCCGACGGTCGGATCTCCCGTACTAATTGTTTGAAATCACGGTTTCAAAACACGGACTGCATCTTCGTTATTCGATTTATTTTAATTATATATATATATATAATTCTCTTTGATTTCAAAACCTTATCCATTTCATACACTTGATAAAAATGATGTTTTTATCCAACAAACATTTATTTTAACACTTCACTATTTTTAACAATTCATATATATAATAAAATTGTGATTTTTATTGTAAAATGATTTATTTAAAACACGAGTACCATTCAAAACATGAATTTATATTCAACGAATGAATTTCTATTCAACACATAAATGTTCTCTATAGCTCGTATATATAATAGAAATGTGATTTTTATTGTTAAAGCAATTTATTTAAAACACGAGTACCATTCAACACATGAATTTCTATTCAATGGATGAATTTCTATTCAACACATGAATGTTCTCTATAGTTCGTATATATAATAAAAATGTGATTTTTATTGTTAAAGCAATTTATTTAAAATACGAGTACCATTCAACACATGAATTTCTATTCAACGAATGAATTTCTATTCAACACATGAATGTTCTCTATAGTTCGTATATATAATAAAAATGTGATTTTTATTGTAAAACAGTTTATTTCAAAACACGACTATTTTATATAGTTCAAATAGATGGTAAAAATATGATTTTTATTATAAAACAATTTATTTCAAAACATGACTATTTTATATAGTTCGTGTAGATTGTAAAAATATGATTTTTATTATAAAACAATTTATTTCAAACATGAATACCATTCAACACATGAATTTCTATTCAATACACGAATATAGTTTCAACACATGAAAATAATTTTAACACACGAATATTATTGAAAATTCCGGCAGCATAACGGCAGGGTAGTTAAAACCGGGGCCATCACTAGTACGACTCCTCGCTCTACCTTAAAGCCTTGCAGCTTTTGACAATGGGGATTTCATGCATCTAGTTCGCACGCAGGCGGCACGTATATTTTTTTCTTTCCTTTCCACAAACTAATCCTATGTGGTTTGAACTAAATAATTCTCAACCACAAACGGGTATTTTTCAACCATAATTAATCAATTTCAACCACAAAAATTCTAATCAACCATTCGCTATCAACCAATTTTCACACCAATCAAAACCAATAAATATTGTCCATGGTTTGTGGGCGAGGGGCGTATATATATATAAGTATATTTCACTTCTATTCAACACGTATATAATTTTTACAATGCATATATAACTTATACATCGAACGTACAACTTATACAACGCTTATACGTGAGGTGTACAACGCTTATATAACTCATACATCGACTATATAATTTATACATCGTCGTTTTCCATATCGTTTATAATTCAGAAATCTCACATTGGGTTCCACTCCAACAAAAATAGCAAAAAGCTCAGAAAAATATCCGGTCTCTTCTAGAATGTAGAAGACGTCCGCACGAGTCCAATGTCTCTTGTTTCACTGAATTTCGTCAAGAAACGAAAAAGATATGATTTTTACAGTGAAATCAGAAACTGTAGCGCTTTAAACTGCTATTAAATAGTTTAATATAATTAAAGCCATACCTCCACTGTTTTCTTCAAAAATAGGTTTAAAGATTTCTTGTTATCTGTAGCGCGAGGTGACGATCCAGCAGTGCTACCTTGGAGTGCTTGGAGAGGCGCATTGGCGGCTGGTGGAGACGTCAGACTCGGCGGCGGATCTGAAGCATGGCAGCGAGATGAAGTTCGTCACTTTGGGGGTTCGGTTCTCCCCTAATACTCTTCAAAAAAATGCAAATCCTATATGGCTTGCACAAATCTCTACAAAATTGCCCATAGGGCCATTCGATTTTATTTCGTGGATGTGGAGTTTTTGAAGAGAGAAGGTTTTGAGGAAGTTCCACCGCTCGTCTCACGTGTCGGGGAGAGAGAAGGAGGGTATTGGCCAATAATAGATTTTTATTTTATTTATATATTTTTAAATTTCCAAAAATACCCTCTGTCACACACTGTGACGACCCCAAATCCCGTACAGACGGAGACAAGGGTTACCTTTGGAATATAACACAGAAACAGATAATAGCAGAACAGAATTAAATAAATACACCAGATAATGAACAATAGAATATACTGGATAAACGTAATCATCGGAGTTACACAGTATACAGGATCATACTTAGTACAAATACAGTTCAGCTATACATAAATGTCTACAGCGGAAATAAACATAATGTACAATAGGAGCTGAACAACATAAAAAGAGATAAATAATAGAATCCATCTTCAGCTCCAGCTATCCAGAAAGAACCAGCTAAACCTGAATATGAGGCTGCCTGTGTAGAAAAAGGGGCACCCGAGTTTGAAATTGAAACAAACTACGAGTCAGTCATGGGACTGGTATGAGAAATCTACTCAACACATTAATAATATGGCTAATCACAGGACTACGCCACTTTCGTGGAACGGGTTTACTCCATCGGATCGCCAGTGCCTTTAAAACAAATCATTCTTTTAAACATTGCAATGCTTTTTATAAAAATGAAGCCATTATAAGACTCAGTTCCCATCACACAATGCAACGCAAACCGGAGGATAGAGTTTTACCTTATAATGGCCAAAATATGCTTGATACGAATAAAACAAAAGCCTTTGATATTAATACTAGTGTTTATATATTTCAAAAACAATTTCGAATCATAACTATCAATCATAGACGACAAGAGCGTCCCATGCCACTATGTCACCAAATATAGGTATACAATCAAAGTCGCACAGTCACGTATTTGGGAATTGGATTTTCGTCATGAACCGAGGCAAGGGATCGTCCTCACCGAATTCGAGATGCTCTAACCCCCCCCTCAGGATTAGCCGCAACTTCCCCTTGGATCATCAGGGTCGGTCCGCCGATGTGGATTATTATGCCTGAACACTGCGTTTCCCCGCCCTATGGGGCGTAACCGAGCCAACGAATGGCTCCTTCGGCTTCACATAGTCACCGGTATATCCGAAGCACCTCGCAACAGCAACAACCACATAAGTAAAATGTCAGGCCGTGTAAAAACACTGACACAACTCCTAGCTAGAAAGAAACGCATGCCCTCCCTGAGGTCCTTCTCCCGTTTCTGGTACATACCGGGGTGTGAGACTCGCGAATTCACATTATACACAAAGCTACGCCACACAGGCGGGGCTTTGATCATCACCACAAGACTTTTCTTTTCAACAGAAGCCTTGATCATTTGCCACTTAGGCATGCCACACTAGCAATTCATGCCATGCGACTGATGTCCAACGATATACAACCTCTGAGCTCGTGCGTTTCAGAGAAGGTCGTTAAGCAAAAGAATAAATTCTGCGCCACCAAACAGATGTATATTTAATAGAGATCAATCAACATAGAATAAAATCCAATGTCAGACACACAGTCCATTTGCAAGTCCGTTCTGGGTCTGAACGAAACCGGAGGCACTAAATACATCGCATATTCATCGATTCCCACGTACGTCTGGACGATCACCACTCATTATCCATATTTCGGGATGCCTCCCAATCAGGACCTCAATTACCATCCAAACGAGGTGAAGATCGGTCTTCAACCACCGTCTTCATCTTCGACTTCTTATCGTCGATTCAATTATTCAGAATGGGATAAACCCGGTCTTTCTGAGCAACTCGCGTATATAATAAACAAGTGTAACACTAACATACATACGCATCATTTCAATTCATTAGTCACTAACCGTCAATCAGTAAGAGAACGATTTCCCAAATATTAACCCCGAAGGCCGAAACCAACATCAGATCAACACCCAGGAAACCATTCGACTTAGCCAACCTTCAGTTAATTTCTAAATTTCACATCCATATCATTTATAATATTTTATAATGATTTATCGCTATTTTTATTTATTTTTAAATAGCCAATTTATTTAAAACGACGCTTCGGGCTATAACGCGGTCGTGGGGCTGTTTTTCTTCAGATTTGATTTACACATATCTGAAAATCTAACCGTTGGATCTTCACAAAATTTACATCATTAGAACGATCTTTTCAAAATGAATCCAACGGTTCCAGTTTCGGGAAAATCCGACGGTCGGATCTCCCGGTATAATCGTTTGAAGTTTCGATTTCAAAATACGAACTGCAGTGTCGTTATTCGATTGAATATAATTATATTTATATATATATATAAATATAATCGATTATGGCGCTGTTTTTCTTTATATTTGAATTAAAAATTCCAGACAATCCAACCGTTAGATTTTTACAAAGTTGGCGCCGTTGGAAAAATATTTCCAAAGCGAACCCAACGGTTGCGATTTCTGGAAAATCCGATGGTCGGATGTCCCGGTATAATCGTTTGAAATCACGGTTTCAAAATACGAACTGCAGCGTCGTTATTCGATATATTTTAATTCTCTCTCTCTCTATATATATATATATATATATATATATATATATATATATATATCGATTCTTCGATTCCAAAACTATATTCTTTTCATACATTTGATAAAAATGATATTTTTATCTAACTGTCTTCTATTTCAACACTTCACTATATTTAACAATTCATGTATATAATAAAAATGTTATTTTTAATGTAAAACAATTTATTTCAAAACACGATTATTTTATATACTTCATATAGGTGATAAAAATAGGATTTTTATTAAAAAAACAATTTCTTTCAAAATATGAATACCATTCAACACATGAATTTCAATTCAACGAATGAATTTTGATTCAACACATGAAGGTTTTCTATAGTTTGTATATACAGATAAAAAGGTGATTTTTATATTTAAAACACGAATACCATTCAACACATGAATTTCAATTCAACAAATGAATATTGAATCAACACATGAAGGTTTTCCATGGTTTCTATATATAGATAAAAATGTGATTTTTATATTTAAAACACGAATACCATTCAACACATGAAGTTCAATTCAACGAATGAATATCGGTTCAACACATGAAGGTTTTCTATGGATTCTATATATAGATAAAAATGTGATTTTTATATTTAAAACATGAATACAATTCAACACATGAGTTTCAATTCAACGAATGAATATCGATTCAACACATGAAGGTTTTCTATTCAACGAATAAATATAGTTTCCACAAATGAAAATAATTCAAACACATGAATATTATTCAAAATTTCGGCAGCATAATGGCAGGGTAGTTAAAACCGGGACCGTCCCTAGTACGACTCCTCGCTCTACCTTAAAACCTCGCGGTTTTTGACAATGGGGAATCATGCATCTAGTTCGCACGCAAGCGGCATGTATATTCATTTCATTTCCACAAACTAATCCTATGTTGTTTCAACCAAATATTTTTCAACCACAAATGGGTATTTTTCAACCACAATCAATCAATATCAACCACAAACAATCTCAATCAACCATTCGCTATCAATCAATTTTCACACCAATCGCAACCAATAAATATCGTCCATGGTTTGTGGATGAGGGGCGTATATATACATATACATATATATATATATATATATATATATATAGCATTTCACTTCTATTTCAACGCATATATAATTTTTTACAACGCATATACAACTTATACATCGAACGTATAACTTATACAATGCTTATACAAGAGGTGTACAACGCTTATATAACTCATACATCGACTATATAATTTATACATCGTCGTTTTCCATATCGTTTATAAATTAGAAATCTCACATTGGGTTCCACTCCACCAAAAATAGCAGAAGGCTCAGAAAAATATGCGGTCTCTTCTAAAATGTAGAAGACGTCCACACGGTCACGATGTTTCCTGTTTCATCCAATTTCGTCAAGAAACAAAAAAGATATGATTTTTCAAAGTTCAGATGTAATAAAGGACCCACCTTTCACGATGGTTCAAAACTAGGTTTTGATCTTTCGATCAAACTGTTGTGCGATAGGAAAATCGGCTCACACAGCGTCGAAGAGCTTCGAACCACCTTCCCGGCGCCGGTGGTCTCGCTCAGTTCGGTGGCGCCATAAAGGCTCGGAGGCGCTCCGAAGTCACTGACTTTGAGGACTCGTATCTCCCTCCTCACTTGATGATAACTAACAAACCTTAGATGGATTTAAAGAGGAGACGAAGAGCTTTGAAATGAATCAAGAATCACTCGATTTTATTGTGAAACGAGGGAGAAATCGAAGAGAGAAGGTGGCGACCTGCCTTCCGTCGCGCGCAGTACCAATCGGGGAGAGAGAGAAAAATAACTGGCCAATGAGATAAATTTTTTATATTTATAAATTTTTAATTTTCGAAAATACCCCCTTTCACACACGAACACCAATCCAAACCCAACGACTGTCGTCCCTAGCGTTTTACCCCCATTCCGAACACAATAGGACATGTTTCGTAGGCCCATTTGACTGTTTCAATCAGATTTCCTTCAAATTCAAATATAAAACATTCAATATTCGATTTGAACGTGCATTTCAATTTGCCAGGGCCACAAACTGATTCGAAAAATTCCAGAAAAATAAATCTGGCTATTTTTTGACGATAAGGTCCCAACAAAACTAGTTTCGTCGAATTCTGAGACCGTTTGCAAAAAGGCCCATTTCTGGTCGATCCAATTTAACTGTAATTGATCAAAACACATTTTCCTTTGCCACGTTCACATACTAGCTTCAAAAATTATGAAATTTGGAACCTAGTAATAACTTCACATCCTGGATCTAACAAAAGTGGTTTCGTCGAATTCCGAGGACGTATGCAAAATGGCCAATTTCCCGGGCTATATAAATTCCATAGCGACCTTTCTGAAAATTCATTTGGCCAAAACTTTTGCTTTCCGCTATGAAACTTCGATTTTTCAGATTCATTAGAAAGGTATTCACTAACAGATTTAAATATTTTTGGTTTCACTCAAATCTGTTTTGTTTTGCACCCAGTACAGTCCGACAAAGTTTGAATTCAATTTTTGAAACTACAGCGCCATTTCATGCCTTGTTTATAATTAGAATTAATTATATTCATTTTTCATTGTCGATTCAAACTCACTTTTCTTCGCTATTATTTAAAATATTTATTTTAAATATTTAAAATCCATTATTTTAGCCAATTCAAAAATTTTAAATTGGTTCAGATTTTCAGGGTCGTTACAATCTCCCCCACTTAAAACTTTTCGTTCCCGAAAAGGAACAAAGTCGAAAGTGGTTTGATTGATCAACTCAACGTTCAATCCGGCTTCCATTCTCCAACTTTTCAGTTTCTGAGAATTTTCAAATTCTTCAAAAATTTGGCTAACACCCGGAATTTTCGAAAATTTTCGCCATAACCTCCTTTGTACGGGGAGAGGTTTGGAAATTTATTGGGCTATATTAGGTACCCAATAAATCCTAATAAGCATTCACATATTTATAGTGATATATTCTAGTATTTACAGGGGAGCGTGTATAGATAATAACTCCAGAGAATAAATTCTCGTCACCCTGTCAAAGCCTGAGGGAGTGTGTACTATAAATGATCCAAAGGATAAATCCTCGTCACCTCGTCCCGTGTTGGAAATAAATAGTCCATGTGCCGTATCTAATAACTAGAGAGACGTGGTTATTGTCAACTCCAGACCCGTGTGGGGTTTTTATTAATCTGGCAATTTAATCGTTACAATTTAAATAGTCCATATCAGTCATCAGTTCAACCTGTAAAATATAGTCATCGCCATACAAGCCTCTCGCTCGTTTGGTAAATCTTCCACTTCGTCACACAAGCTCCAAATGCTTATGTGGTATATGATGAAGTATGCATATCTTCAAGAAGTATGCCATGTAGTGTAGTTCAAAATTAATTGTTACTATCCTATGGCGATATTTATTATTTCACACAAACAACCAGCACTCCGCATCCAATGGCATTCATAGGAGTTGATATAATAATATTTCGCATCCAACTCATTAAGGTTTACCTATTTGTCGGGCACGAAAATAAAATGTTTACTCAACAGCTATCCAATTTCCTGTTCAAACATATATATGCACATGTATATATTTCTATCTATTTTCTAATCAGTTCAATGTGTGATATAATCGAATAAATTCTACCATTCATTCTATTATTGATTAAATTAACTATCATTTCTATAATTTAATTAATCCAATTCTAATATCACACAACACAAACCACAATTAAATTGTTTTTAACTTGTCAAAAATATACTAATCAATTTCTATACTCTTTTAAAATCATTCAGACTATAGAATTAAAAGTGCATATCCATGGAAAGATAATAACAAAAGAGTAGAGAACCAATTGGTAATGCAAAGTATGGCAAATGTACCTTGCACCGGAGTCAATTAGAGATATCCACTCGGCATCTAGGATAGGCTTTCTGAATGCTCTCCTCAATTTCCCAAGTACAATCTCGCGGATCACCACTCCATTGCACTTTGACTAAGTGAACCTTCATGTTCCTCAGCTCTTTGGTTTCTTTGCTGATAATCTTGAGCGGCTCTCTTCTCATAGCTAGTTCTGGAGTAATTTCAATATCCTGCTGAGCTGCTTCTTCCACGATCAAGTCTGGATCATGAACGTGCTTTCGAAGTTGAGATATGTGAAATACATCATGTAACACCCCACGTCCATTAATGTCACTCACAAGGGGAATGCATTAACTTCCATGGAGGTTATAAGTGAATATAGAACAGTAAAATTTCAACAAGACAGATATAAGATAGTACTTGGAAATTAAAAAAACTTTATTTTATTGCAGCAGAAGTCAAAACATGTTTGATTACATCTTAATACCATAAATCAGAGTCAAGTACAATATCCATCTTGATAAAACAAATACATAATCCCATTACATAAATAGCCATTAAAGAAGATAACAAGCTGGACTTTACTTCAGCAGTCCTAGCTTTCCAAGGGATAAGCAATCCAATCAGGCTCCACTAGAATTGGGCCCAACCTGAGGACCTGAAGGGAGAAAAAAATGGAAAAGAGGGGGTCAGACATAAAGTCTGGCAAGTATGATAATTCTACAATACTATCATCAAAATAACTAGACTAAGGCATAAGCTGGAAAACAAGGAAATGTCTATGAAAGAGTAGATAAAGGACATAGACAATCACTAAAGGCAACGATATAGGTGCCCCTAATTTCTAAAGGATAAACTCTATACTGCAGCACACTGGTCTGCTAACACTAATGCTACCGGCGCTTGCTAATCAATATAGGATAATTACTATACTCTACTGTACTGTACCGTTCTGTACTGTACTAACACTAACTGCACCCCTACTAGTCACTTTGATCCCTAAATAGAATGATGATAGCTTCGTGTACTACTAGATGTACCCACTATCCTCCACGTTTGACTGTGTATCTCTAGTTGCTACCCTAGGTACCCAACGTGTACCTATCCCTACTAGACGTACCCCCTTAATAATGGTAATTCCACGTACTCTTAGCTGACGTCATAGGTGTCGTCTGCCCCTATCTCCACTAGGTGTACCCTTTTAATACTTAATTAATAATGGTAGCTTCGTGTACTACTACGTGTACCCACTACCCTGCCCCATTCGATCGGCTCCCTAACTCGTAGATACCCGTGCTGGCCCCACAGTGGGGTGTATCACTCCCCTAAAGTGGCAACCCGATACAACTTAAGGATGCACGGCTTATACCTACACGATGCAACAAAGTCTTACCTACCAGCCCGGGTCCACTCACGCATATGAACCCGTTGGACTTGCGTTGCCACCGCTAACCCGTTTTGGCCTCTTATAGTCAAGCCCAGTATGCGTGTCCCGTCCTCGACTTGGGTCGAGCTCACAAAGATACGTTTGGGATACTGGTTGAAATGGGTCTCCCACCAAGCTTCCCACCTAGGCTTGGTCCCCTCTAACACATTCCACTTAACCCCCTTCATGTCCACTTAAATGTTTTAACCTTAAGGGTTTCTATTAGTAATTCCACATGCCACCCAAGGTACCCACTTAACCCATATGTCCCACTTACATATTTAATTTGGTTAAGTGTTACTAATCGTATTTTCTCATGCCACCCAAGGCACCTACTAAACCCTCTTCTTAGTCATGTTCATTTGCATGTGTGTTTGGTTAAGTCTTACTAATCGTATTTCAAATGCCACTAAAGGCAACCACTAGATTCCTCATGCCACCGAAAGCACCCACTAGATTCCCATGTCCCACCACATGTTTTCTTTCTAAATTCAAGACCATCCCGTTCATTGGGTCAGTTAGGGATAGCCAGGGAGGGCAGGAAACTTGTTTTCCAAACCCAAGCCTAGACACTATCCTCTCTGTCACCCTAGAACCTTCTGGTGTATGTAGATAGAAAGAATGTTAATTATCTTAAGTGATTAATTAATTAATTAATCTTTCCCAAATTTGAATTAACTTCCCTATCCAAATTAATAATTTATTCAAAATTTAATGATGTCCATAATTGACTCAATTATGTCCATCCATTTATGGTATGATAAATCATACCCTTTTTCACCACAAATTCATTATATGCCATTAAAGGCATTTTATACCAATTTCTCAATCCCTATTCAAATTCAAATTAATCCATAATTAACTTATGACCATTTCTACACATTAATTTTTCAATTAATGTCTTAATTCCATTTTTCGCCTTTTAAGGCAATTCACATATCTCAAATTTGTTATATGCCTTTTTAAGGTTATTTCGTGCAAGTTCTCAATATTAATTCTTTTAATATCACCCCTATCCCACGTTGTACGTTCATATGTTAAACGTAAAATATACGTTAGACTCGAATAGTCTAACTCATAGCACAAAGATAAATTATCACAACAACAACATATATGTATATGACTAAAATAGATCTACTCATAAAAAGGGGTGAAACTTGCATATGTGATAGAGGTCCAACACTTAAACTTGCATAGGCTAATACTATAACTTGCATAAGCTACACATGTTAAAGGTATCAACTTGTTTGGTTAAATGTCACAGTCTACATAATATAACCCAAATTCATGTATAAACTTGCAACATAATGGTGGTGTGAACTAGTATAGAACTCACACATGCCATGGATCTAATTTTAGATCTAAAATAAGTGTCATGAAACCTACACAATTTTTATTAATCAGTGCCAAAACTTGCATAGGTACATGTATGATTCATCATAGCCCAAACATATATAATATCATGATTTGACTAACATGAACTAACCAACATGGATACTAACATCGTGACTATGTAACATACGTGACATCATTTACAACATATCATCATCTAACTTAATAACATAGGTTCATGTATATGGGTACATCTAACTTAATAGACAAATTCCCATAATCAAGATCCAGGGATAATCATGTATATAGGTACATCTAACTCAATAGACAAATTCCCATTATCAAAATCCAAGGATAATTAAGAATCATGTATATGAGTACATCTAACTTAATAGACAAATTCCCATAATCATGATCCATTTAATTTTTATAAAAAAAAAATAAACTTTAAAACATGATCCAATTTGCATAAATAACAACATCATGATTTTTCAACTTGTACGATTCAACACAACTTAACATGATATCATAATCATATAACTTATGGATTTCCAACATATGTGTTAACATGAGATCTACAACATATATAAGATTTATGACATAACATAGCATGATTCACACATAGCATAGCATGATAGCATAACAGAGCATAGCATGATTTTCATCATAGCATAACAAAACATTTAGAACATACATGATAACATAAGATTTTACAATAACATATATGACAATTCACATCATTTTCTTATGTTCCATTTACATCTTAATCAAATTAGTTTGCTAATAATCTTGTGAGAATCATCATACTCACAATTTAAGAAGAAAGAGAGAGTCTAGATTGCTTTTAGAATTGATTAGAATTGGATTAGATTAGCTTTCTTCTACTTTGATTTGTTGCGGCTACTCGGAGTTCCATGGCGACGGCATGACGGCGGCTTCTCTAATTTTTCATATGAATTAGAATGAGAGACTACCCACTTATTTAATGAATTTAGGATTCATTTAGGCCATTAGATTTAACCTAGAAATAACCGCAGCCGTTCAGACAAGATGGGGTTTATCTTATTGACTCAGCAATGAGTCAGAAGTGACTCAGCAAACACTCAGCAAATTAATAAACTTCTATTCATGTTTACATTAACTGCCCATATATATATAAATATATATATACACACACGCACCTATTCATGAATTCAAATAATGCAAATTAATTGCTTGCCTGAAAAAAAAGGAAATCGAGCATATAATTTAATTTCCCCTTTTTTTTTCTCTACTTTCCTTGCAACATGCAAAATCAATGCATAACGAAGTTACCTACATACATACATATCTACTTATGCATAAATCTTTCCCTCCAAATAAATTGACTGTATTTATCTTCTCAATTATATATATATATATACATACATATATATATTCAATATATATATATATATTTAATTTTTTTTTAAACCGCGTTCACACTAAGCCGCTTTTTAGCCATTCCCCTAAAACAAAAATATGGCGTTGGCGGGGATCGAACTCTGCACCTCTTGTATGCAAGTCACATGTTCCAACCAAATGAGCTATTATGTCTTTTGCTTACAATTCTTAGAACAATGCTAAACATTATTCTTTTCTCATTCCTCTTTTTCCATGTTTTGCTGCAATATTTAATTTAAGGATATCTTTTTCATACGGAGTCCAATTTACGCAAACTCGGACTCTATCTCAAGCAGAATTCCGAGACGAATGCAAAGATGCAACCCGTTTCACCTAATTATTTTTCTAAAAATTAATTATATCTTGATTTTTTTTTAAGTTCACAGAAAATACGGGGTGTTACATTCTCCCCTCCTTAATGGATTTCGTCCCCGAAATCTTCGAGTTAGGAAGAATGTGTCCTACCAGCCAATCATCCATCTACTCAACCATCAGGCACAGGCATCCATTGTCCTTAAGAGACTTCTAATGCTTTCATGTTTATATGCATAGTGTGTGTACATGTCCTTATCCAATGCAAAAATCAGGCGGTCTACTGATTCAGTTGACCTCCTTAATGCGAACCATGATAGTGCCATGCGTCCATTATGTATGAAAAGATTCCTAATGATACATATTATTTCTATATGCGTGCACAACCATTCACCTTAATGCAGCATCCATATGATAGTACAACCACTATTCATTCATTAATTTAAATATGCACACATATTTATATGCAATATGAGAGTGACTGAGCCGATCTAGTGCCTAAAGTGTGTGTATATGCATCCACGAGCAACCACTAGCAAACACTTGCATCCACTTGCATCCATCAAACATAACATGTCTCAAACACATGTTTTAACCATAGGACTACCCTTCTAAAGGTCAAAGACTTAAACGAGAGGATATACTAAAGATAGGACAAGTATAAGCTAAGCGATAAAGGAGAATCTAAAAGACATAACCCCAAAAAGGAAGGGGTACAACAAACGAATCTTCTCTTTCGTCTCCCAAGTAGCGTATCCTTGATCTTCTTCCCATTGCACTTTGACTAGCTTGACCTCTCAGTTTCTCAACTTCTTAATTTCCGACCCAAGAATGCATGTAGGAGCTAGTCTGATCGTGGCATCTCGCTCTACTTCCACTTCCTTAAGCGTGTTCGGCTCCACCACTTTCACCGTATCATGTAAACACTTCCTCAAACTTTCGTCCCGTAATACACAAAGTCTACCGTCCCTACACAACCAACCCTTATCATCTAGGTATACCTATTTAAGATGAGCTTCTCTACTAACTCCACCACTGCAGGTCATCTCGCTATGCATCTTCAACCCATCCTAAAAGCGTAGGTCCGACCTCAACGGACGTTAGCGAACCAAGTACAAAATCAATGGATGGTCTAAAGTCAATGGAAGAGATAAACTCTAAGCTACGCTGCTCAACAGAAAAAGGACTCAATGCCGATCCTTTCCTACTTAAGGCATCCACCACAACGTTACCCTTTGCAAGGGGTATATGCTATCTCGAAATCGCAGGACGTCAAGAACTTCATCCACCTTTGCTGCCTCCAGTTCAGATCTTTCTGAGAGAACAAAACTTTAGCGACTTATGGTCTGTAAGCAGCTCAAACTTCCGCCAAGACTTGAGCGCAAAAGCTATGGCAGACAATCCTAAGTCGTGGGTAGGGCAATTCCTCTCATGGACATTCGATAGTCTTCCTCCATAACACATCACCCTTCCCCAGAGGCTTCCCTAAGATGTAGGGCATGCTCTTCTCCGCTTCTAGAGAAAACCAGGATATTATTCCATGCAAAATTTGTCACAACTGTCCATCTCTCACGCAGACCATCCTAGTAGAACTCGACATCCCCCAAGTGCAAGCCCCAAAGGCCTAAACCAATATCAGACAAACACCCAAGGGATACCTCCTTCGAATTCAGATGACATACATGAGATGATACTAGTAAAACGGCAAAATAACTGAGCACTTAACGGACTCTGGCTGTCCTTGCCAATCTTGCTCCAAAACCATCATTGCTCACATAACTTGCTTTGAACTATCCACTAGGCACACACGAAGACTTACTTCGCGCCTCTAGGTAAACCCCGCTCTACATCGAAGACATCACCATACTCACGGACCACACAAACAGATCCCAAATCATCGTTGGATACATCAGAAGATTCTAGGCAACTAAGCATCACTAAACTCCTATGGTCACAAGAAATATGAGGGTCTTTCCATAACGAACCAATAGTCTAACTACCCTCCTTCCCCAATCTAGGATGGCACCACGCCTGGCTAGCCAATCCATCCCTAGAATCAAACTATAGACCATGAAACCAAGAATGAAGGCGCTGCATTCAAACCTAACGCCCAAGATAGACACTCTCAAATCCCGACAAACCATTGAAGGATGAGCCGAACCACCAACAGGATTTGAGACTAGGATGGGATCCTTAACTAGACTAGTATTTAGGTGCAGTGTTTCAACTAACGAAGCAGATATTAACGAGTATGAGGCGCCAGAATCAAACAAGGTTCGAACAGGATGATAAAGAAAACCAAATTTCAACCTAGACGGTCCTACCCCCATCAGGTATACCAGCCGTGAGGGAATACAACAACCCTCCAGAAGATCCTGTACTTTATTCTTGCCTCTTTGGACAATCCTAATAAGGTGTCCTATTTCTCCAAAACAACTAGCCTTCTTCTTCACATTCTCCATTCATGAACTCCCACCAAGATGAGGTTTCGTCCTTTATTAACCTAGCAGCTATTTGAACCTTCCTCCCATCGTCCATCTTAAAGGTTCCCACAACCTTCCACCTCCTTGGACTAACTTCTAGCCCGACAAACGTCTAAGTCCCTTGAAGTGGTTCTTCCGTCCTTCGTACGGAAGTCCTTATTTATCTTAGAAAAAGCATCTATACGCGGAGGGGAAATTCAAAAAGAGAAAGAGGAAGAGATTCAAAACGGAGAATCAAAGGAAGGATATATGGCTCTTGGGGATTATGTTCTCAAAATAAACCTTTCTTTCAAAAATACTCTTCTACAAACATATTTTTGAAAGTATTCTTTATAAAAATACTTTTGAAAAATAGTTTTTCAAAATATCTTATCTGTTCTGGTAACCTTAAGCTCTGATACCACGTGTAACACCCCACGTCCATTAATGTCACTCACAAGGGGAATGCATTAACTTCCATGGAGGTTATAAGTGAATATAGAACAGTAAAATTTCAACAAGACATATATAAGATAGTACTTGGAAATTAAAAAAACTTTATTTTATTGCAGCAGAAGTCAAAACATGTTTGATTACATCTTAATACCATAAATCAGAGTCAAGTACAATATCCATCTTGATAAAACAAATACATAATCCCATTACATAAATAGCCATTAAAGAAGATAACAAGCTGGACTTTACTTCAGCAGTCTTAGCTTTCCAAGGGATAAGCAATCCAATCAGGCTCCACTAGAACTGGGCCCAACCTGAGGACCTGATTGGAGAAAAAAAAGGAAAAGAGGGGGTCAGACATAAAGTCTGGCGAGTATGATAATTCTACAATACTATTATCAAAATAACTAGACTAACGCATAAGCTGGAAAACAAGGAAATGTCTATGAAAGAGTAGATAAAGGACATAGACAATCACTAAAGGCAACGTTATAGGTGCCCCTAATTTCTAAAGGATAAACTCTATACTGCACCACACTGGTCTGCTAACACTAATGCTACTGGCGCTTGCTAATCAATATAGGATAATTACTATACTCTACTGTACTGTACCGTTCTGTACTGTACTAACACTAACTACACCCCTACTAGTCACTTTGATCCCTAAATAGAATGATGATAGCTTCGTGTACTACTAGATGTACCCACTATCCTCCACGTTTGACTGTGTATCTCTAGTTGCTACCCTAGGTACCCAACGTGTACCTATCCCTACTAGACGTACCCCCTTAATAATGGTAATTCCACGTACTCCTAGCTGATGTCATAGGTGCCGTCTGCCCCTATCTCCACTAGGTGTACCCTTTTAATACTTAATTAATAATGGTAGCTTCGTGTACTACTAGGTGTACCCACTACCCTACCCCATTCGATCGGCTCCCTAACTCGTAGATACCCGTGCTGGACCCACAGTGGGGTGTATCACTCCCCTAAAGTGGCAACCCGATACAACTTAAGGACGCATGGCTTATACCTACACGATGCAACAACGTCTTACCTACCAGCCCGGGTCCACTCATGCATATGAACCCGTTGGACTTGCGTTGCTACCGCTAACCCGTTTTGGCCTCTTATATTCAAGCCCAGTATGCGTGTCCCGTCCTCGACTTGGGTCGAGCTCACAAAGATACATTTGGGATACTGGTTGAAATGGGCCTCCCACCAAGCTTCCCACCTAGGCTTGGTCCCCTCTAACACATTCACTTAACCCCCTTCATGTCCACTAACATGTTTTAAATTTGGTTAAGGGTTTCTATTAGTAATTCCACATGCCACCCAAGGCACCCACTTAACCCCTATGTCCCACTTACATATTTAATTTGGTTAAGTGTTACTAATCGTATTTTCTCATGCCACCCAAGGCACCTACTTAACCCTCCTCTTAGTCATGTTCATTTGCATGTGTGTTTGGTTAAGTCTTACTAATCGTATTTCAAATGCCACTAAAGGCAACCACTAGATTCCTTATGCCACTCAAAGCACCCACTAGATTCCCATGTCCCACCACATGTTTTCTTTCTAAATTCAAGACCATCCCGTTCATTGGGTCAGTTAGGGATAGCCAGGGAGGGCAGGAAACTTGTTTTCCAAACCCAAGCCTAGACACTGTCCTCTCTGTCACCCTAGAACCTTCTGGTGTATGTAGATAGAAAGAATGTTAATTATCTTAAGTGATTAATTAATTAATTAATCTTTCCCAAATTTGAATTAACTTCCCTATCCAAATTAATAATTTATTCAAAATTTAATGATGTCCATAATTGACTCAATTATGTCCATCCATTTATGGTATGATAAATCATACCCTTTTCACCACAAATTCATTATATGCCATTAAAGGCATTTTATACCAATTTCTCAATCCCTATTCAAATTCAAATTAATCCATAATTAACTTATGACCATTTCTACACATTAATTTTCCAATTAATGTCATAATTCCATTTTTCGCCTTTTAAGGCAATTCACATATCTCAAATTTGTTATATGCCTTTTTAAGGTTATTTCGTGCAAATTCTCAATATTAATTCTTTTAATATCACCCCTATCCCACGTTGTACGTTCATACGTTAAACGTAAAATATACGTTAGACTTGAATAGTCTAACTCATAGCACAAAGATAAATTATCACAACAACAACATATATGTATATGACTAAAATAGATCTACTCATAAAAAGGGGTGAAACTTGCATATGTGATAGAGGTCCAACGCTTAAACTTGCATAGGCTAAGACTATAACTTGCATAAGCTACACATGTTAAAGGTGTCAGCTTGTTTGGTTAAATGTCACAGTCTACATAATATAACCCAAATTCATGTATAAACTTGCAACATAATGGTGGTGTGAACTAGTATAGAACTCACACATGTCATGGATCTAATTTTAGATCTAAAATAAGTGTCATGAAACCTACACAATTTTTATTAATCAGTGCCAAAACTTGCATAGGTACATGTATGAATCATTATAGCCCAAACATATATAATATCATGATTTGACTAACATGAACTAACCAACATGGATACTAACATCGTGACTATGTAACGTATGTGACATCATTTACAACATATCATCATCTAACTTAATAATATAGGTTCATGTATATGGGTAAATCTAACTTAATAGACAAAATCCCATAATCAAGATCCAGGGATAATCATGTATATGGGTACATCTAACTCAATAGACAAATTCCCATTATCAAAATCCAAGGATAATTAAGAATCATGTATATGGGTACGTCTAACTTAATAGACAAATTCCCATAATCATGATACATTTAATTTTTAGAAAAAAAAACATAAACTTTAAAACATGATCCAATTTGCTTAAATAACAACATCATGATTTTTCAACTTGTACGATTCAACACAACTTAACATGATATCATAATCATATAACTCATGGATTTCCAACATATGTGTTAACATGAGATCTACAGCATATATAAGATTTATGACATAACATAGCATGATTTACACATAGCATAGCATGATAGCATAACATAGCATAGCATGATTTTCATCATAGCATAACAAAACATTTAGAACATACATGATAACATAAGATTTTACAATAACATATATGACAATTCACATCATTTTCTTATGTTCCATTTACATCTTAAGCAAATTAGTTTGCTAATAATCTTGTGAGAATCATCATACTCACAATTTAAGAAGAAAGAGAGAGTCTAGATTGCTTTTAGAATTGATTAGAATTGGATTAGATTAGCTTTCTTCTACTTTGATTTGCTGCGGCTACTCGGAGTTCCATGGCGACGGCATGACGGCGGCTTCTCTAATTTTTCATATGAATTAGAATGAGAGACTACCCACTTATTTAATGAATTTAGGATTCATTTAGGCCATTAGATTTAACCTAGAAATAACCGCAGCCGTTCAGACAAGATGGGGTTTATCTTATTGACTCAGCAATGAGTCAGAAGTGACTCAGCAAACACTCAGCAAATTAATAAACTTCTATTCATGTTTACATTAACTGCCCATATATATAAATATATATATATATACACACGCACCTATTCATGAATTCAAATAATGCAAATTAATTGCTTGCCTGAAAAAAAAGGAAATCGAGCATATAATTTAATCTCCCCTTTTTTTTTCTCTACTTTCCTTGCAACATGCAAAATCAATGCATAACAAAGTTACCTACATACATACATATCTACTTATGCATAAATCTTTCCCTCCAAATAAATTGACTGTATTTACCTTCTCAATTATATATATATATATATACATATACATATACATATACATATATTCAATATATATATATATATATATATATATATATTTTAAACCGTGTTCACACTAAGCCGCTTTTTAGCCATTCCCTTAAAACAAAAATATGGCGTTGGCGGGGATCGAACTCTGCACCTCTTGTATGCAAGTCACATGTTCCAACCAAATGAGCTATTATGTCTTTTGCTTACAATTCTTAGAACAATGCTAAACATTATTCTTTTCTCATTCCTATTTTTCCATGTTTTGCTGCAATATTTAATTTAAGGATATCTTTTTCATACGGAGTCCAATTTACGCAAACTCGGACTCTATCTCAAGCAGAATTCCGAGATGAACGCAACGGCGCAACCCGTTTCACCTAATTTTTTTTCTAAAAATTAATTATATCTTGATTTTTTTTTAAGTTCATAGAAAATACGGGGTGTTACACATCATGAACTCTAGGAAACCAATCCGGCAGTTTAACCCTATAAGCGAGAGTTCCGATCCGTTCCAGAATAGGAAACGGACGAATGAATTTGGGCGCCAATTTCCCTGTTTTACCGAACTGGATTACTCCTCTCATCGGCGATACTTTCAAATATACATAGTCGCCAACAGCAAACGATATATCTCTTCTACTTCTATCGGCATAGCTCTTTTGTCAGCTTTGAGCAGCCAGTAATCGTTTCTTAATAAAATCGACTTTGTCGGCAGCTTCTCGGATCATGTCTGGCCCCAATACAAGTCTATTACCGGGTTCGACCCAACAAGCAGGAGATCGACACGGTCTACCATATAATGCTTCGAATGGTGACATTGTCAGACTCGCCTGGTAGCTATTATTAGAAGAGAATTCAGCCAAATGTAGATGGTCTTCCCATGATCCACCGAAATCTAGAACACAAGCCCGCAATAGATCTTCTAAAATACGATTCACCCTCTCAGTCTGACCATCTGTCTGAGGATGATAAGTGGTGCTTAGATTCAGCTTTGTTCCCAGTTCTACTTGAAACGCCTCCCAGAATTTGCTAGTAAATATTGTATCTCTATCACTGACTATACTGAGCGGCACTCCATGTAGTCTAACTATTTCCCTGAAATTTATCTGCGCCAGACTCTGAGCAGTTCTATTTGATCTGACAGGTATGAAATGGGAGGTCTTCGTGAAGCGATCTACGATCACCCAAATACTGTCATTCCCTTTTCTGGTTCTGGGCAGACCATCAATGAAGTCCATGGAAATGTGTTCCCACTTGCAGCCTGGAACGTCCAGCGGTTGTAACAATCCAGCCAGTTTCTGTTGGTCGCTTTCGACTAGCTGGCAAGTAGGGCATCGGCTAACATATATCGAGATGTCTCTTTTTAATGACTTCCACCAGAATGTTCGCTTGATATCGTTATACATTTTACTAACACCCGGATGGATACTGAGCTTAGATTTGTGGCATTCATCAAGCACATCTCTTCTGAGTTCAGGAATTTCTAGAACACAAATTCGTCCTTCTAACCTCAGAATCCCTTCGCTGTCGAGCTGGAAATCCGAAGCATTGCCTTCACGAATTCACTGACTCATTCCTTTGATAAATTGGTCTTCTTTTTGGAGAGCCGATATCTTGTCAACCAACGAAGTCACAATGATAAAACTGGCGATCATTTCATTCTGCTACTCATATTAGGATATTACTGATCCTATCTATAATGAGTTACTCGTCCTAGAACACTACAGGTTCTATTTCTGACGAGTTCGTTAATATGTTATATTCCAGAACTAAGCTTAACCAAAGCTCTGATACCACGTTGTGACGACCCCAAATCCCGTACAGACGGAGACAAGGGTTATCTTTGGAATATAACATAGAAACAGATAATAGAAGAACAGAATTAAATAAATGCACCAGATAATGAACAATAGAATATACTGGATAAACGTAATCATCAGAGTTACACAGTATACAGGATCATACTTAGTACAAATACAGTTCAGCTATACATAAATGTCTACAGCGGAAATAAACATAATGTACAATAGGAGCTGAACTGCATAAAAAGAGATAAATAATAGAATCCATCTTCAGCTCCAGCTATCCAGAAAGAACCAGCTAAACCTGAATACAAGGCTGTCCGTATAGAAAAAGGGGCACCCGAGTTTGAAAGTGAAACAAAATACGAGTCAGTCATGGGACTGGTATGAGAAATCTACTCAACACATTAATAATATGGCTAATCACAGGACCACGCCACTTTCGTGGAACGGGTTTACTCCATCGGATCGCCAGTGCCTTTAAAATAAATCATTTTTTTAAACATTGCAATGCTTTTTATAAAAATGAAGCCATTATAAGACTCAGTTCCCATCACACAATGCAACACAAACCGGAGGATAGAGTTTTACCTTATAATGGCCAAAATATGCTTGATACGAATAAAACAAAAGCATTTGATATTACTACTAGTGTTTATATGTTTCAAAAACAATTTCGAATCATAACTATCAATCATAGACGACATGAGCGTCCTATGCCACTATGTCGCAAAATATAGGTATACAATCAAAGCCGCATAGTCACGTATTTGGAAATTGGATTTTCGTCATGAACCGAGGCAAGGGATCGTCCTCACCGAATTCGAGGCGCTCTAGCCCGCCCCTCAGGAATAGCCGCAACTGCCCCTTGGATCGTCAGGGCCAGTCCACCAATGTGGATTATTATGCCTGAACACTGCATTTCCCCGCCCTATGGGGCATAACCGAGCCAACGAATGGCTCCTTCGGCTTCACATAGTCACCGGTGTATCCGAGGCGCCTCGCAACAGCAACAACCACATAAGTAAAATGTCAGGCCGTGTAAAAACATTGACATAACTCCTAGCTAGAAAGAAACGCATGCCCTCCCTGAGGTCCTTCTACCGTTTCTGGTCCATACCGGGGTGTGAGGCTCGCGAATTCACATTATACACAAAGCTACACCACACAGGCGGGGCTTTGATCATCACCACAAGACTTTGCTTTTCAACAGAAGCCTTGATCATATACCACTTAAGCATGCCACACTAGCAATTCATGCCATGCGACCGATGTTCATCGATATACAACCTCTGAGCTCGTGCATTTCAGAGAAGGGCGTTAAGCAAAAGAATAAATTCTCCACCGCCAAAATAATGTATATTTAATAGAGATCAATCAACATAGAATAAAATCCAATGTCAGACACACAGTCCATTTGCAAGCCCGTTCTGGGTCTGAATGAAACCGGAGGCACTAAATATCTCGCATATTCATCGATTCCCACGTACGTCTGGACGATCACCACTCATTATCCATATTTTGGGATGCCTCCCAATCAGGACCTCAGTTACCATCCAAACGAGGTGAACATCGGTCTTCAACCCTCGTCTTCATCTTCGACTTCTTATTGTCGATTCAGTTATTCAGAATGGGATAAACCCGGTCTTTCTGAGCAACTCGCGTATATAACAAACAAGTGCAACACTAACATACATACGCATCATTTCAATTCATTAGTGACTAACCGTCAATCGGTAAGAGAACGATTTCCCAAATATTAACCCCGAAGGCCGAAACCAACATCAGATCAACACCTAGGAAACCATTTGACTTAGCCAACCTTCAGTTAATTTCTAAATTTCACATCCATATCATTTATAATATTTTATAATGACTTATCGCTATTTTTATTTATTTTTAAATAGCCAATTTATTTAAAACGACGCTTCGGGCCATAACGCGGCCGTGGCGCTGTTTTTCTTCAGATTTAATTTACACATATCTGAAAATATAACCGTTGGATCTTCACAAAATTTACATCATTAGAAAGATCTTTTCAAAATGAATCCAACGGTTCCAGTTTCGAGAAAATCCGACGTTCGGATCTCCCGGTATAATCGTTTGAAGTTTCGATTTCAAAATACGAACTGCAGCGTCGTTATTCGATTGAATATAATTATATTTATATATATATAATTGATTCTGGCATAGTTTTTCTTCTGATTTGAATTAAACATTCCAGACAATAGAATCGTTGGATTTTTACAAAGTTGGCGCCATTGGAAAGATATTTCCAAAGCAAACCCAACGGTTGCGATTTCAGGAAAATCCGATGGTCGGATCTCCCGGTATAATCGTTTGAAATCGCGGTTTCAAAATACGAACTGCAGCTTCGTTGTTCGATATATTTTAATTCTATTTATACATATATATATATATATATATATATCGATTCTTCGATTTCAAAGCTATATTCTTTTCATACATTTGATAAAAATGATATTTTTATCTAACTGTCTTCTATTTCAACACTTCATTATATTTAACAATTCATGTATATAATAAAAATGTGATTTTTAATGTAAAACAATTTATTTCAAAACATGATTATTTTATATATTTCATATAGGTGATAAAAATAGGATTTTTATTATAAAACAATTTCTTTCAAAATATGAATACCATTCAACACATGAATTTCAATTCAACGAATTAATTTCGATTCAACACATGATGGTTTTCTATAGTTTGTATATATAGATAAAAAGGTGATTTTTATATTTAAAACACGAATACCATTCAACACATGAATTTCAATTCAACGAATGAATATTGATTCAACACATGACGGTTTTCTATGGTTTCTATATATAGATAAAAATGTGATTTTTATATTTAAAACACGAATACCATTCAACACATGAATTTCAATTCAACGAATGAATATCGATTCAACACATGAAGGTTTTCTATGGTTTCTATATATAGATAAAAATGTGATTTTTATATTTAAAACACGAATACAATTCAACACATGAATTTCAATTCAACGAATGAATATCGATTCAACACATGAAGGTTTTCTATTCAACGAATAAATATAGTTTCAACAAATGAAAATAATTCAAACACATGAATATTATTCAAAATTTCGGTAGCATAACGGCAGGGTAGTTAAAACCGGGACCGTCCCTAGTACGGCTCCTCGCTCTACCTTAAAACATCGCGGTTTTTGACAATGGGGAATCATGCATCTAGTTCGCACACAGGCGGCATGTATATTCATTTCATTTCCACAAACTAATCCTATGTGGTTTCAACCAAATATTATTCAACCACAAATGGGTATTTTTCAACCACAATCAATCAATATCAACCACAAACAATCCCAATCAACCATTCGCTATCAATCAATTTTCACACCAATCACAACCAATAAATATCGTCCATGGTTTGTGGACGAGGGACACACACACACACACACACACACACACATATATATATATATATATATATATATAGCATTTCACTTCTATTTCAACACATATATAATTTTTTACAACGCATATACAACTTATACATCGAACGTACAACTTATACAACGCTTATACAAGAGGTGTACAATGCTTATATAACTCATACATCGACTATATAATTTATGCATCGTCGTTTTCCATATCGTTTATAAATTAGAAATCTCACATTGGGTTCCACTCCACCAAAAATAGCAGAAGGCTCAGAAAAATATGCGGTCTCTTCTAAAATGTAGAAGACGTCCACACGGTCACGATGTTTCCTGTTTCATCCAATTTCGTCAAGAAACAAAAAAGATATGATTTTTCAAAGTTCAGATGTAATAAAGGACCCACCTTTCACGATGGTTCAAAATTAGGTTTTGATCTTTCGATCAAACTGTTGCGCGATAGGAGAATCAGCTCTCACGTCGTCGAAGAGCTTCGAACCACCTTCCCGGCGCCGGTGGTCTCGCTCAGTTCGGTGGCGCCATGAAGGCTCGGTGGCGCTCCGAAGTCACTGACTTTGAGGACTCGTATCTCCCTCCTCACTTGATGATAACTAATAAACGTTAGATGGATTTAAAGAGGAGACGAAGAGCCTTGAAATGAATCAAGAATCACTCGATTTCATTGTGAAACGGGGGAGAAATCGAAGAGAGAAGGTGGCGACCTGCCTTCCGTCGCACGCAGTACCAATCGGGGAGAGAGAAAAAAATAACTGGCCAATGAGATAATTTTTTTATATTTATTAATTTTAAATTTTCGAAATTACCCCCTTTCACACAAGAACACCAATCCAAACCCAACGACTGTCGTCCCTAGCGTTTTACCCCCATTCTGAACACAATGGGATATGTTTCGTAGGCCCGTTTGACTGTTTTAGTCAGTTTTCCTTGAAATTAAAATATAAAACATTCAATATTCGATTTGAACGTGCATTTCAATTTTCCAGGGCCACAAACTGATTCGAAAAATTCCAGAAAAATAAATCTGGCTATATTTTGAAGATACGGTCCCAACAAAACTAGTTTCCTCGAATTATGAGACTGCTTGCAAAAAGGCCCATTTCTGGTCAATCCAATTTAACTATAATTGATCAAAACACGTTTTCCTTTGCCACGCTCACATACTAGCTTCAAAAATTATGAAATTTGAAACCTAGCAATAACTTCACATCCCGGATCTAACAAAAGTGGTTTTGTCGAATTCCGAGGTCGTATGCAAAATGGCCAATTTCCCGGGCTATATAAATTCCATAGCGACCTTTCTGAAAATTCATTTGGCCATAACTTTTGCTTTCCGCTATGAAACTTCGATTTTTCAGATTCGTTAGAAATGTATTCTGAAACACCCCACCTCCGTTAGGGTCACTCTCAAAGGGAATGCCCTAATTTTGGTGGAGGTTTATAAGTATAAGTCACAGATATACAAGACAGATATAAGAACACATATTTGTAAAACAGCGGAAAATCAACAACTTTTATTTCATAAAAGCAAATACGTGTTACAACAACATCACCATAATTGTCTTACATTTTTTTTCCAAAACATAGCATAACACTTTCATAATATGTCTTGATTACATTATTTAAAGAAGCATAAATAAAACATATTATGATGGCATAGTAGCAAAACCCCAAACTTGCATGAATTTCAATCAACTACATACATGTAGCTTCAACATGGATTACATAATTTGCGAATATTCCAAACGTATACTTGCATAGAACTACCGCATGTAGTTCTTTATAATGAATAACATAATTCAAGAATATCCAAACGTATACAATATTTCAAATCAATAATAATCATAATAACACACAAATTATGAATTATTTATCACCACAATCAAGTATACAAACCAACACAGTTATTTGTTCATACCAAAGTAATACTCTACTTACAATGGTGTGGCGAATTCTCAAATTTAGGGATTTGAAGATGCGGTTTGATTTGATTGAGTTGCTTTATGCCTTAGAATTTGCCTCTTAATCCTCTCTCCAATTTGGTGGCTACCCCTAGTCGTTCCTCAGCAACATGGCGGCTTTGTTCTTATTTTTGAATGAATAGATTAGGGTTAGTCTAGGGTTGTTTTTATAGAGGTAATAAACTGATTAGGACCGTTGATGTTGCTTGGTTAGATCGTAGCCTTTCATCCTAAGGAGAGACCAATTAGAGCTTGCCACCTAGCCCTAATGACAAAGCAGACCACAGAAAATCGACCAACATAAAACAGGCCAGCCAGGTTGGACTGGGTTCGACCTGGTCTGGACCAGGTCGACACCCCTGTCGACAGGCCTGTCGACCTGGTTAGACCAGGTCGACAGCCCAGTCGACTTGGTGCACCAGGCGGGCCCTTTTTTTTTCTGACCAATCGGGCCCCATTTTTCAAATTTAGCTTATTTTATTCTGTTTGAATTTTAAACTTAATTCAGAAACTTCCGAAGGCCATATCTTCTTCATACGGACTCCGTTTTTCGAAAACTCGGACTCTATTTTGCGTATTTTTCCGAGACGAACGCAATGGCGTATCCCGTTTCCCTTAGTTCTTTGATTTCAAATTAATTATACTTTAATTTATGAATTTCACGGTTATAGAATTCGCGGGGTGTTACATATTCACTAACAGATTTAAATATTTTTGGTTTCACTCAAATCCGTTTTGTTTTGCACCCGGTACAGTCCAACAAAGTTTGAATTCAATTTTTGAAACTACAACGCCATTTCTGGCCTTGTTTATAATTAGAATTAATTATATTCATTTTCCATTGTCGATTCAAACTCACTTTTCATCGCTATTATTTTAAATATTTATTTTAAATATTTAAAATCCATTATTTTAGACAATTCAAAAAAATTAAATTCGTTCAGATTTTCCGGGTCACTACACACACGAACCCCAATCCAGACCCAACGACTGTCGTCCCCAGCTAAATACCCCCATTTTGAACACAATGGGATATGTTTCGTAGACCCATTCGACTATTTCAGTCATTTTTTTCTTCAAATTAAAATATAAAACATTCAATATTTGATTTGAACCTACATTTCAATTTGCCGGGGCCACATACTGATTCTCAAAATTCCAGAAAAATAAATCTAGCTATGTCTTGACGATACGGTCCCAACAAAACCAGTTTCATCGAATTCAGAGATCGTTTAAAAAATGGCCCTTTTCTGGTCGATCCAATTTAATTGTAATTGACCAAAACACATTTTTCTTTGCCACGCTCACATACTAGCTTCAAAAATTATGAAATTTGAAACCTAGCAATAACTTCACATCCCGGATCCAACAAAAGTGGTTTCGTCGAATTCCGAGGTCGTTTGCAAAATGTCTATTTTCACGAGCGATAGATTCTCTATAGCAACCTTTCTGAAAATTCGTTTGGCCATAACTTTTGACTCTCGCTACGAAGATTTTTCAAATTCGTTAGAAAGATATTCACTAACAGATTTAAATATTTTTGTTTTCACTGAAATTCGTTTTGTTTTGCACCCGGTACAATCAGTCAAAGTTTGTATTGAAATTTTGAAACTGCCGCTCCATTTCATGCCATGTTTATAATTCAAATTAATTATATTCATTTTCAAACATCGATTCAAACATACTATTCGTCGTTATTATTTAAAATAATTTATTTTAAATATTTAAAATCCATTAAATTAGCCAAATTAAAAATTTCAAACTGGTTCAGATTTTCCGAGTTGTTACAATCTCCCCCACTTAAAACTTTTCGTCCCCGAAAAGGAACAAAGTCGAAAGTGGTTTGTTTAACTAACTCTACTCTCAATCTGGCTTCCATTGTTCAACTTTTCGGTTTCTAAGAACTTTAAAATTCTTCAAAAATTTGGCTAACACCCTAAATTTTCGAAAAATTTCGCCATAACCTTCTTTGTACATGGAGGGGTTTGGAAATTTATTAGGCCATATTAGGTGCCCAATAAATCTTAATAAGCATGCATATATTTGTAGTGATATATTCCGGTGTCCACAGGAGAGTGCGTATAGATCATAACTCCAGAGAATAAATTCTCGTCACCCTATAAATGGTTTTTTGCCTTAATGACCAGAGACGTGTTTATTGTCATCTCCAGACCTGTGTGGGGTTTTTATTAATCTGGAAATTTACCGTTATATTTGATTTGGTCCATATCAGTCATCAGTTCAATCTATAAAATATAGTCATCGCCATACAAGCCTCTCGCTCGTACGGTAAATCTTCAGCCTCGTCACACAAGCTCCAAATGCTTATGTGGTATATGATGAAGTATGCCTATCTTCAAGAAGTATGACATGTAGTGTAGTTCAAAATTCATGGTTACCATCCTATGGCAACGTTTATTATTACACACTGAACAACCAGCACTCCGCATCCAACGGCATTCACAGGAGTTGATATAATAATAAAATTGCGCATCCAACTCATCGAGGTTTACCTATTTGTCGGGCACGCAAATAAAATCTTTACTCAACAGCTAATCCATTTACCTATTCAAACTTATATAATGCACATGTATATATTTTTATCTATTCTCTAATCAGTTCAATGTGTGATTTAATCGAATAAATTCTACCATTCATTCTCTTACTGATTAAATTAACTATCGTTCTAATAATTAAATTAATCAAATCCACTATCACACAACACAAACAACAATCAATTTTATTTTTAACTTTTCTTTGAAGACCAATAATAAACTGCAGATTCTTCATCTTTGGCTTTTGAATTAGATGAGGGGAAAAATGAGAAAGTTCATTGAATCTCTTATGATATTCTGGGATATCCATATCTCCTTATATCAAATAGTAGAATTCATCATATAACCTCTCAGTTGCTTGTGGAGGAGTAAATTTTTCACTGAAAATCTCTTTGAATCTATCCCAGGTGATATCACCTTCTGGATTATCCTTAATAATCGAATCCCACCAGAACAAAGCTTCGTCTTTGAGTGCCCAAGATGCCAGTAATCTTTTCTTTTCATCCCTCAGCTTTAATCCTTCAAAGATTTTCTCAGCAGAACGAATCCAAGCTTGTGTTTTAGCAATAGATTCTTCACCCAAGAATAGTGCTCCACCCAGATTTCTATATTTCATAAATAGAGCTTCTATATTTGGGTCTGCATTCCTTCTGTTTCTAGCACTCATTTTCTAGTACTTCTACAAATAGCAGACCAAGTGTCAGGTCAACAGATAAGATATTATAAAGCATAGACACATATACTTGAATGTAAATGTGTTTATCGAGGTGTATTTCGTTCTGCTATACTCACACTAGGATATTACCGATCCTATCTTTAATAAGCTACTCGTCCTAGAACACTACTGGTTCTATTTCTGACGAGTTCGTTAATATGTTATATTCCAGAATGAAGCTCAACCAAAGCTCTAATACCTGGTTTATTACGACCTCGAACCCCGATAGGATGGTGCAAGGGTAATCTTTGGAATATAACACATAAATAGATAACAAAAGAACGGAAATAATTAAATACACCAGATAATGTACAATAGAATACACTGAATAAACATAATCATCAGATTTACACAGTATACAGGATCATACTTAGTACAGAATACAGTTCATCTATACAAAAATGTCTACAGCGGAAAACAAAACATATTATGTACAACAGGAGCTGAATAGCATAAAAAGAGATAAATGATAGAATCCATCTCCAGCTCAAGCTATCCAGAAAGAGCCTGCTAAAACCTGAATACAATGCTGCCCATGTAGAAAAGGGGCACCCGAGTTTGCAAGTGAAACAAACTACGAGTCAGTCATGGGATTGGTATGAGAAATCTACTTAACACATTTTTAAATATGGCTAATCACGGGACCATGCCACTTTCACGGAATGAGTTTACTCCATTGGATTGCCAGTGCTTTTAAAACAAATAAGTCTTTTCTTTTTATAAAGATGAAGCCATTATAAGACTCAGTTCCCATCACACAATGCAACACAAACCGGAGGATAGAGTTTTACCTTATAATGGCCAAATATTCTTAATATGAGGAAAACAAATCATTTGAAATGTAAATTTTATCGTTTAATTCTTAATCAGACTCCAACCGTAAACCGGTAAGAGAAAGATTCCCTAAGTATCAACCACGAAGGCTGAAACCAACATCAGACCAATACCCAGGAAACCATCCGTCCTAGCTCATTTCCAGTTAGTTTCTAATTTTAGATACAATCATAAATATTAATCATAGACGGCATGGGTACCATATATCATGTCGCCATAAACATATACAATAAAAACCACATGGTGTCGTATTTGGAAATTGGATTTCCGTCATGAACCAAGGCCAGGGATCGTCCTCACCGCTTCGAGACAATCTAGCCTACCATGTCTCAGGCAAGCACGCAGGCAAGCCTTGGATCGTCAGGGCCGGTACACCGATGTGGATTATTATGGCTGAACAATACGTCTCCCCGCCCTTTGGGGCGCAAATGAGCCAACAAATGACTCCATCGGCTTCACATAGTCACCGATATATCTGAGGCGCCTCGTAACAGCAACAACCACACAGGTGAAAATAATATAAATGTCAGCCAGTTTAAGCACTGACACCACCTCTAGCTAGAAAGAAACGCATGTCCTCCCTGAAGCCCTCTCCCGTTTCTGGTCCATACCGGGGTGTGAGGCTCGCGAATTTACGTTATACACAAAGCTATGCCACACAGGCAGTGCTTTGATCATCCACCACAAAGCTATGCTTTTCAACAAAAGATTTGATCATTGCATCTCAGCATGCCACATAGGCAATTCACGCCATGCAACTGACATCTATCAATCACACAGAACGAAATCCAATGTCAGACACACAGTCCATTTACAAGTCCGTTCTGGGTCTGAACGAAACCGGAGGATCTTTATTCCTCGCATATCCGTACAACCAACATGTACGTCCGGACGGCTACTACTTCAACCCTTTCTAGGTAGCTACTCCTATAATGAGCATCCGTAGCACCCCTCCATTCGACGTGGAGATCATCGGTCTTGCATCGTCTTCATATCTTCGACTTTCAATCGTCGATCAGTTATTTGAAATGAGAACTCGGCCTTTTCAAATAATTCACGTATATTTAGAATTTCAAATCAATTCATTTCAATGGTTAAATTATTCGATATCACTAATTCTGTTCTTTAGTGTAATTTTCACGCCAAACACATTCAACCATCAAATATCACATAAACCGAGCAAATTCAGTTTATTTCCATTCCATATCGTTTATAATATTTTATCACAATTTATCGCTATTTTTATTTATTTAAAAATAGCCAATTTATTCAAAACAATGCTTAAGGCCATAACGCGGTCGTGGCGCTGTTATTCCTCAGATTTGATTTACACATATTTGAAAATCTAACCGTTGGATTTTCACAAATTTGATAGCATTAGAAAGATCTTTTCAAAACGAATCCAAAAGTTTCAATTTCGGGAAAATCCGGCGGTCGGATCTCCCGTACTAATCGTTTGAAATTACGATTTCAAAATACGAACTACAACATCGTTATTTGATTTAATTTAATTATATTTATATATATATATATATATATATATATATATATATAATCGATTCTGCTGCTGTTTTTCTTCAGATTTGAATAAAACATTCCAGACAATCCAACCGTTGGATCTTTACAAAGTTGGTGTCGTTGGAAAGATATTTCCAGAGAGAACCCAACAGTGGTGATTTCGAGAAAATCCGACGGTCGAATCTCCCGCACTAATCGTTTGAAATCACGGTTTCAAAACACGAACTGCAGCTTCGTTATTTGATTTATTTTAACTGTATATATATATATATATATATATATATAATCCTCTTTGATTTCAAAACCTTATCCATTTCATACATTTGATAAAAATGATGTTTTTATCCAATAAACATTTATTTCAACACTTCACTATTTTTAACAATTCATATATATAATAAAAATGTGATTTTTATTGTAAAACGATTTATTTAAAACACGAGTACTATTCAATACATGAATTTATATTCAACGAATGAATTTCTATTCAACACATGAATGTTCTCTATAGCTCGTATATATAATAAAAATGTGATTTTTATTGTTAAAGCAATTTATTTAAAACACGAGTACCATTCAACACATTAATTTCTATTCAACGAATGAATTTCTATTCAATAAATGAATTTTTTCTACAGTTCGTATATATAATAAAAATGTGATTTTTATTGTTAAAGCAATTTATTTAAAACACGAGTACCATTCAACACATGAATTTCTATACAACGAATGAATTTTTATTCAATACATGAATGTTCTCTATAGTTCGTATATATAATAAAAATGTGATTTTTATTGTAAACCAATTTATTTCAGAACAAGACTATTTTATATAGTTCATATAGATGGTAAAAATATGATTTTTATTATAAAACAATTTATTTCAAAACACGACTATTTTATATAGTTCATATAGATGGTAAAAATATGATTTTTATTATAAAACAATTTATTTCAAACAAGAATACCATTCAACACATGAATTTCTATTCAACACATGAATTTTTATTCAACACACGAATACAGTTTCAACACATGAAAATAATTCTAACACACGAATATTATTGAAAATTTCGGCAGCATAACGGCAGGGTAGTTAAAACTGGGGCCGTCCCTAGTACGGCTCATTGCTCTACCTTAAGCCTCGCTGCTTTTGACAATGGGGATTTCATGCATCTAGTTCACACGCATGCGGCATGTATATTTTTTCTTTCTTTTCCACAAACTAATCCTAAGTGGTTTCAACCAAATAATTCTCAACCACAAATGGGTATTTTTCAACCACAAACAATTCTAATCAACCATTCGCTATCAACCAATTTTCACACCAATCACAACCAATAAATATCGTCCATGGTTTGTGGACGAGGGGCGTGTGTGTATATATATATATAAGTATATTTCACTTCTATTCAACACATATATAATTTTCACAATGCATATATAACTTATACATCAGACGTACAACTTATACAACGCTTATACATGAGGTGTACAACGCTTATATAACTCATACATTGACTATATAATTTATACATCGTCGTTTTCCATATCGTTTATAATTCAGAAATCTCACATTGGGTTCCACTCCACCAAAAATAGCAGAAAGCTTAGAAAAATATCCGGTCTCTTCTAGAATGTAGAAGACGTCCGCATGAGTCCACTGTCTCTTGTTTCACTGAATTTCGTCAAGAAACGAAAAAGATATGATTTTTACAGTGAAATCAGAAACCGTAGCGCTTTAAACTGCTATTAAATAGTTTAATATAATTAAAGCCGTACCTCCACTGTTTTCTTCAAAACTAGGTTTGAAGATTTCTCGTTATCCGTAGCGCGAGGTGATGATCCAGCGGTGCCACCTTGGAGTGCTTGGAGAGGCGCATCGGCGGCCGGTGGAGGCGTCAGACTTGGCGGCGGATCTGAAGGATGGCAGCGAGATGAAGTTCGTCACTTTGGGGGTTCGGTTCTCCCCTAATACTCTTCGAAAAAATGCAAATCCTATATGGATTTAAAGCTTGCACAAATCTCTACAAAATTGCCAACAGGGCCATTCGATTTTATTTTGTGGATGTGGAGTTTTTGAAGAGAGAAGGTTTTGAGGAAGTTCCGTCGTTCGTCTCAGGTGTCGGGGAGAGAGAAGGAGGGTACTGGCCAATAAGAGATTTTTATTTTATTTATATATTTTTAAATTTCCAAAAATACCCTATTTCACACACGAACCCCAATCCAGACCCAACGATTGTCGTCCCTAGCTATATACCACCATTTCGAACACCATGGAATATGTTTCGTAGGCCCATTCGACTGTTTCAGTCGGTTTTTCTTCAAATTAAAATATAAAACATTCAATATTTGATTTGAACGTACATTTTAATTTGCTGGGGCCACATACTAATTCTGAAAATTCCAGAAAAATAAATCTAGCTATGTCTTGACGATACGGTCCCAACAAAACCAGTTTCGTCGAATTCTGAGACCGTTTGAAAAATGGCCCTTTTCTAGTCGATCCAGTTTAACTATAATTGACCAAAACACAATTTTCTTTGCCACGCTCACATACCAGCTTCAAAAATTATGAAATTTGAAACCTAGCAATAACTTCACATCCCGGATCCAACAAAAGTGGTTTCATCGAATTCCGAGGTCATTTGCAAAATGTCTATTTTCACGGGCGATAGATTCTCTATAGCGACCTTTTTGAAAATTCATTTGGCCATAACTTTTGACTCCCGCTACGAAACTTCGATTTTTCAGATTCGTTAGAAATATATTCACTAACAGATTTAAATATTTTTGGTTTCACTAAAATCCGTTTTGTTTTGCACCTGGTACAGTCAGTCAAAGTTTGAATTGAAATTTTGAAACTGTCGCGCCATTTCAAGCCATGTTTATAATTCAAATTAATTATATTCATTTTCAAACATAGATTCAAACATACTCTTCGTCTTTATTATTTAAAATAATTTATTTTAAATATTTAAAATCCACTAAATTTGCCAAATTAAAATTTTCAAATTGGTTCAGATTTTCCGGGTTGTTACACAGATCATGATTAATTATTTAATATGGTGACTGGCTTCGCTTGTTGGGATTATTATTATATGCTGGTAAATAGAGTAACAGTGATTTGTTAATGATGAGTAATTATTGTATTTGGAAACCCTGTTGACATTCCAGAGTTGGCAAAGAAAAATAGTACATAATTTTGCATTAAATAGTTCCTTCTGCGTGATGAATAAGTGCACTTTGTGTCAAGTCCCAATTTTGGAATAGTGAAATAGCTTTATACCCTCTGGAATCATAAATAATAGCGCCGACAATATAAGTCATGTCCAACCCCCGCCTCTGACCTCAAATACATCAAAATTTGAAACGACCCGAACTTCCCCGTGAAGGAAAGCCCAGATAGAGTTGAGAACACGACAAATCGGACCACAAACAGAGGAATATTTCATTGCTTATTACAACAATTTACATCAGAGTACAAGAATATACAGAGGATGAGAAAATAATATACAATTGATAAATATCAGAGATTTACAAATTACAATGCAGCAGAAAATAATACAAAACACAACTGAAAGGAATATACGAATACATAGCTTTCTGAATATCATTCCACCTGTAAACCAGGATCCTATGAATATAAATCTGCAAAACCAAAACTACTAGCTGCCCGTGTGAAAAATAGGGGCACCCAGAGTTTAGTTAAAACAATAATCACGTCTCTCTAGTCATTAAGGCACAAAAAATATTTATAGGGTGATGAGAATTTATTATCTGGAGTTATGATCTGTACATACTCCCCTGTGGACACAAGAATATATCTTTATAAATATGTGTATGCTTTTTAGGATTTATTGGGTGCCTAATACGGCCCAATAAATTTCCAAACCCCTCTCTGTACAAAGGAGGTTATGGCGAAATATTTCAAAAATTTAGGGTGTTAGCCAAATGTTTGAAAAATTAGAAATTCTTAGAAACTGAAAAGTTAAAGAATGAAAGCCAGAATGCAAGTTGATTTGATTAGTTAAACAACTTTCAACTCAGTTCCTTTTCAAGGACGAAAAGATTTTAAGTGGGGAGATTGTAACAAACTGAAAAATCAGAACCAATTTAAAAATTTTATTTTAGCAATTTTAGTGAATTTTGAATATGTAAAATGATTTATTTTAAATAATAACGATAAGAAATTTGTTTTGAACAGAGTTAGAATGTATAATATTTATTTAAATCGAAGTTAGAATATAAATATTTATTTTAATGATAAAAGGAATTGGAAATGGCGCGGTAGTTTGAAAATTCGATTTCAAATTTCAAATGAATGTACATGATTCAAAACAAACCGAATTTTAGCGAAACCAGAAATATTTGAATCTGTTTGAAAATATCTTTCCAACGAATCTGAAAAATTGAAATTTCATAGTGGGAATTAAAAGTTATGTCCAATTGAAAATTCAGAATAGTCGCTATAGAATTATAGCCCTTGAAATGGAAATTTTGTAAACGACCTCCGTTTTCGGCGAAACCAATTTTGCTGGATCCAAGATGTCAAGTTATTGCCAGATTCCAATTTTCATAATTTATGGAATCAATATGTGAGCGTGGCAAAGGAAAACGTGTTTTGACAGTTACAGTCAATTTGAATCGACCAGAAAATGGCCATTTTTCAAATGGTCTTCAAATTAAATGAAATTAGTTTTGTTAGGACCGTATCGTCAATACGAAGCTAGAAATAATTTTTCTGGAATATTCAGAGTCTGTATGTGGCCCCGATAAATTGAAATGTGCGTTCAAATCCGATATATAGATTTATATTTTGATTTTGACGAAAACTGATCGAAACGATCGAATTGGACTATGGGACATATCCCATTGTATTTATAATGGAGGTAATTAGCTGGGGACGACATTCGTTGGGTCTCAATTGGAGGTCGAAATTAAAAGTCAACTTTGGGGGAATTAAATTATTATAAAACCTTATTACTCCCTCTCCCTACCCCGTCTTCATTTCAGATCGTGAAAAAAATAAAATATAAAAAAACCATTGCCTTTTTCTACCGTTGCCCTCCTCCACCACAATGGCGACGCCGCCGCCAGCCCTCCCTCATCCGACGCCGCCTCCTCTCCCCACTCTTCCCCTCCGATTCGCGAGCCCCTATCAGACCCACGAAAAAACCGAACCCTAGAACCCAAAAAAATCCACCGCCTCCATCTGAAACCACCCACCACCGCCTGTCCGACGACTCCCTCGCTACTAATAGTCTCCGGTGCGCCACCCCCTCAACCCAATTTCGTGGTGAGTTTTATTTTTATTTATATTCATTTATTTGTTTTATGTAATTAGTTTTTTGTATATATAAAAATCAGTTTTCTAGCTTTGTTGTAAAGTTAACATTTTTACTACCTAAAGTTAATATTTTTAAAATTAGAAATAAATGATTTTTAAAACTAGAAAGAAATAATTTTAAAACTAGAAAGACGAGATTTTTAAAAATATAAATGTTAGATTTTTACGATGTTGAAGATTAGATTTTTTACGATGTTAAAGGTTAGATTTTTATGATGTAAAGATAAGATTTGACTTTTAATTATATGAAAATACGATTTTCATATACATAGAGCGATATAAAAATATAATCTTTAGTAGAAGAAGACAGATATAAAAATATATTTTTTATAACGAAGTAGCGAAGTAAAAATATGATTTTTATATATAAAACTACATAATAAAAATGTGATTTTTACTATGAATAAGGTCAAACAGACTGCAATGGAATGAACTGGAAGCTGAATGGAATCCAAATCGTCCGCTAAAGAATGACAAAGTGGAAACCCAAGGTGATAACTCCTCACTGAAATTTCTTATATAGTTATTTATTTTATAACTGCATATATGAACTGCTCCCCGTCGTCCACAGACCGTGGACGACTTGTTTGCTTGATTCTATTGTGTTACTTGAAATTGTTTGTGATGTGAAATGGATTATATAAAATATTTATATGTTGAGTAAAATATTTTATCATTAAAAATATAATTTTTAACGAGTAGATGAAATGAAAATAAATATTCATTTACAAATTGGATGATTTGTTTATGTACACTGATTTGACTGATATGGATTGGGACGATAAAAATTTACACATCGCCCAAAAGCACAAATAATATTCAGTATTTGTTGGTGAAAACCCTACACGGGTATTCCATGATATTTGATGTACACTAATCCCAATTATTTAGTTGTATGTCGGTCGATTGGTTGACATGTTGTTGTAAGCATTAAGAATTTATATTTAATGCTTATATAGTGTAGAACGCACTCTGGTTGATGGATGATTATTTATCATTGTTGTGATATACATGTGTTGTATGAAATCCATATAAATAACATTATATGGTAATTGACTGTGTCTGATTCCAATTCAGAAAGAACAAATATTTTAAAATAATGATTATTCTAAAAAAATGAATATTTTAAAATAATATTCAGTAAAAGGTCAAAATATGATTTTGATGTCCGATTTGGGATGGACACGAATATATTTAAATATATAAAGTCTTGTTGATTAGATTAACGCCATTTTTACATGAACGATGTTTATATCGATTTTATTCATTTTATAATGAATATCAAAAAGGAATTGATTTCAAAATCTAGTGTTTTGAAAATATTATTATTTATATATATTAATGATATGGAATATTCAATTTTGATTTAAAATTGAATACGAAGGTGAAGTCATTTGAAAACGAATTTAAAACGATTTATTAAATACGTTTTAAAAGGAAATCGACGAAATATATATATTATATAAATATTTAATGGCCTGAATAGAATGCATCACGTCGTGATAGCTCGCGAATTTCGACCGTTGACTTCGAATAGACATTATGGGAGATTCGACCGTCGGATTCTCCTAAAACCAGAACCGTTGGGTTCGTATCAAAAAGAGCTTTCTAATGAATATTAGAGATTTGAAATCTAATGGATGGATTTAGAATTATGTCCAAATCAAATTTGGAAACGGTCACTGTAAGTGCAGTTCAATGGCCGTTTATTGAAATCAACTGTACGGGCCTTGATAAAATTATTAAAAATATCAATAATTAGTGTAAAATCATAAGAAATGATTTGGAAAGAATTGGGATGAAAAAATCCATATTTGAAAAGATAAAAATATATTTTTATCGAAATGAACTAGTTATGAACTAGAATTATAATCCAATTATTTTTAGATAAAAAAATTGGATTTGAAATGGTTTTAAAAATAACCAGAATTTCCAATATATAAATTGGAGTTTATTTGAATCGAAATTATCTTCTGAATATATCGATATTGGATTTCGTGATTATACGGTCATTTTGGAAGATACATATATCGTTCTTCCAATACAATGTTTGTTGAGTTCAGGATTTGATATTGAATATAAGCCGATATATCTTCTATTCAGAGCCTAATATTTAATATTAAATGGGATTTTGGGTTAGTCATGAAAGGGGTCTTCACTAACACTGTTCTTAAACCCAATGGAGTTAAGGAAATTAGAAACTAACAGGAGATTAGCTAAGTTGAATGGTTTCCTAGGTTTTGATCTGATGTTGGTTTCGGCCTTCGGGATTAATACTTAAGGAATTGTTCTCTTACTAATTTACGGTTAGAGGCTGATGGAATGGTGTCGTCATCAACACTTTTTCGAAACCCCATGTAAAAAGAATAAGTCTTTTAACTAATATTTAAATAAGAATTACCAAATAATGAACATTTAATAGGAATTGTAAATGGATTGTAAATCGGGTTTATTGTGAACTGTGTTTTAACGGCATTTGTTCTTTAACCCGATTTGCAGTGAAATGTGATTTGGAATTTATAAATCTTTATTCTAAGAATTAACAGAATTTCCAAAGTAAAGTTTTCCAATTTAATAAAATAAATTAGAATGGAATGGGATTCTATTTGATAATAATCAACATGAACTTCTGTGGAGGAGGACTGATAATATATATGGAATTTAAAAGGCTTTGCCGTTATTCCATTTACAATTTTAGTCGGATACGGAAATTGATATGGATTTTTTATTGGTTTGTTTTTTTGTGAAAAATTCATAATTAATGGAATGGGATTTTCGGTTTATCGTGAACTGGTTTTAAATGACATTAGTTCTTTAATCCAGTTAAAGACAGGATTTATTTCCTGAATTGGAGAAATCATTAAGTAATGATTGTTGGAAATTAAAACTGAATTAGAGTTTTAATGATACTTTAAATAGATTGAAAGGTGATTTTGATAACTAAAATTATCAAATCCAAGAAATGACCGAGGATGGAGTATCACCAGTTTTGCTCCAAGCAATAGTTAAACCTTTAATTAGATTTGAATGTGAAATAGCAATTAACTTTACCGATAACACCGTGGTCTTAGATATGAAGTATCACCAGTTTTGCTTCATGGGATGAATAGGTTGAGATTGGGAAATTAAATAAATGTTTATTTTGGTAAGGTTCGTTGATCCAGGCTAGTTTGGATAAACCATAATTTGGTTTGAATTGATATCCAAAGGAAGATTAAAGAATAAATTTAAAGAATTTATCTTTGATAAAATTAATGGTAACCTTTCCCAAAGGATATGAATATTTAAATAAAAGAATATTTAGAATTGGAATGAGGCGTATGTTGTGTTTTTATAGCACTTGTTTATTATATACGTGAGTTATTCAGAAAGACTAGGTTTATCCCATTCTGAGTAACTGAATCGACGATGAGTCGATGATGAAGGCGGTGGTTGAAGGCCGGAGGTCTTCACATCATTTGGATGATTACTGATGTCTTGATTGGGCTATACACCCAAGATAAGGTAATAAGTCGTGATCGTTCCCGACGTACTTGGAGATCGACCGGATATGCGAGGACCTCTCTCTTGTATTGGACATACGGGACAAGGAATAAGGTGCCTCCGGTTTCGTTCAGACCCAGAACGAACTTTAAATGGATGTGTGTCTGACATCGGATTTCGTTATGTGTGATTGATAGACATCGGTTGCATAGCGTGAATTGCCTGTGTGGCATGCTGAGATGCAAATGATTAAGGCTTCTGTTGAAAAGTAGAGTCTTGTGGTTGATGATCAAAGCACGGCTTTAATATAGTGTAGCTTTGTGTAGCGTTAATTCGCGAGCCTCCCACCCCGGTGTGAACTAGAAATGGGAGATGACCTAAGGGAGAGCATGCGTTTCCTTCTAGCTAGGAGTGGGGTCTGGGTTTTGCACGCCCAGATGTTTTACTTATGTGGATGATGGATAGTGAGGCGCCTCGGTTATATCGGTCTCTGCGGAGATGATGGATGATATGGTCTTTATACATACCAAATTGACGCCCTATAGGATGGGGAAACGTAGTGTTCAGGCATTTTAATCCACATCGAGTGGACCGGCCCTGTCGCATCAATGGTCGATGCGTTCTTATCCTGAGACACAGGCTAGAGCGTCTCGAAGCGGTAAGGACGATCCCTTGCCTTGGTTCACAGACGAAAATCCAACTTCCAATACGTGACATTGCGGTTTTGACTGTAGAGCCTAGTATTGGTGGCATGATATATGGTACCCATGTCGTCTAGGATTGATACATTTATATTTGAAGTTGTTTTATACACTTTACACTATAACAGTATCAAATGATTCGTTTTAACGTACCAAGCATGTTTGGCTATTATAAGGGAAAACCCTATCCTCTGATTTGCATTGCATTGTGTATTGGGACCTGGGTCTTATAATATCCTCATTTTTTTTTAAAAGCATTGAGTTGTTTTGTTATATGCACTGTTATTCTTAGGAGGAAACCCGTTGCATGTTACACGGCATGGTCCCTTGATATATCTGATTAAAGTAAAGTTTTAAATAACTGTTTTAATTTTCACACCAATCACATGACTGGCCTAGAGTTTATTATTTTAACCTAAACTCTGGGTGCCCCTATTTTCCACATGGGTAGATAGTAGTTGTGGTTTTGCAGATTTATATTCACAGGATCTTGATTTACAGCTGGAATGATATTCGGAAAGCTCTGTATCCGTATATTCCTTTCAGTTGTGTTTTGTATTATTTTCCACTGCATAGTAATTTGTAAATCTCTGATATTTATCAGTTGTATATTATTTTCTCATCCTCTGTATATTCTTGTACTCTGATGTAAATTGTTGTAATAAGAAATGAAATGTTCCTATGTTTGTGTTCTGATTTGTCATGTTCTCAACTCAATCCGAGCTTTCCTTCAAGGGGAAGTTCGGGTCGCTTCAAAATTATTACTAGCCCACCTATGACACACCAAGCAAAAACACTGGCAAGTCTTTTGAATTTCTCCGACTTTCTCACCTACAATAAAAAGAAGAAGAAAACAATATGGAAAACCCAAACAGTGGAAATGAACAATCGGACAAATCAACTGGTTATACATATATGAAGTATGACAAAGAAGCATCCGCTACAGCAATAAGATCAGCGCTGAGAATGCGTTTTCTCAGTTCCAAGAAAACTGAGCATATCCCCAGTTTCACGAAAACTGAGCATTGCTCAGTTTCAAAAAAACCGAGCATCGATCAGTTTCAAGAAACCAAGTATTGCTCAGTTTGAAGATCAACAAAACTGAGCATTGCTCGGTTTTGTTTGAACCTGAGCATATGCTCAGCTAGAAAAACTAGGCTATCCTCGATTTTGTTGAAACTATTTTGAATCAATTAATTAAATCAAAGTTAACTATCTCTAACCCAAGTTCACACCACATAAGAAAACTAAATCAAAGATTATAATAATCAAGCAATGTGTGCATGCCGTTTGATGTATTATTAACAGCAATTGTGATTAAATGGGTATACAAAAGTACGCTTGATAAGAAACCAAAAATTAATAATAGTAACTTTCAATTCGTATATTGGAAATTCTGGTTATTCTTAGAACCATTTCAAATCCAATTTATTTTGTTTAAAAATATTGGATTATAATTGTAGTTCATAACTTGTTCATTTCGATAAAAAAAATATTTTTATCTTTTCAAATATGGAATTTTTCATCCCAATTCTTTCCAAATCATTTATTATGATTTTACACAAATTATTGATATTTTTAATAATTTTATCAAGGCCCGTAAAGTCGATTTCCATAAACGGTCATCGAATTGCACTTACAACGACCTTTTTCAAATTTGATTTGGATATAATTCCATATCCAACCGTTAGATTTCAAATATCTTATATTTGTGGGAAAGCTCTTTTCGATACGAACCCAACTGTTCTAGTTTTAGGAGAATTCGATGGTCGGATCTCCCGTAATGTCCATTTGAAGTCAACAATCGAAATTCGCGAACTGTTGTAGCGCGGCGCGTTCTGTTCAGGCCATTATATATATATATTATATATATATAACAGTATATTTATTTCGTCGAATTCCATTTAAAACGTATTTTTTAAGTCGTTTTAAAAACGATTTCAACTTCATATTCAATTTTAAATAAAAATTGAATATTCCATATCATTAATATATAAATGATAATATTTTCAAAACATTAGATTTTGAAATCTCTTCCATTTTGATATTCATTATAAAACTGAATAAAATTGATATGAATATCGTTCACGTCTAAATGGCGTCAATCTAATCAACACGGCTTTATATATTTTAAATATTTTCTTGTCCATCCCAAATCGGACATCAAAATCATATTTTGATCCATTACTGAATATTATTTTAAAATATTAGTTATTTTGAAATATTCATTACTCATCATTTTAAAATATTCTTTAATTTAAAATATTCGTTCTTTTCGAATTGGAATCAGACACTGCCAATTAACATATAATTTTATTTATATGGATTTCATACACACATGTACACAACGATAATCAAACACAGTCAACTGCAAAAGCATAAGCGTTAATGATATTATTTATATTTAACGCTTATTCCAGAGTGCATTACACAACTGCATAAGCGTTAAATATAAATAATTAATGCTTACAACAGTCTATCAACCCATCGATTAACATACAACTAAATATTGGGATTAGTATATGTCCAATATCATCCCAACACCCATGTGGGGTTTTCAAACAACAAACACTAATTATTATTTGTGCAGTTGGGCAATGTGTAAAATATATCGTCCCAATCAATATCCGTTAAATGTGTGTACATAAACAAATCGTTCGATTTGTAAATGAATATTTATTTTAATTCATATACCCGTTAAACTTTTTCTTTTTAACTATAAAATATTTGTACAGTTCATTTATACAATAAAAATGATATTTTTATTGTTCTAATATTTTTTTCTGAAAATTTCGGCAGCATAACGGCGCAATACTAGAACAAGAATAAGGTCTATCCTTATCCCTCGCCTACTAATGGCTCGCGCCATGCACATACCAATTCTAATCAATTCATTTCCCAAACCAAAATCAAACAACTAAACCAATCAACCAAACAAACATGTTTTTTTCTAGGAAAGAAAATGTTTTTTTCGATAACGATAAAGAAAAAAAGATATAAGATATAGAGGAAATGTACTATGTTATATTTATATTTATTATATACTATTAATATAATTAAAGAATTCTGAATCGTGGATACTTATGTATTCTTAATATACTAAAATTACTGCCATTATTGGTATCAAACCAATAACGATTCATACAAGCTAAATCTTCTAATCGAAAATTGGGCCAAAGAAAAAATTTGAATTTAATGAATTTCTTTGTATATGTATTAGTTCTCACCTTTGGGATCCATTCCTCCAGTTTATTTCTGAACGGTTTGGATTTTCCTAAAATTTCAATGCAATCTTTTCCCGCTGTTCATAGTAAAAATCAAATTTTCAATATGATGTTTATATTAAAAATCACATTTTTATACTGCTACTTCGTATATAAAAATCACATTTTTATTTCATTAAAAATCATATTTTTTTCTTCAAAACCATATGTGTAAAAATGACATCTTTAACAAGATATTTACATTATAAAGATAATATGTTTATTATGCTACCATATAAATAAAAATCATATTTTTATTTCGATATTCATACAATAAAAATCATGTTTTTATTTCAAATCTCTACATATAAAAATCGCAATTCTAGTTCAAATCTCTTTATATAAAAATTGCATTTTTATTTCGCAAACTTCGTAATAAAAATCATGTTTTTATATCGCTATAATATATATAGAAATCATATTTTTATATAACTAAAAATCATATTTTTACTCGACTAAAAATCATATTTTTATATGAATAAAAATCTCATCTTTATATAAATAAAAATCTCACGTTTTATGTTATGAAATATCATATCTTTACAATGTTAAAAATCACAACTTTTCTAAGTTAAAAATCTCATCTTTTCGCAAATAAAAATCTCTTCTTTTCGCATATAAAAATCTCATCTTTTTTCATACTCATATGATAAAAATCACTCCTTTTAAAACTAAAATCATTTCTTTTTATGATAAAAATTCAGATCTTTATGTAATTAAAAATCTATGCTAATCATACAAAAAAAATCAGCATTTTATTTATGTAAAAACTGAAAAGAAAATTAAATAAAAAGGCTTACTTTTTGCATTTTCAGAGTGGTGGAGGGAGGATATCGCGGTTCGTAGGAGGTGGGGTTTGACAGTCGGGTCTCGGTGGCGGGCGGCAACCGGAAGATCGGCGCCGGCCAGAGGGGGCGCAGCTGGAGGCCGCGGTGGCTCAGCAGAGGGGGTCTCGCGATTTTGGGGATGGAGAGAGGGAGGGGGAGTTGGCCTGAGGTGCAGCGGCGCCCTGAGGTGGTGCGGCACGATAGGGGGGTGCGATTGCCTGGCGGTGGCGATGGAAGCTGAGCGACGGAGGGGGGCTTCGATTTTTTTTAAATTTATCGTCTGCTCATCGGGAAGAGAGAATATGGAAAAGGGCGAAGGGTTTGACCAAAATATATATAATTATATATTTAATTAATTTAATCTCTAAAAGTTATCTTTCCGTTCGAACCCCAACTCGAACCCAATGACTGTCGCACCTAGACAAGTACCCCTATTCCAGATACAATGGGATAAGTTTTGTAACCCAATTCTATCATTTCGATTAGTTTTCACCAAAATTAAAATTGAATTTAAACGTACATTTTAATTTACCACGGCCACATACGGACTCCAAAAACTCCATAAAAATAAACCTGGCTATGTTTTTACGATACGGTCCTAACAAAACTAATTTCGTCGGATTTGGAGATCGTTTGAAAAACGGTCATTTTTCAGTCAACTAAATTCAAATTAAATTGACCAAACACATTTAAATTCACCACGCTCACATATTGATTCCAAAAATTATGAAAATTGTAATCTAGCTATAATTTGACATTCCAGATCCAACAAAAGTGGTCTCGTCGAAAACGGAGGTCGTTTGCAAAATATACACTTTTAAGGGCTAAAATTCCATAGCGGCTATTCTAAATTTTCAGTTGGACATAACTTTTTATTCCCACTATGAAATTTCAATTTTTCATATTCGTTGGAAAGTTATTTTTGATCAGATTCAAATATTTTTGGTTTTACTATAATCCGGTTTATTTTGAATCCTGCACATTCATTTGAAATTTGAAATTGAATTTTCAAACTACCATGCCGTTTCCAATTCCTTTTATAATTAAAATAAATATTTATATTCTAACTTCGATTTAAATAAATTTATACGTTCTAATTCAATTCAAAATAAATTTCTAGTCGTCATTATTTAAAATAATTCATTTTAAATATTCAAAATTCATTAAAATTGCCAAAATAAAAATTTTAAATTGGTTCCGATTTTCCAGGTTGTTACATTCTTATTAACTATCTGGTGTTTTCGATACTTGGGTTCTGGCAAGTAATATGGGTTTATGTATTATTATTCGAATTCAGGCGTCGAAGTCTCTAGGTCTTTACAGTATAAGATTCCGATATAGATAATGAGTGAACGTATTTGCATTTTAGAATATAAATATATTATATATAAATATACCTATATCCATAGAGGAACCCACTAATTTAGTGAAACGACATAGGTAGGAAGTTGGGATGTCAATTTTGTACACTTAGGAAATGATTTTGGAAATTTGAGGATAATAGTCCTATGTGCGGCAAAGAATTGAGAGTGTACAATATGTTTTAAAAAAAAGAGAAAAGAGTCCTTGTGTCAATATCCGAAATTATGGTATTTCTGGTTAGTGGATTAGGCAGTGGAGCCTTATATATTCAGAAAAAAAAATGGATTAGGGATTTATATATACATTTGGCGCAAAAGTGGCAATTCCTTGTGTCTATATCCGAAATTATGGTATTTCCAGTTAGTGGATTAGGTAGTAGAGCCTTATATATTGAGAAAAAAATATGGATAAGGGATTTATATATACATTTGGCGCAAAAGTGGCGTTAGTCTCATTTTTCAGTTTGGACATAGTTTTGGAGGAATTCGTGCAAAAGAGAAATTTTGGATAAAGAAATGTAATTTCACGCAAAAGATTTGGCAATGCAAAAGTTAGGAATCACTTTGAACTTAATCCCACAGTTATAGTTTTTAAAAAGAACTTGAAAAAAAAAGGAAAAAAAGAATTATATAGAAAGATATTTCTAGAGAGATTTTTCAAGTTTCAAATTGAAAATTTTACAATTTTAGAAATTTCCTGGTTTGTAATATAAAGAGTTGTATTATAATGATTTTTGAGAAAAATGTGCAAACTTTCTTTCAAAAATTGTTGAATGTGTAAGAAAGTTGTGGAGTTAAGCGATGTAAGTGGTTAAGAGAGAGCGCAAATATAAATGAACTTGTCGTATGTGGTGCACAGGTGACCTTGAGCGAAATAAAATATAGAAGTTTTTCATAACAACGGATTGTGCCACACTTTAACTTATTTGAATTAGAAAAATTACAAGATAAATTTTTATGAATAAAATTATAAGTAAACAAGTTTTGGTAAACTAACAAGGAAATGCGCAGCGAAAGAGGAGCATAAATTATAGGTGAAGCACCATATTTTGTGCTGCCTATTTCAACAAAGAGATGAAAAAAATATAGTTTCCTTGTTACTTTACATAGAACACAAAGTTCTCTCTAGGGAAAATTCATAGAAACTTGATCTTATTAATTCCTCTTGGAAAAAAAGAAATATATATTAAAATAAATAAGAGCACCAACCAAGTTAAAGTGCATAATCTAATATTCCCTAGTTTTAAATTTTGAGAAAAGTTTTGAGAATATAAAATTTTATTTAATTAAAAATAATTTAGTGAGAATGGTCCCGTTAGTGTGCATAGACAGGTAGTAAAGGTTTTAGGAAAAAAAAATTGAAAAACAAAAATGTGTGATCTTCTAAAAAAAGAAGAGAGCACACATATACAATATAAAACAAAAATGCTACAATATCCAACCATAGATCCCCATGGAAAAAATTCAATACAAATCATGACTATATGAATGTAAAGAAAAATAGATAGATGAGCTCCGGATAAACCACCGCCCATCGTACTTCAATATCGAATTCCGGCAAAGCCACCATCCGATAGTGAAGTATATCTACTCCTATACAAAAACTAGTCACTCCAAGCAAAATACAACAAAAAGATACAGAGTAACCCAAAAAACTCTCCAAAACCGCACACAAAAAACTCCAAAGCAAAAATCATTCTCCTGACCAGACAATTGCCCACTAAGCTCCTCAGCTATAATCAATAACCTGATACCTGAGAGAAACTAGTCAAATCATTAGTGATCATCACATATATATATGAGTATATGTGTATATATATAACTAAGAATATATATATATATATAACTATACATCCACACATATATGTGAAGAAGAAATAAAAAGAAACAGAGATAATCAAGAAACACCAAAAAGCAGAAATTAACAATAAATGTGAGATCTATAACATCTAAAATATCTATTGAATCTAAGAAATAAACTCAAATTAAGTCTAACCTTAATCAAAAAAATTCTCAAAATGCAATTCACCAAAAAACTTGTAGTGTGGGTTAGACATCCAATCCAGGCAGAAGTAAACAATCCTAACGATTAAACTCTCTGCAGAAACTGAAATAGAATGAAAAAAATATCTGATTCCTCTCCAACCATATGAACCAACTAATGATAGTAACTAAAGAATCCATCACATACCTCTGCCTAGAAGTATAATCAAATCTACAACAATCCCAATAAGCAACACAGCTACTAAAAGAACTAAAACTACCAAAAACAAAAATTCTAAAAACCATATTTAAATTATAATTGGTAAAATTACAAGAGAAAAATAAATGATCAACATCTTCAACCAAAAGACCACAAAAACCACACTTAACATCAAAAATAATATCCTTCTTCTTTGAAAGCTCAACCGTATTAAGCTTCTTATGAATAATCAACCACATAAGAAATTTAGCTTTAGGAGGAGAATTCGATTTCCAAAGGAGCTTAAAAGGATACAAAGAAACAATAGAAAAAATAATAAAATTATACATAGAATTAATGGAGTATACTAAACTCTTATCAAAACCCCAGCTAATGGAATCTCCATTCTCATCCAAATGATACAAAGCTAACCTAGCTTTTAGTAAGGCTAATCGCCTTAACATACGCCCTTCTAACGTATTAACAAAGGAAAACTCCCATGAGGATCTAAATCCCCTCTATAAACATCTTTAATCAAAGCATTCTTAAAGCAACAATTATTAAAGAGCTCACTAAATTCAATTTTAAGCGACAAACGAGAAATCTAAGCATCATGCCAAAAGAAAGTAAGATTCCTCGAATGCACAGTCTACTTACAACCTAAATTAAAAAAATCAAAACAATTCAAAATATACTTCCAGAAAAAGATAATCTATTAATCCAACTAAAACTAGAACCAACTATAAAATCAACCCCAGAATAATAAAATTTGGAAATAATAATCTTCCATGTAGCCGACACCTCTGGGCATCTAAATCTCCAAATCCATTTGTCTAACAAGGAGGAATTAAAATTATATAAATTAATTATCCCTAGGCCCCCATCCTTTTTTGGTTTACAGCACACCTCCTAGTGAACTAAACATTTTTAACCTTTACAAATAGGAACACCACTCCAAAGATAATTACGCCTGACTTTATCAATTTTCTCAATAACCCATTAAGGAAATCTATGAACAGCCATCCAATAAGTAGGAATAGATGACAACACCGACTTAACAAGCACTAATCTACCAGCTCTAGACAGAAATCTGTTATTCCAACTCGACAATCGATTATTGATCTTACTAATGGTTATATATAACCAATAAAACTTAATAGAAAATAGATGATTTAATAAATAGTAAAATAATACAAGTAAAATGAGTTTGAAATGGATACATTATAGGGACAAACACAAATATAATAGTCAGTGAGATGTTAAGTAAAAGAATAAATTAGATAAGTTAAATCAAAATGCTATATAAATTACTAGATCTTGAAATCATAAATTTCAAATCATTCGAAAGCTTCAAAATGATTTCTACGAACTTAGAATCCCATCTTTATTTCAAATCATTGAAGTATTATACATTTCTTTCATATAGAATCGTACTTCACTTCGGGATTTCAAAATCAAAATTGCTTTCAAAATTTCAAATATATATATATGATAACTCGAAGCCTAACAAGTCCATCGTCATCCTTGCAAACTTTAGACATGCGTTTATCAAGCGCAGACTAAAATATACAACTTCTACTCAAAATTTTTGTTTATTTCCTCAAGTTTCTCATGATAAGGCCGAAGGGTAGCCTATCATACACAATAATATAGATAATTAAAGTCGCTTCGGACACCTAAAGCAGACCATCTCGAGGGTTCTCAAGCGAAGTGCACATCATGGTTTTCATCCAGAAACGGACCCCCAAGCACCACATCGCGGAGCACATATATCTCGGTTTTTCATCCAGACATGGATACCGTATATGCCTAGGTTGCCCTTCACAAACACCATCATCGAGGGATCCCAAGCGAATTGTATCTCATGGCTTTCGTCCAGACACGGACCTCCAAGTACATGTAACGAACCAGAAAATCTGAACCAATTTAAAATTTTTAAATTGGCTAAAATAATGGATTTTAAATATTTAAAATAAATATTTTAAATAATGGCGATGAAAACTGAGTTTGAATCGACATTTGAAAACGAACATAATTAATTATAATTATATATAGAATTGAAAATAGCGCGGTAGTTCGATAATTCGATTTCAAACTTCAATTGAATATACCAGGTGCAAAACAATCCGGATTTTAGTGAAACCAAAAACATTAGGATCTAATTGATAATATCTTTCCAACGAATCCGACCAATCGAAATTTGATAGCGGGAATCAAAAGATATGTCCAGTTGAAAATTCTGAATAGTCGCTATGGAATTCAGGCCCTTAAAAATGGACATTTTGCAAATGACCTCGGATTTCGGCGAAACCACTTTTGTTGGATCCGCAGGGTCAAGTTATTGTTAGGTTTCAAATTTCATAATTTTTCGAATCAATATGTGAGCGTGGCAAAGGAAAACGCGTTTGACCAGTTTCTGTTGATTTTAATCGACTGGAAATTGGCCGTTTTTCCAACGGCCTCAGAATTCGACGAAACTAGTTTTGTTAGGACCGTATCGTCAATACGAAGCTAGAAAATATTTTTCTGGAATTTTTCTAGTTAGTATGTGACCCCGGTAATTTGAAATGTGCGTTTAAAATTCAATATAATGATTTAAATGAAAATTCAAAAGGAAACTGATTGTAACGATCAAATCAGCTTGCGATACATATCCCATTGTGTTCGGAATGGGGGTAAAACGCTATGGGCGACAGGCGGTGGGCCTCGTTTCGAGGTCGTATGTGAAAGTCAACTTTATGCAATTAAATTAATTAATAAAATAAATAAAAAAATATATTATATATTTCCCTCCCTCCCTTTATCTCCCTTTCTGCCCCCCCCCCCCCCTCCCCGATTCATTAATCAGAGAAAAAAAAAACCCTAAAACTATCGACCGACGCCCCCCTGAAGCATCGACGCCACCGCCGCCCATCATCGCACCCGCTCCCCTCGTTCGTCGAACCAGTGACGAGCCCAAACCCCCCCTGAAGCATCGCGACACCAATTCGCGAGCCCCGTTCGAGACCCTTCCGCCTCCGCCTGTCCCTCCTCCAACCGCGACCTCCCCGACGCCGCCGAGCTTGGCTGTCCCCCCCCCCCCCCCTTCGCAGCTAATCGGTGAGTATTTTATTTATATTTATTTTTATTTTTATTTTTCTTATTCTGAAAAAAAATACTGATTTGGAAATGATTTAAAAACTGATTTGAAAATGATTTAAAAACTGATTTGAAAATAATTTAAAAACTGATTTTTCAATTATAGTAAAACTGTTTTTTTTAGGTTAAAACTGGTTTTTTTAAAAAAAAAGTTAAAACTGAATTTTAAAAAGGTTTTAAAACTGATTTGATTTTAAAACTTGAAAGGGAAAAAGGTTTAAACTTTAAAAGGAAAAAGATTTAAACTTTAAATAGAAAAAGGTTTAATCTTTTTAAAGAAAAAGATTTGAACTTTTAAAAGAAAAAGATTTGAACTTTTAAAAGAAAAAAATTTGAACTTTGAATAGAAAAAGATTTGAACTTGGAAAAAAATAAAGATCATATTTTTAAAAGAGAAAAGACGGAAATTTTATTAAGTAGAATGAGTAAGATATGATTTTTGTATTTTTAAAGTAATAAAAATATAATTTTTACATCATAGGAATATTAAAAATATAATCTTTATTTTTAAAATATGATCTTTATATATTGAATAGCGAAGTCAAAATCAGATTTTTATATATTGGATAACATAGTCAAAATTCGATTTTTACATATGTAGAGAGTACGGGCAACGAGAGCGACAAAAGGCGAGATTGGCGAAGATTTCTCTAAGGAAGAGTCGTCGTAGTTGGATAGCTATTGGTGAGATTTCTGATTTAAAAATATATATATATATATATATATATATGTGTGTGTGTGAAATAAAAGTAAATTGCTATATATATATATATATATATATATATATATATATATATATATACGCCCCTCGTCCACAAACCATGGACGATATTTATTGATTGAAATTGTTGTGAAAATTGATTGATAGCGAATGATTGTTTGGGATTGTTTGTGATTGATATTGGTTGATTGTGGTTGAAAAATACCCATTTGTGGTTGAGAAATATTTGGTTGAAACCACATAGGATTAGTTTGTGGAAATGAAATAAATATATACATGCCACCTGCGTGCGAACTAGATGCATGATCCCCATTGTCAAAAACCGCGAGGTTTTAAGGTAGAGCGAGGAGCCGTACTAGGGACGGTCTCGGTTTTAATTACCCTGCCGTTATGCTGCCGAAATTTTGAATAATATTGGTGTGTTTGAATTATTTTCATATGCTTAAACTATATTTATTCATTGTATAGAAAACATTCATGTGTTGAATTGATATTCATTCGTTGATTAGAAATTCATTTGTTGAATGGTATTCATATTTTGAAATAAATTGTTTGATAATAAAAATCACCTTTTATCGACTATATGAACTGTGTAAAGTAATCTCGTTTTAAAAGAAATTGTTTTATGATAAAAATCCCATTTTTATCACCAACATGAACTACATAGAAAAATAGTGTTTTGAAATGAATTGTTTTACAATAAAAATCACATTTTTATTGTATGCATAAATCGTTGAAATGTGAAGTGTTAAAAATAGCCACTTGTTCAAAATAAACATATATGAGTTGAAATATTCATTAATTAGCTAATGAAATGATTTGCACCTATGTATGTAACATTAGAATAAATGGTGTCTTTAAACCAAACAGAAGTCAAATATGAAGTTGAATAGAAAATGATAAATGATAAGAACTGTATATATATGTACATGCATATTTATTGAACAAGTTATAGCAAAGGGGCTAGAGAAGAGGAATAAAATTTTGTGCCCGACAAATAGGTACACATTTACTGCTTTGTTTGGGTGATGATTTTATGAGCCTGTTGGCTAGCCGCTTGGCTTTTTCTTTTTCTTTTTGAGATTAGAATGACCGGGAAAGCTATTAGCGATTTCCCGATGCTCCTGGTGCAGGGGAGGTTATGGCGAAATTTTCCAAAGTTTTAAGGTGTTAGAAAAATATTTGAAGTGAAAACGATATGGAAATCATTGAATGAACTATATTTATATAAATATATAAATATAAATAAAATTAAAACGAAACGAAGCCGTGCAGTTCGTATTTTGAAACCATGATTTCAAACAACTAGTACGGGAAATCCGACCATTGGATTTTCCCGAAACCTCAACCGTCGGGTTCGCCTTGGAAATATCTTCCCAACGGCACCAACCTTGCAAAAATCCAACGGTTGGATTGTCTGGAATGTTTAATTCAAATCTGAAGAAAAACAGCGCCAGAAGCGATTATATTTATATATATATAAATATAAATATATATTTAATCGAATAACGACGCTGCAGTTCGTATTTTGAAATCGAAACTTCAAACGATTGTACCGGGAGATCCGACCGTCGGAATTTCCCGAAACTGGAACCGTTGGATTCGTTTTGAAAAGACCTTTCTAATGATGTAAATTTTGTGAAGATCCAACGGTTAGATTTTCAGATATGTGTAAATCAAATCTGAAGAAAAACAGCGCCACGGCCGCCTTATGGCCCGAAGCGTCGTTTTGAATAAAATGGCTATTTTAAAATAAATAAAAATAGCGATAAATAGTTATAAAATATCATAAGCGATATGGAATAGAAATAAACTGAATTTGTTCGATTTATGTGGCTTTTGATGGTTGAATGTGTTTGGTGTGAAAATTACATTAAAAGAACACAATTGGTGTTGTCGAATAATTTAACCATTGAAATAAATTGATTTGAAATTCTAAATATACGTGAATTATTTGAGAAGGCCGAGTTAATTCTCATTTCAAATAATTGACCGACGATTGAAAGTCGAAGATGAAGACGATGGTCGAAGACCGGAGATCTTCACCTCGTTTGGATGGTAACCGAGGTCCTGATTGGGAGGCATCCCGAAATATGGATAATGAGTGGTGATCGTCCAGACGTACGTGGTGATCGATGGGTTTGCGAGGTATTTAGTGCCTCCGGTTTCGTTCAGACCCAGAACGGACTTGTAAATGGACTGTGTGTCCGACATTGGATTTTATTCTGTGTTGATTGATCTCTGTTAAATATACATCTGTTTGGCGGCGGAGAATTTATTCTTTTGCTTAACGCCCTTCTCTGAGACGTACGAGCTCAGAGGTTGTATATCGATGGACATCAATCGCATGGCGTGAATTGCCGGTGTGTCATGCTAAGATGCAGTGATCAGGGCTTCTATTGAAAAGCAAAGTCTTGTGGTGATGATCAAAGCACCGCTTGTGTGGCGTAGCTTTGTGTATAACGTGAATTCGCGAGCCTCACACCCCGGTATGAACCTAAAACGGGAGAAGGACCTCAGGGAGGGCATGCGTTTCTTTCTAGCTAGGGTGGTGTCAGTGACCTACCAGCCCTGACATTTATATACTTTTCACCTATGTGGTTGTTGCTGTTGCGAGGCGCCTCGGTTTGATCGGACGATCCGGGTCCGATGGAGTCATTCATTGGCTCATTTACGCCCCAAAGGGCGGGGAGACGTATTGTCCAGGCATAATAATCCACATCGGTGGACCGGCCCTGTCGCTCCAAGGCTTGCCTGCGCGCTTGCCTGAGACATGGGCTAGATTGTCTCGAATTCGGTAAGGACTATCTTTTGCCTTGGTTCATGACGGAAATCCAATTTCCAAATACGACATCGTGCGGTTTTGATTGTATACCTATATATGGCGACATAGTGGTATGGGGCATTAATGCCGTCTATGATTGATAGTTATGATTTGAAATTGTTTTCAAAACATATAAACACTAGCAATAATATCAAATGCCTTTGTTTTATTCGTATCAAGCATATTTGGCCGTTATAAGGTAAAAGCTCTATCCTCCGGTTTGCGTTGCATTGTGTGATGGGAACTGAGTCTTATAACGGCTTCATTTTTATAAAAAGCATAGCGATGTTTAAAAGAAAGATTTGTTTTTAAAGCACTGGCAATCCAATGGAGTAAACCCGTTCCACGAAAGTGGCGTGGTCCTGTGATTAGCCAAATTATATATATGTGTTGAGTAGATTTCTCATACCAGTCCCATGACTGACTCGTAGTTTGTTTCACTTTCAAACTCGGGTGCCCCTTTTTCTACACGGGCAGCCTTGTATTCAGGTTTAGCTGGTTCTTTCTGGATAGCTGGAGCTGAAGATGGATTCTATCATTTATTTCCTTTTATGCTGTTCAGTTCCTATTGTACATATTTTGTTTATTTCCGCTGTAGACATTTATGTATAGCTGAACTGTATTTGTACTAAGTAAGATCCTGTATACTATGTAACTCTGATGATTACTTTACCCAGTATATTTTATTGTTCATTATCTGGTGTATTTATTTAATTCTGTTCTGCTATTTTCTGTTTTTGTGTTATATTCCAAAGATAGCCCTGTTTCCGTCTGAATGGGATTTCGGGTCGTCTCAACGTGGTATCAGAGCTTTGGTTAAGCTTAGTTCTGGAATATAACATTTGAACGAACTCGTCAGAAATAGAACCAGTAGTGTTCTAGGACGGGTAAACTCTATACAGATAGGATCAGCAATATCCTAGTATGAGTATAGCAGAATTAGAACAACTCATTAGAGATGGGGTCAGAAGTGCCTCAGAACGAGTCGAGAGTAATATGTTTTTTTTAAATAACGTATTTGTGATTATATATATATAGTCTGGTTTTAGAAATGTAATTTTTGAATATATAAAAGATATATATTTGAAAAGTTAAAAAGGTTAAAAACAAATTGGTTGTTGTATTGTGTGATTGTAGATTTATCAAACCACTTTCGACTTTATTCCTTTTCGGGGACGAAAAGTTTTAAGTGGGGGAGATTGTAACGACCCAGAAAATCTGAACCAATTTAAAATTTTTAAATTGGCTAAAATAATGGATTTTAAATATTTAAAATAAATATTTTAAATAATGGCGATGAAAACTGAGTTTGAATCGACATTTGAAAACGAATATAATTAATTATAATTATATATAGAATTGAAAATAGCGCGGTAGTTCGATAATTCGATTTCAAACTTCAATTGAATATACCGGGTGCAAAACAATCCGGATTTTAGTGAAACCAAAAACATTAGGATCTAATTGATAATATCTTTCCAACGAATCCGACCAATCGAAATTTGATAGCGGGAATCAAAAGATATGTCCAGTTGAAAATTCTGAATAGTCGCTATGGAATTCAGGCCCTTAAAAATGGACATTTTGCAAATGACCTCGGATTTCGACGAAACAACTTTTGTTGGATCCGCGGGGTCAAGTTATTGTTAGGTTTCAAATTTCATAATTTTTCGAATCAATATGTGAGCGTGGCAAAGGAAAACGCGTTTGACCAGTTTCTGTTGATTTTAATCGACTGGAAATTGGCCGTTTTTCCAACGGCCTCAGAATTCGACGAAACTAGTTTTGTTAGGACCGTATCGTCAATACGAAGCTAGAAAATATTTTTCTGGAATTTTTCTAGTTAGTATGTGACCCCGGTAATTTGAAATTTGCGTTTAAAATTCAATATAATGATTTAAATGAAAATTCAAAAGGAAACTGATTGTAACGATCAAATCAGCTTGCGATACATATCCCATTGTGTTCGGAATGGGGGTAAAACGCTATGGGCGACAGGCGGTGGGCCTCGTTTCGAGGTCGTATGTGAAAGTCAACTTTATGCAATTAAATTAATTAATAAAATAAATAAAAAAATATATTATATATTTCCCTCCCTCCCTTTATCTCCCTTTCTGCCCCCCCCCCCCCCGATTCATTAATCAGAGAAAAAAAAACCCTGAAACTATCGACCGACGCCCCCCTGAAGCATCGACGCCACCGCCGCCCATCACCGCACCCGCTCCCCTCGTTCGTCGAACCAGTGACGAGCCCAAACCCCCCCTGAAGCATCGCGACACCAATTCGCGAGCCCCGTTCGAGACCCCTCCGCCTCCGCCTCCGCCTGTCCCTCCTCCAACCGCGACCTCCCCGACGCCGCCGAGCTTGGCTGTCCCCCCCCCCCCCCCTTCGCAGCTAATCGGTGAGTATTTTATTTATTTTTATTTTTTTATTCTAAAAAAAAATACTGATTTGAAAATGATTTAAAAACTGATTTGAAAATGATTTAAAAACTGATTTTTCAATTATAGTAAAACTGTTTTTTTTAGGTTAAAACAGGTTTTTTTAAAAAAAAGTTAAAACTGAATTTTAAAAAGGTTTTAAAACTGATTTGATTTTAAAACTTGAAAGGGAAAAAGGTTTAAACTTTAAAAGGAAAAAGATTTAAACTTTAAATAGAAAAAGGTTTAATCTTTTTAAAGAAAAAGATTTGAACTTTTAAAAGAAAAAGATTTGAACTTTTAAAAGAAAAAAATTTGAACTTTGAATAGAAAAAGATTTGAACTTGGAAAAAAATAAAGATCATATTTTTAAAAGAGAAAAGACGGAAATTTTATTAAGTAGAAGGAGTAAGATATGATTTTTGTATTTTTAAAGTAATAAAATATAATTTTTACATCATAGGAATATTAAAAATATAATCTTTATTTTTAAAATATGATCTTTATATATTGAATAGCGAAGTCAAAATCAGATTTTTATATATTGGATAACATAGTCAAAATTCGATTTTTACATATGTAGAGAGTACGGGCAACGAGAGCGACAAAAGGCGAGATTGGCGAAGATTTCTCTAAGGAAGAGTCGTCGTAGTTGGATAGCTATTGGTGAGATTTCTGATTTAAATAAATAAATATATATATATATATGTGTGTGAAATAAAAGTAAATTGCTATATATAAATATATATATATATATACGCCCCTCGTCCACAAACCATGGACGATATTTATTGATTGAAATTGTTGTGAAAATTGATTGATAGCGAATGATTGTTTGGGATTGTTTGTGATTGATATTGGTTGATTGTGGTTGAAAAATACCCATTTGTGGTTGAGAAATATTTGGTTGAAACCACATAGGATTAGTTTGTGGAAATGAAATAAATATATACATGCCGCCTGCGTGCGAACTAGATGCATGATCCCCATTGTCAAAAACCGCGAGGTTTTAAGGTAGAGCGAGGAGCCGTACTAGGGACGGTCCCGGTTTTAATTACCCTGCCGTTATGCTGCCGAAATTTTGAATAATATTGGTGTGTTTGAATTATTTTCATATGCTTAAACTATATTTATTCATTGTATAGAAAACATTCATGTGTTGAATTGATATTCATTCGTTGATTAGAAATTCATGTGTTGAATGGTATTCATATTTTGAAATAAATTGTTTGATAATAAAAATCACCTTTTATCGACTATATGAACTGTGTAAAGTAATCTCGTTTTAAAAGAAATTGTTTTATGATAAAAATCCCATTTTTATCACCAACATGAACTATATAGAAAAATAGTGTTTTGAAATGAATTGTTTTACAATAAAAATCACATTTTTATTGTATGCATAAATCGTTGAAATGTGAAGTGTTAAAAATAGCCACTTGTTCAAAATAAACATATATGAGTTGAAATATTCATTAATTAGCTAATGAAATGATTTGCACCTATGTATGTAACATTAGAATAAATGGTGTCTTTAAACCAAACAGAAGTCAAATATGAAGTTGAATAGAAAATGATAAATGATAAGAACTGTATATATATGTACATGCATATTTATTGAACAGGTTATAGCAAAGGGGCTAGAGAAGAGGAATAAAATTTTGTGCCCGACAAATAGGTACACATTTACTGCTTTGTTTGGGTGATGATTTTATGAGCCTGTTGGCTAGCCGCTTGGCTTTTTCTTTTTCTTTTTGAGATTAGAAGGACCGGGAAAGCTATTTGCGATTTCCCGATGCTCCCGGTGCAGGGGAGGTTATGGCGAAATTTTCCAAAATTTTAAGGTGTTAGAAAAATATTTGAAGTGAAAACGATATGGAAATCATTGAATGAACTATATTTATATAAATATATAAATATAAATAAAATTAAAACGAAACGAAGCCGTGTAGTTAGTATTTTGAAACCATGATTTCAAACAACTAGTACGGGAAATCCGACCATTGGATTTTCCCGAAACCTCAACCGTCGGGTTCGCCTTGGAAATATCTTCCCAACGGCACCAACCTTGCAAAAATCCAACGGTTGGATTGTCTGGAATGTTTAATTCAAATCTGAAGAAAAACAGCGCCAGAAGCGATTATATTTATATATATATAAATATAAATATATATTTAATCGAATAACGACGCTGCAGTTCGTATTTTGAAATCGAAACTTCAAACGATTGTACCGGGAGATCCGACCGTCGGAATTTCCCGAAACTGGAACCGTTGGATTCGTTTTGAAAAGACCTTTCTAATGATGTAAATTTTGTGAAGATCCAACGGTTAGATTTTCAGATATGTGTAAATCAAATCTGAAGAAAAACAGCGCCACGGCCGCCTTATGGCCCGAAGCGTCGTTTTGAATAAAATGGCTATTTTAAAATAAATAAAAATAGCGATAAATAGTTATAAAATATCATAAGCGATATGGAATAGAAATAAACTGAATTTGTTCGATTTATGTGGCTTTTGATGGTTGAATGTGTTTGGTGTGAAAATTACATTAAAAGAACACAATTGGTGTTGTCGAATAATTTAACCATTGAAATAAATTGATTTGAAATTCTAAATATACGTGAATTATTTGAGAAGGCCGAGTTAATTCTCATTTCAAATAATTGACCGACGATTGAAAGTCGAAGATGAAGACGATGGTCGAAGACCGGAGATCTTCACCTCGTTTGGATGGTAACCGAGGTCCTGATTGGGAGGCATCCCGAAATATGGATAATGAGTGGTGATCGTCCAGACGTACGTGGTGATCGATGGGTTTGCGAGGTATTTAGTGCCTCCGGTTTCGTTCAGACCCAGAACGGACTTGTAAATGGACTGTGTGTCCGACATTGGATTTTATTCTGTGTTGATTGATCTCTGTTAAATATACATCTGTTTGGCGGCGGAGAATTTATTCTTTTGCTTAACGCCCTTCTCTGAGACGTACGAGCTCAGAGGTTGTATATCGATGGACATCAATCGCATGGCGTGAATTGCCGGTGTGGCATGCTAAGATGCAGTGATCAGGGCTTCTGTTGAAAAGCAAAGTCTTGTGGTGATGATCAAAGCACCGCTTGTGTGGCGTAGCTTTGTGTATAACGTGAATTCGCGAGCCTCACACCCCGGTATGAACCTAAAACGGGAGAAGGACCTCAGGGAGGGCATGCGTTTCTTTCTAGCTAGGGTGGTGTCAGTGACCTACCAGCCCTGACATTTATATACTTTTCACCTATGTGGTTGTTGCTGTTGCGAGGCGCCTCGGTTTGATCGGACGATCCGGGTCTGATGGAGTCATTCATTGGCTCATTTACGCCCCAAAGGGCGGGGAGACGTATTGTCCAGGCATAATAATCCACATCGGTGGACCGGCCCTGTCGCTCCAAGGCTTGCCTGCACACTTGCCTGAGACATGGGCTAGATTGTCTCGAATTCGGTAAGGACTATCTTTTGCCTTGGTTCATGACGGAAATCCAATTTCCAAATACGACATCGTGCGGTTTTGATTATATACCTATATATGGCGACATAGTGGTATGGGGCATTAATGCCGTCTATGATTGATAGTTATGATTTGAAATTGTTTTCAAAACATATAAACACTAGCAATAATATCAAATGCCTTTGTTTTATTCGTATCAAGCATATTTGGCCGTTATAAGGTAAAAACTCTATCCTCCGGTTTGCGTTGCATTGTGTGATGGGAACTGAGTCTTATAACGGCTTCATTTTTATAAAAAGCATAGCGATGTTTAAAAGAAAGATTTGTTTTTAAAGCACTGGCAATCCAATGGAGTAAACCCGTTCCACGAAAGTGGCGTGGTCCTGTGATTAGCCAAATTATATATATGTGTTGAGTAGATTTCTCATACCAGTCCCATGACTGACTCGTAGTTTGTTTCACTTTCAAACTCGGGTGCCCCTTTTTCTACACGGGCAGCCTTGTATTCAGGTTTAGCTGGTTCTTTTTGGACAGCTGGAGCTGAAGATGGATTCTATCATTTATTTCCTTTTATGCTGTTCAGCTCCTATTGTACATATTTTGTTTATTTCCGCTGTAGACATTTATGTATAGCTGAACTGTATTTGTACTAAGTTAGATCCTGTATACTGTGTAACTCTGATGATTACTTTACCCAGTATATTTTATTGTTCATTATCTGGTGTATTTATTTAATTCTGTTCTGCTATTTTCTGTTTTTGTGTTATATTCCAAAGATAGCCCTGTTTCCGTCTGAACGGGATTTCGGGTCGTCTCAGTACAAAATCTCGGAGCACATATAACTCGGTTTTCATCCAGACTCAGATACCATATATGCCTAGGTTGCTCACCCTAAATCACACATCTCCTTCTTTTAGTCACGGGACCCACAAGACCATGAAACATATCAAATCATTTCATATCCCAAAGTCATAAATCATTTCGCAACAATAATTCACAAATATTTTAAATCATAGTATTGTTGTCTTTTAAATATTTCAAATATCGGGATTCAAGTCGTCGAATTTTTCTTAGTTCATAAATTGATTTATAAACTATTCATCATATCCAAATTAATATGGAAAGAAGTTTCTTTCAATACTTTGCAAATTAATTCAATCAATTGAAAGTGCAAATTTCAAATTTCAAACATGCAACCTATGTTTCATATTTCGAAATCAATGATCTTATTTAAATGTTTCAAGTCTTTCAAATTTCCCGTGTCAAATACTTTTAAAGATCATTATAATTATATCAAGCTTTATGGAAAAAAAGTTCAATTTCGAAACATCATTTTGAACCATTATACATAAGTTGATATTTTCTAAAAGATTCATATCGCCATAAAACAGTCCTTTTGATAGTCGGAAATCAAATTTGATCAATGCGATTTTCTTAGCTTTCTTTCAAATCAATTAAGCTCCTAAAATTTAAAGCTTAGGAAAATTGTTTATACAAGTTGTATCTTTTAGACAAAATTCTATTAAATAACTTCAAAACAATTCTAAGATTTCCAATTAAATATCATATTTTCATAATATGAATTTTCAAGAACTTCAAACAATATCTTATTTCAAAAATACTTTAAACCACCATATAGGATTCATATTCATTCCCATTTTAAATATCACATCTTATTTGAAAAGTTCAAATTTTCCTATCGACGGGAAAAACTCTTGTAACATTTTTATTCAAAATACCATCACGCTTCCGCTACACACTCTGATTATGTGTATATTCAACTAGTGTTGGTGAAATATTCCACAATATTGATTTCAAATTTTCCGGAACCAAATCCTCAAACTTGACATTTCAAAGTCCAATTTTTCTTACAGAAATTGGATTCTATATTTCAAATACTTTAATTACTATGAAAAGCTCATTTATTGAGGTTTCGTTACATAACATTTTGGACAAATCAAAGTTATCTAGTTGAATTCAAACACAATTTCACATGGCACGAAGGGGTATACATGGATCAAGTCAAAATTCCACATGCTCAAAATAGAAGTTCAACATCAAACGAGTATCTAGAGGTATGATTGATCGAATCAAAATGCTTGTCCGAATTCATAAGATAAAAAAAATAAGAAGTCGTTACCCAGGAGCGAACGGTCTGAGTTTAAATGATTAACCTAGACAAAGATGGAAAAGTCAAATGCACACAAAGACACAAATTTCAGCAGTTCAATCATGGGATACTCAATTAGTCTCTCTCTCTCCATTAATTCCTACTTCGATTTATTTTCCTTGATATCATAAGTGATTAATTGTTAAGTAATTTCTATTCAATTTATTCATACAATTTCAATAGGGAAAGCAGTTTTCTCCCCCACTTTAACATTTATTAAAATTCGAACAGATTGCAATTATCAAGATCTGAAATAACTACTACTACTCTCAGCATATCTTAATTATGATTACCTAATACGTATGTTTCACTAAAGCGCATCGTTAAATATTCCCCTTCCTTATATTTCATATATGTTTCGAGGCTTGGAAAATTCCATTCAGTTCCAAAATCATTTTTCTAAATCAATTTGGTATCCAATATTATTTCAAATCCAATTCCATGTTCAAATTTGTTATCGAAAACATCATATTTGATTTGGACTGACTGTCATTTATTAACTTCACACTCAATCGTTCGGACTAAACTTGTTCGGATCTTTATCAAATAGTAAATAAAATATTAAGTTTTAAATAAAATAAGTGTAAATAAGAAGATGATATGTTTACGTAATATAGTTTTAAATGATTAAGTACAAAATGATTTAGAAGAATAGTTTAAGCATAAGATAATTTAGTATAAATATAAAAATATAGGCTTAATAAAACAGGTTAAAATAAAAGCGTAAAATATCGTTAATTATTAAGCACCAATAATTAGATCTAAATAGAATGTCATAAGTATAAAGAGCCAGAACAAACGTAGGATATAACACATAAAACAAATACAAATAATTTAATAAAAGAGTCTAAGTGAGAAAATAAACTGGTTAAGGAAAAATATAATATTAATCATAAATACAAAAGAATTTAAGCAAAACAATGAATGTACTATATAAAGTTAAACACAACCAATTTTAGTAAAATAATAAGTTTAAACAAAATGATTAAATATAATTAATTTGAAAGGTAGAAACATTGGTAAAACATATAGTAGCTAAATACCAAATGTAATGGTTAAGATAAGTAAAGTAGAAAGCTTGGTACAAAATGCAAGTCTAAGAAAACAGTAAATAAAATAGCTACTTCGAAGTTGGAAAAACACATCAAATTTAACAAAACAAGATCAAACATATTAAAAATAATTAATACCAATTTCAACCCGATCCTAGTCAATTTCAGTTCCTATTCAGCGTACGTTTCAACATCGTTCCTCAGTCAAGTATCGTCCAAAGTAAAGTTCCAATTTATCAAGTTTTTAACATACTTTCCCAAAAACCCGTGCTTAGTAGTCAACTTGATTTTCAACAAAATCTCTTTCAAACAATAGTTCTTGAATTAATCGTTCATATATAGGTTTCAAAACTTTCATTTCAATTATTTTGAGATTTTTATTTCAGTCTCAAAGCCCCTTTTTCTTCTTTCCTTTTTCTTTTCTTTCCTAATCAATTTCCTTTAAACCACTTGTGAGATTTTGAAAACACTTGTTAAAGCCAATTCATTCACCCTTATTTTCCTAATAATTTCGAACAATTCAACACTGGACTTCGAAGTGTTTTTTTTAATCGCAAAGAACATTTTTAAGTGGGGATTTTAAAAAGGATTTTTTTCCAATATATTTTCTTTAAAATAATTAATTTTCAAAATATCTTTTAAAATACTTTATTTTCGAAAATCACTTCCAAAATTTCATTTTCGAAAATTTCTTCAAAATATTTTATTTTCGAAATCTCTTCCAAGGCTATATTTTTCTGAAATCCGCTGATTCTAGTATCGATTCCGCTCATTCTAAGGTACTTCTACCTTATCTCTAATGAGTTTTTAAACCGAAGCTAAGCTTTGTATGAACCAAAGCTCAACGACCTGACATTTTGCCTGCCCAAAATCGGTATTTAAATCAACTCTAGATGTCCAAAATGAGAGATTGTTATTGGCTTACACAGTTTATACAGATTAAATGCAGAATCATAGAGTACAATAATTGCAGCAGAATAAAAAAATTCATGTAATATCAAAGTTGTATACAATATTTTTGTACAGCAGAAGCAATGTAAATTTATACATGAATTTTAAATAAACAAGTTTTACTGATATATTGAGCTAAGCGTACGCAAGCGTCTTCAAATCTCCACGTTCTCTCCAGTTTGCGGGTTGATATCTTTAAACCTGGAACACTTGGGGCCTGACCCGAGTGTCCCATGCAAAATACAAAACACCTGAGTCAGGATTAAACTTATTTCAAGTCAGTAAACTTCGGTAAACATGAAACATAATCCGTTTAATCCCAATAATATATTAAGATATTCAACTGTAATAACCCGTGGAATGCCAACAAATTATTAAATAATTCGAGTACAACGGTTAGTGAACTGCCAAAATATACCTACCAAAATGGATCGAAATGCATGCATCAACAACAGGGTGGTTGCAGCTAAGGATAAGGGGCAATTCAAGATTTTTTTATGTGTGAATACAGTCCATGCACGAGAAAAATGGTAGCATGAGTGGCAAGTAAGAGTATTCACTTTTAGGCATAAGTGAACCAGACATGTAGTATGACATGAATCAGCAATATTTTAAAATGAGATGAGTGTAATCCTAAATTGTACACATTGCGCAACACTCATGGGTATAAGTTCAAGTGCCCATAATAACAAAATTTCCAACACAAAACTATATAATTAGAGATGAATGCATTCATTTCCCTACTCAGTACAATGTGTATGGTTCCTAAGTTCTGTGAACTAAAGGAGGGGAAAATTTTATGCAGATCAAAATAACGTATAGAGCATTCCAGTAAAAGTATACATGAAGCACACAGGAGCATACAAATCATACAAATGGTGAGTGTTACAACAAATGGTGGTAACAAGAGGCAACTAGGCAACCTGGTCATGAATTATAAAATGGTAGGATACGTAAATAGGGTGTAGATTTTCCCATCCCATGCAGTAAAGTATATATATAATTTCTTCAAACCAAAACAAACGTTTTTAATACTTCCAGCAAATGGGGTCGGTTTTGCTCTCATTTCCCATGAATTCAATGACATGGTATATATACATTACTATAAAGAATTCAGTTAACATTTTCTTGTGGTTCATAACATGCCCATTTGGAATGTCATTAAGCAGCTACATAGAAATGCAAAATTCAACATATACGGCCAAGACAAGTGAATGGCTGGGCATATAACAGGAACCCCACAAGTGATCAATAGCATGCATGTGTCACAAAATACAAAGTGGAAAATAGCAGGTATATATGAAATGGTTCCAAAAAGTCATAGGACCCTAAATGAATAGGGGACAGTTTGAACTTTTAACATAATCTTACCCAATCTGTTGAACAATATTTAAACAACTGGGATATATTCAAAGTTAAACATCACTACAACTTATATGGCGCAACGAAATGTGTGATTAACACCAATGTAGGAGAAGGGAAGAAGTACTTTCAGTTTTAGGCTGAACACGTAAATTACCAAACGGTTTACCGCAATAGTCAAGTATGGACAGAGTTCCGGCTAGCGACTTATGGATGTATGCTGGAAATCAATGTGTTAAGTATAAGGTGAATTGCAAATCTCAAGACAAATTATACTGTCATAATGTAGTGAACACTATAATAAAGCCACTTTACTATAACCAAAATGTAATGAAGACTGACATTATAGTGTTGTGTATACTGTGAGTACCATGAATAATACGAAAACTATGCTTGACAAAATATAGGATCTACCTTAGTTTTAACTGAGAAGACAAACAAGGTAGCTAATCATTTTCAGTGCATGCAGCAGAAATGGTCACAAACTCAAAGGAGCAAAACAGGCGGAAATGAAAAAGCAGCAAAATAGCCAGAATGTTTGAACTCAGTGAATGACGATGTGAACACTCTTGAAATAAATTTAATCGTAAGCTATGCTTACCTTTGGCGTGACAAAAGAAGAATGGCAGTGGTGAAGAACAACGAGCCGAGACTGAGCAGCAATGAAATTTGGAAGCTCCTTTTTGTAAAAAATATATTAGAACTACGGACAACTACTTGACTACGCCTCGTGGTAGAGCAAGGTGAGGGATTCGGCACTACGACCAGAGCGAGGTGGCGCTGTAGTCAAGAGGCGACGCGGTGCTCAGCAACTGGTCGGGCGTTGGCGTAAGACGGTTGTTTGTCGAGGAGGTACGATGTAACACCCCGTATTTTCTATGAACGTATAAGTAACAAATTAAAATATACTTAATTTTTAGGAGAAGAATTAAGGGAAACGGGTTGCGCCATTGCATTCATCTCGAAATTCTGCTTAGACAGAGTCCGAGTTTGTGTAAAACGGATAACATATGAAGAAGATATGGACGAACGAAGTTAGGCAGAAAAACAGGAAACAAGCCAGAATACACTGGCGCACTTGTGAAGTGCGCCAGTACAAAAATACACTGGCGCACCTGCCAAGTGCGCCCATATTGATCCTGCACATGATTCTAGAGTGTTCTGTGATGACGTGTCTTCTTCTGAGTGGCTGGATGACCTGTCTTCGAGCTGGGTGGTTCTAATGACTTCTGGACTGATCTGAAGGCTCTAAATCACCCTATTCTCCTATAAAAACACCCCCAAACCTCACTTTCTCTCCACACAATTTCATTCTGTCTATACAATGCCTCTATAATAAATAAATAAAATAATGGCGTCGCTAATCTGCTGGGATCAAAACTAGAACTAGTGCATCTTCTTCCAAATTTGAATAAGATTAAAAGAGAACTACTGCAACTCTTCTTCTATAATCCAATCAAGGCAAGTGCAATTATTTTCTGATATGAATTTTAATCCTGATCTTGACATAATTATAAAACTGAATCTGAGATTATGCCCTTTTCTATTTATCAGATCTGTTCCTTTGTTTTATTATTTTGTTTGTTCTGTATTTCTTCCTCCTTTCTTTCTTTTTGTTTGATAGCCAGGCTACCACGAGCCTGAGCCAGATCTCATAAGAGATGAACGCAAAAACGCTAAATTTGGGAAGAATATTGAATAAGGCATATTTGAGCATAATTGATTTGTAACTAATTTGAGGATACAACGCATGTTGTAATTCTGGACATAAATTTGAGGCATATTGTATAAGGCGATCTATGACTTGGAAGGAGAGGATTATTGTGACTTAGAACATAAAGAACATAGGTTGAACTTAGAACATAAATCTGAGACATATAATTGGGCATGTTGTATTTAAAACATAAGGTATATTTAACATATGTCTTGAGTTTTGAGGCATAAAGAATATTAGACATATGACTTGGGATTTGTGGCGTAAAGTTTAACTGTGAACATGTAACTGATTTGGATGCGTAGTACAAGTTGTAATTCAAGATCTAGATCTGGACATACTATATATATTATAGTCAGAAATTTGGAAAAAAAGAATTAATTTGCATTTAACTTAGGTGTAAAGATCCATATTAAGATTAGATAAATATTAAGTGTGAACACACCTAAGTAGGGGGGTTTGGATATGTGACATGCATTGTAATCAATGGCTATATTTGGCATAATTTATATGTTAGGTTTTTGGAGAATATTCTGAGCTATGCAAGTTTAACTAAAAATTGGGACATATGTTACATGGTGGATTATGACCGTAATTTGTGCATATAAGTTTAGGCTTACCTTATGAATTAGGCAAGATATGTGAATAGGACTTTAACGAATGTTTAAATCGGCTAAAACTGTTATCTGCTTTTTATGTTAAATTTGCCTAATCTGCTAAATCTGTTACTTGTTTAATCGATTGAATTTCCTAAACTGTTACATATGTTAAATCGCTTAATCTGCTAATTGTGTCTAATCTGCTAAATCTGTTGAGTTGCCTAATCTGCTAAATCTGTTGAACCGCCTGAGCTGCTAAATCTATTAGATCTGATGAAAAGCTAAGTGATTGTAATTTATGTAAAACATGTTAATTTTTTTAATCTGCTGCAACTTGAAAAGAAGTCTAATCTATTAAATTGACATAATTAGTCTGATTTTTGTATAATTTGTAATGGAATAAACTGGTTAAAATAAAAAATGCTGAGACACGAGGTTAGACTCATGTTTGCGGTAGAAGCCTGCCCGGACCCAACTGGCCTAACCAGCAACCGCAAACTGCTAGTCTAATGTGAGAGGTCGTGGGCATAACTAAAATATGCTTAGACACGAGGTTAGGTCTGGCTTGTGGCGGAAGTCTGCCCGGAACCGCTCGACTTATCCAGCGGCCACAAGCTACCGACCTAATGTGAGAGGTCTGCGCATTAATATTTAATTAATGCAAATCTGAGATAAATATGATGTCTAAAACGTGTCGGGTAGATAAGGCTAAACCAACAGGACCGATGACTTAATAAACCTGTTTCGTGAATCTATAGGCCCAATACAAAGTTAGACAATCTGTAAGTCTGTTAAAACTATACATCTAATTCGTTAGTCTGAAAACCTATTGACTTGATTTTCTGGTCTGTGAACTAGTTGATTCTGAACTCTGTAGGCCTAAAACTTGTAAACAAGTTAATCTGAAATCTGTTAGTCTGGGGACACAAGGTTAGGAGGGAAAATACTTGTGTCATTTGTTGTTTGGGACCCATATTAGTCAGTAACCCTTTCTGGTATCAAAACTATGACCCAACAGTAGGTAGGGTCCGGGCACGCTTACTGAACTAATTATAAGTGGTTCATTCTGATAATGGCAAGGGGTGTTGATGGTGTGTTCCAACCAGGTCATGTGCGTGCATGGATCCCGGTCTGCCTTTGTGGATGTAAGAAGCCGTGACATCTATAAATAGGTCTGTGTCATTTAAAGGTTGCCACTTTGGGGAGTGATACACCCTTCTGTGGGGCTAGCACAGGGTATTTATGTATTAGGAAGCCGATCGCTTGCGGTAGATTGAGGGTACACTTGGTTCTGTCTGTTTCCGTTGGGGTATCGTCTGTTTCTGTTGGGTGTTAACACCTGTCTGTTTCTGGGTGGTACCGTCTGTTGGGGTGGTAAAGGCCCATTTACTAGTGTACTCCTAATTCTAACATTCTGTTTCTGTAGGGATTATTCTATTTCCGTCTCTGATTCCGTTTATGTACCTTCTGTCTATTGGGGTGGTAAAGGCCCATTACTGGCATTCTGTTCCTGTATAGATTATTCTGTTCCATTTCTGTTTCAGTTTGGACATTAGGTTAACGCCAAATCCTATTATACCAGTATTAGCGCAGAGAAGTAAAATATAAGTAAGAAGCATAACTTGGGCTATATCATTTTGTTTCATCTGTTTAGCTTAAGTATACCAGTTATTGTTGTCTCTTATCCAGCTTTATTTTCATGTCATGATATCATTATCTGTTCATATGCTAAAAGTCACTGGACTTTCCAGACTTTATGTCTGACCTTGCTTGTTTTCGCCCCTTTTCTTTCCTCCCCCCCCCCCCCCCTCCCCAGGTTTTTTTTAGGGTGGAAGTATAAGAGCTTGATTCGGATTTTCACTGCTTGAAGTACCGCTTGGCCTTGGCTCTATCATTCCATGGCAGTTTATGTTGGGGATTATGATTTGAAAAGCTATGCATTATGAAGGCTTTTTGTACAAGGCTGATATTTAGTACTTGAATTCTGATATTGTGATTTAAAAAGATGTAACCAAACTTACTTCAGTTTCTGTTGTAATAAAGTTACTAATTTTTCAAGTACTGTTTTATCTGTCTTGTAAATTTCTGTTCTGTCTACTAAAACGCACCATCAAAGTTAAGGCATTCCCTTTGTGAGTGACCTTAACGGAGGTGGGGTGCTATAGTTGGTATCAGAGCTGAAGGATAACAGATTTGATAAAAAGTTTTTGAAAACTATTTTAAAAAGGTTTTAAAAAGGAAGTATTTTCAAAAGTAGAGTTTATTTTGAAAAACATAGTCCCCAAAGCCATATTTCTATCTTTTGATTTTCTGTTTATTCCTTGTTTCCCTCTTTTCTGAGTCTCTGAGGCTCCTGGCTTTCGGGGAGGTAACCTCATCGCGACATGGTTCCGTAGGCATGATGAGACTACGGCGTATGTCGAAGGGCAAATAAGGGCCTAACTTCCATCTGTTGCTGCAGTAATTTCACCTATGGCTTATCCTCTTTCGAGCTTCGTAGGGTCTTCCGCGCGATGGGGGCAACCTTAGAGAAAGACTTGTTAACATGTGAGAAGACTAGTTGTTTTCAGTGCGGTGAGATAGGACATCTGATCAAGGATTGCCCTAGAAGGCAAGGGCAGAGGGAAAAACCTACTTCTGGAGGGCATGCGAATGCTCTTGTGGCTGGTAGATAGGATAGAGATAGGAAAAATTTTTGTAGAAGGTTTAATTTCCTTATCTGATTATTGAGTTAAAACTCTCTTTGATTCTGGCATTTTGATTCTGTAATTGAGACACTGCACTTTAATACTAGTCTTGTTTGTGATCCCGCTATGGTCTCAAACCCCATGAGGGTTACGACTCATCTGTTTGTGATAAGCTGGGGTTTGAGGGCATTTGTGTTTGGCATGACGCATACATTCTGAGTTTTTATCATGCTTAGTTTCCTAAGAATCATTTGGTAATATGATCTGTATCAATAGTCTGTAGGTTTCTGAAAAGGATTGGAGTTTTTACTCAAAATGTGAAATAGGTTTCCAGTTGGGCATTTGTTTAATGGGAGTGATTCTCTGAGTATTAATCTGATGTTTATTTCGGTCTTCAGGGTTGATACTTAGAAGTTATTCTCTTAAACCGATGTCTAATGGGAACCTAGCTTTTATTTTAAACTTGCTTCTATCACTCGACTTTATCCTTCGACCTTTAGGAAGAAACTAATGGGTGTAAACATGTGTTTGAGACATGTTATGTTTGATGGTTGCAAGTGGATGCAAGTGGTTGCTAATGATTGCTCATGGATGCATATACACACACTAGGCACTAGATCAGCTCAAAAACACTCTCATACTGCATATGGATGTGTGTGCATTTTTTTATGGATGCAAAATGGGTGACTCAGCACATGGATGTTGCATATGAATGAGCGGTTGTGCACTCATATAGAAACGAAGCGTATCAAATAGGATTTCTTGCATACATAATTGGACTCATGGCACAAACATGGTTCGCATTGAGGAGGTCAACTGAATCAATAGACCGCCTGAACTTTGCATTAGATAAGAGACATATACACACACTTTTGCATATGTTTATACAACATTAGAAGTTTTCTAAGGACAATGGATGCTTGTGGATGATGGTTGAGTAGATGGATGATTGGATGGTAGGACACATTCTTCTTAACTTGAAGATTTCGGGGACGAAATCCTTTAAGGAGGGGAGAATGTAACACGCTGTATTTTCTGTGAACGTATAAGTAACAAATTAAAATATACTTAATTTTTAGGAGAAGAATTAAGGGAAACGGGTTACGCCATTGCGTTCGTCTCGTAATTCTACTTGAGACAGAGTCTGAGTTTGCGTAAAACGGATACCATATGAAGAAGATATGGACGAACGGAGTTAGGCAGAAAAACCGGAAACAAGCCAGAATACACTGGCGCACTTGTGAAGTGCGCCAATACAAAAATACACTGGCGCACCTGCCAAGTGCGCCCATACTGATCCAACACATGATTCTGGAGTGTTCTGTGATGACGTGTCTTCTTCTGAGTGGATGGATGACCTGTCTTCGAGCTGGGTGATTCTGATGACTTCTGGACTGATCTGAAGGCTCTAAATCACCATATTCTCCTATAAAAACACCCCAAACCTCACTTTCTCTCCACGCAATTTCATTCTGCCTATACTCTGCCTCTATAATAAATAAATAAAATAATGGTGTCGCTATTCTGCTGGGATCAAAGCTAGAACTAGTATATCTTCTTCCAAATCTGAATAAGATTAAAAGAGAACTACTACAACTCTTCTTCTATAATCTAATCAAGGCAAGTGCAGTTATTTTCCGATATGAATTTTAATCATTATCTTGACATAATTATAAAACTGAATCGGAGATTATGCCCTTTTCTATTTATCAGATCTGTTCCTCTGTTTTATTATTTTGTTCATTCTGTATTTCTTCCTCCTTTCTTTCTTTTTGTTTGATAGCTAGGCTACCACGAGCCTGAGCCAGATCTCATAAGAGATGAACGCATAAACGCTAAATTTGGGAAGAATATTGAATGAGGCATATTTGGGCAAAATTGATTTGTAACTAATTTGAGGATACAACGCATGTTGTAATTCTGGACATAAATTTGAGGCATATTGTATAAGACGATCTATGACTTGGAAGGAGAGGATTATTGTGACTTAGAACATAAAGAACATAGGTTGAACTTAGAACATAAATCTGAGACATATAATTGGGCATGTTGTATTTAAAACATAAGGTGTATTTAACATACGTCTTGAGTTTTGAGGCATAAAGAACATTGGACATATGACTTGGGATTTGTGGCATAAAGTTTAACTGTGAACATGTAACTGATTTGGATGCATAGTACAAGTTGTAATTCAAGATCTTGATCTGGACATACTATATATATTATAATCTGAATTTGGAAAAAAGAGAATTAATTTGCATTTAACTTAGGTGTAAAGAACCATATTATGATTGGATAATTATTAAGTGTGAACACACCTAAGTAAGGGGGGTTTTGGATAAGTGATATGCATTGTAATCAATGGCTATATTTGGCATAATTTATATGTAAGGTTTTTGGAGAATATTCTGAGCTATGCAAGTTTAACTAAAAATTGGGACATATGTAATATGGTGGATTATGACCATAATTTGTGCATATAAGTTTAGGCTTACCATATGAATTAGGCAAGATATGTGAATAGGACTTTAAGGAATGTTTAATTCGGCTAAAACTGTTATCTGCTTTTTATGTTAAATTTGCCTAATCTGCTAAACTAGTTACCTGTTTAATCTATTGAATTGCCTAAACTGTTACATATGTTGAATCGCTTAATCTGCTAATTTTTCCTAATCTGCTAAATCTGTTGAGTTGCCTAATCTGCTAAATCTGTTGAACCGCCTGAGCTGCTAAATCTGTTAAATCTGTTGAAAAGCTGAATGATTGTAATTTGTGTAAAACATGTTAATTTGTTTAATCTGTTGCGACTTGAAAAGAAGTCAAATCTGTTAAATTGACATAATTAGTCTGATATTTGTATAATTTATAATGGAATAAACTAGTTAAAATAAAAAATGCTGAGACACGAGGTTAGACTCATGTTTGCGGTAGAAGCCTGCCCGGACCCAACCGGCTTAACCAGCAACCGCAAACTTCTAGTCTAATGTGAGAGGACGTAGGCATAACTAAAATATGCTTAGACACGAGGTTAGGTCTGGCTTGTGGCAGAAGTCTGCTCGGAACCGCCAAGCTTATCCAGCAGCCACAAGCTACCGACCTAATGTGAGAGGTCTGTGCATTAATATTTAATTAATGCAAATCTGAGATAAATATGATGTCTAAAACGTGTCGGGTAGATAAGGCTAAACCAACAGGACCGATGACTTAATAAACCTGTTTCGTGAATCTATAGGCCCAATACAAAGTTAGACAATCTGTAAGTCTGTTAAAACTATACATCTAATTCGTTAGTCTGAAAACCTATTGACTTGATTTTCTGGTCTGTGAACTAGTTGATTCTGAACTCTGTAGGCCTAAAACTTGTAAACAAGTTAATCTAAAATCTGTTAGTCTGGGGACACAAGGTTAGGAGGGAAAATACTTGTGTCATCTGTTGTTTGGGACCCATATTAGTCAGTAACCCTTTCTGGTATCAAAACTACGACCCAACAGTAGGTAGGGTCCGGGCACGCTTACTGAACTAATTATAAGTGGTTCATTCTGATAATGGCGAGGGGTTTTGATGGTGTGTTCCAACCGGGTCATGTGCGTGCATGGATACCGGTCTGCCTCTGATAGACGCCGTGACATCTGTAAATAGGTCTGTGTCATTTAAAGGTTGCCACTTTAGGGAGTGATACACCCTTCTGTGGGGCTGGCACAGGGTATTTATTTATTATGGAGCCGATCGCTTGGGGTAGATTTAGGGTACACTTAGTTCTGTCTGTTTCCGTTGGGGTACCGTCTGTTTCTTTTGGGTGTTAACTCCTGTCTGTTTCTGCGTGGTACCGTCTTTTGGGGTGGTAAAGGCCAATTTACTAGTGTACACCTAATTCTAACATTCTATTTCTGTAGGGATTATTCTGTTTTCGTCTCTGATTCCGTTTATGTACCTTCTGTCTGTTGGGGTGGTAAAGGCCCATTACTGGCATTCTGTTCCTGTATAGATTATTCTGTTCCATTTCTGTTTCAGTTTGGACATTAGGGTAACGCCTATTCTTGTTATACTAGTATTAGTGCAGAGAAGCAAAATATAAGTAAGAAGCATAACTTGGGTATATCATTCTGTTTCTTCTGTTTAGCTTAAATATACCAGTTACTGTTGTCTCATATCCAGCTTTATTTTCATGTCATGATATTATTATCTATTCATATGCTGAAAGTCACTGGACTTGCCAGACTTTATGTCTTACCTTGCTTGTTTTTGGCCCTTTTCTTTCGTCCCCCCCCCCCCATAGGTTTTTCTAGGGTGGAAGTATAAGAGCTTTATTCGGATTTTTTCTGCTTGAAGTACCGCTTGGCCTTGGCTCTATCTTTCCATGGCAATTTATGTTGGGGATTATGATTTTAAAAACTATGCATTATGAAGGCTTTTGTACAAGGCTGATATTTTATACTTGAATTCTGATATTGTGATTTGAAAAGATGTAACCAAACTTACTTTGGTTTATGTTGTAATAAATTTACTAATTTTTCAAGTACTGTTTTATCTGTCTTGTAAATTTCTGTTCTGTCTACTAAAACGCTCCATCAAAGTTAAGGCATTTCCTTTGTGAGTGACCTTAACGGAGGTGGGGTGTTATATACGACTCCGTTAGATTTTAAGAAATCGATTTTGAGTTCGGGGATTTCAATTTACTGAGGAAAACAAATTTTAGAGAGATTGTAACAACCCAGAAATTCTGAGCCAATTTAAATTTTTTATTTGGGCTAGTTTAAAGAATTTTGAATATTTAAAATGAATTATTTTAAATAATAGCGATGGGAAATTTATTTTCGATGAAGTTAAAACGAAAAAATTATTTTAATTATATAACGAGCCTGAAATGGCGCTGTAGTTCGGAAATTCAATTTTGAATTTCAAATGAATGTACAGGATTTAAAATAAATCGGATTTCAACGAAATAAGAAATATCTGAATATGTTTAATCATATCTTACTAATGAATGTAAGAAACTGAGATTTTGTTTTATAGAATGTAAGATATGTCCAGTTTAAAATTCGGAAAAGTCGCTGTGGAATTTATATATATTTTAATATATATAAAGTCCTTAAAGATAACCATTTTGCAAACGACCTCTGTTTTCGACAAAACTACTTTTGTTGGATCCGGGATGTCAAGTTATTGCTAGGTTTCAAAATTCATAATTTTTTGAATCAATATGTCAGTGTGGCGAAGTTAAATGTGTTCTAACAATTTCAGTCAATTTCGATCTACTGGATAATGGCCATTTTCAAACGGTCTCGTAATTCGACGAAATTAGTTTTGTTAGGACCGTAACGTCAATACGAAGCTAGGAATAATTTTTCTTGAATTTTTACAGTCCGTATGTGACCCCAGTAATTTGAAATGTACGTTAAATTCAATGTTGACTGAAATATTAATTTATATTTTAATTTAAAGAGAAACTGGTCGTAATGGCCAAATTGGTTTACGATACATATCCCATTGTGTTCGGGATGGGGGTAATACGCTAGGGATGACAGACGGTGAGTTCAATTTGGGATTAGAAGGAAAAAATGACTTTTTGGAATTTAAATTAAATTAATTAAATAATTGAATTTCTTGGTCAACGCCCCTATATCCCTCACCCTCCCGTTCGTTTCTTAGATCGAACTAATAAAAGAAAAAAGAAAAAAACCCAAATATTGATCTCGTTCATCATCTCGTGGCACGCCGCCACCTCCCTTCATCCCCAGGCCCGCTGCCCTCGTGCCACGTCCACCTCAAGCTCCCCCTCCGTTGATCGAGAACCCATTCTCTCAAAAACCGCACCCCTCCCCAAAACCCCACTGCCCCATTCCGCCGTTCCGGCCATTGCCTTGCCCACCATCGTCCTGGCGCTGCCACCTGACCCTTCCCCGACCCCCAGTGTGCACCCCGCACCTCCTCCTTCCTCCAATCAGCTGTAGACCCCCTCCTCCACATAAAAATGTGACTATTATATTTTCCACCATGGCAAATGACACTCTCGACCCCCCACCGCTTCTCGGTTGACACCATCCCGCTCCTCCAGATCCGGGGTGAGTTTTTATTGATAAATTTTAATTATCTATGTTATTAAAACTATGATTTTTAATAGCAGCAACCTTGTTTGGTAATAAAAAGGTAATCTTTATTAGAAATATCATCAAATAAGAAAGGTTACATTTTTAGATATAGAGAAGTTATATTTTTAGATATGAAAAGTTTAGATTTTCATATATAAGAATAGATAATAAAAATTAGATTTTTATATATAATAATTGCAAATAAAGATTTGATTTTTATCATGAAGTAGTGTATATAAAGATTTGATTTTGAATATGAAAATGTTAGATTTTTTTTAGTTATTACTAAAAGATATGATTTTTATATAATCAAGTTAAGATTTTTATATAATCAAAGTTAGATTTATATTATATGAAAAGACTAGATTTTTATTATATGAACAACGGATTAAAAATGTGATTTTTATCATCTTGAAGGCGAAGTAAAAATACAATTTTTATCATCAAGAAAGAGAGAAAAAAAATTGATTTTTATTAATGGAGTAGCGAAATAAAAATTCGATTTTTACATATATAGCGAATTAAAAATATGATTTTTAACATATACCGCGTGAAACAGATCTCGTTAGAAACACGGCAAAGATTTTCTACATATGAAGAGTCGCGGTGTTTGGTTAATCTTATGGGTGAGAACTTCTCACTTTTATCTTTTTTTCTAGTTAAAAATATATACTAGGATGCTAACGGTGCTTAGCAGCACCCGACACCCGTCGTCCACAGACCATGGATGACTTGTTTGTTTGATTGATGTGTTGTGAAAATTGATTTTGTGATGTGGAATGAATAAAATATTTTATAGTTAAAAATATAATTTTTAACGTGTATATAAAATAAATATGAATAAACAAATCGTATGATTTGTTTATGTACACCCATTTGACTGATATTGATTGGGACGATAAATTTTACACATCGCCCAACTCCACAAATAAAAATTTGTGTTTGTTGATTTGAAACCCCACACGGGTGTTGGGATGATATTTGGCCTACACTAATCCCAATTATTTAGATGTATGTCGATCGATGGGTTGACAAACTGTGTAAGCGTTAATTATTTATATTTAATGCTTATGCGGTTATGTGGTGCACTCTGGATGATGGTTGATTATTTATCGTTGCTATTATATACATGTGTTGTAGGGAATCCGTATAATTAAGATTATATGGTAGTTGATTGGGCCTCATTCCAATTTGGAAAATAAAGAATATTATAAAATGAAAATTCATGTGTTGAATAAAATATAATTTCATGTGTTGAATAAAAGAATATTCATGTGTTGAACAAAATATATATTCATGTGTTGAAGAAAATATACATTTGTTGAATAGAATAACGAAGTTATTGAAATATATAAAGCCGTGTTGTTAGATTGATGCCATTTTGAAATGAACGATATTTATATCGATTTTATTCATTTTTATAATGAATATAGAAAAGGAAGTGTTTTCAAAATATAACGTTTTGAAAATATTATCATTTATAGATTAATGATATGAAATATTCAATTTTGATTAGAAATTGAATACGGAGTTGAAATCATTCTGAAAACGAATTTAAAACGATTTATAAAATATGTTTTAAAAGGAAATCAATGAAATATATATATTATATATATATATATAATGGCCTGAATAGAACGCGCCGCACTACGGTAGTTCGCGAATTTCGACCATTGTCTTCGAATTGACATTACGGGAGATCCGTCCATAGGATTCTCCTAAAACTAGAATCGTTGGGTTTGTATCGAAAAGAGCTTTCTAACGAATACAAGAAATTAGAAATCTAACGGTTGTATTTGGAATTATGTCCAAATCAAATTTGGAAAAGGTCGTTGTAAGTGCAGTTCGATGGCCGTTGAAGGAAATCGACTGTACGGGCCTTGATAAAATTATTAAAATATCAATAATTAGTGTGAAATCATAAGAAATTATTTGGAAAGAATTGAGATGAAAAATTCTATATTTGAAAAGATAAAAATAGATTTTTATCGAAATGAACTAGTTTTGAACTAGAATTATAATACATTCATTTTTGAAATAAATAAATTGGATTTGAAAGGGGTTTTAAAAGTAACCAGAATTTCCAATAATTGAATTGGAATGGATTTGAATCGAAATTGTCTCTGGAATATTTAGATGTTGGATTTCGTCATTATACATATGTTGTTATGGAAATTTGAAAGATATATTTATATCGTTATTTCCAATATGATATTTGTTGGTCATAAATTTGATATTGAATATAAGCCGATATATTTTCTATTCAGAGCCTTGTATATAATATTAAATAGGATTTGGGTTTGTCATGAATCGTTTCTTCATTAACACTGTTCTTAAACCCAGTTGAGAAAAAGATTAAATCTTTTTATTTAGATTTAATGAAGTATACCAATTAAATGGTATTTAATTGGAACTGAATTTGAATTGATTTTTGGGTTTATCGTGAACAGTGTTTTAAATAACAATTGTTCTTTAACCCGATTATTAATGGAATGTGATTTGGGTTGTCGTGAATGGTATCTTTAATAATACCATTCTTAGACCCAACGGAGTTAAGCAAATCAGAAACTAAATGGAGATTAGTTAAGTTGAATGGTTTCCTTGGTGTTGATCTGATGTTGGTTTCGACCTTTGAGGTTAACACTTAGGGAATTATTCACTTGCTAATTTACGGTTAAAGGCTGATGGAATAGAATGTGAATTTGGGTTTATTGTGAACCGTGTTTAAATGACATTGGTTCTTTAACCTAGTTAAAGACAGGATATGATTTTCCAAGTTAAACAATCATTAATGTTGATTTTTGGGAAGATTAAAACCAAGTGGAGTTTTAATGAATCTTTAATTAGATTGAAATGATCGAGAATGGAGTATCACCAGTTTTGCTCCAAGCGATAGTTAAATGTTTAATTAGATTTGAATGTGAAATGGTAATTGAATTTACTGATAACACCGTGGTGTTAGACATGAAGTATTACCAGTTTTACTTCATGGGATGAATTGGTTGGGATTGGGAAATTTAATAAATGATTACATCGGTAAGGATCGCTAATCCCGACTAGTTTGGAAAACCATAATATGGTTTGAAATGATATTCAAAGGATTATTAAAGAATAAATTTTAAGGAATTTATCTTTGATAAAATTAATGGGAACCTTTCCTAATAATGTGAATATTTAAATAAAAGAATATTCTGAATTGGAATGAGGCGTATGTTGTGTTTGTCTGACACTTGTTTATTATATATGCGAGTTATTCAAAAATATCGGGTTTATCCCATTCTAAATAATTGATTCGACGATGTGTCGAGGATGAAGACGGTGGTCGAAGACCAGAGGTCTTCACATCGTTTGGATAATTACTGATGATCTTGATCGGGCTGTACACCCAAGAGGAGGGAATCAGTTGGTGATCGTCCAAACGTACTTGGAGATCGATGGATATGCGAGGTACAAGGTGCCTCCGGTTTCGTTTAGACCCAGAATGGACTTGTAAATGGACTGTGTGTCTGACATTGGTTATCATTATGTGTGATTGATGGATATCGGTTGCATGGAGTGGTTTGCCTGTGTGGCACACTAAGATACAAATGATCATGGCTTCTATTGAAAAGTAGAGTCTTGTGGTTGATGATCAAAGCACCGCCTGTGTGGCATAGCTTTGTGTAGTGTTAATTCGCGAGCCTCACACCCAGGCGTGAACCAGAAACGGGAGAAGAACGTCAGGGAGGACATGCGTTTCCTTCTAGCTTGGGCGGTGTCAGTGACCTACCAGCCCTGACATTTATATTATTTTCACCTATGTGGTTGTTGGATTGCGAGGCGCCTTGGATATATCGATGACTATGTGGAGCCGATGGAGTCATTTGGCACATTTACGCCCCCAAAGGGTGGGGAAACGAAGTGTTCAGGCATAATAATCCACATCGGTGGACCTGCCCTGACCATCCAAGGCCTTCCTGCGCGCTTTCCTGAGACTCAGGCTAGATAGTCTCGAAACGGTGAGGACGATCACTGGACTCGGTTTACAGATGGAAATCCAATTTCCAATACGTGACAATTGCGGTTTTGATTGTAAACCTATATATGGCGACATAGTGGTATGGGGCACTTATGCCGTCTATGATTGATACTTATGATTGAAATTGTTTTGACACTACATACTTATAGTAATAATAAAACATAAAATTTCACGTACCAAGCATTCTTTGCAATTATAAGGTAAAAACCCTATGCTCCGGCTTGCGTTGCATTGTGTGATGGGACCTGGGTCTTATAATAGCTTCATTGTTCTTTATTTAGCATTGCGCTGTTGTTTTATGCACTGGTATTCTTTGGAGGAAACCCGTTCCATGTTATACGGCGTGGTCCCTTGATTTACCTAACTTTAAAATAAAGATTTATAACTGTTTTAGTTCTCACACTAGTCACATGACTGACCTGGAGTTTATTGTTATAACCTAAACTCTGGGTGCCCCTATTTTCCACACGGGCAGCTAGTAGTTTTGGTTTTGCAGATTTATATTCACAGGATCCTGGTTTACAGCTGGAATGATGTTCGAAAAGCTTTTTATCCGTATATCTCATTCAGTTGTGTTTTGTATTATTTTTCCGCTGAAGTAATGTATTTAAATCTCTGATATTGTTCGAATGTATTTTATTCATTCATTCTTGTATTCTGATGAAATTGTTGTAATAAGCAATGAAATGTTCTTCTGTTTGTGTTCCGATTTGTCGTGTTCTCAAAAGAATCAGGGGTTTCTAACGGTCTTGGTCGGTTTAGCGATCGATTCGGATAGAGAGAAATTCCTTGTTGTCACATTTGGTATCAGAGCTTTGGTTTACAAAGCTCGAGAACAAGACACATTAGAACCATACGAAAGAATTCATCAGAGGTTGGATTAGTAATATCCAATAAGAATGACTCGTTAGAGGTTGGATCAGTAGTATTCTAGAACGAGTGTGAAGAGTATATTTTTAAAATAAAAACGAATTTTGTTTTGAAATTTTAAACCTTATTCAGCGTATTTGAATATTTATTTTTATTGAATTTGGACAATCAAGTATATAAAGGTTTTGCGTGTACGTTTGATCCGCGTGCATTCGAAGTTTTAATATACTGGATAGATATAGAATCATACTGAGGTGGCCCGAAGATGATTTTGATGATTGAGTACTCGTCATCAGAATTTATATTCGAGTGACGAAAGTGGGATTTCTATATTTTCCAATTGACTGGTGTGAGAACCAAAATTAGATAGGGCTTATTGTTGTGATTTGGCATCAAAAATCTGATTTTTGGACTATGTATCAAAGTTATGAATTTGAAAAGCGAATCAACAAATTGATTGCTGATTGTGTTGTTTGATTATTGGTTGATTAATTAAAATTTGAAACATTTAGCCAAATCGTATCAAGTAGTGAATTGTATTGAAAATTTTCGCATTTGCATACGTATACATGTACTTACATTGAACAGGTCATAGCAAGGAAGCTAGAGAAGAGGAATAAATTTTTTTTCCCAAAAAAAGGTACATGTTTATTGTAATTCTTGGGTTTATAATGATTTTATGAGCCGATTGGCTAGCCGCTTGGCTTTTTCTTTCCCTTTTGGATTGGTGAGGGCCATGGGAGGCTATTTAAAATATCCCGAAGCTCCCGGTGTAGGGGAGGTTATGGCGAAATTTTTCGAAAATTTAGAGTGTTAGCCAAATTTTTGAAAAATTTGAAAAGTTCTTAGAAACTGAAAAGTTGAAGAACTTAAGCCATAATGAAAATAATGAAAGTTGAGTTGATTAGAGTAACAACTTTCAACCTCGTTCCTTTTCGGGGATAAAAAGTTTTAAGTGCAGGAGAATGTAAAAACCCGGAAATTCTGAGCCAATTTAAATTTTTTATTTTGGCTAATTTAAAGAATTTTGAATATTTAAAATGAATTATTTTAAATAATAGCGAGTGAAGATTTATTTTCGACGAAGTTAAAACAAATAAATTTATTTTAATTATATAACGAGCCTGAAATGGCCTGTAGTTCAAAAATTCGATTTCGAATTTCAAATGAATGTACAGGATTCAAAATAAATCGGATTTCAGCGAAACAAGAAATATCTGAATCTGTTTAATCATATCTTCTAAAGAATGTAAGAAACTGAGATTTCGTTTTATAGAGTGTAAGATATGTCCAGTTTAAAATTCAGAAAAGTCATTGTGGAATTTATATATATTTTAATATATATAAAGTCCTTAAAAATAGCCATTTTGCAAACGACCGCTGTTTTCGACGAAACCACATTTGTTGGATCTGGGATATCAAGTCATTGCCAGGTTTCAAAATTCATAATTTTCTGAATCAATATGTGAGCGTGGCGAAGTTAAATGTGTTTTAATAGTTTCAGTCAATTTCGATCGACTGGAAAATGGCCATTTTTCAAATGGTCTCGAAATTCGACGAAATTAGTTTTGTTAGGACCGTAACGTCAATACGAAGCTGGGAATAATTTTTCTGGAATTTTTAGAGTCCGTATGTGACCCCAGTAAATTAAAATGTACGTTAAATTCAATATTGACTAGAATATTAATATATATTTTAATGTAAAGAGAAATTGATCGTAATGGCCAAATTGGTTTACGATACATATCCCATTGTGTACGGGATGGGGGTAATAAGCTAGGGACGACAGATGGTGGGTTCGATTTGGGATTAGAAGGAAAAAGTGACTTTTTGGAATTTAAATTAAATTAATTAAATAATTGAATTTCTTGGTCAACGCCCGTATATCCCTCACCCTCCCGTTCATTTCTAAGATCGAGCTAATAAAAGAATGTCTATCTTGCTCGTCGTCTCGTGGCAGGCCGCCACCTCCGTTCATCCCCCAGGCATGCCGCCCTCGCGCCACGTCCACCTCAAGTTCGCCCTCCGTCGATCGACACCCCCTTCTCTTGAAAACTGCATCCCTCCCCAAAACCCCACTGCCCCATTCCGCCGTTCCGGCCACTGCCTCGCCCACCACCATCCTGGCGCCGCCACCTGACCCTCTCCCAGCCGCAGCGTGCACCCCGCACCTCCTCCTTCCTCCAATCAGCTGTAGACCCCCCTCCTCCACATAAAAATGTGATTTTTATATTTTCCACCTTGGCAAATGACACTCTCGATCCTCCACCGCTTCTTGGCGGCCACCATCCCGCTCCTCCAAATCCGGGGTGAGTTTTTATTGATAAATTTTAATTATCTATGTTATTAAAACTATGATTTTTAATAGCAGCAACCTTGTATGGTAATAAAAAGGTAGTCTTTATTAGAAATATCATCGAATAAGAAAGGTTACATTTTTAGATATAGAGAAATTATATTTTTAGATATGAAAAGGTTAGATTTTCATATATAAGAATAGATAATAAAAATTAGATTTTCATATATAAGAATAGTAAATAAAGATTTGATTTTTATCATGAAGTAGCATATATAAAGATTTGATTTTGAATATGAAAAGATTAGATTTTTTTAATTATTAATAAAAGATATGATTTTTATATAATCAAGTTACAATTTTTATATAATCAAAATTGGATTTATATTATATGAAAAGACTAGATTTTTATTATATGAACAATGGTATAAAAATGTGATTTTTATCATCTTGAAAGAGGAGTAAAAATACGATTTTTATCATCTAGAAAGAGAAATAAAAATTTGATTTTTATTAATGGAGTAGCGAAATAAAAATTCGATTTTTACATATATAGCGAATTAAAAATATGATTTTTAACACATACCGCGTGAAACAGATCTCGTTGGAAACGCGGCAAAGATTTTCTACATATGAAGAGTCGCGGTGTTTGATTAAGCTTATGGGTGAGAACTTCTCACTTTTATCTTGTTTTCTAGTTAAAAATATATATTAGGATGTAGACGGTGCTTAGCAGCACCCAACACCCGTCGTCCACAGGCCATGGATGACTTGTTTGTTTGATTGATGTGTTGTGAAAATTGATTGTGTGACGTGGAATGGATAAAATATTTTATAATTAAAAATATAATTTTTAACGTGTATATAAAATAAATATGAATAAACAAATCGGATGATTTGTTTAAGTATACCCATTTGACTGATATTGATTGGCACGATAAATTTGACACATCGCCCAACTGCATAAATAAATATCTGTGTTTGTTGATTTGAAACCCCACACGGGTGTTGGGATGATATTTGGCGTACACTAATCCCAATTATTTAACTGTTTGTCGACCGATGGGTTGACAGACTGTGTAAGCGTTAGTTATTTATATTTCATGCTTATGCAGTTGTGTGGTGCACTCTGGATGATGGTTGATTATTTATCGTTGCTATTATATACATGTGTTGTAGGGAATCCATATAATTAACATTATATGGTAATTGATTGGGCCTCATTCCAATTTGGAAGATAAAGAATATTATAAAATGAAAATTCATGTGTTGAATAAAATATAATTTCATGTGTTGAATAAAAGAATATTCATGTATTGAATAAAATATATATTCATGTGTTAAAGAAAATATTCATTTGTTGAATAGAATAACGAAGTTACTGAAATATATAAAGCTGTGTTGATTAGAGTGACGCCATTTTGACGTGAACGATATTTATATCGATTTTATTCATTTTTATAATGAATATAGAAAAGGAAGTGATTTCAAAATATAACGTTTTGAATATATTACCATTTATAGATTAATGATATGAAATATTCAATTTTGATTAGAAATTGAATATGGAGTTGAAATCGTTTTGAAAACGAATTTAAAAAGATTTATAAAATACGTTTTAAATGGAAATCGATGAAATATATATATATATATATACATATACATATATATATATATATATATATATAATGGCCTGAATAGAACGCGCCGCACTGCGGCAGTTCGCGAATTTCGACCATTGTCTTCGAATGGACATTATGGGAGATCCGACCGTCGGATTCTCCTAAAACCAAAACCGTTGGGTTCGTATCGAAAAAGGATTTCTAACGAATATAAGAAATTTGAAATCTAACAGTTGGATTTGGAATTATGTCCAATTCAAATTTGGAAAAGGTCGCTGTAAGTGCGGTTCGATGGCCGTTAATGGAAATCGACTGTACGGGCCTTGATAAAATTATTAAAAATATCAATAATTAGAGTAGAATCATAAGAAATGATTTGGAAAGAATTGGGATGAAAATTACATATTTGAAAAGATAAAAATAGATTTTTATCGAAATGAACTAGTTTTGAACTAGAATTATAATCCATTCATTTTTGAAATAAATAAATTGGATTTGAAAAGTGTTTTAAAAGTAACTAGAATTTGCAATCATTGAATTGGAATGGATTTGAATCAAAATTGTCTTTGGAATATTTCGATGTTGGATTTTGTGATTATACAGATATTGTTATGGAAATTTGAAAGATATATTTATATCGTTATTTCCAATACGATATTTGTTGGTCGTTGAAATTGATATTGAATATAAGCCGATATATTTTCTATTCAGAGCCTTGTATTTAATATCAAATGGGATTTTTGATTGTCATGAATGGTGTCTTCATTAACACTATTCTTAAAACCAGTTGAGAAAAAGATTAAATATCTTTATTTTGATTTAATGAAGTATACCAATTAAATGGTATTTAATTGGAATTGAATTTGAATTGATTTTTGGGTTTATCGTGAACGGTGTTTTAAATAACACTTGTTCTTTAACCCGATAATAAATGGAATGTGATTTGGGTTGTCGTGAATGGTATCTTTAATAATACTGTTCTTAGACCCAACGGAGTTAAGAAAATCAGAAACTAACTGGAGATTAGTTAAGTTGAATGGTTTCCTGGGTATTGATCTGATGTTGGTTTTGGCCTTCGGGGTTACAACTTAGGGAATTATTCACTAGCTAATTTTCGGTTAACGGCTGATGGAATAGAATGTGATTTTGGGTTTATTGTGAACCGTGCTTAAATGACATTGGTTCTTTAACCCAGTTAAAGACAAGATATGATTTCCCAAGTTAAACAATCATTAATGTTGATTTTTGGGAAGATTAAAACCAAGTGGAGTTTTAATGAATCTTTAATTAGATTGAAATGATCGAGAATGGAGTATCACCAGTTTTGCTCCACGTTATAGTTAAATCTTTAATTAGATTTGAGCGTGAAATGGTAATTGAATTTACCGATACCACCGTGGTGTTAGATATGAAGTATTACCAGTTTTACTTCATGGGATGAATAGGTTGGGATTGGGAAATTTAATAGATGATTACTTCGGTAAGGATCGCTAACCCAACTAGTTTGGAAACCATAATATGGTTTGAAATGATATTCAAAGGATGATTAAAGAATAAATTTTAAGGAATTTATCTTTGATAAAATTAATGGGAACCTTTCCCTAATAATGTGAATATTTAAATAAAAGAATATTCTGAATTGGAATGAGGCGTATGTTGTGTTTTTGTGACAATTGTTTATTATATATGCGAGTTATTCAGAAAGACCGGGTTTATCCCATTCTGAATAATTGATTCGACGATGTGTCGAGGATGAAGACAGTGGTCGAAGACCGGAGGTATTCACATCATTTGGATAATTACTGATGATCTTGATTGGGTTGTACACCCAAGAGGAGGGAATCAGTTGGTGATCGTCCAGACGTACTTGGAGATCGATGGATATGCGAGGTACAAGGTGCCTCCAATTTCGTTCAAACCCATAACGGACTTGTAAATGGACTATGTGTCTGACATTGGATATCATTCTGTGTGATTGATGGATATCGGTTGCATGAAGTGGTTTGCCTTTGTGGCATGCTAAGACGCAAATGATCAAGGCTTCTATTGAAAAGCAGAGTCTAGTGGTTGATGATCAAAGCACCGTCTGTGTGGCATAGCTTTGTGTAGCGTTAGTTCGAGAGCCTCACACCCCTGTATGAACCAGAAACGGGAGAAGGACCTCAAAGAGGACATACGTTTCCTTCTAGCTAGGGTGGTGTCAGTGACCTACCAACCCTGACATTTATATTATTTTCACCGGTGTGGTTGTTGGATTGCGAGGCGCCTCGGATATATCGATGACTGTGTGGAGCCGATGGAGTCATTTGGCTCATTTACGCCCCAAAGGGCGGGGAAACGCAGTGTTCAAGTGTAATAATCCACATTGGTGGACCGGCCCTGACGATCCAAGGCTTGCCGGCACGCTTGCCTGAGACTCGGGCTAGACAGTCTTGAAACGGTGAGGACGATCCCTGGCCTCGGTTTACAGATGGAAATCCAATTTGCAGTACGTGACAATTGCGGTTTTGATTTTAAACCTATATATGGCGACATAGTGGTATAGGGCACTTATGCCGTCTATGATTGATACTTATGATTGAAACTGTTTTGACACTATACACTTATAGTGATAATAAAACATGAAATTTCACGTACCAATCATTCTTGGCTATTATAAGGTAGAAACCCTATCCTCCAGCTTGCGTTACATTGTGTAATGGGACCTGGGTCTTATAATAACTTCATTGTACTTTATTTAGCATTGCGTTGTTGTTTTATGCACTGGTATTCTTGGGAGGAAACTCGTTCCATGTTATACGGTGTGGTCCCTTGATTTACCTGACTTTAAAATAAAGATTTATAAATGTTTTAGTTCTCACACCAGTCACATGACTGACCTGGAGTTTATTGTTATAACCTAAACTCTGGGTGTCCCTATTTTCCACACGGGCAGCTTGTAGTTTTGGTTTTGCAGATTTATATTCACAGGATCCTGGTTTAAAGTTGGAATGATGTTCGAAAAGCTCTGTATCCGTATATCTCCTTCAGTTGTGTTTTGTATTATTTTTCCGCTGCAGTAATGTATTTAAATCTCTGATATAGTTCGAATGTATTTTATTCATTCATAATCTGTATATTCTTGTATTCTGATGAAATTGTTGTAATAAGCAATGAAATGTTCTTCTGTTTGTGTTCCGATTTGTCGTGTTCTCAAAACAATCAGGGGTTTCGAACAGTCTTGGTCGGTTTAGCGATCGATTCGGATCGAGCGAAATTCCTTGTTGTCACAGAGATGAATTTTGATTATGGTGGAGGAAGGAGGAATTTTGCTTTGGGGATAATGACTTCAGTGGGAATGAATACTTGCTGAGAATATAAGGAGCGGAGAGTATTTGTTTTACGAATAAGATAGAGAGGGGTACGCTTATTTTATAGACTAACGAAGGGAACCATTGACAGAAGAAAAACGAAACTTGTTACATACACAGGAAGATGAAGACAAGTGGCAAATTATTTAAGTATAAGATTTTTAGGTGTTGCCGCCAAATATTTGGCAAGATTTTGTCAGATATGTTTTAGTTTTAAATTAAAAAATGTTGACCAGGAAAGAAGGATTCAGATGCACCAAGTTGTTCATTCCTTTAACAATGTTGCTTGTTGTTTTCGTAATTTAAACTTGAATTAATTATCTATAAAATGTCCTCAAAAATTTATTTCTTTCCATTTTTCCCATATTGAACGTTTCTTTAATTTGTCAACGGTCAATTTTTTTTGAATTTATCAAGACATCTTATTAAACAATAAAACGAATAAATTTCCACTTATACTTTGGGATCAAATTTGTCGACAATAAATCGTAACTTAATTACAAAATATATTTTTAAAGTTTATAAATTACCATGAATTTTGTTTTCATGTTACCCAAATAACGTTTGTCCTATGCATAGCGTTCATATTACAACATCACGAGAATGCCAACGTTAATTACCCTAATTTGCTAACGTGTAAATCGCAATAGAGCGTTATATTAGAAAATAAACAAACTTACAAAGCATTATTATACAAAATCGGTAAATGCAATAGTTTACAAAAACAGGATTTGAGTGGAAACAAATACGCAAAATTCAAAATATTATAACTTGTCAAATACAAGTGATGTAGTTACAAGTAAAGTGCTAGGCATAATGCAAAGGAGTAAAAACAAAACGGAGAACGTAATATATAAAAGCAAAAGAATTAAGTAAAGTATAAACAATACGCTTGGAATAAAAGGTTATGTATAAATAGTTCAGATAAATAAAACTAAAATACAAAATTAAAAGCTAAAATAATATTATAAATTAAATACAAGATTATTTAGGAAGTTAGGAGACTTTGGTATAATTAGAAAACAATTAAATACCAATACAACCATAAACAGTAAAATTAAGATGTTTCGACAACCATTCATATTAAAAGTTTAATGAAAAGAATTTATTGATAAATGTACAAATTAGTTAATAATGTCAAACCATCCATAATTCATTAGAAGTAACCTCAATTTCGTTCAAATAGATAAATTCCCAATCCAAGTATAAATGTTTACTTCAACATTAACCCTTGATTCAATAAGCTCAAATTATCTAACAAATGTTAATAAATCAAATATTCATATTCAAAATTAAATTTTCAAAAGGTTTTTTTTTCTTTATAAGTTTATTCAAAATACATTCAAAAAAAAATTTATAGTCCACCTCAAGATTGAAATCCAAATATGAATATATTCAACTATGTTTCAAATAATTGAAATTTCAAATTCTATATCAAAACCCACTATAAATTTTTATTTTTAACTATAAATTCTAAATTAATTCATATTCTACATGCCGAAAATTTTGGGTCGTTACAGCCTCCCCCACTTAAAACTTTTATTCCTCGAAAAGGAGAGGTGTAGAATTTATACATAAGTAAAACAATTTTACTTGTAAATTTTATTGAAACCAAACAAAATAAACTTATTAAATTAAATACTTACTGAAATTTTTATAAGTTCAAAAATTTAGAAAAATGTTCTTAACAAAAAATGTATCATACACTATATTTGTAAACTTCTTATATTAAAACTATTGTAAGCAAACTTAAATTACTGTATTCAAAACCAAATAAGGAAATTTGCTATAAAATGTTAAGGAAAGCTATGTTCCAAGTACTTAATTATTTTAGTAAAAGTAGTTTGAAAATGGTAAAGTTAATTTAAAATATATCGCATTGAGTAAAGTAGGTTTAATAAAATTCAAAGAATTCAATATAAGATAGCCTCAAAAGTTACAAACCAATGGTTAAATATAAGCAATAAAACTTAGTAGGAAATAGATGATTCAATAAATAGTAAAATAATACAAGTAAAAAGAGTTTGAAATGGATACATTACAGGGACAAACGCAAATATAATAATCAGTGAGATGTTAAGTTAAATAAAAGAACAAATTAGATATGTTAAATCAAAATGCTATATAAATTAATAGATCTTGAAATCATAAATTTCAAATCATTTGAAAGCTTCAAAACGATTTCTCTGAACTTAGAATCCCATCTTTATTTCAAACCATTGAAGTACTATACATTTCTTTCAAATAGAATCAAACCTCACTTCGGGATTTCAAAACCAAAATTGCTTTCAAAACTTCAAATATATATATGATAACTCGAAGCCTAACAAGTCCATCGTCGTCCTTGCAAACTTTAGACATGTGTTGATCAAGCCATGACTAAAATATACAAGTTCTAAATATACTTGTTTCAACTTCTAGTCAAAAATTTTGTTCATTTCCTCAAGTTTCACATGACAAGGCCTAAGGGTAGCCTATTGTATGCAATAATATAGATAATTAAGGTCGCTCTGGACACCTAAAGCAGACCATCGTCGAGGGTTCTCAAGCGAAGTGTACATCATGGTTTTCGTCCAGACACAGACCCCGAGCACAACATCGCGGAGCACATATTTCTCTTGGTTTTTCATCCAGACACGGATACCGTATATGCCTAGGTTGCTCTTCCGAAATACCATCATTGAGGGATCTCAAGCGAAGTGTATCTCACGGCTTTCGTCCAGACATGGACCTCCAAGTACAAAATCGCGGAGCACATATAACTCGGTTTTCATCCAAACACGGATACCGTATATGCCTACGTTGCTCACCATAAATAACACACGTCCTTCTTTAAGTCATGGGTCCCCCAAGTCTATGAAACATATCAAATCATTTCATATCCCGAAGTCATAAATCATTTCGCAACAATAATTCACAAATACTTTAAATCATAGTATGTTGTCTTTTAAACATTTCAAATATCGGGATTCAAGTCTTCGAATTTTTCATAGTTCATAAAAGGATTTATAAACTATTCATCATATCCAAATTAATATGGAAAGAAATTTCTTTCAATACTTTGCAAATTAATTCAATCAAGTGAAAGTGCAAATTTCAACTTTCAAACATGCAACTTATATTTCATATTTCGAAATCAATGATCTTATTTAAATATTTTAAGTCTTTCAAATTTTCCACGTCCAAGACTTTTAAAGATCATTATAATTATATCAAGCTTCATGGAAAAAAAATTCAATTTTGAAACATCATTTTCAACCATTATTATAACGACCCATCTTTTTGCCCGATTTTTCGTCGGTAATTAAACCAACTTGAATCGTTCATAAAGACGAATTGTTATGGGTACAGGCATCTATTGAATAAATAGTAGAACTTTTATTACATAACACAATAATTACATAAGAGTTACATCGAATATCAAAGTTACAACATATGCAGCGGAAGAAAAGTAAATATACTCTCAGCGGAAGAAATCATATGATATGGCGGAAGCTCCAAATCCTAGCTTGAACTCAAACCTCAGAAAGCGCTCCAAGTCCAGCTCTAACGATATATAACTGTAAACTAAACTCGAACTGCCCGAGTAAAAATTTGTGGGCACCCAGAATTTAGGAAGTAATAATAAACTCCAAGTCAGTCATGGGACTGGTGTGAGAACAAAAAACAGTTGTTTACAGGGTTTATTTAAAGTTGGGAAATTCACCGGACCACGCCGCTAATGCGAAACGGATTTACTCCAAGTGACTTCCCGTGCATGTAAATTCGCAATGACTTTGAGAAAATGAAGCTATCATAAGCTCGTCCCACATCACATAATGCAAGCGCACACCAGATGGCGAGTTTAATTTATGATAACCAAACATGTTTTCATACGTAACATCCTCTTTTCAATATTTAATATAGTGTGGAAAACCATTTCGCAATTAAATGTAATAATCCTAGACGGCATAATACCCATAATATTATGTCGCCATATGTATATATACAAACCGAAATCGTATGGCTCGTGTTGGAGATTTGGGTTTCCAAGTTGATGATTCCTTGCATGAATGATCAATCGGAACACACACGAAATGTAATCACGGGTTTTTTATCCAGACGCAGACACCAATACAAATCGCGAGGTAGATCAACGGTTTTCGACCAGACACGCCCCCCCCCCCCCCCCCGAATATACCCTATTCCATAAGTCATAAGTGGTTTCCCACTGCTGCAGCGGTCATCATCGATTCATAAATATATATATACAACTAAACCGCCAGTTTCTCATCATCCGGGGTGTGAGGTTTGTCGATGTCTCGTCATACACAAAGCATGCTTAAATAAGCAATGCCCTAATCATACAAGCTCATTTCATATCTTAAGTATGTCACATTGTCCATTCACAACATGACCACTAATTTCCATCATTACATAACCATTTGAGTTCTTACGTCACAACCAGTAACATATCAACGGAAAACGGTGTTCTGCCGTCAATTACAATGTCAGGCATACAATCCATACAAGTCCATTCTGGGTTTGAACGGAACAAAATCCGAAAATCTCCAAATACGCTCAGACCTCATGCTACCAGTAGCCTCGTATTGGGTGATCGGCCCAGTCGAGACATCGGAGGCCATCAATCCAAGCGATTTCAAAAATCATCGGTCTTCATTCGTCGTTTGACCAAGTCTCGAACAACGTTGTATTATTACTTCGAATGGTCTTCGAACATGTATATTCGATCCTGGTCTTCCCAAGTAATAAGCGTGGTTTAAAACTATAGTTATGAATTATGTGTGGTTCCGATTCAAACTTCCTTCCATACCATTATCAATTCTTCTATCATCGAGGTTAGATCATATTTCATAACTTGTTATCACCTTACCATTCTTTGTAACAAAATACACTTGAAGTCTTATATCTTCAAACAAAAATGTTTAATCTTTGTCATTCTTTCATAAGTTTCCATTTTTTATCAAATTTAAATTGGTTTAGCTTTCATTCAAAATGGTTCTTCCAACTTATGTTTCAATAGACTTCAACGATTTATTATCCAACCTCGCTCCTTAACGTAGGAAAGTATCAGATTGCCTTGAAATCAAGTATTAGATTAAATATAACCAAGCTCATTTTGTTCTTACATTTCCTAACTTAAAACCAATAATATTCGTAAATATTATACAGAAATGACTTTTAAATCTTTAAGATATTTAACAAGCTCTTCCATAAATCTAACAAACTTCAAGTGTATAACTTCTCCGTACTCAAATCATTCATAACAACGTTAAATGTTACTGAAAGAGCTGCAGTGGTTAATTAGATGAAATAGATACAAAATATTTCAAAAATTCAAGTAGTTCAAGTTACATAAAAAAATGATTTATCAGTTTCCATATAACGCTCAACTGAAACGCCTCGTCATTTTCATAATAAATTCAATCTTTATAACTTAACTTTTTAAACCATTTTCCGAATGTTTTATATTTCCATTCGAATACAAATAATTTCCAAAAATCATCAATTTAACTTCCTAAATGTTTCAAATTACCATGAAAAAATTTAATAATAAAATTTTCCACATCCCGAAAATTCATGGTTAAATCAAGGCAAGGAGGGTTAAATTGATTTCTCCACATAAATCCATAACCGTGGTGAGTGCGTTTCATACAATCCAATTCGATAATATCAGACGGTCATACAACAGACATGCATCATTTATTTCAACACAACAATCAAATTTCGTGTAAGCGTTACGTTCCATAACGCTCACAAAATTTCACTTCATGTCATCCACTTCATGCAAATAACAAATTCATAAATACGCGTTGAGTCACTAACGCGCTTTGATATGATTTTTTTCCTTTTTATATTGATAACTATAGCAATATTATCTCGATTTCATGGTATCATTTCCAAAACATGCAACCCAACAATTCATGCAACCAATACCATATATTATCACAACCATCAAATGTAAGCAGCATGTCATGAAATAAATTTTTTTTTACGTGTTCTCACCTTCATTGCTTTCCGTTTTGTTTTCATAGCTTCGTATCAGCCACGTACAACTCACGGACTACGCTAGCTATACGCGTGCAAATGTGAAACCGGTATTAACTGCGAACTACCCTTGCATGCGTCAAAATACCCTTTTATAACGCTGCGAACACACACAGTCTTTCTTTATTAACATGCATATGTATATAAATAATACTTACTTAACATACATATATATGCTTAATATATGATACTTACTTATCTCAATTCTTTAACTCGGAAAAGCCTTGCGGATTTAGTGACACAACAGGTAAAGAAGGAGAGTGTTTGTTCAGGTAGGTGCGAATGTTTTAAGGAACCTACATACCCCTTTTTATTCTTCTTCTTGGACTGTTTTATTTTCTTCTTCTTTTTTCTTTAATACTTGCACATGCAGGTCACCAAGCAAGATGACTGTAACAACCCGAATTTTAAAAACATGATTAAGACAAGAATCAAGGTAGAATTAAATTATAAAATCTGAATCAGGAGAAACAGGCTGTGCCATTGCGTTCGACTCGGAAAAATACGCGAAATAGAGTCCGAAATTTCGTAAATCGGAGTCCGTATGGCCGAGATATGGCCTTCGGAAGTTTCACGAAAAATTCAAATTCAAAACAGATTCAAATTTCAGAAAATCAGGTTAGGCGGGAAAAATCCCGCCCAGACCAGGTCGACCAGGGTGTCGACCTGGGTGGGACAAGGTCGACTGAGGAGTCGACCCTAGGGTCGACCTGGGGGTCGACCTGCCTGGTCGAACCCAGGCAGCCTGGTGCACCTGTTTTGCTGTTTGGCTCGGTTTTGGAGGCTTGTGACGATTTTTGAGGGCTTGGATCTATCCTAGGGTTAATCTAACGGCCTAAACTACTCCTAATCTCTATAAAAAGACCCCTAAGCCTACCCTAAACCCTCACAAATCACTCATGCCACGAAGTGCTGCCCAAATGCCAAATGATCATGGCCTCCATCTCCAATTCCTAGAGACTATGCATTCAAATCAGGTTCAAATCAAAAGGTGCAAGCTTGCTACACCAAATAGAGGCCAAATCAACGTTGCTATGCGAGTTTCATGACGGTTCTTCGACAAAGGAGCCACCTTTCTTTGTCAAGATGATGCATGATCCTTTTCCTAAGCCTCGCTAGGTAAGTTCTAGCTACTTCGAGGTGTTAACGGTAGTTTAATGATGGCATGGAATAAAATGCGGTTAAACATAAGTGCCATAACCTATGTGAACCTAGTTTTGCCTCTTACCTTGAATATATGACTTGGAACTATGTTTTAGCGACTATATCATGTCACTCTTGTTATGTTTAGCCTAGTCTATCATGAAAAGATTGAACCTTTAACTTGTGAATGTGGGCATAAGACCTTAGAACCAATTTGGGCTTGTGAAACTTGTGCATGAACTTAACTTGGGGCTTATGCAAGTATATGAACCCGAAACCCCTTATGATAATATGAAAGTTTGTGGCCAATCACCTTTTTATGTTATGCATGCTTGTGGCCAACCCCTTCTTGATTTGTCATGCATGCTTGTGGCCAAATTCCCTTATGATACTATGCATGTTTGTGGCCAAATTCCCTTACGACACTATGCATGTTTGTGGCCAATATGTTGGCATAACACCCTACTATGTGACTCGCTTCCACTTGGGTTGGAAATACGTTTGGGTAGCTTAGGAAAAACGTGGTTATGACATGAAAAACTTGACATGGGGCTTACATGAGAACATGACATTCATTATTCATTTAAATATGGTCATGACACGTGGGAAAACATGGAACTTGAACTAGACATGGGTGGGTTGTAAGTGTAAAAAGACACTAGACCAAACATGAAAGTGGCCAACTCGAGGTTGGGTTGAGTTTGTAGCATAAATCTACCCGGACCCGCCCAGCTTAACTAGTGGCTACAAACAATACGATTTAATGTGAGAATTTGGTCATGTCGCGCTTAAGACCCGAGGTTAGACTAGGTTGTGGTGTAAAACTACCCGGACCCGCCCGGCTTAACTAGTAACCACAACAAGGTCTAATGTGAGAGGTTGAGAGTGCATTAATTAAATTAATGCCACATGATAAGGTTAAGTAAATTTGACTAATGACACTTAACCGATATGACACGAATGGGTAGGTTAAGTGGGACCGGGCTTGATTCTTAATGACACTTAACCATACAAGACAATTAGGGGATGGGGTTAAGTAATTTACGCTTAACTAATCCGACTTGGTAATTAGATGGGGTTAAGTAATCCACACTTAACTAATCTAAACACGGTAATTAGATGGGGTTAAGTAATCCACACTTAACTAATCTAAACACGGTAAATTCGATGAGGTTAAGTAATCCATACTTAACTAATCTAACATGGTAATTAGATGGGGTTAAGTAACTTAGACTTAACTAATCTAAACACGGTAATTAGATGGGGTTAAGTAACCTTCACTTAACTAATCTAAACACGGTAATTCGATGGGGTTAAGTCAAACACTTAACCAATCTAAACGTGGTAATTCAATGAGGTTAAGTAACCAATACTTAACCAAATTAACACGGTAATTTAATGGGGTTAAGTAACTTATACTTAACCAATTATACATGATGATTTGACGAGGTTAAGTAATCTATACTTAACCAATCTAATAGGTGGACCTGATAGGGTTAAGTCATAAGACCTTTTAAAATTAGGCTTAACCATTGTAATACGATTAGTGGATGGGGTTAAGCTTACCCATACTTAACCAATCCGACTCGATAGTCTAATGGGATTAAGATAATCTATTCTTAATCAATCTAACATGATAATCTTACGGGGTTAAGACAAATAAATACTTAACCAATTTGACTTGGTAAGGTTAAGTCATGAGCTTCTTGGTACACTTAACCAACCTGTAGGACTAAGCCTTGAACTTGAGTACTTAGCCAATCTTGACATGATTGGTAGGCAGGTTAAGTCATGAACTTGGATAACAACACTTAACCCATTTGACAAAACCCTAGCTCAGGGGACTAGGTTGGAAATCGTAGTTAACAAGGATTAGCGGAAAGAGGAGCTAAGTGGTAAACCTTAGTTAAGGGTAACTAAGTAATAATTCTTAGCTAAGGACATGTGACTAGTTCATAAAGAGATGAGTAACCTGATACGGTAGGTCATCGCTTAGTATACGAGGAGGAGCAAATTATCTGACTTAGATAAAGGCTCCAACGAACTGGGTGACGAAGCGGTAGCTTCGGGGGACGTGAGGGTACTCTTGGTATCCCTCTGTGAGGTGGCAGATGGTCCATGAAACCCGGCCTCACAGAGGTTAAGGTCTGCGATAGAAGAGCCAAGAGTATGCCTTGGTTGCTATGCGAGCGACCTAAAGACTGGGATGGATTAGCGTGGAGTCGACGATACTTGATTTTGCCCTGGATAGCATGTCGCCGACTACCTACCAACTTTAGTCAATCGTGTACGTACAGAAAGGCAGGGAACTCCCAACAGACCATATACTTGCTATCGAGTTATGGGTGAGGTTGGCTATCTGGAAGTGGGCATCGATGGGCCGTAGTGTAGTTCTCATACATGATTTTTCTTGGATTGCCTTTCAGTAGTTGAGGGAGGGGTCACGTGGGACCATAGCCACGGGTACAAAAACAGACCTTGATATCTGCATCAGCAGACGACTTAAAGCTCCCGACCGAGTTCCGTATTTCTTGATTTGCCCTGGCACGGAACTCGGATGGCACATTGAGGAACATGTGTGTCTAGACATGGAAAACGGTTCGCGATACATACGTGGGATAAAAGGGCGCGGTTGACGGGTGGCATAATCCCTAGTGGTCCTAGGTGGCCAAAACCCAAACCGAGACACGGAAACGTTCATTAGGTAGCATAATCCCTAGTGGTCCTAGGTGGCATAAATCCTAAGGAAACGCGCGATAGTTCATGTTAAGGAAACATAACAAGATCAAGGGTAGCAGTCCAAAATAACCTCAAGGATAAAACATTCACATGGGGAAAGCCCGTATGGCCTACGGCAAAGGACTGAACTTATACATGGAAAGAAACATACGAGTTGGGGAAAAACCTACATATGCTATATATATTAGGTTGACATGGACCATTACATGACATTGGGCAAGGGACATTCATAATTAACACAGGACGCGGGTTAGGATACTAGTACGAGAGGTGCAGAGCAAGTATACATGTTAGAACCATGAGAAATATACATGATAGATACCGTGGGATGTTATACATGATAGATACCTTGGGATATTATACTTGATAGAAACCTGACGATGTGATACCTTGATTTATCATGACACCATAGTTTATCATGATATCTTAGTTTACCTTACTACAGTAGTTCAGCCTGTCACCCTGGTTTAGTTTATCTTTCTTGTCGTCATCCTTATGTTTACTTTCAGTTTATGCATGTCATGTTACCTTTACCTGTTTCTATACTGGAAGAAGATAGGACTTACTAGTCTTTATGACTGACCCCGTTTTCTTTTGCCTCTTTGTCTTCCATTTCCCCTACCCCCCCCCCCCCCCAAGGTTTCGGGGAGGAAACACTGTTATCTAGTTCAGACTTCTTCTGCTTGAAGGTCATCACGCATGGCTTGGACTTTTCTTGGCTATGGCTACTTTACTGTTTTACTTGGGGAATAATTTATGAAATGGTTTTATGATTCTTTACTATTGCAAGACAGGTTTTGATGTATTCTGATGTAAAAGGCTTTAAGACCTTATTTTACAAGGTAATAAAATTTGTTTTACTTCCGCTGTTTTATATATGTTCTGTCTTGTAATATTTCTGTGTATGTTTACCTCGATAATGCTTCACCAAACCTAGTGCATTCCCTTTTTGAGTGACCCTAGCGGAGGTGGGGTGTTACATTTGGTATCAGAGCAGAAGGTTACCAGACTGGGCAAAAGTTTTTAAAAACCTTCAGAAACTATTTGAAAAACCGTTTATAAAGAAGCATTTTTCAAGAAAAGTTTTTAAAGGCTATTCCCCAAAAGCCATTAGCACTATCCTTTGATTCCTGGATTGAATCTCCTTTCCTTTCTTTCCTCCATCTGTGGTCACAGTAGTTCTAACTGTGACTAATCTTTGTCTAGCCACGTAGGTGTTTCCCGTACGATGGAGGTGGTTCTCGAGAGACCTGTTGCCATGGTACAAGGAAGGATAATAAGAGTAAGGATAAAGGACGCGAGCTTAAGGATAAGCAACTTGTTGGTATGACTTAGTCCATCAAGGAGGACAAGGACAAGATCATCGGAGAGGGCAATTGTACGCTCCCATTTCTAGGGTACCTAAAAGAGATGGTACCGTTTCTGGTAAAGGTTTAGTCGTTCTTTTCTATCATCCCGTCCAGACTTTGTCTTGATCATCGTATCATTTAAGTCTGCTTGGATAGTTGAGTCTCTGCACCTTAGTACTAGCAGGGTAGAGGATCCCCATTTTTGTCCCAAAAATCTGGTTGGAGAGTTGGTCCATTTCTTCATGACTTGTTTGGATTTGAGAATGACATGTCTCGGCTATGGATGGATTCTAGGGATAAAGTGGTCACCCAATAAGGGGTGCCATTCTCGGTTTTGGAAAAAAAGTAGTTAGACTCTCGACTCACCTCGGTGATACCCTCGAAGACTCATGTAACCTTTTGGGTTCCGTCATGGTTAGTTACCTAGAATATCGGGATGCAGTTGTTGGTAATCCATTCGAATAAAATTCGCCGCAAAGGCGGATGGTTTGTTTCGCTTATGCATGAGTTATGGGAGTCACCCTAGTAATTACTCTTGGTAACATAGATTGGCATCGGCAAACGAGATCCATAATTCCCTAGTGAATTTTGGAGAGCTTGCATGAGTAAGTGGATATGTTTGAGCCAAGTATACTAGGAAAAGGATAAGTGAAAGTGGAATAAGAGGCGATAATGAAATAAGTTCTAGCTCATATCATGGAAATAGGAATCAAGGAGCTACGAGATCAGAGAGTTAAAAAGATGGTCAAGGCACCGAGGAATTAAGCTCAAGGAAACGCGACTTAGAAGACGTAAGGCTAGACACGCGCATCGTACCTCTTTTTAAAGAGTGTATCCTTGATCCTTGGTTTTTCCTGTAGAGCTTGCTTGCACGCTATCGCTTGGTGGATATCCTCTCGGTCCTGTTTCTGTTACAAACCCCGTAAGGAGTTTGTCTTGTTTATTTCCTCGATCTCATCTTGGGAACCTTAGATAGAACTCTATGGATGTGAACATGTATTTGAAACATGTTATGATTGATATGGTTGCAAATGGTTGCAAGTGGTTGCTCGTGGATGCGCGAATACACATTAGATACTAGATTGATGCGGTCACATTTCACGTTGCATATGCACGAGTATTTATACTTGTTTATGGATGAAATTGAATGTGTTATCATGCGGATGTTGCATATGAATGAATGTTTGTGCACGCATATAGTACTTATATGACTAGGACTATTTGCATACATGTTGGACTCATGGCACTAAACATATTTTGCATTAGAAAGATCATTCAGGCCTGATCATTAGCATTAGCTAAGGAGCATGTACACACACGCTTTGCATATGTTCATATGGAATTAGAAATCGTCTAAGGACAATGGTTGCTTGTGGATGATGTTTTGAGTAGATGGATGATGGATGGTAGGATATGTTCTTCCTAACTTGGAGATTTCAGGGACGAAATCCTTAAAGGAGGGGAGAATGTAACAACCCGAATTTTAACAACATGATTAAGAAAAGAATCAAGATAGAATTAAATTATAAAATCTGAATCAGGAGAAACGGGCTGTGCCATTGTGTTCATCTCAGAAAAATACGCGAAATAGAGTCCGAAATTTCGTAAATCGGAGTCCGTATGGCCGAGATATGGCCTTCGGAAGTTTCACGAAAAATTCAAATTCAAAACAGATTCAAAATTCAGAAAATCAGGGTAGGCGGGAAAAATCCCGCCCAGGCCAGGTCGACCAGGGGGTCGACCTGGGTGTCGACCTGGGTGGGACCAGGTCAACTGGGGAGTCGACCCCAGGGTCGACCTGGGGGTCGACCTGCCTGGTTGAACCCAGGCAGCCTGGTGCACTTGTTTTGCTGTTTGGCTCGGTTTTGGAGGCTTGTGACGATTTTTGAGGGCTTGGATCTATCCTAGGGTTAATCTAACGGCCTAAACTACTCCTAATCTCTATAAAAAGACCCCTAAGCCTACCCTAAACCCTCACAAATCACTCATGCCACGAAGTGATTCCCAAATGCCAAATGATCATGGCCTCCATCTCCAATTCCTAGAGACTATGCATTCAAATCAGGTTCAAATCAAAAGGTGCAAGCTTGCTACACCAAATAGAGGCCAAATCAACATTGCTATGCGAGTTTCATGACGGTTCTTCGACAAAGGAGCCACCTTTCTTCGTCAAGATGATGCATGATCCTTTTCCTAAGCCTCACTAGGTAAGTTCTAGCTACTTCGAGGTGTTAATGGTAGTTTAATGATGGCATGGAATAAAATGCGGTTAAACATAAGTGCCATAACCTATGTGAACCTAGTTTTGCCTCTTACCTTGAATATATGACTTGGAACTATGTTTTAGCGATTATATCAAGTCACTCATGTTATGTTTAGCCTAGTCTATCATGAAAGATTGAACCTTTAACTTGTGAATGTGGGCATAAGACCTTAGAACCACTTTGGGCTTGTGAAATATGTGCATGAACTTAACTTGGGGCTTATGCAAGTATATGAACCCGAAACCCCTTATGATAATATGCAAGTTTGTGGCCAATCACCTTTTTATGTTATGCATGCTTGTGGCCAACCGCTTCATGATTTGTCATGCATGCTTGTGGCCAAATTCCCTTATGATACTATGCATGTTTGTGGCCAAATTCCCTTATGACACTATGCATGTTTGTGGCCAATATGTTGGCATAACACCCTACTATGTGACTCGCTTCCACTTGGGTTGGAAATACGTTTGGGTAGCTTAGGGAAAACGTGGTTATGACATGAAAAACTTGACATGGGGCTTACATGAGAACATGACATTCATGATTCATTTAAATATGGTCATGACACGTGGGAAAACATGGAACTTGAACTAGACATGGGTGGGTTGTAAGTGTAAAAAGACACTAGACCAAACATGAAAGTGGCCAACTCGAGGTTGGGTTGAGTTTGTAGCATAAATCTGCCCGGACCCGCCCGGCTTAACTAGTGGCTACAAACCATACGATCCAATGTGAGAATTTGGTCATGTCGCGCTTAAGACCCGAGGTTAGACTAGGTTATGGTGTAAAACTACCCGGACCCGCCCGGCTTAACTAGTAACCACAACAAGGTCTAATGTGAGAGGTTGAGAGTGCATTAATTAAATTAATGCCACATGATAAGGTTAAGTAAATTTGACTAATGACACTTAACCGATATGACACGAATGGGTAGGTTAAGTGGGACCGGGCTTGATTCTTAATGACACTTAACCATACAAGACAATTAGGGGATGGGGTTAAGTAATTTACGCTTAACTAATCCGACTTGGTAATTAGATGAGGTTAAGTAATCCACACTTAACTAATCTAAACATGGTAATTAGATGGGGTTAAGTAATCCACACTTAACTAATCTAAACACGGTAAATTCGATGAGGTTAAGTAATCCATACTTAACTAATCTAACATGGTAATTATATGGGGTTAAGTAACTTAGACTTAACTAATCTAAACACGGTAATTAGATGGGGTTAAGTAACCTTCACTTAACTAATCTAAACACGGTAATTCGATGGGGTTAAGTCAAACACTTAACCAATCTAAACGTGGTAATTCAATGAGGTTAAGTAACCAATACTTAACCAACTTAAAACGGTAATTTAATGGGGTTAAGTAACTTATACTTAACCAATTATACATGATGATTTGATGAGGTTGAGTAATCTATACTTAACCAATCTAATAGGTGGACCTGATAGGGTTAAGTCACAAGACCTTTTAAAATTAGGCTTAACCATTGTAATACGATTAGTGGATGGGGTTAAGCTAACCCATACTTAACCAATCCGACTCGATAGTCTAATGGGATTAAGATAATCTATGCTTAATCAATCTAACATGATAATCTGACGGGGTTAAGACAAATAAATACTTAACCAATTTGACTTGGTAAGGTTAAGTCATGAGCTTCTTGGTACACTTAACCAACCTGTAGGGCTAAGCCTTGAACTTGAGTACTTAGCCAATCTTGACATGATTGGTAGGCAGGTTAAGTCATGAACTTGGATAACAACACTTAACCCATTTGACAAAAACCTAGCTCAGGGGACTAGGTTGGAAATCGTAGTTAACAAGGATAGCGGAAAGAGGAGCTAAGTGGTAAACCTTAGTTAAGGGTAACTAAGTAATAATTCTTAGCTAAGGACATGGGACTAGTTCATAAAGAGATGAGTAACCTGATACAGTAGGTCATCGCTTAATATACGAGGAGGAGCAAATTATCTGACTTAGATAAAGGCTCCAACGAACTGGGTGACGAAGCGGTAGCTTCGGGGGACGTGAGGGTACTCTTGGTATCCCTCTGCGAGGTGGCAGATGGTCCATGAAACCCGGCCTCACAGAGCTTAAGGTCTGCGATAGAAGAGCCAAGAGTATGCCTTGGTTGCTATGTGAGCGACCTAAAAACTGGGATGGATTAGCGTGGAGTCGACGATACTTGATTTTGCCCTGGATAGCATGTCGCCGACTACCTACCATCTTTAGTCAATCATGTACGTACGGAAAGGCAGGGAACTCCCAACAGACCATATACTTGCTATCGAGTTATGGGTGAGGTTGGCTATCTGGAAGTGGGCATCGATGGGCCGTAGTGTAGTTCTCATACATGATTTTTCTTGGATTGCCTTTCAATAGTTGAGGGAGGGGTCACGTGGGACCATAGCCACGGGTACAAAAACAGACCTTGATATCTGCATCAGCAGATGACTTAAAGCTCCCGACCGAGTTCCGTATTTCTTGATTTGCCCTGGCACGGAACTCGGATGGCACATTGAGGAACATGTGCGTCTAGACATGGAAAACGGTTCACGATACATACGTGGGATAAAAGGGCGCGGTTGACGGGTGGCATAATCCCTAGTGGTCCTAGGTGGCCAAAACCCAAACCGAGACACAGAAACGTTCATTAGGTAGCATAATCCCTATTGGTCCTAGGTGGCATAAATCCTAAGGGAACGCGCGATAGTTCATGGTAAGGAAACATAACAAGATCAAGGGTAGCAGTCCAAAATAACTTCAAGGATAAAACGTTCACATGGGAAAGCCCGTATGGCCTACGGCAAAGGACTGAACTTATACATGGAAAGAAACATACGAGTTGGGGAAAAACATACATATGCTATATATATTAGGTTGACATGGACCATTACATGACATTGGGCAAGGGACATTCATAATTAACACAGGACGCGGGTTGGGATACTAGTACGAGAGGTGCAGAGCAAGTTTACATGTTAGAACCATGAGAAATATACATAATAGATACCGTGGGATGTTATACAGGATAGATACCTTGGGATATTATACTTGATAGAAACCTGACGATGTGATACCTTGATTTATCATGACACCGTAGTTTATCGTGATATCTTAGTTTACCTTGCTACAGTAGTTCAGCCTGTTACCCTGGTTTAGTTTATCTATCTTGTCGTCATCCTTATGTTTACTTTCAGTTTATGCATGTCATGTTACCTTTACCTGTTTCTATACTGGAAGTAGATAGGACTTACCAGTCTTTATGACTGACCCCGTTTTCTTTCGCCTCTTTGTCTTCCGTTCCCCCCCCCCCCCCCAAGGTCTCAGGGAGGAAACACTGTTATCTAGTTTGGACTTCTTCTGCTTGAAGGTCATCACGCATGGCTTGGACTTTTCTTGGCTATGGCTACTTTACTGTTTTACTTGGGGAATAATTTATGAAATGGTTTTATGCTTCTTTACTATTGCAAGACAGGTTTTGATGTATTCTGATGTAAAAGGCTTTAAGACCTTATTTTACAAGGTAATAAAATTTGTTTTACTTCCGCTGTTTTATATATGTTCTGTCTTGTAATATTTCTGTGTATGTTTACCTCGATAATGCTTCACCAAACCTAGTGCATTCCCTTTGTGAGTGACCCTAGCATAGGTGGGGTGTTACAATGACAGCAACACGAAGATGAACCGAAAGGAAGGAGGTAGAGCTCGACTTGGACAGACGGGGGCCGAAGATGGCGTGGGGTTTAAATTGTAAGTGTGGTAACAATTGGAAGCGCAAAACAGTGGTGGAGGGTGGCAAACTATCTGACGAAGTGGTGGTGATGCTTGTCTGAGGAGCGGATGTTGGCTGTTGAGGCTTGAAAGGGAAAGGCGGAACAATCTTGCAGGTGGAAAAAGAGAAGGTGGTTGACAGAAGAGGAGCGGAGCTGTTTGAATAGGATGGTGCAGATTTAGAGGAGGAGAAGACTGAGACGCGGAAAAAGGTTGGTGGATGGCAGAACGGAGTGGTGAAGGCTGATGGAGTAGGCGGAGTTTGAGAGACAAGAAGGAGGAGGACGGAAGTGGGAAAGGTGGTGGGTGCGAGATCATAAATGGAGTGAATGGTTAAAAGGAATGGCGGAGGGTGAAGAAGCGAAGTGGCCGAATGAAAAATGAGGGAGAAGGAAAGTTGGTAGTGGTGAAAGAAAGTGGGCGAATGAAATAAATGGTAAAGAAATGTTGGACGGAAACAAATGAAGGGTGACAGCTTTTTATAAAGGCTACTTGCGTTTAAAGAGATTGCTTTACATTTCCAAAGAAGGTAATGACAACCCGAAAAAGGTGAAATGCTGATGGGTAAAAGATGTATACGTCTCCTTCTGTATTATAAATCTACGGTAATATATGCCCAAGCAAGGACACTTGGCATCTTAACTTCATGCAATGAGGAAAATACCTATAATTATTTTTATTCAAATTCCCTCCAATGTATGTCTTACAAATAAAGGTTTTATTTATTTCTAAAATATTTTGATTTTTAGCTACACTTTTATAACATAAATATGTGTAACTAATTATCTACATGAATGTATACATTTACAAATAAAATCACATTATACAATATAATGTATATATTTTCAAATATTAAAATTATATTATTACAAACGCTACAAAAATATATGATTAACCAAAGTAAAATTTTAAATACTTAATCCATCTTTATAAAGTTGCCAGAAATCCATATTTCACCAATTTATCATATTATTTAAAATTATATATTTATGTTATCAAATAAAATTCAAAATAGAAATTTAAATATTTATAAAAGTCCATATCTTGAAATAATCTTTCTGTACGAAGATATAACATCTTTGTACCTTAAAACAAATCATATCCCTATATTAACACTAGTATAGGTTATCAAAAATTAGATAAGATCTGTACAAAATAAATTTTATTATCAAACGTATCCTTAAGATAAATTTTCTTTTATCAAAACTATATTTATAAACAAGGGCAAGTATTTATTAACCCAAATACAAAACTTATTAAATCAAAATTTATAAAATATAAAAGTATTCTTAACTATAAAATTTATTGTCAACATAACTAAAATAAACTTCTTATCCAATTATAAAACAAGACCAATTACTTAACAAATCAAAATATAAAGCTTATAGAAATCCGTACTTAAATCTTTAAAATTTTATTTTTATATAAAGATAACTCAGATCATACCATTGAAATTCTATTCAACTCAGTTAAAAATCTTGGGTTGTTACATTCACCCCCCCTTACGACTTTTCGTCCTCGAAAAGGGAAATGAAACTTTTAAACCTATATGATTTAAATCGAAACCCTTATACAGTTTGGAAACATATACCAAGGTACAAGAATAACAGACTAATATTGCTACATAAACATACATATCATAATCATCCAATAAATCATACAATCAAGTCAACATACAAAAGGTGTAACTATCCCTACCTGAGTATGTGTCACGTACTTGAGGTAGTCCAAAACATATAGTCACAAAAGGTATACCTACCTAGGTACTAGCCCTTCAAAACCTTACTAGCCCCAAAATATCCTAGTGCGCCTAAGCACTTAAGATAACATACCTACCATATATACAAGGTCAATATCCATCACCTTTCTAATCATCAGACGTATCCGATCCATCATCCGATGGACCAGGCAAACTAATCTCTTCGGGCTCCTCATCTGCGAAAGGCTCCTCCCAATCCATGAATTCTTCCTCGTCTTCAACCATAAAATCATCATCCTCAAATTCTTCTTCATCATCTGCTATAAAGTCACCCTCCTCAACCACAAAACCTCCCTCAGCCTCATCTATGGGCTGCTCAACCAACTCTAAAACCACATCAACTGGAAAACCATCGTCGTCATCCACTATCATATCATCTCCAGCTTCTATGTTCTCCTCGCCGGCTACCACTTCATCCACGTGTAGAGGCTGCTCCACCTCCTCTGCAACCTCGCCATGTCCCTTGGCCCCTACCTCTAGTAGTGTTCGTTCTCGACTATATTCCCCGGCTTCTCTGCATCCTCTGCAACATCGTTGAGCTCATCATCTCCTGCCTCAGGGACTCCTGGCTGTTCTGCGTAAAGCATCTCCTCGAATCTCTCAACTAATGTCGGGTCCAACACTAAACTAAAGAGATCGGGTACCGTTTCATGGCTTGTCGGTTGCTGGTCTCTCAAGTTGAGGATCTGCTGCCATATAGCCTCTACTGTAGTTTCATCAATCCCTGGTGGAACATTAACTCAGAAATAATCTACGGCCTCAGCACCTTTCATCTGGTCTACAATCAATGGACCTGGAATACTTGCCAATCTCTTCAAATACTCCTTCTGTTGTGAATCTAACTCAAGGCCACTCGAGCTACTGGAACTATCTGAGTCAGACTCTGAACTGCTAATGTTGCCATTGTAATTACTAGACTGAAACTGCCTTATCTTAAGAAATCGGCCACCCTAGACAAAGGAAAATCTAAGCTTAGAAAACATCTAAATTCATTATTAAATAAAAATTATATAGGTATCTATATGCCATTCCTATTTATTATAAATCAAAGGATCATTGCCATACCAACGGTTCTTAGGTTCAAATTTAAATCCTACACCCAAATTTTCCAAGTATTCAAACATGTTAAGGATTTTATTCATTATCGTCCAAAATCATTATCATTTCTGATTAGTTAATATCCTTTACCTAAGTTTCAATGCAAATATAACAATTCCAAGTTATCCTATTAAAGTTTGTCATATGTTCACGCACGTTTATTCACACATCACCAATTTAAGAATCATATTTAAAAAAAATCCAATTAATTTTGAAATATCCAACCATTATGAGTTAATAAAATTCACTTAGAAACAAATTTAATCTTGCGCTTGCACTAAATTCTATGCCATTCAAAACTTTTACAAATTTAAGGTTCCATAGAATCACTTCTATTTCATAATCCTCTTAACGCATTTAGATCGAATTGATTAAGGTTGTTTCAATGTTTCAAAACTTTAAATTCACGTTTTTCATTACCCAAGAAATTATATCGACTACCCTTTAGGATCTATTTGAAAGTCAGACGCATTAAATTTTAGAGAGAACAACTAACAACCAAGATTCCAATTAATGCAAGTATTCGTACATTCATTCATTCCCGATTATCGGTCTTAATACATTCACTTCTTAACCTTGTACTATTATTAGAACTAACCCTATGGATTGAATAATTTACTTCATTGCGCTATGGTCTGTGACGATGCTACTACTCCCTTCTTTACTGGACAATCCCGAACTACATGTCCTACCATCCTGCATCTATGACACTTCTTTTCCGTTGCAGGTTCCTTGGTTTCTTTCTTTTTCTTAGGACAATTGTTCCTAAAATGTCCAATTCTCTTACACTTGAAACAACGTATATTTTTCCGAACGACTTTCTCCTTCTTCTCAGACTAATTCGGGCAGTTGACTGCAAAATGACCATCTCTAAAGCACTTATAACACTGGACATTTCTAAGCTTCCTCAGTGTTTCTATCTCTTCTTCTTCCCTTCGAGCCAATGCCCTCTTTGCTTGCTTTTGTGTCATCCAGAATTCCACTGTGCTTTTAGGGGTAACCTAAGATTTCAAGAGGTTATATGATTTCTTGTTTACTCAACTAGCTTATAATCGCATATTTATTCACTAGATATTCATAACCATATACATTATTTATTATTTGCAAACATTTGTTGAAATAGTATTTTCCCGATGTCTCGACTGGAATCATATAGTCATCCCACTTCCACAACTCGGAACGAATACCGATGATGCTGCAGACATCAACGGGATCATCCTCGAGCACTAGAGCGTGATTTTATATCTATCTAGTACATACAAGATTTCATATATACGCCGGCAATGCATATATTTGAACCCTTCAGATATACCAGTAGCCCAACCGCAATGTCGAATAACTACTAGAAAATTTACCTTAAAAGTTATATTTCGAAACAGTTGTTCTAAAGTCATTTACTTAGTTCAAAATAAACTATTTTCATGGTACGCTCTCTCAAAGAAATATTCCAAAATCTCGTTCTAGGGAATTTCTAATCCTATCTCTAACAAGATATTATAACTCTGATGAGTGCTACCTTTCAATCAAAATATGTCGTGCCCCATAGCTTTGTATAACCAAAGCTCTGATACCACTTATAACGACCCATCTTTTTGCCCGATTTTTCGCCGGTAATTAAACCAACTTGAATCATTCATAAAGATGAATTGTTATGGGTACAGACATCTATTGAACAAATAATAGAACTTTTATTGCATAACACAATAATTACATCAGAGTTATATCGAATACCAGAGTTACAACATATGCAACGGAAGAAAAGTAAATATACTCTCAGCGGAAGAAATCATATGATATGGCGGAAGCTCCAAATCCTAGCTTGAACTCAAACCTCAGAAAGCACTCCAAGTCCAGCCCTAACGATATATAACTGTAAACTAAATTCTAACTACCCAAGTAAAAATTTGTGGGCACCCAGAGTTTAGGAAGTAACAATAAACTCCAGGTCAGTCATGGGACTGGTGTGAGAACATAAAACAGTTGTTTACAGGGTTTATTTAAAGTTGGGAAATTCACCGGACCACGCCGCTAATGCGGAACGGGTTTACTCCAAGTGACTTCCCGTGAATGTAAATTCGCAATGACTTTGAGAAAATGAAGCTATCATAAGCTCGTCCCACATCACACAATGCAAGCGCACACCAGATGGGCGAGTTTATTTTATGATAACCAAACATGTTTTCATACGTAACATCCTCTTTTCAATATTTAATATAGTGTAGAAAACCATTTCGCAATTAAATGTATTAATCCTAGACGGCATAATACCCATAATATTATGTCGCCATATGTATATATACAAATCGAACTAGTATGGCTCGTATTTGAGATTTGGGTTTCCAACTTGATGACTCCTGGCACGAAAGATCAATCGGAACACAAACGAGATGTAATCGCGGGTTTTTCATCCAGACGCGGACACCAATACAAATCGCGAGGTAGATCAACGGTTTTCGACCAGACATGCCCCCCCCCCGCCCCCCCGAACATACCCTATTCCATAAGTCATAAGTGGTTTCCCACTGCTGCAACAGTCATCATCGATTCATAAATATATACACAACCAAACCGCCAGTTTCTCATCATCCGGGGTGTGAGGTTTGTCGATGTCACGTCATACACAAAGCATGCTTAAATAAGAAATGCCCTAATCATACAAGCTCATTTCACATCTTAAGCATGTCACATTGTCCATTCACAACATGACCACTAATTTCCATTATTACATAACCATTTGAGCTCTTACGTCACAATCAGTAATATATCAACGGAAATCAGTGTTCTGCCGTCAATTACAATGTCAGGCATACAATCCATACAAGTCCATTCTGGGTTTGAACGGAACAAAATCCGAAAATCTCCAAATACGCTCAGACCTCATGCCACCAATAGCCTCGTATTGGGTGATCGGCCCAATCGGGACATCGGCGGCCATCAATCCAAGCGATTTCGAAAATCGTCGGTCTTCATTCGTCGTTTGACCAAGTCTCGAACAACGTTGTATTATTACTTAGAATGGTCTTCGAACATGTATATTCGATCCCGGTCTTCCCAAGTAATAAGCGTGGTTTAAAACAATAGTTATGAATTATGCGTGGTTCCGATTCAAACTTCCTTCCATACCACTATCAATTCTTCTATCATCGAGGTTAGATCATATTTCATAACTTGTTATCGCCTTACCATTCTTTGAAACAAAATACACTTGAAGTCTTATATCTTCAAACAAAAATGTTTAATCGTTATCATCCTTTCATAAGTTTCCATTTTTTATCAAATTTAAATTGGTTTAGCATTCATTCAAAATGGTTCCTCCAACTTATGTTTCAATAGACTTCAACGATTTATTATCTTACATAGCTCCTTAACGTAGGAAAGTATCAGATTGCCTTGAAATCAAATATTAGATTAAATATAACCAAGCTCATTTTGTTCTTACATTTCCTAACTTAAAACCAATAATATTCGTAAATATTATACAGAAATGACTTTTAAATCTTTAAGATATTTAACAAGCTCTTCCATAAATCTAACAAACTTCAAGTGTATAACTTCTTCGTACTCAAATCATTCATAACAACGTTAAATGTTACTGAAAGTGCTGCAGTGGTTAATTAGATGAAATAGATCCAAAATATTTCAAAAATTCGAGTAGTTCAAGTTACATAAAAAAATTGTTTTATCAGTTTCCATATAACGCTCAACTAAAACGCATCGTCATTTTCATAATAAATTCAATCTTTATAACTTAACTTTTTAAACCATTTTCCGAATGTTTTATATTTCTATTTGAATACAAATAATTTCCAAAAATCATCAATTTAACTTCCTAAATGTTTCAAATTACCATGAAAAATTTAAATAATAAAATTTTCCACATCCCGAAAATTCATGGTTAAATCAAGGGAAGGAGGGTTAAATTGATTTCTCCACATAAATCCATAACCGTGGTGAGTGCATTTCATACAATCCAATTCGATAATACCAGACGGTCATACAACAGACATGCATCATTTATTTCAACACAACAATCAAATTTCGTGTAAGCGTTACGTTCCATAACGCTCACAAAATTTCACTTCATGTCATCCACTTCATGCAAACAACAAATTCATAAATACGCGTTGAGCCAATAACGCGCTTTGATATGATTTTTTTTTCCTTTTTATATTGATAACTATAGCAATATTATCTCGATTTCATGGTATCATTTCCAAAACTTGCAACCCAACAATTCATGCAACCAATACCATATATTATCACAACCATCAAATGTAAGCAGCATGTCATGAAATTAAAAAAATATATTTAAATTTACATGTTCTCACCTTCATTGCTTTCCGTTTTGTTTTCATAGCTTCGTATCAGCTACGTACAACTCACGGACTACGCTAGCTATACGCGTGCAAATGTGAAACCCGTATCAACTGCGAACTACCCTTGCATGCGTCAAAATACCCTTTTATAACGCTGCGAACACACACAGCCTTTCTTTATTAACATGCATATGTATATAAATAATACTTACTTAACATACGTATATATGCTTAATATATGATACTTACTTATCTCAATTCTTTAACTAGGAAAAGCCTTGCGGATTTAGTGACACAACAGGTAAAGAAGGAGAGTGTTTGTTCAGGTAGGTGCGGACTGTTTTAAGGAACCAACAGACCCCTTTTTTTTTCTTCTTCTTGGACTGTTTTGTTTTCTTCTTTTTTTTCTTTAATACTTGCGCATGCAGGTCACCAAGCAAGATGACAGCAACACGGAGATGAACCGAAAGCAAGGAGGTAGAGCTCGACTTGGACAGACGGTGGCCGAAGCTGGCGTGGGGTTTAAATTGGAAGTGTTGTAACAACTGGAAGCACAAAACAGTGGTGGAGGGTGGCAAGTTATCTGACGAAGTGGTGGTGATGCTTGTCTGCGGAGCGGATGTTGGCTGTTGAGGCTTGAAAGGGAAAGGCGGAACAATCTTGCAGGTGAAAATGAGAAGGTGGTTGACAGAAGAGGAGCGGAGCTGTTTGAATGGGACGGTGCAGATTTAGAGGAGGAGAAGACTGAGACGCGGAAAAAGGTTGGTGGATGGCAGAACGGAGTGGTGAAGGCTGATGGAGTGGGCGGAGTTTGAGAGACAAGAAGGAGGAGGACGGAAGTGGGAAAGGTGGTGGGTGCGAGAGCTTAAATGGAGTGAACGGTTACAAGGAATGGCGGAGGTTGAAGAAGCGAAGTGGCCGAATGAAAAACGAGGGAGAAGGAAAGTTGGTAGTGGTGAAAGAAAGTGGGCGAATGAAACAAATGGTAAAGAAATGTTGGACGGAAACAAATGAAGGGTGACAGCTTTTTATAAAGGCTACTTGCGTTTAAAGAGATTGCTTTACATTTCCAAAGAAGGTAATAATAACCCGAAAAAGGTGAAATGCTGATGGGTAAAAGATGTATACGTCTCCTTCTATTTTATAAATCTACGGTAATATATGCCCAAACAAGGACACTTGGCATCTTAACTTCATGCAATGAGGACAATTATACCTATATTTATTTTTATTCAAATTCCCTCCAATGTATGTCTTACAAATAAAGGTTTTATTTATTTCTAAAATATTTTGATTTTTAGCTACACTTTTATAACATAAATATGTGTAACTAATTATCTACATGAATGTATACATTTACAAATAAAATCACATTATACAATATAATGTATATATTTTCAAATATTGAAATTATAATATTACAAACGCTACAAAAATATATAATTAACCAAAGTAAAATTTTAAATACTTAATCCATCTTTATAAAGTTGCCAGAAATCCATATTTCACCAATTTATCATATTATTTAAAATTATATATTTATGTTATCAAATAAAATTCAAAATAGAAATTTAAATATTTATAAAAGTCCATATCTTGAAATAATCTTTCTGTACGAAGATATAACATCTTTGTACCTTAAAACAAAACATATCCCTATATTAACACTAGTATAGGTTGTCCAAAATTAGATAAGATCTGTACAAAATAAATTTTATAATCAAACATATCCTTAGGATAAATTTTCTTTTATCAAAACTATATTTATAAACAAGGGCAAGTATTTATTAACCCAAATACAAAACTTATTAAATCAAAATGTATAAAATATAAAAATATTCTTAACTATTAAATTTATTGTCAACATAACTAAAATAAACTTCTTATCCAATTATAAAACAAGACCAATTACTTAAAAAATCAAAATATAAAGCTTATAGAAATCCGTACTTAAATCTTTAAAATTTTATTTTTATACATAGATAACTCAGATCATACCATTGATATTCTATTCAACTCAGTTAAAAATCTTGGGTTGTTACAATTATACATAAGTTGATATTTTCTAAAAGATTCATATCGCCATAAAACTTTCCTTTTGATAGTTGGAAATCAAATTTGATCAATGCGATTTTCTTATCATTCTTTCAAATCAAGTAAGCTTATCAAATTTAAAGCTTAGAAAAATCGTTTATACAAGTCGTATCTTTTAGAACAAATTCTACTAAATAGCTTCAAAACAATTCTAAGATTTCCAATTAAATATCATATTTTCGTAATATGATTTTTCAAGAACTTCAAACAGTATCTTATTTCAAAAATACTTTAAACCACCATATAGGATTCATATTCATTCCCATTTTAAATATCACATCTTATTTGAAAAGTTCACATTTTCCTATCGGCGGGAAAAACTCTTGTAACATTTTTATTCAAAATACCATCACGCTTCCGCTACGCATCCTGATTATGTGTATTTTCAACTAGTATCGGTGAAATATTTCACAACATTGATTTTAAATTTTCCCTAACCAAATCATCGAACTTGACATTTCAAAATGCAAATTTTCTTGCAGAAGTTGGATTCCATATTTCAAATACCTTAATTACTATGAAATGCTCATTTATTGAGGTTCCGTTACATAACATTTTGGACAAATCAAAGTTATCTAGTTGAATTCAAACACGATTTCACATGGCACGAAGGGTTATACATGGATCAAGTCAAAATTCCACCTGCTCAAAATAGAAGTTCAACATCAAACGAGTAACAAGAGGTATGATGGCTCAAATCAAAATGCTTGGCCGAATTCATAAGATAAAAAGAATATAGAAGTCGTTACTTAGGAGCGAGCGCTCCGAGTTTAAATGATTACCTAGACAAAGATGGAAAATTCAAATGCACACAAAGACACAAATTTCGGTAGTTCAGCCATGGGATACTCGATTAGTCTCTCTCTCCAATAATCCTTACTTCTATTTATTTTCCTTGATATCATAAGTGATTATTTGTCAAGTAATTTCTATTCAATTTATTTACACAATCTCAATAGGGGAAAGCCGTTTTCTCCCCCACTTTAACATTTATTAAAATTCGAACAGATTGCAATTATTAAGATCTGAAATATCTGGTAGTATTCTCAGCATATCTTAATTACGATTACCTAATACATATAGTCACTTACGCGCGTCGTCAAAAATTCACCTTTCTTATATTTCATATACGTTTCAAGGATTGGAAAATTTCAATCAGTTCCAAAATCATTTTTATAAATCAATTTGGTATCCAATATTATTTCAAATCCAATTCCATGTTTAAATTTGTTATCCAAATCATCATATTTGATTTGTACTGACTGTCATTTATTAACTACACACTCAATCGTTCGGACTAAACTTGTTCGGATCTTTATCAAAGAGTAAATAAAATATTAAGTTTTAAATAAAATAAGTGCAAATTAGAAGATGATATGTTTACATAATATAGTTTAAATGATTAAGTACAAAATGATTTAGAAGAATAGTTTAAGCATAAGATAATTTAGTATAAATATAAAAATATAGGCTTAATAAAACAGGTTAAAATAAAAAGGTTATCGTAAATTATTAAGCACCAATAATTATATATAAATAGAATGTCATAAGTATAAAGAGCCAGAACAAAAGTAGGATACAACACATAAAACGAATACAAATAATTTAATAAAAGAGTCTTAAGTGAGAAAATAAAAGAGGTAATTAGGGAGGAGGACAAACTTTGCTGAAAAATTAGGCTGAAGGACACCAAGTTTTATTTTTGGTCCGAAGGACAAACTTTGAATCAAAATTAAGCTGAAGGAAAATGCTAGATGTAATTAGCATTATATTCAGTTTTTTACACTACATGAAAATGCTAGTTTTAACTAGCATTATTCAGTTTTACACTGCAGAAAATGCTAATTATATTTAGCATTGTCCTTCAGCCTAATTTTTTTCAAAGTTTGTCCTCCAGCCTAAAAATAAAACTTGACGTCCTTCAGACTAAATTTTTTCCAAAGTTTGTCCTTATGCCTATTTTAGTAAAATATAATTGATTAAATATAATATTAATTATATTAATATTAATATTAATCATAAATATAATAAAATGGTTAAGCACAAATATAATATTAATCATAAATACAAAAGAATTTAAGCAAAACAATGAATGTACTATATAAAGTTAAACACAACCAATTTTAGTAAAATAATAAGTTTAAACAAAATGATTAAATATAATTGATTTGGAAAGGAGAAAGATGGGTAAAACATATAGTAGCTAAATACCAAATGTAATGGTTAAGATAAGTAAAGTAGAAAGCTTGGTACAAAATGCAAGACTAAGAAAACAGTAAATAAAATAGCTACTTCGAAGTTGGAAAAACACATTAAATTTAATAGAACAAGATCGAACATATTAAAATAATTAATACCAATTTCAAACCGATCCCAGTCAATTTCAGTTCCGATTCAGCGTACGTTTCAACCATCGTTCCTCAATCGAGTATCGTCCAAAGTCAAGTTCTAATCTATCAAGTTTTTAATATGCTTTCCCAAAAACCCGTGCTTAGTACTCGACTTGATTTTCAACAAAATCTCTTTCAAACAATAGTTCTTAAATTAATCGTTCATATATAGGTTTCAAAACTTTCATTTCAATTATTTTGAGATTTTTATTTCAGTTTCAAAGCCCTTTTTCTTCTTTCCTTTTTCTTTTCTTTCTCAATCAAATCCCTTCAAACAATTTGTGAGATTTTGAAAACACTTGTTAAAGCCAATTCATTCACCCATATTTTCCTGATAATTTCAAACAATTCAATGCCGGACTTCGAAGTTTTTTTTCTAATTGCAAAGAACATTTTTAAGTGGGGATTTTAAAAAGGAATTTTTTTTCCAATATATTTTCTTCAAAATATTTAATTTTCAAAATCTCTTTTAAAATAATTTATTTTCGAAAGTCACTTCCAAAATTTCATTTTCCAAAATTTTTTCAAAAATATTTTATTTTCGAAATCTCTTCCAAAACAGTTATTTTCTGAAATCTGCTGATTCTAGTATCAATTTCGCTCATTCTAAGGTATTTCTACCTTATCTCTAATGGGTTTGTAAACTGAATAAGCCAAACTTTGTATGAACCAAAGCTCTAATACCAACTATAATGACCTTGCATTTTGTCCATCCAAAATAAGTATTTAAACCAACTCTAGACGTCCAAAATGACAGATTTTTATTGGCTTACACGGTTTAAATAGATTTAGTGTGGAATCACAGATTACAATTATTGCAGCGGAATAAAAAAAATCATGCAATATCAGAGTTGTATACAATATTTTTGTACAGTGAAAGCAATGTAGTTTTATACATGAATTTTAAATAAACAAGTTTTACTGATTTGTCGAGCTAAGCGCGCACAAGCGTCTTCACATCTCCACGTTCTCTCCAGTTTGCGGGTTGATATCTTTAAAGCTGGAACACTTGGGGCCTGACCCGAGTGTCCCATGCAAAATACAAAACACCCGAGTCAGGATTAAACTTATTTCAAGTTAGTAAACTTTGGTAAACACGAAATATAATCCGTTTAATCCCAATAGTATATTAAAATATTCAATTGGAATAACCCGTGGAATGCCAACAAATTATTAAATAATTCGAGTATAACGGTCAGTGAACTAACGAAATATACCTACCAAAATGGATCGAAATGCATGCATCAACAAAAGGGTGGTTAACCCGGAAATCCGAGCCAATTAATTTTTTTTATTTTGGATATTTTAATGAATTTTTAATATTTAAAATGAATTACTTTAAATAATTACAACAATAATTTTAATTTGAATAGAATTAGAACACATATATTTATTTGAATCGATTTAAGAATATAAATATTTATTTTTAATTATAAAAGGAATTGAAAATGGCACGGTAGTTTGAAAATTCGATTTCAAAGTTCAAAAAAATAAACTGGATTTTAGCAAAACCAAAAATATTTGAATCTAAATGAAAATATCTTTTCGACGAATCTGAAAAATCAAAATTTCATAGCGGGAATAAAAAGGTATGCCCAGTTGAAAATTCAAAATAGTCACTATGGAATTCTGGCCCTTAAAAAAATGGAAATTTTGCAAACGACCTTCGTTTTCGATGAAACCACTTTTGTTGGATCCGGGATGTCAAGTTATTGCTAGATTCCAAGATTCTTAATTTTTGAAATCAATATGTGAGTGTGGCAAAGGAAAACACGTTTGACCAGTTTTAGTTGATTTTAATCGACTGGAAAATGGCCATTTTCCAAACGGTCTTAGAATTCGACGAAATTAGTTTCGTTAGGACCGTATTGTCAAAATATAGCCAGATTTATTTTTCTAGAATTTTTAGAGCTCGTATGTGGCCCTGGTAAATTGAAATGTGCGTACAAATTTAATATACATTGAGTTATATTTTAATTTCAACGGAAACGGATCGAAACTGCCGAATTGGCTTACAAAACATATCCCATTGTGTTTAGAATGGGGGTATTACACTAAGGGCGACAGTCGTTGGGTTCGTTTTTGAGTTAGATGGTAAACTAACTTTTGGGTTGGAAAATAAAATAAAATAATATATAAATATATAATCCCCTCTAAGCCTCTCCCTCAGTCAAACCCGTTATTAGAAAAAAAAACCGATCCCCTTCTTCTTCTCGTCACCCCTTCCCATCGCCGCTGGCGATCATCGCGACCCCCCTTCTCCGATGAAGCGTCGCCTCCCCAGAACTCCAACGTGGCCCCTCAGCTCACCCCTTCCCTCTAATCGAAACCCTAGCCTCATTCGACGCACCAGTCCGCCTCCACCACTACCCAGGGGCCCACCACGGCCTGCCGCACCTCCTGTCGATCACCCCTCCTCGCCTGCAACGGCACCAGCAGCCAGACCGCGTAATCCTCCACTGTTCGCACCCGGAAAACCCCAAACCCGCGCTGAAAACCCCCCTCCTTCGTCATCTTTCCACCTCCTTCGCGAGCCACCACAGCTCGAGCCCCCTCCACTCCCAATTCAAAATGTAAGTCTTTTATTTAGTTTATCTTCGTGTATTTAATGTTTTTAGAATAGAAAACCCATGATTTTTATAAAGGAAAAGATTTGATTTTAGCACGATACAGAGGCGATTTTTATATATAGGAAAGTGTTATAAAAATATAATTTTTATTATGTAGAAGATATAAAAATCATATTTTTATATCGTAGAGATTATAAAAATATATTTTTTATTATTTGAGAAGTGAAATAAAAATATAATCTTTACAGTATATGAAGTGAAATAAAAATATGAACTTTATTTTTATCTTGAAGTAGTGAGAATAAAGATTCGATTTTTATAGGAGTAGCGGATTGAAAATAGAATTTTTATATAATGGACAATATAAAAATACGATTTTTTTATATGTAGCGAAATAAAAATCTGATTTTTTATTATATATCTAGCGCTGAAACAAAAATGTGATTCAAATAGCATTAATATAAAATTGTGATTTTTATATATGTAGCGAATACGAACGACGAAAGTGACAAAAGGCGAGTAGGGAAAAGATTTTCTGCATATAAAGAGTCGCGACGTTTGGTTTAGCTTCTCGGTGAGAACTTCTCACTTTTAATTTGTTTTCTAGTTGAAATATATATTAGGATGCTGACGGTGCTTCGCAGCACCCGACACCCATTGTCCACAGACAATGGACGACTTGTTTGTTTGTTGTTTGTGGTGTGAATATTGTTTGTGTGATGTGGAATGGAATAAATTATTTTATGGTTTAAAATATAATTTTTAACGTGTAAGGACCCGTAACTTCCCCGTGAAGGAAAGCACGGATTACCTTGAGAACCCGACAAAATAGAACGCAGACGGAAGAACATTTCATTGTTTATTACAACAATTCCATCAGAATACAAGAATATACAAAGTATAAATGAATGAATTACATTCGATAAATATCAGAGATTAACATAAATTACATAGCAGCGGAAAATAATACAAAGCACAACTGAAGGTGATATACGGATACAGAGCTTTCCGGATATCATCCCAGTTGTAAGCCAGGAACCTGTGAATATAAATCTGCAAAACCAAAACTACTAGCTGCCCGTGTAGAAAATAGGGGCATCCAGAGTTTAGGTTAAAACAATAAACTCCAGGTCAGTCATGGGACTGGTGTGAGAACTAAAACAGTTATTAATATTGGTTTTTAAAGTTCAGTAAATCAAGGGACCACGCCGTATAACACGGAACGGGTTTCCTCCCAAGAATACCAGTGCATAGAACAAAACAGCCCAATGCTCTTTGGAAAAATGGAGCTATTATAAGACCCAGGTCCCATCACACAATGCAACGCAAGCCGGAGGATAGGGTTTTCCCTTATAATAGCCAAACATGCTTGGTACATTTAAAACAAATCATTTGATACTATTATAAGTGTATAGTGTCAAAACATTTTCAATCATAGATATCAATCATAGACGGCATGGGTAACATATATCATGTCGCCATACTAGTTCTACAATTAAAACCGCAATATCACGTATTGGAAATTGGATTTCCGTCATGAGTCGAGCCAAGGGGAAAGCTCCTCTCCGATTCGAGACACTCTAGCAAATGCATCAGGACCCCACTATGATCCTTGGATCTTCAGGGCCGGTCCTCTCTTACTTTTGAGGATTAGTTTTTCTGAACACACGTTTCTCGGTCCTCACAGACCTATATCCGAGGCGCCTCGTATCCAACAACCACACAGGTGAAAAATATATAAATGTCAGGGCTGGTAGGTCACTGACACCACCCTAGCTAGAAAGAAACGTTGTGCTCTCCCTGTAGTCACTATCCCGTTTTTGACTCATACCGAGGTGTGAGGCTCGCGAATTCACGCTATACACAACGCTACGCCACACAGGCCGTGCTTTGTTCATCAACCACAAGACTTTTCTTTTCAACAGAAGCCTTGATCAATTGCCACTTACGTGTGCCACACTGGCAATTCACTCCATGGGACTGATGTCCATCGATATACAACTTCTGAGCTCATACGTCTCAGAGAAGGGCGTTAAGCAAGAGAATAAATTCTCCGCTGCCAAATAGATGTATATTTAATAGAGATCAATCAACACGGAATAAAATCCAATGTCAGACACACAATCCATTTACAAGTTTGTTCTGGGTCTGAACGAAACCGGAGGCACTTTCCTCGCATATCCATCGATCTCCAAGTACGTCTAGACGATCACCAACTGTTTCCCTTATCTTGGGTGTACAGCCCAATCAAGATCATCAGTAATCACCCAAACAATGTGAAGACTTCCGGTCTTCAACCACCGTCTTCATCTTCGACATATCGTCGAATTGGTTATTCGGAATGGGTATAAACCCGGCCTTTCTGAATAACCCACGTATATGATAAAAAAATGTTACACAAACACAACATATGCCTCATTCCAATTCAGAATATTCATTTATTCACAAAATCACATTCTTAGGGAAAGGTTCCCATTAATTTTATCAAAGATAAATTCTTCTAAATTTATTCTTTAATCTTCCTTTGGATATCATTTCAAGCTAGTCGGGATTAGCGAACCACACCGAAGTAATTATTTATTTTATTTCCCAATCCCAACCTATTCATCCCATGGAGCAAAACTGGTAATACTCCATATCTAACACCACGGTGTTATCGGTAAAATTAATTACCATTTCACGTTCAAATCTAATTAAAGATTTAACTATCGCTTTGGAGCAAAACTGGTGGTACTCCATTCTCGATCACCTTTCAGATTTGATAAATTAAATTATCAATTCACATTTCAATCTAATTAAAGATTCATTAAAACTCCACTTAGTTTTAATCTTCCCAAAAATCAATAACCTGTCTTTAACTGGGTTAAAGAACCAATGTCATCTAAAACACGATTCACGACGAACCCAAATCACATTTGATATTAAATGCAAGGCTCTGAATAGAAAATATACCGGCTTATATTCAATATCAAATTATGAAACCAACAATCATCGTATTGGAAATAACGATATAAATATATCTTTCAAATTCCCATAACAATATTTGTAGAATCACGGAATCCAACATCGAAATATTCCAATGACAATTTCGATTCAAATCCACTTCCACTTTATATATATTGGAAATTCTGGTTATTTTCAAAACCAATTCAATTTATTCATTTCAAAATTCAATTGATTTTAATTCTAGTTCAAAACTAGTTCATCTCGATAAAAATCTATTTTATATTTTAAATGTGGAATTTTCATCCTAGTTCTTTCCAATTCACATATTATGATTTTACACAAATTATAGATATTTTTAATAATTTTATCAAGGCCCGTACAGTCGATTTCCATCAACGGCCATCGAACTGCACTTACAACGACCTTTTCCAAATTTGATTTGGACATAATTCCAAATCCAAACGTTAGATTTCAAATTTATGATATTCATGGGAAAGCTCTTTTCGATACGAACACAACGGTTCCGGTTTTAGGAGAATCTGACGGTCAGATCTCCCGCAATGTCAATTCGAAGTCAATGGTCGAAATTCACGAACTGCCACGGCGCGGCGCGTTCTATTCAGGCCATTATATATATAATATATATACTATATATATTTCGTCGATTTCCTTTTAAAACGTATTTTATAAATCGTTTTAAATTCGTTTTCAAAACCATTTCAACTCTATATTCAATTTCAAATCAAAATTGAATATTTCATATCATTACTATATAAATGATAATATTTTCAAAACGTTATATTTTGAAATTACTTTCTTTTCTGTATTCATTATTAAAACGAATATAATCGATATAAATATTGTTCACGTCAAAATAGCGTAACTCCAATCAACACGGCTTTATATATTTCAATAAATTCATTATTCTATTCAACAAATGAATATTTATTCTATTCATAATCTATAATTTTTTCAACACATGACTAATCTCAACACATGAGTACTGTAAACACGCGACTATTTTTGTTATGTAATAAATTTTATAAAATTTTGGTATCTATCGTTGATTTTTAATCAGACTCCAACCGTAAAGTAGATTCTAATTGTAAATATGATAAAGATGTAAATTTTATTATTAAAATATTTTACTCAACACATGAACATCGTCAACACATGACTATTTTTATATTCAACTCATGAATTTTCTTTTATAATATTCATTATTTTCCCGATTGGAATGAGGCCCAATTAATTACCATATAACGTTAATTATATGGGTTCCATACAACACATGTATATAATAGCAACGATAAACAATCAACCATCATCCAAAGTGCACCACACAACTGCATAAGCATCAAGTATAAATAATCAACACTTACAACAGCCTGTCGACCAATCGATCGACATACAATTAAATAACTAGGATTAGTGTACGCCAAATATCATCCCAACACCCGTGTGGGGTTTCAGATCAACAAACACAGATATTTATTTGTGCAGTTGGGCGATGTGTAAAATTTATCGACCCAATCAATATCAGTCAAATCAGTGTATATAAACAAATCGGCCGATTTGTTTATAAATATTTATTTATTCATATTCACGTTAAAAATTATATTTTTAACGATAATTAATTTATTTCAACACATGTATCTATTTTATTATCTATTTCACATCAACATCACAAACAATTTCACAACACATCAAACAAGCATACAAGCCGTCCATGTTCTGTGGACAACGGGTGTCGAGTGCTACTAAGCACCGACTGCATCCTAGTATATATTTTTAACTAGAAAAAGAAATTGAAGAGTGAGAAATTCTCACCGACTAGCTAATCCAATACCACGACTCTTCTAATGTAGGAAATCATCACTGTTCTCGCCTTTTGTCACTTTCGTTGCCCGTAGCCACTACATATATTAAAATCACTTTTTTATATTGTTGCTATGTGTAAAAAAATTCTATTTTTACGCCACTACTATATTGATAAAAATTCTATTTTTACATCGCTACTATATAGATAAAAATTCTATTTTTACATCGCTACTATATAGATGAAAATTCTATTTTTACATCGCTATTATATAGATGAAAATTCTATTTTTACATCGCTACTATATAGATGAAAATTAGATTTTTATTTCGCTATATCTATAAAGATAATATTTTTATATTCTTTATTATATATAAATTTTATTTTCCATACACTACTTATATAAAAATAGTATTTTATATCTTCTATTATATAAAGGTCATATTTTTAATACTCTACACAAGTAAAAATCATATTTTTATTATTCTACATTAATAAAAATCCAATTTTTAATAATCTACCTATATAAAAATAATATTTTTATTCCTTCTATAATATAAAAATTATATTTTTATTCATACCACTACATGTATAAAAATCGCAGCTTCCTCACATTAAAACCCTGATCTTTATATAAATAAAGGTCATAGCTTTATACCATAAAAATCCGATTTTTTTCCCATATATAAATTTCTCCTTTTTAAAGATAAAGGTTTCGCCTTTTTAAAGTTAAAGGTTTCGCCTTTTTAAATATAATTTTAAAACTGAAAATAATCGATGTTATTTATTTAAAACAAAACTGATTTTATATGATTTTAGTTAATTTCAGAATGTCAATGAACTATTAAATATAATTTTAAAACTGAAAATAATCGATGTTATTTATTTAAAACAAAACTGATTTTATATGATTTTAGTTAATTTCAGAATGTCAATGAACTACTAAAAAGAAATAAACAAAAATGATTAAAAATCTAGAGACTTACATTAATTGAAGAGGAGGAGGGAGAGGTAACGGCTTCGGAGGGGAAGGAGATGGCTGGAGGGGAAGAGGGGTTGCACGCAGGGAGGGGCGTAAGGTGGTGGTTCTGGTGGCGGAGCTCAGTGGCGTCGCGTCAGTTCAAGGTGGCTCGGGGGTTGAGGCGCGCTAGGGTTCAAGGGGGGGGGGCTTTCACGGTGGTTCGGGTTTAACGCGGCGAGGAGGTGGAATCAAGACGGGGGTGATCGGCGCCTGAGGGGGGGGCGATCCTGCGCGGTGGACGGAGGGTGGGTGGCGGCGGCTTGGGGCAGAGATCGAGGCGTTTGTTTTTTTTGTTTTTTTTATTAAAATCGATTTGAACGATTACTGAGGGAAGGGGTTGACCTTAGAGAGTATATAATATATATATATATATATTAATTAATTCAATAAAGTAACTTTTTCCTTCAAACTCGAAACGAGACCCACTGCCTGTCATCCTTAGCGTTTCACCCCAATTCCGAACACAATAGGATATGTATCGTAAGCCAATTCGATTGTTACGATCAGTTTTCGTTAGATTTAAAATATAAATCAATTTACTGAATTTGAACGTGCATTTCAATTTACTGGAGCCACATACTAACTCTAAAAATTCCGGAAAAATATTTTCTAGCTTCGTATTGATGATACGGTCCTAACAAAACTAATTTCGTCGAATTCTGAGACCGTTTGAAAAATGATCATTTTCCAGTCGATTAAAATCAACTGAAACTAGTCAAATGCGTTTTCCTTTGCCATGTTCACATATTGATTCGAAAAATTATGAAAATTGGAATCTAGCAATAATTTGACATCACGGATCCAACAAAAGTGGTTTCGTTGAAATCCGGGGTCGTTTGCAAAATGGCCATTTTTAAGGGCCGAAATTCTATAGCGACTATTCAGAATTTTCAACTGGACATATCTTTTGATTCCCGCTATGAAATTCCAATTTTCCGGATTCGTTGGAAAGATATTCTCAATTAGATTCTAATATTTTTGGTTTCACTAAAATCCGGTTTATTTTGCACCCGGTATGTTCAATTGAAGTTTGAAATCGAATTATCGAACTACCGCACCATTTTCAATTCCTTTTATAATTATATATAATTACTCATATTCTATCGACGATCTATATAACTATATACGTTCGAATTCTCTTCAAAATTAATTTTTCGTTGTTATTATTTAAAATAATTCATTTTAAATATTCAAAATTTGCTAAAATTGCCAAAATAAAATTTTTAATTTGGCTCGAATTTCTGGGTTATTACAATCTCCCCCACTTAAAACTTTTCGTCCCCGAAAAGGAACGAAGCCGAAAGTTGTTTAACTAATCAACTCAACTTCCATTATTTTCATTACGGCTTAAGTTCTTCAACTTTTCAGTTTCTAAGAACTTTTCAAATTTTTCAAAAATTTGGCTAACACCCTAAATTTTCGAAATTTTTTGCCATAACCTTCCCTGCACTAGGAAAATCTCGAAATTGCCATATAGGCCCTCTGATCTCAAAAAGAAAAAGAAAAAGCCAATCGGCTCATAAAATCATCATCACCAAAACAAAACAGTAAATTATATTAAATATGTACCTATTTGTCGGGCAAACAAATTTTATTCTTCTGCTCTAGCCTCCTTGCTATGACCTGTTCAATGTAAGTACATGTATATGCAAGCAATTGTGACCAAGTTTCAATACAATTCACTATTCGATTCTATTAGGCTAAATGGTTCAAAATTATTAAACAAATAAATAAACAACACAACCATCAATCAATTAGTGGACTAACATTTCAAATTCATAATTTTGATACATATACAGAAAATCAGGTTTTTGATGCCAAATCACAACAAGGTATTCTAGCTATATTTTGGTTCTCACGCCAGTCTAATGGAAATATATAGAAATCACACCTTCGAAACATGAAAATAAATACTGGTGATGGCGCGCCATCATCAGAATCATGTCCGGGCGACTAGAGTGTGATTCTATATCTATCCAGTATATTAAAACTTCGAATATACGTTCATGACGCGTATATGCAAAATATTTATATAATGGATTATCCAAATTCAAAATAAATAAATATTCAAATACGTATAAAAACGATTTAAATTTCAAAACAATATTTTTTTCAATTGAAAAATATACTCTTCACACACGTTCTAGGTTACTACTGATCCCATCTCTAACGAGTCATTATAATTGGATATTACTAATCCAATATCTGATGAATTCTTTCGTTCGGTTCTAATGTGTCTTGTTCTCGAGCTCTGTAAACCAAAGCTCTGATACCACTGTAAGGACCCGTAACTTCCCTGTGAAGGAAAGCACAGATTACCTTTAGAACCCAACAAAATATAACGCGGACGGAAGAACATTTCATTGTTTATTACAACAATTCCATCAGAATACAAGAATATACAAAGTGTAAATGAATGAATTACATTCGATAAATATCAGAGATTACAATAAATTACATAGCAGCGGAAAATAATACAAAGCAGAACTGAAGGTGATATACGGATACAGAGCTTTCCGGATATCATCCCAGCTATAAGCCAGGAACCTGTGAATATAAATCTGCAAAACCAAAACTACTAGCTGCCCGTGTAGAAAATAGGGGCACCCAGAGTTTAGGTTAAAATAGTAATCTCCAAGTCAGTCATGGGACTAGTGTGAGAACTAAAACAATTATTAATATTGGTTTTTAAAGTTCAGTAAATCAAGGGACCACGCCGTATAACACGGAACGGGTTTCCTCCCAAGAATACCAGTGGATAGAACAAAACAACGCAATGCTCTTTGGAAAAATGAAGCTATTATAAGACCCATGTCCCATCACACAATGCAACGCAAGCCGGAGGATAGGGTTTTCCCTTATAATAGCCAAACATGCTTGGTACGTTTAAAACAAATCATTTTATACTATTATAAGTGTATAGTGTCAAAACAATTTCAGTCATAAATATCAATCATAGACGGCATGGGTACCATATATCATGTCGCCATACTAGTTCTACAATTAAAACCGCAATATCACGTATTGGAAATTGGATTTTCGTCATGAGTCGAGCCAAGGGGCAAGCTCCTCTCCGATTCGAGACACTCTAGAAAATACCTTAGGACTCCACTATGAACCTTGGATCTTCAGGGTCGGTCCTCTCTTACTTTTGAGGATTAGTTATTCCTGAACACACGTTTCCCGGTCCTTACAGACCTATATCCGAGGTGCCTCGTATCCAACAACCACATAGGTGAAAAATATATAAATGTCAGGGCTGTTAGGTCACTGACACCACCCTAGCTAGAAAGAAACGTCGTGCTCGCCCTGTAGTCATTATCCCGTTTTTGACTCATACCGAGGTGTGAGGCTCGCAAATTCACGCTATACACAAAGCTACGCCACACAGGCCGTGCTTTGTTCATCAACCACAAGACTTTGCTTTTCAACAGAAGCCTTGATCAATTGCCACTTACGCGTGCCACACTGGCAATTCACTCCATGCGACTGATGTCCATCGATATACAACCTCTGAGCTCGTACGTCTCAGAGAAGGGCGTTAAGCAAGAAAATAAATTCTCCACCGCCAAACAGATGTATGTTTAATAGAGATCAATCAACACAGAATAAAATCCAATGTCAGACACACAATCCGTTTACAAGTTCGTTCTGGGTCTGAACGAAACCGGAGGCACTTTCCTCGCATATCCATCGATCTCCAAGTACGTCTAGATGATCACCAACTGTTTCCCTCATCTTGGGTGTACAACCCAATCAAGATCATCAGTAATCACCCAAATGATGTGAAGACTTCCAGTCTTCAACCACCGTCTTCATCTTCGACATATAGTCGAATCGGTTATTCAGAATGGGTATAAACCCGGCCTTTCTGAATAACCCACGTATATGATAAACAAATGTTACACAAACACAACATACGCCTCATTCCAATTCAGAATATTCTTTTATTCACAAAATCACATTCTTAGGGAAAGGTTCCCATTAATTTTATCAAAGATAAATTCTTCTAAATTTATTCTTTAATCTTCCTTTGGATATCATTTCAAGCTAGTCGGGATTAGCGAACCACACCGAAGTAATTATTTATTTTATTTCCCAATCCCAACCTATTCATCCCATGGAGCAAAACTGGTAATACTCCATATCTAACACCACGGTGTTATCGGTAAAATTAATTACCATTTCACGTTCAAATCTAATTAAAGATTTAACTATCGCTTTGGAGCAAAACTGGTGGTACTCCATTCTCGATCACCTTTCAGATTTGATAATTTAAATTATCAATTCACATTTCAATCTAATTAAAGATTCATTAAAACTCCATTTAGTTTTAATCTTCCCAAAAATCAATAGCCTGTCTTTAACTGGGTTAAAGAACTAATGTCATCTAAAACACGATTCATGACGAATCCAAATCACATTTGATATTAAATATAAGGCTCTGAATAGAAAATATACCGACTTATATTCAATATCAAATTCTGAAACCAACAAATATCGTATTGGAAATAACGATATAAATATACCCTTCAAATTCACATAACAATATTTGTAGAATCACGGAATCCAACATCGAAATATTCCAATGACAATTTCGATTCAAATCCACTTCCACTTTATATATATATTGGAAATTCTGGTTATTTTCAAAACCAAATAAAATTCAATTTATTCATTTCAAAAATCAATTGATTTTAATTCTAGTTCAAAACTAGTTCATCTCGATAAAAATCTATTTTATCTTTTCAAATGTGGAATTTTCATCCTAATTCTTTCCAATTCACATATTATGATTTTACACAAATTATATATATTTTTAATAATTTTATCAAGGCCCGTACAGTCGATTTCCATCAACGGCCATCAAACTGCACTTACAGCGACCTTTTCCAAATTTGATTTGGACATAATTCCAAATCCAACTGTTAGATTTCAAATTTCTGATATTCATGGGAAAGCTCTTTTCAATACGAACCCAATGGTTCTGGTTTTAGAAGAATCCGACGGTCAGATCTCCCGCAATGTCAATTCGAAGTCAATGGTTGAAATTCACGAACTGCCGTGGAGCGGCGCGTTCTATTCAGGCCATTATATATATAATATATATATATTATATATATTTCATCGATTTCCTTTTAAAAAGTATTTTATAAATCGTTTTAAATTCGTTTTCAAAACCATTTCAACTCTATATTCAATTTCAAATCAAAATTGAATATTTCATATCATTACTATATAAATGATAATATTTTCAAAACGTATATTTTGAAATTACTTTCTTTTCTATATTCATTATAAAAATGAATATAATCGATATAAATATCGTTCACGTCAAAATAGCGCAACTCCAATCAACACGGCTTTATATATTTCAATAAATTCGTTATTCTATTCAACAAATTAATATTTATTCTATTCAACACATGAATCTATAATTTTTTCAACACACGACTAATCTCAACACATGAGTACTGTCAAAACACGACTATTTTTGTTATGTAATATATTTTATAAAATTTTGGTATCTATCGTTGATTTTTAATCAGACACCAACCGTAAAGTAGATTCTAATTGTAAATATGATAAAGATGTAAATTTTATTATTAAAATATTTTACTCAACACATGAATAGTTTCAACACATGAACATCATCAACACATGACTATTTTTATATTCAACACATGAATTTTCTTTTATAATATTCATTATTTTCCCGATTGGAATGAGGCCCAATCAATTACCACATAACGTTAATTATATGGGTTCCATTCAACACATGTATATAATAGCAACGATAAACAATCAACCATCATCCAAAGTGCACCGCACAACCGCATAAGCATCAAGTATAAATAATCAACGCTTATAACAGCCTGTCGACCAATCGATCGACATACGATTAAATAATTGGGATTAGTGTACGCCAAATATCATCCCAACACCCGTGTGGGGTTTCAGATCAACAAACACAAATATTTATTTGTGCAGTTGGGCGATGTGTAAAATTTATCGACCCAATAAATATCAGTCAAATCAATGTATATAAACAAATCGGCCGATTTGTTTATAAATATTTATTTATTCACATTCACGTTAAAAATTATATTTTTAACGATAATTAATTTATTTCAACACATGTATCTATTTTATTATCTATTTCACATCAACATCACAAACAATTTCACAACACATCAAACAAGCATACAAGCCGTCCATGGTCTGTGGGCGACGGGTGTCGGGTGCTACTAAGCACCGTCTGCATCCTAGTATATATATTTTTAACTAGAAAAAGAAATTGAAGAGTGAGAAATTCTCACCGACTCTTCTATTGTAGGAAATCATCATTGTTCTCACCTTTTGTCACTTTCGTTGCCCGTAGCCACTACATATATAAAAATCACTTTTTTATACTGTTGCTATGTATATAAAAATTCTATTTTTACACCGCCACTATATAGATAAAAATTCTATTTTTACATCGCTACTATATAGATAAAAATTCTATTTTTACATCTCTACTATATAGATGAAAATTCTATTTTTACATCGCTACTATATAGATGAAAATTCTATTTTTACATCGCTACTATATGGATGAAAATTAGATTTTTATTTCGCTATATCTATAAAGATAATATTTTTATATTCTTTATTATATAGAAATTTTATTTTCCATACACTACTTATATAAAAATAGTATTTTATATCTTCTATTATATAAAGGTCATATTTTTAATACTCTACACAAGTAAAAATCATATGTTTATTATTCTACATTAATAAAAATCCTATTTTTAATACTCTACCTATATAAAAATAATATTTTTATTCCTTCTATAATATAAAAATTATATTTTTATTCATACCACTGCATGTATAAAAATCGCAGCTTCCTCACTTTAAAACCTCGATCTTTATATAAATAAAGGTCATAGCTTTATACCATAAAAATCCGATCCTTTTCCTATATATAAATTTTTCCTTTTTAAAGATAAAGGTTTCGCCTTTTTAAATATAATTTTAAAATTGAAAATAATCGATGTTATTTATTTAAAACAAAACTGATTTTATATGATTTTATTTAATTTCAGAGTGTCAATGAAACTCCGCCTGTGTAGTTTTCTATGCAGCCTGTCCCAAGCCAGGATAAAGGAGGAGGGTTGTGATAGGCGTGGCGAGCCAACGTAAAAACTTAGCCTCTCTTATGGATATGGAACCTTATGATATTTCGTTGGGGCGTAACCCTCTTAGCGACGCGCTATATCTAGGCTCGGATATGGTGTTAAATATGCGAGAGCTGGGCCGCCATTCTCTTAGTGGCGCGCTACACCGACGCCCCGGTGTGGTGAAAAATGAGCAAGGGTCCTCGCATTTTTCTCGGCGGGTGCGAGGGGTAAGGAAGCTAGTCGAAGATAGTAGGGTTCGGTTAGGTAGTTGGAATGTAGGGTCCTTAACAGGAAAGTTAAGAGAGATAGTGGATACTATGATTAGGAGACGGTTAGACATCTTGTGCGTTCAAGAGACTAAATGGATGGGCCAGAAGGCGATGGAGGTGGAGAACACTGGTTTCAAATTGTGGTACACGGGAGAAGTACGTAACAAGAACGGGGTTGGCATATTGATTGACAAGGACCTTCAGAACAAAGTGGTCGACGTCAGAAGACGAGGGGATAGGATCATCCTAGTTAAGCTAGTAGTTGGTAAGACGGTTCTGAATGTCATTAGTGCATATGCCCCACAGGTAGGTCTAAGTGAAGAAGCCAAGAGGAAATTCTGGGAAGACCTGGATGTCATGGTTAGAAATGTGCATAGTAGCGAGAAACTTTTTATAGGTGGAGACTTCAATGGCCATATTGGCTCATCTAGTGGGGGTTTTGAGCGAGTGCATGGTGGTTTTGGCTTCGGCGGTAGGAACCAAGAGGGTGAAGATATATTGAATTTCGCTCTCTCTTTTGATCTTATGATTGCTAATACCTTCTTTAGAAAGAGGCAATCACATCTGATCACCTTCAGTAGTGGCCAACAAACTAGTCAGATTGACTTTGTCCTGACTAGAAGAGACAGTAAACGAGATTGTGTTGATTGCAAGGTCATACCTGGAGAATGTGTTGTCTCTCAACACCAGCTCTTGGTATGCGTGTTTCGTCTTCGGGTGGTGAAGGATAAGAGAGCGAAGATTAGTAGGACGAAATGGTGGAAACTCAAAGGAGATGCTTCACGGAAGTTTAAAGATAGAATGATGGGAGAAGGGGCTTGGAATGTAGAAGGAGAAGCAAATGTCATGTGGAATGCGATGTCAACTTGCATTCGTAGAGTGGCTACTGAGGTATTTGGGATAACAAGAGGAAGCAAGCGAGAACCCAAGGATTCGTGGTGGTGGAATGACTAGGTGCAAAAGGCTATCAAAGAGAAGGAATGCTACAAATGCATGCACCATCATAGGAGCAAAGAGAACATGCATAGATACAAAGTGGCAAAGAAGACTGCAAAGAAAGCAGTGAGTGAAGCAAGGGGACGAGCGTACGAGGGTTTGTATCAAAGGCTAAGTACAAAGGAGGGTGAAAAAGACGTATACAAAATAGCTAGGCTATGCGAGAGGAGGACAAGAGACTTCAATCAGGTTAAATGCATTAAGGACGAGAGTGATAGACTTTTGGTGAATGATGATGAGATAAAGAATAGGTGGAGAGAATACTTTGATAAGCTTTTCAACGAAAAAAGTAATAGCTCCTCGACCGACTTGGAAGACTTTACCGGCAACACCAATAGACATTTTGTGCGGAGATTTCTAGAAGCTGAGGTAAAGGGGGCGTTGAAACGGATGAAATCAGGCAAGTCGGTAGGTCCTGATGACATTCCTATTGAGGTGTGGAGATGTTTTGGAGATGCAGGGATAACCTGGCTAACTAAGTTGTTTAATAATATTTTCAAATCAAACAAAATGCCAGATGAGTGGAGGAGAAGCATTTTAGTTCCAATCTTCAAGAATAAAGGAGATATTCAAAGTTGCACAAACTATAGAGGAATTAAGCTTATGAGTCATACAATGAAGCTTTGGGAGAGAGTTTGCGAGCAACGTTTGAGGAGGTTGACAAGTGTATCTAGGAATCAATTTGGTTTTATGCCTGGAAGGTCAACCACCGAGGCGATTTTCTTGGTTAGGTAACTTATGGAGAGATACAGGGAACAAAAGAAAGATCTTCACATGGTTTTTATTGACTTGGAGAAATCTTATGACAGAGTGCCAAGGAAGGTTATGTGGTGGGCGCTAGAAAGGAAGAGAGTGCCATAAAAGTATATTACCCTTACTAAGGATATGTACGAGGGGGTTGTGGCTAGTGTAAGGGCATGCGATGGTGAGACCAGAGACTTCCCAATTAACATAGGGTTACATCAAGGTTCGGCTTTGAGCCCCTATATTTTTGCATTAGTGATGGATGAAATCACGAAAGATATACAAAAGGAGATCCCTTGGTGTATGCTCTTTGCCGATGATGTTGTGCTGATTGATGAAAGTAGAATAGGGGTCAATAGACAACTGGAGTTGTGGAGGGAGACCTTGGAATCAAAGGGTTTCAGGCTTAGCAGAACTAAAACTAAGTATATGAAGTGTGAGTTTAGCGGTGCTAGGTCAGATGACGGAGAGGTCACCTTGGCTGGTAGCGCAGTACCCAAGAAGGAATCGTTTCGATACTTAGGATCTATGTTGCAGTTTGATGGAGAGATTGATAAGGATGTTAGTTTTAGAATTCAAGCAGGATGGGTGAAATGGCGGCTAGCATCTGGCATTCTCTGTGATAGGAAGATTCCTCATAAGCTTAAAGGAAAGTTCTATGGGACAGCAATCAGGCCTGCAATGTTATATGGTGCAGAATGTTGGCCTACTAAGAGGCAACACGTGCAGAAGATAAGTGTAGCAGAGATGCGGATGCTGCGTTGGAGCTGTGGGCATACCAGACGAGATCGGATTAGAAATGAGGATATTCGGGAAAAACTTGGAGTTGCACCTATTGAAGAGAAGTTAGTCCAACACCGCTTGAGATGGTTTGGACATATCCAACGTAGACCACGCGATGCTCCTGTGCACGTTGGAGTTATAGGTCGTGCCGAAGGCCCAAAGAGAGGTAGAGGTCGACCTAAAATCACATGGGAAGAGATAATAAAGAGAGATCTAAGAAATTGGAGTATATCTGAAGAGCTTGTGGTAGATAGAAGTGCATGGAAGTTGGCAATCCATGTACCAGAACCTTAGGATTTTTTTTTTTAAATATATATATATATATATATGTTAATTATTATTATTTTTAGATCTGTTTAATTATTTTAATTTTAATTTTTTTTAGGACTTTATTTCACTTTTATTGAACCTTTTTACTTTAATCTGTTTGGTTATTTTAAACTCTTTTTTATATATTATTATTAGTTATTTTACATTAATTTTGGGTTCCATATCTAGCCAACCCCAACTTGTTTGGGATATATGGCTTTGTTGTTGTTGTTGTCAGAGTGTCAATGAACTACTGAAAAGAAAAAAACAAAAATGATTAAAAATAAAGAGACTTACATTAATTGAAGAGGAGGAGGGAGAGGTAACGGCTTCGGAGGGGAAGGAGATGGCTGGAGGGGAAGAGGGGTTGCACGCAGGGAGGGGCGTGAGGTGGTGGTTCTGGTAGTGGAGCTTAGTGGCGTCACGTCGGTTCAGGGTGGCTCGGGGGTTGAGGCACGCTAGGGTTCGAGGGGGAGGGGCTTTCACGGTGGTTCGGGTTTAACGCAGCGAGGAGGTGGAATCGAGAGGGGGGTGATCGGCGCCTGAGGGGGGGCGATCCTGCGCGGTGGACGGAGGGTGGGTGGCGGCGGCTTGGGGCAGAGATCGAGGCGCTTGTTTTTTTCTTTTTTTATTAAAATCGATTTGAACGATTACTGTGGGAAGGGCTTGAACTTAGAAAGTATATAATATATATATATATATATATATATATATATGTATATTAATTCAATAAAGTAACTTTTTCCTTTGAACTCGAAACGAGACCCACTGCCTGTCGTCCCTAGCGTTTCACCCCTATTCCGAACACAATGGGACATGTATCTTAAGCCAATTCGATCGTTATGATCAGTTTTCGTTAGATTTAAAATACAAATCAATATATTGAATTTGAACGCGCATTTCAATTTACTGGGGCCACATACTAACTCTAAAAATTCCAAAAAAGTATTTTCTAGCTTTGTATTAACGATACGGTCCTAACAAAACCAATTTCGTCGAATTCTGAGACCGTTTGAAAAATGATCATTTTCCAGTCGATTAAAATCAACTAAAACTGGTCAAACGCGTTTTCTTTTGCCACGCTCGCATATTGATTCGAAAAATTATGAAAATTGGAATCTAGCAATAATTTGACAACACGGATCCAACAAAAGTGGTTTCGTCGAAATCTGAGGTCATTTACAAAATGGCTATTTTTAAGGGCCGAAATTCCATAGCGACTATTCAGAATATTCAACTGGACATATCTTTTGATTCCCGCTATGAAATTCCAATTTTCCGGATTCGTTGGAAAGATATTCTCAATTAGATTCTAGTATTTTTGGTTTCACTGAAATCCGTTTTATTTTGCACCCGGTATGTTCAGTTGAAGTTTGAAATCGAATTATCGAACTACCGCGCCATTTTCAATTCCTTTTATAATTATATATAATTTTCATATTCTATCGACTATCTATATAACTATATACGTTCGAATTCTCTTGAAAATAAATTTTTCGTCGTTATTATTTAAAATAATTCATTTTAAATATTCAAAATTCGCTAAAATTGCCAAAATAAAAATTTTAAACTGGCTCGCATTTCCGGGTTATTACATAACGTGTATATAAAATAAATATTTATAAACAAATCGGACGATTTGTTTATGTACACACATTTGACAGATATGGATTGGGACGAAAATTTTTGCACATCACTCAACTGCACAAATAGAACCTGTATTTGATTGTTTGAAAACCCCATATAAAATAAATATTTATAAACAAATCGGACGATTTGTTTATGTACACACATTTGACTGATATGGATTGGGACGATAAATTTTGCATATCGCCCAACTGCACAAATAAAACCTGTGTTTGATTGTTTGAAAACCCCACACGGGTGTTGGGATGAAATTGGCCATACTCTAGTCCCAATAATTAGCTGTATGTCGATCGATCGATTGACAGGCTGTTATAAGCATTAAATATTTATAATTGATGCTTATGCAGTGTAGAATGCACTTTGGGTGATGGTGGACTGTGTTTGATTGTTGTAGTATACGTGTGTGTATGAAATCCATATAAATCACATTCTATGGTAATTGACTGTGTCTGATTCCAGTTCAGAAAGAATGAACATTTTAAAATAACGATTATTTTAAAATAATGAATATTTTTCAAATAATATTCAGAAGAATATCAAAATTTGATTTTGATGTCCGATTTGGGATGGACACGAATATATTTAAATATATATAGCCGTGTTGATTAGATTGGCGCCATTTGAACTTGAACGATATTTTTATCGATTTAATTCATTTTTTTAATGAATATCGAAAAGGAAATGATTTCAAAATATAATGTTTTGAAAATATTATCATTTATATATATCGATGATATGGAATATTCAATTTTGATTTGAAATTGAATATGAAGTTGAAATCGTTTTGAAAACGAATTTAAAACAATTTTTAAAATTAGTTTGAAAGGAAATTGATGAAATATATATAATATTATATGTATATATATATATAATGGCCTGAATAGAACGCGCCGCACTGCGGCATCTCGCGAATTTCGACCATTGACTTCGAAGGGATATTACGGGAGATCCGACCGTCGGATTCTCCTAAAACTGGAACCGTTGGGTTTGTATCGAAAAGAGCTTTCTAACGAATGTTAGAGATTTGAAATCTAACGGTTGGATTTGGAATTATGTCCAAATCAAATTTGGAAAAGGTCGCTGTACCATTTATGGAAATTGACTGTATGGGCCTTGATAAAATTATTAAAAATAGTAATAATTTGTGTAAAATCATAAGAAATTATTTGGAAAGAATTAGAATGAAAAACTCCATATCTTAAAAGATAAAAAAAGTTTTTTATTGAAATGAACTAGTTTTGAACTAGAATTATAGTCCATTTATTTTTGAAATATATAAAATGGATTTGAAAGGGTTTTAAAAGTAACTAGAATTTCCAATAATTGAATTAGAATGGATTTGAATCAAAATTGTCTTTGGAATATTTCAATGTTAGATTTCGTGATTATACAGATATTGTTATGAAAATTTGAAAGATATATTTATATCGTTATTTCCAATACGATATTTGTTGGTCGTAGAATTTGACATGGAATATAAGCCAATATATTTTCTATTCAGAGCCTTATATTTAATATCAAATGGGATTTGGGTTTGTTGTGAATGGTGTCTTCATTAACACCGTTCTTAAACCCGGTTGAGAAAAAGATCAAATCTTTTTATTTAGATTTAATGAAATAAACCAATTAAATGGTATTTAATTGTAATTGAATTTGAATTGATTTTTGGGTTTATCGTGAACGGTGTTTTAAATAACACTTGTTCTTTAACCCGATAATTATTGGAATGTGAATTGGGTTTATCGTGAACTGTGTTTTAACGACATTCGTTCTTTTACCCGATTTACAGTGAAATATGATTTGAATTTATAAATCTTTTGTTAAGATTTAAAGGATATTTTCCAAAGTAAAGTTTTCCAATTTAATAAAATAAATTGGAATGGAATGGAATTCGATTTGGTAATAATCGAAGTGAATTTTTTTGGAGGAAGACAACTAATATATCTGGAGTTTAAAAGGCTTTGACGTTATTCCATTTATATTATTAGTTGGATATGGAAGTTTATATCGATTATATATATCGATTTGTTTTCCATGAAGATTCCATTGTGAATGGAATGTGATTTTGGGTTTATCGTTAACTGTGTTTTAAATGACATTGGTTTTTTAACCCAGTTAAAGACAGGATATGATTTCCCAAGTTAAATAATCATTGATAGTGATTTTTGGGAAGATTAAAACCAAATGAAGTTTTAAATGAATCTTTAATTAGATTGAAATGATCGAGAATGGAGTATCACCAGTTCTGCTCCAGGCGATAGTTAAATCTTTAATTAGATTTGAACGTGAAATGGTAATTAAATTTACCGATAACACCGTAGTGTTAGATATGAAGTATGACAAGTTTTATTTCATGGAATGTATAGATTGGGGTTGGGAAATTTAACAAGTGATTACTTCAGTAAGGTTCGCTAATCCCGACTAGTTTGGATAAACCATAATTTGGTTTGAATTGATATTCAAAAGAAGATTAAAGAATAATTTTAAAGAATTTATTTTTGATAAAATTAATGGGAACCTTTACCAAAGTGTAAGAATATTTGAATAAAAGAATATTCTGAATTGGAATGAGGCGTATGTTGTTTTTGTGTAACACTTGTTTATTATATACGCGAGTTATTCGGAAAGGTCGGGTTTATCCCATTCTGAATAATTGAATCGACGATGTGTGTCTGATATCGGATGTGTGTCTAACATCGGATTTCATTCTGTGTGATTGACATCAGATTTCTCCGGTTTCGTTCAGACCCAGAACAAACTTGTAAATGGATGTGTGTCTGACATCGGATTTCATTCTTTGTGATTGATATCGGTTGCATAGCGTGAATTTCCTGTGTGGCATGCGGAGATGCAAATGATCAAGGCTTTTGTTGAAAAGCAGAGTCTTGTGGTTGGTGATCAAAGCACCGCCTGTGTGGCATAGCTTTGTGTAGTGTTAATTCGCGAGCCTCACACCCTGGTGTGAACCAGAAACGGGAGAAGGACCTCAGGGAGGACATGCGTTTCCTTCTAGCTTGGGCGGTGTCAGTGACCTACCAGCCCTGATATTTATATTATTTTCACCTATGTGGTTGTTGGATTGCAAGGCGCCTCGGATATCGATGACTATGTGGAGCCGATGGAGTCATTTGGCTCATTTACGCCCCCAAAGGGCAGGGAAACGCAGTGTTCAGGCATAATAATCCACATCGGTTGACCGGCCCTGACGATTCATGGGGCAGTTGCGGTTGTTCCTGAGACATGGGCTAGATTGTCTCGAAGCGGTGAGGACGATCACTTGCCTCGGTTCACAGATGGAAGTCCAACTTCCAATACGTGACTTTGCGGTTTTGATTGTAGAGCCTAGTATGGCGACATAGTGGTATGGGGCACTTATTCCGTCTATGATTGATACTTATGATTGAATTTTTTTTGACAATATACACTTATAGTAATAATAAAAGATGAAATTTAGACTATCAAGCATTCTTTGGATATTATAAGGTAAAACCCTATCCTCTGGCTTATGTTGCATTGTGTGATGGGACCTGGGTCTTATAATAACTTCATTGTTCTTTATTTAGCATTGCACTATTGTTTTATGCACTGGCATTCTTCGGAGGAAACCCGTTCCGTGTTATACGGCGTGGTCCCTTGATTTACCTAATTTTAAAATAAAGATTAATAACTATTTTAGTTCTCACACCAGTCACATGACTGACCTGGAGTTTATTGTTTTAACCTAAACTCTGGGTGCCCCTATTTTCTGCACGAGCCGCTAGTAGTTTTGGTTTTGCAGATTTATATTCACAGGATCCTGATTTACAGCTGAAGCTATATTCGGAAAGCTCTGTATCCGTGTATTACTTCCAGTTGTGTATTGTATTATTTTCCGCTGCTATGTAATGTATTGTGATCTCTGATATTTATCAAATCTATTTTATTCATTCATACTCTATAATATTCTTGTATTCTAATGGAATTGTTGTAATAAGCAATGAAATGTTCTTCTGTTTGTGTTTCGATGTGTCTTGTCCTCAGTACAATCCATGCTTTCCTTACCGGGGAAGTGATGGTGGTAACATTACAACTAAGGGTAAGGGGAAATTCAAGATTTTTTTTATATGTGAATACAGTCCATGCATGAGAAAAATGGTAGCATGAGTGGCAAGTAAGAGTATTCACTTTTAGGCGTAAGTGAACCAGACATGTAGTATGACATGCATCAGCAATATTTTAACATGAGATGAGTGTAATACCAAATTATACACATTGCGCAACACTCATGGGTATAAGTTCAAGTGCCCATAATAACAAATTTCCAACATAAAACTATATAATTAGAGATGTATGCGTTCATTTCCCTACTCAGTATAATGTGTATGGTTCCTAAATTCGGTGAACTAAAGGAGGGCAAAAGTTTATGCAGATCAAAATAATGTATAGAGCATTCCAGTAAAAGTATACATGCAGCACACAGGAGCATACAAATAATACAAATGGTGAGTGTTACTACGAATGGTGGTAACAAGAGGCAACTAGGCCACCTGGTCATAAATTCTAAAATTGCAGGATACGTAAATAGGGTGCAGATTTTCCCGTCCCATGCAGTAAGGTACATATATAATTTCTTCAAACCAAAACAAACGTTTTTAATACTTCCAGCAAATGGGGTCGGTTTTCCTCTCTTTTCCCATGAATTCAATGACATGGTATACATACATTACTGGAAAGAAATCAGTTAACATTTTCTGGTGGTTCATAACATGCCCATTTGGAATGTCATTAAGCAGCTACATAGAAATGCCAAATTCAACATATACGGCCAAGACAAGTGAATGGATGCGCATATAACAGGAACCCCACAAGTGATCAATTGCATGCATGTGTCACAAAATGCAAAGTGGAAAATAGCAGTTATATATGAAATGGTTCCAAAAAGTCTTAGGACCCTAAATGCTTAACAGGGGCCAGTTTGAACTTTTAACATAATCTTACCCAATATGTCGAACAGTATTTAAACAACTGGGTTATATTCAAAGTAAAACATCACTACAACCTATATGGCATAACGAAATGTGTGATTAACCCCAATGTTGGAGAAGGGAAGAAGTACTTTCAGTTTCAGGATGAACACATAAATTACCATACGGTTTACAGCATTAGTCAAGTATGGCCAGAGTTCCGGCTAGCGACTTATGGGTGTATGCCGGAAATCAATGTGTTAAGTATAAGGTGAATTGCAAATCTCAAGACAAATTATACTGTCATAATGTAGTGAACACTATAATAAAGCCATTTTACTATAACCAAAATGTAATGAAGACTGACATTATATTGTTGTGTATACTGTGAGTACGATGAATAATGCGAACACTATGCTTAACTAAATATAGGATCTACCTTAGTTTTATCTAAGAAGACAAACAAGGTAGCTAATCATTTTTAGTGCATGCAACAGAAATGGTCACAAACTCAAAGGAGCAAAAAAGGCGGAAATGAACAAGCAGCAAAATAGCCAAAACGTTTGAACTCAGTGAATGACGAAGTGAACACTCTTGAAATAAATTTAATCGTAAGCTATGCTTACCTTTGGCGTGACAAAAGAAGAATGGCAGTGGTAAAGAACAGCGAGCCGAGACTGAGCAGCAATGAAATTTGGAAGCTTCTTTTTGAAAAAAAAATCAAAACTATGGACAACTACACGACTGCGCGTCGTGGTAGAGCAAGGCGAGGGATTCGGCGCAGCGACCAGAGCGAGGTGGCGCTGTAGTCAAGAGGTGATGCGGTGGTTAGCAACTGGTCTGGCGTTGGCGCAAGTGGCAGCACGGTTGTTTGTCGAGGAGGTACGACTCCGTTCGATTTTGGGGAAATCAATTTTGAGTTCAGGGATTTCAATTTACTGAGGAAAACAAATTTTAGAGAGATGCAATTTGATTACGGTGGAGGAAGGAGGAATTTTGTTTTGGTGATAATGACATCATAGGGAATGGATACTTGCTGTGAATATAAGCAGTGGAGAGTATATTTTTTCGAATGAGACAGAGAGGGGTATGCTTATTTTATAGACTAACGAAGAGAACCATTGACAGAAGCAAAATGAAACATGTAACATACACAGGAAGATGAAGACAAGTGGCAAAGAACTTAAGTATAAGATTTTTAGGTGTTGCCGCCAAATATTTGTCAAGATTTTGTCAGATATGTTTCTGTAACAACCTGGGTTTCGACAGACCGAATTTTTCAAAATCCAATCCATCGGACCCCGAGTTGGGTGCTCTGGTATCATGCAGAAAAGATAGAGAGAAAGAAACATGTCAGAACTTGCAAAGCATCTCACAGCAGAAGGATTTAAATATAACATATTCAAAAGTAGATTTACCTTATTATAATACTGCTACACCAGTATTCATAGCTATACCATCCCTGTCAGGAACCTAACCTGCGCATGTTATGAGGAGGGGATCAGAACATATGTTCTGTGTGACTGGATTATAATAAACTCCTGTGTAACCTTACATGTACCGTTCAGTTATAATTTCTTGTTTATTAGGTTATTCACAATATTAGCATTCAAGGCCAACTCATGTCATTCTCGTCCACTTACTAGATGACTTAACCTAATACATCGTATATGTAATTTTTTCCCCAACTAGTATAATCCTTTCCATGTATACGTACAGTCCCTTGCCATATATCGTACGGGTTTTATCACGTAATTCTATACTACTTCAACGTAGTGCCACCGTTCTTGAAATCGTTTGGACTACCACGCTTGATCTGGCTAGGTTTCCTTATCATGAACTATCGAGTGTTCAACTAGGATTTATGCCACCTAGGACCACTAGGGATTATGCTACCTATTGAACGTTTTCTAGATTCGATTAGGGTTTATGCCACCTAGGACTACTAGGGATTATGCTACCTGTCGAACAACGCCCTTTTCCCACGTATGTATCGCGAATCGTTTCCGATGTCTAGGTGCACATGTACACTATATGTGCGGCCCGAGTCCCGTGACAGGGCTAAATCAAGAAATACGGAACTCGGTCAGGAGCTTTAAGTTATCTGCCGATGCAGATGCTAAGGTCTGTTTTTCTACCAGTGGTTATGGTCCCACGTGACTCCTCCCTCAACTAATGAAAGGCAATCCAAGAAAATCAAGCACGAGAACTGTACTCCTGCCACCTATGCCCCACTTTCCTATTGGCCAGCCTCACCCATAACTAGATAGCAAGTATATGGTCTGTTGGAAGTTCTCTGCCTTTCTGTATACATACTATGATTGAATGAAGATGGTAAGTAGACGACGAGTGCTATCACAGGGCTAAACAAGATATCGCCGCCTCACGCTGGTCCATCCTAGTCTTTAGGTTGCCTTATATTGCAACCAAGGCATACTCTTGGTTCTCCTACCGCAGACCTTAACCTCTGTGAGCCCAGGTGGATCATCTTCAACTTCACAGAGGGATACGAAGAGTACCCTCACGTTCCCCGAAGCTACGTGCTTCGTAACACAGTCCGCTGGAGCCTTTTTCGAAATCAGATAAATGTTCGCTCCTCCTCATGTGCTTGTCAAGCGATGATCTACCGTATTGGGTTATTCATCTATTTATGGACTGGTTCAGTTTCCTTGACTAAGAATTATTACTTAGTTGTTCTTAACTAAGGCTTACCACTTAGTTTCCTTTCCAATTAATCTTGTTAACTAAGGTTTATCACGTAGTCCCCTTTACTAAGGATTACAACTTAGTTCCCGTTCTCGATCGTTTTCTTGACTAAGGTTAACAGCCTAGTTCCGATTAACAAAGGCTTGTTACTTAGTTATCATTCTCGTTGTTTTACTTAGTCAATTCTCGTTACCTTAGACACCAGACCACATATTCTTGCCTTATGATTCAACTTGTTTGACTAAGGTTTTCCCATGAATTCAAGCATGACTTGAGTTCTCTTTTATTCGGTGATAGCGCATGGGTGTCTTCCCATAGTTCTTGCTTAGCTTACCCCACATTATAGGTTATCCCACCCTTCAGGTCTTACATTACATCTTAAGTCATAGTTTCCTCTGTCCCTAGGATAGGTTTACCCGATATTTAATCCTTCGATTATCCCACCTTTGGTATATAATATGAAGTTAACATTCCCTATGTCTGTTTTGGTTAAGCTTTACTTCCCAAGTTTATGACTTAACCCTAACCTGTAGCATTAAATACATTAATGCACCCTAACCTCTCACATTAGACTTTGTTGTGGTTATTGGACAAGTCGGGCGGGTCTGGGCAGATTTACACCACAACTTAGTCTAACCTCGGGTTTCAAGTGCGATATGACCAACTACTCACATTGGGTCCTATTGTTTGCAGTTACTGGATTCGTCGGGCGGTTCCGGGCAGGTTTGTACTGCAAACTCAACCCAACCTCGAGTTGGCCATGTTAAGTTTATCTATGTGTCATGTCCATGTTCAAGTTTTGGGTGCCAAGTTTCATGTCGAGTTCTAGATGTAAATCCCATGCTCTTATTCATGTCCAAGTTACAATTCATGTCTTATTCAAGCGTCAGTACCCATGAACAATTTTTTTTTAAAGAAAATTCATGTTTAAGTCGTTTCAGTGGTGCCAAATATATGACATATCCTAAATCATGTTCATGCTTAAAGCCTTTCAACTTGGTCCACCCATTCAAATCTTACTAAGATTATATTATACTCAAAACCCATTGTAATTTATTACTAAGCCTTCCATTTCACGTCATGACCCAAAATCAAGCGTTCCCCTTTTTAGTTCGCAATAATCACTCCGTCGTATTTATTTCATAATAAAGCTAGGCTCGTGATAGCCTAGTCATAAAAAGATAAAAGAGGGAGAATAAAAGAGGACATAATCGTGGGCATAATAATTAAAAGTGAACACATGACAATGTTAAACATTACAGATCCAATTTCCAAAATAATTTCATTTCGCGTTTACATAGGGAATGTTTGAACGATAAATCGTAATTTTTCACAAAAAGTGTATTATAACTCCACTCACATTGCTTGGTGTCTTCAAAATAAGGACTAGATTAATCTTGAATTGATTTCGTGTCCAACTTGATCTTTCCTTCTTTTCATATGCGGTGTGGGTTGCAGATCTGAATTCCTTCTCTTTTCTTTGTGCAGCCTTTTAGATCTAAATCTCTTTTCTTTTTCGTTCACGATTGTAGTAATTCTAGGTCCTTTTCTTTTTAGTTTTAAGAATAAAGGTTGTAGAGAAAAGAGTGAAGAGTAGATCCAAGATACATTTGGAGAAGTATAAGAAAAATGATGGAGGAGAGAGCGATGGCTTCGCCACGAATTGCTGTGGAGTTTTCAAGCAGCCTAGGGTCATTTATATTGGGACCAAACTACGAATCTCGCCCAAGAACTAGTCCAGATACATTAAGATGAACCCAGAACCGATTCTGGGAAAAGTGACCAAGTCAACACCCAGGTCGACTAAAGTGTCGACCTGGTGGGGGGGGTCGACTACATAGTCGACCCTATGGTCGACCTTGCTTGGGCGGGAATTCTCCCGCCCAGCCTGCCTGTGCGTTTGAAATTCGAATTTGGCCCTGTTTTGAGCTGTTTAGTTATTAAATTAAATTCTGAAACTTTGAAATGTCATAACTTACTCGTACAGACTTCGATTTTCGAAAACTCGGACTCGATTCCATGCAGAATTCCGAGACAAACGTAATGGTGGACTCCATTTAACTTAATATTAAGTATTATTTACTTCCCGTCGCTCTTAATTAATTTGCTTTGCGTATCACCATTACATCTTAATATCTCGGAACGTATATATACCATAAATTTCTTATTTCTTAAAATATAAAAATGCGGGGTGTTACATTCTCCCACCCATAAGGAATTTCGTCCTCGAAATTCAATAAGATTAAAATTAATAACCCTCTGCAACCGTCCAAAAAGTGTTCAACCAACGGTTGCAACCATGTGCACATGTGCAAAGTGAATTACATTGCAGTAAAGTATATATGCCTAATTTTTTTGGTACCACCTATATGGATGCAATTATTTGAAAATCTTTCAAAATATGATGTTTGTATCCTAAATATACTTGCAGTTCTACATGAACGCAATATTTTCGAAAATTTAAATATATATATATATATATATATATATATATATTTCATCCAAATTTTCCCACACCCTCATAATATAAGAGTGTAATCCATCCTATTGTCGCATCCAATATCCTACCATCCATTTTTTAAATTTAGAAAAAATCTAATTTTTTTTTCTAAATTTTATATAACGGAAAAATCTGCATTTTCCCTGTTTTTATTTCTTCCTTGTTTTTCTTTGTCCATTTATTACAATTCTTATTACGATGTAATATTTTTCATGGTTATATAATCACGACAGATTTAACTAAACAAACAACTTGTGGATTACGTCTAGATAGTTTCAGTACATCATTACAACCAGAGAAACAAAGAAAACAGTTAAACATTACGGAATAAAATACTACGCTACAGATACAATAGTAGAGGCCAAGTCTAATGGAAGTAGCTACGAATGAGCTCCTCTATGCTATCAAGCTTTTCTCCGTGCTGTCGATTCACCTGCCTAACCTCTGACTGCAGTTCCTGTAGCCCAGCTCCCAACTAATCATAAGAGGTGCCCATATCCTGTAACATCTGTTGTTGAGTCTGCCCTAACTCGACCTGTGTTTGGAGCATCTCCTGTTGGGTCTTAATGATATCTTACTGATCTCTAAATAGATGAGCCTGTCGCTCAGAGATTGTCCTCAACTCAGCCCTCCAATATAAGTCTCGGGACTCCCTGGGATCCCATCCAAAGGTATCGGAAGTCCCCCATCCCGGAGCCTGGGATGACCCAGTACCTCCCCAAGTCTGCTCTGTCTGTGCTGGATCAAATCCTCCGTGCGGCATATACTGGGTTCTTCGTCGTGTCCGGGCTGATAATCATGACCATCGTGCGGCTCATCTTCCTGTCCCTCTTCTTCCTCCTCATACTCTCCATCATGCTCCATGGGCTGCGGCTCTAATAAATCATGTAAGTGGATACCCATCCTTGTCAGTGCAGCCAAATCGATAATACTAGAGGGATGAGGAGAAGGCGTTATATGACTCTCGCTATGTAGATCAACACCGCTCCCTACAAAAACTACAGTCCATAAATTTCCAAAGAAAATATTTGACTGTCTCATCTCCCTAGTGGAGCTGTAATGCGGTAAAATGATGCGTGCCCAGTTCATCTGTATACCCCCAAAAATAGCATAAGTGGCACGCTTCACGACGTGCGGAACCCTATCAAAACCACCATTCTGCCCAATAAGATTATATTGCAAAATTCTAATGACAAATCTAGCAAGTGGGCGCAAATGGACATTATCCCAATGCCTCTCAAATTCATTCTTAAAAATCCTACGCCATACGGCTACATTATCCATCTCAAGATCCGTTACATCAAGTCCTGTACCACGGATATTTGACATTTCTCCAAATTGGACCTCATTAAAATATATATGAGTACCCTTAACAACTGAATTATAGGTTACCAAACCTTCATCATCCATACCAATGTCTAAATTAGCGTCAAAGAGTCTTACCAAACATTTGAAGCCCCTTCTCTCGGCGGTGTTCGCATCCAAAATAGAAGTCAAACCCGCATCCGTAAATAAATCTTCCACGGGGGTTGCAGCAAAATCAGCAAATCTCACCGGGCGTCCCAATAATAACTTAAATTTTGCGGTCTTCACGTATTCCTTGACTATCTCCTCTTGCGCGTTGCACCACTCAATCTCTTGCGGTGTAAGTTGAGGGTAAAGCTCAAGAAGGGAAGGTTGGTTTTCCATGGCGATTCGAGCACAAATTGAGAGAGGAGGATTATAGATCTGGATATCGGATGACTCTAGCTTCGATTTGAGACCAATTTTATAGAAAATAGCAGAGAAACGAAGCGGTGGGAGGTGGAAGAAGTGAAGGGGATTGGGTTCTTTGGGTGCTGGGTGAAAGAGAGGACGCACAAAAGTGCTTTGGAGCTGAAGGCCTTCGGCCTTCCGTCCGTTTTATTTTTTTCTGCTACAGGGGGGGTCGACACTATGGTCGACCTGCCCTGGGGAGGACGACTATAGTGTCGACCTGCCCCTTGCAGATTTTTTTTTCTGTTTTCTTTTGAATTTTCTCGTACGGTTTCAGGCGACGATCCTTTGTCTTCCTTTGCGATGGTCCACCTCCATTCCTATGTCGTACTGTCGGTTCAAAACTTGATGTGCACACTAGTGACTGTTCGTCCTTTCTATATGTTGGTTCTGATTCCATGAAATATAAACATATGCGGAACACGCAATCTTAAATATCCACACTTATGTACACTTTCTAATTTCACTTAAAAGTTAAAAAATTTCCTTAAACTCCATTTTAGTGCACAGGGTAAAATTTCCATTCTTCTCCAAGCTTATCTCTCGAGCGAGCTCTATACTAATCTAGATCTATTTATATATAATATTTTTCAAAAATACAAATACGCTCACTCATATTTTTCCCAAGGAAAACTAAACCTAGGCTATGATACCAGATGTAACAACCCTGGTTTTGACAGACCGAATTTTTCAAAATCCAATCCATCGGACCCCGAGTTTGGTGCTCTGGTATCCTGCAGAAAAGACAGAGAGAAAGAAATATGTCAGAACTTGCAAAGCATTTCACAGCGGAAGGATTTAAATATAACATGTTCAAAAGTAGCTTTACCTTATTATAATACTGCTACACCAGTATTCATAGCTATACCATCCCTGTCAAGAACCTAACCTGCGCATGTTATGAGGAGGGGATCAGAACATATGTTCTGTGTGACTGGATTATAATAAACTCCTATGTAACCTTACATGTACCGTTCAGTTATAATTTCTTGTTTATTAGGTTATTCACAATATTAGCATTCAAGGCCAACTCATGTCATTCTCGTCCACTTACTAGATGACTTAACCTAATACATCGTATATGTAATTTTTTCCCCAACTAGTATAATCCTTTCCATGTATACGTACAGTCCCTTGCCATATATCGTACGGGTTTTATCACGTAATTCTATACTACTTCAACGTAGTGCCACCGTTCTTGAAATCGTTTGGACTGCCACCCTTGATCTGGCTAGGTTTCCTTATCATGAACTATCGAGTGTTCAACTAGGATTTATGCCACCTAGGACCACTAGGGATTATGCTACCTATTGAACGTTTTCTAGATTCGATTAGGGTTTATTCCACCTAGGATTACTAGGGATTATGCTACATGTAGAACAACGCCATTTTCCCATATATGTATCGCGAATTGTTTCCGATGTCTAGGTGCACATGTACACTATATGTGCGGCCCGAGTCCCGTGACAGGGCTAAATCAAGAAATACGGAACTTGGTCGGGAGCTTTAAGTTATTTTCCGATGCAGATGCTAAGGTCTGTTTTTCTACCAGTGGTTATGGTCCCACGTGACCCCTCCCTCAACTAATGAAAGGCAATCCAAGAAAATCAAGCACGATAACTGTACTCTTGCCACCTATGCCCCCACTTTCCTATTGGCCAGCCTCACCCATAACTAGATAGCAAGTATATGGTCTGTTGGGAGTTCTCTACCTTTCTGTATACGTACTACGATTGACTGAAGATGGTAGGTAGACGACGAGTGTTATCACAGGGCAAAACAAGATATCGCCGCCTCACACTGGTCCATCCTAGTCTTTAGTTTGCCTTATATTGCAACCAAGGCATACTCTTGGTTCTCCTACCGCAGACCTTAACCTCTGTGAGCCCAGGCGAATCATCTTCAACCTCACAAAGGGAAACCAAGAGTACCCTCACGTTCCCCGAAGCTACGTGCTTCGTAATACAGTCCGCTGGAGCCTTTTTCGAAATCAGATAAACGTTCGCTCCTCCTCGTGTGCTTGTTAAGCGATGATCTACCGTATTGGGTTATTCATCTATTTATGGATTGGTTCAGTTTCCTTGACTAAGAATTATTACTTAGTTGTTCTTAACTAAGGCTTACCACTTAGTTTCCTTTCCCATCAATCTTGTTAACTAAGGTTTATCACTTAGTCCCCTTTACTAAGGATTACAATTTAGTTCCCGTTCTCGATCATTTTCTTGACTAAGGTTTACTGCTTAGTTCCTATTAACTAAGGCTTGTTACTTAGTTATCATTCTCATTGTTTTACTTAGTCAATTCTCATTACCTTATACACCAGACCACATATTCTTGCCATATAATTAAACTTGTTTGACTAAGGTTTTCCCATGAATTCAAGCATGACTTGAGTTCTCTTTTATTCGTTGATAGCGCATGGGTGTCTTCCCATAGTTCTTGCTTAGCTTACCCCATATTATAGGTTATCCCACCCTTCAGGTCTTACATTACATCTTAAGTCATAGTTTCCTCTGTCCCTAGGATAGGTTTACCCGATATTTAATCCTTCGATTATCCCACCTTCGGTTTATAATATGAAGTTAACATTCTCTATGTCTGTTTTGGTTAAGCATTACTTCCCAAGTTTATGACTTAACCCTAACCTGTAGCATTAAATACATTAATGCACCCAAACCTCTCACATTAGACTTTGTTGTGGTTACTGGACAAGCTGGGCGGGTCTGGGCAGATTTAAACCACAACCTAGTCTAACCTCGGGTTTCAAGTGCGATATGACCAACTACTCACATTGGGTCCTATTGTTTGCAGTTACTGGATTCACCGGGTGGTTTCGGGCAGGTTTATACTGCAAACTCAACCCAACCTCGAGTTGGCCATGTTAAGTTTATCTACGCGTCATGTCCATGTTCAAGTTTTGGGTGCCAAGTTTCATGTCGAGTTCTAGATGTAAATCCCATGCTCTTATTCATGTCCAAGTTACAATTCATGTCTTATTCAAGCGTCACATACCCATGAACAATTTTTTTAAAGCAAATTCATGTTTAAGCCGTTTCAGTGGTGTCAAATATATGACATATCCTAAATCATGTTCATGCTTAAAGCCTTTCAACTTGGTCCACCCATTCAAATCTTACTAAGATTATATTATACTCAAAACCCATTGTGATTTATTACTAAGCCTTCCATTTCACGTCATGACCCAAAATCAAGCGTTCCCCTTTTTAGTTCGCAATAATCAGTCCGTCATATTTATTTCATAATAAAACTAGGCTCGTGATAGCCTAGTCATAAAAAGATGAAAGAGGGAGAATAAAAGAGGACATAATCGTGGGCATAATAATTAAAAGTGAACACATCACAATGTTAAACATTACATATCCAATTTCCACAATAATTTCATTTCGCATTTACAAAGGGAATGTTTGAACGATAAATCATAATTTTACACAAAAAGTGTATTATAACTTCACTCGCATTGCTTGGTGTCTTCAAAATAAGGACTAGATTAATCTTGAATTGATTTCGTGTCCAACTTGATATGTCCTTGATTTCATATGCGGTGTGGGTTGCAGATCTGAATTCCTTCTCTTTTCTTTGCGCAGCCTTTTAGATCTAAATCTCTTTTCTTTTTAGTTCAAGATTGTAGTAATTCTAGGTCTTATTCTTTTCAGTTTTAAGAATAGAGGTTGTAGAGAAAAGAGTGAAGAGTAGATCCAAGATCCATTTGGAGAAGAATAAGAAAAATGAGGGAGGAGAGAGCTATGGCTTCGCTACGAATTGCTGTGGAGTTTTCAAGGAGCCTAGGGTCATTTATATAGGAACCAAACTACGAATCTCGCCCAAAAACTAGTCCAGATACATTAAGATGAACCCAGAACCGATTCTGCGAAAAGTGACCAGGTCGACACCCAGGTCGACTATAGTTTCGACCTGGTAGGGGGAGTCGACTACATAGTCGACCCTATGGTCGACCTTGCCTGGGCGGGAATTCTCCCGCCCAGCCTGCCTGTGCGTTTGAAATTCGAATTTGGCCCTGTTTTGAGCTGTTTAGTTATTAAATTAAATTCTGAAACTTTGAAATGTCATAACTTACTCATACAGACTCCGATTTTCGAAAACTCGGACTCGATTTCATGCAGAATTCCGAGACAAACGTAATGGCGGACTCCGTTTAGCTTAATATTAAGTATTCTTTATTTCCCATCGCTCTAAATTAATTTGCTTCGCGTATCACCATTACATCTTAATATCTCGGAACGTATATATACCAAGAATTTCTTATTTCTTAAAGTATAAAAATGCGGGGTGTTACAGTTTCAGTTTTAAATTCAAAAATGTTGACCGGTAAAGAAGGATTCAGATACACCAAGTTTTTCATTACTTTAACAATGTTACTAGTTGTTTTCATAATTTAAACTTGAATTAATTATCAATAAAATGTCCTCAAAAATTTATTTCTTTCAATTTTTCCCACATTGAACGTTTCCCAGATTTGTCAACGATCATATTTTACGAATTTATCAAGACATCTTATTAAACAATAAAACGAATAAATTTTTGCTTATACTTTGGGATCAAATTTGTCGACAATAAATCGTAACTCAATTACAAAATATATTTTTAAAGTTTATAAATTACCGTGAATTTTATTTTCATGTTACCCAAATAACGTTTGTTCTATGCATAGCTGTGACGATCCCAAAACCCCGTGACACGGTGTTAAGGATAATCATTGGAATATAATACATTAATCATCATTAGCAGATCACAGATAATAGCATAAACGAGAAATAGAATAATTTACACACATATGAAAATGGAATCATATAGATATCACCACATCAGAGAGCACAGTGCAGGATACAAATTAGTGCATAATAATACATAATCATTCATCATCGCCAGAGGCGGAATCATACATAAAGAGTACACAAACTAAACATCAGTCTACATTGCCAGTGGAGGAATCATAATACATATAAAATAATGGCGGAAAAAGTCATAGTCAGCACAATGTAGTCAAGCCTCGCCATGAGCCAAAAGTGCACCAGATACCTGTAACTAGGGTGCCCGTGTGAAAATGAGGGCACCCGAGTTTGCAAGGTGAAACAAACTACGAGTCAGTCATGGGACTGGTATGAGAAATCTACTTAACTTATTAATAACAATAATAAGGCAAATCAAAGGATCATGCCACTTTCGCGGAACGGGTTTACTCCAATGAGTGCTAGTGCATGAAATAAAGTAAATGATTAAATCATCGCAATGCTTTTTATAAAATGAAGCCATTATAAGACTCAGGTCCCATCACACAAAGCAACGCAAGCCGGAGGATAGAATTTTACCTTATAATGGCCAAAAATGCTTCATACGTATAAAACAAAAGTGTTTGATATTATTACTAGTGCATATATGTTTTCAAAAGAAAATTCAATCATAAATATCAATCCTAGGCGGCATAGCTACCATCTACTATGTCGCCATACTAGTAATACAATCACATCCGCAATTTCGTATCGGAAATTGGATTCCATCATGAGTCGAGGCAAGGGGCAAGTTCCTCTCCGTTCGAGACACTCTAGCAAATGCCCCAGGATCGCATACAGCGTTCCTTGGAATCGGCTGGGCCGGTCCTCTCTTACTTTTGAGGATTGGAAATTTCTGAACACACGTTTCCCGGTCCTTACAGACCTATAATCGAGGTTCCTCGCATTCCAACAACCACACAGGTGAAAAGTATATATAATGTCAGGGCTGGTAGGTCACCGACACCACCTTAGCTAGAAAGAAACGTCGTGCTCTCCCAGCGGTCCGTCTCCCGTTTTTGACTCATACCGGGGTGTGAGGCTCGCGAATTCACGTTATACACAAAGCTACGTCACACAGACCATGCTTTGATCATCAACCACAAGACTTTGCTTTGCAACAGAAGCTTTGATCATATGCCACTTAGGCGTGCCACACAGGTAGTCCACTCCATGCGACTGATTTCTATCAGTACATAACCTCTGAGCTCGTACGTCTCAGAGAAGGGCGTTAAGCAAGAGAATAAATTCTCCGCCGCCAAACAGATATATATTTAACAGAGATCAATCAGCACCGAACAAAATCCAATGTCAGACACACAGTCCATTTACAAGTTCGTTATGGGTTTGAACGAAACCGGAGACACCAATTCCTCGCATATCCGCACAATCAACAATACGTCCGGACGGCTACTACTTCAGCCCCTTCAAGGTAGCTACTCCAATCACGAGCATCAGTAGCGCCCATCCATCCAATGTGAAGATCGTCGGTCTTCAACCGTCTTCGACTCTTCGACTTCTCAATGTCGATCGATTATTTAAAATGAGAATGAATTCGGCCTTTCAAATAACCCACGTATATTTAGATTTTCAAATCAATTTTTCATAAGGTTAAACTATTGAACATTCACATTTCAGTTCCTTAGTATAATTTTCATGTTAAACACATTCAACCATCACATATCAAGCAAACACAACAAAATTGGTTTATTTCCACTCTATATCGTCTATAGTATTTTATAACGATATATCGCCATTTTTATTTATTTAAAACGGCCATATTTAATTAAACGACGTTTCAGGTCGTGCCGAGGCACTGGCGCTGTTTTTCACTAAATTTGTTTTACACATATCTGAAAATCTAACCGTTGGATCTTCACAAATTTTATATCATTAGGAAGATCATTTCAAAACGAATCCAACGTTTTTGTTTTGGGAAAATCCGAAGGTCGGATCTCCCACACTAGTCGTTCGAAGTTACGATTTCAAATTACGAACTGCAGCGTCGTTATTCGATTTAAATTAATTATATTTATATTTATATATAAATATAATCGATTCTAGCGCTGTTTTTCTTCAGATTTGAAATAAACATTCCAGACAATCCAACAGTCGGATCTTTACAAAGTTGGTGCCGTTGGAAAGATATTTCCAAGGCGAACCTAACGGTTGCTGTTTCGGGAAAATCTGATGGTCATATTTCCCGCACTAGTTGTTTGAAATCACGATTTCAAAACACGAACTGCACGTCCACGATTCATTCTAATTTTATTTATATTTATATATTTATATGAATATAGTTCATTCAAAAATTCTTATATTGTTTTCACTTCAAATTTTTCACTAACGCCTTTAAATTTTGGAAAATTTCGCCATAACCTCCTTTGTACGGGAGGGGCTGGGAAAATTCCCAAATAGCCACACGGGCGTCTCATCTCAAAAAGAAAAAGCCAAGCGGCTAGCCAACAGGCTCATAATATCATCACCCAAACAAAACAGTAAACGTGTACCTATTTGTCGGGCACAAAATTTTATTCCTCTTCTCTACCCTCTTTGCTATAACCTGTTCAATAAATATGCATGTATATATATGCAATTCTTATCACTTATCATTTTCCATTCAACTTCATATTTGTTTAAATTTGGTTTAAAAACACCATTCATTCTAATGTTGCATGCATAGGCAAAAATCATATCATTAGCTAATTAATGAATATTTCAAATCATGCATATTTATTTGAACAAGTGGTTATTTTCAATCCTTCACATTTCAAAAACGATAATTTTGGCGAACTAAAATATATTTCAACACAGGACTATTTTATTTAGTTCCTACGCATGTTAAAAATAATATTTCTTTCACAAATATTAATTTCAACGCTCGCATATTTTTAGCAAATCACATATATGATAAAAATGGTATTTTTATCATCTAAAATATTTATTCAATACATGAATGCTTTTGACACTTCATAATTTCAATAAAAATGTAATTTTTATTGTTCAATCTTTTTATTCAACACATGAACTTTTCCAATACACACACTTCTCAACACATGAGCATCTCCCCACATGGATATTTCATATAGTTTGTTCATATAAGAAAGATGAAATTTTTATTGTTGAAACTATCTATGTATAAGGCGAATATTTTACATACTTCATATATATTATAAAAATGTGATTTTTATTGTTTATACACTTTATTCATTCACACATGAATTTAATTTTCACACATCACTTCTCAACACATGAGCATTTCCACATATGGATATAGTTTCAAGACATGATTTTAATTTCAACGCATGAAGATAATTTCAACATATGAAAATAATTCTAACACATGAATGTTATTCAAAATTTCGGCAGCATAACGGCCATGTAGTTAAAACCGGCACCGTCCCGAGTACGACTCCTCGCTCTACCTTAAAACCTCGCGGTTTTCGACAATGGGGATTCATGCATCTAATTCGCACGCAGGCGGCATGTTTTAATTTCATTTCCATAATTAATTCCAATTTATTTCCATCACCAATGGGTATTTTTCAACCACAACCAATCAATATCAACCACAAACAATTATTCAACCATTCGCATTTTTCATCCGATATTTCACAACAATAAATATCGTCAATGGTTTGTGGACGAGGGGAGTATTATATATATATATATATATTATTTCTATATTTCACTTGCATTTCAACACATATATCAATTATACTATGCATGTATAATTCATACTTCGCTCATATAGCTTACACAACGCATATACATGAGGTATACGACACGTGTATAATTTATACTTCGCTTGTATAATTTATACATGACATTTTCCATTCAATTTCATTTAATTTAGATTTCTCACATTGGTTTTCGGAGTGCTAAAAATCGTAGATGGCTCAGAAAATCCACGGTCTCTTCTATGTGGTAGAGAGCCTCCTTGTGGTCCCGATGTTTCCTGTTTCATCGAATTTCGTCAACGCACCATAAAGATATGATTTTTCAAAGTTCAAACATCATAAAGGACTCACCTTTCTTTGTTTGTTCTAACTAGGGTTCGGATTTTTCAGAAAATCCGTGAATCGATGCTCCGATCAGAGGGTGGGACATGAAAGAGGGGAGCAAGGCGGTCCTGTCGGTGGTCGGAGGAGCAGGTGCGACCACCTCTGGCGATCGTGGCGTCGACGTGAAGTCGGCGACTTCCTGGGCGTCGTTCTCGATGCTGGCGAAGAGAGAAAGGGCGGGGTTTGGTCTGATTTGAAGAGGGGAGTCGGCGGCGTCGAGTTAGGGTGGTGGCGGCGCTTGAAGGTGGCTGCGGCGATCAGAATCTGGTCGGGAAGAAAGGAGCTCCAATCGCCGTCGATACGAGAGAGAAAGCGGTTTTTTTTATTTTAATTTATGAATGGAATTTTCTGATTCGCCGATATATATATATTATTCAGAAAATTAGGGTTTTCCCACACGAACTCCAATCCAAACCCAACGACTGCCGCCCCTGGCTAAATACCCCCATTGCGGACACAATGGGATATGTTTCGTTGGCCAATTCGATTGTTACAATCAGTTATTTTTCAAATTAAAGTATAAAACATTTTATATTCAATTTAAACGTACATGTCAATTTTCCAGGGCCACAAACTGATTCAAAAAATTCCAGAAAAATAAATCTGGCTATGTCTTTGACGCTACGGTCCCAACAAAACTAGTTTCATCAAATTCTGAGATCGTTTGAAAAATGGCCATTTTCTGGTCGAGCCTATTTAAAAGAAATTGACCAAACACATTTTCTTTTGCCACGCTCACATACTAGCTTCAACAATTATGAAATTTGAAACCTAGCAATAGTTTGACATCCCGGACCAACAAAAGTGGTTTCGTCGAATTCCGAGGTCGTTTGCAAAATGGCTATTTTCAAGGGCTATATATTTTATATAGCGACCTTTTTGAAAATTCATTTGGCCATAACTTTTGATTCCCGCTATGAAACTTTGATTTTTCAGATTCGTTAGAAAGGTATTCATAAACAGATCTAAATATTTTTGGTTTCGCTAAAATCCGTTATAATTTCCACCCTTCACAGTCAGTCAAAGTTTGAATTCAAATTTTCAAACTACCATACTATTTCTAATTCATTATTTTATTGAAATATTCTATTTCAATTGTTCAAATTCCTTTGAAATAACCAATTTTAAAATTTTTTAAATTGGCTCGTATTTTCTGGGTTGTTACAATCTCCCCCACTTAAAACTTTTCGTCCCCGAAAAGGAAACAAAGTATTGTAAAGGTACCTTGCACCGTATTTAGTTAGAGATATCCACTCTGCATTTGGGGTAAGCTTGCTTAATGCTCTCCTCAATCTCCCAAGTACAGTCTCTAGGATCACTAGTCCACTGCACTTTAACTAAATGAATCTTTTTGCTTCTTAGCTCTCTAGTTTCTTTGCCAACAATCTTTAATGGCTCTCTTCTAACTGCTAATTCTAGAGTTATTTCCAAGTCTTGTTGCGCTGCTTCTTCTACAACAAGATCCGGATCATGCACATGTCTTCTAAGTTGAGATACATGAAACACATCATGCACTCCAGACAACCAATCTAGTAATTGAACCCTATAAGCAAGAGTTCCAATTCGTTCAAGTATAGGAAAGGGACCAATAAATCTTGGTGCCAACTTCCCAGTTTTGCCAAATCTGATTACACCTCTCATTGGAGAAACCTTCAAATAAACATGGTCACCAATAGAAAATGTCAAATCTCTTCTTTTAGAATCTGCATAACTTTTATGTCGGCTTTGTGCGGTTCTCAATCGCTTTTTGATGAAGTCGACTTTATCGGACGCTTCTCTAATCATATTAGGTCCTAACACAAGTCTGTTGCCAGGTTCTACCCAACATGTTGGAGATCTACACGGTCTACCGTATAATGCTTCAAATGGCAACATTCCCAAACTTGCTTGATAGTTATTGTTATATGAGAATTCTGCCAAATGCAAGTGATCTTCCCATGGCCCACCAAAATCAATTATACAAGCCCACAGTAAATCTTCCAGAATTCTATTCACCCACTCAGTTTGGCCATCTGTTTGAGGGTGATAAGCGGTGCTCATATTCAGTTTTGTTCCCAATTCTGTCTGGAATGCCTCCCAGAATTTGCTAGCAAATATTGGGTCTCTATCACTGACTATGCTGATGGGAATTCCATGCAGCTTAACAATTTCTTTGAGATATATCTGTGCTAGACTTTGAGCGGTTCTATTGGATCTGACAGGTATGAAATGGGCAGTCTTCGTGAAGCGATCTATGATTACCCAAATGCTGTCATCACCTTTCCTAGTTTGCAGCAAACCATCTATGAAATCCGTGGAAATCTGTTCCCATTTCCAACCTGGGACTTCCAATGGTTGCAACAATCCAGCTAGCTTCTGTTGGTCGCTCTTGACTAATTGACAAGTATGGCATCTGCTAACATTCAAAGAAATATCCCTTTTCATTGCCTTCCACTAGAAAGTGCATTTGATATCGCTATACATTTTACTTACGCCAGGATGAATGCAAAGTTTGGACTTATGGCATTCATCGAGCACCTCTCTTTTGAGCTCTGGAATGATGGGAACTCATATTCTTCCTTTCAGTCTCAGAACTTCTTCTTTATCTATCTGAAAACTTGAGGGCTCGCCCTTCTGGATTCTCCCTCTGATCCTTTGAATGAAGTGATCATTCTTCTGGAGAGCAGATATCTTATCAATCAAGCCAGGTGTAATTATAAGACTGGCAATGATTGTGGTTCTTCTACTAAACGCATCCGCTACAACGTTAGCCTTTCCCGGCGTATACAGGATATCTAGATCATACGCTGCAAGAAATTCTAGCCAACGCTGCTGTCTCAAATTCAGATCTTTCTGGGTGTATAAATACTTCAATGATTGATGATCTGTGTATAGTACAAATTTCTCGCCCAATAAATAATGCCTCCAGATTTTCAAAGCAAAAACGATAACTAGCAACTCAAGATCATGAGTTACATAATTCTTCTCATGCGGTTTCAGTTGGCGGCTTGCATAAGCGACTACTTGGCCTCTTTGCATTAACACTGCACCAAGACCTCTAATAGAAGCATCTGTCCAAACCGTTAAATCCTGATTGCCATCGATAATGGTTAACACTGGAGCAGTTGTCAGTTTCGATTTCAATTCTTGGAAAGCTTCCTCACAATCGAAAGTCCACTTAAATTTCTCATGCTTCTTCGTGAGCTTCGTTAACGGACCAGATATCTTCAAAAAATCATTAACGAACTTTCGATAATAACTAGCCAACCCCATAAAGCTTCTAACCTATATGGGTGTAGTGGGTTGTTTCCAGTCTTGAATTGCTATTATTTTGCTCGGATCTACAGAAATCCCTTTCTTTGACATGACATGGCCAAGGAACTTCACTTCTTCTTGCCAGAAGACACATTTTTAGAATTTGGCTTTGAAGACGTTCTTTCTTAGACTCTCCAATACTTGTTCTAAGTGTTTTTCATGCTCAGATTTTCATTTGGAGTAGATTAAAATATCATCGATAAATACGAGGACAAATTTATTCAGAACTCCCCTGAACACTCTATTCATTAGATCGACAAAGTATGCTGGAGCATTGCACAGGCCGAACGGCATTACTAACAATTCATAAAATATGTCTGGACCTCTGAAAGCTGTCAAAGGAACACACTCCTCTACAATTCTCAATTGATGGAAACCTATAGCTAGGTCCATTCGGGAAAATAATCTCGCCCCGTTCAATTGGTCTAGCAGATCATCGATGCAGGGTAATGGGTATTTGTTTTTGAGCATCTGTTTGTTGAGGTCTCAGTAATCAACACACAATCGAAGAGTACCGTCTGACTTTGGGACAAACACTACAGTTGCACCCCAACTAGAAAAGCTAGGTCTGATGAGACCCTTCCACAACAGTTGACGAGTTTGATCGCCTAATTCTTCCTTTTCTTTTGGAGTCATTCTGCGATTTGGATGCACTACTGGTCTGGCATTAGGAATTAGATCGATTCTGAATTCTATTTCTCTTTGCGGAGGTAAGTTTTCGACTTCTTCAAACACATCAGCATAGTTTCTAACAACAGGAATCTTTTCTAAGGAAGTGGGGATAACTTCTAACGCAGACCAAAATTCCTTTCTATCTGGATTCGAACCATGGCATGGTACAGTAATATATCCAAGCTTCGTCCGAATTTTTACTATCCTCTCCGCACACTTCACTTCAGCTTCATATTTCGTTAACCAATCAAGCCCGAGACTGATATCGAATTCAGGAAAATCCATGGTGATTAAATTAAAAGAAAATTTATAGGAAGAATAAGAGACTGACACTCTACAATATGAGCTGAGAATAAGAGATCCTCCTATTGGATTATGAACTTCAACCGATTCTTTAAGCTTTCTCTGTTTTAACTTTAATTTGTGAACTGTGTTACTAGCAGTAAAACTAGGTGATGCACCCATGTCAAATAATACAGAAACAGGAATATTTTTAATTGTAAGGGTACCTCCCAAAACATCGAATTTACCTGCTCCATCGGAAGCAGCCCGCGGGTTCATCCCGTCATACACGTGAGCTACTGCGGCCTTTTTAAGCAAAGGACAGTCTTTGAAAAGATGATCCATCTTGCGGCAATTAAAGCAGGAGCGAGGGTTCTGAGAGCCCTGGCTTGAACCTTGAGAATTTGTCTTCTGCATCTTTGGGGCTGTGCAAACATTGGAGTAGTGCCCCACCTTGCCACAATTATAGCAGCTTCCTTTTGGCGGCCTGCCAGTCTGTGTTTTCAAGGATGCCGCTTGGCTTGACTCCGCTTGATTCACAGAGGGCTTGCATTTATTTACGGCTTGGCTTTTAGCATGATCCTGTTCCAGGTGCCTTTGATCCAGGTCCTCGTAGTTGCACGCCATTTCCACCAATTCATTAAACCCCAGCTTGATGTGGGCCATTGCTCTATCATGGTACTGTCGCTTTAGCCCGAGGATGATCCTCTTATTCTTGGACTTTGCGTTGGCGACGATCTCTGGAGCATAGCGGGACAACTGTGTAAACTTATTCAGATAATCTTGCACCGAGAGATCCCCCTGTTGGAGGTTTGCGAAGTCGTCATGCATGCGCTCAAGGGCTTGCTCTGGGACATACTTCTCTTTGATTAGTTCTTTGAATCCGTCTCAGGTTCTACCAGCATCTCTATTCGCGGCGGTGAGAGCTTCCCACCATAGTTCAGCTTCTTCTTGTAGGATCCAAGTGCCCATAAAAGCTTTATCTTGATCTCCAAGCCTTAGGCCTTCTAGTATCTTCTCGCATGTTTCCAGCCATGCAAGGGCCTCTATTACTGTGCCAGTTCCAGAGAAGGTTTTTCCTCCTAGGTTCTTGTACCTCTTAGCCACGCGGTCCAGCTCGAATTGTTGAGCGGTCGGGGGTTGTATCAAGGGTCCTTCTTCAACTGGGACTTCTCCTCGTCCTCTGCCACGGCCAGCACGGCGTCCTCTAGCAGCGGCTGCTCAGGTAGCCATTGTTCAAATTCTGTATAAGCAATAAAAAAGTCAGCCTACAGAAATGATAATTTTATTGCATGGTTAAGCAGAAAACTTAAGGAAAGATAACGATGGAATGATCAAATTGTTTTTGCTATTCTGCTTGGCTCATTCTAGGGCATTTCTAGTCCTTTCTCTAATGAGCTACTCGCCTTAGAATACTAGTGATTCTATTTTGACGAAGTGTTTAATGTGTTAGACTCCAGAACTAAGGTTAACCAAATCTCTGATACCAGCTGTGACGATCCCGAAACCCCGTGACACGGTGTTAAGGATAACCATTGGAATATAACACATTAATCATCATTAGCAGATCATAGATAATAGCATAAATGAGAAATAGAATAATTTACACACATATGACAGCGGAATCATATATATATATATATATATATATATATATATATCACCACATAAGAGAGCATAGTGCAGGATACAACTTAGTGCATAATAATATATAATCAGTCATCATCGCCAGAGGCGGAATCATACATAAAGAGTACTCAAACTAAACATCAGTCTACATCGCCAGTGGCGGAATCATAATACATATATAATAATGGCGGAAAAAGTCATAGTCAGCATGGTGTAGTCAAGCCTCGCCATGATCCAAAAGTGCATCAGATGCCTGTAACTAGGCTGCCCGTGTGAAAATGAGGGCACCCGAGTTTGCAAGGTGAAACAAACTACGAGTCAGTCATGGGACTTGTATGAGAAATCTACTTAACTTATTAACAACAATAATAAGGAAAATCAAAGGACCACGCTACTTTCGTGGAACGGGTTTACTCCAATGAGTGTTAGTGCATGAAATAAAGTAAATGATTAAATTATCGCAATGCTTTTTATAAAATGAAGCCATTATTAGACTCGGGTCCCATCACAAAATGCAACGCAAACTGGAGGATAGAGTTTTACCTTATAATGGCCAAAAATGCTTCATACGTAAATAACAAAAGTGTTTGATATTATTACTGGTGCATAAATGTTTTCAAAAGAAAATTCAATCATAAATATCAATCCTAGGCGGCATAGCTACCATCTACTATGTCGCCATACTAGTAATACAATCGCATCCGCAATTTCGTATCGGAAATTGGATTCCATCATGAGTCGAGGCAAGGGGCAAGCTCCTCTCCGTTCGAGACACTCTAGAAAATGCCCCAGGATCGTACACAGCGGTCCTTGGAATAGGGTGGGTCGGTCCTCTCTTACTTTTGAGGATTGGAAATTCCTGAACACACGTTTCCCGGTCCTTACAGACCTATAATAGAGGCGCCTCGCATTCCAACAACCACACAGGTGAAAAGTATATATAATGTCAGGGCTGGTAGGTCACTGACACCACCTTAGTTAGAAAGAAACGTCGTGCTCTCCCAGCGGTTCGTCTCCCGTTTTTGACTCATACCGGGGTGTGAGGCTCGCGAATTCACGTTATACACAAAGCTACGTCACACAGACCATGCTTTGATCATCAACCACAAGACTTTGCTTTGCAACAGAAGACTTGATCATATGCCACTTAGCCGTGCCATACAGGAAATCCACTCCATGCGACTGATTTCTATCAATACATAACCTCTGAGCTCGTACGTCTCAAAGAAGGGCGTTAAGCAAGAGAATAAATTCTCCGCCGCCAAACAGATATATATTTAACAGAGATCAATCAGCACAGAACAAAATCCAATGTCAGACACACAGTCCATTTAAAATTTCGTTCTGGGTTTGAACGAAATCGGAGGCACCAATTCCTCGCATATCCGCACAATCAACAATACGTCCGGACGGCTACTACTTCAGCCCCTTCAAGGTAGCTACTCCAATCACGAGCATCAGTAGCGCCCATTCATCCAATGTGAAGATCTTCGGTCTTCAACGTCTTCGACTTCTCAACGTCGATCGATTATTTGAAATGAGAATGAACTCGGCCTTTTCAAATAACCCACGTATATTTAGATTTTCAAATCAATTATTCATAAGGTTAAACTATTCAACATTCAAATTTCAGTTCCTTAGTATAATTTTCATGTTAAACACGTTCAACCATCACATATCAGGCACACACAATAAAATTGGTTTATTTCCACTCTATATCATTTATAGTATTTTATAACGATATATCTCCATTTTTATTTATTTAAAACGACCATATTTAATTAAACGACGTTTCAGGTCGTGCCGAGGCACTGTCGCTGTATTTCACTAAATTTGTTTTACACATATCTGAAAATCTAACTATTGGATCTTCACAAATTTTATATCATTAGGAAGATTATTTCAAGACGAATCCAACGGTTTCATTTTTGGGAAAATCCGACAGTCGGATCTCCCACACTAATCGTTCGAAGTTACGATTTCAAATTATGAACTGCAGCATCGTTATTCGATTTAAATTAATTATATTTATATTTATATATAAATATAATCGATTCTGGCGCTGTTTTTCTTCAGATTTGAATTAAACATTCCAGACAATCCAACCATCGGGTCTTTACAATGTTGGTGTCGTTGGAAAGATATTTCCAACGCGAACCCAAAGGTTGCTGTTTCGGGAAAATCTGATGGTCGGATTTCCCGCACTAGTCGTTTGAAATCGTGGTTTCAAAACACGAACTGCACATCCTTGATTCGTTTTAATTTTATTTATATTTATATATTTATATAAATATAGTTCATTCGAAAATTCCTATATCGTTTTCACTTCAAATTTTTCACTAATGCCTTTAAATTTTGGGAAATTTCGCCATAACCTCCTTTGTACGGGAGGGGCTGGGAAAATTCCCAAATAGCCACACGGGCGTCTCATCTCAAAAAGAAAAAGCCAAGCGGCTAGCCAACAGGCTCATAAAATCATCACCCAAACAAAACAGTAAACGTGTACCTATTTGTCGAGCACAAAATTTTATTCCTCTTCTCTAGCCTCTTTGCTATAACCTGTTCAATAAATATGCATGTACATATATGCAATTCTTATCACTTATCATTTTCCACTCAACTTCATATATTTTTCAATTTGGTTTAAAAACACCATTCATTCTAATGTTGCATGCATAGGCAAAAATCATATCATTAGCTAATTAATGAATATTTCAACTCATGCATATTTATTTGAAAAAGTGGTTATTTTCAACACTTCACATTTCAAAAATGATAATTTTGGCGAACTAAAATATATTTCAGCACATGACTATTTTATTTAGTTCCTATGCTTGTTAAAAATAATATTTCTTTCACAAATATTAATTTCAACGCTCGCATATTTTTAGCAAATCACATATATGATAAAAATGGTATTTTTGTCATCTAAAATATTTATTCAATACATGAATGTTTTTAACACTTCATAATTTCAATAAAAATGTAATTTTTAAAGTTCGATCTTTTTATTCAACACATGAACTTTTCCAATACACATACTTCTCAACACATGAGCATCTCCCCACATGGATATTTCATATAGTTTGTTCATATAAGAAAGATGAAATTTTTATTGTTGAAACTATTTATATATAAGGCGAATATTTTACATACTTCATATATATTATAAAAATGTGATTTTTATTGTTTATACACTTTATTCATTCACACATGATTTTAATTTTCACACATCACTTCTCAACACATGAGCATTTCCACACATGGATAAAGTTTCAACACATGATTTTAATTTCAACGCATGAAGATAATTTCAACATATGAAAATAAGTCTAACACATGAATATTATTCAAAGTTTCGGCAGCATAACGGCAGGGTAGTTAAAACCGGCACCATCCCGAGTACGGCTCCTCGCTCTACCTTAAAACCTCGCGATTTTTGACAATGGGGATTCATGCATCTAATTCGCACGCAGGCGGCATGTTTTAATTTTATTTCCACAATTATTTCCAAATTATTTCAATCACCAATGGGTATTTTTCAACCACAACCAATCAATATCAACCACAAACAATTATTCAACCATTCGCATTTTTCATCCAATATTTCACAACAATAAATATCGTCCATGTTTGTGGACGAGGGGAGTATTATATATATATATATATATATATATATATTATTTCTATATTTCACTTGCATTTCAACACATATATCAATTATACTATGCATGTATAATTCATACTTCGCTCATATAGCTTACACAACGCATGTACATGAGGTATACAACACTTGTATAATTTATACTTCGCTTGTAAAATTTATGCATGACATTTTCCATTCAATTTCATTTAATTTAGATTTCTCACATTGGTTTTCGGAGTGCTAAAAATCGTAGATGGCTCAGAAAAATCCGCGGTCTCTTCTATGTGGTAGAGAGCCTCCTTGCGGTCCCGATGTTTCCTGTTTCATCGAATTTCATCAACGCACCATAAAGATATGATTTTTCAAAGTTCAAACATCATAAAGGACTCACCTTTCTTTGTTTGTTCGAACTAGGGTTCGGATTTTTCAGAAAATCCATGAATCGATGCTCCGATCAGAGGGTGGGACGTGAAAGAGGGGAGCGAGGCGGTCCTGTCGGTGGTCGGAGGAGCAGGTGCGATCGCCTCTGGCGATCGTGGTGTCGACGTGAAGTCGGCGACTTCCTAGGCATCGTTCTCGATGCTGGCGAAGGGAGAAAGGGCGGGGTTTGGTCGGATTTGAAGAGGGGAGTCGGCGGCGTCGAGTCAGGATGGTGGCGGGGCTTGAAGGTGGCTGCGGCGATCGGAATCTGGTCGGGAAGAAAGGAGTTCCAGTCGTCGTCGATACGAGAGAGAAAGCGGTTTTATTCATTTTAATTTATGAATGGAATTTTCTGATTCGCCGGTATATATATTATTCAGAAAATTAGGGTTTTCCCATACGAACCCCAATCCAAACCCGACGACTGCTGCCCCTAGATAAAAACCACCACTCCGGACACAATGGGATATGTTCCGTTGGCCAATTCGATTGTTACAGTCAGTTATTTTTCAAATTAAAGTATAAAACATTTTATATTCAATTTGAATGTACATTTCAATTTGCCAAGGCCACAAACTGATTCGAAAAATTCTAGAAAAATAAATCTGGCTATGTCTTGACGCTACGGTCCAAACAAAACTAGTTTCGTCGAATTCTGAGATCGTTTGAAAAATGGCCATTTTCTGGTCGATCCTATTTAACAGAAATTGACCAAACACATTTTCTTTTGCGGCGCTCTCATACGAGCTTTAACAAATTTGAAACCTAGCAATAGTTTCACATCCCGGACCCAACAAAAGTGGTTTCGTCGAATTCCGAGGTCGTTTGCAAAATGTCTATTTTCAAGGGCTATATATTCTATATAGCGGCCTTTCTGAAAATTCATTTGGCCATAACTTTTGATTTCCGCTATGAAAATTCAATTTTTCAGATTCGTTAGAAAGGTATTCATAAACAGTTTTAAATATTTTTGGTTTCGCTAAAATCCGTTATAATTTCTACCTTGCACAGTCAGTCAAAGTTTGAATTCAAATTTTCAAACTACCATACTATTTCTAATTCATTATTTTATTGAAATATTCTATTTCAATTGTTCAAATTCCTTTGAAATAACCAATTTTAAAAATTTTAAATTGGCACGTATTTTCCGGGTTGTTACAATAGCGTTCATATTACAACATCACGAGAATGCCAACGTTAATTATCCAAATTGCTAATGTGTCAATCACAATAGAGCATTATATTATAAAATAAACAAACTTACAAAGCATTATTATACAAAATCGGTAAATGCAGTATTTTACAAAAGCTAGATTTGAGTGGAAACAAATACGCAAAATTTAAAATATTATAACTTGTCAAATACCAGTGATGTAGTTACAAGTAAAGTGCTAGGCATAATTCAAAGGAGTAAGAACAAAACGAAGAACAAAATATATAAAAGCAAAACAATCAAGTAAAGTTTAAACTATATGCTTGGAATAAAAGGTTACGTATAAATAGTTCAGACAAATAAAACTAAAATACAAAATTAAAATCTAAAATAATATTACAAATTGAATACAAGATTATTTAGGAAGTTAGAAGACTTTGGTATAATTAGAAAACAATTAAATACCAATACAACAGTAAACAGTAAAATTAAGATGTTTCGACAACCATTCATATTAAAAGTTTAATGAAAAGAATTTATTGCTAAATGTACAAATTAGTTAATAATGTCAAACCATCCATAATTTATTAGAAGTAAACTCGATTTCGTTCAAATAGATAAATTCCCAATCCAAGTATAAATGTTTACTTTAACATTAAACCTTGATTCAATAAATTCAAATTATCTAATAAATGTTAATAAATCAAATATTCATATTCATAATTAAATTTTCAAAAGTTTTTTTTCTTTATAAGTTTATTCAAAATACATTCAAAACAAAATTTATAGTCCACCTCAAGATTGAAATCCAAATATGAATATATTCTACTATGTTTCAAATAATTGAAATTTCAAATTCTATATCAAAACCCACTATAAATTTTTATTTTTAACTATAAATTCTAAATTAATTTATATTCTAAATGCCGAAAATTCTGGGTCGTTACATAAACCAAAGAAATCAATGATTAATCAAAAAAATCTTAAGATTTTTTTTTAAAATTTGTTCATTAGAAGGGATTAAGAAACTTTGATTTACCTTCTAACAACTGTGATCAAAACAAATTTTTTATAGTCAAAATAAAATTCATTATTTTTTAATTTGTCTTTTCGGTTCTTTCTTGATTTAATACTATAAATGTATTTAGTTAAAAGTTTGTTAGTTGATTTAAAACTTGGAATCTTAATGAGACATAGTAATAGATTCCTTATACTCTGTCATGTTAATTTACTACCGCATTATGTTAAAAAAATAATTTGTTCAAAACTAAATTCCATTGGCTTACCATGCTATAACAAGTATACTTAAGAATTGAACATGTATTGCCTAGAAGCATTTATTTTAGGCGATTTTATCGAACTAGTCAGTTATTGTTGATTGTGCCATAAATGAGATTTTATCTTATATAATTTTATCATTCTAATCACTTAAATGAGATTTTTTTCATCATCTAGGAATTGAAATTTCTTATAATTCCATTTTTGTGAATGTTAACTTTTTTATTTTACTATTTAGAGTACATATTCCACTCGACACAGTTGTTCTCTATACATATTCCATTTGCAGTACAACATATGTTAGCATTAAGTTGGATTGAGAAATATTTGAAGCAACGTTGCTTCCATGGATTCTGTTTCTTACCGGTTCAGTTTTATAATAAACAAACGTATATCATTTTTTGTATTTTTCCAAAGATATTTACTTTAGATATTACGCATGTTTTCTCAAAGTCTACGTTTTATTTTTAGTGTATATATTTAAAAATAGATTAAAAACTTGGGAATTATTTGTTGGAGGTTTTGAATTCTAGATGTTCTCACCTCTAACTATGATATGCTTTCATCCTTAAGATGATGTTTACAGTCATAATGAACAAAAAATGTTGAATTCTGATAAATTCAATTGTATATTTATACCAAAGCTTTTGAGTGGTGTGTATTTTCTATTCACTATGACGAAAACTCTTGAACTAAACTTCCACGCTTTCTTTGCGTTTGAAATTGTAAGCACTTGTGATGACTATATAATTACCATAAAGGTGCATTCAACTACTCATCAATTTTTAAGCACCCTTTTAACATCATAATTTGAGCTAGGCTATTCCATACGAATGTTTAACTATGCTCTCTGATTCATACAGTGATAGATAATCTTTAAGTAAGACTAAATGAAAAAATATATAATACTAATTATTCCTCACCCAAACTCCCATTAAAATTTCCTTCTTTCACTACTTAGATAACCTTTGCATGTCTTTATATTTTTTAACAATGGGTTTCACTTTCACCTATGTACTCTAAATCAAGACTGGTTGTTTTTCTTTAGGTGTGCACTGTTGGAGATAATCTTGGTTTTTAGGCAACAATTAATTGTATTGACAAATTTGCATTTGTATTCATGTTAGGAATAATTTAAGAATAAAGAATATATCTAGAGTTCCTATATATGTCATTTTAGAGAATTCTAGATAAGGCATTTCCTAGAGTATTCTAGACAATGCACTGCATTATAAAAGACAGTTGTATCTCCTCTACTGATGTATGAAATCAAGTTTGAAGAAAATAAATAAAATAAGCATTTCCTCCTCATACATTATTTTCTCTCAAAAATTCTTTTTCTTCTAAATTTTTCTAACAGTGGTATCAGAGCAATGTTCAATAATCAAGAAAGATGGAAAATGGAACATCAATAATTCAAGTTCCTTCATTGCAGAAAGATAATTATGACAATTGGAGCATCCGCATAAAGGCGTTGCTTGGATTGCAAGATGCATGGGACATCGTAGAAAATGGGTATGAAGAACCCGCCGATATTTCCGTCTTATCCCAAATTCAAAGGGATAATTTAAAAATTTTGAAGAAAAAGGATCAAAAGGCTCTTACGCTCATTTATCAAAGTTTGGATCACGCTATGCTCGAGAAGATAGCCAATGCGAAAAATAGTAAGGAAGCATGGGAGATTTTGGAGAATGCTTTTAAAGGAATCAATAAAGTGAAGAAAATTGGACTACATACTATGTGAGGTGAGTTTGAAGCTTTACATATGAAATCGTCAGAATCAATTGATGAATATTTTTCTCATGTTCTATCTATTGTAAATCAAATGAAAAGATACGGGGGAAAAAATGGAAGATTCTAGAATTGTAGAGAAGATTCTATGATCTTTATATTCAAAATTCAATTACATAGTTGTGGCAATTGAAGAATCTAAAGATATAGAATCCATGACTGTTGACCAACTTTTGGGTTCACTTCAAGCCCATAAAGAGAAATTAAAGAAAGAAGTCAAGGAAGAGCCATTGGAGCAAGCACTTCAAAAAACGCTCACCTTGGGAGAGAATAAAACATTTAAAGATGGAAGAAGTCATAGCCAAAGAGGAATAAGTCGAGGACAAAGCTATGGAAGAGGTGGTTACAAATATTTTAATAAAGAGGAGAGAAGCCAAAATGCATATGCTACAAGAGGTCGAGAAAGAGGAGGAAACATAAGGGGAAAAGGAAGGCCAAGGTATGACAAATCACAAATAAAATGTTATAATTATGATAAATTTGGGCATTTTGCTTCAGAATGTAGATCCACATTTTACAAAGTTAAAGAGAGAACAAATTATGTTGAAAAAGATGAAGAGGATTCAGCACTTTTGCTGGCACATAAAGGAGATGAAATCAGTGACAATCATACATGGTATTTGTACTCGGGGGCAAGCAATCATATGTTTGGAAGGAGAAGCATGTTCACAGAACTTGATGAATCGGTAAATGGAAACATTCTTTTTGGAGAAAACTCTAAAATTTCAATTGAAGGAAAAGGAAATATAAAAATTTGCTTAAAGAATGGAAAGAATGATTTTATTTCTAATGTTTATTATGTGCCTAAAATGAAGACAAATATTTTGAGTTTGGGGCAACTTTTGGAGAAAGGATATGATATACACATGAAAAATGGAAACCTTTTCATAGGGGATGATAAAGGTGATTTAATTACTAAAGTGGAGATGTCAAAAAATAAAATGTTTCAATTAAATATTTCCAATAATGTTGCAAAATGCCTAAAATCTTGCTATAAAGATTTATCATGGCTTTGGAACTTAAGATTTGGACACCTTAATTTTGGGAGCTTATCTTTGTTAAAAGATAAAAACATGGTGAAAGGTTTACCAACAATAAATCATGAAAACAAATTGTGTGAAGGTCGCATATTTGGAAAACACTCAAGAAAACCTTTTTCAAAACAATCAACTACAAGAGCCAAAGAACCATTAGAATTGATTCACATTGATATTTATGGCCCCATAAAACCATGCTCACTTGGAAAAAGTAAATATTTTGCACTTTTTATTGATGATTTCAGTAGAAAAACATGGACTTATTATCTCAAACAAAAATAAGATGTGTTTGATGCTTTTGAGAAATTCAAGGCTTTACTAGAAAATGAAAGTGGTTATAAGATCAAAGCCTTGGGATCTGATCGAGGTGGAGAATTTACATCAAAAGAATTTGAGAGGTTTTGTGAAGAAAATGGAATTCATCGTCCATTGACAGTCCCGTACACTCCACAGCAAAATGGAGTTGTAGAAAGGAAATATAGATCTCTTCTCAACATGGCATGAAGTATGTTGAAGAGCAAAAATGCTCCAAAAGAGTTTTAGGCTGAAGCTATCGAATGCGCAGTATATTTAGCAAATCGCTCTCCAACTCGAAGTGTGTGGAACAAAATGCCTGAAGACGCATGAAGTGGTAGAAAGACTTGTATATCCCATTTGAAATTATTTGGGAGCATTGCATATGCCCATGTGCCGGATCAAAGATGCTCAAAGTTAGACGATAAAAGTGAAAAATAAGTTTTCATTGGCTATGATTCATGGTCAAAAGGATATAAGTTGTATAATCCTATGAATGAAAAGGTGGTTGTTAGTCGTAATGTCGAGTTTGATGAAGAAAGTGCTTGGAATTAGAACAAAAAGGAAGATGATTACAAATTCTTTCCGCTTTATGAAGAGGAGTGCAATTATGGTGTGGAAGAAGAGCCCATTAGTCCAATACTGTCATCTCCTTCAACCATCCATCAAGAATATTTATTTGAAGAAAGTTTAAATGAAAGACTAGCAAGCATGCGACCATTGCAAGCATTATATGAGGTAACACCAATTTTTGATGATACTACATTATTTTGCTTTTTTGGAAATTGTGAACCAATAGGTTATGAAGAAGCAAAACAAGACAAAAGATGGAGGAAAGCTATAGATGAAGAAATCAAAGCTATTGTAAAAAAACAATACATGGGAGTTGGCTACTTTACCAAAAGGACATAAATCTATTGGTGCAAAATGGGTGTACAAAGTGAAGAAGAATGCTAAAGGAGAAGTTTAAAGATTCAAAGCAAGGTTGGTGGCTAAACGATACAAGCAAAGAGTAGGTATTGATTATGATGAAGTGTTCGCTCCTGTTACCCGCTTGGAGACGATAAGGATATTAATAGCCTTATCTGCTCAAAACAAATGAAAAATACATCAAATGGACGTGAAATCTGCTTTCCAAAATGGTAATTTGGAGGAGGAAGTTTATTTGGAGCAAGCACCTGGTTATAAAGTTAAAGGACAAGAAGACAAAGTTCTAAGATTGAAGAAGGCGTTGTACGGCTTGAAGCAAGCCCCAAGAGCATAGAATAAAAGAATTGATAATTATTTTTTAGAAAGTAATTTTATAAAATGCCCCCACGAACATGCTCTTTACATAAAGAAAAATGAAAATGGAGATATTTTAATTGTATGTTTATATGTGGATGACTTGATCTTTATAGGAAATTATCCAAAAGATTTTGGTGAATCTAAGAAGAAAACAAGTTTAGAATTTGAGATGACGGACGTTGGACTCATGTCATACTATCTTGGAATCTAAGTGATTCAAAGTTAGCATGGTATATTTATTTCTCAGGAATCATATGCAAATGAAATATTGAAGAAATTCAATATGGATGGATGCAGACCTGTAAACACACCAGTAGAATGTGGTACAAAACTCTCAAAATGTATGCAAGAAGAGATGGTGGATCCCACCCTATTCAAGAGCATGGTTGGTTATTTGAGATACTTAACATGCATAAGGCCAGCTATACTCTATGGTGTGGGCCTTATTAGTCGTTACATGGAAGCTCCTACTACATCGCATTTGAAGATGGTGAAAAGAATTCTTCGATATATTAAAGGTACCACTAATTTTGGGTTGTTGTATTCGCATTCTAATAATTTCAAGTTGATTGGTTACAATGATAGTGATTGGGCTGGAGATGTTGATGACCGTAAAAGTACATCTGGATTTGCTTTCTTCATGGGGGGCATGACATTTACTTAGAGATAAAAAAAATCAACCAATTGTTACATTGTCAACTTGTGAAGCTGAATATGTTGCTGCATCAGATTGTGTATGTCATGCAATTTGGGTCCGAGAATTATTAAAGGAGTTGCACATGTCACGGCATAATGAAACGGAGATATTTGTGGATAACAAATTAGCCATAGCACTTGCCAAGAATCTTGTTTTCCATAAACAAAGTTCACATATTGACACACTATACCATTTTATTCAAGAAAAGATTGCCAAAAAGGAGATACAAGTGAAGTTCATCAATTCAAAGGACCAAGTTGCAGATATTTTCACAAAAGCATTAAAGCATGATGATTTTAAAAGATTGTGAGACATTCTTTGAATTCAAAAAACCAAGCTTACGGGGGAATATTGGAAATAATCTTGGTATTTAGGCAACAATTAATTGTATTGACAAATTTGCATTTGTATTAATGTTAAGAATAATTTGAGAACAAAGAATATATCTAGAGTTCCCATATATGTCATTTTAGAGAATTCTAGATAAGGCATTGCCTAGAATATTCTAGAGAACGCATTGCATTATAAAAGATAGTTGTATCTCCTCTACTGATGTATGAAATCAAGTTTGAAGAAAATAAATAAAATAAGAATTTCCTCCTCATACATTATTTTCTCTCAAAAATTCTTCTTCTTCTAAAATTTCCTTCTTTCACTACTTAGACATCCTTTGCATGTCTTTGTATTTTTTAACAACGGGTTTCACTTTCACCTACATACTCTAAATCAAGACTGGTTGTTTTTCTTTAGGTGTGCACTACACTTTTTGACTCTGCTTATCCTGATGCACTTCATCAATTTTATGATTGGAAGTATAAAAGAACTTGATTGCAACAAAAAGATATTTATTATGTATCCTATTGATTTTAAGATAGTGAAGAAAATGAAGGAAGTTGGGATTGCAACTTTGATTAAATGTGCTCCATTCACTCAACACATATACTGCACAACGCAGGTCCATTTTAGTGGTATGATACTTAATTGCGAAGAAAAATTCTTTATTACCTTTCAATGCAAATAACGTGTTTGGTTGTTCTACCATATGAATTTCTCTACTTATCTTCCCCTTTTTTGCACTAGATAACACTATTTTCTCCATTATTTTAGGAGTAGTTATGGCATAAAATATGCTATTGCTTTTGTATGTCATATTTCCTATAAAATAACTTTAGTATCAAATCATTTAAAAAAAACTTCAATATCAAATCATTTGAAAATCAGTTATTTATTTTTAAATGGCCTTTCAGCTATAGGTAAATGAGTTATGACTACTATAACAACTTATAAAAATTTATTCAAATGAATCCTTTGTTCAAATTCAAATGTATTGTAACATGTTCTAATTTTGTTGTTCTTATGCTTTCTTTATTTGCATGCAGGAATTTGGAAGAAGGCTGTAATAACCCAGATATCCGAGCCAATTTAAAATTTTTATTTTGGCAATTTTAGTGAATTTTGAATATTAAAATGATTTATTTTAAATAGTAGCGACGAGAAATTTATTTAGAATAGAATCAGAATGAATATATTTATATGAATCGACGTTAGAATATAAATATTTATTTTATATTATAAAAGGAATTGAAAATTGCACGATAGTTCGAAAATTCGATTTCAAATTTTAAATGAATGTATAAGATTCAAAATAAACCGGATTTTAGTGAAACCAAAAATATTCGAATCTATTTGAAAATATCTTTCCAACAAATCTGAAAATTTGAAATTTCATAGCGGGAATCAAAAGTTACGTCAGTTGAAAATACAGAATAATCGCTATGGAATTTTGGCCCTTAAAAATGGAAATTTTGCAAACGGCTTCGGTTTTCGACGAAACCACTTTTGTTGGATCCGTGATGTCGACTTATTGCTAGATTCCAAAATTCATAATTTTTCGAATCAATATGTGAGTGTGGCGAAGCAAAACATGTTTTGACAGTTTCAGTCAATTTCGATCAACCAGAAAATGGCAATTTTTCGAACTATTTCAGAATTTGACAAAATTAGTTTTGTTAGAACCGTATCGTCAATACGAAGCTAAATAGTATTTTTCAGGAATTTTTAGAGTCCGTATGTGGCCCCGGTAAATTGAAATATGCGTTCAAATTCAATATATAGATTTATATTTTGATTTTGATGGAAACAAATCGAAAAAGTCGAATCGACTTACGATACGTGTCCCATTGTGTTCGGAATGGGGGTAATTAGCTAGGGATGACAGTCGTGGGTTCGATTCGGTGTTCGAATTAAAAGTCAACTTCGGAGGGATTAAATAATATAATTAAATTACTATAAAAACCATATTAACCCTTTTCTCCTTCAGTTCAGATCGAAGAAAGAAATAAAAAAAACCCGCACCATTCACAACCCGTCGCCCCCTTCTAGACCTGTCGTCGCCGCACCAGAGGACCGCCGTCGCTTCTTCTTCCTCGCCCCACGTCGGCAGTCACCCCTCCTCTCTCTCTCTCCATTGACCTCCTTCTTCCCCATTCAGCCTCGCGAGCCACAGCCCCAAATCGCCACTCCCAGCGAAAACCTATGAGCCACCAGTCCTTCCCTGACCACTGCCACGCCTGCTCCATCCATCTGCCGCTCCCTGGCCACCTCCGATCATCACCAACCGCCTCCCTCCTTCGATTAAACCCCAAACCCAAATAGACCCAAAACAGCAGCAAAAATCCTCTCCCTCGTCGACAGCAAGCTTCAACCCCACGTCCAGTCGAGCGCGCACCCGCCGCGAGCCTTCTCCGCCTTAATCCGAATAATAGTGAGTTTTTATATATATTTCGATTTTATTTTTCGGTTTTAAATATAAATAAAAAAATTCAGATCTTAAATATATAATTTTGGGCTATATAAAAATTCAATTTTTATATATATGAAGTGAAGATAAAAATTCGATCTTTTTATATATGTAGAGGACATAAAAATATGATTTTTATGTATGGAAAGCGTAATTAAAAATGTGATTTTTAATATCAACTACGTGAAACAGAGGGCGATGGAATGGATTGAAATCAAAAAGGAATTCAAACGGTTCAGAAATTCAGAAATGAAATGGAGGAGTGGATCCCACGGTGAGAACTCCTCACTAAATTTTCTGTTCAGTTATTTATTTTATAACTGCATATATAAACTACTCCCCGTAGTCCACAGAACATGGACGACTTGTGTGATTGTTTGTGTTGAGAAATTTGACGGTTGATTGTGTTGAAATAAAATATATATTCATGTGTTGAAATAAAATATATATTCATGTGTTGAAATAAAATATATATTCATGTATTGAAATAAAATATATATTCATGTGTTGAAATAAAATATATATTCATGTGTTGAAATAAAATATATATTCACGTGTTGAAGTAAAATAAATATTCATTTACAAATCGAACAATTTGTTTATGTACACCGATTTGACAAATATTGATTGGGATGATAAATTTTACACATCGCCCAAATGCACAAATAAAATATGTGTTTGAATGATTGAAACCCTAACGGGTGTTGGGATAATATTGACGTACACTAATCCCAATTGTTTAGTTGTATGCTGATCGAAGGGATGACAGGCTGTGGTAAGCGTTGATTATTTATATTCAATGCTTATGCAGTTGAGTAGTGTACTCTGGATGATGGATGATTGTTTATCACTAATGATATCTACATATGTTGTATGGAAATCCATAGGAATAAAATATATGGTAATTGATTGGGCCTCATTCCAGTTTTAAATAGAAATATTTGAAAAAAAGAAATATTTGAAATAGAAATATTTGAAAAAAAGAAATATTTGAAATAGAAATATTTGAAAAGAAATATTTGAAATAGAAATATATAAAGCCGTGTTGATTGGATATGAGCCATTTTGATGTGAACGATATTTATATCGATTATATTCGTCTTATAATGAATATAGAAAAGGAATTGATTTCAAAATATAATATTTTGAAAATACTATCATTTATATATCGATGATATGGAATATTCAATTTTGATTTGAAATTGAATATGAAGTTGAAATCGTTTTGAAAATGAATTTAAAACGATTTATAGAATATGTTTTGAAAGGAAATCAACGAAATATATAATATATATATATTATATATATAATGGCCTGAATAGAATGCGCCGCGCCGCAGTAGTTGGCGAATTTCGACCATTGCCTTCGAATGGACATTACGGGAGATCCGACCGTCGGATTCTCCTAAAACCAGAACCATTGGGTTCGTATCAAAAAGAGGTTTCTAATGAATATTAGAGATTTGAAATCTAACGGATGGATTTGGAATTATGTCCAAATCAAATTTGGAAAAGGTCACTGTAAGTGCAGTTCGATGGCCATTGACGGAAATCGACCGTACGAGCCTTGATAAAATTATTAAAAATAGTAATAACTTGTGTAAAACCATAAGAAATGATTTGTGAAGAATTGGGACGAAAAATTCCAATTTTGAGAAGATAAAAATAGATTTTTATCGAAATGAACTAGTTTTGAACCAGAATTATAAATCCAATATTTTTGGAAAATAAATAAAGTGGATTTGAAATGGTTTTGAAAATAACCAGAATTTCCAATATATAAATGGAAATGGAAATGGATTTGAATCGAAATTGTCTTTGGAATATTTCGATGTTGGATTTCGTGATTATACAGATATTGTTATGGAAATTTGAAAGATATATTTATACCGTTATTTCCAATACGATATTTGTGGGTCGTAGAATTTGATATTGAATATAAGCCGATATATTTTCTATTCAGAGCCTTGTATTTAATATCAAATGGGATTTGGGTTTGTCGTGAATGGTGTCTTCATTAACACTGTTCTTAAACCCTGTTGAGGAAAAAAAATTAGATCTTTTTATTTAGATTTAATGAAGTGTACTAATTAAATTATATTTAATTGGAATTGAATTTGAATTGATTTTGGGTTTATCGTGAATAGTGTTTTAAATACCACTTGTTCTTTAACCCGATAATTAATGGAATGTGATTTTAGGTTCTCCTGAACGGTATCTTTAATAATACTGTTCTTAAGACCAATGGAGTTAAGAAAATCAGAAACTAACTGATGATTAGTTAAGTTGAATGGTTTCTTGGGTATTGATCAGATGTTGGTTTCGGCCTTCGGGGTTATTACTTAGGGAATTGTCCACTTGCTAATTTATGGTTAATGGCTGATGGAATAGAATGTGATTTTGGGTTTGTCGTGAACCGTGTTTTAAATGACCTTGTTAACCCAGTTAAAGACAGGATATGGTTTCCCAAGTTAAACAATCATTAATATTGATTTTTGGGAAGATTAATACCAAGTGGAGTTTTAATGAATCTTTAATTAGATTGAAATGATCGAGAATGGAGTATCACCAGTTTCGCTCCAGGCGATAGTTAAATCTTTAATTAGATTTGAACTTGAAATGATAATTGAATTTACCGATAACACTGCGGTGTTAGATATGAAGTATGACCAGTTTTACTTCATGGGATGAATAGGTTGGGATTGGGAAATAAAAACAAATGATTACTTCGGTAAGGTTCGTTAATCCCGACTAGCTTGGATAAACCATAATTTGGTTTGAATTGATATTCAAAGGAAGATTAAAGAATAATTTTAAAGAATTTATCTTTGATAAAATTATTGGGAACCTTTCCCAAAGTATAAGAATATTCTGAATTGGAATGAGGCGTATTTTGTGTTTGTGTAACACTTGGTTATTATATATGTGAGTTATTCAGAAAGACCGGGTTTATCCCATTCTGAATAATTGATTCAACGATGTGTCGAGGATGAAGACCGGAGGTCTTCACATCGTTTGGATAATCACTAATGATCTTGATTGGATTTTACACCCAAGAGGAGGGAATCAGTTAGTGATCGTCCAGACGTACTTGGAGATCGATGGATATGCGAGGAATAAGGTTCCTCCGGTTTCGTTCATACCCAGAACGGACTTGTATGGACTATGCGTCTGACATTGGATTTTGCTCTATGTTGACTGATCTCTATTAAATATACATATGCCTATTGAATTGGAATTTATTCCCTTACTTCACCCTTCTCTGAGACGTACGGGATCAGAGGTTGTATATCGATGGACATCAATCGCATGGAGTGAATTGCCTGTGTGGCATGCCTAAGTGGCAATTGATCAACGCTTCTGTTGAAAAGAAACGTCTTGTGGTTGGTGATCAAAGTACGGCCTTTGTGGCATAGCTTTGTGTATGGCGTTAATTCGTGAGCCTTACACCCCGGTTATGAACCAGAAATGGGAGAGGACATCAGGAAGGGCATGCGTTCTTTCTAGCTAGGTTGGTGTCAGTGACCTACCAGCCCTGACATTTATATTATTTTCACCTGTGTAGTTGTTGGATTGCAAGGCGCCTCAGATATATCGGTGACTATGTGGAGCCGATGGAGTCATTGGGCTCGTTTACGCCCCAAAGGGCGGGGAAACGCAGTGTTCAGGCATTTTAATCCACATCGGTGGACCGGTCCTGACAATCCCAAGGGTCACTCGAGCTCTGATCTTGAGACATGGTAGGCTAGATTTTCTCGAATCGGTGAGGACTATCTTTTGCCTCGGTTCACAGATGGAAATCCAACTTCCAATATGTGACTTAGCGGTTTTGATTGTATACCTATATATGGCGACATAGTGGTATGGGGCACTTATGCCGTCTATGATTGATACTTATGATTGAAATTGTTTTGGCACTATACACTTACAGTAATAATAAAACATGAAATTTAGCATATCAAGCATTCTTTGGCTATTATAAGGTAAAACCCTATCCTCCGGCTTGTGTTGCATTGTGTGATGGGACATGGGTCTTATAATAGCTTCATTGTTCTTTATTTAGCATTGCGCTATTGTTTTATGCACTGGTATTCTTGGGAGGAAACCCGTTCCGTGTTATACGGCGTGGTCCCTTGATTTAGCTTACTTTAAAACCAAGATAATAACTGTTTTAGTTCTCACTCCAGTCACATGACTGTCCTGGAGTTTATTGTTTTAACCTAAACTCTGTGTGCCCTTATTTTCGACACGGGCAGCTAGTAGTTTTGGTTTTGCAGATTTATATTCACAGGAACCTGGTTTATAGCTGGAATGATATCAGGAAAGCTCTATATATCTCTTTCAGTCGTGTATTATATTATTTTTCCATTGTAGTAATGTATTTAAATCTCTGATGTTCGTCAAATGTGTAATATTGATTTATACTCTGTATATTCTTGTAATCTGATGGAATTGTTGTAATTAACAATGAAATGTTTTTATGTTTGTGTCCTTATGTGGCTTTTTCTCAATTCAATCCGTGCTTTCCTTCACGGGGAAGTTCGGGTCGTCTCAAAGGCTAAAGTATATCCTCTTAAATTTTAGGTGTTGTCGAGTGGGTAACTTCAGGTTCTCTATATATTTTTCAGTGGGAAATATGTATTAGTGTTGTTAAAATTGTGGACTATATTACTTCTTCATGATTATTGTATTGAAAATGTAAATTATATTACTAAAATGAATATATGAATCACTATTTTGTAAAGTTGAACACTGTAATCGAATTATATATATACACATACACACACATACATAAATACACATATATATACATATACATACATATAGTTTAACTTATGCTTAATTTGTTGTCATTCAGTTTTATTTTAAATTATCATAAAAATAATGTATATGTATAATTGTATTGATAGCATGTTATGGAAATTTGGCAATTAATGAGGGATTTTCTGCAAAAGATCATCATTTTGCATCCGTTGTTAGGAACAAATGATGTAGTAATTTTTTAAAGTCAAATCTTACTTTTTTGCATCAATTGTTTTTAAAAAGCAACAACCAATGTTACATTTTCATCTCTTTCACCAATTGTATAAAACAACCGATGCAAATCTTATTTTAAGCAACTGAGCAAAAAATTCATATTTTGCACTGGTTGTTACTGACAAATGGTGCAAAAAACATTTTTTGCACCGGTTTTAAAACCGATGCGAAAGAAAATTCTTTTTGCATCATCTGCATTTGCACCGGTTGTAGAACCAAAGCAATATAGGGTAAACTACCAATGCAAATGACCTATTTCTAGTAGTATTGTACGAAAATTGGTATCTAGTACAACGAAAAAAATTGTAATAGGGTACTATAATGAGTAAATGAAAAAGCTGTAAGATGTGTTTATTACAATGTGCAAAGAAAAAGAGATGTTGAAACATAACATCTATCCCAATAGACTAAACAACATTGTTATAATGTATTTCTATTACAATTGACATTCATAGACCATTGTAAACACATCGTTGTAATATATATATATATATATATATATATATATATATATATATATATATATTGAAAATTGGTACGCTTTATTATGAAATACCAGTCATATATTTCATTTCTATGCCTCATCAGAACATTGTGCCCCCTGACCTAAATGGGTGCGACAACAAGGAAAAAAAGCACGTATAAGTTACATATATTCGCAGTACAATCGTATAAAATAACAATACATATTTCATAATAAAACAATAAAAGAAAAAAAATTAAATGTCTCTATAATTCTATGCCTCTGTTATCCCTCGATAACCATCATCAGATATATACTTCCACACATCTGAAAACCACCTCTCTAAAAGTTGCAATCATCAAATCAACCTCACAAGCTTTTATACATCAACAAGTATACAAGAGGTCAATTGTAACAACCCGGAAAATCTGGGCCAGTTTAAAATTTTTATTTTGTGAATTATAGCGAGTTTCGATTATTTAAAATGAATTATTTTAAATAATATCGGCGAGAAATTTATTTTGAATATAATTCGAACGTATATATTATACGCGTCGTCGTTAGAATATAAATATTTATATATAATTATAAATAGAATTGAAAATGGCGCGGTAGTTCGATAATTCGATTTCAAACTTCAATTGAATGTACCGGGTGCAAAACAATCCGGATTTTAGTGAAACCAAAAATAATGGAATCTAATAGTGAATATCTTTCCAACGAATCCGAAAAATCAAGATTTCATATCGGGAATCAAAAGATATGTCCAGTTGAAAATTCTGAATAGTCGCTATGGAATTCAGGCCCTTAAAAATGGACATTTTGCGAACGACCTCGGATTTCGACGAAACCAGTTTTGTTGGGTCCGTGATGTCGAATTATTGCTAGATTCCAAATTTCATAATTTTTCGAATCAATATGTGAGCGTGGCAAAGGAAAACGTGTTTTGACCATTTCAGTTGATTTTAATCGACTGGAAATTGGCCATTTTTCTAACGGTCTCAGAATTCGACGAAACTAGTTTTGTTAAGACCGTATCGTCAATACGAAGCTAGAAAATATTTTTCGAGAATTTTTAGGGTTAGCATGTGACCCCGGTAATTTGAAATGTACGTTTAAAATTCAATATAGAGATTTAAATGTAGATTCAACGGAAACTGATTGTAACTATCGAATCAGCTTGCGATACATATCCCATTGGGTTCGGAATGGGGGTGAAACGCTATGGGCGTCAGGCGTTGGGCCTCGTTTCGTGGTCCTGGGTAAAAGTCAACTTTAAATAAAAAAAAATAAAAAAAAAAATAAATAATATTTTTAAATTCCCTCCCCTTTATCTTTCTTCTGCCCCCCCCCCCCGATTTCACTTTACAGGAAAGAAAAAAAGAAAAAAAAAAAAAAAAAAAGAGCGGATCGAAATCGCGATCGCCCCCCCCCCCCCCCCCGTAGCCATCGTCGTCGCCGCCTCGTCGACCATCCTCCACCTCCGTTCGCCCACCGCGCCTCAGGCGATCCACCACCTCACCTCCGCCTTCTCCATCTCCTGCCGCTCCCCCTCTTCTCTACCGCTCCTCCCTTCCCCAACTGGCGAAACAGCCCAGACCTCGTCGAATCCCCCACAGAACCGGCACCACCAACCTCCGCCCCCCCCCCCCTTTCAGCTCCGCCGCCAAGCAGAAACCGCACCCCCCCCCCCCCCCAGTCGACGAACTGTAAGTAAATTTTATTTATATTTCTGAATTTTATTTTAATTATATTTCTGAATTTTATTTTGTTTAAAACTGATTATTATAAAGAATTTAAAACTGTAATTTTTATAAAAGAATTTAAAACTGTAATTTTTATAAAAGAATTTAAAACTGTAATTTTTAGAAAAGATTTTAAAACTGAAAACATATTTATTTTAAACATAAAACTTGTTTATTTTAATTTAAAAAGCTATGATTTTTATATGTAGAGAATAAAAAGATTAGATTTTTATTTTATATATGAAGCGACAGAGAAGATTGAACTTTTCATATGAAGTGATATAGAGATAAAAATTCGATTTTTAAATATATGAAGTAATAAAAATATGATTTTTATATTTTTAAAGAATTAAAAATATGATCTTTATATTTTTAAAATATTAAAAATATAGTCTTTACTATATAGATGATGTCAAAATATAATCTTTGCCTAGTAGGAACTATAAAAATCAAATCTTTATTTTTGAAAAAGGTAAAATCTTTATAGTTAAAAAGGCGAGATTTTTATATATTGAATAACGATAGAAAAATGGAATTTTTTTTTATATATTGAATAACGATAGAAAAATGGAATTTTTATATATTGAACTTCGAAATAAAAATAGGGTTTTTATATATTGAACTTCGTATTGGACTTCGATAGAAAAATATGATTTTTATATATGGAATAGCGAAGTAAAAATTCGATTTTTACATATGTAGTGGCTACGGGCGACGAAGCTGACGAAGATGCGAAAACAATGAAGATTTCTATCAATGAAGTGCCGTGGAGCTAGGATAGCAATAAGTGAGAATTTCTCACCTTTCAATTTATTTTTCTAGTTATATATATATATACTAGGATGCAGACGGTGCTTATTAGAAGCACCCGACACCCGTCCACATACCATGGACTTGTTTGTTTGGTTGTGTAGTTGGTTAGATTATTTGATTGAAATTGAATTGTGGGGTGAAATGAATTGGTTTCATTGATGTGTGAATGGCGTGGGCCTTCACTAGACCGGGGATAAGGCTAGGCCTTGTCCCGTTTCTAGTATCGTGCCGTTATGCCGCCGAAATTTTCTAAAATATGTTAGAAAAATAAAAATATCATTTTATTTAAAGAATGAACTGAAGAGAAATTCATATGTTGAAATAAAATGTTTTGTCGTTAAAAATATAAATTTTAACGTGAATGTGAATAAATAAAATACTCATTTGCAAACCAGATGGTTTGTTTATGTACACTTATTTGAAAGATATATATTTATATCGTTATTTCCAATACGACATTTGTTAGTCGTAGAATTCGATATTGAATATAAGCCGATATATTTTCTATTCAGAGCCTTGTATTGAATATCGAATGTGATTTGGGTTTGTCGTGAATGGTGTCTTTACTAACACTATTCTTGAACCCAGTTGAGAAAAGATTAAATCTTTTTATTTAGATTTAATGAAGTGTACCAATTAAATAACATTTAATTGGAATTGAATCGATATTGATTTTTGGGTTTATCGTGAACAGTGTTTTAAATAACACTCGTTCTTTAACCCGATGATTAATGAATGTGATTTTGGGTTTATCGTGAACCATGTTTTTAAATGACACTGATTCTTTAACCCAGTCAAAGATTAAAACTAAGTGGAGTTTTAATGAATCTTTAATTAGATTGAAATGATCGAAAATGGAGTATCACCAGTTTTGCTCCAGGCGATAGTTAAATCTTTAATTAGATTTGAACGTGAAATGGTAATTGAATTTACCAATAACACTGTGGTGTTAGATATGAAGTATAACCAGTTTTACTTCATGGGATGAATAGGTTGGGATTGGGAAATTAAAACAAATGATTACTTCGGTAAGGTTCGCTAATCCCGACTAGTTTGAATTGATATTCAAAAATGGATTAAAAGAATAAATTCAAGGAATTTATCTTTGATAAAATTTATGGGAATCTTTTCCTATGAATGTGAAATTTAGAAACTAACTGTCGGTTAGCCAAGCAGAATGGTTTTCTGGATATTGATCTGATGTTGGTTTCGGCCTTCGGGGTTAATATTTGGGAAATTATTCTCTTGATTAATTTACGGTTAGTGACTAATGAATTGAAATGAGGCGTATGTTGTGTTTGTGTAACACTTATTTAAAATATACGCGAGTTATTCGGAAAGACCGGGTTTATCCCATTCTGAATAACTGATACGACGATAAGTCGTAGATGAAGACGATGGTCGAAGACCGGAGGTCTTCACGTCGTTTGGGTAATGACTGATGATCTTGATTGGGCTGTACACCCAAGAAGATGGAAACAGTTAGTGATCGTCCAGACGTACTTGGAGATCGATGGATATGCGGGGTACTAGGTGCCTCCGGTTTCGTTCAGACCTAGAACGGACTTGTAAATGGATGGTGTGTCTGACATTGTATTCCTTTATATTGTATTTGTTGATCTCTGCTAAATATATATCTGTTTGGCGGCGGAGAATTTATTCTCTTGCTTAACGCCCTTCTCTGAGACATATGAGCTCAGAGGTTATATATTGGCAGAAATCAGTGGTACGATATGGATTGATAGTGTGGCATACTGAGATGCAGTGATCCAAACTTTTGTTGAAAAGCAAAGTTTGGTGGTTGATGATCAAAGCGCAGCTGATATAGCATGGCTTTGTGTATAGCGTTGATCCGCGAGCCTCACAGCCCGGGATGGTGGTAAACTGATGGTTTGATCAGTATACATTTTTTTTTAGTGTAGTGGATTCGGTCGACCGATATTGAGCTTCGTGCTCGGAGGGATAGAGTAAGCGGTGTTTTCTCTTGCTGGGACGTAAGCCGCGGTGATACTTGAGTCCCCAAAAGTGCGGATGTGCATAGCGGTGTTTTCTCTCGCTGAGACGTAAGCCGCGGTGATTTGTACTACGCGAGCGATCTTTCGAATCAGGAGCCACCATGATGGAAATCCAATTTCCGATACGTGTATTTCGGCTTTATTTGTAGAGCCTAGTATGGCGACATAGTGGGATGGGGCACTCATGCCGTCTATGATTTATATTTATGATTGAAGTTGTTTTGACACTATACACTTATTATAGTATCAAATGATTTGTTTTAAACGTATCAAGCATGTTTGGCTGTTATAAGGGAAAACCCTATCCTCGGCTGCGTTGCATTGTGTGATGGGACCTGGGTCTTATAACAGCTTCATTTTTCTTTATTTAGCATTGCGCTGCTGGTTTTATGCACTGGTATTCTTGGGAGGAAACCCGTTCCGTGTTATACGGCGTGGTCCCTTGATTTACCTAGCTTGAAAAATAAAGATTAATAACTGTTTTAGTTCTCACACCAGTCACATGACTGATCTGGAGTTTATTGTTTTAACCTAAACTCTGGGTGCCCTTATTTTGACACGGGCAGCTAGTAGTTTCGGTTTTGCAGATTTATATTCACAGGATCCTGGTTTACAGCTGGAACGATATCCGGAAAGCTTTGTATCCGTATATCTCTTTCTAGTTGTGTATTGTATTATTTTCCGCTGCTATGTATTTAAATGTAATTTAAATCTCTGATATTTCTGTGTAATATTCATTTATACTCTGTATATTCTTGTAATCTGATGCAGTGTTGTAATATACAATGAAATGTTCTTCTGTATGCGTTCTGTTTTGTCGTGTTCTCAAACGATAGGGCGTTTCGAACGGCCTGGATCGGTTTAGCGACTGGTTCGGACCGAGCGAAATTACTTGCCGTCACATCAATACCCCAGCGACTTAAAAAATTCACATTAGCTTGAGTAATAAAAATTCTAATACCATTCCCTTTGATCAAAAATCTAATATCCATTTCAATTAGTTGCAGTCTCATCTCCTTTGAAATTTGTAATGACCTTCCTTTTTGACCACTCCAAGTTGGTAATTAAACCAACTCAGAACGTTCAAAACGACAGATATCGTTATTTAGCTCACAGGGTTTAAACAGAAAATAACACAAAATCACAACATAGAAAATATACAACCGTTTATTTCACAAGCGGAATAAAATATTATATAAAATATCAGAGTTTTACAAATCATTTTTATACAGCGGAAAAAATTATAAATACAGTACTTGATTTTAAATAAAATAAAAGTTTACAATTTTGTTGAGCACGCGCGTATGCGCATCTTCACATGCCTCTCTTCTTTGCCGTGAGCCGAGATCTTTAAATCTGGAACACTTAGGACCTGACCCAAGTGTTCCATGCAAAAACATAAAACACCCGAGTCAGAATTAAATTTATTTGTAGTTAGTCACTTCGTAATAAACACATAAAAAGAATTATTTAATCCCAACCATTTTTATAAAAAAATCGAGTGTCTAAATCAAGGAATCACCGAAATACATACCCAAGCGGATCGAATATATGTATGCATCGAATAAGATGGTACAGCCAAATGGTAATACAGGGCATGGAAACTAATTTGTTCGAAATTTTGCAGACCAGACAACATGCATGCACATGCACCGTAAGGCTTACTGTTGCATAAACTTTCAATATAAAATGGTTGCATTTAACATGCATACTGATCTTTAAAGTTATTATAATTATTTACTCACCAAGGATCTTTGTTGCACATAAGGTCCAATCAGGATAGAAATGAATGAGCTACAATTTAATGGTGTAAGGTGACTAGATAGCTAAAATGATCAAATACCCAGTAAGAAAATTTTGGACAGAATGCCTATAATTGGTTTCATGCAGCGAGCAACGAAGCTAGAATCAAAGCAAATTTTATGCAAGAGGAAACTATAGCACTTTCAAATGGAGCAAAATGCTATATCATGTTGCTAATATCAAATAACATGTATCGAAGTGGCATAAAAAATTAATGTAATATCAAGCCTCAGGGTTCAAACTGGCACATGGAAAAAGGGGAACCATAAAATGTCTAGGTAATCCAACATAGGGGTTGGACTTAATTCCCAGAGACTAGCATGCATGTTTATGTTGATTATATATACTTGTTTGTTTGTTTTCTTCCAAGGTAACGTAAACTGTGCCAATTATAATAGGTTGTGCAGGGATGAAAGAACATGACTAATTAAACTAAATCAGCATCAAGTTTCACAAGATTTACTTGATCTGGATTCAAGGCTGGAATAAAAGATAAGTACAAATTTTTTGGAGGTATTACATAAAATACTAATGTTCAACAACATTGAAATTTCTAATCACATTACATAATTTATAATGCAATTTTCATATAATTGATTAATACATAGGTTTTGTTCAATATATACCAGTAATCAAAATATAATACTAAAGTAAGAAAATAAACAACCTCATATCTCATCTCTAAATCAGACATTTCCATGTAAACTCAGCTTGCTTGTACGGATTGCATTTTATTCGAATAAAAACAGCTATGGTTAAACTCCTAGAAAAATTACAAGCATGTCCTAAAAAAAATTTATGTTTTTTTTTTATATACAGACATGCAAAGACTCAACCCACATCTAAACACACGTTCGCACAATGGCATGTTGAAACAAATGTTAATGAAGTATGAGTGATTTGTGTATATGAATTTCATCAAGTTCATGATAGCCAACTCAAGTCAGCAAAGCAATAACAAGAACAACAATATTCAACCCAACAGAACCCCAAACAAAAACATTTAGTGAAGATGTGAAGTAAGTGAGCTTGAAATAGGTTAAATCATAAATTAAACTTACCTCAAACGACGGCGAAGAGGAGCAACAGTAACAACTCGTAGAAAATCAATATAAAGCACTGTCCATGACTTGATTTTAGGAGCAAGCTTTGGTCTTTTTAAAGGCAGAGTAAGCACAACTCAACTTGAATGGCGGTAATGCGACTTTGTACGATGAAGTAGCAGTGTTTGAGGATCTCGTGGTGGCGGTCGGTGACTGGTGGTGACGTTGTAGTTGCCGACGGTTTAGGTCATATTGTGTCCTTCGATTACAGTCTTAGGATTTGAGGAAGGAGAGGTTCTCGATTGAAAAGCTCTGGCCAGGCGATGACCTCGGTGTGGACTGCTGGTGAAGCACATGGAGTCATCGCGTGATTTGGGTGAGGAGCAGTGTGTGCCGTTGGCTATTGCGAGCAACAGAAGGGATTCAGATCTGTGTGGCATGATGATGTTCGGTTTGGATCTAGTGGAGACGAGGTGACTGACAGGGAAAAATGGAGAGCATCGCCGGAGGAGGAAGCATCCCTAGAGGAGGGAGGACCAATTTCTTTGATTTGGGCAAACGTTTGATTTGGGGATGGAAAAGATTTTGGATTTATGGATTTTCTTGGCTGAAAATAAAAAGGGAAATGAGGAATGAAAATAGAATAAAGGAAAGGAGAGGGTAAATAAAGAAGGGGACACAATAAATGGAGGATAGAGGACACGCGTAAACAAAAGGAACACGTGGTATAACATTGCTTTAAATTTGAACAAGTGGCCATTAAACAAATATTTTTAAAGTGTAGACACCATCTATAATACAATGAATATATAACCATACGTACCTAAATACAAGTTTTGAATTTAAATTTTCAAATCAACACTACTCCATAGACAGCCTACTGCAATCCCAGAGAAGTGATGCAGAAAGAGCAAAAAAGTGTTTCTACAGGCTAAAAATGGTTTGTGGCAACACTTTCTCGGGATTGCATTTTGCCGCGTTGCCTTAGAGTCAAAGGCAACACCTTTGAGACACATTGGCAACATCGGTACAGGTGTTGCCACAGGTACCACCACAACAAAAAAAACCTTTCACAACTGCCAAAAATAGTTGTAATATATCTATTAAAACTAGCAATCCTAATAAAGTCAACCATTTTTACAACTATTTCTAGCAGTTGTTAAAATTTGGTTTACAACTGATAGAAGTAATTATACCTCAACTGTTATTAATTAAAAATTTCATAGTATTATAATAATAACCGCTATTTCACTAACAACAAATATAATTACTCACATTAAGAAATAAAATTCAAGTTTACACCATTTGTGAATTAGTAATTTCATTACAGAAAATAGCTGAATTCATTACATTGTCACTCGATTCACTCATATACAAACTCACTAACATTATTATACTTCCACTCATATACAGACTCGTTACATTATCACTTGAACAGTTTCCAAGTAAGATATATTAATATCCCAGTCCATAAGGAGTACCTCTTATGCAGCATGCCCATGTTACGATTATCATTCTCGCTCCGCTTCATCAACTCAATCTTGTTTTTCGAAGAGCATACCCGTGCAATTGTGTTTGAACAGTTTAACAAAGAGCATGCATTTGTGTTTGAAACAATACTTGAACTGTACTTTCTATAATCAAATGAAAAACCGGTGAATAAATTAAGACTATCTTCGCCTTGCCAAGCTATACATACTATGAGTTTAGAAACTCACCTGAATTGTCAAGCGATGCATACTATCTTTTACTTGCCAAACCATACAATCGCATTGCTATTTGCTCTAAACTTAAAAACCTGAGAAATAGTGTAGATATAAGAAATCAGGAGTTGTCATCTACTCCTTTCAGCAAAAATAGTGTAGATATAAGAAATAATATACCCACAAATATACGAAATAAACAAAAACATAGCCCTGGACACAAAATATAAAGATGCAGCTATAATGAGGACAGTGACAAGTATGAAGATAAAGTAAACCAACCAGTTGAATAAGTATAACATTTTGCCTGGTGTTCTTGCCATATATTATGAATAGGAAGGAACCTATACCTGAATATGATACCCCTCCTTCAAGCAACAATTTCAATGCGCAAACACTACTATACCGAATAAAATGCGGTATGATATATGCATGGTTCATTAATACGAAAATTTATCAACACGCTAGAAGAAAAATGAGTCCGGAGGCTTTTGTTGTCATTTTATTGCAAGTTATTGTACAGTATTGTTTTCTTTGTCAGACCAATATAGGATTAGCTAACATAACAAATTTGAATGAAGGTTAATAAACTACAGCTTTCAAATAAAAGTTCAACTTTTAGGAGAAGAACATTCAACAGTCATGCTACATACAATCAAATTAACCTCTATAGAATAAATAGTTAATCTAAGCTGTAATTAAATTATGTGTAGAACCCACTTATGCCAAAATTAAAATTTACACAGATCATACCTCCATAAAATTATGGAACTGCTTGAATATTTTGAACATGAGTTATGCCTAATACGTTTGAATAATAGACGGGTTCAAGTGCATAAATATCTCCACCAAATCCAATACTTTAAAAAATAAAATCCAACAACAATATTAGACTAAGCTTAGTAACTTTTGCTATAAAAATAATCAAAGTTATACCTGAAATGAAACTGATGTAAATATACAGCACTCGAAGGCAATCAATGATTCAAACGAGCCGTATCTTGAAATTAAAGAGTACTGCCTGCAACCAACCACCTACAAATCAAATTGAAGTATGCATTTTTATAAGCTTGAAAACTGATGCTAAAGTAAAATTTAGCTTAAGCCATCTCTTAAACCTCTTTGTAAGTTACACAACAAAAATAGGGTATAAAGAGGTTTCTCAAAAACAGAGTATATCAAAATGTTAGTGGGCTGATGCATACAAATGAGTCAAGCTAATTTGTAAAAAGAACTTTCTTATGTTGGTTATGCATGTTGTAGCGACGACAATATGATTTAAATGAATATATTAAACACTTGATAAGAGAGTGTTTATGTTCAGAATTAGTAAGTCTTAGTAGTTGTCTCAGCGGCTTGGGTAGAACCAGTTAAATGTAGGTGCTGAGAAATGCATTCTTATGGTATAATATGATTGCATGAGGTTTTCTTGTATGCATCAACTCTCTGATGTAAAGAGCAAAAGATATATATATACACACACACATATATATATATATATAATAAGTCGTACACCAATATTGAGATTCTAGAAGCAATTTCTACTTTCTTAAACAGCAACATCACCCCATGTCTCCCTTTACATGGAACCATCACGGCCTCAGGCGATCTTTTCACCCCTCTATCTTACATTGCAGGAATCCTCACTGGTCATCCCAACTATAAAGATGTCACCTCTGAATTAACACCATTAAGAATAGACCAGCTACATACTTTTTTGTTAAGAGGGTAAATAGTATTGTATTAATTCCTCATCCACATTTACAAGATAAAACTGAAAGTGAAAATCACATTTATGAAAGCTAACAAAGTTAATTAAAGTTGAGCGCTATGAGGATTTGAGTAGATACGCTTTTGTCAGATCTTTCTATTTGTATTGAAAGAATAAGCGATAAGCTATTTAGAAAATCATTTTACTTTTCAGGACTTCTGCACAGTTAACTCCGTGTAGATAAAGCTAGACATAACTAGTGACAAACCATGACTAGAGCTCAAACCATGACTAACTCTATCCTTAGTTTTATAATAATATAAATTTAATAATATAGTTGCAGCTTCTATTAGCTAAACCATCTAGAGGTGAAGGACATAGCCATTTTCAAATCAAGCAATTTCATGCTTGAACTAGGAAGCCAAATTTTCCCATCTAGCAGTAACGTTATTTGTTGATTTCCACAACATTTATCGTATATCTATATTATGGAGACAAAGGAAATAAAAATAACTTCATATACCTTGTTGAATTTTGTTAGTTGATCCACAACGTCATTTCCAACAATACCTCTCCAACAAACTTACAAACAAAGCATAAGCGAGAATATACTTAAATAAAGGGTTGTGCATAGTCAAGAAGAAGTTAATCCCTGTAAACCTCGAATTAACATCAAACGAAAGATGATACTAATATTAACGTAAGTAAATACCTCAAAAATGAAGATTTTTTCATCTTTTTATGGCGCCCGCTCTCTTCCTTCATTCCAGGTTATAAATTTCATAAAAACATTGATAATAGGAGTACGAAAATTGAATTGACGAATAGAAGCAATTGAAGCACAAATAGAAGAGAGCTAATAAATTCACCAAGGATAGAAAGTGACTTACAAGACGCCAGCCTTCCTCTATACCTTTCCTTTAATGACTTGGGCGAGTTAGTCACAAGTGTCAACGGCATGGCGCTCCTTTCGCATTTGGTAGTAGGCGGAGATCTTAGGAGTAGGTTGAGGGTTTTGGTTGGACGTCAAAGGAAACTGTGAAAATTAGGGATTTGCGAAAATTTAGGGATAAGCAACCAAATTGAATGAAGAAGATTTCAGATCAGAATTAATTTGTGGTTGAAGGAAAATTAGGGATCCGAATCAAAAAGAAACAAAGGAAAAACGGGTGAATTACGTTTCGGCGGGAAATTGAAAATTTTGGGCAAAGAGCTGAGGGGTGAAGGATAATTAGATTGACACGGATTGATAACGTGGACCGTTGGATCGTATTCACCGAATTGATAATTTTATTCACGTGGCTACTGCAACACATTGTTGATATCTAGCAAACATCTTGAAGAGTGCGTTGCAATAGAAAAAAAACTGTATAGCAATGGAAACATTGTAGCTAGCAACACCATGGATTTTCGTTGCGATAGGACATCTATGCCGTAGTGCAAATCAAATCTAGATGAATTAATTAAATTCTCAAACAAGCTGGAAAACAAATTTATAGCTTCACAACAATATTATTTAAATTAGTTTGAAATAGTAACATTGTTTAATATACAAAACTAATTAAATCCAAAGATCAATATTTCTATCAAATACAATACCTAAACAAATCTAATCAAACAAATATATTCAATTTTAATCTTAAGTAAATTTTAAAACCAAAATTCAAAATATAATAAATTCTCCAGTTAAATTAAAAATCAAAATTATAATTTCTCTAACGATATATTTCAATTAATTTAGAAATACAGCTGACGTTTAATTGAATAAAGCTATTTGCATTCAAATAAAATTTTAAAATATACAACTATTGTTAATTTTATCAACCCAACTTAAATTCCAATATTCAGTTTTAAACTGACACATACAAAATGTAATGACCGGGTTTTCGCGAACTCAATGTCGACTATCCAAGCATTGGAAATACTGGATAGTTAATGAAAGAAGTTAGAGGGTGAGGATAGATAAGACAGAAAATTAGAATAGAAGAAGAAGAATAACACAACCAGACAAAATCAGAGAAACACGAATCTCACAGCGGAATGAATAAAATATAACATAACTTTGAAATAAAACCAGTATATGTATACAATAACATTTATCAGAGTACAACACTTACAACACAGCGGAAATGAACAATTGCTATAAAATCCTGAAGCCTCCTACTCCAAGCTCTCAGTATATGTAAAATCCTGACTACTTAACTGCCCATACAAATTTGGGCACCCAAGAGTTTAGGGAAAACAAAACAAAATAAACTCCGGGTCAGTCATGGGACTGGCGTGAGTGAACAATTTAAAACAGTTGGAGAAAATAAATGATATCTCATAAGATCACGTCGTATAACGGAATGAGTTTTTCTCTTATGAGAATCCTAAAACAACTGATTTAATCATTCAAAAATCCTTTTGAAGGAAATGATAATCTTTATCAAACTCCCTTGATATTATGATAGGATATTATGGTAGTGTCTATCAACCACAATATAATAATCATTTAGCAGAACACATTCTTCTAATGTTCCACATACATAATATATAATCAAAAGCCATGGGCGCTTATTGGTAAATGAATTCCAACTGGCAAGGTATGGGACCACCTTCCGACAGTGTATCTCTAGAGAGGAATACTCCGGGTTCAACAAGAATATCTTGCAACCCAGGCAAAACATGACTGGTCACTCATTTCGTTTGAGTGTACTGAATATATTATCGCTAACGGTTGGGATTAGCAACTGTTTCCCAAAAGGGACAGCATCGAAATAGATTATATAAGTAAATGAAACTCTAGATAAGGTGACAATACACCCTAATTGGCTGCTAACAACTTAGCCATGCGACCTACCCGATTTTATACCATTTTCTGGTTGTGAGGTTAGATGCCATAACGTATAGATCACACCTTTAATTACTTTGAATGCCACATCGTCTACCCGTCAAATCACAAATTGATTTCCCCAAAAATACCACGTGTATACAACTAAGAGAAACGAATTCCTCCGCCACCAAACGTAAATACGTTTGAAGAAATCAACTTACGCAGTCTATTAAATATACTCCATCAGATATTCTTCCATACAGGTCAACCTGGGACTAGACAAACCGAAGGCACTATTCTGTAAATCCATCTTAGGCAATTTCTACCTAGGATTTGCCAGAACGGCCCTTGCATAAGCTCCATCTTCAATTTTCTTCATCATATTGGGCCATGCTAATGCCCAAACGGAGTGGTTTTCAGATAATATATCTGATCCCGGTCTCTCCGTATTGACAACGAAAATGGTAAAAATATTTGATAGTTGGTGATTTAACTATCAAAGGAAAATATGGGTAAAAACAACGGTCGTATTCCCAAATGGAAATCTTACCGATCAATCATCATTTCATTTTCCAATTTCCCATTTGTCGTTTCCATATATTCATAAATTCCTTATTTTCTAAAATTAGAAAATATACGTTATTAACTTTGGAAAACGTTTCCATTTCTTATTCACGCATCAATATCTTCCACCTCTATCAGTCTCTAACTGTAAACTAGTAAGAGAACAACTTCCCAAGCATAAACCCCGAAGGCCAAAACCAACATCAGATCGATACCCAGAAAGCCATTCAACTCAACTAATTTCCAGTTACTTTCTATTTTTAGTAATTCCATTTAATTCTTAAATCAAACCCCAAATTCCTTTATAATATTTTATTTGCAAAATATTTACTTAAATCCTTTATTCACATTAAATGTGAATAATATTTCTTCTTTGCAATTAAAACAGTTTGATTTCATAATTAAAATAATATCCCAAATCCAATTTCTATTTATACTTCTGATTATAGAATTATTCATATAAAATCTCATTTTATTCTTCGAACACTTATAATCCCATTTATAATCACCTATATAAATACTGCTCAAATTCCATTAAAAATATCGGTGTTAAAACTGATTCCTACTTCTCTATATAAATTCAGTCTTATATATTATGTTTTTCAAATGATAAATATTTTATTTAATTTATAAAACATTATTTATAAATTAATCTTCTCAATCTATTTTGTTAAAATAGATTTCTATTTAATATCCACTTTAAACAATCTTCTCAAAATGCTTTTATATCTCGTCAAATATTCCTTTTATACTTTTATTTACTTTCTAAATAAATATTCCTTTTATACTTCTATTTAATTTCTAAATAAATATTCCTTTTATAAAATTCTTTGATTTTATAAATATTCCTTCTATAAAAAAATTTGATTTTATGAATATATTATTTTCAATTTACACCTTGAAAATTCCCTTTTCACATTCCGATATTTCTTATGATATTTAAAATACCAAAGAACCATGATCAACATCATCTACACACCCATAATCAATCACAGATTGTATATCACATCATATATCACAATATATGAAAACAAACAATATTATAAATATTGGGGAATCCAGTTGGATCCCTCCAACCTGTTTCCCTGCGTCACAGATGTTAAACAATATAAATAACATTGATTTCATTTCAATATGAAATATTCTGATAAACAGAATCAATATTTGATTAACGATTTATATATATATCGTTATCTATAATTTCAACCAATAAATCAGCAATTCAGCCAAACAATCAACACACAACAATTAATCATCATTTATCAATACTAGATTATATATATAAAAATATAAACTGTACAGGGTTAGTGAGATTTACTCACATTGAACGATCATCGTTAAATAACGATAATTGTCGTAGATTCAGATCCAACAGTTTATTTCACTATAAATTGTAATGAGCTCCAATTCACTCGTAATTAGTTCCATTGTGTAGCCACCGTCCATATGATCCCAACGGGTCTTGTTTCGTTTGATTCTTAATCGTGTGTTTAGCTTATGTCCTTGATTTATAAACCTCTAATTCATCTTCTTCAAACTTCCAGTTCGAAAATAAATCCATGGACTTGCTGATTATTCTAAGTCTTCAAACTCTCTCTTCCCATTCTTAATTCTCACTAATACCCGCAACCATTTTTCTCTAAAGCTTAGAAACCACTCCGGTATTCATCGTTTCAGGCCTCTCTTCTACCTTAACACCCCACTGAGATTTAAATAAAGGACATCACCCCTTACTTATCCGAAAACAAAACCGACATCACCATTTTATGGTCGATCGGCTATAAATTTCAAAACCAGTGTCACAGTTTTGTTTTAGTCCTTGTAATTGAAAAACTTCAGTAAATATAAATTCCCAAACATCAACACTTCAGCATAACCTTATCTCCACTTCATTCTTCAAGGTCGATTTCCAGGCTTCAGGAAAAATGATGTGCTTCTTTGACCCATCGCCGACGATGCTATACACAACTGGACCACCACTACTTGTTACCGTCGATGCGGCCTAACACCAGCTCTCCACTGACGCCTGCTCCCATCGCGACAGTGGCCCATCGCAGTTCGCTACAAGGAATGAAACGACAATAAATAGCGTCGAACCCCCTAAAAACTCCTTCATCTGAAATATCACGCCACCAGAAGTGCAGCGCCAAGCTAAGTTCCCTACGAATCCCTCCATCCTTCCGGCAACACAAAGCCCTAACTTTACTGCCCAGACTTCGAACGGCAAAAGAAAAGTTCGCGGGTAACCAGAAATAGATCGCACCCTATAATTAGGTCATAGCAATGACAATCATGTTCTAAGGATTACGAGAATAATAGTTTTGGAATTTAAGGATTTTTGGTTGATTTTCTAAGATTTTTCAAAGTGTATTTTTTTTCCACGATTAGAAGTACCGAGGCGGCCATCCTTTTTCACCAAGGAATAAAAATTCTAGGGTTGGAGGATATCTATGGTGTTTATAATGTAGGTATAATATTTTTATATTCATTATTTTATTTATTTTTAATCAACCATTGTTTGTACTTATCGTTTAAAAATTCTTATGATCACATACAAAATCAAAATTCGACGAAAATAGATATACAACTATATTTTGATATTACGGAACTAACGAAACTTGTTTCGTCGAATTCCGAGTCCGTTTGCTCACACAGCGTATTTCTAAAGACAAAATATTGACTGTTTTCATATTAAAATTCCGACGGCCACATACTGACTTCAAAAATTACAATAATAGAAATATAACAATATTTTAATATTCTGGATCTAACAAAATTAGTTCCATCGAAAACGGTGGTCATTGTACAAATGACTTTTTAAAGCTCTAAATAAACCCATTTAATATTAATATATTTAAAAATAATTAAATTGAATACTAATAAATAAATATTATCGTATATATTCACATATAATATATACTGCTGCAAAATATTCCTATCTGAATTTATAACTCGACATTTAAAATCCATATTAAATTAGTATTCAATTTATATTGAAAATCCTTTTATAATATAATTAAATTGTTACAAATTGTAAAGCAATTCCATAGCGACTTTTCGAAAATTTTATTTGGACATAAATCAAAATCTACACGACGAAATCTTGATTTTTCTTTTCCATTAGAAAAATATAGTTCAACAGATCCGAACGTTTTTTGTTTCACAAAAATCCGACTTAAAACAGATTATGTATATTCGTTTTAAGTTTTAATAGCCAAACTATGAACCTCCGCGCCATTTCGAGCTCGATTATAATTATTATATAAATTATATGTTCAACTGACATATATAAATAAGTTCGTTAATATGATTCAATTCCAAATGGAATTATATATTTTAAATTGTCCAATCCACACAATATTGTGAATTCTATTATTTTCGATTATTTCGGAAATAAATATATTATTCTATTATTTATATTAATTAAATATTCAATATTATTTAATTAAATAACCATTTAAATCTCTAAATCACTTTTTAAATAATTAAATAAATTAATTATTATATCGTAAAAATACGGGACGTTACATTCTTCCCCTTAAAAATATTTCGTCCTCGAAATTGCTAAGGTAGAAAACAAACCCTATTGACTGGTTAGAACATCTTTGTTCACTTCTTAACTTCAGTTTCAACTGAACCAATTTAATTTCAATTAAATATTTATTCATTCCTACTAACGAAAATTTTCAAAAATCCTAAAAATTTTCTAACACCTTAACTTTTCGAAAAAAATCACTAGCACCTCCTTTGTACTAGTCAATAGCTCAAACTCCAACTCACCTATCAAGGTCTTCTTCAACCCAAAAGAAAATAAACAGCCAAGCGACTTGCCAGTTCGGCTCATCAAAATCTCAAACCCATATATAATATAAACTGGTACCTTTTTATCGGGCATATCAATATTGTCGAGTATATCAATATATCCTTTCCGTGTGTTACCAATTCTGCATATACCAATGTCATCCCAATCATTCGGTTATACCCAAGCCAAATTCTGTTCTTAACTCAGATTTCATTTTTAATTTCAACTCTTAACTTACCCTTCAAATTCCATTTTGGATTATCTCAAATCCAATCTATTTCGATACTTTCTATCTCAATTCAATTTCCACTTAACCGGTTTCAATTCAATTTCTATATCTATTTGCTTTTACAAATTCTAGTTTAATTTGTTTTAATTCAAACAATCTTCCCCAGGGAACTTCAAACAGTTTAGCTTTTCTAAAACCAGATACCCTTTTCAAGATTCAAAACAACTTGCTTTCCACAAAACAATTCCAAAAACAAAATCTTTGGTAGTAATCCGTCACTTAGCAACTCAAAAATGACATTGTTGATGTGGCCATTATCGTCAGGGTTATTTTCCAGCTATCGAAGTGAGTTCAATACTATAAAAAATTTCAAAACCATATTTGAACACCTTCATTTTGAAATCACTTTCAAAATATCCTTCTCAATGCTTGTAAACAATTTAAAATCTCCCAGGATTTCAATATTCTCATTTATTTAATCTAATTCCATTTACATATACTTTTCATGTTTTTGAAATTTTAATTCCAATTCTGATTTAAATTTAGATTTAATTCATCTAAATTCATATATTACACTTATATGAATTCTAATTGGTTATTTATATAACCATTTCAATTTATAATCTCATCCGACTATAATAACAACCAACATATCCTATATATTATAATAATTCCAATATATAGACTCCTTTCATGAAAAAATATATTTCAGGTAAAATTATTTCATCTACCCTCTTTTCAAAACATACCATGTCGGTTCATCGTATTCAAGTGCTTATTAACTCCTACCGATACATTGGATCAAAATGATTCACCAAATTCATAAACTAATCAACTAATAAACCTCCACAATATAAAACAATTTTTATAAAATCTACAAATACACTCTCTCGTATATGGAAACATCCTGAACATCCCCGTGAAGGAAAGCCCGAATTGCTTTGAGGGCAAGACTAATCAGAACACAAACAGAAGAACATTCCATTGCTTATTGCAACAATTCCATCAGAATACAAGAATATAGCAGAGTACGAATGAACATTATACATCAAAAAAATATCAGAGACTTAAATTACATTTAAATACATTGCAGCGGAAAATTAACACAAAACACAACAGAAAAGAATATACGGATACAGAGCTTTCCGAATATCATCCCAGCTGTAAACCAGGATCCTGTGAATATAAATCTGCAAAACCAAAACTACTAGCTTCCCATGTGGAAAATAAGGGCACCTAGAGTTTAGGTTAAAACAATAAACTACAGGTCAGTCATGTGACTAGTGTGAGAACTAAAACCGTTATTTAAAACTTTACTTTAAATCAGATATATCAAGGGACCACGTCGTATAGCACGGATCAGGTTTCCTCCCAAGAATACCAGTGCATATAACAAAAAGCGCAATGCTTTTTGGAAAAATCAAGCTATTATAAGACCCAGGTCCCATCACACAATGCAACGCAAGGCAGAGGATAGGGTTTTCTCTTATAATAACCAAACATGCTTGGTACGTTAAAACAAATCATTTGATACTATTATAAGTGCAAAGTGTATAAAACAACTTCAAATATAAATGTATCAATCCTAAGCGGCATCGGTACCATATATCATGTCGCCAATACTAGGCTCTATAATCAAAACCACAAATGTCACGCATTTGGAAGTTGGATTTCCATCTGTGAACCAAGGCAAGGGATCGTCCTTACCGCTTCGAGACGCTCTAGCCCGCTCCTCAGAAACAGCCGCAACTGCCCCTTGGATCATCAGGGCCGGTCCGCTCGATGTGGATTATAATGCCTGAACACTGCGTTTCCCCACCCTATGGGGCGTCAATGAGCCAAACGACTCCATCGGTCCTGGATCGACCGATATAATCGAGGCGCCTTGCTATCCATCTTCCACATAAGTAAAATGCCAGGGCTTGCAAAACGCTGACACCACTCCTAGCTAGAATGAAATGCATGCCCTCCCTGAGGTCCTCTCCCATTTCCGGTTCACACCGAAGTGTGAGGCTCGCGAACTAACGTTACACAAAACTACGCTATATTAAAGTCGTGCTTTGATAATCAACCACAAGACTCTGCTTTTCAATAGAAGTCTTGATCATTTGCATCTCAGCATGCAACATAGGCAATTCACGTTATGCAACCGATGTCTATCAATCACACTGAATGAAACCCGATGTCAGACACACCTCCATTTACAAGTCCGTTCTGGGTCTAAACGAAACCGGAGGACCCTTATTCCTTGTAATAACCCGGAAATCTGGGCCAGTTTAAAATTTTTATTTTGGCAATTTTAGCGAATTTTGCATATATAAAATGAATTATTTTAAATAATAACGACAAGAAATTTATTTTGAATATAATTTGAACATATATATTCGTTTGAATCGAAAATAGAATATAAATATTTATTTATATTTATAAAAGGAATTGAAAATGGCGCGGTAGTTCGATAATTCGATTTCAAACTTCAAATGGATGTACAGGATTCAAAATAAACCGAATTTTAGTGAAACCAAAAATATTAGAATATATTTGTGATTATCTTTCCAACGAATCCGAAAAATCAAAATTTCATAGCGGGAATCAAAAGATATGCCCAGTTGAAAATTCGGAATAGTCGCTATGGAATTCAGGCCCTTAAAAATGGAAATTTTGCAAACGACCTCGGATTTCGACGAAACCACTTTTTTTGGATCCGTGATGTCAAGTTATTGCTAGGTTTCAAATTTCATAATTTTTCGAATTAATATGTGAGCGTGGCAAAGGAAAACGTATTTGACCAGTTTTAGTTGATTTTAATCGACTGGAAAATGGCCATTTTATAAACGGTCTCAGAATTTGACGAAACTAGTTTTGTTAGGACCGTATCGTCAATACGAAGCTAGAAAATATTTTTCTGGAATTTTTAGAGTTCGTATGTGACCTCGGTAAATTGAAATGCGCATTCAAATTCAATACATAGAGTTATATGTTGATTTTAACGGAAGCTGATCGAAACGGACGAATCAGCTTATGGTACATATACCATTGTGTTCGGAATGGGGGTGAAACGCTATGGACGACAGGCGGTGGGCCTCGTTTAGAGGTCGAATGAAAAAGTCAACTTTCAGAAATTAAATAATTAAAAATAAAACCCCCTTTCCCTCTCCTATACCTTGCCCCCCCCCCCCCGCACGTTCATTTCATCTCAGTGAAGAAAAAAAAACCAAATCGATCGCGACTCCCCCCCCCCCAGGCGGCGCTGCCGCCGCTCTAACCCCCCTCCTCTTCTGTCGATTGCGACTAACCCCTCTCCTCTTCTGTCGATCGCGACTAACCCCTCCCCCCCTTTCCTACCGCCGCCGCGCTAAACCCCCCCCCCTTTGGCCAGCAAACCCCTCCGCACCACCTGCATTCGACAGTGAACGCTTCTCTCCTCCTTCTTATCTCTATGTAAGTTCCTTTTATTTATTTACTTTACTTTTATTTCTTTATTTTATTTATATTTATATAAAGTAATTAGTTCTATAAAAACTGAAAAGCTTATATTTTTATTAGAAAAGATTATCTTTTTCGATTAGAAAAGGCATGATTTTCATATTGAAGTAGAGGATATAAAAATTCGATTTTTATATATTGTATAGCGAAGTAAAAATTCGATTTTTATATATTGAATAGCGAAGTAAAAATTCGATTTTTATATATTGAATAGCGAAGTAAAAATTCGATTTTTATATATTGAATAGCGAAGTAAAAAATTCGATTTTTATATATTGAATAGCGAAGTAAAAATTCGATTTTTACATATGTAGAGAATACAGGCAAAGAAAGTGACAAGAGGCAAGAACGGCAAAGATTTCTACATAAGAAGAGTAGTGGCGTTGCATTAGCTATTCTGTGAGAACTTCTCACCTTTTAATTTAATTTTCTAGTTAAAATATATACTAGGATGCAGACGGTGTTTAGTAGCACCCGACACCCGTCGTCCACAGACCATGGACGGCTTGTATGCTTGTTTGTTTGATTTTTATGTGTAGTTGATTGTGTGATGTGGTGTGGAATGAAATAAAATATTTATATAGCTAAAATATTTTATAGTTAAAAATAGAATTTTTAACGTGTATATGAAGTGAAATAAAAATAAACAAATCGAACGATTTGTTTGTAAACACACATTTGACTGATATTGATTGAGACGATAAATTTTACACATCGTCCAACTGCACAAATCAAATCTGTGTTTGATTGTTTGAAACCCCACACGGGTATTGGGATGATATTTGACGTACACTAATCCCAATAATTAGTTGTATGTCGATCGATTGATTGACAGGCTGCTATAAGCGTTGAATATTTATATTTGATGCTTATACAGTGTAGAATGCACTTTGGATGATGGTTGATTATTCATCGTTGTCATTATATACATGTGTTGTAGAAAATCCATATAATTAACATTATATGGTAAGTGATTGGGCCTCATTCCAGTTTTGAAATAGAATATTTGAAAAAGAAATATTTGAAATAGAATATTTGAAAATAGAAATATATGAAGCCGTGTTGATTAGATTGACGCCATTTTGACGAGAACGATATTTATATCGATTTTATTCATTTTATAATGAATATCGAAAGTGATTTCAAAATCTGATATTTTGAAAAGAATTGAAATTCGAACTGAAAAGAAATGAATTCGAATTGAAATCGAATATAAATGAATTCGAATTGAAATTGAATTGAATTGAAAACGAACTGAAATTGAATTAGAAATCAATTTGAATTGAAATCAATTTGAATTGAAATCAATTTGAAATGAATTTAAATCGAATTTATAAGGAAAAATTCAATTTTGATTTGAATTTGAAAAGAAGTGGAAATCGTTTTGAAAAGGAATTTTAAAACGATTTATATAATATATTTTGAATCGAAATCGTTGAAGTATATATTATATATATAATATAATGGCCTGAATAGAACGCGCCGCGCCACGGCAGTTCGCTAATTTCGACAATTGACTTCGAACGGATATTACGGGAGATCCGACCGTCGGATTCTCCTGAAACTGGAACCGTTGGGTTCGTATCAAAAAGAGCTTTCTAATGAATATTAGAAATTTGAAATCTAACGGTTGGATTTGGAATTATGTCCAAATCAAATTTGAAATAGGTCGCTGTAAGTGCAGTTCGATGGCCGTTGATGGAAATCGACTGTGCGGGCCTTGATAAAATTATTAAAAATAGTAATAATTTGTGTAGAATCATAAGAAATGATTTGTGAAGAATTGGGATGAAAAACCCCCATATTTGAAAAGATAAAAATAGATTTTTATCGAAATGAACTAGTTTTGAACTAGAATTATAATTCTATTTATTTCTAAAATAAATAAAGAGGATTTGAAATGGTTTTGAAAATAACCAGAATTTCCAATATATGAAGTGGGAATGGATTTGAATCGAAATCGTCTTTGGAATATTTCGATGTTGGATTTCTTGATTATACAGATATTGCTTGGGAAATTTGAAAGATATATTAATATCGTTATTTCCAATACGATATTTGTTGGTCGTAGAATTTGATGCTGAATATAAGCTGACATATTTTCTATTCGGAGCCTCGTATTTAATATCAAATGTGATTTGGGTTTGTCGTGAATGGTGTTTTCATTAACACTGTTCTTAAGACCAGTTGAGAAAAGATTAAATCTTTTTATTTAGATTTAATGAAGTGTACCAATTAAATAATATTTAATTGAATTGATATTGATTTTTGGGTTTATCGTGAACAGTGTTTTAAATAACACTTGTTCTTTAATCCGATAATTAATGAATGTGATTTTGGGTTTATTGTGGGCTGTGTTTTAAATGACATTGGTTCTTTAACCCAGTTAAAGACAGGATATTGATTTCTGTGAAGATTAAAACTAAGTGGAGTTTTAATGAATCTTTAATTAGATTGAAATGATTGAGATTGGAGTATCACCAGTTCTTGTTGCTGGCCCTGTGTGGGCTGGGGTACGCATGATAGGGGGTTCTCGCTTCGCGGTTTGGTGGCGAACGGGAGACTCTTACCCCTACATGTCCCTGTAGAGGGTGGGTTTGGCAGTGGCCGGGAGACTCGAGAGGGTCGCCGTAAAACAAGGGACTGGGGGACCACTTGAAAGCCACGGTGGGTTTGACCTGCTGCTTTGGGGGATGAAGGGATGGTTGCAAAGCCTACCGGATTTCGTCGAGCTGTTACATTTGGTATCAGAGCTTTGGTTTACCAAGCTCAGAGGACAAGACACATTAGAACCATACGAAAGAATTCATCAGAAATTGGACTAGAAATATCCAATGGGAATGACTCGTTAGAGATGGGATCAGTAGTATCCTAGAACGAGTGTGAAGGGTATATTTTTGAAAATGAAAACAAGCTTTGTTTTGAAATTTAAATCAATTATACGTATTTGAATATTTATTTGTATTGATTGGGACAGTCCAGTATATATAGACTTTACGTATACGTCTGATCTACGTATATTTGAAGTTTTAATATACTGGATAGATATAGAATCACACTCTAGCCGCCCGGGGATGATACTGATAATTGTGATCACATTACCAGTATTTATGTTCGAGTGACGAAGGTGGGCTTTCTATATATTTCCTATTGACTGGTGTGAGAACCAAAATTGGATAGGGCCTATTGTTGTGATTTGGCATCAAAAATGTGATTTTTGACTATATAACAAAATTATGTGTTTGAAATGCTAATCAACTAATTGATTGATGGCTAAGTGGTTTGATTATTGTTGGGTTAATTAAAATTTGAACCATTTAGTCAAATTTACCGAAAAGTGAGTTGTATTGAAACTGTGTCGCATTTGCTTGCATATACTTGTACTTACATTGAACAGGTCATAGCAAAGAGGCTAGAGTAGAAGAATAAATTTGTTTGCCCGACAAATAGGTACATGTTTACCATAATTTACTGTTTTGTTTGGGTGATGATGATTTTATGAGCCGATTGGCTAGCCGCTTGGCTTTTTCTTTTTCTTTTAGAGATCAGAGGGCCTGTATGGCAATTTTGGGATTTTCCCGTGCTCCTAGTGCAGGGGAGGTTATGGCGAAATTTTTCGAAAATTTAGGTTGTTAGCCAAATTTTTGAAATTTTTGAAAAGTTCTTAGAAAGTGAAAAGTTGAAGAACTTAAGCCATGATAAAAACAAAGAAAGTTGAGTTGATTTGTGAAACAACTTTCGGCTTTGTTCCTTTTCGGGGACGAAAAGTTTTAAGTTGGGGAGATTGTAATAACTCGGAAATCTGGGCCAGTTTTTTTTTTTTTTTTGGCAATTTTAGCGAATTTTGCATATATAAAATGAATTATTTTAAATAATAACGACGAGAAATTTATTTTGAATATATTTTGAACGTATATATTCGTTTGAATCGACGATAGAATATAAATGTTTATTTATATTTATAAAAGGAATTGAAAATGGTGCGGTAGTTCGATAATTCGATTTCAAACTTCAAATGGATGTACAGGATTCAAAATGAACCGAATTTTAGTGAAACCAAAAATATTAGAATCTATTTGTGAATATCTTTCCAACGAATCCGAAAAACCAAAATTTCATAGCGGGAATCAAAAGATATGCCCAGTTGAAAATTCTGAATAGTCGCTATGGAATTCAGGCCCTTAAAAATGGAAATTTTGCAAACGACCTCGGATTTTGACGAAACCACTTTTGTTGGATTTGTGATGTCAAGTTATTGCTAGGTTTCAAATTTCGTAATTTTTCGAATCAATATGTGAGCATGGCAAAGGAAAACGTGTTTGACCAGTTTTAGTTGATTTTAATCGACTGGAAAATGGCCATTTTTAAAACGGTCTCAGAATTTGACGAAACTAGTTTTGTTAGGACCGTATCGTCAATACGAAGCTAGAAAATATTTTTCTGGAATTTTTAGAGTTCGTATGTGACCCCGGTAAATTGAAATGCGCGTTCAAATTCAATATAGAGTTATATGTTGATTTTAACGGAAGCTGATCGAAACAGACGAATCAGCTTATGGTATATATCCCATTGTGTTCGGAATGGGGGTGAAACGCTATGGACGACAGGCGGTGGGCCTCGTTTAGAGGTCGTATGAAAAAGTCAACTTTCAGAAATTAAATAATTAAAATAATTAAAAATGAAACCCCCTTTCCCTCTCCTATACCTTGCCCCCCCCCCACGTTCATTTCATCTCAGTGAAGAAAAAAAAACCAAATCGATGGCGACGCCCCCCTCCCCAGGCGGCGCTGCCGCCGCGCTAACCCCCCCTCTTCTGTCGATCGCGCTAACCCCCCCCTCTTCTACCGTCGCGCTAACCCCCCCTTTTCTAATGCTACTTTCTATATAAAAATTATATTTTTATAACGCTAACTTCTATATACAGATTATATTTTTATAAATCTAACCAAAAACATTATAAAAATCACTAATTTATATGGTTATTATATATATAAAAATCACTTCTTTATTTTCATATCATATAAAGAGAAATCACATTTTCATTTCAAGGCGATGTGTCTAAAAATCATATTTTTATTATCATACATATATAAAAGTCATATTATTATTTCGTAAATCCATATATAAATATCCTACTTTTGTTCAAATAAAAATCATGTCTTTGTTCAAGTAAAAATCATTTCTTTGTTCAAGTAAAAATCATGTCTTTGTCCGAATAAAAATCATGTCTTTGTTCAAGTAAAAATCATGTCTTTGTCCAAATAAAAATCATGTCTTTGTTCAAATAAAAATCACGTTTTTGTTCAAATAAAAATCATGTCTTTGTTCAAATAAAAATCATGTCTTTGTTCAAATATAAATTATGACTTTGTTCAAATAAAAATCATGTCTTTGTTCAAATAAAGATCATGTCATTTACACTAAAAATCTAAAATTTTATACTTTTGAAAATCCAAACTATTTATTTAACTTAAAATCAAATTCCTATTTGAGGAAATAAAAAATCAGAAAGCTCACCCCTTTCCTTGGTTTCAGTTGCCGGTGAATTGGAAGAGGAGGAGGCTGGTGGTTTGCAGGCGGTAGTGTAGGGTGCGGGTGGCGGCGTAGGTGTGCAGCGGTTGTCGGGGTCCTTGTAGGTGGCTAAAGTTCTCGCTGGAGCTCAATTTGGGTGCGGTGGGGGTGAAATGAGGGCGGAGGAGGTGCAGAGGAGGGAAAGTGGAGGGCAGTGGTCCTCCGCGGAGGCAGCGCCAGAGGTGGCGTGGCCCTGGTGGCCACGGCGGCATCGAATTCCCCCCTCCCATCGCTTTTTTTATTCGTGTTTGATTGAGAATCAGGAGACAGAAAAGGGAAAAGGATTTTATAAAATAATTTATATTATATTTAGTTTCCCCAAAAAGTTGACTTTTAATCTCTACCTCCAAACGAGACCCAACGACTGTCGTCCCTAACACATTACCCCCATTCCGAACACAAAGGGATATGTTTCGTAAGCCAGTTCGGCTGTTTCATTTTGTTTTCTCTGAAATTAAAATATAAATCTATATATTCAATTTTAAACGTACATTTCAATTTACCGGGGCCACATACGGACTTAGAAAATTCCTGAAAAATTATTTCTAGCTTCGTATTGATGATATGGTCATAATAAAACTAATTTCGTCAAATTTGAAGACTGTTTGAAAAATGGCCATTTTCTGGTCGATCCAAATTGACTGAAACTTTTAAAACACGTTTTCTTTTGCCATGCTCACATATTGATTCGAAAAATTATGAATTTTGGAACCTAGCAATAATTTGACTCTACGGATCCAACAAAAGTAGTTTCATCGAAAACGGAGGCCATTTGCAAAATTTCCATTTCTAAGGGCCAAAATTCCATAGCGACTATTCTGAATTTTCAACTGGGCGTAACTTTTTATCCCCGCTATGAAATTTCAATTTTTTGGATTCTTGGGAAGATATTTTCAAATAAATTCTAATATTTTTGGTTTCGCTAAAATCAGGTTTATTTTGAATCCTGTACATTCATTTGAAATTTGAAATCGAATTTTCAAACTACCGCGCCATTTCCAATTCCTTTTATAATTAAAAATAGATATTTATATTCTAACGTCGATTCAAATAAATATATACGTTCTAATTCTATTGAAAACAAATTTCTCATCGTTATTATCTAAAATTATTCATTTTAAATATTCAAAATTCGCTAAAATTGCTAAAATATAAATTTTAAATTGGTTCGGATTTCCGGGTTATTACAATCTCCCCTACTTAAAACTTTTCGTCCCCGAAAAGGAACGAAGCTGAAAGTTGTTTAACTAAGCAACTTAACTTTCATTCTTTTCATTATGGCTTAAGTTCTTCAACTTTCCAGTTTCTAAGAACTTTCCAAATTCTTCAAAAATTTGGCTAACACCCTAAAATTTTGAAAAATTTCGCCATAACCTTTCCTGCACGGGAGCACCTGGAAAATCCCGAAATCGCCATACAGGCCTTTCCAATCCAAAAAGAAAAAGAAACAGCCAATCGGCTCATAAAATCATCCAAACCCAAAGAAATACAATAAACATGTACTTATTTGTCGGGCAAACAATTTTATTCCTCTGCTTTAGCCTCTTTGCAATGACCTGTTCAATGGATACACATGTACATGCATGCAATTTCAAACAATTTTCAATTCGGTTTAATATTTGTTACAATTTGGCTCAAATTTACCTTTCTTCCACATAATGGTTTCAATAATTCTATTAGTCAAACTAATAATCAAACAACACAATCAGCAATCAATTAGTAGATTAGGATTTCAAATGCATAACTTTGATGTATAGTCAAAAAATCAGATTTTTGATACAAAATCACAACAGTAGGCCCTATCCAGTTTTGGTTCTCACACCAGTCTAATGGAAATATATAGATATCCCGCTTTCGAAACTTGAATACAGACACTAATGATGAGGCCTCATCATCAGAAGCATCTCCGGGCGACTAGAGTGTGATTATATATCTATCTAGTATATTAAAACTGCGAATACACGTTTGCAAGGCGTATATGCAAAATCTTTATATATTGGATTACCCAGTTCGATACAAATAAATATTCAAATACGTATGAAATAGTTTAAATTTTCAAAACAATATTTGTTTTCATTTTTATTTTAAAATCAACACTCTTTTAACTCGTTCTAGGATGCTACTGATCCTATCTCTAACGAATCATTCTTATTGGATATTACTAATCCAATCTCTGATGAATTCTTTCATTTAGTTCTAATGTGCCTTGCTCTCGAGCTCTGTAAACCAAAGCTCTGATACCAAACTAAAACGACCCAAACTTCTCAGTGAAGGAAACCCCGGATTGCTTTGAGGACAAGGCTAATCAGAACACAAACAGAAGAACATTTCATTGCTTATTACAACAATTCCATCAGAATATAAGAATATAGCAGAGTATGAATGAATATTATACATCAGAAAAATATCAGAGATTTAAATTACATTTAAATACATCACAGCGAAAAATTAATACAAAACACAACTGAAAAGAATATACGGATACAGAGCTTTCCGAATATAATCCCAGCAGTAAACCAGGATCCTGTGAATATAAATCTGCAAAACCAAAACTATTAGCTGCCCGTGTGGAAAATAGGGGTACCCAGAGTTTAGGTTAAAACAATAAACTTCAGGTCAGTCACGTGACTGGTGTGAGAACTAAAACATTATTTAAAACTTTACTTTAAATCAGATATATCAAGGGACCACGCCGTATAGCACGGAACTGGTTTCCTCCCAAGAATACCAGTGCATATAACAAAACAACGCAATGCTTTTTGGAAAAATGAAGTATTATAAGACCTATGTCCCATCACACAATGCAACGCAAGTCGAAGGATAGGGTTTTCCCTTATAATAGCCAAACATGCTTGGTATGTTAAAACAAATCATTTGATACTATTTTAAGTGCATAGTGTTTAAAACAACTTCAAATATAAATGTATCAATCCAAAGCAGCATGGGTACCATATATCATGTCGGCAATACTAGGCTCTATAATCAAAACCGCAAATTTCACGTATTTAGAAGTTGGATTTCCGTTTGTGAAACAAGGCAAGGGATCGTCCTTACCGCTTCGAGATGCTCTAGCCCGCCCCTTAGGAATAACTGCAACAACCCCTTGGATCTTCAGGGCTGGTCCACTCGATGTGGATGATAATGCCTAAACACTGCATTTCCCGGCCCTCTGGGGCGTCAATGAGCCAAATGACTCCATCGGTCTCGGATCGACCGATATAACCGAGGCGCCTCGCTATCCATCATCCACATAAGTAAAATGTCAGGGCATGCAAAACGCTGACACCACACCTAGCTAGAAGGAAACGCATGCCCTCCCTGAGGTCCTCTCCTGTTTCTAGTTCACACCAAGGTGTGAGGATCATGAATTAATGCTACACAAAGCTACGCTATATTAAAGACGTGCTTTGATCATCAACCACAAGACTCTGCTTTTCAACAGAAGCCTTGATCATTTTCATCCCAGCATGCCACACAGGCAATTCACGCTATGCAACCGATGTCTATCAATCACACAGAATGCGATCCGATGTCAGACACACCTCCATTTACAAGTCCGTTCTGGGTCTGAACGAAACCTGAGGAACCTTATTCCTCGCATATCCATCGATCTCCAAGTACGTCTGGACGATCACTAACTGATTCCCTCCTCTTGGGTAGTCCAATCAAGATCATCAGCAATTATCCAAACAATGTAAAGACCTCCGGTCTTCAACCACCGTCTTCATCCTCGACATATCGTCGAATCAGTTATTCAGAATGGGGTAAACCCGGTCTTTCTGAATAACTCGCGTATATAATAAACAATTGTCATAAAAACACAACATACGCCTTACTCCAATCCAGAATATTCCTTTATTCAAATATCCTTTTACTTTAGGAAAGGTTCCCATTAACTTTATCAAAGATAGATTCTTTAAATTTATTCTTTAATCTCCCTTTGAATATCAATTCAAACCAAATTGTGGTTTATCCAAACTAGTCGGGATTAACGAACCTTATCAAAGTAATCATTTGTTTTAATTTCCCAACCCTAACTTATTCATCCCATGAAGTAAAACTGGTAATACTTCATATCTAACACCACGGTGTTATCTGTAAATTTTATTACCATTTCATGTTCAAATCTAATTAAAGATTTAACTATCGCTCGGAGCAAAATTGGTGGTACTCCATTCTCGATCATTTATTGAATTTGGTAATTTTAGTTACCAAATTCCCTTTTCAATCTATTTAAAGATTCATTAAAACTATATTTCAGTTTTAATTTCCAAAAATCATTACTTAATGATTATTCAAATCCAGGAAATAAATCTTGTCTTTAACTGGGTTAAAGAACTAATGTCATTTAAATGCAGCTCACGATAAACCCAAAGTCGCATTCCATTAACAATGGAATTTTCACGGAAAACAGATCAATATATATAATCGATATAAACTTCCATATCCGAATAATAATATAAATGGAATAACGGCAAAGCCTTTTAAATTCCATATAAATTAGCAGTCTTCCTTTACGGAAATTCACTTCGATTATTACCAAATCGAATTCCATTCCATTCCAATTTATTTTATTAAATTGGAAAACTTTACTTTGGAAAATCTCCTTTAAATCTTATTAAGAAGATTTATAAATTCCAAATCCTATTTCATTGTAAATCGGTTTAAAGAACGAATGTCGTTAAAACACAGTTCACAATAAACCCAATTCACATTCCATTAATTATCGGGTTAAAGAACAAATGTTATTTAAAACACCTTTCATGATAAACCCAAAAATCAATCCCAATTCAATTCCAATTAAATATTATTTAATTGGTATACTTCATTAAATCTAAATAAAAAGATTTAATCTTTTTCTCAAATGGGTTTAAGAACAGTGTTAATGAAGACACCATTCATGACAAACACAAATCTCATTTGATGTTAAATACAAAGCTCTGAATAGAAAATATATCGGCTTATATTAAATATCAAATACTACAACCAACAATATCGTATTGGAAATAACGATATAAATATATCTTTCAAATTTCCATAACAATATCTGTATAATCACAAAATCCAACATCGAAACATTCCGAAGACAATTTCGATTCAAATCCATTTCCAATTTATATATTGGAAATTCTGGTTATTTTTAAAATCATTTCAAATCCAATTTATTTATTTTAAAAATAATCGGATTATAATTCTAGTTCAAAACTAGTTCATTTCGATAAAAATCTATTTTTATCTTTTCAAATATGTAATTTTCATCCCAATTCTTTCCAAATCATTTCTTATGATTTTACACTACTTATTGATATTTTTAATAAATTTATCAAGGCCCGTACAATTGATTTCCATAAACGGTCATCGAACTGCACGTACAGCGACCTTTTCCAAATTTGATTTTGTCATAATTCCAAATCCAATTGTTAGATTTCTAATTTCTTGTATTCGATAGAAATCTCTTTTCGATACGAACCCAACGGTTCCTGTCTTAGGAGAATTCGACGGTCGGATCTCCCGTAATGTCCGTTCGAAGTCAATGGTCGAAATTCGCGAACTGCCGCAGCACGGCGCGTTCTATTTAGGCCATTATATATATATATATATTATATATTTTGTCGATTTCCTTTTAAAAACGTATTTTATAAATCGTTTTAAATTCGTTTTCAAAACGATTTCAACTTCATGTTCTATTTCAAATCAAAATTGAATATTCCATATCATCGATATATAAATGATAATATTTTCAAAACATTATATTTTGAAATCAATTCCTCTTCGATATTCATTATAAAAATGAATAAAGTCGATTTAAATATCGTTCACGTCAAAATGGCATCAATCTAATCGACGCGACTTTATATATTTAAATATATTCGTGTCCATCCCAAATCGGACATCAACATTAGATTTTGATTCTTTTTTGAATATTATTTGAAAGTATTCATTATTTTAAAATAATCGTTATTTTAAAATATTCATTCTTTCTGAACTGGAATCAGACACAATCAATTACCATATAATGTGATTATATGGATTTCATACCATACATTTATACAACAACAATCAAACACAGTCAGCCATCATCCAAAGTGCATTCTACACTGCATAAGCATCAAATATAAATATTTAACGCTTATAACAGCTTGTCAATCAATCGATTGACATACAGAAAATTATTGGGATTAGTGTATGTCCCATTTCATCCAAACACCCATGTGGGGTTTCAATCACAAATAATGTATTTTATTTGTTCAGTTGGGCGATGTGTAAAATTTATCGTCCCAATCAATATCAGTCAAATCAGTGTACATAAACCAATCGTCCAATTTATTTATGAATATTTATTTTATTCATATACACATAAAAAATTATATTTTTAACGATAAAATATTATATGCTGTTCATTTACCTAATAAAAATGATATTTTTATTTCTCTAACTTATTGTAGAAAATTTCGGCGGCATAAATGCGCGATACTAGAAACGGGATAAGTCCTAGCCTTATCTCCAGTCTAATAATGGCCTGCGCTATACACATACCAATTTAAACTACTCAAATCACGCATCAAACCAAATTCAACCAAATCAATCCAATCAACCAAACATACAAGTTGTCCATGGTCTGTGGACGACAGGGAGCAGTTTATATATGTAGTTATGAAATATATAACTGAACAAAGAAAATTATAGTGAGGAGCTCTCACCTTTGGGATCCACTCCACCAGTTTTATTTATGAATTTCAGAACAGTCAGGGTTTGCCTGACATTTCAACGCAGTCCTCTCTACGCTGTTCATATTAAAAAATCACATTAAAAAAAATCACATTTTTATTATTCAGTTTTATATATAAAAATCATATTTTTACATCGTAACTTCGTTATAAAAATTATATTTTTCTAACGCTACTTTTATATAAAAATTATATTTTTATAATGCTAACTTCTATATAAAGATTATATTTTTATAACTCTAACCGAAAACATTATAAAAATCACTACTTTATATGGTTATTATATATATATATAAATCACTTCTTTATTTGCAAATCATATAAAGAGAAATCAAATTTTCATTTCAAAGCAATGTGTATAAAAATCATATATTTATTATCATACATATATAGAAATCATATTTTTATTTCGTAAATCCATATATAAAAATCCTACTTTTGTTCAAATAAAAATCATGTCTTTGTTCAAGTAAAAATCATGTCTTTGTTCAAGTAAAAATCATGTCTTTGTTCAAGTAAAAATCATGTCTTTGTTCAAGTAAAAATCATGTCTTTTTCCAAGTAAAAATCATGTCTTTGTTCAAGTAAAAATCACGTCTTTGTCCAAATAAAAATCATGTCTTTGTCCAAATAAAAATCATGTCATTGTTCAAATAAAAATCATGTCTTTGTTCAAATAAAAATCATGTCTTTGTTCAAATAAAAATCATGTCTTTGTTCAAATAAAAATCATGTCTTTTATACTAAAAATCTAAACTTTTATACTTTTGAAAATCCAAACTATTGATTTAACTCAAAATCAGATTCCTAATCGAGGAAATAAAAAATCAGAAAGCTCACCCATTTCCTTGGTTTCAGTCGCCGGAGAATTGGAAGAGGAGGAGGCTGGTTCTTCGCAGGCGGTAGGGGAGAGTGTGGGTGGCGGCGTGGGTGTGTAGCGGTGGTCGGGGTCCTTGCAGGAGGCTAGGGTTCTCGTTGGAGCTCGATTTGGGTGCGGTGGGGATGAAATGAGGAGCGGAGGAGGTGGAGAGGAGGGAGAGTGGAGGGCGGTGGTCCTAGGAGGTGGCGCGGCCCTGGTGGCCACGGCGGCGTCGAATTCCCCTCTCCCATTGCTTTTTTTTCTTCATTCGCATTTGACTGAGTATCAGGAGAGAGAGAAGAGGGAAAAGGATTTTATAAAATAATTTATATTATATTTAATTTCCCCAAAAAGTTGACTTATAATCTGTATCTCCAAACGAGACCCAACAACTATCGTCCCTAGCACATTACCCCCATTCTGAACACAAAGGGATATGCTTCGTAAGCCAGTTCCGCTGTTTCATTCAGTTTTCGCTAAAATTAAAATATAAATCTATATATTCAATTTTAAACGTACATATCAATTTACCGAGGCCACATACAGACTCAGGAAATTCCAGAAAAATTATTTCTAGCTTTGTATTTACGATACGGTCCTAGCAAAACTAATTTCATCAAATTTGAAGACCTTTTAAAAATGGCTATTTTCTGGTCGATCCAAATTGACTGAAACTGTTAAAACACATTTTCTTTTGCCACGCTCACATATTGATTCAAAAAATTATAAATTTTGGAACCTAACAATAATTTGACACTATGGATCCAACAAAAGTGGTTTCGTCGAAAACGGAGGTCATTTGCAAAATTTCCATTTTTAAGGGCCAAAATTCCATAGCGACTATTCTGAATTTTCAACTGGGCATAACTTTTTATCCCCGCTATGAAATTTCAATTTTTTGGATTCGTTGGAAAGATATTTTCAAATAGATTCTAATATTTTTAGTTTTGCTAAAATCCGGTTTATTTTGAATCCTGTACATTCATTTGAAATTTGAAATCGAATTTTCAAACTACCGCGCCATTTCCAATTCCTTTTATAATTAAAAATAAACATTTATATTCTAACGTCGATCCAAGTAAATATATTCGTTCTAATTCTATTCAAAACAAATTTCTCGTCGTTATTATTTAAAATAATTCATTTTAAATATTCAAAATTCGCTAAAATTGCCAAAATAATTTTTTTTAATTGGTTTGGATTTCCGGGTTATAACATATATATACACTCAAACTCAATCTAGGGCATTACTAACCCTATCTCAACTAAGTCACACCATAGAGCCAAGGTAATTACTTAACCTTCAACTCTGATACCACTGTAACGACCCAGGTTTTCACGATCCTGGTTATCGACATAAACTTAATGTCGACTATCCAAGCATCGAAAATACCAGATAGTTAATGAAAGAAGTTAGAGGGTGAGGATAGATAAGATAGAAAATTAGAATAGAAGAAGAAGAAAACTGTGACGGCCCGCCCTGCACCAGCCGACATTTCCAATGAAAGTGCGTTGTGTCAATGTCCAACTTGCACGGGACGGTCGCCAAAGAAAGGAAAAGAAAGGAATTTTGAGCTAACAAGGAACCTATAGAATGTCTCACGGCGCATGGGATAAAATACAATAATAACATAACTTTGACATAAAACAGGTGAGACAGTGCATAAGATGAAAACTAAACCATCATAGCAGTGGAAAATCCAAAATTACAGGTTATGATCCACATCATCAATATTACAACTTTTAAAACTGTCTCTCAAGCAAAACAAGAAAGGTACACTAGTAATGCCAAAAGTAGTGACCAACAGCGACACAGGGAGAAAATATACATATATCATAAGTGGAAGCCTCCTACTCGCCTCTGGTACAGCTACCCCTGCATACCACCTAACCTATCTCTAGTCTGCCCGTTTAGGAGCACCCAGAGAAATAAGAAGAGACATAAAACTCTGGGTCAGACAAAAATCTAGTATGAGCGATAAGCAGCAAAACAGAACAATAACAGGTATATTTACCATACCTGAACCTGGACCTGCAACTAAAGAGTTAGCACGCAAGATGTACAATACTATAAGGTAACACTAACATATTGTGTAAAGGTACGGGGATGGGGATGTGCATGTCATAATGATGTCAAACAATCAAGCAAAATAACCATCCTCACATCTCTCGCTCAGTGCATAAAGCATACGATGTCCACTACGTTGATGTAATAACCCGAAAATCCGAACCAGTTTAAAATTTTTATTTTGGCAATTTTAGCGAATTTTGAAGATTTAAAATAGGTTATTTTAAATAATATCGACGAGAAATTTATTTTGAATATAATTCGAACGTACATATTATATACGTCGTCGTTAGAATATAATATTTATATATAATTATAATAGAATTGAAAATGGCGCGGTAGTTTGATAATTCGATTTCAAAATTCAATTGAACATACCGGGTGCAAAACAATCCGGATTTTAGTGAAACCAAAAACATTAGGAACTAATTGATGATATCTTTCCAACGAATCCGAAAAATCAAAATTTCATAGCGGGAATCAAAAGTTATGTCCAGTTGAAAATTCTGAATAGTCGCTATGGAATTCAGGCCCTTAAAAATGGAAATTTTGCAAACGACCTCGGATTTCGACGAAACCACTTTTGTTGGGTCCGCAGTGTCAAGTTATTGCTAGATTCCAAATTTCATAATTTTTCGAATCAATATGTGAGCGTGGCAAAGGAAAACGCGTTTGACCAGTTTCAGTTGATTTTAATCGACTGGAAAATGGCCATTTTTCAAACGGTCTCAGAATTCGACGAAACTAGTTTTGTTAGGACCGTATCGTCAATACGAAGCTAGAAAATATTTTTCGGGAATTTTTCGAGTCCGTATGTGACCCCGGTAATTTGAAATGTACGTTTAAAATTCAATATAATGATTTAAATGTAAATTCAACGGAAACTGATTGTAACTATCGAATCAACTTGCGGTACATAACCCATTGTGTTCGGAATGGGGGTAAAACGCTATAGACGATAGGCGGTGGGCCTCGTTTAGAGGTCGTAGGTAAAAGTCAACTTTTTACAAATAAAATATATATATATATATAATATTCTCTCCCCCCTTAACCCGTTGGCCCCCCCACTTTTATACTCCAATCGATCAGAAATAAACAAAAAAAAAAGGGAAAAACCCCCTCGTTCACCGCCGCCAGTCGCGGCAGCCACCACCGAACCCCAACCCTTTGCCGCCCGTCCCTCCTCCCCTCTTCTTCCCCCTCCGCTTCCTTCTTCCCTTCCTCTAAACCCATCTGCGAAGCCCCTCAACCGCGACACAGCCCGCCCCACCAGACCCGTCGTTCGCAGCTACTTCCGGCGTTCATGGGTCCACCAAACTCCACGCTGGCGGAGGCCCGGGTAGCTGACGTCCAGGGTGACGTCGTGAGAAGCTTCGATCATCGACCGGTCAAGGCAGGCGCTGGCAGTTTGGAGCCCTAGCTTTAAAGACTGTTCGGTTTCTCCTGGAATCAAGCGGAAAAGAAGGGAGTTCGACGCTAAACAAAGAAGAAAGGTAACACTTTGTTTTAACGTCATTTTTATATTATAGCATAGTAGAAAATGTGTAATTTTAATTAGAAATAGAAGAAAAGGAGTTATTTTTTATGAAGCAAATATGATTTTTATATTTTTAAAGTATTAAAAATATAATCTTTACTATATAAAAGATGTAAAAATATGATTTTTGTTTATGTAGAGAAGTAAAAATATAATTTTTACATGATAGGAATATTAAAAATAGCATCTTTATATGTGTAGCAAAATAAAGATTGATTTTAAAGACGATATTTTTAGATATGAAGAGACGATATTTTGAGATGTGTAGTGAAGTAAAAATATGATTTTTACTTCGAGAAAAATATAATTTTTATATTATAGAAAGGCGAAATCTTTTTATATAGCAACGATGTAAAAATAGAATTTTTATCTATTGAATAGCGAAGTAAAAATTCGATTTTTATATATTGAATAGTATAGTAAAAATTCGATTTTTATATATTGAATAGTATAGTAAAAATTCGATTTTTATATATTGAATAGCATAGTAAAAATTCGATTTTTATATATTGAATAGCATAGTAAAAATTCGATTTTTATATATTGAATAGCGAAGTAAAAATTCAATTTTTATATATTGAATAACGGAGTAAAAATTCGATTTTTATATATGTAGTGAATACAAGCAACGAAGGTGATAAAAAGGCGAGAACAACAAAGACTTCTGCAAAAGAAGAGTCAAAAACGGGATACGGGATACGGACCGCCGGGAGAGCACGATGTTTCTTTCTAGCTTTGGTGGTGTCAGTGACTTACTAGCCCTGACATTTATATACCTTTCACCTTTGTGGTTGTTGGAATGAGGCGCCTCGATTATAGGTCTGTAAGGACCGGGAAACGTGTGTTCAGGCATAATTAATCCTCTAACGTAAGTGAGGACCGGTCCAGCCGCATCCGGGGTTGCCCAGAGTGCGTAACCCTGGGACATTTGCTAGAGTGTCTCGAACGCGGAGAGGAGCTTGCCCCTTGCCTCGACTCATGACGGAAATCCAATTTCCAATACGTGTATTGCGGTTTTAATTGTAGAACTAGTATGGCGACATGATAGATGGTACCCATGCCGTCTATGATTTATATTTATGATTGAAATTGTTTTGACACTATACACTTATTATAGTATCAAATGATTTGTTTTAAACGTACCAAGCATGTTTGGCTATTATAAGGGAAAACCCTATCCTCTGGCTTGCGTTGCATTGTGTGATGGGACCTGGGTCTTATAATAGCTTCATTTTTCGAAAAAGCATTGCGTTGTTTATTCTATGCACTGGTATTCTTGGGGGGAAACCCGTTCCGTGTTATACGGCGTGGTCCCTTGAATTACTCTCTTTTAAAGTAAATGTTTAAATAACTGTTTTAGTTCTCACACCAGTCACATGACTGACCTGGAGTTTATTGTTTTAACCTAAACTTGTAACGACCCAGAAAATCTGAGCCAATTTAAAATTTTTAAATTGGCTAAAATAATGGATTTTAAATATTTAAAATAAATATTTTAAATAATGGCGATGAAAACTGAGTTTGAATCAACAATTGAAAACGAATATAATTAATTATAATTATAAACAAGGCCTGAAAGGGCGCTGTAGTTTCAAAAATCGAATTCAAACTTTGTCGGACTATACCGGGTGCAAAACAAAACGAATTTTAGTGAAACTAAAAATATTTAAATCTTTTAGTGAATACCTTTCCAACGAATCTGACAAATCGAAATTTGATAGCGGGAATCAAAAGATATGTCCAGTTGAAAATTCTGAATAGTCGTTATGGAATTCAGGCCCTTAAAAATGGACATTTTGCAAACGACCTCGGATTTCGATGAAACCACTTTTGTTGGATCCGTAATGTCAAATTATTGCTAGGTTTCAAATTTCATAATTTTTCGAATCAATGTGTGAGCGAGGCAAAGGAAAACGCGTTTGACCGGTTTTAGTTGATTTTAATCGACTGGAAATTGGCCATTTTTCAAACGGTCTAAGAATTTGACGAAACTAGTTTTGTTAGGACCGAATCGTCAATACGAAGCTAGAAAATATTTTTCGAGAATTTTTCTAGTTAGTATGTGACCCCGGTAAATTGAAATGCGCGTTCAAATTCAATATATAGAGTTATATGTTGATTTTAACGGAAACTGATCGAAATGGTCGAATCAGCTTACGATACATATCCCATTGTGTTCGGAATGGGGTGAAACGCTATGGACGACAGTCGTTGGGCTCGATTTGAGATTCGTATGTAAAAGTCAACTTTTTTGAAAATAAAATAATTAAATAATAAAAATAAAATAAAAAAAACCTTTCTTCCCTTAAACTCCTCCAGCCCCCTCCCCCCTTTCTAAAATCATTTTCGATTGAAAAAAAGGAAAAAAAAAACCCAAAACCCGATCTCGATCCACCCTCCACCGTCGCTGACCGACGTCGCACCCCCCCAGGCCGTCGACTCCAACACCGCGACTCCCTCCGCTTTAACCCCCATCGCCTCATCTCCTATTCGAACGCCCATAAGCCCAAGACTCTGCCGTCGTCACCCATCCCAGCGCCACCTCGAGACCGCGAGCCACCCCCCCCCTCGCGCGGCCACCGCCTGACGGCCCTCCACCCCTTTTGCGACCACCAGAAGCCCCATTCACCAAACCAGCGAGGGCAATCCCCCTCCCTCACTTCAATTCATATTGTAAGTTATTTTTTTTCTCTCTTCTTCTCTGGTTTTATTTATGAAAATATGAAGATCAGTTTTATACACAAAGATAATTAAAATAGGATTTTTATTTTATTAAAGTTATTGTTTTTAGTAAGGTTAGGATTTATAAATTAGTAAAAGGTTAGATTTTTGATACTTAAAGAAAAGATTTTTATATTGTAGAGATATTAAAAATATAATTTTTATCATAGGCAAAAGATTAGATTTTTAAGTGTATGAAGCGATTTTTAAATATGATTTTTATATTTTTGAAGTTGTACAAATATGATTTTTATATTTTTAAAGTATTAAAAATATAGTCTTTACTATATAAATGAAGTAAAAATATAATTTTTATATGATAGGAATATTAGAAATACCATTTTTATATGTGTAGAAAAATAAAAATGTAATTTTTATAATGATATGTTTAAAAAGGCGAGATCTTTATCTATATGATAACGAGGTAAAAATTTGATTTTTTATATATTTAATAGCATAATAAAAATTTGATTTTTATATATTGAATAACGAAGTAAAAATTCGATCTTTACATATGTAGTGAATACAGGCAACGAAAGCGACAAAAGGCGAGAACGGTGAAGATTTATGCAAAGAAGAGTCGTGGGATTGAATTAGCTAATCGGTGAGAATTTCTCACTCTTCAATTTCTTTTTCTAGTTATATATATATGTGTTGAAATAAAAGTGAATTGCTATATATAAATATATATATACGCCCCTCGTCCACAAACCATGGACGATATTTATTGATTGAAATTGTTGTGAAAATTGATTGATAGCGAATGATTGTTTGGGATTGTTTGTGGTTGATATTGATTGATTGAGGTTGAAAAATACCCGTTTGTGGTTGAGAAATATTTGGTTGAAACCACATAGGATTAGTTTGTGGAAATGAAATAAATATATACATGCCGCCTGCGTGCGAACTAGATGCATGATCCCCATTGTCAAAAACCGCGAGGTTTTAAGGTAGAGCGAGGAGCCGTACTAGGGACGGTCCCGGTTTTAACTATCCTGCCGTTATGCTGCCGAAATTTTGAATAATATTCGTGTGTTTGAATTATTTTCATCTGCTTAAACTATATTTATTCATTGAATAGAAAACCTTCATGTGTTGAATCGATATTCATTCGTTTATTAGAAATTCATGTGTTGAATGGTATTCGCGTTTTAAATATAAAAATCACATTCTTATCTATATATAGAAACTATAGAAAACCTTCATGTGTTGAATCGATATTCATTCGTTGATTAGAAATTCATGTGTTGAATGGTATTCATATTTTGAAATAAATTGTTTGATAATAAAAATCACCTTTTATCGACTATATGAACTGTGTAAAATAATCTCGTTTTGAAAGAAATTGTTTTTTAAGAAAAATCCAATTTTTATCACCAATATGAAATATATAAAATAATAGTGTTTTGAAATGAGTTGTTTTTACAATAAAAATCACATTTTTATTATATGCATGAATCGTTGAAACGTGAAGTGTTAAAAATAGCCACTCGTTCAAATAAGCATATATGAGTTGAAATATTCATTAATTAGCTAATGATATGATTTTTGCCTATACATGCAACGTTAGGATGAATGGTGTTTTTTTAAACCAAATAGAAATCAAATATGAAGTTGAATAGAAAATGATAAATGATAAGAACTATATATATGTACATGCATATTCATTGAACAGGTTATAGCAAAGGGGCTAGAGAAGAGGAATAAAATTTTGTGCCCGACAAATAAGTACACATTTACTGTTTTGTTTGGGTGATGATTTTATGAGCCTGTTGGCTAGCCGCTTGGCTTTTTCTTTTTCTTTTTGAGATTAGAAGGACCGGGGAAGCTATTTGAGATTTCCCGATGCTCCCGGTGCAGGGGAGGTTATGGCGAAATTTTCCAAAATTTTAAGGCGTTAGTGAAATATTTGAAATGAAAACGATATAGGAATTTTTGAAGAAACTATATTTATATAAATATATAAATATAAATAAAATTAAAACGAAACGTGGCCGTGCAGTTCGTATTTTGAAACCGTGATTTCAAACAACTAATGGGGGAAATCCGACAATTGGATTTTCACGAAACCTCAACCGTCGGGTTCGCCTTGGAAATATCTTCCCAACGGCACCAACCTTGTAAAAATCCAACAGTTGAATTGTCTGGAATGTTTAATTCAAATCTGATGAAAAACAGGGCCAGAAGCGATTATATTTATATATATATATATAATTATATATTTAATCGAATAACGATGCTGCAGTTCGTATTTTGAAATCGAAAATTCAAACGATTGTACCGGGAGATCCGACCGTCCGATTTTCCCGAAACTGGAACCATTGGATTCATTTTTAAAAGACCTTTCTAATGATGTAAATTTTGTGAAGATCCAACGGTTAGATTTTCAGATATGTGTAAATCAATTCTGAAGAAAAACAGCGCCACGGCTGCGTTATGGCCCGAAGCGTCGTTTTGAATAAATTGGCTATTTTGAAATAAATAAAAATAGCGATAAATCGTTTTAAAATATCATAAACGATATGGAATGGAAATAAACTGAATTTGCTCGATTTATGTGGTATTTGATGGTTGTATGTGTTTGGTGTGAAAATTACATTAAAGAACAAAATTGGTGTTGTCGAATAATTTAACCATTGAAATAAATTGATTTGAAATTCTAAATATACGTGAATTATTCGAAAAGGCCGAGTTAATTCTCATTTCAAATAATTGACCGACGATTGAAATTCGAAGATGAAGACGATGGTCGAAGACCGGAGATCGTCACCTCGTTTGGATGGTAACCGAGGTCCTGATTGGGAGGCATCCCGAAATATGGATAATGAGTGGTGATCGTTCAGACGTACGTGGTGATCGATGGGTTTGCGAGGTATTTAGTGCCTCCGGTTTCGTTCAGACCCAGAACGGACTTGTAAATGGACTGTGTGTCTGACATTGGAGTTTATTATGTGTTGATTTATTTCTGTTAAATATACACCTGTTTGGCAGCGGAGAATTTATTCTTTTGCTTAACGCCCTTCTCTGAAACGCACGAGCTCATAGGTTGTGTATCAATGGACATCAGTCGCATGGCATAAATTGCCTGTGTGGAATGCTAAGGTGCAGTGATCAGGACTTCTGTTGAAAAGCAAAGTCTTGTGGTGATGATCAAAGCACCGCCTGTGTGGCGTAGCTTTGTGTATAACGTGAATTCGCGAGCCTCACACCCCGGTATGAACCAGAAACGGGAGAAGGACCTCAGGGAGGGCATGCGTTTCTTTCTAGCTAGGGTGGTGTCAGTGACCTACCAGCCCTGACATTTATATACTTTTCACCTATGTGGTTGTTGCTGTTGCGAGGCGCCTCGGTTTGATCGGACGATCCGGGTCCAATGGAGTCATTCGTTGGCTTGTTTACGCCCCAAAGGGAGGAGAAACGTATTGTTCAGGCATTTTAATCCACATCGGTGGACCGGCCCTGACGATCCAAGGGTCCACCTGAGTCTGGGTCCTGTGGCTCGGGCTAGAGAGTCACAAATTCGGTAAGGACTATCTTTTGCCTTGGTTCATGACGGAAATCAAATTTCTAAATACGTGACTGTGCGGTTTTGATTGTATACCTATATATGGCGACATAGTGGTATGGGGCATTAATGCCATCTATGATTGATAGTTATGATTTGAAATTGTTTTCGAAACATATAAACACTAGCAATAATATCAAATGCCTTTGTTTTATTCGTATCAAGCATATTTTAGCCGTTATAAGGAAAAACTCTATCCTCCGGTTTGCGTTGCATTGTGTGATGGGAATTGAGTCTTATAATGGCTTCATTTTTATAAAAAGCATAGTGATGTTTAAAAGAAAGATTTGTTTTAAAGCACTGGCAATCCAATGGAGTAAACCCGTTCCACGAAAGTGGCGTGGTCCTGTGATTGGCCATATTATATATATGTGTTGAATAGATTTCTCATACCAGTCCCATGACTGACTCGTAGTTTGTTTCACTCTCAAACTCGGGTGCCCCTTTTTCTACACGGGCAGCCTTGTATTCAGGTTTAGCTGGTTCTTTCTGGATAGCTGGAGCTGAAGATGGATTCTATCATTTACCCTTTTTTTTATGCTGTTCAGCTCCTATTGTACATATTTTGTTTGTTTTCCGCTGTAGACATTTATGTATAGCTGAACTGTAATTGTACTAAGTAAGATCCTGTACTGTGTAACTCTGATGATTACTTTTATCCAGTATATTCTATTGTTAATTATCTGGTGTATTTACTTAATTTTGTTCTGCTATTATCTTTTTCTGTGTTATATTCCAAAGATAACCATTGTCTCCGTCTAAACGGGATTTGGGGTCGTCTCAAAACTCTGGGTGCCTCTATTTTCCGCACGGGCAGCTAGTAGTTTTGGTTTTGCAGATTTATATTCACAGGATCCTGGTTTACAGCTGGAATGATATCCGGAAAGCTCTGTATCCGTATATCACCTTCAGTTGTGCTTTGTATTATTTTTCCGCTGTATGTAATTTATTGTAATCTCTGATATTTATATTGAATGTAATTTATTCATTTATACTCTGTATATTCTTGTATCTGATGGAATTGTTGTAATATACAATGAAATGTTCTTCCGTCTGCGTTCTATTTTGTCCAGTTCTCAAAATGATCAGGGGTTTCGAACGGTCTAGATCGGTTTAACGACTGATTCGGATCGAGCGAAATTCCTTGTCGTCACAGTTGACCACCCAAATCCTTTGTTATGATCACTCTGCCCCATGGAGTCATGACGGCTCCACTTCTCTGATCCGTAACCACTAATACTTTGCTATGTCCACTCTGCCCCATGGAGTCATGACAACTCCACTGCACTGGGTCGTAGCCTTGCTACGATCACTCTGCCCCATGAAGTCATGACAACTTCACTACACTGATCCATAACCAATACCAGTCTCTCTGCGGTGAGTCAAAGCTATAGACATCGATGACCCCTTTGAACACATCCCACAACAAAGTCCAATTCTTGAAGTTAAATCGTTGGTTCCCATCTGGATCTCGAGTACAAACTTTTCCTTTGGACTACCTTTGCATCTCGGGCTTTTGTCTCCTCTGCATCGGTCTTCTTTTTCCATGTCCTCAGTCCGGTTCGGTTGTGTACTCTCCAGGCCTATTCATGGTACATGCTCCGGTTCGTGGTCCTCACCTTCTGGGTCGGTTCGTGGTTCTCTGGTGCTGGCCGCTTCGTGCACCCATCGGTTCGGGTTGGTGACCCAACAATGGTTCGTGGCAACCCGGTTCGTGGCTCCTTCCTTCCTGCATCGGGTCGGTTCACACGTCGTAGGTCCAAGTATCGGTTCGTGGTGTCCTTGTCATGAGCGGTTCGGGTCATAGATGGATATCACGATTGGGTCGGTTCAGAGGGGTGCGATCCGATCTGGTTTCCTGCACAGTTTCCTGCAACTTTCCAGTGACTATTTTACGCCACACGATGGCATTTTCGACCAATCCAACTGTTCTAAACAATCATAAAACATTCCAAACAGCCATAACAACATGTATAATCAACCATAAACACTAAAACAACAATCTAATGTGTTAAAATGGATCAAATATACCCAAAAACACATGTTTTCCCCTTCATGTTTAATCATAACTAATGATAGGATTAGCAAAACTTATCCAAATTAGCCCAAATTTTTATCGGAGCCCTAAAATAATATTTTAGAATTTTACAAATTTTTCTAGATTTTTCTGAGACATAATTTTGCTAATTATCACTAATCACCCCTAATCTACCGTAATTAGTGAAAATAATGCAAATCACTCACCTTAGCCCCAAATTACTTATAGATCAGAAAGTATCTCTGATATAGGTCGAATCTTTGTGTGTTCCAGCAGCTCTATCCCAAACTTGATGCTAATTTGCCTTGATTTGATGTAGATAAGGCTAATGCTTGAATAAACGGTGATTAGAAAGTGTTGTTAGGAGTTAAGGGCCATTGTTAGGGTTTTTAAGATGTAAATGGTGGCTAGAAAAATGAAATAGAATAAAAACCTAACTCATTTCAGCCTCCCCATAACCTTAATCCCGAAATGGGTTATGGGCCCATTTGCAAATTACCCTAATCAGCCCACTTAAGCGGTTTTTCACCTTCTAAACCTTGTTTCAGCCATATCTCCCAAATAGTGAGTCCGTTTGGTAAATGTGATCACTCTACGGAAATGTAAACCATCATCCGAGTCCAGTGGAAGTTGTTTCAGGTCAAAAGTCCTTACCAATCAAAAGTTATGCCGAAACAAGGTCAACTATGGGCAAAATGGTCAGTTAAAAATCAGCAAAAATTGGGAACATGGGAAATGACCCCAGTAGTCATTCCCCAAAGTTACACGACTATACGACCTTGTAAGAAAATAAAATAAATATTCTACCATCCCCTGATGCGTAGAATGCGGGTCGTTACACTCTCCCCCCTTAAGAAATTTCGCCCCTGAAATTCCTTAAACAAAACATACAAAGTGTTTCGCATGCCTATCCGTCATTCACAACAATCAAACATACACAACAAGCACAACAAGCCTATCCTAGCATGCAGTTTATTAACAAGGGAAGAAACTATCATTATTAAAATCTTACTAGGCAAAGAGTTCTGGATGCGATTCCCTTATGGTCTCCTATTTTTCCCAAGTACAGTCACTCTCATTCTCACCCCACTGAACTTTGACCAGTTTCACCGCCCTCCTTCGAAGTTACTTTGTATCGTACTCGACAATATGAATTAGCTTGTGGTTCCTAACCGCCTCAGGTTCTACTTGGATATCATTCAACTGATCAGGTGAAATAGCCCCACCGGGGTCATGCAAGAACTTCCTTAACTGGAAAACATGAAACACATTATGAACTCCCGCCATCTTGTCTGGCAACTCAACTTTATATGCCAAATTCCCAACTTGCTCGAGAACAGGGTATGGACCAACAAATCTTGGTGTTAACTTGCCTTTCTTGCCAAATCGAATCACGCTCTTCAACGAAGAAATCTTGACAAACACCAAGTCGCCAATGGAGAATTTTAATTCTCTTCACCTCTTATCAGCATAACTCTTCTGCCTATCTTGGGCAGCCTTCATTCGTTGTCGGATAATCTTGATCTTATCTGAGGTTTCTCTTATTACATCTGGACCAAGCACAAACTTCTCACCGGTTTCTAACCAACATGATGGTGAGTTGCACGGTCTTCCGTATAAAGCTTCGAATGGATCCATACCAATACCGGATTGATAATTGTTATCATATGCGAACTCCACTAGATGTAAATGGTCATCCCATGATCCACCAAAATCCAATATACAAGCTCTCAAGAGATCTTCTAATATTCGATTCACCCTCTCTGTTTGACCATCGGTTTGAGGATGATACGCGGTACGGAGATGTAATTCTAATCCCAAAGCCTCTTGTAAGCTCTTCCAAATTCCACTAGTAAACAACGGATCTCGGTCGCTCACAATGCCTTTGGGTATTCCATGAAATATCACTACCCAATTAATATACAGTTCTGCTAACTTAGCTACTGTTCTACTCGACTTGAAGGGTATAAATCATTCACGCTTGGTTAATCGGCCCACAATCACCAAAATACTATCATGGCCCGATCTAGTCCTTGGTAACCCATTAATTAAATCTATTGAGACTTGTTCCCATTTCCACTCGGGAATTTCTAATGGTTGCCACAAACCACTAGGTTTCTTTTGCTCAGCTTTAACTAGCTGGCAGTTCATGCATTTGGATATAAACTTCCCAACGTCTCTTTTCATCCTTTCCCAGTAGTATGTCTGCTTCATGTCTTAATACATTTTGTTACCACTGAGGTGTATAGTCAGTTTTGAGTGATGACATTCTCTAAGCAATTCATCTCTTAATCCATTGACATTGGGTACGACCAGTCTCCCATTCTTTCTAAGCCATCCATATTGATCAAGCCCATACTTGTTCATCCCCTCATTGATACCCATCTCTAACTTGGAGATATTTCCAATAGGTTAGGATCGTCCCTCTGACTGGGACCAATTCGCTCAATCAAAGTGGGTCTGATCGTCATACTTGCTAGCATCTCTGGATCCAACTCGCACTTTGGTCTGAAATCATACCCTGCAATATATTCCAGTTGCTTCCATTCAAGAAATATAGCCCCTAAACTGGCATGCCTTCTACTCAATGCATCAGCTACCGCATTGCCTTTTCTAGGTGTATATGCGATATCAAAATCATAGAAAGCCAAGAATTCTAACCATCTTTGCTGTCGGAGATTTAAATCCTTCTGAGAGGAAAGATACTTTAACGATTTATGATCATTAAACAACTCGAATCTTTCTGCCAAGAGATAATGTCTCCGCATCTTCAATGCGAATGCGATCGCTGCTAATTCCAAATCATGGGTAGGATATCTTTTCTCATGCGGTTTCAGTTGCCGACTAGCACAAGCTACAACCCTACCTCCTTGCATCAATACAACACCTAGTATGGTAATACATGCATTTGTATATACTGTCATCTCTTCGTTCCCCTTAGGAATGACTAACACCGGTGCACCAGTTGCCGACTAGCATAAGCTACAACCCTACCTCCTTGCGTCAATACAGCACCTAGTCCGGTACCACATGCATCTATATATTCTGTCATCTCTTCATTCCCCTTAGGAATGACTAATACTGGTGCACATGTCAACTTTTCCTTTAGATTCTTGAATGCATTCTCGCACTTTTCATCCCAGACAAAAGCTTGATTCTTCTTGGTCAACTGAGTCAACGGTGCTGCTATCTTGGAGAAGTCTTGGATAAACTTACGATTATATCCAGCTAATGCCAAGAAACTTCTTACGTTTGTTGCATTCTTGGGCATAGACCAATCTTGTACCGTAGCCACCTTCGCAGTATCCACGGCAATACCATTCTCGGAAACAACATGGCCCAAGAATCTCACTTCCCTCCTCCAGAAATGACACTTAGAAAACTTTGCTTTTAATTGGTGTTTTCTCAACACCTCCATCACTATCCTCAAATGTTCCTTGTGTTATTCCTCTACTCTCGAATAAACAAGTACATCGTCCACGAACACAAGAACAAACTTATTCAATTGATCCCTGAATACCCTATTCATAAGATCTACAAAATATGATGGTGCATTGGTCAACCCAAATGGCATGACCAACCACTCATAGAATCCAGACGGCGTCCGAAATGCTGTTTTTGGAACACTCTCAGCTGCTACTCGGAGCTGATGAAATCCTGTCGCGAGGTCCAATTGGGAGAGCACTCTTGCTCCCTCCAGTTGATCAAACAAATCATCTATCCGTGGAAGAGGATACTTATTCTTCCTAGACACTTTATTCAACTCGCGATAGTCCACACATAAACGAAGGGAACCATTTGCCTTGGTAGCAAATACAACTAGTGCTCCCCACTCAGAGACACTTCTTCTGATAAATCCCTTCTTCAAAAGATCGCTCACTTGCACCCCGAGCTCTCTTTGCTCCCTTGGTGCCATACGACGAAGTGGCATCACTATAGGCCTGGCATCTTTCACTAAATCAATACGGAACTAAATCTCTTAGTGTGATGGAAGTCCGATCACTTCCTCGAAGATATCCAGATACTGGCCAACAACGGGAATTCCTGCTAACTCGTCCTGCGGGATGTCGAGGGAATTTAGTAAACTAGCCATCAGCTCATCACTAGGTAGGCCACCAAAAACTACCCTCCGCCCATCATCCGCCCTAATAGTCACCGAAAATCCCTCACAGTCTACCACCACCCCATGTCTTTGGAGCCAATCGACCCCCAAAATAATGCCAAACCCAGTAAAGCCCAAAACAAAGCAATCACAAGCAAACATACATCCATGACTCGATAAGGACAAATTTCGACAAATCATACTAAGACTAGTCGAACCACCAATCGGGTTCGTCACCGCTAAAGGTCTATCGACTATCTCAGGTTCCAATCCCAACCTATCTACCAGGTCACTAGATATGAAGGAACGAGAAGCTCCGGTATCAAACAATACTCGAACAGGAACATCATAAACAGAAAGCATACCTTGAATGACGACATTCTTTCCTTTCTCCGCCGCAGTTGGGCCATTCAACGAAGAAGGAACAACATTTTGAGCATATGCTTTCACAATCTGCTTCTCTTTAGGGGCTTGCGGACATTTATCCTTATGATGTCCCACTTGGTCGTAGTTGAAGCACTTCCTGTCCACTGGCTTTTCTCGACATTCTTTGGCATAGTGACCATTCTTGCCACAGTTAAAGTACTCAACTTCTTTCTTACTCTTTTTCTTACCATCCTTAGCTTGGTTTTTCTTCCTCTTATTCTGAGAATTATTCTTGCTTCCACCGCTTGCTTGCGGCTATGGCCCCTTTGCAGATGCAACATCGACTTCAGTATTGGGCTTAGGATAAAGGCTCTCTAACCTCAATGCTTTACCAACAATTTTTTCAAAAGTCTCATCAATATGGTTTATAAGCCTTTCCCCAAGTACTGATCTAAGCCTGTTATGAACATCGCATTCTTCTTTTCAGCAGTGTCAATAAGGGATAATCCATGCTTCGATAAAGTATCGAACTCAGCAATATATTGCGAGACTGCCCTACCATTCTGTTTAAGCTCCAAGAACTTCCTAAATAATTCTGATTTCTAAGAAATTGGGATAAACTTATCACTGAATTGGGTCTTGAACTACTCCCAAGTAACTTGATCCTCAGGGGTAGCTGCCTTAGTAACATTCCACCTATTCATAGCCCGTCCTTGTAGCTGACGGGATGCTAGCTTCCTGTTCATTGCATCATCGATCCCTAAGTCCTCAAAGATGTGCGCTCACAACTATCGAGCCAATCCTAAACTTCTGTAGCCGATTCCATTCCGTGGAACGACATCCCACCAAGACTAGTGTAGTCCTTACAGAGCTTGGCAAAATCGGCCCTAGGCGCCTGCACCGCTGCACCACCACCATTTGCAGCATTAGGAGCTGCCCTCTGAACATCCCTAAGCATCTCCCTCATGAAGTCAGCGAACATTGTCCTCATATTAGGAGCATTCCCATTATTATCTCCTCTACCAGTACCCCTCGTATATCGGCTCATCATTCAATCTGTAAGGAGAAATGATTAACCATCTCTTCAGTGGTGTTAGTGCAATATGACTCCATCCTTAGATATACTAGTAGTATAATATATATATATATAGCTTTTGAAAACCAAAATATCACAAATACGCGCTCTCATATACGTATACTATCTCTCCTTGGTGTCTTTCCCTAGGTTAACTACGCAACCTAGAGCTCTAATACCAAGTGTGACGACCCGCCCCGCACCAGCTGACATTTCCAATGAAAGTGCGCTATGTCAATGTCCAACTAGCACAGGACAGTCGCCAAAGAAAGGAAAAGAAAAGAATTTTGAGCTAACAAGGAACCTGTAGAATGTTTCACAGCAGATGGGATAAAATATAATAATAACAAAACTTTGACATAAAACAGGTGAGACAGTGCATAAGATGAAAACTAAACCATCATAGCAGCGGAAAATCCAAAATTATAGCTTATGTTCCACATCAGCATTATTACAACTTTTAAAACTGTCTCTCAAGCAAAATAAGAAAGATACACTACTAACGCCCAAAGTAGTGACCAACAGCGACATAGGGAGAATATATACATATATCACACGTGGATGCCTCATGTTCGTCTCCGGTACAGCTACCTGTGCATACCAACTAACCTATCTCTAGTCTGCCCATTCAAGAGCACCCAGAGTATTAAGAAGAGACATAAAACTCTGGGTCAGACAAAAGTCTGGTATGAGCGATAAGCAGCAAAACAGAACAATAACAGGTATATTAACCATACCTGAACCTGGACCTACAACCAAAGAGTTAGCACACAAGATGTACAATACTCTAAGGTGAAACTAACATATTGTGTAAAGGTACGGGGGTGGGGGTGTGCATGTCATAATGATGTCAAACAATCAAGCATAGCAACCATCCTCACATCTCTCACTCAGTGCATAAAGCATACGACATACACTGCTTTGACCATCCAAATCTTTTGTTACGATCACTCTGCCCCATGGAGTCATGAAGGCTCCAATGTATTGATCCATAACCACTATTACTTTTCTATGTCCACTCTACCCTATGGAGTCGTGACAAATTCACTGCACTGGCTCATAGCCTTGCTACGATCACTCTGCCCCATGAAGTCATGACAACTTCACTTCACTGATCCATAGCCAATATCCGTCTCTTTGTGGTGAGTCAAATATATAGACAACGATAACCCCTTTGCACACGTCCTGTAGCAAAGTCCATTTCATGAAGTTAACTCGTTGGTTCCCATCTGGATCCTGAATACAAACTTCTCCTTTGGACTACCTTTGCATCTTGGGCTTTGGTCTCCTCCGGATCGGTCTTCTTTTCCATGCCCTCGGTCCGGTTTGGTTGTATACTCTCCAGGCCTGTTCGTGATACTTGCTCAGGTTCGTGGTCCTCACCTTCCGGGTTGGTTCGTGGTGCTCTGGTGCTCGCCGCTTCATGCATCCATCAGTTCGGGTCAGTGACCCAACAACGGTTCATGGCAACCCGGTTAGTGGCTCCTTCCTTCCTGCATCAGGTCAGTTCGCACGTCGTAGGTCCAAGCATCGTTCGTGGTGCCCTTATCACGAGTGGTTCGGGTAGGAGATGGATATCACGATCGGATCGGTTCAGAGGGGTGCGATCCAATCCGATTTCCTGCAAGTTTCCAGTGACTGTTTTACGCCACACGACAATGTTTTCGACCAATCTAACTATTCTAACCAATCATTAAACATTCCAAACAGACATAGCAACATGTATAATCAACCATAAACACCAAAACAATAATCTAATGTATTAAAATGGATCAAACATGCCCAAAAACCTATGTTTTCCCCATAATCATGATTATTCATAACTAATGATAGGATTAGAAAAACTTATCCAAATTAGCACAAATTTTCATCAGAGCCCTAAAATAATATTTTAGAATTTTACAAAATTTTCCATATTTTTCTGAGCCATAATTTCGCTAATTATCACTAATCACCCCTAATTAGCCGTAATTAGTGAAAAATAATGCAAATCACTCACCTTAACCCCAAATTACTTATAGATCTGAATGTATCTCTAATATAGGTCGAATCTATGTGTGTTCTAGCAGCTGTATCCCAAACTTGATGCTAATTTGCCTTGATTTGATGTAGATTAGGGTAATGCTTGACTAAACGGTGATTAGAAGGTGTTTTTAGGAGTTGGAGGCCATTGTTAGGGTTTCTAATAGGTAAATGGTGGCAAGAAAACTGAAGTAGATTGAAAACCTAACTTATTTCAGCCTCCCCACAATCCTAATCCCGAAATGGGTTATGGGCCCATTTGCTAATTACCATAATCAGTCCACCTAAGTAGTTTTTCACCTTCTAAACTTTGTTTCAGCCATATCTCCTAAACGGTTAGTCCGTTTGGCTAATATGACCACTCTACGGAATTGTAAACCATCTATGAGTCCAATGGAAGTAGTTTCAGGTAAAAATTCCTTACTAATCAAAAGTTATGGCCGAAACAAGATCAGCTAGGGGTAAAACGGTTATTTAAAAATTGGCAAAAATTGGGAACACGGGAAATGACCCCAGTAGTCGTTCCCCAACTATTCGACCTTGTAAGAAAATAAAATAAATATTCTGTGATCCCCGATGCGTAGAATGCGAGTTGTTACACTCTCCCCGCCTCAAGAAATTTCACCCCGAAATTCCTTAACCAAAACATACAAAGGTGTTCTGCATGCCTATCAGTCATTCACAACAATCTAACATACACAACAAGCCTACCATAGCATGCGGGTTATTAACAAGGGAAGAAACCATCACTATTAAAATCTTACCAGGCAAAGAGTTCTGGATGCGATTCTCTTATGCTCTCCTCTGTTTCCCAAGTACAGTCACTCTCATTCTCGCCCCACTGAACTTTTATCAGTTTCACCGCCCACCTTCGAAGTTGCTTTGTATCGTACTCGACAATACGAATTGGCTTGCGGTTCCCAACCACTTCAGGTTCTACTTCGGTATCATCCAACTGATCGGGTGAAATAGCCACATCGGGGTCGTACACGAACTTCCTTAACTGGGAAACATGAAACACATTATGAACTCCTGCCATCTTGTTTGGCAACTCAACTTTATATTCCAAATTCCCAACTTGCTCGAGAACTGGGAATGGACCATAATCTTAATGTTAACTTGCCTCTCCGGCCAAATCGAATCACGCTCTTTAACGGAGAAATCTTGACAAACACCAAGTCGCCAACAGTGAATTTTAAATCTCTTCTCCTCTTATCAGCATAACTCTTCTGCCTATCTTGGGCAGCCTTCATTCGTTTACGGATAATCTTGATCTTATCTGAGATTTCTCTTATTACATCTGGCCCAAGCACAAACTTCTCACCGATTTCTAACCAATATGATGGTGAGTTGCACGGTTTCTGTACAAAGCTTCAAATGGAGTCGTACCAATACTGGATTGATAACTGTTACTATATGCGAACTCCAATAGATATAAATGGTCATACCATAATCCACCAAAATCCAATATACGAGATCTCAAGAGATCATCTAATATTCGATTCACTCTCTTTGTTTGACCGTCGGTTTGAGGATGATACGCGGTACTGAGATGTAATTGTGATCCTAAGCCTCTTGTAAGCCGTTCCAAAATCCACTAGTAAACAACGGATCTCGGTCGCTCACGATGCCTTTGGGTATTCCATGAAATCTCACTACCCACTTCATATACAGTTCTGCTAACTTAGCTGCTGTTCTATTCGACTTGACGGGTATAAACCTTGCACTCTTGGTTAATCAGTCTGCAATCACCCAATTACTATCATGGCCCAATCTTGTCCTTGGTAACCCATCAATGAAATCCATTAAGACTTGTTCCCATTTCCCTTCTGGAATTTCTAATGGTTGCAACAAGCGACTATGTTTCTTTTGCTCAGCTTTAACTAGGTGGCATTTCATGCATTTGGATATAAACTTCCCAACGTCACTTTTCATCCCTCCCTAGTAGTAGGTCTGCTTCATGTATCGATACATTTGTTACCACCGAGGTGTATAGTCAGTTTTGAGTGATGACATTCTCTAAACACTTCATCTCTTAATCCATTGACATTGGGTACAACAAGTCTCCCATTATTTCTTAGTCATCCATCATGATCAAGCCCATACTTTTTCGTACCCTCGTCGATACCCATCTCTAACTAGGAGATGATTTCCAATAAGTTAGGATCGTCCCTCTGACTGGGACCAATTCGCTCAATCAAAGTGGGTCTGATCGTCAAACTTGCTGCATCTCTGGATCCAACTCGCACTTTGGTCTGAAATCGTAACCTACAATATACTCCATTTGCTTCCATTCAAGAAACATAGCCCCTAAACTGGCATGCATTCTACTCGATGCATCAGCTAACACATTGCCTTTTCCAGGTGTGTATGCGATATCGAAATCATAGGAAGCCAAGAATTCTAACCATCTTTGCTGTCGAGGATTTAAATCCTTTTGAGAGAAAAGATACTTTAACGATTTATGATCAGTAAACAACTCAAATCTTTCTCCCAAGAGATAATATCTCCACATCTTCAACACGAATACGATCGCTGCAAATTCTAAATCATGGGTAGGATATCTTTTCTCATGCGGTTTCAGTTGCCGTCTAGCATAAGCTACAACCTTACCTCCTTGCTCAATACATCGCCTAGTCCGGTACCACATGCATCTGTATATACTGTCATCTCTACATTCCCCTTAGGAATGAATAACACTGGTGCACATGTCAACTTTTCCCTTAGACTGTTGAATGCATTCTCACACTTTTCGTCCCAGACGAAAGCATGATTCTTCTTGGTCAACTGAGTCAATGGTGCTGCTATCTTGGAGAAGTCTTGGATAAACTTACGATAATATCCAGCTAATCCCAAGAAGCTTCTTACGTCTGTTGAATTCTTGGGCGTAGACCAATCTTGTATAGTAGCCACCTTCGCAGGATCAACGGCAATACCATTCTCTGAAACAACATGGCCCAAGAATCTCACTTCCCTCCTCCCGAAGTGACACTTAGAAAACTTTGCTTTCAATTGGTGTTTTCTCAACACCTCCATAACCATCCTCAAATGTTCCTTGTGTTCTTCCTCTGTTCTCGAATAAACAAGTATATCATCCACGAACACAAGAACAAACTTATTTAATTGATCCCTGAATACCCTATTCATAAGATCCACAAAATATGCTGGTGCATTGGTCAACCTGAATGGCATGACCAACCACTCATAAAATCCGGACGACATTCGAAATGTTGTTTTTGGAACACTCTCAGCTGCTACTTGGAGCTGATGAAATCCTGTCGCGAGGTCCGATTAGGAGAACACTCTTGATCCCTCCTGTTGATCAAACAAATCATCTATCCGCGGCAGAGGATACTTATTCTTCCTACTCACTTTATTCAACTTGCGATAGTTCACACATAAACGGCGGGAACCATCTGCCTTGGTAGCAAATACAACCGGTGCTCCCCACTCGGAGACACTTCTTCTGATAAATCCCTTCTTCAAAAGATAGCTCACTTGCACCTCGAGCTCTCTTTGCTCCTTTGGAGCCATACGACGAAGTGGCATCACTTTAGGTCTGGCATCTTTCACTAAATCAATACAAAACTGAATATCTCAGTGTGGTGGAAGTCCGATCACTTCCTCGAAGACATCTAGTTATTGGCCAACAACGGGAATTCCTGCTAACTCGTCCTGCGGGATGTCGAGGGAATTTAGAAAACTAGTCATCACCTCATCACTAGGTAGGCCACCAAACACTACCCTCCGCCCATCATCCGCCCTAATAGTCACTGAAAATCCCTCACAGTCTACCACCACCACCCCATATCTTTGGAGCCAATCGACTGCCGAAATAATGCCAAACCCAGTAAAGCCCAATACAAAGCAATCACAAGAAAACATACATCCATGACTTGATAAAACCAAATTTTGACAAATCATACTAAGACTAGTCGAACCACCAATCGGGTTCATCACCACTAAAGGTCTATCGACTATCTCGGGTTCCAATCCCAACCTATACACCAAGTCACTAGATATGAAGGTATGGGAAGCTCCGGTATCAAACAATACTTGAACGTGAACATCATAAACAGAAAGCATACCTTGAATGACGACATTCTTTCCTTTCTCTGTCGCAGTTGGGTCATTCGACGAAGAAAGAACAACATTAACAGCATATGCTTTCACAATCTGCTTCTCTTTAGGGGGTTGCAGACATTTATCCTTGTGATGTCCCACTTGGCCGTTGTTGAAGCACTTCCTGTCCGCTGGCTTTGCTCGACATTCTTTGGGATAGTGACCCTTCTTGCCACAGATAAAGCACTCAACATCTTTCTTACTCTTTTTCTGACCATCCTTTGCTTGGTTCTGCTTTCTCTTATTCTGAGAATTAATCTTGCCTCTACCGCTTGCTTGCAGCTTTGGCCCCTCTGCAGATGCAACAGTGACTTCAGTTTTGGGCTTAGGATAAAGGCTCTCTGACCTCAATGCTTTCCCAACAATCGATTCAAAAGTCTCATCAATATGGTTTATAAGCCTTTCCCCAAAGTACTGATCTAAGCCTATTATGAACTTCTCATTCTTCTTTTCGGGAGTGTCAATAGGGATACTCCATACTTTGATAAAGTATCGAATTCAGCAATATATTCCGAGGCTACCCTACCATTCTGTTTAAGCTCCAAGAACTTCCTAAATAATTCAGATTTCTGAGCAGCTGGGATAAACTTATCACTGAATCGGGTTTTGAACTGCTCCCAAGTAACTTGATCCTCAGAGGTAGCTGCCTTAATTGCATTCCACCAATTTATAGCCCGTCCTTGCAGCTGATGGGATGCTAGCTTCCTCTTCATTGCATCATCGATCCCTTAGTCCTTGAAGATGCGCTAACAACTATCGAGCCAGTCCTGAACTTCTGTAGCCGATTCCGTTCCATGGAATGGCTTCCTACCAAGACTAGTGTAGTCCTCACAGAGCTTGGCGAAATCGGCCCTAGGCGCCTGCACCGCTGCACCACCACCATTTGCAGCATTAGGAGCTGCCCTTTGAATATCCCTAAGCATCTCTCTCATGAAGTCAGTGAACATCGTCCTCATATCAGGAGCATTCCTATTATTAGCTCCTCTACCAGTACCCCTCGTATGTCGGCTCATCATTCAATCTGTAAGGAGAAACGATTAACCATCTCTTCAATGGTGCCAGTGCAGTACGACTCCATCCTTAGATATACTAGTACTATATATATATCTTTTGAAAACCAAAATATCACAAATATGCGCTCTCATATACGTATACTATCTCTCCCTAGTGTCTTTCCCTAGGTTAACTACGCAACCCAGAGCCCTAATACCAAGTGTGACGGCCCGCCCCACCCCAAAACCAACATTTCCAATGAAAGTGCGCTGTGTCAATGTCCACCTAGCACGGGACGATCGCCAAAGAACAGAAAAGAAAGGAATTTTGAGCTAACAAGTAACCTGTAGAATGTATCATAGCACATGGGATAAAATATAATAATAACAAAACTTTGACATAAAACAGGTGAGACAGTGCATAAGATGAAAACTAAACCATCATAGCAACGGGAAATCTAAAATTACAACTTATGTTCCGCATCATCATTGTTACAACTTTTAAAACTGTCTCTCAAGCAAAACCATAAAGGTACACTACTAATGCCCAAAGCAGTGACCAACAGCGACACAGGGAGAATATATACATATCATACGTGGAAGCCTCCTGCTCGTCTCCGGTACAGCTACCCGTGCATACCACCTAACCTATCTCTAGCCTGCCCGTTTAAGAGCACTCAGAGTAATAAGGAGAGACATAAAACTTTGGGTCAGACAAAAGTCTGGTATAAGTGATAAGCAGCAAAACAGAACAATAACAGGTATACTAAACCATACCTGAACCTGGACCTACAACCAAAGAGTTAGCGCACAAGATGTACAATACTCTAAGGTGACACTAACATATTGTGTAAAGGTACACGAAGGGGGGGTGTGCATGTCATAATGATGTCAAACAATCAAGCATAGCAGCCATCCTCACATCTCTCACTCAATACGTAAAGCATATGATATCCACTGCTTTGACCACCCAAATCCTTTGTTACGATCACTCTGCCCCATGGAGTCATGAAGGCTCCACTGCACTGATCCGTAACCACTAATACTTTGTTATGTCCACTTTGCCCCCATGGAGTCATGACAACTTCACTGCACTGGCTCATAGCCTTGCAACGATCACTCTGCCCCATAAAGTCATGACAACTTCACTGCGCTGATCCATAGACAATATCCGTCTCTCTGTGGTGAGTCAAAGCTATAGATATTGATAACCCCATTGCACATGTCCTGTAGCAAAGTCCAATTCATGAAGTTAACTTGTTGGTTCCCATCTGGATCCTGAGTACAAACTTCTCCTTTGGACTACCTTTGCATCTCGGGCTTTGGTCTCCTCCGGATCGGTCTTCTTTTCCATGCCCTTAGTCCGGTTCAGTTGTATACTCTCCAGGCCTGTTCGTGGTACATGCTCCGGTTCGTGGTCCTCACCTTCCGGGTCGGTTCGCGGTGCTCTGGTACTCGCTGCTTCCAGCGCCCATAGGTTCGGTCGTTGACCCAACAACGGTTCATGGCAACCCAGTTTGTGGCACTTCCTTCCTGCATCGGGTCGGTTCGCACGTCGTAGGACCAAGCATCGGTTCGTGGTGTCCTTGTCACGAGCGGTTCGGTTCGGAGATGGATATCACATCGGGTCTATTCAGATGGGTGGGATCCGATCCAGTTTCCTGCACAGCTTCCTGCAACTTTCCACCAATTGTTTTATGCAACACGACGGCGTTTTCGACCAATCTAACTGTTCTAAACAATCATAAAACATTCCAAACAGTCATAGCAACATGTATAATCACCCATAAACACCAAAACAACAATTTAATGTGTTAAAATGGATCAAACATGCCCAAAAACCCATGTTTTCCCCTTAATCATGTTTAATCATAACTAATGATAGGATTCGCAAAACTTATCTAAATTAGCCCAAATTTTTATCAGAGCCATAAAATAATATTTTAGAATTTTACAAATTTTTCCAGATTTGTCTGAGCCATAATTTCGCTAATTATCATAATAACCCCTAATTAGCCGTAATTAGTGAAAAATAACGCAAATCACTCACCTTAACCCCAAATTACTTATAGATCTGAAAGTATCTCTGATATAGGTCAAATCTTTGTGTGTTCCAGCAGCTTTATCCCAAACTTGAAGCTAATTTTCCTTGATTTGATGTAGATTATGCTAGTGCTTGACTAAACGGTGATTAGAAGGTGTTTTTAGGAGTTGGAGGCCACTGTTAGGGTTTCTAAGCGGTAAATGGCGGCTAGAAAATTGAAGTAGAATGAAAACCTAACTCATGTCAGCCTCCCCATAACCCAAATCCCGAAATGGGTTATAGGCCCATTTGCTAATTACCCTAATCAGCTCACTTAAGCAGTTTTTCACCTTCTAAACCTTGTTTCAGCCATATCTCCCAAACGGTGAGTACGTTTGGCTAATGTGACTACTCTATGGAATTCTAAACCATCACCTGAGTCCAATGGAAGTGGTTTTAGGTCAAAACTCCTTACCAATCAAAAGTTATGGTCGAAACAAGATCAGCTAGGGGCAAAATGGTCATTTAAAAATGGCAAAAATAGAGAACATGGGAAATGACCCAAGTAGTCGTTCCCCAAAGTTACACGACTATACGACCTTGTAAGAAAATAAATATTCTATGATCCCCCGATGCGTAGAATGCGGATCGTTACACTCCCCCCTTAAGAAATTTCGCCCCCAAAATTCCTTACCAAAACAAACATAGGTGTTCTGCATGCCTATCAGTCATTCACAACAATCAAACATACACAACAAGCCTACCCTAGCATGCAGTTTATTAACAAGGGAAGAAACTATCACTATTAAAATCTTACCAGGTAAAGAGTTCTGCATGCGATTCCCTTATGCTCTTCTCTGTTTCACAAGTATAGTCACTCTCATTCTCGCCCCACTGAACTTTGACCAGTTTAACCGCCCTCCTTCAAAGTTGCTTCGTATCGTACTCGATAGTATGAATTGGCTAACGGTTCCCAACCGCCTCAGGTTCTACTTCGATATCATCCAACTGATCAGGTGAAATAGCCACATCGGGGTTGTGCACAAACTTCCTTAACTAGGAAACATGAAACACATTATGAACTCCTGCCATCTTGACTGGGAACTCAACTTTATATGCCAAATTCCCAACTTGCTCGAGAACTGGGAATGGACCGACAAATTTTGGTGTTAACTTGCCTCTCCTGTCAAATCGAATCACGCTCTTTAATGGAGAAATCTTGACAAACACCAAGTCACCAATGGAAAATTTTAATTCTCTTCTCCTCTTATCAGCATAACTCTTCTTCCTATCTTGGCAGCCTTCGTTAACTATCGGATAATCTTGATCTTATCTGAGGTTTCTCTTATTACATCTGGCCCAAGCACAAAATTCTCACCGATTTCTAACCAACATGATCGTAAGTTGCACGGTCTTCTGTACAAAGCTTCAAATGGAGCCATACCAATACTGGATTGATAACTGTTATTATATGCGAACTCTACTAGATGTAAATGGTCATCCCATGATCCACCAAAATCCAATATACAAACTCTCAAGAGATCTTCTAATATTCGATTCACCCTCTCTGTTTGACCGTCGATTTGAGGATGATACACGGTACTGAAATGTAATTCTGATCCTAAAGCCTCTTGTAAGCTCTACCAAAATCCACTAGTAAACAAAGGATCTCGATCGCTCACAATGCCTTTGGGTATTCCATGAAATCTCACTACCCACTTCATATACAGTTCTGCTAACTTAGTTGTTGTTCTATTCGACTTGACGGGTAGAAACCTTGCACTCTTGGTTAATTGGTCCACAATCACCCAAATACTATTATGGCCTGATCTAGTCCTTGGTAACCCATCAATGAAATCCATTGAGACTTGTTCCCACTTCCATTCGGGAATTTCTAATGGTTGCAACAAACCACTAGGTTTCTTTTGCTCAGCTTTAATTAGCTGGTAGTTTATGCATTTGGATATAAACTTCCCAACGTCTCTTTTGATATCTTCCCATTAGTAGGTCTGCTTCATGTCTCGATACATTTTGTTACCACCGAGGTGTATAGTTAGTTTTGAGTGATGATATTCTCTAAGCACGTCATCTCTTAATCCATTGACATTGGGTACAACCAATCTCCCATTGTTTCTAAGCCATCCATCTTGTTCAAGCCCATACTTGTTCATCCCCTCGTCGATACCCATCTCTAACTTGGAGATGATTTCCAATAGGTTAGGATTGTCCTTCTAACTAGGACCAATTCGCTCAATCAAAGTGGGTCTGATCGTCAAACTTGCTAGCATCTGTGGATCCAACTCGCACTTTGGTCTGAAATCGTACCCTGCAATATACTCCAGTTGCTTCCATTCAAGAAACATAGCCCCTAAACTGGCATGCCATCTACTTAATGCATCAGCTACCGCATTGCATTTTCAGGGTGTATATGCGATATCGAAATCATAGGAAGCCAAGAATTCTAACCATCTTTGCTATCGAAGATTTAAATCCTTCTGAGAGAGAAGATACTTTAACGATTTATGATCAGTAAACAACTTGAATCTTTCTCCCAAGAGATAATATCTCCACATCTTCAATGTGAATACGATCGCTGCCAATTCCAAATCTTGGGTAGGATATCTTTTCTCATGCGGTTTCAGTTGCCGACTAGCATAAGCTACAACCCTACCTCCTTGCATCAATACAACACCCAGTCTGGTACCACATGCATCTGTATATACTGTCATCTCTTCGTTCCCCTTAGGAATGACTAACACTAGTGCACATGTCAACTTTTCCTTTAGACTCTTGAATGCATTCTCGCACTTTTTGTCCCAGGCAAAAGCTTGATTCTTCATGGTCAACTAAGTCAATGGTGCTGCTATCTTGGAGAAGTCTTGGATAAACTTACGATAATATCCAGTTAATCCCAAGAAACTTCTTATGTCTGTTGCATTCTGAGGCGTAGACCAATCTTATACCGCAGCCACCTTCGCAGGATCCACGGCAATACCATTCTCTGAAATAACATGGCCCAAGAATCTCACTTCCCTCCTCCACAAGTGACACTTAGAAAACTTTGCTTTCAATTGGTGTTTTCTCATGTTTCACATACATAATATATAATCAAAAACCGTAGGCGCTTATTGGTTAATGAATTCCAACTAGAAAGGTATGGGACCACCTTCCGACAATGGGGCAACCAAGGCTAAACATGACCAGTCACTCATTTCGCTTGAGTGTACCGAATATATTATCACCAACGGTTGGGATCAACAACCATTTCCCGGAAGAGACAACATTGAAATAGATTATAAAAGTAAATGAAACTCTAGATCAGGTGATAATACACCGTAATTGGCAGCTAACCACTTAGCCATGTGACCTACCCGATTTTATACCAGTTCCTGGTTGTGAGGCTAGAGGCCATAACGTATAGATCACACCTTTAATTACTTTGAATGCCACATCGTCATACCCGTCAAATCGCAAATTGATTTCCCCAAAAATACCATGGGTACACAGCCAAGAGAAACGAATTCCTCCGCCACCAAACATAAATACGTTTGAAGAGATCAACTTACGCGATCTATTAAATATACTCTGTCAGACTTTCTTCCATACAGGTCGTCCTGGGACAGGAAAAACCGAAGGCATTATCCTGTAAATCCATCTTAGGCAATTTCTACCTTGTTTTTGCCAGAATGGCCCTTGCATAATCTCCATCTTCAATTTTCTTCATCATATTTGATTCGCAACGCTAATGCCCATACAGAGTGGTTTTCAGATAATATATCTGATACCGGTCTCTCCGTATTGACAGCAGAAATGGTCAAAATCTTTAATAGTTGGTGATTTAACTATCAAAGGAAAACATGTTTACAAACAACGGTCGTATTCCCAAATGTAAATCTTACCGATCAATCATCATTTCATTTCCCAATTTCCCATTTATCATTTCCAAATATTCATAAATTCCTTATTTTCTAAAATTAGAAAATACACGTTATTAACTTTGGAAAATGTTTCCGTTTCTGATTCATGCATCAATATCTTCCCACCACTATCAATCTCTAACTGTAAACTAGTAAGAGAACAATTTCCCAAGCATAAACCCCGAAGGCCGAAACCAACATCAGATCGATACCCAGAAAGCCATTCAACTCAACTAATTTCCAGTCAGTTTCTAATTTCAGTAATTCCATTTAAATTCTTAATTCAAACCCCAAATTCTTTACAATATTTTATTTGCAAAATATTTACTTAAATCCTTTATTCACATTAAATGTGAATCATATTTCTTCTTTGCAATCAAAACAGTTTGATTTCATATTTAAAACAATATCCCTAATCTAGTTTCTATCTATACTTCTGATTATAGAATTATTCATATAAAATATCATTTTATTCTTATAACACTTATAATCCCATTTATAATCACCTTTATAAATGCTGCTCAAATTCCAATTAAAATATCGGTGTTAAAACCGATTCCTACTTCTCTATATAAATTCAGTCTTATATATTCCTTTTGTCAAATGATAAATATTTTATTTAATTTATAAAACATTATTTATAAATTAATCTTCTCAATCTATTTGTTAAAACCGATTTCTATTTAATATCCGCTTTATCTTCTCAAAATTCTTTTATATCTCGTCAAATATTCCTTTTATAATTCTATTTACTTTCTAAATAAATATTCCTTTTATACTTATATTTATTTTCTAAATAAATATTCCTTTTATAAAATTATTTGATTTTATAAATATTCCTTTTATAAAATTCTTTGATTTTATAAATACATTATTTTCAATTTACACTTTAAAAATTCCCTTTTCACATTTCGGCGTTTCTTATGGTATTTAAAATACCAAATAACCATGATCAACATCATCTACATACCCATAATCAATCACAGATTATATGTCACATCATATATCACAATATATGAAAAAAAAACAGTATTATAAATATTGAGGAATCCAGTTGGATCCCTCCAACCTATTTCCATGGATCAAAGATGTTAAACAATATAAATAACATAGATTTCATTTCAATATGAAATATTCTGATAAACAGAATCAATATTTGATTAACGATTTATATATATCTTTATCTATAATTTCAATCAATAAATCAGCAATTCAACCAAACAATCAATACACAACAATCAATGATCATTTATCAGTACTAGATTATATTTATAAAAATATAAAATATATAGAGCTAGTGAGATTTACTCACATTGGACGATCATCGTTAAATAACGATAATTGTCGTTGGTTTAGATCAGACAATTTATTTCACTATAAGTTATAACGGGCTCTAATTCACTCACAGTCAGTTCCATTGTGTAGCCACCGTCCATACGATCCCGAGGATCGTGTTTCGTTAGATTCTTAATCATGCATTTAGCTTATGTCCTTGATTTATAAACCGCTAATTCATCTTCTTCAAACTGCTAGTTCGACAGTACTCCCATGGACATGCTGATTATTCTAAGTCTTCAAACTCTCTCTTCCCATTCTTAATTCTCGCTAATACCCGCAACCCTTCTTCTCTAAAGCTTCTAAACCACTCCAGTATTCAATACCCCATGGTCCATCATTTCAGGCCTCTCTTCTACCTTAACACCCCACTGAGATTTAAACAAAGGACATCATCACTTACTTATCCATAAACAAAACCGACGTCACCATTTTATGGTCGATCAACTATAAATTTCAAAACCAGTGTCACGGTTTTCTTTCCATCCTTGTGATTTAAAAATTTCAGTAAATATAAATTCCTAAACAGCAACACTTCAGTATAACCTTATTCCCACTTCATTCCTCAAGGTCGATTTCCAGGCTTCAGAGAAAATGATGTGCTTCTTTAGCCCATAGCCGACGAAGCTGTACACAACCGGACCACCACTACTTGTTATTATCGATGTGCCCAAACACCAGCTCTCCACTGACGCCTGCCCCTATCGCGACAATGGCCCATCGCAGTTCGCTACAGGAAAGTAATAACAGTAAATAGCATCGAATCCCCTAAAAACTCCTTCATCTGAAATATCACGCCACCAGAATTGCAGCGCCAAGCTCAGTTCCCTTTGAATCCCTCCATCCTTCCGGCAACACAAAGCCCTATCTTTACTGTCCAGACTTCGAACGACAAAAGAAAAGTTCGTGCGTAACCAGAAATAGATCGCACCCTATAATTAGGGCATTGCAATGAGAATCAAGTTATAAGGATTACAAGAATAATAGTTTTGGAATTTAAGGAATTTTGGTTGATTTTCTAGGATTTTTCAAAGTGTAATTTGTTTCCATGATTTGAAGAACCGAGGCGGCCATCCGTTTTGACCAAGGAATAAAAACATCTAGGGTCGAAGGATATCTAGTGTATTTATAGTGTAGGTATAATATTTTTATATTCGTTATTTTATTTATTTTTAATCAACTGTTGTTTGTACATATCGTTTAAAAATTCTTATGATCACATACAATATCGAAATTCGACGAAAATGGACATACAACTATATTTTGACATTATGGACCCAACGAAACTTGCTTCATCGAATTCTGATTCCGTTTGCTCACACAACATATTTTTAAAGTCAAAATATTTACTATTTTCATATTAAAATCCCGTACGGCCACATACTGACTTCAAAAATTACGAAAATTGAAATCTAACAATAATTTAATATTCCGAATCCAACAAAATTAGTTTCGTCGAAAATGGAGGTCGTTTATAAAAATGGCTATTTTTAAAGCTCTAAATAAACACACTTAATATTAATAAATTTAAAAATAATTAAATTTAATATTAATAAATAAATTTTATCGTATATATTCATATAGAATGTATACAGCTCCAAAATATTCCTGTTTGAATTTATAACTCGATATTTCAAATCCAGATTAGATCAATATTCAATTTATGTTGAAAATCCTTTTATAATATAATTAAATCATTATATATTATAAAGGAATTCCATAGCGAATTTTCGAAAATTTGATTTGGACATAAATCAAAATCTACATGACGAAATCTCGATTTTTCTCTTCCATTAGAAAAATATCGTTCAATACATCAGAATGTTTATTGTTTCACAGAAATCCAACTTAAAACGGATTTCGTATATTCGTTTAAAGTTTGAATCGCCAAATTACAAACTACCGTGTCATTTCGAGCTCAATTATAATTATGATATAAATTATATATTCAACTGACATATATAAATAAGTTCGTTAATATAATTCAATTCTAAACGGAATTATATGTTTTAAATTGTCCAATCCACACAATATTGTGAATTCTGTTATTTTCGATTATTTCGGAAATAAATATATCATTCTATTATTTTATTAATTAAATATTCAATATTATTTAATTAAATAACCATTTGAATCTCTAAATCACTTTTTAAATAATTAAATTAATTAATTATTATATCGTAAAAATACGGGACATTACATTAAATTAACTCAAAATCAAGTTAAATGTAAAATCAATTTTTTTTTAAATTTTATCAAACCATATAATGTAATTAGTTGAAAATCACTAACATTTAAGTTCTCACTTCCAAAATCAATCTAAAACAAAATCAAAATAGACTAAGTTTCAAAATTATAAATGAATATCAAATTCTTAATTACTAAATCCAAATAAATTTTATATTTTAAACATTAAAAATATTAGTTCATTACAATCTGCCCCTCCCCCCTTAATGCTTTTCATCCTCAAAAATGAGAGATCGTTAAAATCCTACAGATATAAACAAATTTTTTACCAATCCCAATTTAATTTTTAAAACAAAATAAGAAATATAAATTAAAATTTGTAAAACAAAGCATGGTACCATTTCTTCGACTTAAATCCTGATTTTACTTCCAAATCATTCGAAATGGTACATTTTCTTTTCATATGGAATCATACTTTCTTCGGGATTTTTAAACTAAAAATCATTCCGGAAATTTTATATGATTTACGCTAAAATGACATAAAACATTTATGTCCTAAATCGAGAGGTTTCTCCCAATGACAAGGCCACTAGGCACGTCCTATGCATGTATCGATATAACGCTAAGTATCTCCCGGCTAACATCCCAACTCGGACACCGAATACAGAGCGCAAAGTATATATCCTGGTTTTCATCCAGACATCAGACACCGTATATACATTATTCACAAACACAAGCTAGTATCTCTCGGTTAACATCCGGACTCGGAAACCGAATGCAGGGCACGAAGTATATACCTTTCTTTAGTCACGGGTTACTCAAATCTCAGTAACAAATCATTTCATTTTATATCCCAAAGTTATAGATCATTTTGAAATATTAATTTCCAAATCAACTATTACTTTGTTTTTCAAACATTTCAAAATCTCGGGATTCAAATCATCGAACTTTCTATATATATAAATCACTTTATAAACCATTTCAATTTTTAGGTCGCATAGAATTTTCATAAATTTCAAATTATTAATACGACTTGCCCTCGGATTGATCGATGTAAGAAAAAAGAATATATGGATAAGATTTAGACGTTTTTAGAAATTCAGGCACGAATATATTGAAGGATAAGCGAAAGGTGACGGCAGGTCAAGGGAAAACTGAGCGCATTAACAAGCGAAGGGACAATACTGTATCTTCAAAATATTCGTTTCTATTAAATTATATTCAAATTATTCTTTATTACAACTTATTAGAACAAAAATAATTTATGGAGTTTTAGGGCTTGAAAATTTTCTAACGTTCAGATTTATGCAAAATTTCGGTAGCACCTCCCCCGCACAGTTCGATCAGGAAAAATTTCTCGTACACAAAACAACAAAACACAAAATATACATCTCATCTATGCGATGAGGCATCCCTAAACAGGGGAAACAACAACAAAAAAACCCAAGTATGCTATTAAATTGATATGTGTACCTTATATTAGCGTTTATAAGCATGTTTGCTTAAATTTTAAACATTTAGCACAAACGCAATCTCTCATGCAAAGCGCACGCCACGACTTCCTACTAAAACACTTAACAAGTAATGAGAATCATGTATATAACAAAACTTAATATATAAAGCATAAGCAAGCATGGTATGTATATTTCGGTATACATGAAATAAAATTTTATTTACAGAACCAACGTTTCCATTTAAATACAAACTCATTTCATTTTTATAAAGATCCACATTAACATCATTCATTCCAATTACACTCACTTTATTATTTCTACCATTATTATTCCATACACTTGTCATCATATTAAATTCACTTGCAATCAATATGCTGTCATACAAATCATTTACATGTTGATACATTCTTACTAAATTCACTTACCATCATGTACATAGCCTAATAATTTTTTTTCCATTTCAACCCATTTTCATTTCATTTAAAGAGTTATCATCCTTCATTTTCTTAGTCGGTTAATGGATTCACATTGGTCGAATTCAAATCTTTTTACATTGAATTATTAACATCCATTTACACTTAGATTCAATTTATTCTCGTTGGATTGATCTCATTCAAATCCATTTATGTTGGTTTCAATCCATAACTCATGTTTTCTATTTAACGCTGAATTTGTTAATGGATTGTTTTTTTTCATGTTCTTTCAGTTATATAAATTTTACAATACTCACTTGCTATTAAATTTATTTATTAACCTTCGAAAATTTATTTGAATGTGACAACTCTTCTTTTATTAAAACATAAATTCGGTTATAACAAAACATAAATTTAAACTTGCAATTCTCATTTTCGAAATTTAGGAAAAAGGTATTTTGTTACATATTTCAAAGCTGTGCACTTGCAAATCCTCCAAAACCCTCTTTTTTAGTTTATTTGTTGAAGTTATATAAGATTAAATTTTTAATTATTGATTTCTTACTTAAAGTCCGAAAATATTTGATAACTCGAAGTTTAACAAGTTTGTTTTTGTTCTTATAGAAATTTAAGAAAGCGTGGATCCAACGCATGATTAAAAATCTCCAAGTACTAAATGTATACTTGTTTCAACTTTCAGTGAAAATACTTTAAAACTTTTTAGTAAAACAGTTATGGAAAGTAATTCACTTCCGCCATGGGTCGCAGACACACGGCAGTTACGCTACTATCCAATTAGAATCGCTTGTGCCCGTGGTTATCACACCCCTCGAATTTTGCTATGGTTGTTTGCCATAGATCGCAGTTACACGGCGGTTACATTGCTATCCCAGTGGAATCGCTTGTAACTGTAGGCATCACGCCCCTCGAATTTCGCTAAAAAATCTAACATAATATATAATACATGTCCCCATCGCACGGGCACTGATTTCGTTGGAGGTTCCAAAAATAGGAGCTCCAACGCAGCTGCGGTTTCCAATGGACACTCCCACGGAGCTCCAACACCTTTGTGACTTTCAAATGGACACTCCCAAGGAGTTCCAGCGCCTTCGCAACTTTCAATGGAAGGTATTCCTTATATCTTTGGTTTTGAAAACATACGTATAACGACCCGAACTTCCCCATAAAGGAAAGCCCAGATTGAGTTGAGAACACGACAAATCGGAACATAAACAGAAGAACACTTCATTGCTTATTACAACAATTTACATTAGAGTACAAGAATATACGGAGTATGAATAAATATAATACATCAGAAAAATATCAGAGATTTTAAATTACAATGCAGCAGAAAAATAATACATAACAGAACTGAAACAAATACATGTATACAGAGCTTTCCGAATATATCTCCAGTTGTAAATTAGGATCCTATAAGAATAAATCTGCAAACCTAAAACTACTAGCTGCCCGTGTGGAAATTAGGGGCTCCCAGATTTTAGGTTAAAACAATAAACTCCAGGTCAGTCATGTGACTGGTTTGAGAACTAAAACAGTTATTAAATCTTTACTTTAAAATAAAGTAAATCAATGGACTACGCCGTATAACACGGAACGGGTTTCCTCCCAAGAATAGAAGTACATATAACAAAACAGCGCTATGCTTTTTGAAAAAATGGAGCTATTATAAGACCCAGGTCCCATCGCACAATGCAATGCAATGCAAGCTGGAGGATAAGGTTTTCCCTTATAACAGCCAAACATGCTTGGTACGCTTAGAACAAATCATTTGATACTATTATAAGTGCACAGTGTATAAAACAACTTCAAATATAAATGTATCAATCCTAGACGGCATGGGTACCATCTATCATGTCGCCAATACTAGGCTCTACAATCAGAACCGAAATGTCACGTATTGGAAGTTGGATTTCTGTCTGTGAACTAAGGCAAGGGATCGTCCTTATTGCTTCAAGACAATCTAGCCTACCATGTCTCAGGAACAGCCGCAACCGCACCTTAAATCGTTAGGGCCGGTCCACATGAAGTGGATTAAAATGCCTGAATCATGCGTTTCCCCGCCCTATGGGGCGTAAACTGGTCAGTATGTCAACCAAACCATCATCGGCCCTGTAGTGACTGATAAAACCGAGGCGCCTTGCTTTCCATCATCCACATAAGTAAAGCGTCCGAGCTTGCAAAACCCTGGCACCACTCCTAGCTAGAAAGAAACACATGTCCTCTCGGATGTCCTCTTCCATTTCTAGTTCACAACGGGGTGTGAGGCTCGCGAATTAACACTATACACAAAGCTATGCTATATTAAAGTCGTGCTTTGATCATCAACCGAAAGACTCTTCTTTTCAACAGAATCCTTGATCATTTGCATCTCATGCCATACAGGCAATTCACGCTATTCAACCGATGTCTATCAATCACACAGAATGAAATCTGATGTCAGACACACATCCATTTACAAGTTCATTCTGGGTCTGAACGAAACTGGAGGCACTTTATTCCTCGTCCCATATGCCCAATACAGGAGAGAGGTCCTCACATATCTGGTCGTTCTCTAAGTACGTCTGGTCGATCACCACTTATTACCTCATCTTGGGTGTACAGCCCAATCAAGACATCAGTAATCATCCAAATGATGTGAAGACCTCCGGTCTTCAACCACCGTCTTCACCGTCGACTTATAGTCGAATCAGTTATTCAGAATGGGTATAAACCCGGCCTTTCCAAATAACTCGCGTATATAATAAACAAGTGCTACAAAAGCACAACATACGCCTCATTCCAACTCTGAATATTCTTTTATTCAAATATTCATATCATTTGGGAAAGGTTCCCATTGTTTTTATCAAAGATAAATTCTTTAAATTTATTCTTTAGTCTTCCTTTGGATACCAATTCAAACCAAGTTAAGGTTTATCCAAACTAGTCAGGATTAGCGAACCTTACCAAATTAATTATGTATTATATTTCCCAATCCCAACCTATTCATCCCATGAAGCAAAACTAGTAATACTTCATTCTCGATTGTTTCTTGAATTTGATAATTTAATTTATCAAATTCACCTTTTTCAATCTAATTAAAGATTCATTAAAACTCTAATTCAGTTTTTATCTCCAAAAATCATTGCTTGATGATTATTCAAAGTTAAGAAATTAATCTTATCTTTAACTAGGTTAAAGAACTAATGTCAATTAAAACACAGCTCACGATAAACCCAAAATGGCATTCCATTAACAATGGAGTCTTCACGGAAAACAAATCAGTATATAATTGATATAAACTTCCAATCCAACTGATAATATAAATGGAATAATGGCAAAGCCTCTTAAATTCCATAAATAGTAACAGTCTTCCTCCACAGAAGTTCACTTGGATTATTACCAAATCGAATTCCATTCCATTCAATTTATTTTACTAAATTGGAAAAGTCTTCTTTGGAAAATTCCCCTAAATACTAAATTAAAAGATTTATAAATTCCAAATCATATTTAACTGTTAATCAGGTTAAAGAACAAATGTCATTAAAAACACAGTTCACAATAAACCCAATTCACATTCCATATTTATTCCAGTTACTAAATATAACTGGAAACTCCAATAATCTTAATTAAGATTTATTATTTTCACACGGGGTTTAAGAACAGTGTTAATGAAGACACCGCAAAATCCAATTTTATATTAAATACAAGTCTGTGAAAAGAAAATATATTGGCTTATATTCAATATCAAATTCTGAAACCAACAAATATCGTATTGGAAATAAAGATAGAAATATATCTTCCAAATTTCCGAAACAATATCCATATAATCACGAAATCCAATATTGAAATATTCCGAACATGATTTCCATTCAAATCCATTCCAATTCATATATTGGAAATTTTGGTTATTCTTAAAACCATTTCAAATCCAATTTATTTATTTAAAAATACTGGATTATAATTCTAGTTCATAACTAGTTCATTTCGATAAAAATATATTTTTATCTTTTCAAATATGGAATTTTTCATCCCAATTCTTTCCAAATCATTTATTATGATTTTACACAAATTATTAATATTTTTAATAATTTTATTAAGGCACTTTCAGTTGATTTCCATAAATGGTCATTGAACTGCACTTATAACGACCTTTTCCAAATTTGATTTGGACATAAATCCAAATCCAACTGTTAGATTTCAAATATCTTATATTCGTTGGAAATCTCTTTTCGATACGAACCCAAGGTTCCGGTTTTAGGAGAATCCGATGGTCGGATTTCCCGTAATGTTAATTCAAAGTCAATGGTCGAAATTCGTGAACTGCCGCGGCGAGGCGCGTTTTATTCATTTAATATATATATATATATATATATATATATATAAATCATCGATTTCCATTTAAAACGTATTTTATAAATCATTTTAAATTAGTTTTACAAACGATTTCAACTACGTTTTTCAATTTTAAATCAAAATTGAATATTCCATATCATTAACATATAAATGATGATATTTTCAAAGCATTAGATTTTGAAATCACTTCCCTTTCAATATTCATTATAAAAATGAATAAAATCGATATAAATATCGTTCGCGTCAAAATGGCGCCTATCTAATCAACACGGCTATAAATATTTCAATATTTTCTTGTCCATCCAAAATCGAACATCAAATTCACATTTTGATCTTTTACCGAATATTAATTTAAAATATACATTATTTTATATTATTCAACACATGAATATTTTTAAGGGTTTAAACATTCAGTGAAAATGATATTTTTATTGTTTAAATATTTTATTCAACACATGAATATCTTTTCAACAGATGAATATTTTTAATCCTCTTTCTGAATATTATTTTAAAATATTCATTATTTTCCAATTTGGAATGAGACCCAATCTATTACCATATAATGATATTTATATGGATTCCATACAACACACATATATAATAACATGATAAACAGTCAACCATCATCCAAAGTGCATCAGACAACTGCATAAGCATTAAATATAAATAATTAATGCTTACAACAGCCTGTCAACCAATCGATCAACATACAACTAAATAATTGGGATTAGTGTACGTCAAATATCATCCCAATATCCGTGTGGGGTTTCAATCAACAAACACTGAATATTATTTGTGCAGTTTGGTGATGTGTAAAATATATCGTCCCAATGCATATCAGTAAAATGGGTGTACATAAACAAATAGTCTGATTTGTAAATAAATATTTATTTTATTCATATACACATTAAAAATTATATTTTTAACTATAGAATATTTGTTTCAACTCATGAATATTTTATTTTCCATTTCACATCACAATCACAATCAATTTCCACAATACAATACATCAAACAAGTCGTCCATGGTCTATGGACGACGATATCAGGAGCTACTAAGCCCCCTCTACATCCTAGTATATATTTAACTAGAAAATAATTAGAGTGAGAAATTCTCACCTTTGGAATCCACTTCGTCGTTCTTTATTTCTGAACGGTTTGGATTTGGATTTTATTCCAATCAATTCCATCGCAATCTATTTCACATGATTTTTATATTAAAAATCACATTTTCATTTCAACTCACATTTTTATTTCAATGCTATAAAAATCACATTTTTATTTTAATGTTATATATGTAGAAAATCATATTTTTATAATGATGTTTATAGTATAAAAATTATATTTTTATGCCGCTATTACATATATGATAATCATATTTTTATTTGTCTTTTCATATAAAAATCTCTTTTTTAATCTTATGTGATTCGTATATAAAAAATCTCTTTTCTAATCACATATATATATATATATATATATATATATATATATATGAAAATCCAATCTTTTTCACGTTAATATATATATATATTCCAATCTTTTTCATGTTAATATATATATAATAATAATCCAATCTTTTTCATGTTAATATATATATATATATATATATAAATCCAATCCTTTCCACTTGCTATTCATGTGTATTTAAAACTGAAAATACATTCAAATTGGATACTTACTTTGAATCGAACAAGGGGGCGTCAGGGTGAGGCGATGGAGCTGCTACAGGCGGTAGGGGTCCTACCAGAGGCAACGCGCGATTTGGTGGTGCGTCCAGGCGGTGGAGGCGGTGCGAGTTTGGACGTGGGGTTTTGGGTTTTGAATGGGGGCTAGAGGAGGAGGGATCGGAGTGAGGGGGGAAAAGGGGTGGTGCAGCGGGGTTGCTGGTGGCGCGGGGACGTCGGAGATGGTGGTCGTGAAGGAGCAGCAGGCCAGGCGACGGGTTTCATAATGTTTGGGGGGATGCGATTTTATCTGATTAGTTTTAGAGAGATGAAGGCGAGGTGTATTTATATACAATATAATTATTATTATTATTATTATTGTTTTCTCCAAAAACGTTGGCTTTCCATTTGAACACCAATCGAGATCCAACGACTATCGCCCTCAGCTGATTACGCCCATTCCGAACACAATGGGATATGTTTCGTAAGCCAGTTCGGCTGTTTCGATGAGTTTTCACTAAATTTAAAATATAAATCAATGTATATTTAATTTGAACGCACATTTTAATTTACCGGGGCCACATACTAACTCCAAAAATTCTATAAAAATAAATCTAGCTATGTTTTGATGACATGGTCCTAACAAAACTAATTTCATCGAATTTGCAGACCGTTTGAAAAGCAGTCATTTTCCAGACGATTAAATTCAAACTGAAATTGCCAAACGCATTTAAATTCGGCACGCTTACATACTAATTCCAAAAATTATGAAAATTGGAATCTAGCAAGAATTTGACATTCCGTATCCATAAAAGTCGTCTCGTCGAAAACAGGGGTCGTTTGCAAAATCGCTATTTTTAAGGGTTATATATTACATAAATTCCATAATGACTATTCTGAATTTTCAATTTGACATAACTTTTTATTCCCGCTATGAAATTTTAAATTTTCAGATCCGTTGGAAAGAAATTTTCAAATAGATTCAAATATTTCTGGTTTCACTAAAATCTGATTTATTTTGAACCTGTACATTCATTTGAAATTTGAAATTGAATTTTCAAACTACCGTGCCATTTTCAATTCCTTTTATAATTAAAATAAATATTTGTATTCCAACTTTGATTTAAATAAATATATACGTTCTAATTCTATTCAAAATAAATTTTTAGTTGGAATTGTTTAAAATAAATCATTTTAAATAATCAAAATTCATTAAAATTGCCAAAATCAATTTGTTAAATTCGTTCTGATTTTCCGGGTTGTTATAATCTCCCTCACTTAAAATCTTTTCATCCCCGAAAAGGAATGGAGCTGAAAGTTGTTTAACTAACCAACTCGAATTTCAGTTTGGCTTTCATTTTTCAACTTTTCAGTTTCTAAGAATTTTCAAATTCTTCAAAAATTTGGCTAACACCCTAAATTTTTGAATTTTTTTGCCATAACCTCCTTTGTACGAGGAGACATTTAAAACCTCAACTAGCCACGCAGGGCCCTCATCATCCAAAAAGAAAAAGAAAAAGCCAAGCGGCTAATCAATTGACTCATAAAATTATCCAAACCTAAGAAATTAATAAACATGTACCTATTTGTCAGGCATACAATTTTATTCCTCTTCTCTAGCCTCCTTGCTATGACCTGTTCAATGTATATACATGTATATGCATGCAATTTCCTAAAAGTTTGCAATTCAGTTCAATATTTGATCGTTTCGGCTAAATTTGTCATACATTCAAATGCTGGTTTTATTAGTTAACTCATAATCATACATCACAACAAGCAATCAATTAGTTGATTAGTTTTACAAACACATTACTTTAATTCATAGCTAAAAATCCAATTTTGTGTGTCAAATCACAAGCAACAAATTCTAGCTAGTTTTGTTTCTCACACCAGTCAATTGGAAATATATAGACGTCCCATTTTCGAAATTCAAACACAAGTGCTGATGATGACATGCCATCATTAGAACTATCTCCGGGCGACTAGAGTGTGATTCTATATCTATCCAGTATATTAAAACTCCGAATATACATTTGCAAGGCGTATATGCAAAATCTTTATATACTCGATTGTCCAAATTCAATACAAAATAAATATTCAAATACGTATAAAATGGTTTAAATCTTCAAAAAAAAAAAATTGTTTTCTTTTTTTATTTCAAAAATAACACTCTTCACACTTGTTCTAGGATACTCCTGATCTTATCTCTAACGAGTCATTCTCATTGGATATTACTAATCCAATCTCTAATGATTTCTTTCATTTGGTTCCAACGTGTCTTGTTCTCGAGCTCTGTAACCAAAGCTCTGATACCAAATATAACGACCCGAACTTCCCGGTAAATGAAAGCCGAATTGAGTTGAGAACACGACAAATCATAACACAAATAGAAGAACATTTCATTGCTTATTACAATAATTTACATCAGAGTACAAGAACATACAGAGTATGAATAAATATTATACATCAAAAAAATATCAGAGATTTTAAATAACAATGCTGCGGAAAAATAATACATAACAGAAATGAAACAAATACACGGATACATAGCTTTTCGAATATATCTACAGTTGTAAACTAGGATCCTGTAAGAATAAATCTGCAAACCCAAAACTACTAGTTGCCCGTTTGGAAAATAGGGGCACCCAGAGTTTGGGTTAAAACAATAAACTCCAGGTCAGTCATGTGAATGGTGTGAGAACTAAAACAGTCATTAAATCTGTACTTTAAAATAAAGTAAATCAAGGGACCATGCCGTATAACACGGAACGGGTTTCCTCCCAGGAACACCAGTGCATATAACAAAACAGCGCAATGCTTTTTGGAAAAATGGAGCTATTATAAGACCCAGGTCTCATCACACAATGCAACGCAAGCCGGAGGATAGGGTTTTTCCTTATAACAACCAAACATGCTTGGTACGCTTAAAACAAATCATTTGATACTATTATAAGTGCATAGTGCATAAAACAACTTCAAATATAAATGTATCAATCCTAGACGACAAGGGTACCATCCATCATGTCGCCAATACTAGGCTCTACAATAAAAACCGAAATGTCACGTATTGGAAGTTGGATTTCCGTCTGTGAACTATGGCAAGGGATCGTCCTTACCGCTTTGAGACAATCTAGCTTGCCATGATTAGGAACAGCCATAACAACACCTTGGATCGTCAGGGCCGACCCACACAAAGTGGATTAAAATGCCTGAACAATGCATTTCCCGCCCCGTGGGGCGTAAACTGGTCAGTATGTCAACCAAACCATCCATCGGCCCCGTCTTGATCGATATAACCGAGGCGCCTCACTTTCCATCATCCACATAAGTAAAACGTCCGGGCTTGCAAAACCCTGACATCACTCCTAGCTAGAAACAAACGCATGTCCTCCCTGATGTCCTCTTCCGTTTCTGGTTCACACCGGGGTGTGAGGCTCGCGAATTAACGCTATACACAAAGCTATGCTATATTAATGCCATGCCTTGATTACTAACCATAAGACCCTGCTTTTCAACAGAAGCCTTGACTTTTTGCATCTCAGCATGACACACAGGCAATTCACGGTATGCAACCGATGTCTATCAATCACATAGAATGAAATCCGATGTCAGGCACACATCCATTTACAAGTTCGTTCTGGGTGTGAACGAAACCGGAGGCATATTATTCCTCGTCCCATATGTCCAATACAGGAGAGAGGTGCTCGTATATCCAGTCGATCTCCAAGTACGTCCGGAGCACCAATTATTACCTCATTTTGGGTGTACAGCCAATCAAGACATCAGTAATCATCCAAACGGTGTGAAGACCTCCGGTCTTCAACCACCGTCTTCATCGTCGACTTATCGTCGAATCAGTTATTCAGAATGGGTATAAACCCGGCCTTTCCGAATAACTCGCCTATATAATAAACAAGTGCTATAAAAACACAACATACGCCTCATTCCAATTCTGAATATTCTTTTATTCAAATATTCATATCATTTGGGAAAGGTTCCCATTAATTTTATCAAAGATAAATTCTATAAATTTATTCTTTAATCCTCCTTTGGATATCAATTCAAACTAAGTTAAGGTTTATCCAAAATAGTCAGAACTAGCGAACCTTACCAAAGTAATTATTTATTATATTTACCAATCCCAACCTATTCATCCCATGAAGCAAAACTGGTAATACTTCATTCTCGATCATTTCTTGAATTTGATAATTTTAGTTATCAGATTCACATTTTTCAATCTAATTAAAGATTCATTAAAACTCTAGTTCAGTTTTAATCTCCAAAAATCATTACTTAATGATTATTCTAAGATAATAAATTAATCTTATCTTTAATTGGGTTAAAGAACTAATGTCTTTTAAAACACAACTCACGATAAACCAAAAATCACATTCCATTAACAATGGAATCTTCACAAAAAAACAGATCAATATATATAATCGATGTAAACTTCCATATCCAACCGATAATATAAATGGAATAACGGCAAAGCCTCTTAAATTCCATATATAGTAACAATCCTTCTCCACTGATGTTCACTTCGATTATTTCCAAATCGAAGTCCATTCCATTCCAATTTATTTTTCTAAATTGGAAAACTCTTCTTTGGAAAATTCCCCTTAATCTTAATTAAAAGATTTATAAATTCTAATTCATATTTCACTGTTAATCGGGTTAAAGAACGAATGTCATTAAAAACACAGTTCACAATAAACCCAATTCACATTCCATTTTTATTCCAGTTACTAAATTTAACTGGAAACTCCAATAATTTTAACTAAAATATTTATTCTTTTCACACGGGGTTTATGAACAGTGTTAATGAAGACACCATTCACGACAAACCCCAAAATACAATTTGATATTAAATACAAGGCTCTGAATAGAAATTATATTGGCTTATATTTAATATCAAATTCTGAAACCAACAAATATCACATTGGAAATAACGATATAAATATATCTTCCAAATTTCCATAACAATATCCGTATAATCACGACATCCAATATTAGAATATTCTGAAGATGATTTCCATTCAAATCCATTCCAATTCATATATTGAAAATTCTAGTTATTCTTAAAACCATTTCAAATCCAATTTATTAATTTAAAAATATTGGATTATAATTCTAGTTCATAACTAGTTCGTTTTGATAAAAATATATTTTTATCTTTCCAAATACAGAATTTTTCATTCCAATTCTTTCCAAATCATTTATTATTAGTTTACACAAATTATTAATATTTTTAATAATTTTATTAAGGCTCATTCAGTCGATTTCCATAAACGGTCAATGAACTACACTTGCAGCGACCTTTTCCAAATTTTATTTGGACATAATTCCAAATCCAACCGTTAGATTTCAAATCTCTTATATTCGTTGGAAAGCTCTTTTCAATACGAGCTCAATGGTTCTGGTTTTAGCAGAATCCGATGATCAGATCTCCTGTAATGTTAATTCAAAGTCAATGGTCAAAATTCGCGAACTGCTGCAGCGTGGCACATTCTATTCTGGCCATTGAATATATATATTATTATATTTCATCGATTTCCATTTAAAACGTATTTTATAAATCATTTTAAATTAGTTTTACAAACGATTTCAACTTCATTTTTCAATTTTAAATCAAATTGAATATTCCATATCATTAACATATAAACGATGATATTTTCAAAGCATTAGATTTTGAAATCACTTCCCTTTCGATATTCATTATAAATGTGAATAAAATCGATATTAATATCGTTCGCGTCAAAATGGAGCATATCTAATCAACACGGCTATATATATTTCAATATTTTCATGTTCATCCAAAATCGGACATCAAATTCACATTTCGATCTTTTATCGAATATTATTTTAAAATATTCATTATTTTATATTATTCAACACATGAATATTTTTAAGGGTTTAAACATTCAATGAAAATGATATTTTTATTGTTTAAGTATATTTTCAACACATGAATATTTTTAATCCTCTTTCTGAATATTATTTTAAAATATGCATGATTTTCCAATTTGGAATGAGACCCAATCAATTACCATATAATGTTATTTATATGGATTCCATACAACACATATATATAATAACATGATAAACAATCATCAAAAGTGCATCACACAAATGCATAAGCATTAAATATAAATAATTAATGCTTACAACAGCCTTTCAACCGATCGATCGACATACAACTAAATAATTGGGATTACTGTATGTCAAATATCATCCCAATACCCCTGTGGGATTTCAATCAACAAACACTGAATATTATTTGTGCAGTTGGGCGATGTGTAAAATATATCGTACCAATCCATATCAGTAAAATGGGTGTACATAAACAAATCGTGTGATATGTAAATGAATATTTATTTTATTCATATACATGTTAAAAATTATATTTTTAACTATAGAATATTTATTACAACACATGAATATTTTATTTTCCATTTCGCATCACAATCAATTTCCACAATACAATACAATCAAACAAGTCGTCCATGGTCTGTGGACGACGGTCTCAGGAGCTACCAAGCCCCATCTGCATCCTAGTATATATTTAACTCGAAAATAATTAGAGTGAGAAGTTATCACCTTTGGGATCCACTCCGTCGTTCTTTATCACTGAACGGTTCGGATTTGGATTTTATTCCAATCGGTTCCATAGCAATCTGTTTCACACTATTTTTATATTAAAAATCACATTTTTATTTCAATGCTATAAAAATCACATTTTTATTTCAATGTTACATATAGAAAAAACATATTTTTATAATGATGTTTATAGTATAAAAATTATATTTTTTTGCCGCTATTACATATATGATAATCATATTTTTATTTTGGTTTTCATATAAAAATCCCTTTTTTAATCTTATGTGATTATACATAGAAAATCTCTTTTCTAATCATATATATATATATATATATATGAAAATCCGATCTTTTTCATGTTAATATATATATATATAAATCCAATCTTTTTCATGTTAATATATATATAAATCCAATCTTTTTCATGTTAATATATATATATATATATATCCAATCTTTTTCACTTACTATTCGTTTGTATTTAAAACTGAAAATACATTCAAATTGGAGTACTTACTTTAAATCGAACAAGGGGGCGTCGGGGTGGGGCGGTGGAGCTGCTGTAGGTGGTGGGTGTCCGGGCAGAGGCGGCGTGCGGTCTGGTGGTGCGTCAAGGCGGTGGAGGCGGCACGGGTTTGGGCGTGGGGATTTGGGTTTCGAATGGGGGCTGGAGGAGGAGGGATCGGAGAGAGGGGAAAGGGGGTGGTGCGGCGGGGTCGTTGGTTGTGCGGGGACGTCGTAGACGGTGGGCGAGGTGGAGCGGCAGACCAGGCAATGGGTTTCAGAATGTTTGGGGGAGGGCGATTTTATCTGATTTAGGTTTAGGGAGACGAGGGTGAGGTGTATTTATATATAATATAATTATTATTAATATTATTTTCTCCAAAAATGTTGACTTTCCATTTGAACACCAATCGAGACCCAATGAATGTCGCCCCTAGCTAATTACCCCCATTCCAAACACAGTGGGATATGATTCGTAAGCCAGTTCAGCATTTCGATCAGATTTCACTAAATTTAATATATAAATCAATGTATATTTAATTCGAATGCACATTTTAATTTACATAGGCCACATACTGACTCCAAAAATTCCAGAAAAATAAAATTTTCTATGTTTTAATGATACGACGCTAACGAAACTAATTTCGTCGAATTTGGAGACCATTTGAAAAATGGTCATTTTCCAGTCGATTAAATTCAAACCGAAATTACCAAACGCAATTAAATTCGCTACGCTCACATATTAATTCCAAAAATTATGAAAAGTGGAATCTAGAAATAATTCGACATTCCGGATCCAATAAAAGTGGTCTAATAAAAAACGGAGGTCGTTTGCAAAATCACTATTTTTAAGGGCTATATATTATATAAATTCCATAACGACTATTTTGAATTTTCAATTGGGCGTAACTTTTTGTTTCCGACATGAAATTTCAATTTTTCAGATCTGTTGGAAAGATGTTTTCAAATAGATTCAAATATTTCTGGTTTCACTAAAATCCGGTTTATTTTGAACCCTGTACATTCATTTGAAATTTGAAATCGAATTTTCAAATTACCGCGCCGTTTTCAATTCCTTTTATAATTAAAATAAATATTTGTATTCTAACTTCGATTTTAATAAATATATACATTTAATTTCTAGTCGTGATTATTTAAAATAAATCATTTTAAATATTCAAAATTCATTAAAATTGCCAAAATAAAATTTTTAAATTTGTTCTAATTTTCCGGGTTGTTACAATACGATACTATATACATATAGTACTTCATTTCTCATTTCGATATATCGCATTTATATCACTATCAATTTTCATAATGTTTCCAAATCATGTTTCAAACATACCATTCTCATATTTCCTTATATAAGGTTTCATTTCAAATCAATCTTCTTCCAAATCAATAGTTTTCCAATTAATCATAATTCTTATATACATCTACCATATATATAAGGTTCGAAAATTTCATGTTCAAAATCAAAGGTTTCAAAATTTTCAATTTATATATCAATTAAATTTTTCCATAATCTATTTGAATTTCAATATCATTTCAAATCTGGTTCATATAGTACTTCATTTCGAACCATGTTTATATAAATGTCCATTTACATAAATTTTCCAAATCACATTTTCAAGCATGTCCTTCTCAAATAAATCCATTATATAAGATCATCAATTTCACACCAATTATATTCCGAATCAATAATTTTTGAATCTCATACTTATATAATTCATATATACAAGTTTAAAATTTCTAATCAAAATATTCGGATATTGATAATCCTCAAAAATCTCTTTTCAATATCAAATTAAATTAATTTCAAAACAATTCGAGTAGTCAATATCATTTCAAAATATAAGTCCACATTTTCAAATTTGATTCATTATCAACATTCATACTCAATTTGGATTTCACATTATGATTATCGATATTCAATTGAGTCTTTACATTCAATCATTCTGCTTCTTAATTTGTTCGAATTGGATATATAAGTTTAACAAAATAACTAAGTTACATAACAGTAATTTTGGAAAAATAACAGGCTAAATGTAAAATTAACTTGAATAAATAGATAGATTTTTAAAATGGGTTTAAAATAAATAGATATGCTCTGTAAATAACTAGCTTAATATACATTAGATTTAAACAAATAAACAGCTTTGGAAAATAAATTAAATGAGTATACAGGTTTTACAAATGGTTTGAAATAAATGATTAGGTTTTGGAAAAGTAAGTTTGAAAATCTTGTTTGAAAACAATGATAATTAAACTTATAACAAAATAATATAATAAATCTAATACCACAATTTCAAATAAAATAGTTTTAAAATGAATACTTTGTTGAATAACAAGATTTTAATCGATGCGAACGAATGAAGCTACTATGGGAATCGAATCATAAAGATAAGGTTATATATATATATATATACACATGTATGTGCTAATCAAAGTTATATATATATATATATATATTTAAAAACATTGGAAAGCCAGATATGTGGAGAAACTGGCCTACCAGTCGACTAGTAGGAAATGGACCAGTCGACTGGTCAAGCTGTTTTTTGCACATAATGGCTAGTTTGAAAAATTTTATATAAATAATTTAATTCTCCCAGTCAACTAATGATTTTTAACCAGTCGATTGATTCGACCCAGAAACTATTTTATGAAGAGTCACCATTCTTCATGAAGAGATTCCTCTTCATTAATCAAAGGAAATGGACATAACTTTTTATGGAAACTATTCATGAAGGATTGCTACTCTTATACTAATATATAAACAAGTTTAATCATGTTCTACAAACACTTAATCTATCCAAATATTACTGATTTTTTTGATCATTATTCTATTTTCTCCATTTACATTCTTTGCAATTAAAAGCTCTCCATTTCAAATACTTGTTGAATCCGTGAATTAATTCAATATCATTTGATTCAACAAGCAATATTCTTCCTTAAATCTTTGCATTCAAAATATATACTCGAGGATCATATTATAGGAAGGTTGTACTTAAACTATTGGCTATCTGTGTTAATTAAAGAACACAAATCAGAAATCAAACTCTTTGTAATTTTTGAAGACCTGTGTAGTTTCTCAGGCGAGATGCATCCTTGTTGGGGCTTGGGTGTACCGACCTATTCCTCTAGGTTAAGTGTAACAATTGGGAATTTCACTCGATCCGAAGTGATCGCTAAACCGACCAAGATCATTGGAAACCCCTGATTGTTTTGAGAACACGACAAATCAGAACACAAACAAAAGAAAATTTCATTGCTTATTACAACAATTCCATCAGAATACAAGAATATACAGAGTACGAATAAATATTTACAACAGAAAATATCAGAGATTTAAATACATTACTGCAGCGGAAAATAATATAAAACACAACTGAAAAAAATATATGGATATAGAGCTTTCCGAATATCATTCCAGCTTTAAACCAGGATCCTGTGAATATAAATCTGCGAAACCAAAACTACTAGCTGCCCGTGTCAAAAATAAGGGCACCCAAAGTTAGGTTAAAACAATAAACTCCAGGTCAGTCGTGTGACTGGTGTGAGAACTAAAACAGTTATTTAAAACTTTGCTTTAAATCAGATATATCAAGGGACCACGCAGTATAACACAGAACGGGTTTCCTCCCAAGAATACTAGTGCATATAACAAAACAGCGCAATGCTTTTTGAAAAAATGAAGCTATTATAAGACCCAGGTCCTATCACACAATGCAACACAAGCCGGGGGATAGGGTTTTCCCTTATAATAGCCAAACATGCTTGGTACGTTAAAAACAAATCATTTGATACTATTATAAGTGCATAGTGTCAAAACAATTTCAAACATAAGTATCAAGCATAGACGGCATAAGTGCCCCATACGACTATGTCGCCATACATAGTGTAACAGCCCACATTTTATGTATCGGAAGATCATAAAATAATTTTATTTTATTCCCTGAGGGTTGGATCATTCTCATCTTTTAGTATGTTGCTTATGGGGATGTGAGACATATCCATAAATTTTACTGATTTTGTTTGTGACCATTTTGCCCCTGTCAGTCTTGTACAGGGCATAACTTTTGGCTCAGGTCGAATCAGAGGGTGAGATCTGTGCCATTGGAAAGGAATTGATGATTCTCTTTCCGTAGAGTGGTTACATTAAGGATTTGGTTTAGCGGTTTGGGAGAAATCGCTGTTTTAAGGTTTAGCAGTTGGCTGTCCAGGTTTTGGAAGGCTAATGGGCTGGTTTGGAGAAAGCCCATTAAGGGGTTGGTGGAGGCTATAAATAGGGGGGTAAGGGATATGGGGAAAGGTTAGAATTTTCCATTCTCTTATGGGGAGGCTTTGATCTCCTTCTTCCTCTAATACCTTTCAACCATTAGAATTCCAAATCCAAGGAGGAATCAAAGATCTATACCATAAGAGGCTAGATCTACATCGATTGAAAGGGAATTTCATCGGATCTAAGGGTTTTGTGCAAGTTGCTTGCTGATCGGAATCATATTTCATTGTTTTTGCATCGATTTGAAGAATTGGTGAGTGATTTACATCTCTCATTCGGATTCATGTAAGTATATGGGTTTTAGGATGTTAATTTCATCATTTCCATGTTATTTTCCTTAGATCCACACCATGCTAAGTCCATTTTATATATGAATCACCTTAGGATCTGATCTAGATAATTTAAATGGTTAATTTTATGATTTTTCTCAAGATTATGCAAGTTAGATCCGTTTTTATGTTCATATGATTCACTTATCATGTTTTGGGAAATTTATGTGTTTTGATGGAAATTGTTAGATTGATGATATTGTTGGTTGCATAACATGTTTGTGATTGCGTTTGGATGAATCGGATAAGCTGGTTTCGTCGGATTCGTCGTTTGGCGAAGTTTTGGTCGAAATCGGAGTCGAATTGGAGATGTGCAGGTTTCTGGTCGTCCTGGAGTTGGTCGGGTCGGTCTGGAATGAGGTGGTCGGTTTAAGCTGGTCGGTCCAGAAGGAGCAGATGGTGGCATTCTGGTCGATTTCAGATGGTGGCATTCTGGTCGGTTTCAGATGGTGGCATTCTGGTTGGTTTTTACTGGAAGCAAATCCTGGTCGCTCTGAAGGAGCTGGTCGGTCAGGTGGAGTAAAATCTGGTCGGTCTTGACGGGGTCGATCCAAAGCTGGTCGGTCCCAAGGAGGTCGAGTCGATCCAAAGCTGCATGGAGGCGGGTCGTTCTGGAGCAAGGCTGGTCGGTTTTTGGCGGGTCGTTCTGGAGCAAGGCTGGTCGGTTTTTGGCTGGTCATTCTAGAGAAAGGTTCTGGTCGGTTTTGGCAGGGTCGTTTTCTGAAAAAGTGATGTGTTTTGGTTCGGTGATGGCGTGACTTCGAGGTGATTCAAGTAGGAAGACTCGAAGTGATGAATGTGTTCGTTGATCAAGGTGGAACAACGAATGCGGAGACAACTCAAAGGTCGTGAGTTGGTGGATAATGGCTGCTCGAGAAGGCTGCTTGAGCTATGAAACATCGTCAAGGTTGGACGATTAGAGATGCGAAGGCCGAGAAGTCATCGTTGTCGTAAGTTCTAGCAGGCTCAAAGCAGGGGTACGATGGGTATCGTTGAAAGGCCCAAAAGACCGGTTGTTGGTCGAGTACCCTGGGTCTTTCTGGTTGGGGAAAGGCCGAGTGTCAAGGTTGGACATTGCCAAGGTTGGGCATATGGAGTTCATGCTAGAACTGGGGTTATCATTAGCCCTTGACATATGGCAAGGTTGGCCGTCATACGATAATGATGGTTTCGAAGCAGGATTGGCAGTGATAGCTAGAGTCGGTCATGGATGATTAGTTGTTCTGTTTGTACTATCTCACATAGATTATCCAAAGTCGAGGGAGACGTTCTTTGAGTGCTTAAGTGATATTGGTCTAGGCCTCTGGCGAGAGTACTTGAGGAATGTTAAACTCGATTAGGGTTGTCTGTGTGAGACTTATCTAGATGTCATGTGTGTTTTCTATGATTGAATGGGTGTTCTGATTTCTATGGATGAATGGTTGAAATGCTTGTCGTAAAGGCTATCACTGTCCGATGTGGGGAAGATAAGGATGAGTTCTTCTCTGGTGTTGTGGGTAGATAAGTTTTTCATTTACCCATTCTCATATACTTTCTTGTTGAAGTTTGTTAGCTGTTTTATCGCTCACTAAGACTATTGTCTGACTCAAGGTTTTATGTCTCCTCTTATTACCTTGGGCTGTTCATCCGGTTGTGGATGGGCAGACTAAGTAGCAGGTTACAGGTAATGGAGCTTAGTGAGACGAGGAAGCTGAGCGATGACGAGCAGGAGGCTGGCGTATCAGTTTTATTACTATCTAGTATTTCTGTTTCCGTTATTTGAGTTGCTTTGAGGGTTGTAGTGAGGCCTTATGTACAAACTTTGATATCAGTTGGATAATTTTTCTGGATGTTGAGAAAGTTTCAAAAGTTTGCTATATGATACCTCATTACTATTACCTGTTGTATATGCTCTATTATATTTTATCCTTGCGCTGTGAGTTCTACGACAGGTTTCGATGTGTTTACCTACTCTGATGATCGTCCATAGCAGCCTGGCACACCTTTCAGTGCATTATTCCTCTTGTTTAGTGCGGGGGTTATGGGCAGTCGTCACACATAGGTTCTACAATCAAAACCTCAAAGTCACGTATTAGAAGCTGGATTACCATCTGTGAACCGAGGCAAGGGATCGTCCTCACCGAATTCGAAACAATTTAGCCCATGTCTCAGGCAAGCGCGCAGGCAAGCGCGCAGGCAAGCCTTGGATCATCAGGGTCGGCCACCGATGTGGATTATTATGCCTGAACACTGCGTTTCCCCGCCCTTTGGGGCATAAATGAGCCAAATGACTCCATCGGCTCCACATAGTCGTCGATATATCTGAGGCGCCTCGCAATCCAACAACCACACAGGTGAAAATAATATAAATGTCAGGGCTGGTAGGTCACTGGCACCCCCCTAGCTAGTAGGAAACGCATGCCCTCCCTGAGGTCCTCTCCCGTTTCTGGTTACACAACCGGGGTGTGAGGCTCGCGAATTAACGCTACACAAAGCTATGCCACACAGGCGGTGCTTTGATCATCAACCACAAGACTTTGTTTTTCAACAAAATCCTTGATCATTTGCCACTTAGGCATGCCACACAGGCAATTCACTCCAAGCGATTGATATCCATCAATATATAACCTCTGAGCTCGTACGTCTCAGAGAAGGGCGTTAAGCAAGAGAACAAATTCTCCGTCGGCAAAAAGATTTATATTTAATAGAAATCAATCACACAGAATAAAACCCAATGTCAGACACACAGTCCATTTACAAGTTCGTTCTTGGTCTGAACAAAACCGGAGGCACTTTTTCCTCGCATATCCATCGATCTCCAAGTACGTCTGGACGATCACCAACTGATTCCCTCCTCTTGGGTGTACAGCCCAATCAAGATCATCAGTAATTATCTAAATGATGTTAAGAACTGCGGTCTTCGACCACCGTCTTCATCCTCGACACATCGTCGAATCAGTTATTCAGAATGGGATAAACCCAGCCTTTCCGAATAACTCGCGTATATAATAAACAAGTGTTAAACAAACACAACATACGCTACATTCCAATTCAGAATATTCTTTTATTTAAATATTCTTACACTTTGGGAAAGTTTCCCATTAATTTTATCAAAGATAAATAATTTAAATTTATTCTTTAATCTTCTTTTGAATATTAATTCAAACCAAATTATGGTTTATCCAAACTAGTCGGGATTAGCGAACCTTACCGAAGTAATCACTTGTTAAATTTCCCAACCCCGACCTACTCTTACCATGAAGTGAAACTGGTAATACTTCATATCTAACACCACGGTGTTATCGGTAAATTCAATTACCATTTCACGTTCAAATCTAATTAAAGATTTAACTATCGTCTGGAGCAAAACTAGTGATACTCCATTCTCGATCATTTCAATCTAATTAAAGATTCATTAAAACTCCACTTGGTTTTAATCTTCCTAAAAATCATTATTAATGATTGTTTAACTTGGGAAATCATATCCTCTCTTTAACTGGGTTAAAGAACCAATGTCATTTAAAACACTGTAACAACCCGAAAATCCGAGCCAATTTAAATTTTTTATTTTGGCGATTTTAATGAATTTTGAATATTTAAAATGAATTATTTTAAATAATAACGAAGAGAAATTTATTTTGAATAGAATTCGAACGTATATATTTATATAGATCATCGTCAGAATATCAATATTTATTTATAATTATAAAAAGGAATTGAAAATGGCGCGGTAGTTCGATAATTCGATTTCAAACTTCAAATGAACATACCGGGTGCAAAATAAACCGGATTTTAGCGAAACCAAAAATATTAGAATATATTTAAGAATATCTTTCCAATGAATCCGAAAAATTGAAATTTCAAAGCGGGAATCAAAAGATATGTCCAGTGGAAAATTCAGAATAGTCGCTACGGAATTCTGGCCCTTAAAAATGAAAATTTTGCAAATGGCCTCGATTTTCAATGAAACCACTTTTGTCGGATCTGTGTTGTCAAGTTATTTCTAGGTTTCAAAATTCATAATTTTTCGAATCAATATGTGAGCGTGGCAAAGGAAAACCCGTTTGACCAGTTTCAGTTAATTTCGATTGACTGGAAAATGGCCATTTTTCAAACAGTCTCATAATTCAACGAGATAATTTTTTTTGGATTCATAATGACAAATCATTATTGAGTTCCTAAGGGCGCGTCGAAAGGAGTTAGTATGTGGCCCCGGTAAATTGAAATGCATGTTCAAATTCAATATATAGAGTTATATTTTGATTTTGACGAAAACTGATCAAAACGATTGAACCAGCCTGCGAAACATATCCCATTGTGTTCGGAGTGGGGGTAATTAGCTATGGACGACAGTCGGTGGGTTCGATTTCGAGGTCGAAATAAAAAGTTGCTTTTTGAAATTAAATAATAAAATAATAAAAAAATTCCGCTTTCATCTCCTATAACCTTCAGCCCCTCCCCTCCCCCCCCCCCCTGTTCACCTTATTTTCAAATTGATTTTTTTTTAAAAAAGGAAGAAAGGGAAGGAGCGACGGTGGGGAACCGCCGCTTCCGTCCCATCGCGGCCCCCCAGGTGGCGGCGCCGACCGCCTAGCCACTCCCCATCTCCTCTCCTTCTCCCTCTTCCCTCCCTCTCCCCCATGAAACCGCCCACCTTGAACGCCACGAGACCCTAGCTCGCTACGCAACCCACTTCCGCCGCCCTCTGAAGCCCTTCGACCATCCCCTAGCCGCCTGCTCTGATCCCTCCCCCCCCCCCCCCCCCGACGCAGCCTCTCCCTCCTTTGAAAAAGAAAAAGGTGTGTTTTTTTTATTTTAATTTTATTTTATCATTCATTTATATAATCTGGTTTTTTTGTTGTTGTTTGTTTTATTATTTTCAGTTTATATATGTATGAAGATATAAAAAACATAATTTTTATTAATTTATCAAAGAATAAAAAGTAGGTTTTTAGTCATGATAAAGATAGGATTTTCATATAAATGATTTTAAAGGAAAGGTGGGACTTTATATATGAAAATTCGAGATAAAAATCAAATCTTTATATATTTGTTAGCAAAATAAAAATGAAATCTTTATAGGCGTAGCGAATAGGAAAAGATATGATCTTGTTTATAAGGACAAAATATTTGATTTTTATTTTTAACATAGGAAGCTTTGATTTTTATTTTTGTTTTTAACATAGAAGGATTTGATTTCTATTCATATAAAGTTTAGATTTTCATTTAAATAAAGATTAGATTTTTATCATAGTAAAGGCGAGATTTTTATTGGTTAAAGATGAGATTTTCATTTGTTTGAAGATGTGATTTTTATAAAGTGAAAAGATGAGATTTTTTGTTAGCGGAAATAATGGATTTTGGTTAGCGAAAATATTAGATTTTTCTTTTATGTAAAAATAGAATTTTTAGAGATGTAAAGATAGAATTTTTATAGTAATAATTTAGAATTAAAATAGGATTTTTATTATGTATGTATGAAGTTAAAAATATAATTTTTACATAGAGAATAGCATGGTAAAGATATAAATTTTATTATATTACTAGCAGTGTAAAAATAGAATTTTTATCTTAATAGTAGCGGTGTAAAAATAGAATTTTTATCTATATAGTAGCGATGTAAAAATAGAATTTTTATCTATATAGTAGCGGTATAAAAATGTGATCTTTATCCATATAGAGTGAATATAAAAATATGATTTTTATATACATTACAACAATATAAAAATGTGATTTTTATATGTGTAGTGACTACGGACAATGAAAGTGACAAAAGGCGAGCACGGCGAAGATTTCTACATAAGAAGAGTCGTGGCGTTTGGTTTAGCTAGTCTATGAGAACTTCTCACTTTAATTCTTATTTTCTAGTTAAAATATATACTAGGATGCAGACGGTGTTTAGCAGCACCCGACACCCGTCGTCCACAGACCATTGACGACTTGTATTCTTGTTTGATGTGTTGTGAAGTTTGTTTGTGTTGTCGGTGTGAAATAGATAATAAAACGTTCATTTGCTGAAATAAATTAATAATCGTTAAAAATATAATTTTTATCGTGAATGTGAATAAATAAATATTCATTTACAATCGGACGGTTTGTTTATGAACACCTATTTGAAGGATATTGATTGGGACGATAAATTTTACATGTCGCCCAACTGCACAAATAATATTCTGTGTTTGTGGATTGAAACCCCACACGGGTGTTGGGATGATATTTGGCATACACTAATCCCAATTATTTAGTTGTATGTCGATCAATTGGTCGACAAACTGTGTAAGCGTTAATTATTTATATTTGATGCTTATGCAGTTGTGTGGCGCACTTTGGATGATGGTTGATTATTTATCGTTGCTATTATATACATGTGTTGTATGGAATCCATATAATTAACATTATATGGTAATTGATTGGGCCTCATTCCAATTGGGAAAATAAAGAATATTATAAAATAAAGATTCATGAGTTGACAGTACTCATTTGTTGAGAATAGTCATGGATTGAAAGAAATATCGATTCACTTGTTGAACGAAATATTTTAACAATAAAATTTACATCTTTATCATATATAAAATTAGAAACTAACTGGAAAATAGATAAGATGAGTGGTTTCCTGGGTATTGATCTGATGTTGGTTTCAGCCTTCGGGGTTAATATTTAGGGAATCGTTCTCTTACTAATTTACGGTTGGAGTCTGGATAAGAATTTAAATGATAGAAATCATAATTTTATAAAATATATTAAATAACAAAAATAGTCATGTGTTAACAGTACTCATGTGTTGAGATTAGTCATGTGTTGAAAGAAATATAGATTCATGTGTTGAATAGAATAAATATTCATTTGTTGAATAGAATAACGAAGTTATTGAAATATATGAAGCCGTGTTGATGAGAGATGTGCCATTTTGACGCGAACAATATTTATATCGATTATATTCATTTTTACAATGAATATAGAAAAGGAAGTGATTTCAAAATATAACGTTTTGAAAATATTGTCATTTGTATATCGATGATGTGGAATATTCAATTTTGATTCGAAACTGAATATGAAGTTGAAATCGTTTTTAAAACGAATTTAAAACGATTTATAAAATATGTTTCGAATTGAAATCGACGATATATATATAATATATATTAAACGGACTGAATAGAACGCGCTGCGGCAGTTCGTGAATTTCGACGATTGACTTCGAATGGACATTACGGGAGATCCGACCATCGGACTCTCCTAAAAACCGGAACCGTCGGGTTCGTATCGAAAAGAGTTTCCGATGAATATTAGAAATTTGAAATCTAACGTTTGGATTTGGAATTATGTCCAAATCAAATTTGTAAAAGGTTGGTGTAAGTGCAGTTCGGCGGCAGTTATTAAAAACCGACTGTACAGGCATTGATAAAATTATTAAAAATATTAATAATTTGTGTAAAATCATAATATATGAATTGGAAAGAGCTTGGATGAAAAATTCCGCATTTGAAAGGATAAAAATAGATTTTATCGAAATGAACTAGTTTTGACCTAGAATTATAATCTAATATTTTTAAATAAATAAAATTGGATTTGAAGTGATTTTAAAAATAACCAGAATTTCCAATATATGAATTGGAGTGGATTTGAATCGAAATCATCTTCGGAATATTTCAACATTGGATTTCATGATTATACAGATATGGTTATGGAAATTTGAAAGATATATTTATATCGTTATTTCCAATACGATATTTGTTGGTCGTAGAATTTGATATTGAATATAAGCCGATATATTTTCTATTCATAGCCTTTTATTTAATATCAAACGTGATTTGGGTTTGTCGTGAATGGTGTCTTCATTAACACTGTTCTTAAACCCAGTTGAGAAAAAGATTAAATCTTTCTATTTAGATTTAATGAAGTGTACCAATTAAATAGTTTTAATTGGAATTGAATTTAAATTGGTTTTTGGGTTTATCGTGAGCGGTGTTTTGAATAACACCTATTCTTTAACCCGATCAACAATGGGAAAGTGATTTTGGGTTTATCGTGAATCGTGTTTTAGATGACATTGGTTCTTTTACCCAGTTAAAGACAGGATATTGATTTTTGAGAAGATTAAAACCAAGTGGAGTTTTAATGAATCTTTAATTAGATTAAAGTGATCGAAATGTAGTATCACCAGTTTTGCTCCAAAGCGATAGTTAAATCTTTAATTAGATTTGAACTTGAAATGTAATTAATATTTACCGATAACACCGTGGTGTTAGATATGGAGTATTACCAGTTTTGCTCCATGGGATAAATAGGTTGGGATTGAGAATAAAATAAATAATTACTTTGGTGTGGTTCGCTAATCCCGACTAGTTTGGAGAACCATAATATGGTTTGAAATGATATCCAAAGGAAGATTAAAGAATAAATTTAGAAGAATTTATCTTTGATAAAATTAATGGGAACCTTCCCCTAAGAATGTGAAATTTTGAATAAAAGAATATTCTGAATTGGAATGAGGCGTATGTTGTGTTTGTATGACACTTGTTTATTATAAACGCGGGTTATTCAGAAAGGTCGGGTTTATAACCATTCTGAATAACCGATTCGACGATAAGTCGAAGATGAAGATGGTGGTTGAAGACCAGAAGACTTCACATCATTTGGGTGATTACTGATGATCTTGATTGGGCTGTACACCCAAGATGAGGGAATCAGTTGGTGATCGTCCAGACGTACTTGGAGATCGATGGATATGCGAGGAAAGTGCCTCCGAATTCGTTCAGACCCAGAACGGACTTGTAAATGGACTGTGTGTCTGACATTGGATTTTATTCTGTGGTGATTAATCTCTATTAAATATACATCTTTTTGGCGGCGGAGAATTTATTCTCTTGCTTAACGCCCTTTTCTAAGACGTACGAGCTAAGAGGTTGTAAATCGATGGAAATCGGTCACATGGAGTGAATTGCCTATGTGGCATGCCTAAGTGGAAAATGATCAAGGCTTCTGTTGAAAAGCAAAGTCTTGTGGTTGATGATCAAAGCACGGCCTGTGTAGCGCAGCTTTGTATATAGCGTGAATTTGCAAGCCTCACACCTCGGTATGAGTCAAAAACGGGATTGTGGCTGCAGGGAGAACACGACGTTTCTTTCTAGCTAGAGGTAGTGTTAGTGCTTAAACTGGCAGACATTTATATTATTTTTACCTATGCGGTTGTTGGAATGCGAGGCGCCTCGATTTTAGGTCTGCTCGGACCGGGAAACGTGTGTTCAAGAATAATTAATCCTCAAACGTAAGAGAGAACCGACCCTGAAGCATCCAAGGGTTACCCAGAGTGTGTAGTCCTAAGACATTTTCTAGAGTGTCTCGAAGCGGAGAGGAGCTTGCCCCTTTCCTCGACTCATGACAGAAATCCAATTTCCAATACGAGATATTTCGGTTTTATTTGTAGAGCCTAGTATGGCGACATAGTAGCATGGGATACTATGTCGTCTATGATTGATACATTTATATTTGAAGTTGTTTTCATACACTTTACACTTATAATAGTATCAAATGATTTGTTTTAAACGTACCAAGCCTGTTTGGTTGTTATAAGGTAAAAACCCTATCCTCCGGCTTACGTTGCATTGTGTGATGGGACCTGGGTCTTATAATAGTTTCATTTTTTTGAAAAAGCATTGCGTTGTTTATTCTATGCACTAGTGTTCTTGGGAGGAAACCCGTTCCGTGTTATACGGCGTGGTCCCTTGAATTACTCTCTTTTAAAGTAAAGTTTAAATAACTGTTTTAGTTCTCACACCAGTCACATGACTGACCTGGAGTTTATTGTTTTAACCTAAACTCTAGGTGTCCTTATTTTCGACATGGGTAGCTAGTAGTTTTGGTTTTGCAGATTTATGTTCACAGGATCCTGATTTACAACTGGAACGATGCTCGGAAAGCTCTGTATCCGTGTATTATTTTCAGTTGTGTTTTGTAATAATTTTCCACTGCTATGTATTTAAATGAAATATAAATCTCTGATATTCTCTGTGGTATAATATTTATTCATACTCTGTATATTCTTGTATTCTGATGGAATTGTTGTAATAAGCAATGAAATGTTCTTCTGTTTGCGTTCCGATGTGTGTTTTTCTCAACTCAATCCGTGCTTTCCTCCATGGGGAAGTCACGGGTTACTACATTTGGTATCAGAGCTTGGGTTTACAGAGCTCGAGAACAAGACACATTAGAACCGAATGAAAGAATTCGTCAGATATTGGATTAGTAATATCCAATTAGAATGACTCGTTAGAGATGGGATCAGTAGTACCCTAGAACGGGTGTAAAGAGTATATTTTTCAAATGAAAACAAACTTTGTTTTGAAAATGAAATTCACGTATACGTATGTGAACACTTTATTTATATTGATTTTGGACAATCGAGTATATAAATATTTCGCACATACGCGTCATGAACGTATATTCGAAGTTTTAATATACTGGATAGATATAGAATCACACTCTAGTCACCCGGAGATGATTCTACTGATGATGTACGACATCAGTAGTTTATTTTCGTGTTTCGAAAGTGGGATTTCTATATATTTCCATTAGACTGGTGTGAGAACCAAAACTAGATAGGATTATTTGTTGTGATTTGACATCAAAAACATGATTTTCTGTATATATATATATATATATATATATATCAAATTATGAATTTGAAACGATAATCCACTAATTGATTGATGGTTGTGTTGTTTGATTATAAATTTGAAATTTTGAACCATTATGCCAAATTGAATCAAATATCGAACTGTATTGAAAAATTATTACAACTACAAGCATGTACATATATATGTGTGTGAACAGGTCATAGCAAGGAGGCTAGAGCAGAAGAATAAAATTGTTTGCCCGATAAATAGGTACATGTTTATTGTATTTCTTTGGGTTTGGATGATTTTATGAGCTGATTGGCTAGCCGCTTGGCTTTTTCTTTTTCTTTTGGATTGAAGAAGGCCATGGGAGGCTATATGAAATATCCCGAAGTCCCCGGTGCAGGGGAGGTTATGGCGAAATTTTTCGAAAATTTAGGGTTTTAGCCAAATTTTTGAAAAATTTGAAAAGTTCTTAGAAACTGAAAAGTTGAAGAACTTAAGCCATAACGAAAATAATGAAAGTTGAGTTGGTTTGTTAAACAACTTTCAGCTTCGTTCCTTTTCGGGGACGAAAAGTTTAACGTGGGGGAGATTGTAACAACCCAGAAATTCGAGCCAATTTAAAATGTTTATTTTGGCGATTTTAATGAATTTTGAATATTTAAAATGAATTATTTTAAATAATAACAATGAGAAATTTATTTTGAATAGAATTCGAACGTATATTATATATAGATCGTCGTTAGAATATAAATATTTATTTATAATTATGAAAAGGAATTGAAAATGGCGCAATAGTTTGATAATTCGATTTCAAACTTCAAATGAACATACCGGGTGCAAAGTAAACCGGATTTTAGCAAAACCAAAAATATTAGAATCTATTTGAGAATATCTTTCCAACGAATCCGAAAAATTGAAATTTCATAGCGGGAATCAAAAGATATGTCCTGTTGAAAATTCAGAATAGTCGTTATGGAATTCTGGCCCTTAAAAATGGAAATTTTGCACACGACCTCGGTTTTCGACGAAACCACTTTTGTCGCATCCGTGTTGTCAAATTATTGCTAGGTTTCAAAATTCATAATTTTTCGAATTAATATGTGAGCGTGTCAAAGGAAAACGCGTTTGACTAGTTTCAGTCAATTTCAATCGACTGGAAAATGGTCATTTTTCAAACAGTCTAAGAATTCGACGAGATAAATTTTTCCGGATTCATAATGACAAATCATTATTGAGTTCCAAAGGGCGCGTCGAACGGAGTTAGTATGTGGCCCCGATAAATTGAAATGCACGTTCAAATTCAATATATAGAGTTATATTTTGATTTTGATGAAAACTGATCGAAACGATCGAACCATCATGCGATACATATCCCATTGTGTTCAGAGTGGGGGTAATTAGCTATGGACAACAGTCGGTGGGTTCGATTTCGAGGATGAAATAAAAAGTTGCTTTTTAAAATTAAATAATTAAATAAATAAATAAATTCCCCTTTCATCTCTTATAACCTTCTGCCCCCCTCCCCCGTTCACCTTATTTTCAAATCGATTTTAAAAAAAAGGGAAGAAAGGGAAGGAGCGATGGGGGGAACCGCCTCTTCCGTCCCATCGCGCCCCCCCTCCAGGTAGCGGCGCTGACCACCTAGCTACTCCCCCTCTCCTCCCCTTCTCCTTCTCCCTCTTCCCTCCCTCTCCCCCACGAAACCGCCCACCTCGAACGCCACGAGACCCTAGCCCGCCACGCAACTCACTTCCTCCGCCCTCTGACCCCCTCCGACCATCCCCTAGCCGCCTGCTCCGATTCCCCCCCCCTCGACGCAGCCTCTCCCTCCTTTGAAAAAGGAAAAGGTGTGTTTATTCTATTTTATTTTTATTTTATCATTCATTTATATAATCTTTTTTTTGTTGTTGTTTGTTTTATTATTTTCAGTTTATATATGTATGAAGATATAAAAAAACATAATTTTTATATAAATTATCAAAGAATTAAAAGTAGTTTTTTAATCATGATAAAGATAGGATTTTCATACGAATGTTTTTAAAGGAATGGTGGGACTTTATGTATGAAAATTCGAGATAAAAATCAAATCTTTATATATTTGTTAGCAAAATAAAAATGAAATCTTTATAGGCATAGCGAATAGGAAAAGATATGATCTTGTTTACATGGACAAAATATATGATTTTTATTTATATTTTTAACATAGGAAGCTTTGATTTTTATTTTTATTTTTAACATAGAAGGATTTGATTTCTATTCATTTAAAGTTTAGATTTTCATTTAAATAAAGATTAGATTTTTATCATAGTAAATGCGAGGTTTTTATTGGTTAAAGACGAGATTTCCATTTGTTTGAAGATGTGATTTTTATAAAGTGAAAAGATGAGATTTCTGTTAGCGGAAAGAATGGATTTTGGTTAGCGAAAATATTAGATTTTTCTTTTATGTAAAAATAGAATTTTTAGAGATGTAAAGAAAGAATTTTTATAGTAATGATTTAGAATAAAAATAGGATTTTTATTATGTATGTACGAAGTTAAAAATATAATTTTTACATAGAGAATAGCGTGATAAAGATATAATTTTTATTATATTACTAGCAGTGTAAAAATAGAATTTTATCTATACAGTAGTGGTGCAAAAATTGAGTTTTTATCTATATAGTAGCGGTGTAAAAATAGAATTTTTATCTATATAGTAGCGGTATAAAAATGTGATCTTTATCCATATAGAGTGAATATAAAAATATGATTTTTATATACATAGCAACAATATAAAATTGTGATTTTTATATGTGTAGTGACTACGGACAATGAAAGTGACAAAAGGCGAGCACGACGAAGATTTCTACATAAGAAGAGTCGTGGCGTTTGGTTTAGCTAGTCTGTGAGAACTTCTCACTTTAATTCTTATTTTCTAGTTAAAATATATACTAGGATGCAGACGGTGTTTAGCAGCACCCGACACCCGTCGTCCATAGACCATGGACGACTTGTATGCTTGTTTGATGTGTTGTGAAGTTTGTTTGTGATGTTGGTGCGAAATAGATAATAAAACGTTCATGTGTTGAAATAAATTAATTATCATTAAAAATATAATTTTTATCATGAATGTGAATAAATAAATATTCATTTACAACCGGACGGTTTGTTTATGAACACCTATTTGAAGGATATTGATTGGGATGATAAATTTTACACGTCGCCCAACTGCACAAATAATATTCGATGTTTATGGATTGAAACCCCACACGGGTGTTGGGATAATATTTGGCGTACACTAATCCCAATTATTTAGTTGTATGTCGATCAATTGGTTGACAAACTGTGTAAGCGTTAATTATTTATATTTGATGCTTATGCAGTTGTGTGGCACACTTTGGATGGTGGTTGATTCTTTATCGTTGTTATTATATACGTGTGTTGTATGGAATCCATAAAATTAACATTATATGGTAATTGTTTGGGCCTCATTCCAATTGGGAAAATAAACAATATTATAAAATAAAGATTCATGTGTTGATAGTACTCATGTGTTGAGAATAGTTATGGGTTAAAAGAAATATAGATTCATGTGTTGAACAAAATATTTTAACAATAAAATTTACATTTTATCATATATAAAATTAGAAACTAACTGGAAAATAGATAAGATGAGTGGTCTCTTGGGCATTGATCTGATGTTGGTTTCGGCCTTCGGGGTTAATATTTAGGGAATCGTTCTCTTACTAATTTACAGTTGGAGTCTGATTAAGAATTTAAATGATAGAAATCATAATTTTATAAAATATATTAAATAACAAAAATAGTCATGTATTGACAATACTCATGTGTTGGGATTAGTCATGTGTTGAAAGAATTATAGATTCATGTGTTGAATAGAATAAATATTCATTTGTTGAATAGAATAACGAAGTTATTGAAATATATGAAGCCCTGTTGACTAGAGATGCGCCATTTTGACGCGAAAGATATTTATATCGATTATATTCGTTTTTACAATGAATATAGAAAAGGAAGTGATTTCAAAATATAACGTTTTGAAAATATTGTCATTTGTATATTGATGATGTCGAATATTCAATTTTGATTCGAAATTGAATATAAAGTTGAAATCGTTTCGAAAACGAATTTAAAACGATTTATATAATACGTTTCGAATTGAAATCGATGATATATAATATATATATATATATTATATATATATATTATATATATATATTAAATGGACTGAATAGAACGCGTCGTGCTGCAGCAGTTTGTGAATTCCGACCATTGACTTCGAATGGACATTACGGGAGATCCGACCATCGGATTCTCCTAAAAACTGGAACCATTGGGTTCGTATCGAAAAGAGCTTTCCGACGAATATAAGAAATTTGAAATCTAATAGTTGGATTTGGAATTATGTTCAAATCAAATTTGGAAAAGTTCGTTGTAAGTGCAGTTCGGTGGCAGTTACTGAAAACCGACTGTACGGGCCTTGATAAAATTATTAAAAATATTAATAATTTGTGTAAAATCATAATATATAAATTGGAAAGAACTGGGATGAAAAATTCCGCATTTGAAAGGATAAAAATAGATTTTATCGAAATGAACTAGTTTTGACCTAGAATTATAATCTAATATTTTTAAATAAATAAAATTGGATCTGAAGTGATTTTAAAAATAACCAGAATTTCCAATATATGAATTGGAGTGGATTTGAATTGAAATCATCTTCAGAATATTTCTACCTTGGATTTCATGATTATATAGATATGGTTATGGAAATTTGAAAGATATATTTATATCGTTATTTCCAATACGATATTTGTTGGTTGTAGAATTTGATATTGAATATAAGCCGATATATTTTCTATTCAGAGCCTTGTATTTAATATCAAACGTGATTTGGTTCTGTCGTGAATGGTGTCTTCATTAATACTGTTCTTAAACCCAGTTGAGAAAAAGATTAAATCTTTCTATTTAGATTCAATGAAGTGTACCAATTAAATAATATTAATTGGAATTGAATTTAAATTGGTTTTTGGGTTTATCGTGAGCGGTGTTTTGAATAACACCTGTTCTTTAGCCCGATCAACAATGGGAAAAGTATTTTGGGTTTATCGTGAATCGTGTTTTAGATGACATTGGTTCTTTAACCCAGTTAAAGACAGGATATTGATTTTTGAGAAGATTAAAACTAAGTGGAGTTTTAATGAATCTTTAATTAGACTAAAGTGATCGAGAATGGAGTATCACCAGTTTTGCTCCAAAGCAATAGTTAAATCTTTAATTAGATTTGAACGTGAAATGGTAATTAATATTTACCGATAACACCGTGGTGTTAGATATGGAGTATTACCAGTTTTGCTCCATGGGATAAATAGGTTGCGATTGGGAAATAAAATAAATAATTACTTCGGTATGGTTCGCTAATCCCGACTAGTTTGGAGAACCATAATATGGTTTGAAATGATATCCAAAGGAAGATTAAAGAATAAATTTAGAAGAATTTATCTTTGATAAAATTAATGGGAACCTTTCCCTAAGAATGTGAAATTTTGAATAAAAGAATATTCTGAATTGGACTGAGGCGTATGTTGTGTTTGTATGACACTTGTTTATCATATACGCGGGTTATTCAGAAAGGCCGGTTTTATACCCATTCTGAATAACCGATTCGACGATAAGTCAAAGGTAAAGACGGTGGTTGAAGACCGGAAGTCTTCACATAGTTTGGGTGATTACTGATGATCTTAATTGGGCTGTACACCTAAGATGAGGGAATCAGTTGGTGATCGTCCAGACGTACTTGGAGATCGATGGATATGCGAGGAAAGTGCCTCCGGTTTCGTTCAGACCCAAAACGGACTTGTAAATGGACTGTGTATCTGACATTGGATTTTATTCTGTGCTAATTGATCTCTATTAAATATACATCTGTTTGGCGGCGGAGAATTTGTTCTCTTGCTTAAGCCCTTCTCTGAGACGTACGAGCTTAGAGGTTGTATATCGGTGGACATCAGTCGCATGGAGTGAATTGCCTGTGTGGCATGCATAAGTGGAAGATGATCAAGGCTTCTGTTGAAAAGAAAAGTCTTGTGGTTGATGATCAAAGCATGACCTGTGTGGCGCAGCTTTGTGTATAGCGTGAATTCGCGAGCCTCACATCTCGGTACGAGTCAAAAATGGGATAGTGACTACAAGGAGAACATGACGTTTCTTTCTAGCTAGAGGTAGTGTCAGTGCTTAAACTGGCTGACATTTATATTATTTTTACCTATGTGGTCGTTGGAATGCGAGGCGCCTCGATTTTAGGTGTGTTAGTACCGGGAAACGTGTGTTCAGGAATAATTAATCCTCAAACGTAAGAGAGGACCGACCCTGGAGCATCCAAGGGTTACCCAGAGTGTGTAGTCCTAAGACAATTGCTTGAGTGTCTCAAAGCGGAGAGGAGCTTGCCCCTTGCCTCGACTCATGACGGAAATCCAATTTCCAATACGAGATATTTCAGTTTTATTTGTAGAGCCTAGTATGGCGACATAGTAGCATGGGATACTATGCCGTCTATGATTGATACATTTATATTTGAAGTTGTTTCATACAATTTACACTTATAATAGTATCAAATGATTTGTTTTAAACGTACCAAGCATGTTTGGCTGTTATAAGGTGAAAACCCTATCCTCTGGCTTGCGTTGCATTGTGTGATGGGACCTGGGTCTTTTAATAGCTTCATTTTTCCGAAAAAGCTTTGCGTTGTTTATTCTATGCACTAGTGTTCTTGGGAGGAAACCTGTTCCGTGTTATACGGCGTGGTCCCTTGAATTACTCTCTTTTAAAGTAAAGTTTAAATAACTGTTTTAGTTCTCACACCAGTCACATGACTGACCTGGAGTTTATTGTTTTAACCTAAACTCTGGGTGCCCTTATTTTCGACATGGGCAGCTAGTAGTTTTGGTTTTGCAGATTTATGTTCACAGGATCCTGATTTACAACTGGAACGATGCTCGGAAAGCTCTGTATCCGTGTATTATTTTCAGTTGTGTTTTGTAATATTTTTCCGCTGCTATGTATTTAAATGAAATTTAAATCTCTGATATTCTCTGTGGTATAATATTTATTCATACTCTGTATATTCTTGTATTCTGATGGAATATTGTAATAAGCAATGAAATGTTCTTTTGTTTGCGTTCCGATGTGTGTTGTTCTCTACTCAATCCGTGCTTTCCTTCACGGGGAAGCCACGGGTTACTACAAACACGGTTCACGATAAACACAAAATCACATTCCATTTACAATGGAATCTTCATGGAAAACAAATCGATATATATAATCGATATAAACTTCATTATTCGACTAATAATATAAATGGAATAACGACAAAGCCTTTTAAATTCTAGATATATTAGTTGTCTTCCTCCACAGAAATTCACTTCGATTATTACCTAATCGAATTCCATCCTCTTCCAATTTATTTTATTAAATTGGAAAACTTTACTTTGGAAAATCTCCTTTAAATCTTAACAAAAGATTTATAAATTTCAAATCACATTTCACTGTAAATTGGGTTAAAGAACGAATGTCGTTAAAACACAGTTCACGGTAAACCCAATTCACATTCCGTTAATTATCGAGTGTTATTTAAAACACCATTCATGATAAACCCAAAAATCAATTCCAATTAAATATCATTTAATTGGTAAACTTCATTAAATATAAATAAAAAGATTTAATCTTTTTCTCAACTGGGTTTAAGAATCGTGTTAATGAAGACACCATTCACGACAAACCCAAATCCCATTTGATATTAAATACAAGGTTCTGAATAGAAAATATATCGGCTTATATTCAATATCAAATTCTACGACCAACAAATATCGTATTGGAAATAACGATATAAATATATCTTTTCAAATTTCCATAACAATATTTGTATAATCATGAAATCCAACATCGAAATATTCCAAAGACAATTTCGATTTAAATCCATTCCAATTCAATTTTTGGAAATTCTGGTTACTTTTAAAACCCTTTCAAGTCCAATTTATTTATTTCAAAAAGAAAGGATTATATTTCTAGTTCAAAACTAGTTCATTTCGAAAAAAATCTAATTTTATCTTTTCAAATATGGAATTTTTTATCCCAATTCTTTTCAAATCATTTCTTATGATTTTACACAAATTATTGCTATTTTTTTATAATTTTATCAAGGCCCGTACAGTCGACTTCCATAAACGGCCATCGAACTGCACTTACAGCGACCTTTTCCAAATTTGACTTGGACATAATTCCAAATTCAACCGTTAGATTTCAAATCTCTAATATTCGTTAGAAAGCTCTTTTCGATACGAACCCAATGGTTTTGGTTTTAGGAGAATCCGACGGTCGGATCTCCCACAATGTCTGTTCGAAGTCAACGGTCGAAATTCGTGAACTGCCGCAGCGCGGCGTGTTCTATTCTGGCCATTAGATATACATATAATATAATATATATATATATATATATATATATTTCATCGATTTCCTTTCAAAACGTATTTTATAAATTGTTTTAAATTCATTTTCAAAACGATTTCTACTTCATAATCAATTTCAAATCAAAATTAAATATTCCATATCATCGATATATAATTGATAATATTTTCAAAATGTTATATTTTGAAATCACTTCCTTTTCTATATTCATTACAAAAACGAATATAATCGATATAAATATCGTTCGCGTCAAAATGGCGCCAATCTAATCGACACGACTTTATATATTTTAATGACTTCGTTATTCTTATTCAACAAATGAATATTTTCTTCAACACATGAATATATATATTTTAATCAACACATGAGTATTTATTAATTCTTACTTACAATAAAAATGTGAATTTTATTGTATAAATATTTCGTTCAACACATGAACTGTTTCAACACATGAATATTCTCAACACATGAGTTTTCTTTTTTTCAACACATGAATATATATTTTATTCAACACATGAATTCTCATTCTATTCAAGACATGAATTTTAATTCTATTCAACACATGAATTTTTATTCTATTTAACACATGACTTTTTAGTCTATTCAACACATGAATTTTCATTCTATAATATTCTTTATTTTCCAAATTGGAATGAGGACCAATCAATTACCACATAATTGTAATTATATGGATTCCATACAACACATGTATATAATAGCAACGATCAATAATCATGATCATCCATAGTGCACCACACAACTGCATAAGCATTAAATATAAATAATTAATGCTTACACTGTTTGTCAACCAATTGATCGACATACAGCTAAATAATTGGGATTAGTGTACGCCAAATATCGTCCCAACACCCATGTGGGGTTTCAAATCAACAAACACAGATTTTTATTTGTGCAGTTGGGCAATGTGTAAAATTTATCATCCCAATCAATATCAGTCAAATGGGTGTACATAAACAAATTGTCCGATTTGTTTATAAATATTTATTTTATATCCACGTTAAAAAATATATTTTTAACTATAAAATATTTATTCAATCCACACCACACAATAACATTTCACAATACATCAATCAAACGACCAAGTCATCCATGGTCTGTGGACGACGGGTGTCGGATGCTGCTAAGCACCGTCTGCATCCTAGTATATATTTCAACTAGAAAACAAATTAAAAGTGAGGAGTTCTCACCTTGGAGATCCACTCCGCCGTTATCTTTTTCTGAACGATTCGAATATGCCCAAAATCCCAATGCGACCTTTTCACGCTGTTCACAGTAAAAATCACATTTTTACTATGGCATTTCATATTTAAAAATCATATATTTTTATCACTTCATTTCAATAAATAAAAATCATATTTTTATTTCTACTTCATATATTTTTACGACGCTTCTTTCTATATAAAAACTATATTTTTATATTCCTACTTCTTATATAAAGATCGAATTTTTATTCTATATATTATAAAATTCATATTTTTATCATCTCTATAATATAAAAATCATATTTTTATTATCTCTATAATATAAAAATCACATTTTTATTATTTTATAACATAAAAATCAAATTTTTATTATCTTTATAATATAAAAATCACATTTTTATTATCTCTATAATATAAAAATCACATTTTTATTGTTCTACATTCATGAAAATCTTATTTTTAATCTTCTACATCCTAGGTAAAAGCCGATTTTTTTATTAAACTGATTATTTTATATAAATAAAATAAAGAAATAAAAGTAAATAAAAACTTACAGTAGAAATCAGAGCCCGGGTTTCTGCGTGCCGGAGATGGTCAGTGGTAGGCGTCCGGGCTAGAGGGAGGCGTGGCAGGTCGGCTGGGGGACCGGAGTGGCCAAGGAGGTGGTTTTAAGGCCAAGGCGTGGCGTTGATCTTGAGAGAAGAGGGGAGGAGGAGCAGGTGGTCGAGGGAAGAGAGGGGGGTTTGGAGGCGGTGCGTCCTGCCAGAGGGGTGGCGGTCTCAGGCGACGGGGGCTTCCGCGGTTCCTCTTTTCTTTTTGCTTTTTTATTTCTGTAATCGATTTTGAAATAATATGGTGGGGAGAGAGAAGGTAAGGGATTATATATATATTGTTATCTTAATTTATTTTCCTCCAAAATGTAGCTTTTTATTTCGAACTCGAAATCGAACCCACCGACTATTGCCCCTAGCTAATTACCCCCATTACTAACACAATGGGATATGTATTGCAAGCTAATTCGATCGTTTCGATCAGCTTCCGTCAAAATCAAAATATAAATCTATATATTGAATTTGAACGCACATTTCATTTTATCGGGGCCGCATACAGACTCTAAAAATTCCCAAAAAATAATTTATAGCTTTGTATTGACGATACGGTTCTAACAAAACTAATCTTGTCAAATTTTGAGGCTGTTCGAAAAATGACCATTTTCTGGTCGATAGAAATTGACTAAAACTGTCAGAACACGTTTTCCTGTGTCACGCTCACATATTGATTCAGAAAATTACGAATTTTGGAATCTAGCAATAACTCGACATCATGGATCCAACAGAAGTTGTTTCGTCCAAAACAGAGGTCGTTTGCAAAAAAGCTATTTTTAAGGGCCAGAATTCCACAGTGACTATTCTGTAATTTCAACTGGGCATAACTTTTTATCCCCGCTATGAAATTTCAATTTTTCAGATTCGTTGGAAAGATATTCTCAAATAGATTTTAATATTTTTAGTTTCACCAAAATCCGGTTTATTTTGAATCCTGTACATTCATTTGAATTATGAAATCAAATTTTCAAACTACGGCGCCATTTTCAATTCCTTTTATAATTAAAATAAAATCTTTGTATTCAACGACGGTTCAACTAAACATATACGTTCTAATTCTATTCAAAATAAATTTTTCGTCGTTATTATTTAAAATAATTCATTTTAAATATTCAAAATTGCTAAAATAAAAATTTTAAATTGGCTCAGATTTCTGGGTTATTACAATCTCCCCTACTTAAAACTTTTCGTCCCCGAAAAGGAACAAAACTGAAAGTTGTATAACTAATCAACTCAACTTTCATTATTTTCATTATGGCTTAAGTTCTTTAACTTTTCAGTTTCTAAGAACTTTTCAAATTTTTCAAAAATTTGGCTAACACCTTAAATTTTTGAAAAATTTCGCCATAACCTCCCCTGTACCGGGAGCTTCGGGATATTTCAAATAGCCTCCCATGTCCCTCACCAATCCAAAAGAAAAAGAAAAAGCCAATCGGCTCATAAAATCATCAAATCCCCAAGAAATACAATAAGCATGTACCTATTTGTCAGGCAAACAATTTTATTCCTCTGCTCTAGCCTCCTTGCTATGACCTGTTCAATGGATACACATGTATATCTACATACATGCTACATGTATATGCATGCAATTGAAATCAATTTTCAATACATTTCAATATTTGATACAATTTGGCTAAATGGTTCAACATTTAATTAATCGAACAATAATCAAACAACACAATCAGCAATTAATTTGTTGATTATCTTTTCAGATTCATAATTTTGATACATAGTTCAAAAAAAGTCACATTTTTGGTGCCAAATCACAACAATAGACCCCATCTAATTTTGGTTCTCACACCGGTCAATTGGAATCATATAGAAACCCCACTTTCGTCACTTGAATATAAATTCTGATGATGTACGTACTATAGCAATCATCAGAACCATCTCCGGGCGACTAGAGTGTGATTATATATCTATCCAGTATATTAAACTTCGAGTACACGTGGATCAGATGTATATGCAAAATCTTTATATATTGGATTTTCCCAATTCAATACAAATAAATATTCAAATACGAATAATAAAGTTTAAATTTTCAAAACAAAACTTGTTTTCAATTTTATTTTAAAAACATCACTCTTCACACTCGTTCTAGGATACTACTTATCCTATCTCTAACGAGTCATTCTCGTTGGATATTACTAACCCAATCTCTGATGAATTCTTTCGTTTGGTTCTAACGTGTCCTGTTCTCGAGCTCTGTAACCAAAGATCTGATACCACATGTAACAATTGAGAATTTCGCTCGATCCGAATAGATTGCTAAACTGACCAAGACCGTTCGAAACCCCTGATTGTTTTGAGAACACGACAAATCGGAACACAAACAAAAGAACTTTTCATTGCTTATTACAACAATTCTATCAGAATACAAGAATACACAGAGTACGAATAAATATTTACAACAGAAAATATCAGAGATTTAAATACATTACTGCAGCGGAAAATAATACAAAACACAACTGAAAAGAATATATGGATACAGTGCTTTCCGAATATCATTCCAGCTGTAAACCAGGATCCTGTGAATATAAATCTGCAAAACCAAAACTACTAGCTGCCCGTGTCGAAAATAAGGGCACCCAGAGTTTAGGTTAAAATAATAAACTCCAGGTCAGTCATGTGACTAGTGTGAGAACTAAAACAGTTATTTAAAACTTTGCTCTAAATCAGATATATCAAAGGACCACGCCGTATAACACGGAACGGGTTTCATCCCAAGAATACCAGTGCATATAACAAAACAACGCAATGCTTTTTGGAAAAATGAGGCTATTGTAAGACCCAGGTCCTATCACACAATGCAACGCAAGCCGGGGGATACGGTTTTCCCTTATAATAGCCAAACATGCTTGGTATGTTAAAAACAAATCATTTGATACTATTATAAGTGCATAGTGTCAAAAAAATTTCAATCATAAGTATCAATCATAGACGGCATAAGTGCCCCATACCACTATGTCGGCATATGTAGGTTCTATAATCAAAACCACAAAGTCACGTATTAGAAGCTGGATTTTCATCTGTGAACCGAGGAAAGGGAACGTCCTCACCGAATTCGAGACAATCTAGCCCATATCTCAGGCACGCAGGCAAGCCTTGGATCGTCAGGGCCGGTCCACCGATGTGGATTATTATGCCTAAACACTGCGTTTCCCCGCCCTTCTTGGCGTAAATGAGCCAAATGACTCCACTGGCTCCACATAATCACCGATATATCCGAAGCGCCTCGCAATCCAACAACCACGCAGGTGAAAATAATATAAATGTTAGGGCTGGTAGGTCACTGACACCACCCTAGCTAGTAGGTAACGCATGCCCTCCCTGAGGTCCTCTCCCATTTCTAGTTACACAACCTGGGTGTGAGGCTCGCGAATTAACGCAACACAAAGCTATGCCACACAGGCGGTGCATTGATCATCAACCACAAGACTTTTCTTTTCAACAAAAACCTTGATCATTTTCCATTTAAGCATGCCACAAAGGCAATTCACTCCATGTGATTGATATCCATCAATATATAACTTCTGAGCTCGTACGTCTCAGAGAAGGGTGTTAAGCAAGAGAATAAATTATCCGCTGCCAAAAAGATATATATTTAATAGAAATCAATTACACAGAATAAAATCCAATGTTAGACACACGGTCCATTTACAAGTTCGTTCTGGGTCTAAACGAAACCGGAGGCACCTTGTACCTCGCATATCCATCGATCTCCAAGTACGTCTGGACGATCACCAACTGATTCCCTCCTCTTGGGTGTACAGCCCAATCAAGATCACTAATAATTATCCAAACGATGTGAAGACCTCCGGTCTTCGGCCGCCATCTTCATCCTCGACACATCGTTGAATCAGTTATTCAGAATGGGATAAACACGGCCTTTCCGAATAACTCGCGTATATAATAAACAAGTGTTATACAAACACAACATACGCCTCATTCCAATTCAGAATATTCTTTTAATTAAATATTCTTACACTTTTGGGAAAGGTTCCCATTAATTTTATAAAAGATAAATTCTTTAAATTTATTCTTTAATCTTCTTTTGAATATCAATTCAAACCAAATTATGGTTTATCAAAACTAGTCGAGATTAGCGAACCATACCGAAGTAGTCACTTGTTAAATTTCCCAACCACGACATATTCATCCCATGAAGTAAAACTGGTCATACTTCATATCTAACACCACAGTGTTATCGGTAAATTCAATTACCATTTCACGTTCAAATCTAATTAAAGATTTAACTATCGCCTAAAGAAAAACTGGTGATACTCCATTCTCAATCATTTCAATCTAATTAAAGATTCATTAAAACTCCACTTGGTTTTAATATTCCCAAAAATCATTGTTAATGATTGTTTAACTAGGGAAATCATATCCTGTCTTTAACTGGGTTAAAGAACCAATGTCATTTAAAACACGGTTTACAATAAACCCAAAATACATTACATTTACAATGGAATCTCCATGGAAAACAAATCGATATATATATATAATCGATATAAACTTCCATATCCGACTAATAATATAAATGGAATAACGGTAAAGCCTTTTAAATTCCAGATATATTAGTTGTCTTCCTCCACTGAAATCCACTTCGATTATTAACAAATCGAATTCCATCCTATTCCAAATTATTTTATTAAATTGGAAAACATTACTTTGGTAAACTCCTTTAAATCTTAACAAAAGATTTATAAATTCCAAATCACATTTCACTGTAAATCGGGTTAAAGAACGAATGTCGTTAAAACACAGTTCACGATAAACCCAATTCACATTCCATTAATTATCGAGTTTAAGAACAAGTGTTAATTAAAACACCATTCACGATAAACCCAAAAATCAATTCCAATTAAATATCATTTAACTGGTAAACTTCATTAAATCTAAATAAAAAGATTTAATCTTTTTCTCAACTGGGTTTAAGAACAGTGTTAATGAAGATACCATTCATGACAAACCTAAATCCTATTTGATATTAAATACAAGGCTCTGAGTAGAAAATATATCGGCTTATATTCAATATCAAATTCTACGACCAACAAATATCGTATTGGAAATACCGATATAAATATATCTTTCAAATTTCCATAACAATATCTGTATAATCACGAAATCCAACATCGAAATTTTTCAAAGACAATTTCGATTTAAATCCATTCCAATTCAATTATTGGAAATTCTGGTTACAATTAAAACCCTTTCAAATCCAATTTATTTATTTCAAAAAGAAATGGATTATAATTCTAGTTCAAAACTAGTTCATTTCGATAAAAATCTATTTTTATCTTTTCAAATATGGAATTTTTCATCCCAATTCTTTCCAAATCATTTATTATGATTTTATACAAATTATTTCTATTTTTTATAATTTTATCAAGGCCCGTATAGTCGATTTCCGTAAATGGCCATCAAACTGCACTTACAGCGACCTTTTCCAAATTTGATTTAGACATAATTCCAAATCCAACCATTAGATTTCAATTCTCTAATATTGTTTAGAAAGCTCTTTTTGATACGAACCCAACGATTCTGGTTTTTGGAGAATCCGACGGTTGAATCTCCCGCAATGTCCGTTCGAAGTCAATTGTTGAAATTCACGAACTGCCGTAGTGCGACGCGTTCTATTCTGGCCATTAGATATATATATATATATATATATATATATATTATATTTCGTCGATTTCCTTTCAAAACATATTTTATAAATTGTTTTAAATTCGTTTTCAAAACGATTTCTACTTCATATTCAATTTCTAATCAAAATTGAATATTCCATATCATCGATATATAAATGATAATATTTTCAAAATGTTATATTTTGAAATCACTTCCTTTTCTATATTCATTAGAAAAACGTATATAATCGATATAAATATCGTTTGCGTCAAAATGGCGCCAATCTAATCGACACGGCTTTATATATTTTAATGACTTCGTTATTCTTATTCAACAAATGAATATTTTCTTCAACACATGAATATATATTTTATTCAACACATGAATATTTATTAATTCTTACTTACAATAAAAATGTGAATTTTGTTGTATAAATATTTCGTTCAACACATGAATCGTTTCAACACATGAATCGTTTCAACACATGAATCGTTTCAACACATGAATATTTTCGACACATGAGTTTTCTTTTATTCAACACATGAATATATATTTTATTCAACACATGAATTTTCATTCTATTCAACACATGAATTTTTATTCTATTCAACACATGAATTTTTATTCTATTTAACACATGAATTTTTATTCTATTCAACACATGAATTTTCATTTTATAATATTCTTTATTTTCCAAATTGGAATGAGGCCCAATCAATTACCATATAATGCTAATTATAAGGAATCCATACAACACATGTACATAATAGCAACGATAAATAATCAGTCATCATTCGGAGTGCACCACACAACTGCATAAGCATTAAATATAAATAATTAACGCTTACACAGTCTGTCAACCAGTCGATCGGCATACAGCTAAATAATTGGGATCAGCGTACGCCAAATATCACCCCAACACCCATGTGGGGTTTCAAATCAACAAACACAGATTTTTATTTGTGCAGTTGGGCGATGTGTAAAATTTTTCGTCCCAATCAATATCAATCAAATGTGTGTACATAAACAAATAGCCGATTTGTTTATAAATATTTATTTTATATCCACGTTAAAAATTATATTTTTAACTATATAACATTTATTCATTCCACATCACACAATACAATTTCACAACACATCAATCAAACAACCAAGTCATCCATGGTCTGTGGACGACGAGTGTCGGGTGCTGCTAAGCACCGTCTGCATCCTAGTATATATTTCAACTAGAAAATAAATTAAAAGTGAGGAGTTTTCACCTTGGAGATCCATTCCGCTGTTATCTTTTTCTGAATGGTTCGGATATGCCCAAAATCCCAATGCGACCTTTTCAAGCTGTTCACAGGAAAAATCACATTTTTACTATCGCATTTCATATATAAAAATCATATATTTTTATCGCTTCATTTCAATAAATAAAAATCATATTTTTGTTTCTACTTCATATATTTTTACGACGCTTATTTCTATATAAAAATTATATTTTAATATTTCTACTTCTTATATAAAGATCGAATTTTTATTCTATATATTATGAAATTCATATTTTTATCATCTCTATAATATAAAAATCATATTTTTATTATCTCTATAATATAAAAATCACGTTTTTATTATCTCTATAATATAAAATCATATTTTTATTATCTCTATAATATAAAAATCACATTTCTATTATCTCTATAATATAAAAATCACATTTTTATTATTCTACATACATAAAAATCTTATTTTTAATCTTCTACATCATAGGTAAAAACTGAAAAAAAAATTGAACTGATTATTTTATATAAATAAAATAAAGAAATAAAAGTAAATAAAAACTTACAGTAAAAATCAGAGGGGGGGTTTCTGCGCGCCGGAGATGGTCGGTGGTAGGCGTCCGGGCTAGAGGGAGGCGCGGCAGGTTGGCTGGGGGACCGAAGTGGCCAAGGCGGTGGTTTTAAGGCTAGGGCGTGGCGTGGATCTTGAGAGAAGAGGGGAGGAGGAGAAGGAGGTCGAGAGGAGAGAGGGGGGTTTGGAGGCAGCGCGACCTGTCAGAGGCGGTGGCGGTCTCAGGCTACGGGGCGAGGGGGGCTTCCGCGGTTCCTCTTTTCTTTTTCTTTTTTTATTTCTGAAATCGATTTTGAAAGAATACGGTGGGGAGAGAGAAGGTAAGGGATTATATATATATATATTATTTTAATTTATTTTCTCCCAATAAGTAGCTCTTTATTTCGAACTCGAAATCGAACCCACCGACTGTCGCCCCTCGCTAATTACCCCCATTATGAACACAATGGGATTGTATCGCAAGCTAATTCGATCAACTTCCATCAAAATCAAAATATAAATCTATATATTGAACTTGAACGCACATTTCAATTTATCGGGTCCACATATGGACTCTAAAAATTCCCAATAAATAATTTCTAGCTTCGTATTGACGATATGTATCTAACAAAACTAATCTTGTCAGATTCTGAGACTGTCAGAGCACGTTTTTCTGTGTCACGCTCACATATTGATTAAGAAAATTACGAATTTAGGAATCTAGCAATAACTCGACATCTCGGATCCAACAAAAGTGGTTTTGTCGAAAATAGAGATCGTTTGCAAAATGGCTATTTTTAAGGGCCAGAATTCCATAGCAACTATTCTGAAATTTCAACTGGGCATAACTTTTTATCCCCGCTATGAAATTTCAATTTTTCGGATTCATTGAAAAGATATTCTCAAATAGATTCTAATAATTTTTGTTTCGCCAAAATCCGGTTTATTTTGAATCCTATACATTCATTTGAAATTCGAAATCGATTTTTCAAACTACCTCGCCATTTTCAATTCCTTTTATAATTAAAATAAAATCTTTATATTCAACGATGATTCAAATAAATATATACGTTCTAATTCTATTCCAAATAAATTTCTCGTCGTTATTATTTAAAATAATTCATCTTAAATATTCAAAATTCATCAAAATTGCCAAAATAAAAATTTTAAATTGGCTCAGATTTCCGAGTTATTACATTAGGAGAGGCGCTGTTAGTGAATTCCGAAGAGGAGCTTCCGGACTGGATGTAGGGCAGGAAGTCTGGACCAGTATAAAAACTCCTGGTGTCTCTTTACTTTATTTTCCGCATTTACTTTGTTTGTGATATATCTCGGTAACTTAGATTTTATTTGCATAGCTATTGCATATTGATTAGCTAGCGTATCACGTATATTTCGGCATTATCCATATAGATCCTTTAAGTCGTACACATCGACTCTTTCAATTGGTATCAGAGCGAGGCCATCATATAACCGTAAAACCGTTATTTGATATTTAGATAGTATGGATAATAACACTAGCACTAGCAATAACACCGGATATTCTGAAGGCCAATCAACTGCTAGGACACCATTCTTTAATGGCATGAATTATAGTTACAGGGCTACTCAAATGAGAATAAACATGCTAGCATATAGCTATGATGCATGGAATATTACTCAAAATGAGTATACAACACCTACTACTGCATACACTGAATGGTCAAATATTGAGAAAAATGAAGCTACTGCAAATGCTAAGGGAATGAACATGCTACATTGTGCTCTAGATAGAAATGAGTTCAATCGGATTTGTATGTGCAACACTGCACATGAAATATGGAGAACACTTAAGATTACTCATGAAGGCACTAACAAAATTAAACAAAGTAAAATATTTATGCTCAAGAATCAATTTAAAAATTTTAAAATGAATGAAAGCGAATCCATAAATGATGTGCATTCACGTTTTCAAAATATTTATCATTCTTTATTAGGACTAGGAGAAAAATATTCCGACTTTGACATAATTTCAAAAATCTTGAATTCTTTAACCGATGAATGGGAGAGAAAAGTGTTAGCAATCGAAGAAGCTAATGATCTCTCTTCCATGAAACCGGAAGAATTGATAAGTAATCTAATGTCTTATGAAGTAAATTTGCAGGCAAAGAAAGCACAGGTACAATATAAGAAAAATTTAGCTTTCCATGCAGAAAAAGAAGATTCAGATTTAGATGAAGAAGATAAAGCATTTGTTGCTTGTAACAACCCGGAAAATCAGAACCAATTTGAAAATTTTATTTTGGCAATTTAAATGAATTTTGAATATTTAAAATGATTTATTTTAAATAATAACGACTAGAAATTTATTCTGAATAGAATTTGAATGTACAGATTAATTTAAATCGAAGTTGGAATATAAATATTTATTTTAATCATAAAAGGAATTGGAAATGGCGTGGTAGTTTGAAAATACGATTACAAATTTCAAATGAATGTACATAATTCAAAATAAACTATCTTTCCAACAAATCTGAAAAATTGAAATTTCATAGCGGGAATAAAAAGTTATGCCCAGTTGAAAATTCAGAATAGTCGCTTTGGAAATATAGCCCATAAAAATAGCCATTTTGCAAACGACCTCCGTTTTTTATTAAACCACTTTGGTTGGATCCAGAATGTCAAATTATTGCTAGATTCCAAAATTCATAATTTTGGAATTAATTTGTGAGCGTGGCGAAAGAAAACAAGTTTTGTCATTTTCAGTCAATTTGGATCGACCAAAAAATGACCATTTTTCAAACAGTCTCCAAATTCGATGAAATTTGTTTTGTTAGGACAGTATCGTCAAAACAAAGCCAGGTTTATTTTTCTGGAATTTATGGAGTCAGTATGTGGCCTCGGTAAATTAAAATGTGCGTTTGAATTTAAAATATAATGATTTATATTTCAAATTTAGTGGAAATTGATCGTAACATCCGAATTCGGTTACGAAACATATCCCATTGTGTTCGATGTGGGGGTAATTAGCTAGGGACGATAGTTGGTGGGTTCGATTTGGAGTTCGAATAAAAAAGTTTCATTTTATGGAAATAAAAATATTTATAAGCATAAAAATTAAAAACCTAAATTCTCATTCGTTCAACAAACCGTAACCCTAGCAGACCGACGATGGAAAAGGATCGATTTTTCTTGCCATAAATTCCCCAAATCCGTAGTGAGTATGACCTAGGTTCTTTAGAGGATTTTGAAGAGCTTCTTCCCCTCTTCACATCCATACCCCCTTCATCATCTATCGTTGAGAGTCGAGAGGGAAATCAGAGCTCCAACTAAGCTCGTTCGATCTCGAATTGCGGCGTCAGGCGGACATCGATTTGAGGGATGTTCGGGGGTGTGGTGCGCCTCGCGTAGGCGCTCCAGGTGGTCATCGTCGATTATCCTCCGGCGGTCGGATTTGGCAACGGCGGCGTGACCTAAGATTGAAGAAACAGGCGGCGGCCGTAGTGTTAACCGATGAAGGTAGTTAATAATTTAATTAATAATTTATTTAATTATCTTATAAAAGTCATTCATGAATAAAATTCAGTAACTTTCTCATACGAGGTCCAAATTGCGCGAAAATGAATCTGTTGCGATCGTGGGGACAAGAGCTTCACAACAAAACTAACTGGGTCCAATTTGGAGCACATTAGAATTTCGGGAAAATTCAAATCCAAATTGTTCAAAAATCCTGATAAAACTGACGGAGTGGATCCCAGTGTGAGAACTTCTCACCATAATTTCTTGTACAGTTATTTATTTTATAACTGCATATATGAACTGCTCCCCATCGTCAACAGACCATGGACGACTTTTTTGATTGTATTGTGTGTGAAAATTGATTGTGATTGTATTGTGAAATGGTTAATAAAATATTCATGTGATGAATAAGATACTTGAATAATAAAAATATTATTTTATTGTATATATGAACTGAATAGAATATTCATGTATGGAATAAAGTGTTTGAACAATAAAAATATCATTTTTATTGTATATACGAACTGTGTGAAATAGTCATGTATTGAAATAAATATGCATAAACAAATCGGATGATTTGTTTATGTACACTCATTTATGTGATACTGATTGGGACGATAAATTTTACACATCGCCCAACTACACAAATAATTACCAATGTTTGTTGTTTGAAAACCCCAGACGGGAATTTAGGATGATATTTGACATACACTGATCCCAATAATTAGTGGTATGTCAATCGATGGGTTGACAAGCTGTAATGAGCGTTATTTATTTATTTTTAACACTTATTTAGTTGTGTAATGCACTTTGGATGATGGTTGACTATGTTTGATTATTGTTGTGTACATGTGTGTATGAAATCCATATAAATAAAATTATATGGTAATTGAATGTGTATGATTCCAGTTCGGAATTAAAGAATATTTTAAAATAATATTCAGTGAATATTGAAATGTGAAGCCGTTTTAAGTAGTTAAACGCCGTTTTAACACGAACGGAAATTTCATCGATTTTATTCATTTTATAATGAATATCGAAAAGTAATTTCAAATTTTGATATTTTGAAAATATTGTCATTTTAATAATAAATGGCATGGAATATTCAAATTTGAAAATGAATTTAAAACGAATTTATTAAGGAATATTCAAATTTGATTTGAAATTTGAAATGGAGTTGAAACCGTTTTGAAAACGAATTTAAAACGACTTATAAAATACGTTTTCAATGGAAATCAACCAAATATATATATTATATATATTTATTGGCCTGAATAGAACGCGTCGCGCAGCGGCAGTTCGCGAATTTCGACCATTGACTTTGAATGGACATTACGGGAGATTCGACCGTCGGATTCTCCTAAAACTGAAACCGTTGGGTTCATATCAAAAAGAGCTTTCTAACAAATAAAAGAAATTTGAAATCTAACGATGGATTTGGAATTATGTCCAAATCAAATTTGGAAAAGGTCATTGTAAGTGCAGTTCGATGGCCGTTTATGGAAATCGACTGTACGGGCCTTGATAAAATTATTAAAAATATCAACAATTTGTGTAAAATCGTAACAAATGATTTGGAAGAACTGGGATGAAAAATTCCGTATTTGAAAAGATAAAAATATATTTTTATAAAAATGAACTACTTATTAACTAAATTTGAAATCCAATAATTTTTAAATAAAATAATTTGGATTTGAAATGGTTTAAAAAATAACCAGGATTTCCAATATATAAATTGGAATGGATTTGAATCAAAATTGTCTTCGGAATATTTCGACGTTGGATTTTGTGATTATACAGATATTGTTATGAGAATTTGAAAGATATATTTATAACGTTATTTCCAATACAATATTTGTTGGTTGTAGAATTTGATATTGAATATAAGCCGATATATTTTCTATTCAAAGCAATGTATTTAATATCAAATGGGATTTTGGGTTTGTCGTGAGCGGTGTCTTTGATAACACTGTTCTTGAACCCCATGTGAAGAGAATGAATCTTTTAATTAAGAATGTTAGAGTTTCCAGTTATATTTAATAATTGGAATAAAATGGAATGTGAATTGGGTTTATTGTGAACTGTGTTTTTAACGACATTCGTTCTTTAACCCGAGCTACAGTGAAATGTGATTTGGAATTTATAAATCTTTTATTAAGATTTAAAGGAGATTTCCAAAGAAAAATTTTCCCATTTGATAAAATAAATTGGAATGGAATGGAATTCAATTCATTAATAATCAAAGTGAACTTCTATGGAGAAAGACTGTTACTATATACGGGATTTAAAAGGCTTTGCCGTTATTCCATTTTTATTATCGGTTGGATATGGAAGTTCATATCGATTATATATATTGACCTGTTTTTCGTGAAGATTCCATTGTTAATGGAATGTGATTTTGGGTTTATCGTGAGCTGTGTTTTAATTGACATTGGTTCTTTAACCCAGTTAAAGATAAGATTAATTTTTTAACTTTGAATAATCATTGAGAAATGATTTTTGGAAATTAAAACTGAATTAGAGTTGTAATGAATCTTTAATTAGATTGAAAAAGGGAATGTGATAATTTAAATTATCAAATTCACGAAATGATCGAGAATGGAGTAGCACCAGTTTTACTCCAGGCGATAGTTAAATCTTTAACTAGATTTAAACGTGAAATGGTAATTGAATTCACCGATAACACCGTGATGTTAGATATCTGTGTTTTAAATGACATTAGTTCCTTAACCCATATAAAGATAAGATTAATTATTAACCTTGAATAATCATTAAGAACTGATTTTTGGAAATTAAAACCGAATTAGAGTTTTAATGAATCTTTAATTAGATTAAAAAAGAGAATGTGATAATTTAAATTATCAAATTCGGGAAATGATCGAGAATGGAGTTGCACCAGTTTACTCTAAGCAATAGTTAAATCTTTTACTAGATTTAAACGTGAAATGGTAATTGAATTTACCGATAACACTGTGATGTTAGATATGAAGTATTACCAGTTTTGCTTCATGGGATGAATAGGTTGGGATTGGGAAATTTAATAAAGGATTACTTCGGTAAGTTTTGCTAATCCTGACTAGACTGGATAAACCTTAATTTGGTTTGAAATGATATCCAAAGGAAGAATAAAGAATAAATTTAAAGAATTTATCTTTGATAAAATTAATATCAAGCTTTCCCAAAGGATATGAATATTTGAATAAAGGAATATTCAAAATTGGAATGAGGCGTATGTTGTGTTTTTGTAGCACTTGTTTATAATATACGCGAGTTATTCGGAAAGACCGGGTTTATCCCATTCTGAATAACTGAATCGGCGATGAGTCGATGATGAAGATGGTGGTTGAAGACCGAAGGTCTTCAAATCGTTTGGATGATTACTGATGTCTTGATTGGGCTATACACCCAAGACGAGGTAATAATTGGTGGTCATCCTCGCATACTTGGAGATCAACCGGATATGCGAAGATCTCTCTCCTGTATTAGACGTATGGGACGAGGAAGAAGGTGCCTCCGGTTTCATTCAGACCCAGAATGAACTTGTAAATGGATGTGTGTCTGACGTCGGATTTCATTCTGTGTGATTGATAGACATCGGCTGCATAGCGTGAATTGCCTGTGTGGCATTCTGAGATGCAAATGATCAAGGCTTCTATTGAAAAGCAGAGTCTTGTGGTTGATGATCAAAGCACGACTTTAATATAGCATAGCTTTGTGTATACCATTAATCTGCGAGCCTCACACCCCGGTGTGAACCAGGAACGGGAGACAACCTCAGGGAGGACATGCGTTTCCTTCTAGCTAGGAGTGGTGTCTGGGTTTTGCACGCCCAGACGTTTCACTTATGTGGATAATGGATAGTGAAGCGCCTCGGATATATCGGCACTACGGGGCCGATGGATGGTATGGTCTATATACAAACCAGATTGATGCCCCATAGGGCGGGGAAACGTAGTGTTCAGGAATTTTAATCCACATCGAGTGGACCGGTCCTGTCGCTCCAAGGGTCGATTCGTTCTGATCTAGAGACACGGGATAGAGTGTCTCGAAGCGGTAAGGACGATCCCTTGCCTTGGTTCACAGATGGAAATCCGACTTCCAATACGTGACTTTGCGGTTTGGATTGTAAAACTAGTATGGCGACATGATATATGGTACCCATGCCATCTATGATTGATACATTTATATTTGAAGTTTTTTTATACACTATGCACTTATAATAGTATCAAATTATTTGTTTTAAACATACCAAATGTTGACGTCAAAAGTTGGTCACTGGTGATGATCAACCCCCAATCGCGTGATCTACACACGAATGCAGATAAAATACGGAATAAAAAGTAAAAGAATGGAGAGCACACAGAATTTTTATAGTGGTTCGGCAAAGACAATGCCTACGTCCACTTTATATATTATTTCTCTCTTTTCTGATTTCAAATACAATGCTTTTTCTGTTTGGAGAAAAGAAGAAAGATGACTATTTTCCTTTCTTCCTTTTGAGAGATTAAGATTCCGGAGGAGAGTAGAGATGAGAAGTGTTAAGAAAGCCGTCTGGCCAAGAGGAGTCTTTTGTTTCTATTTAAGCTTGGAGTTATTTATAGATGGGAAATGCTGCTTGGGCTGTTGCGAAATGGTCCGGCCATTTCGAGAAGGTCCAGACATGTGGAATCCATCCATTGGCTCGAATTGCGGCTGGAAGACTGATTCCACTGCTCAAAAATAGTATCCTCGAAAGTTGTGGCCGACGTGGCATCCATGGAAAGGTATATCAAAAGCAGAGCTTTGTCCGCATATGGTTGACCGCCTTTATCTCCTTGGAAGTCGAGATATTAAATGCACTAGCTCTGTAGAAATCTTCCACGCTGGCCCGAGATAACCGGTCGACGAGTTCTTTCTAGAAGCGAGAAAATCGGTCGCCCTGGTGAGCGATTTTTCTGGTAATGCGCTGTTAATCTGACTGAGTGGGATTTGGACCGATATACCATTGCTTGGTGTAGCGCCCCTGATGGGTCTCTTGGAGCATGATTTGTATTTGGTTTGTGCGTTTGGGCTTTGGTTTTGGCCCGATGAGATTAGTGCCAAAAAGAGGGCTAACACTTTGCCCCTCAGAATATATCTTCATCGACAGAGGGAGGTGTATTCTGAAATCTGAAGTGAAGCACAAACGCTCGAGCTGCTATGGTCGCGCCGGACCATATTAAGGCCAGAAAACCAAAGGTCTGATGTTGTATTAAGACCAGAAATTCGACGACCATGCCAGGTCGTATTAAGGCCAGAAGACCGACAACTATCGGAAATCGTATTAAGGCTGAGATGATGATTGCCATAAGAATTGGTTCCTGTAAATACAAAACAAACCATGGGTCGAGCATTTTATTCCACTTGGCTTTAGAGGGTGGCGAGCATAAACCATGCTCGGCTTGGTGGCGAGCATAAACCATGCTCGGCTTAGTGGCGAGCATAAGCCATGCTCGGCTTGGTGGCGAGCATAAACCATGCTCGGCTTAGTGGCGAGCATAAACCATGCTCGGTGTAACACCCCACACCCGCTATGGTCACTCACTAAGGGAATGCCATAACATCGGTGGAGTATTTTGAGTGAATATAGAACAGAAAAATTACAACAAGACAGATATAAGTAATACTTGAGAATTTAAAACATCATTTCATTCCAGCGGAAAGTAAAACATGTTTGGTTACACCAAAACCATAAATAAGGGTCAAGTACATAATATCCATCCTGATAAAAACAAAAGTACATAATCCCACTACATAACCTAATAGCCATAGTAGAAAAGATAAACTGAGCTTTTCATCCACGGTCCAAGCTCCAAAAGATAGATAAAACGGTCTGATCGAAGCCCACTAGTGCTAGGCCCACTCTGATAACCTGAGGGTTGGGAAAAAGATAAAAACAACGGGGTCAGACATAAGTCTGAGTGAGTCCTATAACCCTAACAATACAATCACCAAAGTAATTAGGGTATGATATAAGCAAGATACGGTACCTCTGGGGATAATGACTACACTAAGTAGCCAACTAAACACAGGATGTTCTAAGATAAACGAAAAGACGCATTTACCTACCCAAGGATAATTACTAGATTGCACCACCCCAGATTCTACCCACCCAAGGGTAATTCTTACACTGCACCACACCAGTTCTACCCACCCAAGGGTGATTCCTACTTAAAGGTTGATCCCAATAAGTGTACTTAGTAATTTTACCCAGTAGTTTCGTGTACCCCTAGCTCACTACATAGGTGCCGTCTGCCCCTATCTCCACTAGGTGTACCCACTACTCCCAAGCGATCGGCTCCCTACCGTAGATATCTGTGCTGGCCCCACAATGGGGTGTATCACTCCCCAAAGTGGCTAGCCCCAAACAACAAATGGTGCACGGGTTATATCTACACAATGCAACAACGTCTTACCTACCATCCCGGGTCCACACACGCAGATGAAACCCGTTGGACTCGCGTTGCCACCGCTACCCGTTTTGGCCTCTTATAGTCAAGCCCAATATGCGTGTCCCGTCACTCGACTAGAGTCGAGCCCACTAAGATACGTTTGGGATATTGGTTGAAATGGGCCCCCACAAGCTACCACCTAAGCTTGTTATTTTATCTAGTGTATCCCACTTAACCCCTTTTATAATCATGCCCACCTACATGTTAAGGTTTGGTTAAGTCATCTAATCATATTTCAATTGCCACTTAAGGCACCCACTAGATTTCTACATGCCACCCAAAGCACTTACTTAACCCTTTACCCATGTTTAATTACATGTTCCACTTTGGTTAAGTATTCTAATCGTATTTTCTATTGCCATCCAAGGCAACCCACTAGTTTCCTCATGCCACCCAAGGCACCCCCACTAGTTACTACATGCCACCCAAGGCACCCACTTAACCCCTCATGCCCCACTACATGCTAATATGGTTAAGTGTTTCTTAGTTAATTAAGATCGTAACCTTTGTAAAGACCTCTCACATTAGACTGTCTTTTATGGCAGCTGGATATGCCGGTTGGTTCCGGGCAGCCTTACACCATAACAGAGTCTAACCTCGTGTCTTTACACTTGTCACGTATTTAGTTTGTAACTAAGACCTCTCACATTGGGCCAATCATTTGTAGCCGCTGGATTTGCCGGTCGGTTCCGGGCAGTCTTATGCTACAAAAAGGGTCCAACCTCGTGTCTTAGTAGATTAATTACACCTAATTAATCACCCCCATAATTTGTATTAATTATCCCTAATTAATTACAAATATTTAAGAATATGGGTAGACCTAACTCAATAGGTAAATTCCCAATTCCATAATATGGGTAGACCTAACTTAATAGGTAAATTCCCAATTATGTCCATCCACTTTACGGTATGTTTAATCATACCCACTTCACGCAATTTTATGTGTTCTTTAATTTTTACCCCATCGTCCCCACGTAAATACGTTAACATGACATACTTCAAAAGAGAAGATTCATCATACACACAATGGGTTCAACTTATCATATCATTAGCATTATCATGGGTTAAAAAGGTGTCAACTTGCATATATGACCATAAACCCAACTTGCATACAAAACCAACCCAAACTTGCATGAATCACATATGTCATAAGGATGGTAACTTGCTTAAATGTTCATGTCATAGACCTATCATAAAGGTGTCAACTTGCATTCATGTCATAGGTCTAAAAGGGATGAACTTGCTCATAGACTTATGTCATTCATAGAGGCAAACATGCATATGAACTTGCATCATAACTTGCATATGAACTTGCATCATAACTTGCATATGAACTTGCATCATAACTTGCATATGAACTTGCATCATAACTTGCATATGAACTTGCATAACATGCCATACTTAGAGGCAAACTTGCATATATTATGCATATCATAAAAAGAGACAAACTTGCATAAAACCAAACACTTAATATGCATAAAACCAAGTACTTAGCATGCACAAAACCAAATACTTAGCATGCATATAACCAAATACTTAGCATGCATAAAACCAAATACTTAGCATGCACAAAACCAAATGCATAACTTGCATATCATGTTACATACAACTTGCATATACTCTCACATATAGTTTGCATAACATGTTACATATGCATAAATGTTCAACATAGTGGTTTGCATCATAAGACATGGCATTAAACTTGCATATAGCATAAAACTTGCAAAACACATATCATACAAACTTGCATAAACACATTTATCCACAAACATAGCCATGTCTTATCATATCCTACCATAATCAATTTAACAATTGATTATTAAAGCTATAGGAACTCACCACTAAGCTCCCATAAGCAAACCATTGCCACAAATTACCCAAAAACTCTAGCCTTGAACATAAAGCTTGCAACTTGATGATGAATGCAAGCTAATGATCACTTATACAACTCAAAGATGCTTGTATGCACATGAAAGCCTTCATAGAAATAGTTTAGGAATAGGGTGGAGGCTAGGGTTTTGGGTGGAGGCCATGATCATAGAAAATTTTGGCATAGTTTAGTTAGGAGATAGGATTATGATCATTTAGGGCTAGCTTAGGGTCTTATTTATAGGATTAGGCAAGTGTTTTAGGCCTTTAGATCAACCCTAGGTTAGATTAGGACCCTCAGATCTCGGAAGCTTCCAGAAACCAGCCCCAAAACACAGCCCAAACACTAAAATGGTGCACCAGGTTAAACCTGTCGAGCACCCCCTGTCGACACCCAAGTCGACAGGGCTGTCGACTTGGTCCTAGCCAAGTCGACTGCCCAGTCGACAGGGCTGTCGACTTGGGTAGGTAGGCGGGAATTTTTCCCCCCTCCGCCCAGTGGCTCCAATTTTAAAATTTAAATCTGAATTTTAAATCTGTTTTGAACTTTGAATTTTCTGCAAACTTCATTGGGCCATAACCGGGCCATACGAACTCCGATTCTCGAAAACTCGGACTCTATTTCGCGTATTTTTCCGAGACGAACGCAATGACGCAGCCCGTTGCCCCCAATTCCCACATCTGAGATTATTTATTCTGCAATTAGTGAATTTTAGCATTAACTAAAATTCGGGGTGTTACATTCTCCCCTCCTTAAAGGATTTCGTCCCCGAAATCTCTAAGCTAAGGAGAATGCATATCCTACCATCCAAACAACCATCTAATCAATTCATCAAACATGAGCATCCATTGTCCTTAAAACAATTTCTAATGATGTATGAGCGTATGCAAAAAGTGTGTGTATATGTTCCCTATCTAATGTATGAACATATGCAAACCATGGTAGTGCCATGCATCCAATATGTATGCGAGAGAACCCTATCGACACATACAATATCTACATGAGTGCACAATCATTCACCAAAATGCATCATCCATATGATAACACAATCATTATACATCCATAAATATAGCTTCCTACACACAATTTTATGCAATATGCAATATGAAGTGATTGAGCCGATCTAGTGTCTAGAGTGTGTGTATATGCATCCAGGAGCAACCACTAGCAACCACTTGCATCCAAACGCATCCATCAAACATAACATGTCTCAAACACATGTTTCAACCATAGGTTTACCCTATCTAAAGGTCAAAGGTACTAACGGGAGGACATACTAAAGATAAGATAAGTACTAGACAAATGATAAAGGAGAAGTTAAAAGACATACCCTCAAAAAGGAACGGGTACAATGAACGCATCTTCGCTTCCGTCTCCCAAGTAGCGTTGCCCTCGTCTTCTCCCCATTGTACTTTGACTAGTTGAACCTCTCGATTCCTCAATTTCCTAGTCTCTGACCCAAGGATGCGGGTAGGAGCTCGTCGAATAGTCGCATCACGCTCTACTTCCACTTCTTTAAGCAAGCTCGGCTCTACCACCTCTGCGGTCTCATGTAAGCACTTCCTCAAATGAGACACATGGAATACATCATGTACACCACTAAGTCTATCGGGCAACTCCACTCTATATGCCATCCGTACAATCCTTTCCTTAATAGGAAACGACCCTACGAACCTTGGTGCTAACTTCCCAACAGATCCAAAGCGAACCACATTTCGTAACGGAGACACTTTGACAAAGACCATGTCCCCAACTTCAAACTCAAGGTCCGTCCTCCTCTTGTCCGCATAAGATTTTTGCCTATCCTGCGCTGCTTTCATCCTTCTTCGAATCAAGTCAATCTTCTCAGAGGTCTCCCTAACCATATCAGGCCCAAGCAAGATCTTGTCCGTAGACTCCCACCAACATGTAGGTGATCGACAAGGCCTTCCATAGAGAGCTTCGAAAGGAGCCATACCAATACTGGACTGAAAGCTGTTATTATATGCGAACTCCACCAATGGAAGATGATCTTCCCATGTACCTCCAAAATCTAAGATACAAAGCCTCAAAAGGTCTTATAGGACACGATTCACCCTCTCAGTCTGGCCGTCCGTCTGAGGATGATATGCGGTGCTCAGACACAATTGAGTCCCCACTGCTTCTTGCAAACTTTTCCAGAACTCGCTAGTGAAGATAGGATCTCGGTCACTCACTATGCTAGAGGGTACCCCATGCAATCGAACTATCTCTCGAAGATATACTGAAGCTAGCCATGGAGCGGTCCTCTTGCTCTTCACAGGTATGAAATGGGCGTTTTTAGTAAGTCTGTCTACCACCACCCAAATTCCTGTATTACCCTTTCTCGATCTGGGTAACCCGTCAATAAAATCCATCGAGATGCTATCCCACTTCCATTGCGGAACTTCCAATGGGTGAAGCAGCCCACCTGGTTTCTTTTGCTCCGCCTTCACTTGTTGGCACACCAAGCATCAAGCGACATACGCGGCCACATCTTTCTTCATACCGGCCCAGAAGAAAACCCTCTTCATGTCTTGGTACATCTTGTCCCCACCGGGATGAATGGTCATCCTAGAACGGTGTGCATCATCAAGAATAACCTTCCTCAAACCCTCGTCTTGCGGTACACAAAGTCTACCGTCTCTACGCAAGCACCCCCTATCGTCTAGGGTGTACCTACTCAAATGGCTGGACGACTCCCCCCTTATGAGCTTCTCCACCAACTCAACCAACTGTGGGTCGTCCCTCTGTGCTTCTCCAATCCGCCCCAGAAGAGTAGGTCTGACCTCTAAGGATGCTAGCAAACCGGGTACATAATCAATGGAAGGTCTGAAATCAAACATCGAGATAAATTCCAAGCTTCGTTGTTCCATGAACAATGGACTCAAGGACAACCTCTTTCTGCTCAAGGCGTCCGCCACCACGTTACCCTTGCCAGGGGTATACGCTATCTCGAAATCATAGGATGCTAAGAACTCCATCCACCTTTGCTATCTCAAATTCAAATCCTTCTGAGAAAACAAGTACTTCAATGATTTGTGGTCAGTGAACAATTCGAATCTCTCACCAAGAAGATAATGGCGCCAAATCTTAAGCGCAAAAACAATAGCGGCCAACTCTAAATCATGGGTAGGGTAATTTTTCTCATGCACTCTCAACTGCCTTCCACCATAGGCTATTACCCTTCCCTCTTGCATTAAGACTGCGCCTAGTCCTGTCCCACAAGCATCGGTATAGACAACAAATGGCTTGCTCCCATCTGGCAACACTAAAACTGGAGCAGTGGTTAAAGCTCTCTTTAACCGTCGGAACGCATCATCACAATCTACGTCCCATGCGAAAACAAGATTCTTCTTCGTTAAGCGGGTTAATGGGGCTGATATCTTCGCGAAGTCTTTGATAAACTTCCTATAATAACCTGCCAACCCCAAGAAACTTCTTACTTCGGTAGCATTCTTCGGAACCTTCCAATCCTGAATTGATACTACCTTCGCGCGATCCACAGCTATCCCTTCCTTGGAGACCACGTGCCCCAAGAACCGCACCTCCTTCCTCCAGAAGTGACATTTAGAGAATTTAGCCTTAAGGCTATGTGCTCGAAGAGTCTTAAATACCTCCCCAAGATGTAGGGCATGCTCTTCTTCACTCTTAGAAAATACTAAGATATCATCCACAAAGACCACCACGAATTTATTAAGGAACTCCCTGAACACCCTACTCATCAAATCAACAAAGTATGCAGGGGCGTTCGTCAACCCAAATGGCATCACCAGCCACTCATAGAAACCATCCGGAGTCCTAAAGGCAGTCTTGTCTATGCTATCCTCAGCCACCCTCAACTGATGAAACCCCGTGGCTAAGTCCAACTGAGAAAATACTGAAGCGCCAACCAACTGATCGAAAAGATCATCAATCCTCGGCAATGGGTGTCTATTCTTCTCTGTGAGCTTGTTGAGTTCTCTATAGTCTACACAAAGTCTGAGGGACCCATCCGCCTTCGTAGCAAAAACTACTGGAGCACCCCACTCCGATATACTTCGTCTTATGAACCCCTTCTCAAGCAACTCCCCTACTTGCTTATGGAGTTCCCTCCTCTCACGAGGAGCCATGTGGCGCACTGGTAAAGATACAGGTTTAGCATTATCCACCAGATATATTCGGAAGTCAATCTCCCGCTTCGGAGGTAAGCCCTTCACCTCCTCAAACACATCCGAGTATTCCCGGACCACTCTAACAGATTGCAAACTCTCGGCCGAAGCGTCCAACGACTCAAGATAACTTAGCATAACAGAATCCATGGGATTACAAGAGATCTCGAGAGTGTTACCCAAGCGGGTCATGAGCCTAACAACTCTCCTTTCGCAATCAAGAACGGCACCATTACTGGATAACCAGTCCATGCCCAAAATCAACCCATAGCCCGTGAAGCCCAAAAGCATCACATCTAAACTCAACGCTAAGTATAGCAACTTTCAAACCCAAACACATCATGGAGCCCCAATTGGGTTTGAAACAACTAAGGGATCCTCTACTAAACTGGTGTCTAAGTGCAGTGACTCAACTAACAATGACGAGATAAACGAACTCGATGCGTCAGGATCAAATAAAGTTCGAATCGGATAATAAAGAAATCCAAATTCCAACCTAGACGGTCCTATCCCCATCTGGTACCCTGGTCGTGAGGGAATACAACCACCCTCCAGGAGATTCCGTACCTTGCCCTTGCCTCTTTGGACAATCCTAATAAGATGTCCCATTCCTTCCCAAAAGGATAACTACTCGCCTTCTCCTTCCCATTCTCCGCTCATAACCTCCCATCAAAATGAGGTTTCATCCTTCATTAATCAAACAACTATTTGAGCCTTCCTCCCATCGTCTATCCAATAGGTACCTACCAGTCCTCCTTCTTCTTGAACCAACTTCTAATCCGACTAACGTCTAAGTCCCTTGAAGTGGTTTTCCATTCTTATCTATCTTAGAAAGATCATCTATACACGGAGGGGAAACTCAAAACGAGAGAGGAAGAAATTCAAAACGGAGAATTCGAAAGATATTGATATGGCTATTGGGGATTATGCTTTTCTTTCAAAAACTTTTCTCTTAAAAGACATGTTTTTGAAAATACTCCTTTCAAACATATCCTTAGAAAATAGTTTTTCTAAAAATTTTATCTGTTCTGGTAACCTTAAGCTCTGATACCACGTGTAACACCCCACACCCGCTATGGTCACTCACTAAGGGAATGCCATAACATCGGTGGAGTATTTTGAGTGAATATAGAACAGAAATATTACAACAAGACAGATATTAGTAATACTTGAGAATTTAAAACATCATTTCATTCCAGCGGAAAGTAAAACACGTTTGGTTACACCAAAACCATAAATAAGGGTCAAGTACATAATATCCATCCTAATAAAAACAAAAGTACATAATCCCACTACATAACCTAATAGCCATAGTAGAAAAGATAAACTGAGCTTTTCATCCACGGTCCAAGCTCCAAAAGATAGATAAAGCAGTCTGATCGAAGCCCACTAGTGCTAGGCCCACTCTGATAACCTAAGGGTTGGGAAAAAGATAAAAACAACGGGGTCAGACATAAGTCTGAGTGAGTCCTATAACCCTAACAATACAATCACTAAAGTAATTAGGGTATGATATAAGCAAGATACGGTACCTCTGGGGATAATGACTACACTAAGTAGCCAACTAAACACAGGATGTTCTAAGATAAACGAAAAGACGCATTTACCCACCCAAGGATAATTACTAGATTGCACCACCCCAGATTCTACCCACCCAAGGGTAATTCTTACACTGCACCACACCAGTTCTACCCACCCAAGGGTGATTCCTACTTAAAGGTTGATCCCACTAAGTGTACTTAGTAATTTTACCCAGTAGTTTCGTGTACCCCTAGCTCACTACATAGGTGCCGTCTGCCCTTATCTCCACTAGGTGTACCCACTACTCCCAAGCGATCGGCTCCCTACCGTAGATATCCGTGCTGGCCCCACAATGGGGTGTATCACTCCCCAAAGTGGCTAGCCCGATACAACAAATGGTGCACGGGTTATATCTACACGATGCAACAATGTCTTACCTACCATCCCGGGTCCACACACGCAGATGAAACCCGTTGGACTCGCGTTGCCACCGCTACCCGTTTTGGCCTCTTATAGTCAAGCCCAATATGCGTGTCCCGTCACTCGACTAGAGTCGAGCCCACTAAGATACGTTTGGGATATTGGTTGAAATGGGCCCCCACAAGCTACCACCTAAGCTTGTTATTTTATCTAGTGTATCCCACTTAACCCCTTTTATAATCATGCCCACCTACATGTTAAGGTTTGGTTAAGTCATCTAATCATATTTCAATTGCCACTTAAGGCACCCACTAGATTTCTACATGCCACCCAAAGCACTTACTTAACCCTTTACCCATGTTTAATTACATGTTCCACTTTGGTTAAGTATTCTAATCGTATTTTCTATTGCCACCCAAGGCAACCCACTAGTTTCCTCATGCCACCCAAGGCACCCCCACTAGTTACTACATGCCACCCAAGGCACCCACTTAACCCCTCATGCCCCACTACATGCTAATATGGTTAAGTGTTTCTTAATTAATTAAGATCGTAACCTTTGTAAAGACCTCTCACATTAGACTGTCTTTTATGGCAGCTGGATATGCCGGTTGGTTCCGGGCAGCCTTAGACCATAACAGAGTCTAACCTCGTGTCTTTACACTTGTCACGTATTTAGTTTGTAACTAAGACCTCTCACATTGGGCCAATCATTTGTAGCCGCTGGATTTGCCGGTCGGTTCCGGGCAGTCTTATGCTACAAAAAGGGTCCAACCTCGTGTCTTAGTAGATTAATTACACCTAATTAATCACCCCCATAATTTGTATTAATTATCCCTAATTAATTACAAATATTTAAGAATATGGGTAGACCTAACTCAATAGGTAAATTCCCAATTCCATAATATGGGTAGACCTAACTTAATAGGTAAATTCCCAATTATGTCCATCCACTATACGGTATGTTTAATCATACCCACTTCACGCAATTTTATGTGTTCTTTAATTTTTACCCCATCGTCCCCACGTAAATACGTTAACATGACATACTTCAAAAGAGAAGATTCATCATACACACAATGGGTTCAACTTATCATATCATTAGCATTATCATGGGTTAAAAAGGTGTCAACTTGCATATATGACCATAAACCCAACTTGCATACAAAACCAACCCAAACTTGCATGAATCACATATGTCATAAGGATGGTAACTGGCTTAAATGTTCATGTCATAGACCTATCATAAAGGTGTCAACTTGCATACATGTCATAGGTCTAAAAGGGATGAACTTGCTCATAGACTTATGTCATTCATAGAGGCAAACATGCATATGAACTTGCATCATAACTTGTATATGAACTTGCATCATAACTTGCATATGAACTTGCATCATAACTTGCATATGAACTTGCATCATAACTTGCATATGAACTTGCATCATAACTTGCATATGAACTTGCATCATAACTTGCATATGAACTTGCATAACATGCCATACTTAGAGGCAAACTTGCATATATTATGCATATCATAAAAAGAGACAAACTTGCATAAAACCAAACACTTAATATGCATAAAACCAAGTACTTAGCATGCACAAAACCAAATACTTAGCATGCATAAAACCAAATACTTAGCATGCACAAAACCAAATGCATAACTTGCATATCATGTTACATACAACTTGCATATACTCTCACATATAGTTTGCATAACATGTTACATATGCATAAATGTTCAACATAGTGGTTTGCATCATAAAAAAATGCATTAAACTTGCATATAGCATAAAACTTGCAAAACACATATCATACAAACTTGCATAAACACATTTATCCACAAACATAGCCATGTCTTATCATATCCTACCATAATCAATTTAACAATTGATTATTAAAGCTATAGGAACTCACCACTAAGCTCCCATAAGCAAACCCTTGCCACAAATTACCCAAAAACTCTAGCCTTGAACATAAAGCTTGCAACTTGATGATGAATGCAAGCTAATGATCACTTATACAATTCAAAGATGCTTGTATGCACATGAAAGCCTTCATAGAAATAGTTTAGGAATAGGGTGGAGGCTAGGGTTTTGGGTGGAGGCCATGATCATAGAAAATTTTGGCATAGTTTAGTTAGGAGATAGGATTATGATCATTTAGGGCTAGCTTAGGGTCTTATTTATAGGATTAGGCGTGTTTTAGGCCTTTAGATCAACCCTAGGTTAGATTAGGACCCTCAGATCTCGGAAGCTTCCAGAAACCAGCCCCAAAACACAGCCCAAACACTAAAATGGTGCACCAGGTTAAACCTGTCGAGCACCCCCTGTCGACACCCAAGTCGACAGGGCTGTCGACTTGGTCCTAGCCAAGTCGACTGCCCAGTCGACAGGGCTGTCGACTTGGGTAGGTAGGCGGGAATTTTCCCCCCTCCGCCCAATGGCTCCAATTTTAAAATTTAAATCTGAATTTTAAATCTGTTTTGAACTTTGAATTTTCTGCAAACTTCATTGGGCCATAACCGGGCCATACGAACTCCGATTCTCGAAAACTCGGACTCTATTTCGCGTATTTTTCCGAGATGAACGCAATGACGCAGCTCGTTGCCCCCAATTCCCACATCTGAGATTATTTATTCTGCAATTAGTGAATTTTAGCATTAACTAAAATTCGGGGTGTTACACTCGGCTTGGTGGCGAGCATAAACCATGCTCGGCTTAGTGGCAAGCACAAACCATGCTCGACTTTAGTGCAAGTGTTTCTTATGCTCAACTCATGCTAGGTTAGTTAGTTTAACGAGCTATGCACGCTCGTGGTGTAAAGAAAGAGAGTGTAATCCACACTTGTGTTTAAGAAAAAGCAACCTCTCTCACTTGAAAGGGTAGGTGTTTAAAGTAGTGGTAGACTTTCACACTAACCACATAGAACAGGGGGGCGAGCATTAACCATGCTCGACTTAATGGCGAACACTAATCTGGTTCGGCCTAGAAATTTTACAATAGTCGATCTACTTTTGCAAAAAGTAAAGTTCATAACTACTAAGCAACTATTACAAAGAAAGTCTATGGGGACAGTGATTGATTACATAGCATCAAGGCGTCCCTATTATTGAAAGAAATACATCGAGAGAAAAGATAAAAAATCTAATTAATGATAATGTCGTGAGTGCTAGTCTCAGAGTCCTTTCCATTTCTAGGAGCTTGCGGACCAGCCTGAGGAGCTCGGGCAGAAGGTCGCGGCGGCGTGGCCGGGGTGTGATTTTTGACATACTCAGCAAGTTCCCCTTTTCTGACTCATCCTTCAATGAGATCGCGCAGATGTCGGCAATCATTTGTATTATGTCCAGCTACGTTGTGGAATATGCAATGCTTGCCAGAGTCAAGTTCCATCTGGGTCGGCTCTCGTTGAGGTGGCCTTGGAGTGGGGAAGGAATCGCGTATATCAAGATAGATATCGAGCAAAGAGGAATTGAGCTCGATGTACCGATTATATTTGTTTTCATTTCGAGGTCGTACATCGCGTTTATCCTTTTCCAGGGTTGTTCCTCTTCCTTTATTCTGGCCATTGCCGTAGAGTGGACCTTGTTGTTTGGCTACCAAGACTTCAAGGCTCTCCATCAAAAGGCTGGCATCCTCTTGTCGGAGGAATCTTTCGGCCTCTGAATAGAAATCATCTATATCTTTGGAAGGATCCCTAGTTAAGGAGTTAGAGAATTCTGATCTCTTCTGGACTCCCGCGATGGCTGCCATCAACACCATCGATGGCTCGGGCCGATCGACAGATGCTACGGCTGCGTTGAACCTTTCGAGGAAGGATTTAGCATATCTCGGGATCGTTGTTTGATGGTAGATAGAAACATGACACTTTTCGGTCGAGAAATATGCACTTGAAACTGCTCGATGAAGCATGTGACCAGAGTATTCCAACTACTAATCGACTCCGTTGTTAGCTGCCGAAACCACATACCGGCTATATCTGTGAGAAAGAGTGGAAAGCACTTAGCCATGAAGCTGGTCGATGCACCAAGTACTTCCATATGTCGCATGTATCGCATAAGATGAATGGTCGGGTCAGTACGACCGTTGTATGGTTCGATGGCAGGGAACCTGAAGTCCGGAGGGTTTCGAGAATTTCTGATTTCTCTAGTGAAGGGGCGGCGATTGACATTGTCTATGCCTTGCTGCGAGGAACTGCCCCGAGTGAAACGTTGGATGATGCTCGCCAGTTGACTCCCATCTCCAAGGAGTCGTTGCCATGAACTTAACTCTGTATCCTGAGGGGGTTTTGTATGAGGATCCGGCAAAAGCATGCTCGAAAGGGTGGTCGTTGGCTGGGCTCGACCTCCGAGAGTTGAGTGAAGGTGTGAGGGTAGGTGGGATCTGGCGGGTTGTTCTGGATAGAATGGCCCCTCTGGAATCTAATGAGTTGTGGATCGAGCCATATTTGTAGCTAAAGATCTAGGTTGATTCAGTATAGCATGTGATGTTCGGAGGCCAGGGTTGCCTCCGTTTGAAGCGAGGTTAGGAGGGTCTATGGTAGCGTTTTCTTCCGCTACGGTGAGGACCGGCATGGTAGGGCGGCTTCCCTCGTTCGAAGGGAAGGCTACTCCAACTCTTCGTTGAAGAGGAAGAGTGGTTAGACTGGTCTGCGACAAGATCTCGGGTTGTAATGGGAATGGCATTGATTCTGGACCCGGGGGTATCTCGACTGATTCGGTAGGTCGAGATGTTCCAAAGAGTGGAGGCATATTTGCCAGACGACCTAGATCTTGGTCGCCAGCTTCCTGAGGTTCTGTTGTTGCAGCCGCGTTGGTCGCTGGAAGCGATATTCTCGGCGGGGATCGATCGGTTGGTGGAGCCAAACCAGGATGAAATAAAGGTGTAGCCCGATCAGTGGCCTGATTTCGTGCAGACCGAAGATCGGTTATTGCCCCAGCTTCGGTCGATGGAGGAATTGATGTTGAAGCGTTCAACCCTATTTCCAGTCGACCGATAAGGTGATCCATCAACTGTTGTTGTCATTCAAGGACTTTACCCTGAGATGTCATATGGTCTCTGAGTTCGAACATGATTTTATCCATGTCGTCCCGGGTAAGGAATCGGGACATGTTGTCATGAGAGGAAACTTCGTGGCTTGCTTCTGCAGCATCAGCATCAGCTGCATCGGCGTTTGCGGGACGAGAGGATGTTGCATCTTTCTTTCATTTGTTCGCCATGACCGGGGATAAGCAGGAGCTCGATGGCGGTGTTGGTGCGCTTCCCCTACCTGGCGCGCCAAAGTGTTGATGTCAAAAGTTGGTCACTAGTGACGATCAACCCCCAATCGCGTGATCTACACACGAATACAGATAAAATACGCAATAAAAAGTAAAAGAACGGGGAGCACACAGAATTTTTATAGTGGTTCGGCAAAGACAATGCCTACGTCCACTTTATATATTATTTATCTCTTTTTTGATTACAAATACAATGCTTTTTCTGTTTGGAGAAAAGAAGAAAGATGACTATTTTCCTTTCTTCCTTTTGAGAGATTAAGATTTCGGAGGAGAGTAGAGATGAGAAGTGTTAAGAAAGCCGTCTGGCCAAGAGGAGTCTTTTGTTTCTCTTTAAGCTTGGAGGTATTTATAGATGGGAAATGCTGCTTGGGCTGTTGTGAAATGGTCCGGCCATTTCAAGAAGGTCCAGACATGTGGAATCCATCCATTGGCTCGAATTGCGGTTGGAAGACTGATTCCACTGCTCATAAATAGTATCCTCGAAAGTTGTGGCCGACGTGGCATCTATGGAAAGGTATATCAAAAGCAGAGCTTTGTCCGCATATGGTTGACCGCCTTTACCTCCTTGGAAGTCGGGATATTAAATGGACTGGCTCTGTAGAAATCTTCCACGTTGGCCCGAGATAACCAGTCGACGAGTTCTTTCTGGAAGTGAGAAACTCGGTCGCCCTGGTGAGCGATTTTTCTGGTAATGCGCAGTTAATCTGACTGAGTGGGATTTGGACCGATATACCATTGCTTGGTGTAGCGGCCCTGATGGGTCTCTTGGAGGGGGTTTTTGTATTTGGTTTGTGCGTTTGGGCTTTGGTTTTGGTCCGATGAGATTAGTGCCAAAACGAGGGCTAACACCAAACATGTTTGGCTATTATAAGAGAAAACCCTATCCTTCGGCTTGCATTGTGTGAAGGGACCTGCGTCTTATAAAAGCTTCATCTTTCCAAAAAGCATTGTGTTTTTGTTTTATGCACTAGTATTCTTGGGAGGAAACATGTTTCGTGTTATACGGCAGTGTCCCTTAATTTACCTGATTTGAAAGTAAAGTTTTAAATAACTGTTTTAGTTCTCACACCAGTCACATGACTAACCTGGAGTTTATTGTTTTAACCTAAACTCTAGGTGCCCCTATTTTCCACACGGGCAACTATTAGTTTTGGTTTTGCAGATTTATATTCACAAGATCCTGGTTTACAGCTGGAATGATATTCGGAAAGCTCTGTATCCGTATATTCCTTCCAGTTGTGTTTTGGTTTATTTTCCGCTGCATTGTAACTTGTAAACCTCTGATATTTATCGAATGTATATTATTTGTTCATACTCTGTATATTCTTGTACTTTGATGTAAATTATTGTAATAAGCAATGAAATGTTATTCTGTTTGCGTTCTAATTTGTCGTGTTCTCAATTCAATCTAGGCTTTCCTTTACGGGGAAGTTTAGGTCATCTCATTTGGTATCGGAGTTTTGGTTTACAGAGCTCGAGAACAAGGCACATTAGAACCAAACGAAAGAATTCATCAGAGATTGAATTAGTAATATCCAATGAGAATGACTCATTAGAGATGGGATCAGTAGTATCCTAGAATAAGTCGGAAGAGTGTTGTTTTTCAAATAAATATGAAAACAATTTTAGTTTTGAAAATTTAAATCATATTATACATATTTGAATATTATTTTAGATTGATTTGGAAAATCGAGTATATGGAAATTTTGAATACACGCGTAATTAACATGTATTCAAGGCCTCAAATATACTGGATAGATATAGAATCACACTCTAGTCGCCCGGAGATGATTCTGATGATAGCAGCTGCATCACCAGAATTTATGTTCGAGTTTCAAAAGTAGGATACCTATATATTTCCAATTGACTGGTGTGAGAACCAAAACTAGATATGGTTTATTGTTGTGAATTGGCATCAAAAACATGATTTTTGTATACATATCTAAAGTTATGTGTTTGAAATGATAATCACTGATTGATTGTGTTGTTTGATTAATTAAAATTTTGAAACATTTAGCCAAATTGAATCAAATTTTGAGCTGAATTGAAAATTGTTTGGAATTGCATGCATATACACGTACATACATTGAACAGGTCATAATAGGGAAGCTAAGCAGAGGAATAAAATTGTATGCCCAACAAATAGGTACATGTTCACTAATTTATTGGGTTTGGATGATTTTATGAGCCGCTTGGCTTTTTCTTTTTCATTTTGAGATGAGAGGGCCTGTGTGGCGGTTTGGGGATTTTCCCGATGCTCCCCGTACAAAGGAGGTTATGGCGAAATTTTTCAAAAATTTAGGGTGTTAGCCAAATTTTTGAAAAATTAGGAATTCTTAGAAACTGACAAGTTGAAGAATGAAAGCTAGAATGAAAATTAAGTTGGTTAGTTAAACAACTTTCAGCTCCGTTCCGTTTCGAGGATGAAAAGATTTTAAGTGGGGGAGATTGTAACAACCCGGAAAATCAGAACCAATTTCAAAATTTTATTTTGGAAATTTTTAATTAATTTTGAATATTTAAAATGATTTATTTTAAATAATAACAACTAGAAATTTATTTGAATAGAATTTGAACGTGTAGATTTATTTAAATCGAAGTTGGAATATAAATATTTATTTTAATTATAAAAGGAATTGGAAATGGCGCGGTAGTTTGAAAATTTGATTACAAATTTCAGATGAATGTACAGGATTCAAAATAAACCAGATTTTAGTGAAACCAGAAGTATTTGAATCTGTTTGAAAATATCTTTCCAACGAATCTGAAAATTTGAAATTTCATAGCGGGAATAAAAGGTTATGCCCAGTTGAAAATTCAGAATAGTCGCTATGGAAATATAGCATTAAAAATAGCCATTTTGCAAATGACCTCCTTTTCGATGAAACCACTTTTGTTGGTTCTGGAATGACAAATTATTGCTAGATTCCAAAATCATAATTTTTGGAATTAATTTGTGAGCGTGGCAAAAGAAAACGTGTTTTGTCAATTTCAATCAATTTGGATCGACCAGAAAATGGCCATTTTTCAAACGGTCTCCAAATTCATCGAATGTAGTTTTGCCAGGACCATATTGTCGAAACGTAGCCAGATTTATTTTTTTGGAATTTTTGGAGTCCGTATGTGGCCTCGGTAAATTAAAATGTGCGTTTGAATTTAAAATATAATGATTTATATTTTAAATTTATAGAAAACTAATCGTAACAGCCGAATTGGGTTATGAAACATATCCCATTGTGTTCGGAATGGGGGTAATTAGCTAGGGATGACAGTCGGTGGGTTCGATTTGGAGTTCAAATAGAAAAGTTTCCTTTTATGGAAATAAAAATATTTATAAATATAAAAATTAAAAACCTAAATTCCCATTCGTTCAACAACTCGTAACCCTAGCAGACCAACGGCGGAAAAGGCTCAATTTTTCTTGCCAGAAATTCTCCAAATCCGTAGCGAGTATGACCCAGGTTCTTTAGAAGATTTTAAAGAGCTTCTTCCCCTCATCACATCCATACCCCCTTCATCATATATCGTTCAGAGTCGAGCGGGAAATCAGAACTCCAACTTAGCTCGCTCGAGCTTGAATAGCGGCATCAGCGGGGCATTGATCTGAGGGCTGTTCGGGGGGGTGCGTCTCGCGTAGGCGCTCCAGGTGGTCATCATCGATCATCCTCTAACGGTCGGATTTGGCAATGGCAGCGTGACCTAGGATTGAAGAAACAGGCGGTGGTTGTAGTGTTAAACGATGAAGGTAGTTAATAATTTAACTAATTATTTAATTATCTTATAAAAGTCATTAACGAATAAAATTCAATAACTTTCTCATACGAGGTCCAAATTGCGCGAAACTGGATCTGTTGCAATCGTGGGGACGACAGCTTCACAACAAAACTGACCGGGTCCAATTTGGAGCACGTTAGAATTTTGAGCAAATTCAAATCCAAATTGTTCAGAATTTAGATAAAACTGACGGAGTGGATCCCAGTGTGAGAACTTCTCACATTAATTTCTTGTACAATTATTTATTTTATAACTACATATATGAACTGCTCCCCGTCGTCCACAGACCATGGACGACTTGTTTGATTGTATTGTGTGTGAAAATTGATTGTGATTGTTTTGTGAAATGGTGAATAAAATATTCATGTGATGAATAAAATACCTGAATAATAAAAATATCATTTTTACTGTATATATGAACTGAATAGAATATTCACATACGGAATAAAGTATTTGAACAATAAAAATATCATTTTTATTGTATATACGAACTGTGTGAAATTGTTATATATTGAAATAAATATTCATAAACAAATTGGACGATTTGTTTATGTACACTCATTTATCTGATACTGATTGGGACGATAAATTTTACACATCGCCCAACTGCACAAACAATAACCAGTATTTGTTGTTTGAAAAACCCACACGGGTGTTCAGATGATATTTGACATACACTGATTCCAATAATTAGCGTCAATTGATGGGTTGATAGGCTGTGATGATCGTTATTTACTTATTTTTAACGCTTATACAATTGTGTAATGAACTCTGGATGATGGTTGACTGTGTTTGATTATTGTTGTGTACATGTGTGTATGAAATCCATATAAATAAAATTATATGGAAACTGAATGTGTGTGATTCCAATTCAGAATTTATGAATATTTTAAAATAATATTCAGTGAATATTGAAATGTGAAGTCGTGTTAAGTAGTTAAACGCCATTTTAACACGAATGGAAATTTTGTCGATTTTTTTTCATTTTATAATGAATATCGAAAAGTGATTTCAAAATTTGATATTTTGAAAATATTATCATTTTAATATTAAAATGATATGGAATATTCAAATTTGATTTGAAATTTGAAATGAAATCGTTTTAAAATGAATTTAAAATGAATTTATTGAGGAATATTCAAATTTGATTTGAAATTTGAAATGATGCTGAAATTGTTTTGAAAACGAATTTAAAACTATTTATAAAATACGTTTTCAACGGAAATAGACGAAATATATATATATTATATATATTTAATGGCCTGAATAGAACGCGCCCGCCGCAGCAGTTCACGAATTTGGACCACTGACTTTGAATGGACATTACAGGAGATCCGACCGTCGGATTCTCCTAAAACTGGAACCGTTGGGTTCGTATCGAAAAGAGCTTTCTAAAGTGTGACGATCCCAAAATCCGAGGGGCGGTATTAAGGATAATCATTAGGAAATAACACATTAATCATCATAGCAGAGTACAGATAATAGCAGAAACAATAAATAAAATAATTTTACATGAATATGACAGCGGAATCACAACATGTAGGAATATCAGAATAGCATAACGTGGGATACACTTAATAAAAAGAAAGGGAAGTGATCAGTCATCATCGCCAGAGGCGGAATACATACATGCAGTGACATAATAAGAGTACCAGTCTACATCGCCGAAGGCGGAATACATATACATATAGTGAGAAATATGGAAAGTAAATCAGTCTGCATCGCCAGTGGCGGAATCATAATATACACAGTAATGGCAGAAAATATCTAAGTCATCACTATGAAGTCAGCCTCGCCATGAGCCAAAAGTGCATGCTGTGCAGCAGTGCAGAACCAAAAACCACCTGTCACCTGTGTACTAGGCTGCCCGTGTGAAAATGAGGGCACCCGCGTTTGCAAAGTGAAACAAACAACGAGTCAGTCATGGGGACTGGTATGAGGAATCCATTTAACAGTTAAACAATAGTAATAGCAAATCATAGGACCACGCCACTTTCGCGGAACGGGTTTACTCCAGTGATTGCTAGTGCAATTAAAACAAGGTAAATTCTTTTTAAGACAATCGCAATGCTTTTAGAAAGAATGAAGCTATTATAAGACTCAGGTCCCATCACACAATGCAACGCAAGCCGGAGGATAGAGTTTTATCTTATAACAGCCAAATATGCTTGATACGTATAAAGAGAAATCATTTGATATTATTACTAGTGCATATATGTTTCAAAAACGAATAGCATCATAAATATCAATCATAGGCGACATGAGCGTCCCATGCCACTATGTCGCCATATATAAGTTACAATCGAAGCCGTTATCTCGTATTGGAAATTGGATTTCCGTCATGAGTCGAGGCAAGGGGCAAGCTCCTCTCCGCTTCGAGACACTCTAGCAAATGCCTCAGGATTACGCACACTGGGTAACCCCTGGATTCGGCTGGGCCGGTCCTCACTTACGTTAGAGGATTAATTATGCCTGAACACACGTTTCCCGGTCCTTACAGACCTATAATCGAGGCGCCTCGCATTCCAACAACCACAAAGGTGAAAAGTAGATATATATGTCAGGGCTGGTAAGTCACTGACACCACCATAGCTAGAAAGAAACGTCGTGCTCTCCCAGCGGTCCGTATCCCGTTTTTAACTCATACCGAGGTGTGAGGTTCGCGAATCTACGAAATACACAAAGCTAGGCCACGTAGACCTTGCTTTGATCATCATCCACAAGACTTTGCTTTGCAACAGAAGCCTTGATCACAGCATCTTAACATGCCACATAGGCAGTCCACTCCATACGATTGATTTCCATCGATATATAACCTCTAAGCTCGTACGTCTCAGAGAAGGGCGTTAAGCAAGAGAATAAATTCTCCGCCGCCAAACAGATATATATTTAACAGAGATCAATCAATATAGAACAAAATCCAATGTCAGACACACAGTCCATTTACAAGTCCGTCCTGGGTCTGAACGAAACCGGAGGCGTCAAATTCCTCGTATATCCGTCCAATCAACATACACGTTCAGACGGCTACTACTTCCGTCCCTTTCCGGTAGCTACTCCGGTTAGGAACCTCAGTAGCGCCCATCCAACCGATACGAAGATCGTCGGTCTTGAATCGTCTTTGCATTTTTTTTTCCAATTCGAATCGCTCGATGAATTACTTGAAATGAGGGTTAACTCGGCCTTTTCAAATAACTCACGTCATTAGAATTTAAATCGATTCTTTATATGGTTATATTATTCGACATCCATCTTTCAGTTATTTAGTGTTATTTTCATGTCATACACATACAACCATCAAATATCAAACAATTCAAGCCCAACTGGTTTATTTGCAACCTATGTTGCTTATAATATTTTATAACGATTTTTCGCCATTTTTATTTATTTAAAAATGGCCATAATTAATTAAACGACGTTTCAGGTCGTTTCGTGTCACTGGCGCTGTTTTTCCCTTAATTTGTTTTACACATATCGGAAAATCTAACCGTTGGATTCCTACAAAGTCTATATCAGTGGGAAGGTATTCCCAAAGCGAACCCAACGGTTCCAGTTTCGTGAGAATCCGACGGTCGGATCTTCCACACTAGTCGTTTGAAGTTACGGTTTCAATTTACGAACTGCAGCGTCGTAATTCGATTAAATTTAATTATATTTATATATATATATAAATATAATCGTTTCTGGCGCTGTTTTTCCTTAACTTTGAATTAAACATTCCAGACAATCCAACCGTTGGATTTTTACAAGGTTGGTGCCGTTGGAAAGATTATTCCAAGGCGAACCCGACGGTTGAGGTTTCGGGAAAATTCAATGGTCGGATTTCCCGCACTAGTCGTTTGAAATCACGGTTTCAAAATACGAACTGCACGGCCTCGTTTCGTTTTAATTTTATTTATATTTATATATTTATATAAATATAGTTCATTCGATGATTTCTATATCGTTTTCACTTCAAATATTTTTCTAACTCCCTAAATTTTGGAAAAATTTCGCCATAACCTCCCCTGTACCGGGGGCATCGGGAAATCGCAAATAGCGTCCCGGTCCTTCTAATCTCAAAAAGAAAAAGGAAAAGCCAAGCGGCTAGCCAACAGGCTCAAAAATCATCACCCAAACAAATCAGTAAATGTGTACCTATTTGTCGGGCACAAATTTTATTCCTCTTCTCTAGCCCCTTTGCTATAACCTGTTCAATGAATATGCATGTACATATATATACAGTTCTTATCAATTATCAGTTTCTATTCAACTTCATATTTGATTTCTGTTTGGTTTAAAAACACCATTCATTCTAATGTTACATAAATAGGTGCAAATCATTTCATTAGCTAATTAATGAATATTTCAACTCATATATGTTTATTTTGAACAAGTGGCTATTTTTAACACTTCACATTTCAACGATTAGGTGCTTACAATAAAAATGTGATTTTTGTTGTAAAACAATTCATTTCAAAACACTATTCTTCTATATAGTTCAAGTTGGTGATAAAAATGGGATTTTTATCATAAAGCAATTTCTTTTAAGACGAGATTATTTTACACAGTTCATATAGTCGATAAAAGGTGATTTTTATTATCTAACAGTTTATTTTAAAATATGAATATCATTCAACACATGAATTTCTAAACAACGAATGAATAGCAATTCAACACATGAATGTTTTCTATAGTTTCTATATATAGATAAAAATGTGATTTTTATTATCTAACAGTTTATTTTAAAATATGAATATCATTCAACACATGAATTTCTAAACAACGAATGAATAGCAATTCAACACATGAATGTTTTCTATACAATGGATAAATATAGTTAAAGCATATGAAAATAATTCAAACACAAGAATATTATTCAAAATTTCGGCAGCATAACGGCAGGGTAGTTACACCGGCACCGTCCCTAGTACGGCTCCTCGCTCTACCTTAAAACCTCGCGGTTTTTGACAATGGGAATCATGCATCTAATTCGCACGCAGGCGGCATGTATATATTTTTTCCATTTCCACAAACTAATCCTATGTGGATTCAACCAAATATTTTTCAACCACAATTGGGTATTTTTCAACCACAATCAATCCATATCAATCACAAACAATCCCAAACAATCAATCAATTTCAACCAATAAATATCGTCCATGGTTTGTGGACGAGGGGCGTATATATATATATATATATATATATATATTTATATATAGCAATTCACTTTCATTTTCAACATAGACATATTTATATAAAAAGGGATTGAAGAGTGAGAAATCCTCACCAATAGCTATCCTCTCACACGATTCTTCCTTAATAGAAACTTCGCCTACTTCGCCTTGTTGTTGCTTTTGTTGACTGTATCCTCTACATAGGTAAAAACCGAATTTCACTATGTTATTCAATATATAAAGATTGCATTTTGACTTCGCTATTAAATATAAAGATTATATTTTTATTATTCTTTCAAAAATGCAGTTTTTTTTTCCTTTTAGAAAAATGCAGTTTTTTTTCTATTCTTTTAAAAATGCAGTTTTTTTTTTCAATTTCTTTTAAAAACAGTTTTGCCTTTTTAGAAAAAATCAGTTTTTCTTTCTTCATAAAAATCAGTTTTTAAATTCATTTTTAAAATCAGTCTCCCTTTCTTTTTTTTTCTAAAAATCCAGTTTTAACTCTTTTGAAAACGCAGTTTTTTTCATCTATCAAAAATGCAGTTTTTTCTTTTATTAAAAATGCAGTTTTTTCTTCTATCAAAAATGCAGTTTTTTTTCTTTTAAATAAATGCAGTTTTTCTCTTTTTAAAATAAATGCAGTTTTTTTCTTTTATTAAAAATGCAGTTTTTTTTTCCTTTTAGAAAAATAGTTTTCATCTTCTAGAAAAATGCTGTTTTTATTTTCTAGAAAATGCAGTTTTTATTTTCTAGAAAATGCAGTTTTACTTTTACTTCTTTCAAAAATGCAGTTTTTTATTCTTTTTAAAATATGCAGTTTTTTTTTTCCCTCTATCAAAAATGCAGTTTTTTTTTCCTTTTAGAAAAATAGTTTTCATCTTCTAGAAAAATGCAGTTTTTATTTTCTAGAAAATGCAGTTTTTATTTTCTAGAAAATGCAGTTTTAAAAATCCCTTTTAAAAATGAATGCAGTTTTTCCTTTTTAGAAAAAAACAGTTTTAACTCTTTAAAAATTCTGTTTTTATTTTCCTTTTAAAACAAACAGTTTTCACTTTTAAATTTCTGTTTTTAAAATTCTTTTATATAAAAAAAAACAGTTTTAAAACTTTTAAAAAAACAGTTTTATTACTTAAAATAAAAACTCAGTTTTATTTTCTTTTTTTAAAAATTCTGTTTTTATTACCTAAAACAAAAATCAGTTTTATAATTCCCCTTAAAACAGTTTTTAAATCATCATAAAAAAAAAACAGTTTATACATTCACTGTAAAACAAAAACAAAAAGCAAAAATAAAATTAAATTAAATTAAACGCTCACCGAGCTTCGAATGGGAGGAGGAGGAAGTCGGCGGTTCTCGTGGCGTGGCGATGTCTGGTGTTCGATGGTGGTTCGCGGCAGTGGTTTCGGAGGTGTCGAGGGTGTCGCGATGAGGCGGGGGTTGCTTTGATTCTGGTCGGCGGCGTCTTTGCTGGAAGGAGGTGGTCTGGCGCGAGGGGCTCGTCGGCGTCGTTGCTGGAAGGCGGCGCGATTTTTAGATTAGGGTTAGGTCTCTTTTTTTTTATTTCGTTTTATAAATAACTGATCGGGAGGGGGGGGGGGCAAACAGATAAGAAAAGGAGGAGAAGTATATTTTTTTTATTTATTATTTAATTATTAAATTATGCACAAGGGTTGACTTTTACATACGATCTCGAAACGAGGTCCACCGCCTGTCGTCCATAGCATTTTACCCCCATTCCGAACACAATGGGATATGTATCGCCAGCTGGTTTGATCGTTACAATCAGTTTCTGTTGAAATTTACAATTTAAATCCTTATATTGAATTTTAAACGTACATTTCAAATTACCGGGGTCACATACTAACTAGAAAAATTCCAGAAAAATATTTTCTAGTTTCGTATGGACGATACGGTCCTAACAAAACTAGTTTCGTCGAATTCTGAGACCGTTTGAAAAATGGCCAATTTCCAGTCGATTAAATTCAATAGAAACTGGTCAAACGCGTTTTCTTTTGCCACGCTCACATATTGATTCGAAAAATTATGAAATTTGAAACCTAGCAATAGTTTGACATCCCGGACCCGACAAAAGTGGTTTCGTCGAATTCCGAGGCCATATGCAAAATATCAATTTTCAAACTGACTTACTATTTCTTAACTCTCTAATTTATTGAAATATTCTATATTTTATGGGAATATGCTATTTTAATCATTCAAATTTCTTGTTAATAACCGAATTTAAAAATTTTAAACTGGTTCACATTTTCCGGGTTATTACAATCTCCCCCACTTAAAACTTTTCGTCCTCGAAAAGGAAATAATAGTTAAGCAGGAAATAAAATGTAAATGCAAAGTATTGTAAAGGTACCTTGCACCGGAGTTAGTCAGAGATGTCCACTCTGCATTTGGGATAGGCTTGTTTAATGCTTTCCTCAGTTTCCCAAGTACAGTCTCTAGGATCACTACTCCACTGCACTTTGACTAAGTGAATCTTTTTTCTCCTTAGCTCTCTGGTTTCTTTGCCAACTATCTTTAATGGATCTCTTTTGAGTGCTAATTCAGGAGTTATGTCAATATCCTGTTGTGCTGCTTCTTCCACAACAAGATCTGGATCATGAACATGTTTTCTGAGTTGAGATACGTGGAACACATTATGTACACCAGGCAACCAATCTGGTAATGATACCCTATATGCAAGAGTTCCAATCCGTTCAAGTATAGGAAAGGGACCAATAAATCTCGGTGCCAACTTCCCAGTCTTGCCAAATCTGATTACCCCTCGCATTGGAGAAACTCTTAAATAAACATAATCGCCAACGGCAAACGATATATCTCTTCTTCTCGCATCAGCATAACTTTTCTGCCGGCTCTGTGCGGTTTTTAATCGCTTCTTAATGGAATCGACTTTATCCGATGCTTCTTGAATCATATCGGGCCCTAACACAAGTCTGTTGCCAGGTTCTACCCAACATGCGGGAGATCTGCACGGTCTACCGTATAGTGCTTCAAATGGGGACATTCCCAAACTTGCTTGATAGCTATTGTTGTAAGAGAATTCTGCTAAATGTAAATGATCTTCCCATGAGCCTCCAAAATCAATAACGCAAGCCCACAGCAAATCTTCTAAAATTCTATTCACCCGCTCAGTTTGGCCGTCTGTCTGAGGGTGATAAGCGGTTCTTAGATTTAATTTGGTTCCCAATTCTTCTTGGAACGCTTCCCAGAATTTGCTAGTGAATAGGGGATCTCTATCGCTGACTATACTGAGCGGTACTCCATGAAGTTTAACAATTTCTTTGAAGTAAATCTGTGCCAGACTTTGAGCCGTTCTGTTGGATCGGACAGGTATAAAATGGGCAGTCTTCGTGAAGCGATCTACGATCACCCATATACTGTCGTTTCCTTTTCTAGTCCGAGGCAAGCCATCGATAAAATCCATCGAGATTTGTTCCCACTTCCAACCTGGAATTTCCAATGGTTGTAATAATCCAGCCAATTTTTGCTGATCACTCTTGACTAGTTGGCAAGTGGAGCATCTGCTAACATATATTGAAATATCTCTTTTCATCGCCTTCCACCAGAATGTGCGTTTAATATCATTATACATTTTGCTCACACCAGGGTGGATACTTAATTTGGACTTATGGCACTCATCAAGTATTTCTCTTCTGAGCTCTGGAATTTCAGGCACACAAATTCTCCCTTTTAACCTTAGGACCCCTTGGCTATCGAGGCTAAAATCTGAGGGTTTTCCTTCTTGGATCCGCTGGCTAATCCTTTTAATGAATTCATCGTCCTTCTGAAGAATAGCAATCTTATCTTGTAAGGAAGAAGTAATGATAAAACTGGCAATGATTTCATTTTTCCTGCTGAGCGCATCTGCTACTACATTGGCTTTCCCTGGAGTGTATATAATTTCAAAATCGTATGCTGCAAGGAATTCTAACCAACGCTGTTGCCTCAGGTTTAAATCTTTCTGGGTGAAAAGGTATTTCAGGGATTGATGATCGGTGTATAGTTCGAATCTCTCGCCCAATAGATAATGCCTCCATATTCTTAAAGCAAACACGATAGCTAATAACTCAAGATCATGAGTAGCATAGTTTCTTTCATGCGGCTTTAGTTGACGGCTGGCATATGCGATCACTTGGCCTTTTTGCATTAACACTGCTCCTAGGCCTCTAATAGAAGCATCAGTCCATACTGTCAAGTCTTGGTTACCTTCTATTATTGTCAATACCGGAGCGGTTGTCAACTTCAGTTTCAGCTCCTGGAAAGCTTCTTCACATTCGGGAGTCCATTTGAATTTTTCATGCTTCTTTGTGAGCTTTGTCAATACTCCTGATATCTTTGAAAAATCCTGAACGAATTTCCGATAGTAACTAGCTAATCCAAGGAAACTTCTAACTTCAGTGGGTGTAGTGGGTTGTTTCCAGTTCTGAATCGCTGTAATTTTGCTTGGGTCTACAGCAATTCCTTCTTTTGATACGACGTGGCCAAGGAATTTAACTTCTTTCTGCCAGAAGACACACTTAGAAAATTTAGCTTTCAAAACATTTCTTCTTAGAATTTCCAACACTTGTTCTAAATGTTTTGCATGTTCTTCTTCCGACTTAGAGTAGATTAGAATGTCATCGATGAAGACTAGAACAAATTAATTCAACACACCACGGAACACTCTGTTCATAAGATCAACGAAGTATGCCGGAGCGTTGCACAAGCCGAACGGCATTACTAACCATTCGTAGAATAGATCGGGACCCCTGAAGGCTGTCAAAGGAACACAGTCTTCGGCTATACGCAATTGGTGGAAACCTGTAGCTAGGTCCATTCTGGAGAATACGGTTGCTCCATTTAATTGATCTAACAGATCGTCTATTCGGGGCAAAGGATATTTGTTCTTCAGTGTTTGTTTGTTGAGATCCCTGTAATCGACGCAAAGTCTTAGAGTACCGTCTGATTTAGGGACAAATACTACTGCGGCTCCCCATGCTGAAAAGCTTGGTCTGATCAGACCTTTCCAAAGTAATTCTCGGGTTTGGCTACTTAGCTCTTCTTTTTCTTTTGGGGCCATTCTTCTTATTGGATGAACTACTGGTCGAGCATTCGGAATTAGATCAATTCTAAATTCAATTTCTCTTTGCGGCGGTAAGTTTTCCACTTCTTCAAACACATCCGCATAATTTTTCACGACCGGTATCTTTTCTATCGAAGGGGGAGTAATTTCTAAAGAAGCCCAGAATTCTGTTCTATTAATTTCTGAGCCATGGCATGGTATATATATAGGTCCAAGCTTCGTTTCGACTTTAACGATTCTTTCCGCACATCTAACTTCGGCCTTATATTTTGTTAACCATTCTAAACCAAGAATAACATCGAATTCTGATAAATCCATGACAATTAAGTGGATGGGAAACTTGTAACGTGAATAAGAGATAGGCACTCTGCAGTATAAACTGAGACTAACAGAACCTCCTATCGGGTTTTGAACTTTAATCGGTTCCTTTAGAATTCTTTGTTTTAATCTTAACTTGTGTACAATTTTACCAGATATGAAGCTACGTGATGCACCAGTATCAAAAAGTACAGAAACAGGAATATTTTTAATAGTAAGGGTACCTCCCAAGACATCGGGTTTACTTGAGCCGTCGGTGATAGCTGGCGGGGTATTCCCGTCATAAACATGGGCCACTTGTGCGCTCTTCTTCAAAGGACAATTATTGCTGTAGTGCCCCTTCTTGTGGCAATTGTAGCATTCAACTGAGTCACTGGCCCTTGGCTTCTTTGGGGCTTTGCATACATTAGAGAAATGGCCGGGCTTCCCGCAATTGTAGCAGTTGCCTTTTGGGATCTTTGCGGGTTTTTGAGTCGCGGCCGCGGTGATGCTAGATTCAGGTTGGTCGGTTGAAGTCTTGCGCTTAATCCCTGCTTGGCTCTTAGCGCGGTCTTGGCTAGCATGCCTCTCATCCATGTCCTCGTAGTTGCAAGCCATCTCTACGAGTTCGGTAAAAGAAAGTTTGATGTTGCTCATAGCCCTATCATGGTATTTGCGCTTCAGCCCAAAAATGAATCTTTTATTCTTCGCTTTGTCGGTCAAAACCAACTCTGGGGCATAGCGCGATAGCTGAGTGAACTTATTCAGATAGTCTTGAATTGAGAGGTCTCCCTGTTGGAGATTAGCAAATTGCTCCCGCATCCTCTCAAGAGCTTGTTCTGGCACAAACTTCTCATTGAATAATGTCCTGAACTGCTCCCATGTTCGGATAGTACCAGCTGCATCTCCAGAAGTAATGGCGTCCCACCACAGCTCTGCCTCTTCCTGAAGAAGCCAAATGCCAAGTCGGGCTTTGTTGTTAGTTCCCATGCCCATACCTTCGAAGATTTTTTCGCAGGTCTTCAGCCAAGCGATAGCTTCAGTCACTGTGCCTGTGCCTGTAAAAGGTTTCCCTCCCAGATTTCGGTATCTCTTTGCCACTTTATCCAACTCAAAGTCTTCGGGTGCTGGTGCCTGAATAATAGGGGCCTCTGCAGCTACGGGGATATTCCCCCGTCCTCCTGCTGCATCTCCACGGCCTCCTCTGGCTGCTGCTGCTCGTGTAGCCATCTAAGAGTACTGTATAAGCAAGAAAAGAGTCAAGCTCACAGATTTGATAATTTTCATAAATGATAAAGCAAGGAAATACAAGGAAAGATAATGATGATGTACTGATCAAATTGTTTTGCTAATCTGTTTAGCTCATTCTAGGATATTGCTAATCCTATCTCTATTGAGCTACTCGCATTAGAACACTACTGATTCTATTCTGACGAGGTGTTTAATGTGTTAGATCCCGGAACTAAGGTTAACCAAAGCTCCGATACCAACTGTGACGATCCCAAAATCCGAGGGGCGGTATTAAGGGTAATCATTAGGAAATAACACATTAATCATCATAGCAGAGTACAGATAATAGCAGAAACAATAAATAAAATAATTTTACATGAATATGACAGCGGAATCACAACATGTAGGAATATCAGAATAGCATAACGTGGGATACACTTAGTAAAAAGAAAGGGAAGTGATCAGTCATCATCGCCAGAGGCGGAATACATACATGCAGTGACATAATAAGAGTACCAGTCTACATCGCCGAAGGCGGAATACATATACATATAGTGAGAAATATGGAAAGTAAATCAGTCTGCATCGCCAGTGGCGGAATCATAATATACACAGTAATGGCGGAAAATATCTAAGTCATCACTATGAAGTCAGCCTCGCCATGAGCCAAAAGTGCATGCTGTGCAGCAGTGCAGAACCAAAAACCACCTGTCACCTGTGTACTAGGCTGCCCGTGTGAAAATGAGGGCACCCGCGTTTGCAAAGTGAAACAAACAACGAGTCAGTCATGGGGACTGGTATGAGGAATCCATTTAACAGTTAAACAATAGTAATAGCAAATCATAGGACCACGCCACTTTCGCGGAACGGGTTTACTCCAGTGATTGCTAGTGCAATTAAAACAAGGTAAATTCTTTTTAAGACAATCGCAATGCTTTTAGAAAGAATGAAGCTATTATAAGACTCAGGTCCCATCACACAATGCAACGCAAGCCGGAGGATAGAGTTTTATCTTATAACAGCCAAATATGCTTGATACGTATAAAGAGAAATCATTTGATATTATTACTAGTGCATATATGTTTCAAAAACGAATAGCATCATAAATATCAATCATAGGCGACATGAGCATCCCATGCCACTATGTCGCCATATATAAGTTACAATCGAAGCCGTTATCTCGTATTGGAAATTGGATTTCCGTCATGAGTCGAGGCAAGGGGCAAGCTCCTCTCCGCTTCGAGACACTCTAGCAAATGCCTCAGGATTACGCACACTGGGTAACCCCTGGATTCGGCTGGGCCGGTCCTCACTTACGTTAGAGGATTAATTATGCCTGAACACACGTTTCCCGGTCCTTACAGACCTATAATCGAGGCGCCTCGCATTCCAACAACCACAAAGGTGAAAAGTAGATATATATGTCAGGGCTGGTAAGTCACTGACACCACCATAGCTAGAAAGAAACGTCGTGCTCTCCCAGCGGTCCGTATCCCGTTTTTAACTCATACCGAGGTGTGAGGTTCGCGAATCTACGAAATACACAAAGCTAGGCCACGTAGACCTTGCTTTGATCATCATCCACAAGACTTTGCTTTGCAACAGAAGCCTTGATCACAGCATCTTAACATGCCACATAGGCAGTCCACTCCATACGATTGATTTCCATCGATATATAACCTCTAAGCTCGTACGTCTCAGAGAAGGGCGTTAAGCAAGAGAATAAATTCTCCGCCGCCAAACAGATATATATTTAACAGAGATCAATCAATATAGAACAAAATCCAATGTCAGACACACAGTCCATTTACAAGTCCGTCCTGGGTCTGAACGAAACCGGAGGCGTCAAATTCCTCGTATATCCGTCCAATCAACATACACGTTCAGACGGCTACTACTTCCGTCCCTTTCCGGTAGCTACTCCGGTTAGGAACCTCAGTAGCGCCCATCCAACCGATACGAAGATCGTCGGTCTTGAATCGTCTTTGCATTTTTTTTTCCAATTCGAATCGCTCGATGAATTACTTGAAATGAGGGTTAACTCGGCCTTTTCAAATAACTCACGTCATTAGAATTTAAATCGATTCTTTATATGGTTATATTATTCGACATCCATCTTTCAGTTATTTAGTGTTATTTTCATGTCATACACATACAACCATCAAATATCAAACAATTCAAGCCCAACTGGTTTATTTGCAACCTATGTTGCTTATAATATTTTATAACGATTTTTCGCCATTTTTATTTATTTAAAAATGGCCATAATTAATTAAACGACGTTTCAGGTCGTTTCGTGTCACTGGCGCTGTTTTTCCCTTAATTTGTTTTACACATATCGGAAAATCTAACCGTTGGAATCCTACAAAGTCTATATCAGTGGGAAGGTATTCCTAAAGCGAACCCAACGGTTCCAGTTTCGTGAGAATCCGACGGTCGGATCTTCCACACTAGTCGTTTGAAGTTACGGTTTCAATTTACGAACTGCAGCGTCGTAATTCGATTAAATTTAATTATATTTATATATATATATAAATATAATCGTTTCTGGCGCTGTTTTTCCTTAACTTTGAATTAAACATTCCAGACAATCCAACCGTTGGATTTTTACAAGGTTGGTGCCGTTGGAAAGATTATTCCAAGGCGAACCCGACGGTTGAGGTTTCGGGAAAATTCAATGGTCGGATTTCCCGCACTAGTCGTTTGAAATCACGGTTTCAAAATACGAACTGCACGGCCTCGTTTCGTTTTAATTTTATTTATATTTATATATTTATATAAATATAGTTCATTCGATGATTTCTATATCGTTTTCACTTCAAATATTTTTCTAACTCCCTAAATTTTGGAAAAATTTCGCCATAACCTCCCTTGTACCGGGGGCATCGGGAAATCGCAAATAGCGTCCCGGTCCTTCTAATCTCAAAAAGAAAAAGGAAAAGCCAAGCGGCTAGCCAACAGGCTCAAAAATCATCACCCAAACAAATCAGTAAATGTGTACCTATTTGTCAGGCACAAATTTTATTCCTCTTCTCTAGCCCCTTTGCTATAACCTGTTCAATGAATATGCATGTACATATATATACAGTTCTTATCAATTATCAGTTTCTATTCAACTTCATATTTGATTTCTGTTTGGTTTAAAAACACCATTCATTCTAATGTTACATAAATAGGTGCAAATCATTTCATTAGCTAATTAATGAATATTTCAACTCATATATGTTTATTTTGAACAAGTGGCTATTTTTAACACTTCACATTTCAACGATTAGGTGCTTACAATAAAAATGTGATTTTTATTGTAAAACAATTCATTTCAAAACACTATTCTTCTATATAGTTCAAGTTGGTGATAAAAATGGGATTTTTATCATAAAGCAATTTCTTTTAAGACGAGATTATTTTACACAGTTCATATAGTCGATAAAAGGTGATTTTTATTATCTAACAGTTTATTTTAAAATATGAATATCATTCAACACATGAATTTCTAAACAACGAATGAATAGCAATTCAACACATGAATGTTTTCTATAGTTTCTATATATAGATAAAAATGTGATTTTTATTATCTAACAGTTTATTTTAAAATATGAATATCATTCAACACATGAATTTCTAAACAACGAATGAATAGCAATTCAACACATGAATGTTTTCTATACAATGGATAAATATAGTTAAAGCATATGAAAATAATTCAAACACAAGAATATTATTCAAAATTTCGGCAGCATAACGGCAGGGTAGTTACACCGGCACCGTCCCTAGTACGGCTCCTCGCTCTACCTTAAAACCTCGCGGTTTTTGACAATGGGAATCATGCATCTAATTCGCACGCAGGCGGCATGTATATATTTTTTCCATTTCCACAAACTAATCCTATGTGGATTCAACCAAATATTTTTCAACCACAATTGGGTATTTTTCAACCACAATCAATCCATATCAATCACAAACAATCCCAAACAATCAATCAATTTCAACCAATAAATATCGTCCATGGTTTGTGGACGAGGGGCGTATATATATATATATATATATATATATATATATATATATAAATATTTATATATAGCAATTCACTTTCATTTTCAACATAGACATATTTATATAAAAAGGGATTGAAGAGTGAGAAATCCTCACCAATAGCTATCCTCTCACACGATTCTTCCTTAATAGAAACTTCGCCTACTTCGCCTTGTTGTTGCTTTTGTTGACTGTATCCTCTACATAGGTAAAAACCGAATTTCACTATGTTATTCAATATATAAAGATTGCATTTTGACTTCGCTATTAAATATAAAGATTATATTTTTATTATTCTTTCAAAAATGCAGTTTTTTTTCCTTTTAGAAAAATGCAGTTTTTTTTCTATTCTTTTAAAAATGCAGTTTTTTTTTCAATTTCTTTTAAAAACAGTTTTGCCTTTTTAGAAAAAATCAGTTTTTCTTTCTTCATAAAAATCAGTTTTTAAATTCATTTTTAAAATCAGTCTCCCTTTCTTTTTTTTCTAAAAATCCAGTTTTAACTCTTTTGAAAACGCAGTTTTTTTCATCTATCAAAAATGCAGTTCTTTCTTTTATTAAAAATGCAGTTTTTTCTTCTATCAAAAATGCAGTTTTTTTTCTTTTAAATAAATGCAGTTTTTCTCTTTTTAAAATAAATGCAGTTTTTTTCTTTTATTAAAAATGCAGTTTTTTTTTCCTTTTAGAAAAATAGTTTTCATCTTCTAGAAAAATGCAGTTTTTATTTTCTAGAAAATGCAGTTTTTATTTTCTAGAAAATGCAGTTTTACTTTTACTTCTTTCAAAAATGCAGTTTTTTATTCTTTTTAAAATATGCAGTTTTTTTTTTCCCTCTATCAAAAATGCAGTTTTTTTTTCCTTTTAGAAAAATAGTTTTCATCTTCTAGAAAAATGCAGTTTTTATTTTCTAGAAAATGCAGTTTTTATTTTCTAGAAAATGCAGTTTTAAAAATCCCTTTTAAAAATGAATGCAGTTTTTCCTTTTTAGAAAAAAACAGTTTTAACTCTTTAAAAATTCTGTTTTTATTTTCCTTTTAAAACAAACAGTTTTCACTTTTAAATTTCTGTTTTTAAAATTCTTTTATATAAAAAAAAACAGTTTTAAAACTTTTAAAAAAACAGTTTTATTACTTAAAATAAAAACTCGGTTTTATTTTCTTTTTTTAAAAATTCTGTTTTTATTACCTAAAACAAAAATCAGTTTTATAATTCCCCTTAAAACAGTTTTTAAATCATCATAAAAAAAACAGTTTATACATTCACTGTAAAACAAAAACAAAAAGCAAAAATAAAATTAAATTAAATTAAACGCTCACCGAGCTTCGAATGGGAGGAGGAGGAAGTCGGCGGTTCTCGTGGCGTGGCGATGTCTGGTGTTCGATGGTGGTTCGCGGCAGTGGTTTCGGAGGTGTCGAGGGTGTCGCGATGAGGCGGGGGTTGCTTTGATTCTGGTCGGCGGCGTCTTTGCTGGAAGGAGGTGGTCTGGCGCGAGGGGCTCGTCGGCGTCGTTGCTGGAAGGCGGCGCGATTTTTAGATTAGGGTTAGGTCTCTTTTTTTTTTCGTTTTATAAATAACTGATCGGGGGGGGGGGGGGGGGGGGCCAAACAGATAAGAAAAGGAGGAGAAGTATATTTTTTTTATTTATTTATTATTTAATTATTAAATTATGCACAAGGGTTGACTTTTACATACGATCTCGAAACGAGGTCCACCGCCAGTCGTCCATAGCATTTTACCCCCATTCCGAACACAATGGGATATGTATCGCCAGCTGGTTTGATCGTTACAATCAGTTTCTGTTGAAATTTACAATTTAAATCCTTATATTGAATTTTAAACGTACATTTCAATTACCGGGGTCACATACTAACTAGAAAAATTCCAGAAAAATATTTTCTAGTTTCGTATGGACGATACGGTCCTAACAAAACTAGTTTCGTCGAATTCTGAGACCGTTTGAAAAATGGCCAATTTCCAGTCGATTAAATTCAATAGAAACTGGTCAAACGCGTTTTCTTTTGCCACGCTCACATATTGATTCGAAAAATTATGAAATTTGAAACCTAGCAATAGTTTGACATCCCGGACCCGACAAAAGTGGTTTCGTCGAATTCCGAGGCCATATGCAAAATATCAATTTTCAAACTGACTTACTATTTCTTAACTCTCTAATTTATTGAAATATTCTATATTTTATGGGAATATGCTATTTTAATCATTCAAATTTCTTGTTAATAACCGAATTTAAAAATTTTAAACTGGTTCACATTTTCCGGGTTATTACATAAAGAATAAATGAAATTTGAAATCTAACAGCTGGATTTGGAATTATGTCCAAATCAAATTTGGAAAAGGTCGTTGTAAGGCAATTCAACGGCAGTTTATGGAAATCGACTGTATGGGCCTTGATAATATTATTAAAAAAAATTGTGTAAAATCATAATAAATAATTTGGAAAGAATTGGGATGAAAAATTCCATATTTGAAAAGATAAAAATATATTTTTTTTATCAAAATGAACTAGTTATTAACTAGATTTGAAATCCAATAATTTTTAAATAAAATAAATTGGATTTGAAATGGTTTTGGAAATAACCGGGATTTCCAATATATAAATTGGAATGGATTTGAATCGAAATTGTCTTCGGTATATTTCGATGTTGGATTTCATGATTATACAGATATTGTTATGGGAATTTAAAAGATATATTTATATTGATATTTCCAATACGATATTTGTTGGTTGTAGAATTTGATATTGAATATAAGCCGATATATTTTCTATTTAAAGCCTTGTATTTAATATCAAATGGGATTTTGGGTTTGTCGTGAACGGTGCCTTCAGTAACACTTTTCTTGAACCCCATGTGAAGAGAATGAATCTTTTAATTAAAATTGTTAGAGTTTCCATTTATATTTAATAATTGGAATAAAATGGAATGTGAATTGGTTTATCGTGAACTGTGTTTTTAACGACATTCGTTCTTTAATCCAAGCTACAGTGAAATGTGATTTGAAATTTATAAATCTTTTGTTAAGATTTAAAGGAGATTTCAAAATAAAAGTTTTCCAATTTGATTAAATAAATTGGAATGGAATGGAACTCGATTCAGTAATAATCGAAGTGAACTTCTGTAGAGAAGACTGTTACTATATATGGGATTTAAAAGGCTTTGCCATTATTCCATTTATATTATCGGTTGGATATGGAAGTTCATATAGATTATATTGATTGTTTTCCATGAAGATTCCATTGTTAATGGAATGTGATTTTGGGTTTATTGTGAGTTGTGTTTTAAATGACATTAGTTCTTTAACCCATTTAAAGATAAGATTAATTTGTTAACTTTGAATAATCATTAAGAAATGATTTTTGAAAATAAAAACTGAATTAGAGTTTTAATGAATCTTTAATTAGATTGAAAAAGAGAACGTGATAATTTAAATTATCAAATTCGGGAAGTGATCGAGAATGGAATAGCACTAGTTTTACTCCAGGCGATAGTTATATCTTTAACTAGATTTAAACATGGAATGGTAATTGAATATACCAATAACACCGTGATGTTATATATCTGTGTTTTAAATGACATTAGTTCTTTAACCCAGTTAAAGATAAGATTAATTTCTTAACATTGAATAATCATTAAGAAATGATTTTTGGAAATTAAAAATGAATTAGAGTTTTAATGAATCTTTAATTAGATTGATAAAGAGAATGTGATAATTTAAATTATCAAATTCGGGAAATGATCGAGAATGGAGTAGCACTAGTTTTACTCTAGGTGATGATTAAATCTTTAACTAGATTTAAACGTGAAATGGTAATTGAATTTACCGATAACACTGTGATGTTAGATATGAAGTATTACCAGTTTTGCTTCATGGGATGAATAGGCTAGGATTGGGAAATTTAACAAATGATTACTTCGGTAAGGTTCGCTAATCCAGATTAGATTGGATAAACCTTAATTTGGTTTGAAATGATATCCAAAGGAAGATTAAAGAATAAATTTAAATAATTTTTCTTTGATAAAATTAATGGGAACCATTCCCAAAGGATATGAATATTTAAATAAGGGAATATTCAGAATTGGAATGAGGCGTATGTTGTGTTTTTGTAGCACTTGTTTATTATATACACGAGTTATTCGGAAAGACCGGATTTATCCCATTCGGAATAGCTAAATCGGCGATGAGTCGATGATGAAGACGGTGGTTGAAGACCGAAGGTCTTCACATCGTTTGAATGATTAATGATGTCTTGATTGGGTTGTACACCCAAGACGAGGTAATAAGTGGTGATCGTCCAGGCGTACTTAGTGATCGACCGGATATGCGAGCTCCTCTCTCCTGTATTGGGCATATGGGACGAGGGATAAGGTGCCTCTGGTTTCGTTCAGACCCAAGACGAACTTGTAAATGGATGTGTGTCTGACATCGGATTTCATTCTGTGTGATTGATAGACATCAGTTGCATAGCGTGAATTGCCTGTGTGGCATGCTGAGATGCAAATGATCAAGGCTTCTGTTGAAAAGCAGAGTCTTGTGGTTGATGATCAAAGCACGATTTATAACATAGCTTTGTGTATAGCGTTAATTCACGAGCCTCACACCCTGGTGTGAACCAGAAGCGGGAGAGAACCTCAGAGATGACATGCGTTTCCTTCTAGCTAGGAGTGGTGTCTGGGTTTTGCATGCCCAGACGTTTTAATTATGCGGATGGTGGATAGCGAGGGGCCTTGGATATATCGACACTACAGGGTCGATGGATGGTATGGTCTTTATATAGACCAGATTGACACCCCATAGGGTGGGGAAATGTAGTGTTCAGGCATTTTAATCCACATCGAGTGGACCGGCCCTGTCGCTCCAAGGGTCGATGCGTTCTGATCCTAAGACACGGGATAGAGTGTCTCGAAGTTGTAAGGACGATCCCTTGCCTTGGTTCACAGATGGAAATCCAACTTCCAATACATGACTTTATGGTTTTAATTGTAGAACTAGTATGGAAGTTGTTTTATACACTATGCACTTATAATAGTATCAAATGATTTGTTTTAAACGTACCAAACATGTTTGGCTATTATAAGGGAAAACCCTATCCTCCGTCTTGCATTGCATTGTGTGATGGGACCTAGGTCTTATAATAGCTTCATTTTTTTCCAAAAAGCATTGTGTTGTTTGTTTTATGCACTTGTATTCTTGGGAGGAAACACGTTCCGTTTTATACGGCGTGGTCCCTTGATTTACCTGATTTCAAAGTAAAGTTTTAAATAACTGTTTTAGTTCTCACACTAGTCACATGACTGGCCTGGAGTTTATTGTTTTAACCTAAACTCTAGGTGCCCCTATTTTCCACATGGGTAGCTAGTAGTTTTGGTTTTGCAGATTTATATTTAGAGGATCCTGGTTTACAGCTGGAGTGATATTCGGAAAGCTCTGTATCCATACAATTCCTTTCAGTTGTGTTTTGTATTATTCTCCGCTGCATTGTAACTTGTAAAACTTTGGTATTTATCGAATATGTATTGCGTATTTATACTCTGTATATTCTTGTACTTGGGACAACTTGGATACATCTTCCAAAAGTGATAACGACAACGATAGTGGGCAAGTAAACGTGTGATTTATGGCTAAGGACAACGATGTAAGTGGTTCTACTTTTGATGAATTAGTAGAAATTAATACTGAAATCTTAGAATCTAGGAAAATGTTTAAAAGAAAATTTAAACAAGCTAATGAAGATTAAAAAAAGCTGAATTTGAGAGAGACCTTTTGAAAGATGAAAAAGAAATCTTAGAAGAAGAAATAGAAAATTACAAGATTCTCTTTCAAATGCAAATTATCAAATTCTTTGTTGAGTCAAGAATTAGAAATTCAAAAGAATAAAAATGATTTATTGGTTTCTGAAAAACATGATTTAAAAAATAAAGTTAAAATTAGAAAACTCTTGTTTAAAAACTAAGTTAGAAAGTATTTCTAAAAATGTAAATAATTTTAACAAGGGTAGAGAGAATTTATCTAAGATTTTAGAAAATTCTCAATCGATTTTTAATAAAAAAGGACTTGGTTCCAATTTAAAAAATTCTAGTATTAAACCAAAAATTTCTGGTAGTAAAATAAATATTTCTACTAAGAAAAAAATATTCAGATAATATTAGTATATGGATTCCAAAGACAAATAATATTCTTATTATGAATAAATATATTAAAAACTTTTTAGCGTCTGTTCGTTATAATAGTAATTATTTTTTCAAAAAGGAACCAAAGTCCTCTTGGGTTTGGCTTCCTAAGACTTAACCCTTAGGACCCTAACGGAGGAAGTGGTTATCATTTTTATTTTTTATTTTTGCAGGTACCATAAATAATTATGTTTGTAGCTCGACTAAAAAGGAGTTTCTCAAGTAAATGGAGCATTTCTGTAAGTTTTTCTTAAATATATTTTACTTAATATAGTATGTTATAAATAAACTATTTAGTTTATTATCCACCAGACAGGTCATTTTCTAAAAAACTTATTTTAAGCAAATTGTTTTGTTCGGTTTAAAAGTAATGGCAAACAAAAGTCTTGCCATTTATTTAAGTTACTACAATTAGCATATATATATTTATATAAATACAATAGAAATTCTTAGCCTTTTAAAACATATAAACGATAGCCAAAACTTTTGTCTTCTATGATGACAAAGGAAGATAAATCTCCGACAACACCAAAATCATCAAACAAAACATCTCTAACTCCAAGTGAAGAACCGACACAGCAGTGGCAACATTATCAAATCGGGTATACTCCGGATAGAAAGAAAAGAAGAGAAATTGTGATATCTCCTTCTACAAAAGAAAAAATAGATGATATTCGACACTATCAATATGAACAAATGAGACTACAAAGAGAAATATTCTATGAGCAAAAGCAAAGATCAGGCAAGTTGACATTTATGGAAACTGTTGCACTTCGAGTATGTGGTAGATCAACTGTAGTTGAACCAAGACATCACTCCTTCACTTCTGCTCCCGAATCACAAAGACCTTCTATGTCTTGGAATCCGTGGAGAAAATCTCCAAAAAGCAAAAAGGAAAGTCCAAACTCTTGGGAAAGAAATTATCAGGAAAATGAAGGAGCTAAGACACCAAGAAAATCAACTTCATCGAAAGAAAAATAAATATGAACATTTCTTTATGTTCAATAAGACTTGCATTGATCGATAATGCAAATTCTTTCCGATATTTTGATTAACGAATTTTTATTGTATTCTCGAATTTATTAATAAATATACTTAGTTTTTATCTTCTATAAATAAGTTAAAAAAAATAGAATCTTTTAACTAAGAAAATCAAATTACAGATATCTTTACTAAACCCCTTTTAGAGAATTCTTTCATTAAACTCCAACGAGAACAAGGAATTGTATCATTCAAAGATCTCTAAAAAGGTTCTTCGATTATCATGTGCTTGTAATGTCTTACTATCTTTTTAATTGATGACAAAGGGGGAGAAATATCTCTCATACTATCCATGATTATACCATTTTTATGTTTCCATGCTATTATACTCTTATATTTTCCATACTATTGGAAGATTGTGCTAACATTTGTGAATGCAAGAATCAAATGGTAAGGTTATAAAATTATGAACTAACAAATTTATGTAGAAATTCGGGGAGCTATACATTCAGGGGGAGAAAATCCAAGGTGTTGTCATCAATCAAAAAGGGTGACAATGTTGAATAACAAGATTTTGATCGATGCCAACGAATGAAGCTACTATGGGAATCGAATCATAAAGATATATATATATGTATGTATGTACATTGAGTCTTGTTAGAATTATGTTAAAATCTATCCTCAAGTATACACGAATGTGTTAATAAAAGTTATATATATTTAAAAACCTTGAAAAGCCAGATATATGCAAAAAACTAGCCTACTAGTCGACTAGTAGGAAATGGACCAGTCGACTGGCCAAGTTGTTTTTGCACATAACGGCTAGTTTTAAAAGTTTTATATAAATAATTTAATTCTACCAGTCAACTGATGATTTTTAACCAGTCGACTGATTCGATCCAGAAACTGTTTTCTGAAGAGTCACCATTCTTCATGAAGAGATTCCTCTTCATTAATTAAAGGAAATAGAAATAACTTTTTATGGAAACTATTCATGAAGGATTGCTACTCTTATACTACTATATAAACAAGTTTAATCATGTTTTACAAACACTTAATCTATATGAATATTACTGATTTTTGCGATCATCATTCTATTCTCCCCATTTACATTCTTTGTAATTAAAAGCTCTCCAATTCAAATACTTGTTGAATCTGTGAATCAATTCAATATCGTTTGATTCAATATCATTTGATTCAACAAGCAATATTCTTCCTTAAATCTTCGCATTCAAAGTATATACTCGAGGATTAGATTATAGGAAGGTTGTGCTTAAACTACTGACTATCCGTGTTGATTCAAGAAGCAAATCAGAAGTCAAACTCTTTGTAATTGTTGAAGACCCGTGTAGTTTCTTAGGCGAGAGGCATCCTTGTTGGGGTTCGGGTGTACTGACCTATTCCCCCGGGTTAAGAGAGGGCGTTGTTAGTGAATTTCGAAGAGGAGCTTCGGGACTGTACGTAGGGCGGGAAGTCTGAACCAATATAAAAACTTCTAGTGTCTCTTTTACTTTATTTTCCGCATGTACTTTGTTTGTGATATATCTCGGTATCTTAGATTTTATTTGCATAACTATTGCATACTTTTTAGCTAGCATATCACGTATATTTCTGCATTATCCATATAGATCATTTAAGTCATACACATCGACTCTTTTCATACTACTTTCAAAATAATCCAATCCGAATCAATTACCCAAAATTCAAATTTCTTAACAATTGTCAGTTTCCATTTTCGAGATTAAACTCAATTTAACCTCAAATTCAATTCATTTACATTTCTAATCGGACCCAAGGTTTAAATTAGCTCAATACTTGAGTTTTCATTTTCATTTTCAATTTCAATCAAGTTCAAAACTTAAATCTCAATTTCAGTTATACTCCAAATTGAATTAATTATTCAAATGTATAATCAATTCCTTTGAGCATATAAAGATATAACTCAAAATTCAATTCTCGCTTAAAATAATCAAATTTATAAAACAAGTCGAAAAAATCGAACTTCTACTCAATCCATTGGGGATTTAGATTTGATAGTTTTCTTTGAGATATTCATTCGAGGTATATATATTATATTATCTGTGGCGACCTAAACTTCCCCGTAAAGGAAAGCCCGGATTGCTTCGAGAACACGACAAATCAGACTACAAACAGAAGAACGTTTCTATGCTATTTACAACAATTACATAAGAGTACAAGAATATGTTAGAGTATGAATAAATAATTTACATTTGATAAGTATCAGAGATTTACAAATACATTACATAGCAGCGGATAATAATACAAAACACAACTGAAAGAGATACAAGGATACAGAGCTTTCTGAATATCATTCCAGCTGTAAACCAAGATTCTGTGAATATAAAGCTGCAAAACCAAAACTGCAAGCTGCCCATGTGGAAAATAGGGGCACCCAGAGTTTAGGTTAAAACAATAAACTCCAAGTCAGTCATGTGACTGGTGTGAGAACTAAAATAGTTATTTAAAACTTTGCTTTAAAATGAGGTAAATAAAGGGACCACGCCGCATAACACGGAATGGGTTTACCCCTAAGAATACCAGTGTCTAAAATAAACAATGCAGTGCTAAATAAAGAAAAATGAAGCTATTATAAGACTCAGGTCCCATCACACAATGCAACGCAAGCCGGAGGATAGAGTTTTACCTTATAATAGCCAAATATTCTTGGTACGTTTTAAAACATATCTTTTATTATTATTATTATAAGTGAAGAAATCAACTTCAAATATAAATGAATCAATCATAGACGGCATGAGCGCCCCATCCCACTATGTCGTCGTATATAGTATACAATCAAAACCGTAAAATGTCGTATTGGAAGTTTGGATTTCCATCATGATGGTTCCTGATTCGAAAGATCTATCGCGTAGTACAATCCCCAATGGCTTACGTCGCAGGCATGCGAAAACACAGTAATGCACATCCGCACTATCTAGGAAACAAGTTACCGCAGCTTACGTCGAAGGTATGCGAAAACACCGCTAACTCTATCCATCAGGTAATCGGGTGGTGTGCCCTATCCCTTACCTTGGTCGACCGAATCCATGATACCACTAAGGTGTCTATCCTCATCTCAAAAGCATACTGATCTAACCATCAGTTTACCACCATACCGGTGTGTGATTCTCGCAAATTAACGCTGCACAAAGTCGTGCTATATTAAAGCTGTGCTCTGATCATCAACCACAAGAATCTGCTTTTCAACAGAAGCCTTGATCATTTTCCACTTAGGCATGCCACATAGGCAATCCATGCCATGCGACTGATGTCCATAGATATACAACCTCTGGTCCCGTACATCTCAGAGAAGGGTGAAGTAAGGGAATAAATTCCCCTTCACCAGGCAGATGTGTATTTAATAGAGATCAATCAACACGTAATAAAATCCAATGTCAGACACACCATCCATTTGCAAGTCCGTTCTAGGTCTGAACGAAACCGGAGGCACCTTATTCCTCATCCTGTATGTCCAATACAGGAGAGTAGCCCTCGCATATCTATACAATCAACAAGTACGTCTGGACGACTACCACTGTAGCCTCTTTAAGGTAGCAACTCCCATCATGAGCAACAGTAGCAACCCGTCCATTCAATGTGAAGATCGTCGGTCTTGCATCATCGTCAATCTCTTCGACTTTTCGTCATATCAATCATTCAGAATGGGTTAAACACGGCCTTTCTGAATAACTCGCGTATCTTATAAACAAGTGCTATAACAACACATCATACGCCTCATTCCAATACAGAATATTCTTTTATTCAAATATTCTCATCATTAGGAAATAGGTTCCCATTAATTTATCAAAGATAAATTCTTTTAAATTTATTCTTTAATCTTCCTTTGGATATCAAACCATATTAAGGTTTTCCAAACTAGTCGGGATTAACGAACTGCACCTAAGTAATCATTTTTTTTTCAATCCCAACCTATTCATCCCATGGAGTAAAACTGGTAATACTCCATATCTAACACCACGGCGTTATCGGTAAATATTAGTTACCATTTCACGTTCAAATATAATTAAAGATTTAGCTATCGGCTGGAGTAAAACTGGTGGTACTCCATCTTCGATCATTTTCTTGAATTGATAATTTTAATTATCACATTCACTTTTCAATCTAAGCAAAGATTCATTAAAACTCCATTTAGTTTTAATCCTCCCAAAAATCAATATTAGTGATTATTCGAAGCTAAGAAATTAATCTTATCTCTAACTGGGTTAAAGAACCAATGTCAATTAAAACACGGTTCACGATAAACCCAAAATCACATTCCATTCCATCAGTCTCCAACCGTAAATTAGTAAGAGAACAATTCCCTAAGTATTAATCCCGAAGGCCGAAACCAACATCAGATCAATACCCAAGAAACCATTCAACTTAGCTAATCTCTAGTTGGTTCCTAATTTTCTTAGCTCCATTGAGTTTAAGAATAGTATTTTTGAAGATACCATTCACGATAAACCCAAAATCTCATTTCCATTGTTAAACGGGTTAAAGAACCAGTGTTATTTAAAACACCGTTCACGATAAACCCAAAAACCAATTTCAGTTTAATTCCAATTAAATGTTAATTAATTGGTAAACTTCATTAAACCTTAACAAAATATTTAATCTTTTCTCAACTGGGTTTAAGAATAGTGTTACTGAAGACACTGTTCACGACAAACCCAAAATCCAATTTTTTTTATTCGATTCCAATTAAATATTAATTAATCGAAAAACTTCACAAAATCTTAGTTTAAAGATTTATTCTTTTCTCAATTGGGTTAAAGAACAGTGTTAATAAAGACACCGTTCACGACAAACCCAAAATCCAATTCGATATCAAATACAAGGCTCTGAATAGAAAATATATCGGCTTATATTCAATATTAAATTTTGAAACCAACAAATATCGTATTGGAATAATGATATATATATATATCTTCCGAACTCCTCCACAATATCCGTATAATCACGGAATCCAATATCAAAATATTCTGAAGATAATTTCGATTCGAAACCATTCCAATTTATTCGTTGGAAAATTATGGTTATTTTAAAACCATTTTCAAATCCAATATATTTATTTAAAAATAAATAATTATTCTAGTTAATAACTAGTTCATTTCGATAAAAATATATTTTTTATCTTTTCAAAACTGGAGTTTTTCATCCAAAATATTTCCAAATCATTTACTATGATTACATAATTTTTCCGTATTTTTAATAATTTTGTTATCTCCCGTACAATCGGTTTCCAATAACGGCCACCGAACTGCATCCATAGCAACCTTTTTTGAAACTAATTTGGGCATATCTCCAAATCTAACCATTAGATTTCAAATCTCTTGCATTCATTGGAAAGCTCTTTTCGATACGAACGCAACGGTTCCGGCTTTAGGAGAATCCGACGGTCGGATCTCCCGTAACGTCCATTTGAAGTTAATGCTTGAAATTCGTGAACTACCGCTGCGCAGCGCGTTCTATTCAGGCCATTATAATATATATAATATTTATATATATTATATATTTCGTCGATTTCCATTTAAAATGAATTTTATAAATCGTTTTAAATTCGTTTTAAAAATGATTTCCACTTCCATTTCAATTTCAAATCAGAATTGAATATTCCATTATAAATTCGTTTTAAATTTATTTCAAATCGATTTCAATTTAAATCGATTTCAATTCGTTTTAAATTCATTTCAAATTGATTTCAATTCAAATCGATTTTAGTTCAAATCGATTTCAATTCCATTTCAATTCTTTTTAAATTCTATTTCAAATCGATTTCAATTCTATTTTCGAATTCAAATCAAAATTGAATATTCTATATCTTTTCAATATTAAAATGATAATATTTTAAAAATATCGGATTTTGAAATCACTTTTCGATATTCATTAAAAAATGAATAAAATCGACAGAAAATCCCGTTCATGTTAAAATGGCATTTAACTACTTAACGGGGCTTCACATTTCAATGTTCACTGAATATTATTTTAAAATATTTGTTAATTCTGAACTGGAATCAGACTCAATCAATTACCATTTAATTTAATTTATATGGATTTCAACATCATATATATACAACAATAATGTAAAACAACATTAAATATTCAAACAACATCTAGAGTGCATTCTAAAACTATATAAGCATTAAAATAAATAAATAACGCTTATACAGGCTGTCAACCCATCGTTTGATATACCACAGTGTATGTCGAAGATTATCCCAATACCCATGTGGGGTTTTCAAACAACAAATAATGTTTATTATTTGTGTAGTTGGGCGATGTGTATAATTTATCATTCCAATCAATATCAAATAAATAAGTGTACATAAACAAACCGTCCAGTTTGTAAATGAATGTTTATTTCAATACATGACTATTTCACACAGTTCATATATACAATAAAAATGATATTTTTATTATTCAAATATTTTATTCAACACATGAATATTTTATACAGTCCATTTAAACAATAAAATGATATTTTTATTATTCAAATATTTTATTCAACACATGAATATTTTATACAGTCCATTTCACATCACAATCAATTTCAACAACACACTACAATCAAACAAACAAGTCATCCATGGTCTGTGGACGACGGGGAGCAGTTCATATAAGCAGTTATAAAATAAATAACTGTATAGAAATTATTTTAGTGAGAAGTTCTCACATTGGGATCCACTCCATCAGTTTTATCTAAATTTCTATTCTGTTTGGATTTGAATTTTCCTGAAATTCTGATCTACTACATTTGGATTCTAGTTGGTTCCATTGTGTAAATATCGTTGAGATGACTCCAACGCAAGTGAAATCGCTGAAATCTGATTTCGTATGAAAGAAATATTACATTTTATGCATTAAATTACATTAATACATTAATAATTAATTAAATAATTAAATTCCATAATTATCTTTTCACCATCGTTCTATTCCAGTCACCGTCGAATTGAGCTCCACCCTAAAATTCATCCACGCCGCCTCAACCAGGCCGCTGGACCTGGATTAGGAGCCACCACCCTGTCGCCGTTCGTATGCCCCCCTACCACCGTGAATTTCGGCCATTTCGACGCCCTTCGGTGTCTGAAAATCACGATCGAACAGAAGCCCTTTGTTGCGAAAATTTAAACAAATTACTTCACCGAATACGATCATACCCATATGGGTTTAAAGATCGTAAAAATCTCCTCCAATTTCATATTATAAGTTCCTAGTAATTCTGCGTGGATTTGAAAATAGAAGAGGAGAAAAAATCAGAGAAATTCGCTATTCGTTCGTGGTCTAGAGGCGGCTTGAGATAAAGTTAGGGTTTGCGGAGATATTTTGGCTATTTATAATATATAATATTATTATTTTATTCAATTTATTGCTTATTTATAAAGTTTAAAGTTATGAACTCCAAACGAATCCCAAGGACTATTGCCCCTAAATACTCTCATTCCGAACACAATGGGATATGTTTCGTAAGCTAATTCGACTGTTTGAATCAGTTCTTATCAAAATTAAAATATAAATCAATATATATCGAATTTAAACGTACATTTCTATTTACTGGGGCCACATACTGACTCTAAAAATCCCAAAAAAATTATTTCTAGCTTCATATTGACGATATGGTCCTAACAAAACTAATTTCATTAAATTTGAAGACCGTTTGAAAAATGGCCATTTTCTGGTTGATCCAATTTGACTAAAATTAACCAAACACGTTTTCTTTTGTAACGCTCACATATTGATTCTAAATATTATGGAATTTTAAACCTAGCAATAAATTGACATCCCGGATCCAACCAAAGTGGTTTCGTCGAAAACGGAGGTCGTCTGCAAAATGGCTATTTTTCAGGGCTATGTTTATTCCATAGTGACTATTTTGAATCTTCAACTGTCCATAACTTTTGATTCCTGCTATGAAATTTCAATCTTTCAGATTCATTAGAAAGGTATTTTAATCAGATTTAATATTTCTGGTTTCACTAAAATCCGGTTTATTTTGAATCTTGTACATTCATTTGAAATATGAAATTGAATTTTCAAACTATCATGCCATTTTCAATTCCTTTTATAATTAAATTAAAAAAACGTTCTAACTTCATCGAAAATAAATTTTTAGTCGTTATTATTTAAAATAAATCATTTAAATATTCAAAATACAGTAAAATTTCTAAAATAAAATTTTTAAATTGGTTTTGATTTTCCGAGTTGTTACAATCTCCCCCACTTAAAATTTTTTTCGTCCTCGAAAAGGAATGGAGCTGAAAGTTGTTTAACTAATCAAATCAACTTTCATCCTGGCTTTCATTCTTCAACTTTTCAGTATCTAAGAATTTTCAAATTTTTCAAAAATTTGGCTAACACCCTAAATTTTCGATTTTTTTTGCCATATCCTCCTTTATACGGAGAGGGGTTTGGAAATTTATTAGGTCGTATTAGGAACCCAATAAATCCTAAAAATCATACACATATTTATACTGATATAACTTTGTGTCCACAAGGGAGTGCGTATATATCATAACACCAAAGAATAAATTCTCGTCACCCTATAAATAGTCTTTGTGCCTTAATGACTAGAGAGACGTGATTATTGTCAACTCCAGACCCGTGTGGGGTTTTTATTAATCTGGCAATTTATCGTTACATTTTATATAGTCCATATCAGTCTTTGGTTCAACCTGAAATATAGTCATCACCATACAAGCCTCTTGCTTGTGTGGTAAATCTTCAACCTCGTCACACAAGCTCCAAGTGCTTATGTGGTATATTATAGAGTATGCTATCTTTACGCAGTATGCCATGTAGTGTAGTTCAAAATTAATTGTTACTATCCTATGGTGATGTTTTTAATCTCACACAGAACAACCAGCACTCCGCGTCCAATGGCATTCACAGTAGTTTGTATAGTAAATAAAATTTTGCATTCAACTCATTAAGGTTTACCTATTTGTCGGACACGCAAATAAATTCTTTACTCAATAGCAAATTCGTTTACCTGTTTAATGTGTATGCATGTATATAGGAAACTCTAACAAAACTACAATCCAGTTCAATATTTGATCGATTTAGCTAAATTTGCCTTTTATTCACATGTTGGTTTTACTATTCCAATTTTTTCTTAGTTCAACTAATAATCACACAACACAATCAGCAATCAATTTGTGAATTAAATTTCCAAAACATATAACTTTTGTATATATATTCAAAAATCATATTCTCAGTGTCAAGTCATAAACAGCAAATTCTAGCTAAGTTTTGGTTCTCACACTAGTCGATTAGAAATATATAGATATCCCACTTTCTAAACTCGAACACAGATGATGATGATGCCTAAACTATCATCAAAATCATCCCCGGGCGACTAGAGTGTGATTCTATATCTACCCAGTATAATCGAGACTTCAAATATACATGGATCAGACATATATGAAAAGTCCCACTATACCCGATAGTCCAAATTCAATATAATATAAATATTCAAATACGAATAATAAGTTATAAAATTTTCAAAACTATTTTTTTTATATTTTATTTTGAAAATAACACTCTTCACACTCATTCTAGGATACTACTGATCCTATCTCTAACGAGTTATTCTCATAGGATATTACTAATCCAATCTCTGATGAATTCTTTCGTTCGGTTCTAATATGTCATGTTCTCTAGCTCTGTAAACCAAAGCTCTGATACCAAATGTGGCGACCCAAACTTCCCCGTAAAGGAAAGCCTGGATTGCTTCGAGAACACGACAAATCAGAATACAAACAGAAGAACATTTCATTGCTATTTATAACAATTACAACAGAGTACAAGAATATGTTAGAGTATTAATAAATAATTTACATTTGATAAATATCAGGGATTTACAAATACATTACATAGCAGTGGAAAATAATACAAAACACAACTGAAAAAGATACATGGATACAGAGCTTTTCGAATATCATTCCAGCTGTAAACCAGGATCATGTGAATATAAATCAGCAAAACCAGAACTACAAGCTTCCCGTGTGGAAAATAGGGGCACTTAGAGTTTAGGTTAAAACAATAAACTCCTGGTCAGTCATGTGACTAGTGTTAGAACTAAAACAGTTATTTTAAAACTTACTTTAAAATGAGGTAAATCAAGGGACCACGCTGTATAACACGGAACAGGTTTACCCCCAAGAATACCAGTGCCTAAAACAAACAGCGCATTGCTAAATAAATCAAAATGAAGCTACTATAAGACTCAGGTCCCATCACACAATGCAACGCAAGCCGGAGGATAGAGTTTTACCTTATAATACCCAAATATGTTTGGTACGTTTTAAAACAAAACTTTTATTATTACTATAAGTGAAGAAATCAACATCAAATATAAATGTATCAATCATAGACGGCATGAGCGCCCCATCGCACTATGTCGCCATATATAGTATACAATCAAAACCGTAAAATGTCGTATTGGAAGTTTGGATTTCCATCATGGTGGTTCCTGATTCGAAAGATCTATCGCGTTGTACAAATCCAAATGGCTTACGTTGCAGGCATGCGAAAACACCGTTATGCACATCCGCACTATTCAGGAAACAAGTTACCGCGGCTTACGTCGCATGCGTGCGAAAACACCGCTAACTCTATCCATCAGGGAATCGAGGGGTGTGCTCTATCCCTCACCTCGGTCGACCGAATCCATGACCCCACTAAGGTGTCTATCCTCATCTTAAAAGCTACAGATCTAACCATCAGTTTACCACCATACCAGCATGTGAGGCTCGCGAATTAATGCTACACAAAGCTATGCTATATTAAAGCTGTACTTTGATCATCTACCACAAGACTCTACTTTTTAATAGAAGCCTTGATCATTTGCCACTTTGGCATGCCACATAGGCAATTTACGCCATGCGACTGATGCCTATCGATATACAACCTCTGATCCCGTACGTCTCAGAGAAGGGTGAAGTAATGGAATAAATTCCCCTTCACCAGGAAGATGTATATTTAATAAAGATCAATCAGCACAAAATAAAATCCAATGTTAGACACACCATCCATTTACAAGTCCATTCTAGGTCTGAACGAAACTGGAGGCACCTTATTCCTCGTCCCGTATGTCCTATACAGGAGAGAGGCCCTCGCATATCTGTACAATCAACAAGTACGTTCGGACGACTACCACTATAACCCCTTCAAGGTAGCTACTCCCATTATGAGAAACAGTAGCAACCCATCCATTTGAAGTGAAGATCGTCGGTCTTGCACCATCTTCAATCTCCTCGACTTTCTGTCATATCAGTCATTCAGAATGGGTTACACCCGGCCTTTCTGAATAACTCGCATATTTTATAATCAAGTGCTATAACAACACATCATACGCCTCATTCCAATCCAGAATATTCTTTTATTCAAATATTTTCATCATTAGGGAATAGTTTCCCACTAAATTTTATCAAAGATAAATTCTTTTAAATTTATTCTTTAATCTTCCTTTGGATATCAAACCATATTAAGGTTTTCCAAACTAGTCGGGATTGGCGAACTACACCGAAGTAATCATTTATTTTATTTCACAATCCCAACCTATTCATCCCATGGAGCAAAACTACTAATACTCCATATCTAACACCATGGTGTTTTCAGTATATATTAATTACCATTTCACGTTCAAATCTAATTAAAGATTTAGCTATCGCCTAGAGTAAAACTGGTGGTACTCCATTTTCGAGCATTTTCTTGAATTGATAATTTTAATCATCACATTCACTTTTCAACCTAATCAAAGATTCTTTAAAACTCTATTTAATTTTAATCTTCCCAAAAAACAATATTAATGATTATTCAAAGCTAAGAAATTAATCTTATCTTTAACTGGGTTAAAGAACCAATGTCTTTTAAAACACGGTTCACGATAAACCCAAAATCACATTCCATTCCATCAGTCTCCAACCGTAAATTAGTAAGATAACAATTCCCTAAGTATTAATCCCGAAGGCTGAAACCAACATCTGATCAATACCCAGGAAACCATACAAATTAGCTAATCTCCAGTTGGTTCCTAACTTTCTTAACTCCATTGAGTTTAAGAACAGTATTTTTGAAGATACCATTCACAACAAACCCAAAATCCCATTTCCATTGTTAATCGGGTTAAAGAACAAGTGTTATTTAAAACACCATTCACGATAAACACAAAAACCAATTTCAATTTAATTCCAATTAAATGTTAATTAATGGGTAAACTTCATTTAACCTTAATAAAAAGATTTAATCTTTTCTCAACTGGGTTTAAGAACAGTATTACTGAAGACACCGTTCATGACAAACCCAAAATCCAATTTTTTTTTCAATTCCAATTAAATATTAATTAATCGGAAAACTTCACTAAATCTTAGTTTAAAGATTTATTCATTTCTCAACTGGGTTAAAGAACAGTGTTAATGAAGACACCATTCACGAAAAACCCAAAATCCAATTTGATATCAAATACAAGGCTCTGAATAGAAAATATATTAGCTTATATTCAAAATTAAATTATGAAACCAACAAATATCGTATTGGAATAACAATATATATGTCTTCCAAATTCCTCCACAATATCTGTATAATCACGGAATCCAATATTGAAATATTCCGAAGATAATTTTGATTCAAATCCATTCCAATTTATTCGTTGGAAAATTCTGGTTATTTTAAAACCATTTACAAATCCAATATATTTATTTAAAAATAAATAATTAATTATTCTAGTTAATAACTTGTTCATTTCGATAAAAATATATTTTTATCTTTTCAAAACTGGAATTTTTCATCCCAAATCTTTCCAAATCATTTATTATGATTTTACATAATTTTTCCATATTTTTAATAATTTTATTATCGCTCGTACAGTCGGTTTCCAATAACGGCCGCCGAACTGCATCCATAGCGACCTTCTATGAAATTGATTCGGACATATCTCCAAATCTAACCGTTAGATTTCAAATCTCTTATATTGCGGAAAGCTCTTTTCGATCCGAACCCAACGATTCTGGTTTTAGGAGAATCCGACGGTCGGATCTCCCGTAACGTCCATTTAAAGTTAATGGTCAAAATTCGCGAACTGCCGCTGCGCGGCGCGTCCTATTCAGGCCATTATAATATATATAATATTTATATATATCATATATTTTATCGATTTCCATTTAAAAAGAATTTTATAAATTGTTTTAAATTCGTTTTAAAAACGAATTCCACTTCCATTTCAAATTCAAATCAGAATTGAATATTCCATTACAAGTTCATTTTAAATTCATTTCAAATCAATTTCAATTCAAATCGATTTCAATTCTTTTATATTCATTTCGAATTGATTTCAATTCAAATCGATTTCAATTCCATTTCAATTCATTTTAAATTCTATTTCAAATCGATTTCAATTCTATTTTCAAATTCAAATCAAAACCGAATATTCTATATCATTTCAATATTAAAATGATAATATTTTCAAAATATCGGATTTTGAAATCACTTTTCGATATTCATTATAAAATCGCATGAAATTCCCATTCGTGTTAAAATGGCGTTTAACTACTTAACACGGCTTCACGTTTCAGTGTTCATTGAATATTATTTTAAAATATTCGTTGATTATGAACTGGAATCAGACTCAATCATTTATCATATATTTTTATTTATATGGATTTCAACATCATATATATACAACAATAATGATAAGCAATCATTAAAAAATCAAACAAAATCCAGAGTGCATTCTACAACTGTATAAGCATTAAATTAAATAAATAATGCTTATACATGTTGCCAACCCATCGTTTGACATACCACTAATTATTGGGATCAGTGTATGTCAAATATTATCCCAATACCCATGTGGGGTTTTCAAACAACAAATTTTGTTTATTATTTATGTAGTTGGGCGATGTGTTTATCATCCCAATCAATATTAAATAAATAAGTGTACAAAAACAAACCGTCCAGTTGGTAAATGAATGTGTACTTCAATACATGACTATTCCACATAGTTCATATATACAATAAAAATGATATTTTTATTATTCAAATATTTTATTCAACACACAAATATTTTATACAGGCCATTTCTACAATAAAAATGATATTTTTATTATTCAAATATTTTATTCAACACATGAATATTTTATACAGTCCATTTCACATCATAGTCAATATCAACAACACACTACAATCAAACAAACAAGTCATCCATGGTCTATGGTTGATGGGGAGCAGTTCATATATGCAGTTATAAAATAAATGACTGTATAGAAATTATTTTAGTGAGAAGTTCTCACATTGGGATCAACTCCATTAGTTTTATCTGAATTTCTATTCTGTTTGGATTTGAATTTTCTTGAAATTCTGACCTGCTCCGTTTGGATTCTAGTTGGCTCCATTGTGTAGATATCGTTGAGACGATTCCAATGCAAGTGAAATTGCTGAAATCCGATCTCGTATGAAAGAAATATTGCATTTTATACATTAAATTACATTAATACATTCATAATCAATTATTCAATGATTAAATTCCCTAATTATCTCTTCACCATCGTTCTATTCCAGTCACCGTCTAATTGATCTCCACCCTAAAATTCATCCGTGCCTCCTCAACCAGGCCGCCGGACCTGGATCAGGAGCCACCAACCTATCGCCGTTCGCATGCTCCCCTACCGCCGTGAATTCCGGCCAGTTCAACGCCCTTCGATGTTTGAAAATCACGATCGAACCGGAGCATTTTGTGGCGAAAATTCAGACAAATTACTTCACCAGATACGATCATAGCCATATGGGTTTAAAGATCGTAAAAATCTCCTCTAGTTTCGTATTATAAGTTACTTGTAATTATGCGTGGATTTAAAAATAGAAGAGGGGAAAGAATCGAAGAAATCAGTCGTTCGTTCGTGGTCTGGAGGAGGCTTAAGATAACGTTAGCGTTTGAGGAGATATTTTGGCAATTTATAATATATAATATTATTATTTTATTCAATTTATTGCTTGTTTATAAAGTTTAACATTGTACTCCAAATGAATCCCAACGACTGTCGCCCCTAGCTAAATACCCCCATTCCAAACACAATGGGATATGTTTCGTAAGCCAATTCGACTATTTGAATCGGTTTTTATCAAAATTCAAATATAAATTAATATATATTGAATTTAAACATACATTTCTATTTATTGGGGCCACATACTAACTCTAAAAATTCTAGAAAAATTATTTCTAGCTTCATATTGCCGATACGGTCCTAACAAAACTAATTTCGTCAAATTTGAAGACAGTTTGAAAAATGGCCATTTTCTAGTTGATCCAATTTGACTGAAATTAACCAAACACGTTTTCTTTTGTCACGCTCACATATTGATTCTAAAATTTATAGAATTTTAAACCTAGCAATAAATTGACATCCCGGATCCAACCAAAGTGGTTTCATCGAAAACGGTGGTCGTTAGCAAAAAGGCTGTTTTTCAGGGCTGTATTTATTCCATAGCGACCATTATGAATCTTCAACTGACCATAACTTTTGATTCCCGCCATGAAATTTCAATCTTTCATATTCGTTAGAAAGATATTTTAAAAATATTTAAATATTTTTGGTTTCACTAAAATCCGGTTTATTTTGAATCTTGTACATTCATTTAAAATATGAAATCAAGTTTTCAAACTACCGTGCCATTTTCGATTCCTTTTATAATTAAATTAAAAAAATTCATTCTAACTTCATCGAAAATAAATTTTTAGCTGTTATTATTTAAAGTAAATCATTTTAAATATTCAAAATACATTAAAATTGCTAAAATAAAAATTTTAAATTGGTTTTGATTTTCCGGGTTGTTACATTATCCCAACACAATAGGATGTATACCATTCAACTCATACTCGAGATTTCAATTCCGGGTTTATCTTTCGATTATTCAAAACATATTTACACATCACCTCATGTTTCAGAAATCAAACTTCATTTGAACAAAGCTACCAAAGTGGTCTCCCCCACTTTGAGACTCGAAAATAAATTTCAATGACGAAAAATTATCATTGAAATTTTCTTCTAGTGACAAAAGTGGGTTCTCCATTCGTATTTTCCTTTCTGAAAATATCTCAGAAGGTTACGTCAAACATTTTTTTGAAAATACTAGTCCACTATTTGTTCTTATAATACAAAATACTTGATTCAAATTCAATTCATGGATAACTAAGTTTATTAATCCACTTAACTTCACTCATATTCTCGACAAGCAACGAAAACTCGTATATGGATTTCGAATGGGATCAAGATTGGACAATTTCAAAAATTCAAGTACGAATGGTTCTAATCGATAATGATAAGAAAAAGATGACAACAAGTCAAGGCAAACAATCACCACAACGAGCAAAGAGGCAAAATTATATTTTCGAGACATTCATTTTATTTAAATTTTCAAGTTATCGCTAATCTCATCTTGATTCATTTGCGAATTCAATTTATATCTTTCAAACATTAAAGATGTATTTCATTCAAATTTCGCTTATCTATTTTAATTTATATTAATTTACCAAACATTCATTTGAAATTTATCTAATCAATTTCAAATGCTTATCTAAACAGTTTCAAGTATTTCTCGATGTTTAAATCGGAATCATATAGTCATCTCACTTTCGAAACTCGAAAATAGTCACTGATGTTGTCCGGATCATCAATAGAGTTATTCTCCAGTGACTAGAATGTGATTCTATATCTATCTAGCATATATTGGACTTCGTATAAACATTGATCATGCGTATATGAAAAATCCGTACATACCAAATAGTCCAATCTCGACGTCAATAAATACTCAAAACTCTCATCATAAATTATATTTTAAAATAATTACGCTTTTCGAAAAAAATTAATAAATTTCAAAATAATTTATAATTTCAAAATACGCTTTGTCTACAGTGATTTCTTGTGTCATTTCCACTCATTCTAGAGTACTGCTACTCTATCTCTAATGACTTTTTAAATCCGATAAGCTGAGTTTTGTCAAACCTGGCTCTAATACCACTTTGTAACGACCTGCCTGTTTGACCGCTCCAAGTCGGTAATTAAACCAACTCAGAACGTTCAAAATGACAGATATCGTTATTTAGCTCATAGGGTTTAAACAGAAAATAACACATAATCACAACACAAAAAATATACAACCGTATATTTCACAAGCGGAATAAATTTTTATATAAAATATCATAATCTTACAAATCATTTTTATACAGCAGAAAAATTTATAAATAAAGTACATGATTTAAAATAAAGTAAAAGTTAATAGTTTTGTCGAGCATGCACGTATGCACGTCTTCACGTGCCTCTCCACTTTGCCACAAGCTGAGATCTTTAAATTTGGAACACTTAGGACTTGACCCGAGCGTTCCATGCGAAAACATAAAACACCCGAGTCAGGATTAAACTTATTTCAAGTCAGTCACTTCGTAATAAACACATAATAGAATTTCTTAATCCCAACCATTTTTATAAAAAAATCGAGTATCTAAATCAAGGAACCGCTTAAATACTTACCCAAGTGGAACGAATATATACATGCATTGAATAAGATGGGACATCCAAATGGTAATACAAGGCATGGAAATTAACATGTTCGAAATTTTGCAGACCGTACAACATGCATGCATATGGATCATAAGGCTTACTGCCGCATAAATTTCCAATATGAAATGGTTGTATTCAACATGTATGGTGAGCATTAAAGTGATTATAATAGTTTACTCACCAAGGATCTTTGTTGCACATAAGGACCAATCAGGATAGAAATGAGTGGACTACAATTTAATGGCGTAAGGTGACTTGATAGCTAAAATGATCAAATACCCAGTAAGAAAAATTTGGACAGCACGCATATAATTGGTTTCATACAGTGAGCAATGAAGCCAGTATCAAAGAAAATTTTATGCAAGAGGAAACTACATCACTTTCAAATGGAACAAAATGATAGATCATGTTGCTAATATCAAACCATGTATGGAAGCGGCACAAATAATCTAACTATTACCTATAATAGGAAGTAAAATAGATGAAATGCTGAGCTGGCTTCTTTTCTTTACAAATCCAACATGTCGGACTGTAGGAAGGCCTTGGGATTATTGGGAATTTTTTACTTTTGTTTCATAAACACTCGCGAACATTAAAACTTTACCCTTCCCCAAAATTTTACTCCATGACGATATGCCCAAATCGCCAAAACTAATTTCCCCATCGCATAACCTAATTTCTTTACTTTTACTCCCAATTTCACCAAATCTCACTTACATTAAAACTACGCATTCCGACAAGATTTCATTTTCAATAATTATTCCATGACAATATGCCGCTCCGATGTTCTGGCCAAGTTGATCTACAAATCTACAGCAGTGTTCTCGAATCTATATGTTCAGGTGACACGAGTGAGGTCAGCACGGCGTGCTCCCATTGTAACCGTCTCTATTCCACCCATTATTAAATTGTGCCGAAGTATATCGTCGAAGTGATTTTCTATGCAAACTGTTAACCATTTATTCCTCTTTATTTCTTTCCCTATCTCATTGCAGCAGTATATTTCAACTTAAATTTGTTAGACCAAAAATTGGTTCTAACACCTAATTGATCATGTTTTATAGAGAATAATGATAAATCATATACGAGAAAGCAAGAGAAATCAATCAACACGCAAGATTTATAGTGGTTCGGCACTAACGAGCCTACATCCACTTTATAGATTCTTAATTCAACATAGAATTACAATTACAAGGCCTTGAATCACTCAAGCATTTAATTACAATGAATCTGTCTCTCCGAATTCATGGATTTTATTGAAGGAGATGATGATTTTCTATGGAGGAAAACTTCTCATGGCTGCCATGAACGAATTAAGTGCCAAATGTCCCTGTAAAGTGGTGCGAATTCATGTATTTATGGGTAGAAATTCGGTTGGGATAAATGGTCACGTGGCAGCATCAAAGATAGCTTCGAAAATAGTGGGAAACGTGGGAGAAGTTATATCTTGTTCATGTGTACCAAGTGTAATCCTTCCCATGAAAGGAGGAGTAAAAATTGGTCCAATATCATATGCATGGTAACTGCTTCAAGCAAAAAAAAGTGTTCGGGTTTATCTATATCCGACCTGTGCCATTAATGCTGCCGAACCGGAATCCTTTAGGTATGGTTGAAGGGATGGGATCAGATCAATGTCTCCAATCCGATCCGACCTATTCGTTGTGTCTTATTACTTGCAGCCAGGTTAAGTCCGAATCCAGGCTATTCGTCCCGAAGTAGTCTCAGACCCGAAGTTGATGTAGCAAGGTATAGATGCCATCTATCCGAGTCAAGGTTGTATGATCCAATCCGATCCGAGCTCTCCTATCTGATTCGATCCAATCCGAGCTCTGTAATCCGATCTGATCCAAACTCTGGTTTTATAACGTTTAAGAGCTTTAACCTCTAACGTATGTAACCCTGATCGTTTGGGTTTTGGGTGGCCTGGTCACAAAATAGGCTAACATTTTTCCCCCCGAAGTACATCTTATTAAAAATGAGGCGTGCTTTGAATATGTCGAGCTGAATATTTCTGGGAATTCATCCGTCCTTGAGAAGGTTTTATCAAATTGTTGCACTACTTCCATGAGTGCTAGTTAGTCCAAATTTATGGAAGGAGTAGTCGAAATGATCAGGTAACCGTTTAAACTTCGTCGAATCAAGAGGTCTAATTCCTTCATCATAAGTCACGTAGGGTCATTTGCTCACTTGAATGGTCAAGATGAATCATGTCATATTCCAGAGACAAAGTGCATATGTTATGTAATGTCCCGAAAATCCGGTCCAATTTGAGCTGACCAAATACACAAGTCCAACCCCAAATTAAACTGAAAATCAGGAAATTGATAGAAAGAAAACAGAGGGTGAGGAAAGATAAGATAGAAACTTAGAATAGAAGAAGAAGAACACAACATCAGAGTAAACACGAATCTCACAGCGGAACGAATAAAATATAACATAACTTGAAATAAAAGATTTACTTGCATATACAAATCATTTTTCAAGTACAGCACTTACAACACAGCGGAATAATAATAGCTATATAATCCTGAAGCCTCGTGCTCCAGTTCTTCGAGTATCTGTAAATCCCGACTACTTGACTGCCCGTACAAAATTGGGCACCCAAGAGTTTAGGGAAAACAAAACAAAATAAACTCCAGGTCAGTCATGGGATTGGTATGAGTAAAACAATTTAAAACAGGTTTGAACAGGTAAACAATATCTCATAAGACCACGCCGTATAACAGAACGGGTTTTTCCCTTATGAGAATCCAAAATATCTTTATATCAAAAACCTTTTGATATTATAATAATGTGTATCAACCACAATATGTATAATCATCTAGCAGAAACACTTTCATCTCACGTTCTACATATATAGTATACAATCAAAACCGCAAGCACGTATTGGGTAATGGATTTCCAACTATGACAAGGTATGGAACCATCTTTCGCTAGTGTACCTCTAGAGAAGAATACACTGGGTTCAACAAGAACATCTTGCAACCCAGCCACACATGACCGACCACTCATTTCTCTTGAGTGTATCGAATGTATATCACCAACGGTTGGGATCAGCAACTGTTTCCCGAATGGGACAACATCAACAATAGATTTTTAGTAGTAAATGAAACTCTAGATCAGGTGATTATACACCCTAATAGGTGCGACCTACATAGCCATGCTGCCTGCCCGATTTCTGTCATTTACTGGATGTGAGGCTAGAAGCTACGCTTTATCATCACACCAGATTCACTTCGAATGCCACATCGTCAAATCCATCAAACCACCGATTGATGTCTACAACAGTACATTACCTGTTAGCTAAAAAAGTTTCCTTCTCCGCTTCCACACTTGGTACAGTTGAAGAAATCAATGTATGTTACCTTTCTGGAACTACTCCGTCAGACATTCATCCATACAAGTCATCCAGGAATAGGATGAACCGAAGGCACTATTCAATACATCCATCTTAGGCACTATTATCTAAGACTTATACAATAGCCCTTGCACTTTACTCCGTCTTCAAATTTTCTTTGGCATATATGATTCGTAACACTTATGCCAATACAAAGTGGTTCTTTGGATAATAATCCAACCGGTCTCTCCATATTAACAACGTTAAAATGGTCAAAACTTCGATAGTCTGTGATTTAACTATCAAAGAAAAACACATGTGCAAACAACGATATTATTTCCAGATGGAAATTCTATCAATCAATCATCAATCATATATCTCCTTAGTTCATAAATTTACTTATCTCCTGTTTCCCTATATTCAACATTTCTTATTTTCTAAATTTAGAAAATATATGTTATTACCATTGGAAAACATTTCCATTTCTTGTTTTCTATATCAGAAAACATTTCTGGTTATTATTTGGAAAACATTTCCAAAACTCCTTCGTTGGACTTAGACAGATGTTTAAACAAACCATCGTGATGCCAACTCAAACCATTACACTTATTAACTAAATTCCTTTAACCCACCTTCACTATTGAACCTTAACCATTCCTTAGTTAAAAATGAAGTCAATCAAGTTGGGGTAATACTACCTCTTAGACCTTAACTGAACAACGTTTCTAACCTTCAAATAGACAAAGTTCACCCCTTTAATTCTTTAACAACTTCCTTATGTAACTCTCTTTCGAATCATCTCTATTCGATAATTCTTTCCTTCGAATAAGGTATATTCGATAATTCTATTTACTTTACTCTATTCGATTAACCCTTATCGATTAACTCTATTTGACTAACGCTATTGGATTAACTCTATTGGACTAACGCTATTGATTTACTTATTTCACTTAACTTCTTTCGAATAAACTATATTCGATAACTCCTTTTACTCTATTCGAATCACTAATATTCGATTAACTCAATTGATTCTATTCGAATAAACTATATTCGATTAACCCTATTTACTTTATATTCGAATAAACTATATTCGATTAACTCATTTTCTTTAATTCTAATCGATTAACTCCATCGAATAACTAAATTCGATAACTCCTTCGAATAACGAAATTCGATAATTCCTTTCGAATAAACTATATTTGATTACTCACTTCGATTAAACTAATCGATAACTCTTTTCGATTAAACTATAATCGATAACTCCTTCGATTCACTAATAATCGATAACTCCTTTCGATTAACTAATAATCGATAATTTCTTTCCTTTAACTCTTATTCGAATAAACTAATATTCGATAACTCCATTTGAATAACTCTAGTTCGATTTACTCTAACTGATTAACTCTAACTGGTTTAACTCTAACTGGTTAACTCTAATTGATTAACTCCATCTGGTTAACTCTTATTCGAATAACAAATATTCGATTAACTCTATTCAACTAACTCGACTCGACTAACCCTTTCGAATAACTAATTCGATTTACTACTTTCGAATACCATATTCGATTCAACTCCTTTCGAACACCATATTCGATTTAACTCCTTTTGAATACCATATTCGATTTAACTCCTTTACTCGCTTTATAAAGATTTCCCTTTTAACAACATTTATTCATTTTTAAAGATTTACTTTTAGTAACGGTTCTCCACTCTAAAATGATTTCCTTCTTATAACAGTTTCCTTTTTATAACATTTTCCCTTTTTCTAAATATCTCCTCTTTATAAATATTCCAATTTATAACTATTTCTCATTTATATAAATATTTTATTTTCAAATATCACTTGGACAAATTCCCCTTTATCAACATTTCGGTATGTTATGGTATTCAACATATCAAATCACGATGATTAGTATCGTCCAAACACATTTAATCAACAACAGATTTTATATTACATCATATATCACAATATATGAAAAACGGTAAAATAAATGTTGAGGAACCTAGTTGGGTTCCTCCAACCTGTTTCCCTGCATTCACAGATGTTATACAATATAAAATCAACATCACTTTCAGTTCTATATGATATATTCTGTTAAACAGAATCAATATAGAAATTTAACTAACTGACTAGCAGTTCAATCAAACAGTCAACACACAGTCAATCAGCCAATACTTAACAGTTCTAAAAATACAACATGAAATTATAAACTGTTCAGAGTTGGTGAGATTTACTCACTTTTGCAGTTCATCGTTAAAGAACGATAAACTGTTTGTTTGATTTAAATCAAACAATTTAATTCGTCGTAAATTCAAACGAGCTCCAATCCACTCCCAGTCAGTTCCATTATGGAGCTCTCGTCCATACGATTCTAATGGATTTGACCGTTCGAAATTTTGATTCAGTATGACAAAGTTATGGATTTTACAATTTATACATATAATATTTAAAACTAAACTTAATTAAAATATTAACGGGCCTTACCCCTCTCACACCGGCCCAAGCCCATACTTCTCTAACCAAACCGCTTTCTTCTTCCTTCTGTAATCTTCATGAGCTCCAGTATACTCCACGATGGCCATTTTCGAACCTTCACCTCTAAACCGCTCGTTCTCTCTTCACTTACAAATCACAATAAAAATACCACCATTCTAGTTACCATCTCCTCTTCAATCTCGTGCCACCACCATCAGACTCGACGTCGAGCTCCCTACGCGATTACAAGACCCCATCGACAGCAACAAGAACAGAACTTCACCAAATCAACCCACTAGGTGCGGTTTTCACCGACAATCCCAAAACCAATACCCAAATCCGCAAATAAGGTTTGTATAGCACGATTGCTCCAACCCTAGCTCTACTGTGTTCGATATGAACTCGCGAAAATCATAATCGCACCCAGCAATTTGTACACCAGCGAGAAGCTCTCACTCATATGAACTCAACCATATGGAATTTAGGATTTAATGAATTTGATTTGATTTTTCTTTGAATTTCCCAAGTGTCGTTTTGGTTTCCAGTGGAAAAAAAATCATACGGCGGAAAAAAATGTGGTTGACCAAAGTGAAATAGATTTTAGGGTTTGAGGGGTATGTGGTGTACTTATAGAAGATATTTAATATATTTTTTATTCAATTTAAATATTAATTTATAAGCAAACGTTGATTGTATTCGTTCTCAAAAATTCCTTTGATCACATACGATACCCAAAAATCACCCAACTGGACATACCGCTAGAGTTTGACATTACGGTCCCAACGAAACTAGTTTCGTCGAATTCCGACTCTGTTTGCCCACACAACATATTTTTAACCATTGAAAAACTGACTGTTTTTCACTTTAAAAATCTGTACGGCCACACAGTGAATCTAAAAATCACAAAACTTGGAATCTAACAACTATTTGACATTGCGGATCCAACAAAATTAGTTTCGTCGAATTCCGACTTCATTTGCAAAAGTGGCTTATTTTTACAGCTCTGAATGACCCATTTAAATATATATATATATATATATAATTAAATTAAATATTTAAAAATAAATATTATCGTCTATATTCATGGTGGAATACCGTACAACTCTACTGGGATTTATAACTTGATATTTCAAATCCCGATTAAATCGATGTTTGATTATAAATGAAATTCCTTTTTAAAATATAAATAATTCCTTTATAAATTATAAAGGAATTCCACAGCGACTTTTCTGAAATTTGATTTGGACGTAAATCAAAATCTACACGACGAAATCCCAATTTTTCTCTTCCACTAGAAAGATATACTCCACCAGCTCCACACGTTTCTTCTTCACAGAAATCCGGCTTAAAACGAATCATGTACATTCAGTTGAAGTTCAAATCACCAAATTACGAACTGCAGCGCCATTTCAAGCTCGATTTTAATTATATTATAATTCTATGTTCAAACTGTCGTTTATATAATATATTCATTCTTCAAATTCAATTCCAAGATAAATTAAATATCACAGATGATCCGGTTCACACCATATCGTCATTTCAGCCAATTTTGATTCTTTCAGAATTAAATATATTATTTAATTTATTATTTTAATTAAATATTCATCATTATTTAATTCCACGACCATTTAATTCACTATATCACTATTTATATAATTAAATAAATTAATATAATACCCTCTGCGAATGCGGGTCATCACATGTTCTAAATTACGCATCAAGTCAGGGTCATGTTCAAATCCAGTTTGCTATTTGAAGCTCGTGCTCCCTAGCATCAGTGGAGGACAAGCGAGGTCAGCGCTTATTCCCCCAACATTGGTGGGAGTTGGATCAGGTCAATCAAACATCTAGTCTTGAACGTTTATACTTTCCATTGTTTCATCGGGTCAGAGTTGCAGGTTTAATAATCTTAGTTGACCCAAGTCGTTCTGTGCTCTTTCTCAAGTTAGCAAAAGTCGGAGTTGTATGCACCAATGGTCGAGTCACATTTTCTTTGGTGTCATTCCATCACTTTAAACAGAAAGCGAGGATTGACTCATCAAGTGTCAACGAACTTAGATACTCTCCTTGTATTAGTCACGGAGTTGAGAGTAAGTTCGCCAATCATGCGAGCTAAAGAATGTCATTAGGGAGTTATTCAAGCTCCTTCATTCATGCTTTGGCACAATTCGAAATAGCCGTCATAGTCTTGTTGAGTCTATTTTTGATGGTTGGTTACATTGAGCTTGATAATCAAGATCGTGGGCTCAATAAATGAAATTGATCCTTTTTGGAATTGTACATTCCAGCCAGTCTTTTCCAGGGCTTTTCTTTTGTCATTATCAGTTCAAAAGTCAGATGGTGCTCCATTCTCTATCATGAAAACATTGAGATCATCCATCTCAACTTAATATACTCTTGTTGCAAGAATTCACCAAAGCCTCTTGGTGGGTCTTGATGCAGAAAAACTTTGATGTCTAAGTTACCTAGAATACTGGGTACTGCTGCCATAAACACCATAGATGGTTCAACCAATCTATTGGTGTCACTGTAGTGCTGAATCTTTTAAGGAATGAATGCAGGATCTCGTCAGGCTTTTGTTTGATTGAAATGAGTAGCATGATGTTCTTGGGTCGATAGATGTGGTCCTTTGACTGCTTAGTGAAGTCGGTGACCAAAGCGTTCCAGCGGTTGATCGATTCAGATGCATGCCACCAAAATTGTATAATAACAATATAAATCAAGATCCAGAAGTGGTAGCTTGAAGTATAGGGGTTTGTTGAGATCCCTGATGTATTTTTTTCAAGGGTTTTGATTGACATTACTTATGTTGCCTTTGAGTGTGCCACCTCTTGTGAAGCATCAATTAATGTTGGAATCTGGCCTTCATCTTTGAGAAGTTGTCGTCAATTATCCAATTTAGAGTAGGTGCCCCCAACATGAAGTCTTGGAGTAGGTGGAAGCCAGTTCTGGCTTATTGGTTTCACATATGTAGTAGTTGTCAATCAGGCTTCTGTCCTTTAATTCTGGATGGTGATCCACTGCTTGGAACTAATATCTCATGCCCCTCATCCACAAAGGTTTTGCTAAGTGGTGCACATCAAATCCATGTCTTCTTTGAACTCATATTCCCTCATCTTATCATGAGTTAGAGATCGATACAAAATGATTTATTCGTGTCCAGCTCATATTTGTTTTTGGTCTCCCATCCAGGCTCTGGGGATCGGAGTCGGGTAGCTATAAGGTCAAATTATAGTCAGTTTGAATGTTTCCACTTGTCCTTACACTAAGGAATGGGAAGCTTCATGTTGAAGTTGATTTGGATTTGATGGTTGGACTCCATTTAAGTTTCTAGTGGCTCTTGCATTACATAAGCTTTCATCCAAAATGTTGCAGTCAGAAGTTGCATGCCGCAGATGTCTGGGAGGAGGTTGTGTGACGGCCCGTCCCGCACCAACCGACATTTACTCCAAAGGTGCGCTGTACACATGTCCAGTTAGCACGGAACGGGTCGCCAGAAGGAAAAAGAAGAAGGAAATGAACTAACAAGGATCCTGTAGAATGTCTCACAGCGCATAGAACAAAATATAATAGTAACATATTTGACAAAAAACAGGAGAGACAGTGCATAAGCTGAAAACCAAAACTAAACATCATAGCAGCGGAAATCCAAAATACAGCTTATTAAAACTTTCAAACTATCTCAAAGCAAAAGCAAGATAAAGGAGGTACACTACTAATGCCCAAGTAGCGACCACCAACGACACAGGGAGAATGTGTATAAATATATCATACGTGGAAGCCTCCTGCCCACCTCCGAATCAGCTACTCGCGCATCACCAACTAACATGTCTCTAGTCTGCTCGTGTGAGCACCCAGAGTAATAAGAGGAGACATAAAACTCTGGGTCAGACATAAAGCCTGGTATGAGCGATAAGCATCTAAAATGAACAATAACAGGTAGACTAAAACATACCTGAACCTGGACCTGCAACCAAAGAGTTAGCACTACATAATGTACAACACTCTAAGGTGCCATATCAAACAGTGTAAAGATACGGAGGTGGAGAAGGTGTGCAGGTCATAGTGATGGCAAACAATCAAACATAGCATCCATCCTTACATCTCTCACTCAGTGCATAAAGCATACGATATTCACCACTTCGATCACCCATCCTTGCTACGATCACTTTGCCCCCATGAAGTCATAAATGGCTTCACTGCACTGATAATGTAGCCACTGATCCTTCGCTATGTCCACTTGCCCCACGGAGTTATTCACCCCATCTGCGCTGGCTCATAGCCTTACCAATCCTTACTATGTCCACTTGCCCCATGGAGTTATTCACCCCATCTGCGCTGGCTCATAGTCTTACCAATCCTTTACTATGTCCACTTGCCCCATGGAGTTATTCACCCCATCTGCGCTGGCTCATAGTCTTACCAATCCTTTACTATGTCCACTTGCCCCATGGAGTTATTCACCCCATCTGCGCTGGCTCATAGTCTTACCAATCCTTTACTATGTCCACTTGCTCCATGGAGTTATTCACCCCATCTGCGCTGGCTTATAGTCTTACTACGCATCACCTTGCCCCTCGAGTCGTAATGACTCTACTGCACTGATAACGTAGTCTTACTACCATCACCTTGCCCCTCGAGTCGCAATGACTCTACTGCACTGATAAGTAGCCCATCATTCATTTTCAGTGGTGAATCGAAGTTATGAACGTCGACAACTCCTTAGCACACGTCCCGCAGCAAAGTCCAACCATGAAGTGAACTCATCGGTTCCCAACTGGATCTTATGCTCTAACTTCCCATATTGGACTACCTTTGCATCTCGGGTTATTGGTCAATACTGGGTCGGGTCGGGTTCCTCCTCAAGCCATCGGTTCGGGTCGGGTGTCCTCCATCGGTTCGGGTCGGGTCTTCTTCTGGTACGGTTCGGGTCGAGTCCACTCCATCGCGTCGGTTCGGGTTGGGTGTCCCACTTCGGTTCGGGTCGAGTCCACTCCATCGCGTCGGTTCGGGTCGGGTATCCCACTTCGGTTCGGGTCGGGTGCCATCCCCTATCCAATTCGTGCTTCCGCTCCGATCCACTCCCTCATTCTTCACATGCTCTGATCCGATCCCTCCTTCTTTATCCGATCCGATCCCTTCTCCTTTATCCAATCCGATCACAGTTCAGTTAGCGTGGCCTTCCTTTTTGCCAATTTTCTCAAGTTTCAGGTTCCGATCCGATCAAATCCCTTGCCCAGTTCAACATATCCGATCCGAGCCCCATATCCGATCCGATCCGAAACCTGCACTGTTTTCTGAAACTGTTCCAGCAAGTGTTTACGTCATTCGACGACGTTTTCGACCATTCTAACTATTGAAATCAATCACAAAGCATATCATACAGTCATAGCAACATGCATAATCGACCACAAACATCACAACATCAATATGATAGGTTAAAATGGATCAAACATACCCAAAACCCCATATTTCCCCTTAAGCATGTTTAGGTGAAACTAATGATAGGATTAGCAAAACTTAACCAAATTAACCCAAATTCGTATCAGAGGTCTAAAACATCATTTAAGAATTTATGAACATTTTTCCCGAATTTTATCATGCTTAAATTCGCTAATTAACACTAATTACCCTTAACTAGCCATAATTAGTGTAAAACTATGCAAATCACTCACCTTAGCCACAAATAAACTAAGATTTGAAATAAATCTCTGATTTGATGTGAATCCCAATGCTAAACAGCAGCTCCAACGTTGCTTTGGTGTAGATCTTCCTTGATTAGAGGTTGCTAAGCCAAATCCTTGACCAAAAGATGATTTAGAGGTTGGAGGCCATTTTTAGGGTTCCTTGGTGATAAGTGGAGGCTAGAAAACTGAAATGGAATGATTCTCTACCTCATTTCAGCCTCCCCATAACCCTAATCCCGAAATGGGTTATGGGCCTACTAACTAATCACCCGATTTGGCCCGGTTAAGCATTTTTCACCCTCCAAACCTTATTTCAGCCATATCTCCCAAACGGTAAGTCCGATTGGCTATTATGACCACTCTACGGAAAGGTAAACCATCAAATGAATCTAAAGGAAGTGGTTTCAAGTCAAAATTCCTTTCCAATCAAAGGTTATGGCCAAAACAGTACCAACTAGGGGCAAAATGGTCATTTAAAAATCGACAAAAATCATAAGCATGGGAATTGACTCTAATGGATGTTTCCCAAAGTTACATGACCATACGACTACATACGGGAAAGAAATAAATATTCTACGATCCCCCGATGTGTAGAATGCGGGTCGTTACACTCTCCCCCCTTAAGAAATTTCGCCCCCGAAATTCCCTAATCAAAACACACACAAAGGTCCTGCATGCCTATCAATCATAAAACAACAATCAAACATGCAAACAAGCAAAACAAGTCTACCCTAGCATGCGGAAAACTAAATTGCAAAGTAAATCTTACCAGGCAAAGAGTTCTGGATATGCCTTCCTAATGCCCTCCTTTGTCTCCCAAGTACAATCATTCTCGTCCTCGCCCCACTGAACCTTGACTAGCTTCACTGCCTTCCTTCGAAGTTGCTTCGTATCGTGCCCCACAATACAAATCGGCTTGCGGTTCCCAACCGCCTTGGGTTCTACTTCGTAGTCCTCTAACTGATCAGGTGAAATAGTCATATCTGAGTCGTGAACGAACTTCCTTAGTTGGGAAACATGAAACACATTGTGAACTCCCGCCATCTTCTCTGGCAAGCCAACTCTATATGCCAAATTCCCGATTAATTCAAGAACAGGGAATGGGCCAACAAATCTTGGTGCCAACTTGCCTCTTCTGCCAAATCGAATCACGCTCTTTAACGGAGAGATCTTGACAAACACCAAGTCACCAATGGAGAATTTCAAGTGTCTTCTCCTCTTATCAGCATAACTCTTCTGCCTATCTTGGGCAGCTTTCATTCGTTGCTGAATGATCTTAATCTTATCTGAAGTTTCCCTCACCACATCTGGTCTAAGCATAAACTTCTCGCCAGTCTCTATCCAACATGATGGTGAGTTGCCCGGTCTTCCGTACAAAGCTTCAAACGGAGCCATACCGATACTGGATTGGTAGCTATTATTATATGCAAACTCTACTAGATGCAAATGGTCATCCCATGATCCACCAAAATCCAATATACATGCTCTCAAGAGATCTTCCAAAATACGATTCACCCTCTCCGTCTGACCGTCGGTCTGTGGATGATATGCGGTATTGAGATGTAACTCTGACCCTAGAGCCTCTTATAAGCTCTTCCAAAACCCACTAGTGAACAACGGGTCCCGGTCACTCACAATGCTTTTAGGTACACCATGAAATCTCACTACCCACTTCATATATAATTCTGCTAACTTAGCTGCCGTTCTGGTCGATTTGACTGGTATGAATCTTGCACTTTTAGTCAGTCGATCCACAACTACCCAAATGCTATCATGTCCCGATCCAGTCCTTGGTAAACCATCAATGAAGTCCATCGAGACTTGCTCCCATTTCCATTCGGGAATTTCTAATGGCTGTAACAACCCACTAGGATTCTTTTTCTCGGCTTTAACTAGCTGGAAATTCATGCATTTGGATATAAACATCCCAATGTCCCTTTTCATCCCTTCCCAGTAGTAGGTTTGTTTCATGTCTCGATACATCTTGTTACCACCGGGGTGTATAGTCAGTCTTGAGTGATGACATTCTCTAAGCACTTCATCTCTCAATCCATTGACATTGGGTACAACAAGCTTTCCATTCTTCCTAAGCCATCCATCTCGATCAAGCCCATACTTGTTCATCTCCTCATCGATACCCATCTCTAACTTGGAGATGATTTCCAATAGGTTAGGATCGTCCCTCTGACTAGAGCCGATCCGCTCAATCAAAGTGGGTCTGACCGTCAAACTAGCTAGAGTAACTGGATCCAATTCGCACTTTGGTCTGAAATCAAACCCCGCGATATATTCCAGTTGCTTCCACTCAAGAAACATTGCCCCTAAGCTGGCATGTCTCCTACTCAAGGCATCGGCTACCGCATTACATTTCCCAGGTGTGTATGCGATATCAAAATCATACGAAGCCAAGAACTCTAACCATCTCTGTTGACGGAGATTCGGATCTTTCTGAGAGAAAAGATACTTTAACGATTTATGATCGGTAAACAACTCAAATCTTTCTCCCAAGAGATAGTGTCTCCACATCTTCAGCGCAAACACGATCGCTGCTAATTCCAAATCATGGGTAGGATACTTCTTCTCATGCGGCTTTAGCTGTCGACTGGCATAAGCTACAACCCTACCTCCTTGCATCAATACAGCACCCAGTCTGGTACCACAAGCATCCGTGTATACCGTCATCTCTTCATTCCCTTTAGGAATGACTAACACTGGAGCACGCGTCAATTTCTCTTTTAGACTCTTGAAGGCATCCTCACACACTTCGTCCCAGACGAAGGACTGATTCTTCTTAGTCAATTGAGTCAACGGTGCTGCTATCTTGGAGAAGTCCTGGATAAACTTACGATAATATCCAGCTAATCCCGAGAAACATCTTACATCTGTTGCATTCTTGGGTGTAGACCAATCCTGTACCGTAGCAACCTTCGCAGGGTCCATGGCAATACCACTCTCGGAAACAACATGACCCAAGAATCTCACTTCCCTTCTCCAAAAATGACACTTAGAGAATTTCGCTTTCAATTGGTGTTTCCTCAACACCTCCACCACTATCCTCAAGTGCCCCTTGTGTACCTCCTCTGTCCTTGAGTAAACAAGGATATCATCCACGAACACAAGATCAAACTTATTCAATTGATCTCTGAATACTCGATTCATAAGATCCACAAAATAGGCTGGTGCATTGGTCAACCCAAATGACATGACCAACCACTCATAAAATCCAGACGGCGTCCTAAATGTCATTTTCGGAACACTCTAATCCGCTACTCGTAGCTGATAAAATCCTGTCGCGAGGTCCAACTGGCAGAACACTCTTGCTCCTTCCAGTTGATCAAACAAATCATCTATCCGCGGTAGAGGATACTTATTCTTCCTCGTTACCTTATTCAACTCGCGATAGTCCACACACAAACGAAGGGAACCATCTGCCTTAGTGGCAAACACAACTGGTGCTCCCCACTCGGAGACACTCCTTCTAATAAGTCCCTTCTTCAAAAGATTGCTGACTTGCACCCCAAGCTCTCGCTGCTCCCTTGGTGCCATACGACGAAGTGGCATCACTATTGGTCTGGCATCTTTCACTAAATCAATACGGAACTCAATCTCTCAGTGTGGTGGAAGCCCGGTCACCTCCTCGAAGACGTCCGGATACTGGCCAACCACCGGCACATCTGACAACTCATCTTACGGGATGTCGAGGGAATTTACAAAACTAGCCATAACCCCATCACTAGGTAGACTACCAAACACTACCCTCCGCCCATCATCCGCCCTCACTGTCACCAAAAAGCCCTCACAGTCTACCACCCCGTATCTTTGGAGCCAATCGACTCCCAATATAATGCCATACCCAGTAAAGCCCAAAACAAAGCAATCACATACAAACATACTTCCATGACTCGATAAGACCAAATTCCTGCAAATCATACTAAGGCTAGTCGAACCACCAATCGGGTTCGTCACAACCAATGGTCTATCGACTATCTCGGGTTCCAGTCCCAACCTATCTACCAGGTCACTAGATATGAAGGAACGGGAAGCCCCAGTATCAAACAAAACTCGAACTGGTACATCATAAATAGAAAGCATACCTTGAATAACAACATTCTTTCCTTTCTCCGCCGCAGTTGGGGCATTCGACGAAGAAGGAACAACATCAATAGCATATGCTTTCACGATCTGCTTCTCCTTAAGAGGTTGCGGACACTTATCCTTGAAATGTCCCACTTGACCACAGTTGAAGCACTTCTTATCTGCTGGCTTGGCCCGACAATCTTTAGCATAATGGCCCTTCTTACCACAGCTGAAGCACTCAACATCCTTCTTGCTCTTTTTCTGACCACCCTTAAATTGGTCCTGCTTCCTCTTATTCTGAGAGTTATTCTTGCCTCCACCGCCTGCTTGTGGCTTTGGCCCTTCTGCAGATGCAGCCTCAGTCTTTGACTTAGGGTAAAGACTCTCTGATCTCAAAGCTTTCCCCACGATCGATTCAAAAGTCTCATCGATGTGGTTGATAAGCCTTTCCCCCAAGTATCCATCCAAGCCAGTAATGAACTTCTCATTCTTCTTCTCAGGAGTGTCGATAAGAGATAGCCCATACTTTGACAAGGTGTCGAACTCAGCAATATAGTCAGAAACTGCCCTTCCGTTCTGCTTGAGTTCGAAGAACCTCTTGAACAACACTGACTTCTGGGCAGCTGGAATAAACTTCTCGCTAAAGCGAGCCTTGAACTGATCCCAAGTAACCTGGTCCTCTGGAGTAGCTGTTCTAATGGCATTCCACCAATTCATCGCTCGCCCTTGCAGCTGACGAGACGCTAGCCTTCTCTTCATCGCATCCTCAAGACCCAAGTCATCGAAGATACGATCACAGCTATCCATCCAATCTTGAACATCTGTGGCCGACTCCGTCCCGTGGAACGGCTTCCCACAAAGGTTAGTGTAATCCTTGCACAAGTTGGCGAAATCGACCCTAGGCGCCTGCACTACTAGGCCAACACCGTCTCCGAAATTGGGAACTGCCCCTTGCACTTCTCTAAGCATGTCTCTCATGAGGTTAGTAAACATCGCCCTCATGTCAGCGGCATTCCCATGGTTGGTCCCTCTACCAGCACCCCTCGTGTCTCGGCTCATCGTCAATCTGAAAAAGGGAAACGATTAACGACCCCATAGTGGTGCTAGTGCAGTGCGACTTCACTCTTATACTACCAATAGTATATATATATGTATATATAGCTTTTGAAAACCAAAGTAATCACAAATACGCGCTCTCATATACATACTATCTCTCCCTAGTGTCTTTCCCTAGGTTAACTACGCAACCTATAGCTCTGATACCAAGTGTGACGGCCCGCCCCGCACCAACCGACATTTACTCCAAAGGTGCGCTGTACACATGTCCAGTTAGCACGGAACGGGTCGCCAGAAGGAAAAAAAAGAAGGAAATGAACTAACAAGGATCCTGTAGAATGTCTCACAGCGCATAGAACAAAATATAATAGTAACATATTTGACATAAAACAGGAGAGATAGTGCATAAGTTGAAAACCAAACCTAAACATCATAGCAGCGGAAATCCTAAATACAGCTTATTACAACTATCAAACTGTCTCAAAACAAAAGCAAGATAAAGGAGGTACACTACTAATGCCCAAGTAGGGACCACCAACGACACAGGGAGAATGTGTGTGTGTGTGTGTGTATATATATATATATATATATCATACGTGGAAGCCTCCTGCCCGCCTCCGAATCAGCTACTCGCGCATCACCAACTAACCTGTCTCTAGTCAGCTCGTGTGAGCACCCAGAGTAATTAGAGGAGACATAAAACTCTGGGTCAGACATAAAGCCTGGTATGAGCGATAAGCATCTAAAGTGAACAATAACAGGTAGACTAAAACATACCTGAACCTGGACCTGCAACCAAAGAGTTAGCACTACATACTGTACAACACTCTAAGGTGCCATATTAAACAGTGTAAAGATACGGAGGTGGGGAAGGTGTGCATGTCATAGTGATGGCAAACAATCAAACATAGCATCCATCCTTACATCTCTCACTCAGTGCATAAAGCATACGATATTCACCACTTCGATCACCCATCCTTGCTACGATCACTTTGCCCCATGAAGTCATAAATGGCTTCACTGCACTTATAACGTAGCCACTGATCCTTCGCTATGTCCACTTGCCCCATGGAGTTATTCACCCCATCTGCGCTGGCTCATAGCCTTACCAATCCTTACTATGTCCACTTGCCCCATGGAGTTATTCACCCCATCTTCGCTGGCTCATAGTCTTACCAATCCTTTACTATGTCCACTTGCCCCATGGAGTTATTCACCCCATCTGCGCTGGCTCATAGTCTTACCAATCCTTTACTATGTCCACTTGCCCCATGGAGTTATTCACCCCATCTACGCTGGCTCATAGTCTTACTACGCATCACCTTGCCCCTCGAGTCGTAATGACTCTACTGCACTAATAACGTAGTCTTGCGACCATCACCTTGCCCCTCGAGTCGCAATGACTCTACTGCACTGATAAGTAGCCCATCATTCATTTTCAGTGGTGAATCGAAGTTATGAATGTCGATAACTCCTTAGCACACATCCCGCAGCAAAGTCCAACCATGAAGCGAACTCATCGGTTCCCAACTGGATCTTGAGCTCTAACTTCCCATATTGGACTACCTTTGCATCTCGAGTTATTGGTCAATACTGGGTCGGGTCGGGTTCCTCCTCAAGCCATCGGTTCGGGTCAGGTGTCCTCCATCGGTTCGGATCGGGTCTTCTTCTGGTACGGTTCGGGTCGAGTCCACTCCATCGCGTCCGTTCGGGTCGGGTGTCCCACTTCGGTTCGGGTCGAGTCCACTCCATCGCGTCGGTTCGGGTCGGGTATCCCACTTCGGTTCGGGTCGGGTGCCATCCCCTATCCAATTCGTGCTTCCGCTCCGATCCACTCCCTCATTCTTCACGTGCTCCGATCCGATACCTCCTTCTTTTTCCGATCCGATCCCTTCTCCTTTATCCGATCCGATCCCAGTTCAGTTAGCGTGGCCTTCCTTTTTGCCAATTTTCTCAAGTGTCAGGTTCCGATCCGATCGAATCCCTTGCCCAGTTCAACATATCTGATCCGAGCCCCATATCCGATCCGATCCGAAACCTGCACTGTTTTCTGAAACTGTTCCAGCAAGTGTTTACGTCATTCGACGACGTTTTCGACCATTCTAACTATTGAAATCAATCACAAAGCATATCATACAGTCATAGCAACATGCATAATCGACCACAAACATCACAACATCAATATGATAGGGTAAAATGGATCAAACATACCCAAAACCCCATATTTCCCCTTAAGCATGTTTAGGTGAAACTAATGATAGGATTAGCAAAACTTAACCAAATTAACCCAAATTCATATCAGAGGTCTAAAACATCATTTAAGAATTTATGAACATTTTTCCCGAATTTTATCATGCTTAAATTCGCTAATTAACACTAATTACCCTTAACTAGCCATAATTAGTGTAAAACTATGCAAATCACTCACCTTAGCCACAAATAAACTAAGATTTGAAATAAATCTCTGATTTGATGTGAATCCCAATGCTAAACAGCAGCTCCAACGTTGCTTTGGTGTAGATCTTCCTTGATTAGAGGTTGCTAAGCCAAATCCTTGACCAAAAGATGATTTGGAGGTGATTTAGAGGTTGGAGGCCATTTTTAGGGTTCCTTGGTGATAAATGGAGGCTAGAAAACTGAAATGGAATAATTCTCTATCTCATTTCAGCCTCCCCATAACCCTAATCCCGAAATGGGTTATGGGCCTACTCACTAATCACCCGATTTGGCCCGGTTAAGCAGTTTTTCACCCTCCAAACCTTATTTCAGCCATATCTCCCAAACGGTAAGTCCATTTGGCTATTATGACCACTCTACGGAAAGGTAAACCATCAAACGAATCTAATGGAAGTGGTTTCAAGTCAAAATTCCTTTCCAATCAAAAGTTATGGCCAAAACAGTACCAACTTGGGGCAAAATGGTCATTTAAAAATCGAAAAAAATCATAAGCATGGGAATTGACTCTACTGGATTTTTCCCAAAGTTACATGACCATACGACTACATACGGGAAAGAAATAAATATTCTATGATCCCCCGATGTGTAGAATGCGGGTTGTTACAGGTTGATTGCATCTTGTTTCATTCAAGACAACCTTGCCCACTCATCCTGGGTGTCATGTGATCTGAACTGCGGAACAGGGAGTTCGTGAGCAAAATTCATTATCGCTTGAATTCCTACGGTGCTCGCTCCAGCGAGTAAGTCGTAGTTGCTCGGCCTTCCATCTATCTATGTAAAGAAGTTATTCATCATTTTCTGTCATTTCTGGAGAAATTCATCTTTTCGAGCATTTGGGTTCTCAATTCAGCAATTACACCATCCATTTTGTATCTAGTCTAACATGCTAAGGGATCATCGCAAGAAGAAATCTGCTGATTTCCTTCGTTCCTAGCGCCTTCTGCACCAAAATCCTCAGCATGGAATAAATTTCTATCTTCCTTCTTCTTAGCCCTTGAGTTGGAGTATCAGGCTATTCGCTTCCGTGCAAGCTAGGAATCAAAGTAATGGCGTGTCCTCTTATCTGGGGTCATTCAATCGGGAAGTCTATTAGGACTAGCAAATGGACGTTCACTCTGGATCCATTCTATGGTCCTCAAGCGGCCTTTTAAATTTATACATGGATGCATGGAAAAGAGAAATTGCTTTAAAGGCTTAAGTGATTGAGTTATCCAAGTGCTCAAGTTATTGCATTTTCCATTCAGTGTATTTGGCTACGGCCAATCGTATGTTGGTTTGATATATCACTCTTAAGGCCTCCTTTCGGTCATTGCCTTAAGTTGTGTGACATGTCATTAAACAACTCACTCTCAAGGCCTCTTTTTGGTCATCGCCTTGAGTCGCATGAGAAGTTTTGCATTGGGCATCAACATTAGCCTTCTGGACATGGCCCTTTACTTGTTTTCTACTAGCCTACCGTTGTTGCGAGTGCGGGCCTCGTGTTCTTGACTAGTTATCCTCTATAAATCTACCATCAACAAACAAAGCGGTATTCCTGCAATATCATACATTTGCAAGTTTGTTATATATATTTCAATCAAATATACTTGTAGTCATAGCATTACTATACCTAGTAGCAAGCAATAAATCGCATCACAAATCAGATAAGGGTTTCAATTCAGTATCCCTGCAAATAAATAGCATATCATATTGCGGCCATCATAGAGGTGTGATGTCTGTGTATGCCCCCGATCAATAGTGAATAAGTGCTTGGCTAGGGCTTTTGGGATTGATTAGGATCGACAGTGTGTTGCCCCCCCCCCTATGTCTAGAAATAAGGGGTTCGGGCTCAGCTTTCATTCTTGCCCCTATCCTGCAGTGGGGTAGGAGCCCTTCCATGGCATTTAATCACAATGCCTTTATACTCTCCTGTCGTATGCCTAGGATAGAGTTCGAACTCAACTTTCAGTCTGCCCCCCAATTCTTCAGTGGGGTAGGAGTTCATTTGCAGCGCTCAGTCCATGGCGCCTTTATACTCTCCCGTTGAATACCAAGGGTAGAGTGGAATCAAGGCGGTCTTTAGTCGTGTTGCACCATCACACCTTGGGGACGTTGTTTTCCCGTTCTTTATACTCTCTCTCGAATCATGAGAGTTAGAGTTAATCAGGCGAATGGTCATGTCATTCGCCTCGACTTTCCTTCTGCGCTCTAATCCCAAGAGCGGGATTCTGCCGGCTCGAGTGTCGTTCTCGAACTCAATTTTAATCCATACTTCCCGCTTCGCTCTGACGGATGTACATTATCGGGTAAGTGGTCGGGCCACACTTGCCAAATCTTTGTGTTCCTCCATTCAATCTATGGAGGGAGTGATTGGCACTGAAATTTGGATTCCTGCATCATTCATATTGCATGAGTTAGTCATGTCAACAACTCAGAAAGCATGTAAAAGTAGATCGCATAATTGAAAAGTAAGCATATCAAGGGGCAGTGCTGCCTCCTTCATTTGGATTCATGTAATCTGGTGGTGTCAAATATAGGATCGAGCCATGTAGACGGTCAAACTGCATCCATCTAAAATCGGATTCCGACTTTGAAATGCAAAAGTCAATGCATAATTATCTTTAGCTCTGCCACGTATGAGCCAAGGAGTGGATGGTCATCTCGGATCCACCTTGAGCTATACAACCTCTTTCAGGCAAAGGGCGTGGCTTTGTAAATGAGCGATTCAGTCAAACTTGTCATGATATTGCTCCATAACTCTATATGCGGCTGCTAGAAGTCTGATCGGTATCAAATCCTAGGTACCTACACTATCTATATATTAATTCATCTGAGTTAATTATATCAATAACTCATAAAGCATGCAAATATAAAAGTTATAGTTAAAGAGTAATCCTCTTAAAGGAATGAATATCATCCGGAGCTAAAATGGCACTGTAGGTTCTTTGTAGGTCCATTTTGCCTCGCCTAATCGCTGCCAGGGGATGGCTACTAAAATATTTAGCTGGTGGTGAATGCCTTTTCAAACAGTCATAGGATGGCGGTCCCAAGAGTGAACAGACTTTGATTGGGGTCTTGGAGCGACAAAGGAAGCTAGGTAAACACTGTAAGCGAATAACGAGATTGCATCTCCATTGAATCGCCTTCTTGTCCCTATATGCCAAAGGCAAGGATTGAGTGTCGGGGAGTCACGTCTGCATCGCTAATAGTAGCACATCATCATATTGGTTCTAGGATGGTGGTTGGCAGGAGAACAACAGATCTATGATTAGAGGAACTTTGCACTCTCCATGCTATGAAGTAGGACATGGCTGAAAATGGGTCCACGCATAAAGGATTTTTGCTCCTTCCATGTCAGGAAGTTGGTGAGGAAGCCATAAGGATAAACATGCCTCATCCGTCTGCAGACACGCCTTCGATCCTGCGCCAAGGATAAAAGCTTATACACAAACGATCAATCAGCATCCAGATTCAAGTGTTCCAAACCCTTAACTTGCCACTCTTTGGGAAAGACTGAGGTAATCGGTCATGCAGGCTTATGATGTATCAGCATTGAATTAGATGATGTAATCACGAGCATTCCACGCTTGATTCTCCTATTGCCCCAACATTTGGGGCATGAATTACTTGGCAGATATTCGATCAATGGAGTGGAATTGTGAATCTTCATTCTCTAACTCCGAGACGTCTTTCGTCAGAAGCTTAATTCGTGTACATCTCCCATCTAGTGGGAATCTGATGAGTGCTTTTGTCTAATCATTCAGGATGGTGTATTCAGCAATAGGACTTGTTGCTGTCAATCTTCGGACAACCTTCCGAATGAAATAAGCAATGTCGCCTTGCTTGTCATATCTTGAGGCATAACGAACGGTGGCACGCCTTTCACTTCTCCTCGCTGGATGCAGTCTGTGCTGCAGGAAATTCTTTATGGTGGTTGTCCATGAATCTCTTTCGGGTTCAATCTCCAACACTAGATCAACTTCCATCTGATCAATGGTCGGAGTTTGTAGTGTCTTGATTGGGATTATCTTCATCTCTTCTGGATTCTCGGAACTTTCTAACTTGGCCAGGTAATTCGCTTTCTAATTTTACGTGTATTGAATACGAGATATGTTGTAATGTCCACATCCATCAAACAGCTCTTCTACCCATTCTAAGTAAGCTGCAAGTCGTATTCCCTTCGTCTAGAATTTCCTTTTAATCAATACAACTCAACGTCGAACTGTCGATTATTCTTTGCACCGTCTGTATACAACTTCCGGGTGCTTTGTTTTCATCTTTCATTTTGAGGGGCCATCTCCCTCATCTAACATATCCTCTTCGGGAATAGTAAACTCGGCGATGAAGTCAAGTAATCTTTGCCCCTGTATGGATTTCTTCAGGAGGGAATTGAGATCAAACTGGTTCAGCTTGATATTTCGTTCGAGCAATCATTCAGATGCCTCGGGTCGTTGTAGGACCTGTGGTATTGGTCAATCAATGTGTATCACAATTATATGAACTTGGAAATAGTGGTGGAGTTTTCTTGAGGCAATCAACAAACTGTAAGTGAACTTATCAATCTTTGGGCATTTGCTTCGTTAGATGTCACCCTCCTGCATCCTGAGTTTTTATCTTCTTTGAAATCTATGTCTTCGGGTAGATCATTGGGAAACTCCTTATGTGATGTTTTCTTTGCTTGCTAAGTCGATGCCTCCTTCGCACTTCATCTCATCAAGAGGGGAAGCGTATTTGGGTTCCAAATCAGATGTGTAGCATATTCCATTTAGGCAAATAGCAGGATCATCTAGTAACTTAGTCATCACAGACCGTTCCCACTCTAGCTTTGGTTGGGAATTTTGGCAATAGAAACTAGGCTACAATGTAAGTTCTGAATTTCGTTGGAGACGGTCGGTTTAGACCTTGATCAGATAAGCTTGAATACGACAGCATAGTTTGCGAGATTTTAAGTAATATTCATGCGCTATGTCACAAAGGAAATAAGAAATAAACAGCTAATGGTTGATTCATATTTCATTTAATCTCGAGCTCTCATCACTTGACCAAGGTCGTATGGTGGTTGGGGAGCAGTCAAGTTGCTATAATCCAGGAAAGGACCCATAGGTCCGATCATGGCATGCGGTGGTTCAACTAGTACCTAACCCTAGGCACCAAAGTATGTTGACCTAACCCTTATTCGATGGAAATCAGTCTTCCTCGGTGTTGTTGACATCAAATAGCCATTGCAAAGGTTAGCCAAGTTCTTCGGGAGGTGAACCTCAGGACATATTTCATTCATCACATCATACGATTGAAGTGTAGATTTGGGATGTTGGGATCCTTAGCTTCTTTCATGTATCCCATTATTGACAATCATGGTCATTAAGATCATATGAATCATCTTCGAATTAGTGCTCGGACTGTTCCACATAACCGCCATTCGATGCTCCGCCGATTGGACAAGTTTAAGTCATATAAATAAGGTGGTCATTAGTCGTTAGGGAACAACATCAGTTGTGTAGGTGAAATCTATACACCATCGGAGCTATGGAAGAGGAAGCTACTAGGAGATAATCGTTGTCTCGTATACTGTTGTTGATAGCATGATGAATCAGATCGATAGCTCCTCGCATTGGCTTACTGTTGTAAGTAGGTGTCATGGCTCTGGGAAGAATCCCAGTTGTTGCTATCTACTGGGATATTCACAAACTATCCATTTAATCTTCATTGACAGTCTTTGATAATTGTTGTTAGCTAAAATGTACGCCGAGTCGAAGGCGAGTCATACTCCGAGCCGAAGGCGAGGCCGTCAGCGGGTCTGGGCGCAGCGTCGGTGGGGGTCCGGGGCCCCACAGTCTCGGCGGCGATCGACCTTTCGGAAGCTGAAGCCTTTTTCTGAAATGATCTTAAAATTGTATTTTTTCCCAAAAATAGTTGTTCTGGGTCGGATTGGAATTTGCCTTCAAATCACGGTTTGAGAGCGGCTTCAGGTTGGGTCGGATCGGACAAGCTCCTCTGATCCGGATCGGAGCGTTATCAGCTGGTCGGTTCGGGTGCCACTCCAGGTTGGGTGTCTTCGGGTCGGATCGGATCGAGTATGTCATTGGATCGGGTCGGGGTTATGTCATCAATAGTCGGCCGGTTCGGATCTCCCCTTTGGGTTCGGGTCAGCGGTTCTTTTTTAGGTCGGGTACGACCCGATCCGACCCCCTTAGGGATATTGGTCTGCGCTTCATCTACATCCGATCCAGAAGCTTTGTTGGACTCTGTTTTTGACCTTCAGCGATTTTTTCTATATGGCATGGTGGTGACTTCACTTCTAGTGATTTCCACAATTGCAAAGTCAATAGAATTCATAGGATTTCCTCAACGGACTTGGCGATCCAATAAGTAGACTAGAGAATCCCTAAACGCTGAGAATCTTCATTTCTCGGTGAAAGCACCAAAATGTTAGACCAAAAATTGGTTCTAACACCCAATTGATCATGTTTTACAAAGAATAATGAGAAAACATATATGAGAAAGCAGGAGAAATCAATCAACACACAAGATTTATAGTGGTTCGGCGTTAACGAGCCTATATCCACTTTATAGATTCTTAATTCAACATAGAATTACAATTACAAGGCTTTTAATCACTCAAGCACTTGATTACAATGAATTTGTCTCTCCGAATTCATGGATTCTATTGAAGCAGATGATGATTTTCTGTGGAGGAAAACTTCTCATGGCTGTCATGAATGAACTAAGTGCCAAATGTTCCTGTAAGGTGGTGCGAATTCATGTATTTATGGGTAGAAATTCGGTTGGGATAAATGGTCATGTGCAGCATCAAAGAGAACTTCGAAAATAGTTGGAAACGTGGGAGAAGTTATATCTTGTTCATATGTGCCAAGTGTAATCCTTCCCATGAAAGGAGGAGTAAAAATAGGTCCAATCTCATATGCCTGGTAACCGCTTCAAGCAAAAAAAGGGGTTCCGGTCTATCTATATACGACCTGTGCCATTAATGTTGCCGAGAAGGAATCCTTTAGGTATGGTTGAAGGGATGGGATTGGATCAATGCCTCCGATCCGATCTGACCTATTCGTTGTGTCTTATTACTTGTAGCCAGGTTAAGTCCAAATCCAGGCTATTCGTCCTGAAGTAGTCTACGACCCAAAGTTGATGTAGCAAGGTATAGATGCCATCTATCTGAGTCAAGGTTGTACGATCCAATCCGATCCGAGCTCTCCTATATGATCCGATCCGAGCTCTGCAATCCGATCTGATCCGAACTCTAGTTTTAGAACGTATAAGAGCTTTAACCTTTAACGTATGTAACCCTGATTGTTTGGGTTTTGGGTGGCCTACTCACAAAATAGGCTTACAAAATTGTTGTTGTATGTGCCAACATATTTGATTTTCGACTATTTGTTATTGCTGAAACAATTACATTTGTAGGTTGAATTCTTGGTCCATAGCTACCCCGATGTGAAATAGTGGCCCAACTTGACCAACTCAAATTCATGTTACACTTTTTTCTATTCAATTGTGGCAATTTATTTATAGTTATATGTACTTCTTTGGTGCAACAGTATTTATTATTGATTTTCTGTTACCAAAATATATTTAGAAAGACCAATTTTTTATTTTTTATTTTAGGCTGTAAGGTTCAGCAGTTTTATTGGGAGTTGCAAACTGGGGTTTCACTCAACTACACCTGTAGTCTTTTTTGCAATTTTGAGTAACGTACCTACAACCATACTTTTATATGCTGAGGAAAATTATGATCAAAATGGCACCTAATTATTATTATACCCTATAAGACATAGGTATGTAAATCCCCGTGTCTATTCATTTTCATAGTTTTAAGGTAGCCTCACCTGGAACAAAAATAATGGTGTAATAATATTACACGTTTCTAGTGTATAATCGGCAATTGTCTGCAATTTCATAATCATTAAAGTGTTATGATGAAATTTAACATTCATTTTATAGTATAATTTTATCAAATTGGAACTGCACTCAAAAATTAGTTCTTTTGTTGGGAATTATTACCTTAATCAAAATTTTAAAATGGTAAGAAACCAACTTTATTGAAATTGGACCTTGAATTGTTTGAATTTGCACAAAAATTAGTTTGTTAAATTGAGCTACAAAACTAACACACTTAGCCAGACCTCATGTTTGAAAACCAATTTTCCATAAGCAATTTAACACATATTAATTTCATTCTCATTTTCATTTTTTTTCATTGAAAATCATTTTCACATAAATATTTCATATTGATACATTTATTTTCTAGGTAGAAATGAATTTGATCCCAAACATGAAAACCAACTTGGCAAAGAAGTGTAGGTCAACAGTGTCACATATAATTGCAGAGAAGATTAGGTTGGTAAAATTATCATTTAGGCACATAAATATTTAGTTATCGGGCATTGAGGATCATTTCTGCTAAAGACGTTAATTGTCTTTTACATTTATATCTTTTACATCGCAACCATGTTAAAACATAATACAAGAAAACATGCAAGTTACTAAATTAATTATATTGGATTTGATTTTATATAGCTGTATGATTTAGATCCCATATTTTTTTCCATTTAGCCATGGCTAGGAACCATGTGAATTAGCCTTTGAACAAAAACCAACACAACTATTACTTATATTTACATAACGATTTGGAAAATTCACCTCCTAAACCAGTTTGCTAAGTGATAAATAATTGATAAATATAGTCAGTTATCGAAATAAATAATTAACAATTTTTCCATGATTAAATTTCTAATTGATAGACATTTGACATGTTAAGAGAAAAGAAAACTCAAACTGCATATTTTAATATTTTATCTCTTTAGATATGATTTATACATGGTTGAAAAATTAATTATTTGAGGCTTTGTTTAGTTTTAGGATGACGCATGAACTATCACTACATTATTTTTCCATTTTCAAAAGATAAGACAAGGAAATGCACCTGATAGTATGTGACATTTCCATTCGATTTCTATCAACGAACTAATGTTATGTGAAAAGTGAAATCGATAGTCCCTATGATACTTCTGCACCAAAAGTCTATTTAAATATAAAGTAAGTAAATTTATATGGGCTGATGTTTTTTAAACTAAAAATGAATAATCTTCTCACTTCTAACATTAATCATGGCTACAGAAGTTACTTTCGAAAATTTCCAAACGTTTTAAGCTACCAGCAACAAAAAATTTGATATCTTCTTTTTTTAGCGACTAATGTTATTAAAACTAAGTCACTTTTGTACAACTTGAATTAGTGTGTTTTACCCCATATACAATGTTTAATCAAAGCAATTTACACCTGTTGAGTTTGCATCTTACCCGACTTTGTTTGTTGTCAAATATTTTCTTATGTAAACTAATATATTTTTAGTTTTAAAAAATGTTGAGCAAGATCATGTCATGTTCAGACAAGGTGCTTCAGTTCGACATGTGAGTAGAAGATGCTTCATTTGGACATGTGACCAATGCTTAATCAATTAAGAACATGAAATTTTTACAAAAAGGAAAAGGGAAGATGGACGCTTAATATTTTCGACTTGCTAACTATGCACTGAAAGACAATTTAACTTTTTTTACCAGCTTATATGAAATGCTATATCTTATGTTCTTTGTAAGTAGCGTACCATTGTGCATATATTAGTGGTCCTCCGGCTTCTTGATTTAAATATTTAATTTTCAAGATTCAAGCTCAGTAAAATTAAACACACCCATGTTAGAATATTAAAAGATACAAAGTCACCAAATATTCAATTTTACATAGTCATAGCATGTATCTTGACTCTTAGTTATTACGACAAGTAGCAAATTGAAACGACCCAAACTTCCCCTATCGGGAAAGTCTAGATTGCTTTGAGAACACGACTCATCAAAACACAAACAATAGAACATTTCATTGCTATTACAATAATTACATCAGTGTACAAGAATATATCAGAGTATGAATAAATAACATACAACGGAAAATAAATACCATAGATTTACAAATTACAAAACATCGGAAAATAAATAAACTAACACAGCTGAAGGAAATGCATGGATACAAAGCTTTTCGAATATAGCTCCAATTGTAATCTAGGATCATGTGGAAAGAAATATATGTAAAAACCAAAACTACTAGCTTCCCATGTGGAAAATATGGGCATCCAGAGTTTAGGTTAAAAAAAAACTGTAACATCCCACGTCCATTAATGTCACTCACAAAGGGAATGCATTAACTTCTATGGAGGTTTTAGGTGAATATAGAACAGTAAAATTTCAACAAGACAGATATAAAATAGTACTTGGAAATTTAAAAACTTTATTTCAATTGCAGCAGAAGTCAAAACATGTTTGATTACATCATAACACCATAATCAAAGTCAAATACTATATCTATCTTGATAAAACAAGTACATAATCCCATTACATAAATAGCCATTAAAAAGAAAGATAACAAGCTGGACTTTACGTCAGCAGTCCAAGCTTTCCAAGAGATAAGCAATCCAATCAGACTCCACTGGAACTTGGCCCAACCTGAAGACCTGAAGGGAGAAAAGGATGAAAAAGAGGGGGGGTCAGACATAAAGTCTGGCGAGTATGATAATTCTACAATACTATTATCAAAATAACTGGACTAAGGCATAAGCTGGAAAACAAGGAAATGTCTATGAAAGAGCAGATTAAGGACGTAGACAATCGCTAAAGGAAACGTTATAGGCGCTCCTAAATACTAAAGGATAAACACTATACTACACCACACCAGTCACCCTAAAGATTGATCCCACTTAGCTTCACTTAGAAACTTTCTTAATGGCTTTCGTACTCCTAGCTGACTACATAGGTGCCGCCTGCCCCTATCTCCACTAGGTGTACCCCACTTTCCATTTTTCGATCAGCTCCCTACTCGTAGATACCCGTGCTGGCCCCACAGTGGGGTGTATCATTCCCCTAAAGTGGCAACCCGATATAACGGAGATGCACGGCTTATACCTACATGATGCAACAACGTCTTACCTACCAGCCCGGGTCCACACACGCATATGAAACCCGTTGGACTTGCGTTGCCACCGCTCCCTGTTTTGGCCTCTTATAGTCAAACCCAGTATGTGTGTCCCGTCCTCGACTTGGGTCGAGCCCATAAAGATACGTTTTGGGATACTGGTTGAAATGGGCCCCCATTATTTCCCACAAGCATTCCACCTAAGCTTGTCCCATCAGTCCATCCACTTAACCCAATTAGTCATGTTCATTTACATGTGTATTTGGTTAAGTCTAATCGTATTTCAAATGCCTCTAAAGGCAACCACTAGATTCCTCATGCCACCCAAGGCACCTACTTAACCCCCATGTCCCACCTTACATGATTATCTGGCTAAGTATTTCTTAATTCATTAAGGCCATAACCTCATAAAGACCTCTCACATTAGACTGACATTTATGGCAGCTGGATTTGTCGGGCGGGTCCGGGCAGTCTTAAACCACAAAAGAGTCTAACCTCGTGTCTTTACAACTGTTATGCTTTAGTTTGGGCCTAGGACCTCTCACATTGGGCCGACATTTGTGACTACTGGATTTGCCGGGCGGGTCCGGGCAGGTTTACGTCACAAACGGGTCCAACCTCGTGTCCTAAGCATTGATTATTATTAATAATCCACTTTCCCCAATTTTAATAATTCCCTACTTGAATTATTAATTAATTCCAAATTTAACAATGTCCATAATTGATTCAATTATGGGCATCCATTTAAGGCATGCAAAATCATATCAATTGCACCCCAATTTATTAATTTCCTAATATTACCCCTACCCCACGTTTGAACGTTTATTCGCAAAATGTATGCTAGACCCGATTAGTCTAACTCATAGCATAAAAGAAAATATTCACAACAACAACATATATGTGTGACTAAATAAATCATAACAAGGGGTAAAACTTTCATACATTACAACTTGCATAAGGTTATACATGTCATGGATCTAAGGGTGTCAACTTATTCATAATTCACATAATATGATTTTGATCAAATTTCATAAACTTGTATTGGAAATGTGTGAATCAACATCATTAACAATATGGTTTTATATGGGTACACCTAACTCAATAGGCAAATTCCCAAAAATCAAAATTCATTTAATCATAGATTCATGTATATGGGTACACCTAACTTAATAGGCAAATTCCCATATTCAAGATCCAATTAATTTGTAGATTCATGTATATGGGTACACCTAACCCAATAGGCAAATTCCCATAATCAAGATCTATTATAAAAAAAACATAAACTTTAAACATGATCCAATTCGCATAAATACTAACATCATGATTTTACAACTTGTATGATTCAACACAACTTAACATGACATCATTATCATATAACATAAGTATTTCAACATATGTGATAATATGAGATCTACAACATATATAAGATTTACAACATAGCATATCATAATTTGCAACATAGCATGATATGATTTACAACATAGCATAGCATGATTAATCACATATGACATAGCATAGGATTGTTTACAACATAATCACTACAACATAACAACATATATATGATAACATAATAGCATAACAAGAGATCCACAACATAATTTACAAATACATAACAATTCATATCACTTTCTTGTGATCCATTCATAACTTAATCAAATTATTTTATAATAATATTGTGAGATTCATCATACTCACAATTTTAAAGAAGAGAAATAGAAAGAGAGAGAGATTTTGATTTGATTTGAGTAGATTTAGTTTGTAGATTAAGCCTTCTTCTTCTTTAGTTTGTGACGGCTATGCTGAACTCCATGGCAACGGCATGTCGGTAGCTCTCCAATTTTTCAAGTGATTTAGGGTTAGAGTCTACCCACTTATTTATAGATGTTTGGATTCATTTAGGCCATTAGATTTAACCTAGAAATAACCGCAGCCATTCAGACCAGATGGGGTTTATCTTATTGACTCAGCAATGAGTCAGAAGTGACTCAGCAAACACTCAGCAAATTAATAAACTTCTATTCATGTTTACATTGACTGCCCATATATATATATATAAATATATATATATATATATATACACACGCACCTATTCATGAATTCAAATTAATCTATAATTAACTTATGACCATTTCTACACATTAATTTTCCAATTAATGTCTTAATTCCATTTTTCGCCTTTTAAGGCAGTTCACATATCTCAAATTTGTTATATGCCTTTTTAAGGTTATTTCGTGCAAATTCTCAATATTAATTCTTTTAATTTGTGAATATTAGTATTAACAGAAATACGGGGTGTTACATTCTCCCCTCCTTAAGGGATTTCGACCCCGAAATCTTCAAGTTTATATCCTATCATCAACCATCTACTCAATCAACAAACACTGGCATCCATTGTCCTTATAGACTTCTAATGCTTTCATGTTTAAATGCACAGTGTGTGTCTATGTCCGTATCTAATGCAAAATCAGGCGGTCCACTGATTCAGTTGACCTCCTTGATGCAATTCATGATAGTGCCATGCATCCATTATGTATGCAAAAGATCCCAATTGCTTACAAACTACTTCTATATGCGTGCACATCCATTCAACCGAATGCAGCATCTATATGATGGTACAACCATTATACACCCATTATACTAAATACATTCATTTATGCAATATGCAATATGTAGTGACTGAGCCGATCTAGTGCCTAAAGTGTGTGTATATATGCATCCACGAGCAACCACTAGCAACCACTTGCATCCATTTTGCATCCATCATACATAACATGTCTCAAACACATGTTTCAACCATAGGATTATCCTAACTAAAGGTCAAAGATACTAATGAGAGGACATACTAAAGATAAGATAAGATAAGCTAAGCGATAAAGGAGAAATTAAAAGACATACCCTCAAAAAGAAAAGGGTATAGCGAACGCATCTTCCCTTCTGTCTCCCAAGTAGCATTGCTCTCATCATCTCCCCATTGCACTTTAACTAGTCTGACCTCTCGATTTCTCAACTTTTTGATCTCCGACCCAAGAATGCATGTAGGAGCTCGTCTAATTGTTGCATCACGCTCTATTTCCACCTCTTTAAGCAAGCTCGGCTCTACCACCTCCGCGGTCTTGTGCAAACACTTCCTCAAATGTGATACATGGAATATGTCGTGTACTCCACTAAGTTTCTCAGGCAACTCCACCCTATACGCCATCTTCCCAATCCTATCTTTTATAGGAAATGGCCCTACAAACCTTGGCTCTAATTTCCCAATGGACCCAAAGCGAAAAACATTCCGTAACGGAGACACTTTGATAAAAACCATGTCCCCAATGTCAAACTCAAGATCTTTCCTCCTCTTATCAGCATACGATTTCTGCCTATCTTGTGCTGCTTTCATCCTCCTTCGAATCAAATCAATCTTCTCTGAGGTTTCCCTAACCATATCGGGCCCAAGTAGGATTTTATCGGTAGATTCCCACCAACATGTAGGCGAACGGCAAGGCCTTCCATAAAGAGCTTCGAAAGGTGCCATGCCAATACTAGACTGAAAGCTATTATTATATGCGAATTCTACCAACGGAAGGGGCTCTTCCCATGTACCCCCAAAGTCTAGGATACAAAGCCTTAAAAGATCCTATAGAATACGATTCACCCTCTCGGTCTAGCCGTCCGTCTGAGGATGATATGCGGTGCTCAAACATAGCTGAGTCCCTACCGCCTCTTGTAAACTCTTCCAAAATTCGCTAGTGAAGATGGGATCACGGTCGCTTACTATACTAGAAGGAATACCGTGCAAACGAACTATCTCTTTAATGTATACAGAAGCCAACCACGGAGCAGTCCTCTTACTTTTCACGGGAATAAAATGGGCGCTCTTAGTAAGTCTATCTACTATAACCCAAATCCCCGTATTATCCTTCCTTGATCTTGGTAATCCATCCACAAAATCTATTAAGACGCTTTCCCATTTCCATAGTGGAACTTCCAATGGGTGAAGCAACCCACCGGGTTTCTTTTGTTCCGCTTTTACTCGTTGGCACACCAAGCATCTAGCGATGTACTCGGCCACATCCTTTTTCATACCGGCCCAAAAGAAAACCCGCTTCATTTCTTTGTACATCTTGTCTCCGTCGGGATGAATGGTCATCTTTGAGCGATGAGCATCATCAAGAATGGCCTTCCTTAAGTCTTCGTCTTGTGGTACACAAAGTCTATTATCCCTTCGTAACCAACCCTTATCGTCTAGGGTATACCTACGAAGATGGCTAGATGACTCCCCTCCTTTGAGCTTTTCTACTATCTCAACCAACCGGGGGTCGTCTTGCTGTGCCTCACCAACTCGTCCTAGAAGTGTAGGTCTAACCTCCAAGGATGCTAACAAACCAGGTACTAGGTCAACGGAGGGTCTAAAGTCAAACATGGAGATGAATTCTAAGCTTCGTCGTTCAACAAACAACGGACTCAAGGACAACCTTTTCCTACTTAAAGCGTCTGCTACCACGTTACCCTTTCCCGGGGTATATGCTATTTCAAAATCGTAGGAGGCTAGGAATTCCATCCACCGTTGCTGCCTTAAATTCAAATCCTTCTGAGAGAATAAGTATTTTAATGATTTGTGGTTAGTGAACAGTTCGAATTTCTCACCAAGAAGGTAGTGACGCCAAGACTTAAGCGCGAAAACAATTGCGGCTAACTCAAGGTCATGCGTAGGGTAATTCTTTTCATGAACCCTCAACTGCCTTCCACCATAGGCTATTACTCTTCCCTCTTGCATGAGGACCGCGCCAAGTCCCGTCCGACAAGCATCAGTATAGACGGTAAACGGTTTATTCCCGTCTGGCAGCACTAAGACTGGGGCTGAAGTTAAGGCTCTCTTTAAACGTTGGAACGCATCATCACAATCTTCGTCCCACGTAAAAACCAGGTTCTTCTTCGTTAACCGTGTTAATGGAGCTGATATTTTTGCGAAGTCTTTGATAAACTTCCTATAATAGCCAGCCAACCCCAAGAAACTTCTCACTTCGGTTACATTTTTAGGGACCTTCCAATCCTAGATGGCCACCACCTTTGCGGGATCCACTGCTATCCCTTCCTTGGAAACCACATGCCCTAAGTACTGTACTTCTTTCCTCCAGAAGTGACATTTAGAAAATTTTGCCTTAAGGTTATGCGCTCGAAGGGTTTCCAACACTTCCCTAAGATGTAGGGCATGCTCTTCTTCATTCTTAGAAAAGACTAAGATGTCATCCACAAAGACTACCACGAATTTGTTAAGGTACTCCCTAAACACCCTACTCATCAAATCAACAAAATATGCGGGGGCGTTTGTCAAACCAAAGGGCATCACTAGCCATTCATAGAATCCGTCAGGAGTCCTAAAAGCAGTCTTATCTATACTATCCTCAGCCACTCTCAGTTGATGAAAGCCAGTGGCTAAGTCCAACTGCGAAAACACTGATGCGCCAACTAACTGATCAAAGAGATCGTCAATCCTCGGCAGTGGGTGTCGGTTCTTTTTAGTAAGCTTGTTTAGTTCTCTATAGTCCACACAAAGTCTAAGGGACCCATCCGCCTTCGTAGCAAATACTACTGGAGCACCCCACTCTGATATACTACGTCTTATGAACCCCTTCTCAAGCAACTCCTTCACTTGCTTATTGAGTTCCCTCCTTTCACGAGGAGCCATGTGGCGCACTGGCAAAGATACGGGTTTAGCATTATCCACAAGATAAATTCGAAAGTCTATCTCCCGCTTTAGAGGTAAGCCCTTCACCTCCTCAAACACATCCGGATATTCCTGGACCACCTCTACCGTTCGCAGATTCTCTACAGACGCGTCAAGCGATTCAAGATAACTTAGCATAACGGAATTTATGGGACTACAAAAGATGTCGAGAGCATTACCAAGGCGAGTCACAAGCCTAACTACTCTCCTTTCACAATCAAGAATGGCCCCATTTCTAGATAACCAATCCATTCCTAAAATTAGCCCATAGCCCGTGAAGCCCAATACATAAGCATCACATCTAAATTCAACGCTAAGTATAGAGATTTTCAAATCCAAACATATCATGGTCAAATGAGCCGAACCCCCAATTGGATTTGAAACAACCAAGGGATCCTCTACTAAACTGGTGTTCAAGTGCAGTAATTCAACTAATGATGCAGAGATAAACGAATGAGATGCGCCAGAATCGAATAAGGTACGGACATGATGATCAAACAGAAAAACTAAGCTTTCAACAGAAATTGTTCTACCTCTTTCTTGCAGCGGTGGGGCCGCAACAGCCTGAACTTGCCCCTTGCCTGCCCTGGTGCCATAAGAGCCTGCACCTGTCCTCTCGAGGTAGACCCTGCCCTCTGCCCCTTCTTTGGGCAGTCCTTCACCAAATGTCCCGCATCTCCACAATGAAAACAACCAGTCTTCTTTTTCTTTCTACAATCTTTGCTGAGATGGCCAGGCGTCCCACAATTGAAGCATCTCTTCTTCCCTTTGCCATTATTGTTTTTACCACCCTTCTTATTTTGCTGTTGGGGTTTCTTCTGATCCCCTTTCTTTTCAACTGCCTTATCCTCATGCATAAGTGCCATTTCTACTAGCCTTTCAAAGGTGGCTCCTATAGGGATGTTGGTCATAGCCAACCCTTGCAACGGTTCATTCAAGCCTCTAACGAACCTCAAAGCTTTCTTCTCTGGCGTGTTCACCAACTCCAAGCCAAACCTTGCTAACTGATTAAATTTATTGACATACTCCTTCACTGATAAGCTCCCTTGCTTTAATGTCAGGAATTTTTCCATACTTAAATTCTCCTCTGCCCTTGAAAGAAACTTTGCCTCAAACCTTCGTCTGAAATCCGCCCATGAATCAACTGGATGTTCCCCGTTAGTGACCTCCCACCAAAACGAGGCCTCTCCCTTCATTAACCAAGCAGCTAAACGGACTTTCCTCCCATCTTCCACTTCAAAGATATCCAACAATTCCACAGTCTCCTTAAGCCAGTCTCTGGCCTCCACAAACGTCTCAGTCCCTTGAAAAGTTTTTCCTCCCATAGCCTTAAATTCCTTGCACGTCTTTGCAAAAGTGTCAACACGAGGAGGAGGAGGAGGAATGGGTGCAACTGGGGGTGGAGGAACATCTGCTGGGCCTGTAGTGGTGGTCCTAGCCTCCAAATATCTCCTAAACCACCCTGGAATCGTCACACCTTCTGGGAGATTAAGATCTTCAGCCATGCTGAAACGAAAAAGGAAAGATTCAAAATGGAGAATTCGAAAGATAAAGATAAGGATATGGCTATTTGGGATTATGTTTTTCATAAAAACTTTCTCTAAATAACATGTTTTTAAAAGCACTTCTTCCAAAAATACTTTAGAAAAATATTTTTCTAAAAATTTTATCTGTTCTGGTAACCTTATGCTCTGATACCACGTGTAACACCCCACGTCCATTAATGTCACTCACAAAGGGAATGCATTAACTTCTATGGAGGTTTTAGGTGAATATTGAACAGTAAAATTTCAACAAGACAGATATAAAATAGTACTTGGAAATTTAAAAACTTTATTTCAATTGCAGCAGAAGTCAAAACATGTTTGATTACATCATAACAACATAATCAAAGTCAAATACTATATCTATCTTGATAAAATAAGTACATAATCCCATTACATAAATAGCCATTAAAAAGAAAGATAACAAGCTGGACTTTACTTCAGCAGTCCAAGCTTTCCAAGAGATAAGTAATCCAATCAGACTCCACTGGAACTTGGCCCAACCTGAAGACCTGAAGGGAGAAAAGGATGAAAAAAAGGGGGGGTCAGACATAAAGTCTGGCGAGTATGATAACTCTACAATACTATTATCAAAATAACTGGACTAAGGCATAAGCTGGAAAACAAGGAAATGTCTATGAAAGAGCAGATTAAGGACGTAGACAATCGCTAAAGGAAACGTTATAGGCGCTCCTAAATACTAAAGGATAAGCACTATACTGCACTACACCAGTCACCCTAAAGATTGATTCCACTTAGCTTCACTTAGAAACTTTCTTAATGGCTTTACGTACTCCTAGCTGACTACATAGGTGCCGCCTGCCCCTATCTCCACTAGGTGTACCCCACTTTCCATTTTTCAATCAGCTCCCTACTCGTAGATACCCGTGCTGGCCCCACAGTGGGGTGTATCATTCCCCTAAAGTGGCAACCCGATATAACGGAGATGCACGACTTATACCTACACGATGCAACAACGTCTTACCTACCAGCCCGGGTCCACACACGCATATGAAACCCGTTGGACTTACGTTGCCACCGCTCCCTGTTTTGGCCTCTTATAGTCAAACCCAGTATGCGTGTCCCGTCCTCGACTTGGGTTGAGCCCACAAAGATACGTTTTGGGATACTGGTTGAAATGGGCCCCCATTATTTCCCACAAGCATTCCACCTAAGCTTGTCCCATCAGTCCATCCACTTAACCCACTTAGTCATGTTCATTTACATGTGTATTTGGTTAAGTCTAATCGTATTTCAAATGCCTCTAAAGGCAACCACTTGATTCCTCATGCCACCCAAGGCACCTACTTAACCCCCATGTCCCACCTTACATGATTATCTGGCTAAGTATTTCTTAATTCATTAAGGCCATAACCTCATAAAGACCTCTCACATTAGACTGGCATTTATGGCAGCTGGATTTGCCGGGTGGGTCCGGGCTGTCTTACACCACAAAAGAGTCTAACCTCGTGTCTTTACAACTGTTATGCTTTAGTTTGGGCCTAGGACCTCTCACATTGGGCCGACATTTGTGACTACTGGATTTGCCGGGCGGGTCCGGGCAGGTTTACGTCACAAACGGGTCCAACCTCGTGTCCTAAGCATTGATTATTATTATAATCCACTTTTCCCAATTTTAATAATTCCCTACTTGAATTATTAATTAATTCCAAATTTAACAATGTCCATAATTGACTCAATTATGGACATCCATTTAAGGCATGCAAAATCGTATCAATTGCACCCCAATTTATTAATTTCCTAATATTACCCCTACCCCACGTTTGAACGTTTATTCGCAAAATGTATGCTAGACCCGATTATTCTAACTCATAGCATAAAAGAAAATATTCACAACAACAACATATATATGTGACTAAATAAATCATAATAAGGGGTAAATTTGCATACATTACAACTTGCATAAGGTTATACATGTCATGGATCTAAGGGTGTCAACTTATTCATAATTCACATAATATGATTTTGATCAAATTTCATAAACTTGTATAGGACATGTGTGAATCAACATCATTAACAATATGGTTTTATATGGGTACACCTAACTCAATAGGCAAATTCCCAAAAATCAAAATTCATTTAATCATAGATTCATGTATATGGGTACACCTAACTTATTAGGCAAATTCCCATATTCAAGATCCAATTAATTTGTAGATTCATGTATATGGGTACACCTAACCCAATAGGCAAATTCCCATAATCAAGATCTATTATAAAAAACATAAACTTTAAACATGATCCAATTCGCATAAATACTAACATCATGATTTTACAACTTGTATGATTCAACACAACTTAACATGACATCATTATCATATAACATAAGTATTTCAACATATGTGATAATATGAGATCTACAACATATATAAGATTTACAACATAGCATATCATAATTTGCAACATAGCATGATTTGATTTACAACATAGCATAGTATGATTAATCACATATGACATAGCATAGGATTATTTACAACATAATCACTACAACATAACAACATATATATGATAACATAATAGCATAACAAGAGATCCACAACATAATTTACAAATACATAACAATTCATATCACTTTCTTGTGATCCATTCATAACTTAATCAAATTATTTTATAATAATATTGTGAGATTCACCATACTCACAATTTTAAAGAAGAGAAATAGAAAGAGAGAGAGCTTTTGACTTGATTTGAGTAGATTTAGTTTGTATATTAGGCCTTCTTCTTCTTTAGTTTGTGACGGCTATGCTGAACTCCATGGCAACGGTATGTCGGTAGCTCTCCAATTTTTCAAGTGATTTAGGGTTAGAGTCTACCCACTTATTTATAGATGTTAGGATTCATTTAGGCCATTAAATTTAACCTAGAAATAACCGCAGCCATTCAGACCAGATGGGGTTTATCTTATTAACTCAGCAATGAGTCAGAAGTTACTCAGCAAACACTCAACAAATTAATAAACTTCTATTCATGTTTACATTAACTGCCCATATATATATAAATATATATATATATACACACGCACCTATTCATGAATTCAAATTAATCCATAATTAACTTATGACCATTTCTACACATTAATTTTCCAATTAATGTCTTAATTCCATTTTTCGCCTTTTAAGGCAATTCACATATCTCAAATTTGTTATATGCCTTTTTAAGGCTATTTCGTGCAAATTCTCAATATTAATTCTTTTAATTTGTGAATATTAGTATTAACAGAAATACGGGGTGTTACAAAAACTCTAAGTCAGTCATGGGACTGGTGTAAAAACTCAAAATAAGTTATTAAATCTATACTTTATAAGTAAGGAAATCATTGGACCACGCCGTATAACACAGAATGGGTTTACTCCACATGAACCTCAGTTTAAAATAAAATAACGCAATGCTTTTTGAAAAATGAAGCTATTATAAGACTCAAGTCCCACCACACAATGCAACACAAGCCGTAGGATAGAGTTTTCCCTTATAATTGCCAAACACGCTTGGTACGTTTAAAACAAATCATTTTGATATTACTATAAATACATTATTGTTTCATAAAACAATTTCAACATAAATGTATCAATCATAGACAACATAACTACATATAATATGTCGCCATATAGGTTTAAAATCAAAACCGAAAAGTCACGTATTGGAAATTAGATTCCGTCTATGAGTCGAGGCCAGGGATGGCACCTCACCGATTTGAGACACTCTAGCAAATGCCTTAGACTCACACCTACGGGCAAACCTCAGATGCTTCAGGGTCGGGCCTCTCTTACTTTTGAGGATTGTTTATTCCTGAACACACGTTTCTCAGTCCTATCAGATCTATCTCTGAGCCACTAAGGACTCAATATCGAGGCACCTCATACATCATCCACATAAAGGAAAAATGTTTGGGATTCATACCATGACATCACTCCTAGCTAGAAAGAAATGTTGTGCACTCCCTACAGTCCTCATATCGTTTTTGACTCATACCGGGTGTGAGCTCACGAATTAACGTTATACACAAAGCTATGCTATTTAAAGCCGTGCTTTGATCATTAACCCAAGACTCTACTTTTTAGCAAAAGCCTTAATCATTTGCATCTCAGCATGCCACACTGACAAATCATGCCATGCAACTGATGTCTATCAATATATAACCTCTAAGCTCGTATGTCTCAGAGAAGGATGTTAAGCAAGAGAATAAATTCTCCGCTACCAAACAGATATATATTTAATAGAAATCAATCAACACTAAATGAAATTCAATGTCAGACACACACATCCATTTACAAGTCTGTTTTGGGTCTGAACGAAACTGGTGGCACCTTATTCCTCGTCCCATATGTCCAATACAGGAGAGAGGTCCTTGCATATCCGGTCGATCTCCAAGTACGTCTGGACGATCACAACTTATTACCTTGTCTTGGGTGTACAGCCCAATCAAGACATCAGTAATCATCCAAATGATGTGAAGATTTCCGGTTTTCAACCACCGTCTTCATCGTTGAATTTTAGTGGTCATATTAATTATTCAGAATGGGTTAAACATGGTCTTTCTGAATAACTCGCATATTTTATAATCAATAATCAAGTGATATAAAAACAAATCATATGCCTTATTCCAATTCAGAATATTCTTTATTCAAATATTCACATCTTTAGGGAAAGGTTCCCATTAATTTTGTCAAAGATAAATTCTTTAAATTTATTCTTTAATGTTCCTTTCGATATCAATTTCAAAAAATTTTATTTTATCCTTTCACTATCCTAAACCAAATTAAAGGTTTATCAACTAGTAGGGATTAGCAAACTTTACCAAAGTAATCATTTATTATCCCAATCCCAACCTATTCATCCAATGGAGTAAAACTGGAAGTACCCCATATCTAACACCCACGGTGTTATCGATAAATTAATTTTCCATTTCACGTTCAAATCTAATTAAAGATTTAACTAGCGCCTGGAGTAAAACTGGTGGTACTCTATTCTCGATCATTTCCCAAATTTGATAATTTTAATTATCACATTCACATTTTAATCTAAATAAAGATTCATTAAAAATCCACTTAGTTTTAATCCTCCAAAATCACTATCTAATGATTATTTAACTTTGGGAAATCAGTCATGCCACATTGACGATCTACACCATACCATTGATTTCTGCCAATATATAACATTTAAGCTTATACGTATCAGAGAAGGGTGTTAAGCAATAGAATAAATTATCCACTACCAAACAGATATATATATATATATATATATATATATTTAACAGAGATCAACAATACAGTTCGAAATACAACGTCCGACATGAAATCCAGTCTATAACTGGGTTAAAGAACTAATGTCATTTAAAATACGGCTCACGATAAACCCAAAACCACACTCTATTAACTATGGAATCTTCACGGGAAACAAATCAATATATAATCGATATAAATTTCATATCTAACCAATAATATAATGGAATAACGGAAAAGCCTTTTAAATTCCATATGTAGTAACAGTCTTCCTCCACAGAAGCACACCTTGGTTATTACCAAATCGAATTCCATTCAATTCCAATTTAATATATTAAATTGGAAAACTTTAGTTTGGAAATTTTCCATTAATCTTAATTAAAAGGTTTATAAATTCCATATCACATTTCACTGTTAATTGGGCTAAAGAACGAATGTTATTTAAAACACAGTTCACGATAAACCCAAAATCCATTTTCCATTTCAATCCAATTAATTAATTGGTATCTTCTCAAAATCTCAATTAAAAGATTTATTCTTTTCACGACGGGGTTTAAGAACGGTGTTATTTAAGACACCATTCACAACAAACCCAAATCCGCTTTGATATTAATATAAGGCTCTAAATAGAAATCATAGGCTTATATTCAATACCAAATTCTGAAACCAACTAACACCGTATTGGAATAACGATATATATATATATATCTTCCAAATTCCATAACAATATCCGTATAGTCACGGAATCCAATGTCGAAATATTCCAAAGATTATTTCTACTCCAATCCACTCCCATTTATACATTGGAAAATTCTGGTTAGATTTAAACCATTCACAAATCCAGTTTATTTACTTAAAAACATTGGATTTTCATCCTAGTTATTAAATAGTCCATTTAGATAAAAAAAAATATTTTTATCTTTTCTAAACTGGATTTTCTTCCCCCAAATATTTGCAAATCATTTATTATGATTTTACATAATTTTTCCACATTTTTAATAATTTTATCAAGACTCATACAGTTGGTTTCCAATAACGACCACTGAAATGCATCCATAACGACCTTTTTCCAAATATGATTTGGATATATCTCCAAATCCAACCGTTAGATTTCAAATCTATTATATTCGTTGGAAATCTCTTTTCAATATGAACCCAACGGTCCCGCTTTTAGGAGAATCCGACGGTCGGATCTCCCGTTATGCAAATTCGAAGTCAATGGTCGAAATTTGCGAACAATCGTGGCGCGACGCGTTCTATTCATACCATTTAAATATAATATATATATATATTATTTCCTCAAAACTTATTTATAATTTTTTTTAAAACAATTCCTACTTCCATTTCATTCTTAAATCAAAAATGAATATTCCTTATCATTACAATGTTAAAAATGATAATATTTTCCCAATATCATATTTTGAAATCATTTCCTTTTCGATATTCATTATAAAAATGAATAAAATCGATATAGAAATCATTCGTGTTAAAATGGCGCAAATCTAATCAACACGGCTTCACATATTTCAATATTTTCGTGTCCATCCAAAATCGGTTATCAAATTCACATTTTAATCCTTTATTGAATATTATTTTGAAATATATGTTATTTCCAAATTGGAATGAGACCCAATCAATTTCCATATAATTTTATTTGTATGGATTTCATACATCACATGTATTCCACAATAATGACAAATCGTCATTAAACAATCAACCATCATCCAGAGTGTATTCTACACTGTATAAGCATTAAAATAAATAAAGCTTACAACAGTCTGTCAATCAATCGATTGACATACAACTAAACAATTGCAATTAGTGTATGTCAAGTATCTTCCCAACACCCGTGTGGGGTTTCAACCAACAAATACAGAATATTGTTTGTGCAGTTGGGCGATGTGTAAAATTTATCATCCCAATCAATGTCAGTTAAATGGGGGTACATAAACAAATCGTCCGATTTGTAAATGAATATTTATTTCAAGAGAACTTTATACTGTTCATATATACGTTAAATATTATATTTTTAACAATTAAATGTTTATTTCAACACATGACTATTTTATATGGTTCACATACACATTGAAAATGATAGTTTTAATGAATAAATATTTATTTCAGAAAATTTTGGCATTATAACAGCGCGATATTAAAACCGAAATAATGTCAAACAATATCCCTCTCTTGATATTGGCTCGTGCCATACATAACAATCAACCAACACTACAACAAAAACACCATATTACAACTTTAATTTTACATCGGTGGTAAAATCACTGTTGTAATAAATGTTTTTTACAACTGTCATCTCACTAAAGTTGTAATAAACGTATTTTTCACAATTTTTACAACGGTGGTAAAATCACCGTTGTAATGAACGTATTTTTAACAACTTTTTTGTTTTGTCGGTTGTGATATTACAACTGACATTTTGTGTCAGTTGTAATAAACATAATTGGTAAATAATTTTTAATATTTAATAATTAGTATAATAAATTATTATTATTATTTATTTATTTAATAATTAGTCTTTAACAATTAATTAATAGAAAGTAATCATTAATATTAATAATTAAAAAAATCAAGAATTAGTATTTAATATTTAGTTATTAATTTTTGATAATTAATAATTAAAATGATTTTATTAGAAAGTTGTATAAATCTATTTTCAACGGTTCTTTTTCTACTTATTGTAGTAGAGGCCTGTTAAGTATAAATAATATCTAATATTTAATAATTAATAATATTAATATTAAAGAATAATTAACAATTAGCAATGACCTTAGGAATCATTAATAAATAATAATTACTATTAAATAGTTAGTACTTAATAATTAATAAATAGTAATTAATTTTTAATAGTCAATGTTATGTGTTTAATAATTAATAATTCGCAACATATCCATAATAAACTTTTAATAATTAATATTCAATTATAACTAAGAAGAAATAATAAATAAATAATAATAACTATTACTAATAATTAAGTAATATTTAATATTTTAGTAAAACTTAATTCTCAAGAAATCCATATCATATTTAATATATGTTTTTATTTACTAATTCAACTTATAACATTTAATTCTATGTATTTTGGTGAAAGTTTTATTATGATCAATGATAAATTTACGGACATTAACTGTCAGCACAGAAGAAAGTAGGAAACTTGAGCTGAAAAAAAATTAAATTTTGGCTCTCGTGTACAACACCTATATCAAAATTTAAGCGGGAGGATTGAAAATTTTGGCGGGCCGCGTCTAGCGTGCTGGATCCTAGATCAAAAGTGAAACCATTTCATCTGGTCAACGCTAAACAAAATCACTTCAAATTCAAAACCTAGCCTCTTAACCTTGGCAGCGGATCCACCTTTCGCTTCAAACCCGTCCATCCTCCTCGAAATCCCCCTCCTCCCCAAATTCCTGACCCACCTCCGATCCAAATACCTCCACTACCAAAACCGCCACCACCATTAACAGTCTCAGTTCCCCTCCCTTCCCGAAGATGGACCTCCCTATTCGAAGCCAAACCGAGGAATGATTACTCCTTCTCCAAATTAGATCCAAAAACAAAATCACTTTTCGATTCGATTTAGTAAATTTGATTCGATTCGCTTTTGCCTTTTTTCTGCTAATCTGGATCGTGATTTGCCTTTCTATGATAATCTTTTATCTCACAATTTAACAGTCCTCCAATTCGTTGTTTCACTACCTCTATCCTTTTTGCCTTGCCAACTTCTTGAGTGGTCTTCTGTTCGTCAACTGCTATGGTTGCAGCTTTTCTACATGGCGGTGCTCTTCTGCTTAAGATGTGCAAGCAATGGGATTGGTTCATTAATCTAAGTGCCTTTGATTATCCTATTGTTACTCAAGGTGGTGAGCAATGGCCATGATTTATTTTTATTTTGATGTCTAGTTTTTATGAATTTTATTTTTAATTGGCAATCCTGAAGTGCAGGTATGCTTTATGTGCTTTCTTGTTTGCCGAGGAATATAAACTTTGTGGAGCACACTATTTATTTGGGATGGAAAGAGTATAGTTGATTAACGTGGTCAAATATCTAGTTGTATGTACTACTGGTATGCATCTCAAATAAACCTAATACTATAAAATATGCAGAGAAAACAGAGCCAGACCATTGATTATCGATCCAGTGCTTCATAGTGCAAACAAATCCGATCTATTTCTGTTATAAGAAAGAAGAGAATTTCCCACTACTTTCAAACTATTCACAGGTAACCTTCGAATAACCTAAAAGGTTTTTTCTTACTGCTGGTGGTTTATCAACTTGTTTCTCTCTACAGTTCTTTGGCAAGTTTAGCAGAAGCATTACTGAGGGAAAAAACCCACATATAACTTGATTAATCATTTATGGGATTCAAATGTCACTATAATAGATAAATGGCAAAAAAAAATATTGAAATGATTCAAACTCTTTGCATCGTTTGAATAATAAAGACTTTCTTGGATTTTAAGGTCAGACTAAAAAATCATGACAATAATATAACAAGAGTTATTAATTCTCTCTCTCTCTATGTTATGCTGATTCAGCATAGGTGGTTCTAACTCGAGATTTCATGGGTGGTTCTAACTCGAGATTTCAGGGAGCACTTGTGTTTGTACTAAGTTGCTTTGTAACGGTCAAGTATGTAATAATGCGCGAAATGTTTTCTAAAACTTATTGTTTGTAATACTGAAAATTTTAGTATTTTAATAAATTAGTTTGCAAATAATCGTAATATCTGATTTTCTTATGGATTATTGCCACATTTAGCGTATTGTTCATTTTAGTTGCAAAAGGTCTATTTTTTTTAAAATGCAACTATCAATCACAACGGTGCATAACAGTTGTAGTAGATATTATTACAACGGTGTTTAACTATCATTATAAATTTATTTCAACGGGCATGTGGAGAGCATTGCTGACCGGGTGCGCAAGCGTGTGCGACACATCACCGGTCCTGACGCTTCAGGATATTGGCTGCTGCTTATTTTGGCTTTAAGTATTATGTTTTTTAATGTCATGTAGTATTTGCTCCCTCTTTTTGTCAGGCCGTATGTATCTATTATGATCGCTGTGTTGGAGTGATAGCCTATTTTTTTGGTTGTACATATGTTGTATATACATGACTTGTTATGCTATGGTAATATATTAGGCGTGAATCATGCTGATTCACTACCTTTTCCTTCAAAAAAAAAAATATTACAACGATGGAAAAAAGTTGTAAAATATACATATTACAATGGTGTTGCAACAGTGCAAAAAGTTGAAAAAGATTTTAGTCTATTACAACTTCTTAATACACGACGATTAGCCCACCGTTGTAATATGTATATTACAATGGTGTTCCACCGTTGTAATAGGGTCATTTTGTTGTAGTGCAATCACTATCCCAATCAATTTCACAACCACAATTAATTTTTCCCCCAATACAATCAAATCACACTAAGCATTCATGATTTGTACAAAAGGCAGTGTTAGGAGCTACTAATCCCCGTCTGCAACCTAGGATATATTTAAGGGTAAAATAGTTTGAGTGAGAAGGAGTTCTCAAATTGGGATCCACTCCGCCATTCTTTTCTGTCGCTCATATTCGCTGTTCTGATTCCAAAATTTGCAAACGAGCTCCAATCTTCACTCGACCTATTTTTTCTAGCATAAACGTGCCTTTCTGGACAACTTTTGCCTAGTGGACTTTCTTCCCAAAATGCTCCAATTCGCCAAAAATTGCGAAAAAATAGTAAAGGGACAGCAGACTTTGGACGCGTTTTTCGAGCGGCTCCGCATTCCAAAATATGGCTTCCATATACTCAAATCGAAGAGAAAATCATGCTCTTTGACTTTGGCACTATGGAGTTTTGGACAGAATTGCACGGTTTGGAAGATATTGAGGTGATAAGGTCAGGAGGTTAAAAGCAAAAATGGAAATGATAAAAGTCGGATTTTTGGTCGAGGAGGGGCCCACCGCAGACGGTGGGTGTCTAGGAGAGGCGGCGGGGGTTGCTGGTGGTGGCGGGGGTGGCGGCGGTGCGTTGGGGGCTCAAGGTGGCAAATTGGACGATTTGGGGGCTAGGGTTTCTAATTGGAGAGAGGATAAAGGAGGGAGATGTGGCGCAGTGGCTGGGGGGCGCGACGACGAAGGCAGGGCAGTGGGGGGGCGTAGGCATGGTGGTGGGGTGGCGGCATGGAGGGAGCAGCAGTGGGCTGACGGGTTTTTCCCTTTTTTTATTTCGTTTTGAACGATAGAGAGAGAAGGGAGGGGTTTACCAATATATAATTAATTTAATTTTGATTCCAAAAGGTTAGTTTTTCATTCGAACTACAAATCGGACCCAACGACTGTCGCCCCTAGCTAGATACCCCTATTCCAAACACAATGGGATTTGTTTCATAAGCCGATTCAACTGTTTCGATCAGTTTTTCGTCAAAATTAAAATTTAAATCAATATATATATTGAATTTGAACGCACATTTTAATTTACCGGGGCCACATACTGACTCCAAAAATTAAAGAAAACTAAATCTAGCAATAATTTGATATTCCGGATCCAACAAAAGTGGTTTCGTCGAAAATGGAGGTCGTTTGTAAAATGGCTATTTTTAAGGGATTTATATATATATAATATATAAAAATTCCATTGCAACTATTTTAAATTATAAACTAGACATAACTTTCAATTTATATTATGAAATCTCAATTTTTCACAAGATACAATTAAACAGATTCAAATATTTCTGGTTTTACTGAAATCCGATTTATTTTGAATCCTATACGTTCAATTGAAATTTAAAATTGAATTTTCAAACTACAACGCCACTTCAGGCTGGTTTTGTAATTAAAATAAATTTATATGTTTTAACTTTGATTTAAATAAATTTTTATTCGTTATTATTTAAAATAAGTCATTCTAAATATTCAAAACTCGTTAAAATAGCTAAAAAAAATAAAATTGATTCAGAAATTCCGGGTTGTTACACAAATTGTTACAGCTAAAAATGTTGATTGAATCTTTTTTACACTATTTATCATACCTAATAAGTATATACTATTACTTAGATGCATACCATTTTAAATCATTTTTGTATTAAAGAACTTAATATAAGAGGTTGAAATAATAACCTTTATAATAAAACTTATTGTAATCTTCCCGACTAAATTGTCAGTTGAATTATATCTCGGAAATAGCACAAACATGTCAATGAGATGTTTCAACAAACTTAGATTCGATGAAAAACACATTCACACTTAAAAAGAACATTCATCGACCTCATATTACACCGTACACTTAAGTAAGATCACGTAGATCAATCATACTCTTTCAATATGCAGTTTGTATTACATAAACACTAAGACATGATTATTAATGAATAGGCTTTATGCTTTCTATCACCAAAAAGTGATATCACAACACTGTTGTAGATGCTTTCCTATGGGCCGACATATATTATTCTGGATTCTTTAATACAATAAAGTCTTGCTACTTGAATAATAGCAAAAAAAATGGTTTAGTGCACTTACTTTGAGCAGTCTAATTTTAATGCACATACCGCGAGTACTATCCAACAAAATAGATAATGCCATAATAGGTTAATATGTATTAACCATCAGAATGACAGTTCTTTATATTGAGCATGTATATCATTGGAATATTTGTAAACTAAATAATATCGCTCTAAATATTAAAAACCTGAGACAATTAGGTAAAAATAAAAGTTAAATCAATTATATGTTCATTCTATGGCTCTTTCAAAGTGTGTTGAAGGACCACAAAGGTAAAAAGAAAAATGATAAGTATTTACTCAAATATCCTGGAAAAATACTACACATACACACACATATATGATATTGTTGTGGTTAAATATTACTAAATTTGTTATGAATATATAGGAATATCAATGGAGTAGTAGATGACTGTCATTTCTAACAGAAGTTTTTTTAGTAATTCCAATACATTTGAGCCACTAATTTGTCACTAAAAATGGTAAATGTATATAAAAGAGAACTGTACAACCATTTTACTATGTACATAATTTTTCTAAAGTCTTTTAAGTTTATAAGTTGCAAAACGAAGAATATTTGTGAATAAACATTAACTAATGTCTGTGATAATCTTTCAAAGGGTGTCTCCATGATCATGCAAGAAGTCCCGATTACTTATTATCAAAGTATACAAGTGAAGGTAGAAATCACTATGACAATTTTATTTTATTTTTTTATTTGTTGCGCACTGATCTTATATTTATTTTTTAAAGGGTTTGTTTCAATTAGAAATTTTGCAATGTTATCTGATGATTAAGTAATCTAAATATTCAAAGGCAGTAGAGTATAAAATAATAGCTCAAAGCTGACAAGCCCGAATCTCTATGAAGAATTCACTATTGCAGATTTCATCACATATGCTGAATAAAACTACTTGGAAGTATATCTTTTATTTATTGGTTTTATGGTTTTAGTTATTTCCGCGATTTCCTTTCATTAGGTAGCAACCAATTAGCTTATTAAATTGCATGTTTATTTGTTTAAATTCATCATGTAAAATTGCTACAGTAGGCCTAGGCTATATATTAGTTAGAAGATGGAAATATACCAACAACCCACCATGTTAACACTTATTAGTCCATTTTCACTCATATCTTGTTGGGTGATAAAGTTATTTAATCACGATTGTATTGCATGGAATTCGATATTTTTCTAAACCATGGTTTGACCTTGCAAGGTTTATGGATCTTTAGTAGTTTTATATACTTTGTTATACATTAAATCAAAAACATAAATTCTGATAATGTAGCCAAATGCAGTTGTTAATATCCATACAGTTTTTCACTCGGTCAATCTATGAATACATTCGAAAGAGTAGGGGATCTTTTAAAACTTAAACTGACATAATGCTTACTATGTTGTCCATATCATCGTACATTTTAGGCATACAACTCTAAATGTTTTAGGCATACAACTCTAGTTGTTTTAGGCATACAACTCTAATTGTTTTATCTTATAAATGGATTATTTGAGAATAATTAACAAAATCTCATAACAAGTTTTTATATTCAACGGAAATAATGATAGAATTTTTTTGTATCTATCTAAAAAAATTATGATAAGTCTGGTTATACTTCATATCTTCATCAGATAATGTATTTCAATTCTTTATGCAATTATTCTCCTACGTACTGAATATCTACTTAATACAGAATGATACATTCTATAGAAAATATTAAATATAATGTACGTTAAGTTTTACTAGAACACTTTTCAAACAATAATGTATAATTATAGACCAAGTTGTACTTTGTGAATAATTGTAATATACAATGGCATTAGCAACATATGAGAATAACAAATATATGAATTGCTCTACAGACCGATGAGCAACCAAAATCTTCAACTCTAACCAACTGAAGTGATCTTTGTTTCTTCTGTACTAAAAGGTGAATTCATTCTTATAACTAAAAAGTGAATTATCAATAAAGAACCATAGAGGTGTAATTTTGATTATAGAAACAAATGTGACATAACTTCCATATTTTAATATTCATAGCTACAAGCTTTATACATCTATGCCTTCTAGGTGTTCCAGCAAGTATGCAAATGTCAGTAAATATGGGGAAAAATCACCATGAGCAAATATTGTGGTTTGACATGAATAATTGGACAAGGTTTGTGATTGAGATTCCATTTTTGAACTTCAAAGTAGTGTTATTGTTTTATGCATGGATGAAAAAAATATACTTTAACCAAATCAAGAATTTTTAACAAAATTAACTAAGAAGTATCATAGTTTTTTGCCGGTTGATAAAATAAGATTACATTAAGATGGTATTGAAGTTGATTTCATGCATTTGAATTGCTAACGGACTGTTATATGTTTTACATGATTATTAATGTGTTGCTCTTAAGCAGTTCAGAGCAATAGTGATAACATATTGCAGTTTATTATCTTGCTGTATATATTAGTTTTATATTTAGTTATCATTTTACAAAAGCAATACTATATAACATCAATTACTATTTGCAATTTACTCTTATGTTGTTATGCTTGATTATTGTTTATTGAGTTATTATTAATTGTAAAGGTTTCGGGGCCATCTTCTATTTACAAGTATTTTAATCACAATTATTTTTGGATTAACCAATCTAATGTTTGCAAACTATATGTATTAATCAGCATTATTGGATTCACTAAGGGTAAGGCCTCTGAGCTCTTATACGGAAGGACATTCATTTTATTGTATTCATCATTTAATCCTTGGCAGGGACTCGTGATTTGATCAATAATAAAGTAATAATTTTATGCCCTTTTGGATATGGATTTTTTTTTATTTTGTGATCATTATCCTGAGGATTGGACAAAGGAAAAAATGCATGTTAAATATTCATTGATAACATAACGGATCTGCCGAATTTAAATGCTATAGGAATATATCAAATTATCCACTCCTATAAATACTATGGTTGATTCTGTCATTTAAAAGAAATATTTGTGTATTGTGATTGCTGCTTTAAATTCTAAGAGCTCCGTAGAAATTTATTGCACTATTTTTAAGTATGTTTGTCCTCTAAAGCAAGTGCAGATTTTGTCAGGTTTCATCTAAATAAATATAGTCAAATGCTAAGAAAGATGTGAGTTTGGTTTGTTGGTAGCAGGTGAATGTTCAAATTATTTTATGGTATTCATGTGTTAAGTGGTAAAAATTCTAAGTTTCAACTCTGATTGATTACAAATCTCGGAGAAAAGAGGGATGGATTCATTGATAACTAAATTTTAAGTCTATAGATAGCAATAATGTATGCTCTATAAGATGTGTAACAACCCGGAAAATCAGAACCAATTTAAAATTTTTATTTTAGCAATTTTACTAAATTTTTAATATTTAAAATGCTTTATTTTAAATAATAATGATTTAAAATTTATTTAAATCGAAGTTAGAATGAATAGCTTCATTTTAATTATAAAAGGAGTTAGAAATAGCACAGTAGTTTGAAATTTGAATTTGAACTTGACTAAATGTACATGATTTAAAATAAATTATATTTCAGAAAAACCAAAAATATTTAAATCAGTTTAATTATATCTTTCCAACGAATGTGAAAAATTGAAATTTCATAGCGAGAATAAAAAATTATGGCTAGTTAAATATTCAGAATAGTCGCTATGAAATTTAATATAATATATAGCCCTTAAAAATAGCCATTTTGCAAACAACCTCCATTTTCGACGAAATCACTTTGATTGGATCCAGAATGTCAAATTATTGCTAGATTCCGATTTTCATAATTTCTGGAATCAATATGTGAGCGTGGCATAAGAAAACGTGTTTGGTCAAATTCAGTTGAATTAGATCGACCAGGAAAAAGACCATTTTTCAAACGGTCTCCAAATTCGACGAAATTAATTTTGTGAGGATTGTATCGTCCAAACATAGCTAGATTTATTTTTTGGGAATTTTTGGAATCAGTATGTGGCCCCAGCAAATTAAAATGTACGTTCAAATCCAATTTTGAATGTTTTATATTTTAATTTGAAGAAAAACTAACTGAAACAGTCGAATGAGCTTACGAAACATATTCCATTGTGTCCGGAATGGGGGCATTTAGCTAGGGGCGATAGTCATTGGGTTTAGTTTGGAGTTTGTAGGGATTAACGGACATTTTTGGAATTTAATAGAATAAAAAAATAAATATAAATCCTGGACCAATCATGTTTCATCGTTCATTTTCAGAAAACCCGTAACCCTAAAAAACCGATGGCAGCTTCCTCTTCCAACCTTCTCTCTTCGATTTCTCTCAATTTACTCAATGAATTCACTTGCTCCTGTTGAGGATTTCGTAGATCTCTCCACAAGCTTCAAATCCATATAAGTGTTCTAATTTATTGCTACTTATTTTGCTCGAACCGTCTCTGAGAAGATCCGTCGCGTCGCCACCATTTACTCCTCCATCTCCAGTTCGAGTTTGTCAAAGATGGGGTCCACTAGTGCGGTTTACGAAGTTGGATAACATGGTCTGGTCTGATCATCCTCAAGTGCTACGGATTTGGCGCCGGATCAAGACCTAATTTCGAACAATCTTCTGAAGTTAATGGCTGGTATAAATTTAACTGTTTTCAACACTTAAAAGTGCTACAAAGTATGTTTAACGAATAAAAATCATATCTTTTTCGTATGTTATCGAAATCCAGTGAAACAAGAGACATTGGGACCGTGGCATCGTGCATTACATTCTAGAAGAGACTAGAACGTATTTGGAGATCTCTACAATTTTAGAAGGAGTGGAACCCAATGTGAGACTTCTAAATTCAAATTGGAATGGAATAGTGATGTATAAATTATATAAGCGATGTATAAATTATATACGCGTTATATATCTCATATATGGGCGTTGTATAAATTATATAAGCGATGTATAAATTGGCATGGGTTGTATAAATCATATATGCGTTGAACGGAATTGAAATGGAAATGAAATATATTTATATACATATATGTATATATATATATGTGTGTGTGTGTGTGTGTGTGTGTGTGTGTACTCCCCTCGTCCACAGACCATGGATGATATAAATTGTTTGGATTGTGATTGTGAATGATTGATTGTGGTTGCAAACAAATTGGTTGTGTTTGTGGTATATTCATTGTGGCGTGAAAATGAATTGTATTGTGGAAATCATTGAAATGAAACCCCTTGTATCGCCGCGAGGCCTAGGATAGCAGAGGAGTCGTACTACGGACGGTGCCGGTTTTAACTACCATGTCATTTTAATGCCGAAATTTTCTGAAATATTCATGTGTTGTAAAATATTCATGTTTGAAATAAATTGTTTGAACAATAAAAATCACATTTTTATTGTATATATGAATCACTAAAAATATTCATGTTTGAAATAAATTGTTTGAACAATAAAATCACATTTTTATTGTATATATGAGTAACTAAAATTATTCATGTTTGAAATAAATTATTTGAACAATAAAAATCACATTTTTATTGTATGTATGAACCTTTAAAAATAACCATAGGTTGAAATAAATATTTATGGATTGAAAATAATATTTTTAACATGTATATGAAGTGTTAAAAATAACCAGGGGTTGAAATAAATATTTATGGATTGAAAATAATATTTTTAACATGTATATGAAGTGTTAAAAATAACCATAGGTTAAAATAAATATTTGTTGATTGAAAATAATATTTTTAACATATATATGAAGTGTTAAAAATCATCATGTATGAAAATAATTATTTGTTCGCTAAATATATTATTTTTAGCGTAGATATGCATATATACACACACACACACATATGCTGAATAGGAAAATGGATTAGCTGTTGAGTAAAGAATTTATTTGCATGCCCGACAAACAGGTAAGCCTTAATGAGTTGGTTGCGCAATTTTATTTATTATATAATCTCCTGTGAATGTCATTGGATGTTGTGTGCTGGTTGTTCTGTGTGAGATTATAAACAACACTATAAAATAGCAACAGTTAATTTTGAACTACACTGCATGGCATACTTCGTGGAGATAGCATACTCTATCATGTACCACATAAGCATTTGGAGCTTATGTGACGAGGTTGGAATTACCATACAAGCAAGACACTTGTATGGAGATGACTGCATTTCAGGTTGAACCAAAGACAAATTATTGATGTCATAGCATATTATATTCCATATAAGCATTTGGAGCTTATGTGACGAGGTTGCGATTACCATACGGGCAAGACGCTCGTATGGCGATGATTGAATTGCAGGTTGAACAGAGGACTGATATGGATTAAATAAAATATAACGGTAAATTTCCGGATTTAATAAAAACCCCACACAGGCCTGGAGTTGACAATAATCATGTCTCTCTAGTTATTAGATACGGCACGTGGATTATTTATTTTCCAACACGGGACGAGGTGACTGTAACGTCCCGCATTTTTATCGGTTTGTATGTGGATATTTAAATCAGTTTAAATATTGAATTAATAGTATAAGTGGATTTAAATATTAATTAAAACGAAGTTGAGCGTATAAAAATATATATTAAATATAATCGAGCTCATAACGACGCTGCAGTTCGTAATTTAACGTTCTGAACTTCAACTGAGTGTACAGGACCCGTTATTAGTCAGATTTCTTCGAAACAAGAAGCGTTGGAATCTGTTGAGCTGTATCTTTCTGACAGAAGTGAAATATTGAGGTTTCGTCGTGTAGATTGCAAGATATGTCAAAATCAAATATTCAGAAAGTCGCTATGAAATCGTATATCGACCATAACGGTTTATTTGAAATAACTTCTTATCGGTTTCGAATTTAGACAAGGTTCTTTTGAGACGTAGTGATAATTTAATTTTTAGAATTTTTCTGTAATTTTTAATTAATTAAATATGCAACTTTTTATTTGGAATAATTTGCACCCTATATCAATATTTTGGGGTTTCACAATATAAGTTAATCTACCGATATTATTATACTTTTGGGATCGTGACACCTCGTTGAGCACGACCGTACTCTTACTTCTGTCCGTACGTGAACAGAATTGGGTATATCGGTTATATAACTCTTTAAAACAAGTATTTTGCAATTCCCTTATCGCAGTGACCTAAGGAAATAGGAAATAGCAACCTAATGAAGTAAAAATACATCGCAGACCTAGTTTTCTTCGAGCAGTAAGAATGGTCTCCCTTCTTCTTGACAAAGTAAAACAAGAGTAAATGGAGCCGACCTATCTAATATCCTGACGCAGACCTACCTTCTGCCTTATTTAATCTTCTCGTACATTTTGTTCACTCTCTTCACAACCAAGGAAGACATGAATTAATGGTGCCAACCGACAGAGTTTTTTTTTTTTTTCCACAGACATATATTTTCTTCGAGCTGCCAAAACTGTCTCCCTCCTTCCATTTATAAATACACGGTCACTTTCTCCCCACTACGTTCATTTTACCTGAACTAAAATCAAAGCTAAGTATTTTTATTTCCCCAATTCGAAAACAAAAGCTCCAGTAATGGCCAGACTCCACAAGCTAACTCGAAATCATATCATTCAAATCAAAGATCGCGATGTGAGATCGCATGAACTCCTAAAACTCGACATCGACACCCGCGAATAAGTGAAGGAAGGGGGCGGTGCTGGTATTGACCTTCGAAGGGGATGTCGACCTTTTTCTGAGATACGTCGAAGAGGGTTTGTATGTGATTCGGTCAGGGATTTAATCCAAGTTTTGCAAAGGGGATCTCGATCCTTTAAGGTGCGAACGGATTCAGTTTGGGGGTGGGTATTTTGGTGTGATTCAGGTGATGGAAGTTGGGGTAATGGTGCGTTAAAAATCATCATTTCCTGGATAGTGGGTATTCAAAGTTGCGGAAGGGGTAACCTGGAGCGTGTGTTATATTTGATAGTGTATAGGAGGCACGCCTTTGTTTCACGTAAGGGAAAAAGAGGGTGAAGCATACCAGTGCAAGGCGGCATTTGTAGTGTGTACGGGCGTGGAAGGCGGTGCGAATTCAAGGTGGTATGGCGTCAACATGGAAGGGAGATGTCAGTTTCAAAATATAGGAATGGTGTGGCTCCCATACAAGTGATACAGTAGTGGAGTTGTGTACACAACCAGTGGTGTACTAGCGTGGGAGTATGGCAGGCATTTCGTCTTTGGTTGATGGAATTTGACATGAAGGGCAGGAGGAGGAGCAGTGTGCGGTAAGGGGATCCGGCTTATGGAGAAATGAGTTTACAAAGAAAAAGGAAAATACTGTAGTGAGGGCACGTGTCTGGCGATTTCAACGTTGAACAAGGGTTCGAATGCGGAGTAGTGCTCGCCAGAGGGAAAAGAAGTGTAAGTGGACTTGAACGTGCAATGCTGTACTGACGCAAATCGTTTTAACGGTTAACGCGCCAAGGTGAGTAAATTCACTAACTCTGTTTTATTTAAAATATTTTAATTATATTTTAAATAATGGTTGAATGCTGTGTGATGGTTGATTAGGTAAATTACAGTTAAATTGGTTGAATTTTATATATCGTTGCATATATGTATACACACATCATTGGTTGGACTGATTCCATTGATTATAACATTTCCTGGGATGGAATCAGTGTTAATTTTTGACTAACATCGGTGGATGCAGGAAACCGGTTGGTGGAATCCAACCGGATTCCTCAATATTTATATGTACTGTGTGTTTTAGATAGATGCACTGTTTGAACCCAAATGACTTTTGAAACCTTGTGTTGATATTAGCGTTGAATGGAAATTCAAACGTTATTTTGATTTAATCAATAGATGATATGAATTAGGAAAAAGGTGGCAACAACCAACCAAAAATGTATCATTTGTTTTAACCGCTATTGTTTTACCAAAATCCCACCGTGTGCGAAGCACGTGTTTCACCGTACTTACTAAATGATTTGGTAAAGTGGACTCTTATATAAATGAGATATTTACAAATAGATTATGGTTGATTTCATATTAAGTAAGATTAGTTAGAATCAATTATTGTTTATTTAATAGTAAATGAGATTATTTAGAAACAAATTATTTTTCTATAGTAATCGATACAAGTTAAATTATTTGAATAAATAAATGTTATTTATTCAAAATGAAAAGCTTTGTTAGAGTTGATGAGTGGGTTAAGCATGGCTAAATATTTACCAAGCAAACTGTTTTGATCAATAATTGGTTATTTAATTAAGTTAGATTGGGTTGATTTATCTAATGTAATAAAATTGACGAATAGTTGATTTAATAAGATTTTAAAGTATAAGGGATTTGTCTAAGGAAGACAAAGCGAAGAGGAATGTTTAAAAAGAGATTTGTCTAAGGAAGACGAAGCGGAGAAAAATGTTTAAATGGGTTTGAACAAGGAAGTTGAAAGCTAATGTAAATAACCGAGTTTGCAAAATAAGGATATGGCGTCATAAAACCATATTTAAACTATAACAAGAAGTACGGTTGGCAGATTTTAAAGTATAAGGGATTAGAGTTACGAACTTATGTTTATTCTAAGATAAGAATGTTGTTGTTCAAGGTCTGAGAGGTAATTAAAATACCCCAACTTGAATGGCTTCACTATTAGCGAGGAATGGTATTTGTTTGTAACAGAAAGAGGTGTCAGGATTTTTGTAACAGAAAGAGGTGTCAAGATTTTTGTAACGGAAAGAGGTGTTGAGATTAAATATAAAGTGGAATTTAGTAGCGTACTACTATAGCGATAAAATAACGCTGTTGACTAGGCTTAAGCGTGACTATTGTGTCGAGATTAGTTATAAAGGGGAATATTACAGCGTATGACCAGTTTTTGAACTATAACGATAAATTAGCGCTGTTGACCAAACTTAAGTGTGATTGTATGATATTTAGTTATACATTTGAATGGATGTTTGTTTTTACTTCGATAGTTAAATAACCAACTATCGAAGTGTTTTGAACCATCGTTGTCGATACGGAGAGACCGGTTGGATATACTATCTGAAACCACTCCGTATAGGCATAAGCGCTGCAAATTATGCTGAAGAAAATTGAAGACGGAGTGAAATGCAAGGGTCGTCCTATTCAGAATGGTGCTTTCTGTTTGTCCAGACCCAGGACAACTTGTATGGATGAATGTCTGACAGCGTATTCTTAGAAGATCACCTAAGCCGTTCTTTTCAAGATATTACATCTGGTGGCGGAGAAATTCGTTTCTCTTGGCTTTTATACCCGTAATACTTTTGGGAAGATCAACTAGTGATTTGACGGGTTTGACAATGTGGCATTCAAAGTGTATGATGGCCAGATGTTCTAAAAGGTAGGCGTAGCCTCAAGCTTCACAACCGGGAAATGACAAAAAATCGGGCAGGCAGCATGGCTATGTGGGTCGCTCCCATTAGGGTGTATAATCACCTATCTAGAGAAATTCCTTTTGTTTCTAAATCTATCGATTCTGCCCATTCGGGAACGGTGGTTTGAGTCCAACCGTTGGTGATATACATTCGATACACTCAAGCGAAATGAGTGGTCGGTCATGTGTGGGCCGGGTTACAAGATGTTCTTGTTGAACCCAGGTGTATTCGCCTCTAGAGATACATTATCGGAAGGTGGTCCCATACCTTGTCATAGTTGGAATCCAATCTCCAATAAGCGCCCTGCGGTTTTTGATTTTATACTATATGTAGAGCGTGAGATGCAAGCGTTCTGCTATTTGGTTATTTACTTGATTAGACATTATTATAATATCACTGGATTTTGATATCAAAGTGTTTTGGGTTATAGTAAGGTAAAAACCGTCCATGTTTATGTGTGGGCTGGTCTTACTATTATCCTTTTGTTTCCAAAAGTATTTTCAAAGTTAAATCGTATGATTGGAATTTACTCACACCAGTCCCACGACTGACCCAGAGTTTATTTTGTTTGTTTTCCCTAAACTCTTGGGTGCCCAAATTTGTACGGGCAGTCAAGTGTTTCAGGCTTTTACAGATCAGCTTGGAGGAGCTAAAAGCAGAAGGCTTCACCATTAGTATTTAGAGACTATTTCCGCTGTGATATGATGTATTGTACTCTGATAATGGTATGTATATACAAAACAGTTTTGTATTTCAAAGTTATGTTATATAATATATTTTATTCGTTCCGCTGTGAGATTCGTGTTTACTCTGATTATGTTCAGCTGTGTTCTTCTTCTTCTTCTATTCTATTAGTTCTATCTTTTCTTTCTCATCCTCTTATTTCTTTCTATTAATGGTCCGGTATTTTCGATGTCTGAACCGTCGACGCTGGGTTTTGTGTCGATTTTCGGAGTCGAAAACCCTTGGGTCGTTACAGTGGTATCAGAGCTGAAGGTTAAGTGATTACCTTGGCTCTGTGGCGTGACTCAATAGAGATGGAGTTAGTAATACTCTAGATTGAGTTTGAGTGTATACATATGAGCGCGTATTTGTAAATTGATATAAAAACTGTTTTATATTGTGTTAATTGATCTGTTGAGTGGTATATGAATTCCAGATCGACGCGTTTAGCTGACGAGGCCGATAGGGATTCATAAATGCTTGGATAGAGAATTTCGACATAGTATTGTTTTGAAAGAGAGTAAATGAGATAATTTTACTCGAAATATATTTTGATATAAAGAGAAATATATATCTTGAGCTTATAGTATATTAGATGTATTGATCATTATTATGATCAGATAAAGATATATAAGTGAGTTGGTTATATAAATAACCAATCGAAATATTATATGAATATAATATATAAATCAGATAAATTGAATCTGATGATAAACCAGAAATGGAGTTAAAACTCTAGAAATTTGAGAAGTCGTCGTAAATGGATTAAACATATGAGGATTTTAAAATCCTGGGAGATTTGAAACTATTTTCCAAGTGTTGTGAAAGGTATTTTGAAGTAAAATTCAAAATAGAAGTGTTTTAAAATGAATTTTGAAAAAACAATATAGTATTGAACTCACTTTGATCACTGGAAAATAAATTCTGATGATGACGGCCGCATTATCAGTGTTCATTTTCGAGTGCTAAGTGACGGATTACTACCAAAAGGTTTTGTTTTTGAAGTGTTTTTGGAAAACACATTGTCAGGAATTCAAATGTTTGAATGGCCATGTTGTAGGTATATATGTGTATATGATCTCAAACTGATTGGAAATGAAAACCCCAGGAATTTGAATTCTGAAATTTAAAATTTACTTATGAAGTAAATAAACAGAGAATTTAGATAAGCCAAATAAAAGTGGAGTTGGATTGAAGCCAAGTAAGTGGAAATCGTACTGGAATAAAGATTTGACCTGGCAAAGTAATTGAGTGGTGAATTAAGATTTGGAATGGAACCGAACCTGGGGGCGAAAATCGATTTTTGAGTAAAAATTTGAAGAATTGGAAATTTGAAATTGAAATTGGAGTTTGAAATGAAGTTGGCTAGGATGTAAGAGAATTATTGGTTAAGGATAAAAGATTCGACGCAAGGATTGAGTTATGGGGATGTGGAGTATGAAATTAAAACCAAGCAGGTTGTGAGGAGTTAGAATTAGAGCATCTCCACTTCTTAGCAATTTCGAGGACGAAATTATTTTAAGGGGGAAGGAATGTAACGTCCCGCATTTTTATCGGTTTGTATGTGGATATTTAAATCAGTTTAAATATTGAATTAATAGTATAAGTGGATTTAAATATTAATTAAAACGAAGTTGAGCGTATAAAAATATATATTAAATATAATCGAGCTCATAACGACGCTGCAGTTCGTAATTTAACGTTCTGAACTTCAACTGAGTGTACAGGACCCGTTATTAGTCAGATTTCTTCGAAACAAGAAGCGTTGGAATCTGTTGAGCTGTATCTTTCTGACAGAAGTGAAATATTGAGGTTTCGTCGTGTAGATTGCAAGATATGTCAAAATCAAATATTCAGAAAGTCGCTATGAAATCGTATATCGACCATAACGGTTTATTTGAAATAACTTCTTATCGGTTTCGAATTTAGACAAGGTTCTTTTGAGACGTAGTGATAATTTAATTTTTAGAATTTTTCTGTAATTTTTAATTAATTAAATATGCAACTTTTTATTTGGAATAATTTGCACCCTATATCAATATTTTGGGGTTTCACAATATAAGTTAATCTACCGATATTATTATATTTTTGGGATCGTGACACCTCGTTGAGCACGACCGTACTCTTACTTCTGTCCGTACGTGAACAGAATTGGGTATATCGGTTATATAACTCTTTAAAACAAGTATTTTGCAATTCCCTTATCGCAGTGACCTAAGGAAATAGGAAATAGCAACCTAATGAAGTAAAAATACATCGCAGACCTAGTTTTCTTCGAGCAGTAAGAATGGTCTCCCTTCTTCTTGACAAAGTAAAACAAGAGTAAATGGAGCCGACCTATCTAATATCCTGACGCAGACCTACCTTCTGCCTTATTTAATCTTCTCGTACATTTTGTTCACTCTCTTCACAACCAAGGAAGACATGAATTAATGGTGCCAACCGACAGAGTTTTTTTTTTTTCCACAGACATATATTTTCTTCGAGCTGCCAAAACTGTCTCCCTCCTTCCATTTATAAATACACGGTCACTTTCTCCCCACTACGTTCATTTTACCTGAACTAAAATCAAAGCTAAGTATTTTTATTTCCCCAATTCGAAAACAAAAGCTCCAGTAATGGCCAGACTCCACAAGCTAACTCGAAATCATATCATTCAAATCAAAGATCGCGATGTGAGATCGCATGAACTCCTAAAACTCGACATCGACACCCGCGAATAAGTGAAGGAAGGGGGCGGTGCTGGTATTGACCTTCGAAGGGGATGTCGACCTTTTTCTGAGATACGTCGAAGAGGGTTTGTATGTGATTCGGTCAGGGATTTAAGCCAAGTTTTGCAAAGGGGATCTCGATCCTTTAAGGTGCGAACGGATTCAGTTTGGGGGTGGGTATTTTGGTGTGATTCAGGTGATGGAAGTTGGGGTAATGGTGCGTTAAAAATCATCATTTCCTGGATAGTGGGTATTCAAAGTTGCGGAAGGGGTAACCTGGAGCGTGTGTTATATTTGATAGTGTATAGGAGGCACGCCTTTGTTTCACGTAAGGGAAAAAGAGGGTGAAGCATACCAGTGCAAGGCGGCATTTGTAGTGTGTACGGGCGTGGAAGGCGGTGCGAATTCAAGGTGGTATGGCGTCAACATGGAAGGGAGATGTCAGTTTTAAAATATAGGAATGGTGTGGCTCCCATACAAGTGATACAGTAGTGGAGTTGTGTACACAACCAGTGGTGTACTAGCGTGGGAGTATGGCAGGCATTTCGTCTTTGGTTGCTGGAATTTGACATGAAGGGCAGGAGGAGGAGTAGTGTGCGGTAAGGGGATCCGGCTTATGGAGAAATGAGTTTACAAAGAAAAAGGAAAATACTGTAGTGAGGGCACGTGTCTGGCGATTTCAACGTTGAACAAGGGTTCGAATGCGGAGTAGTGCTCGCCAGAGGGAAAAGAAGTGTAAGTGGACTTGAACGTGCGATGCTGTACTGACGCAAATCGTTTTAACGGTTAACGCGCCAAGGTGAGTAAATTCACTAACTCTGTTTTATTTAAAATATTTTAATTATATTTTAAATAATGGTTGAATGCTGTGTGATGGTTGATTAGGTAAATTACAGTTAAATTGGTTGAATTTTATATATCGTTGCATATATGTATACACACATCATTGGTTGGACTGATTCCATTGATTATAACATTTCCTGGGATGGAATCAGTGTTAATTTTTGACTAACATCGGTGGATGCAGGAAACCGGTTGGTGGAATCCAACCGGATTCCTCAATATTTATATGTACTGTGTGTTTTAGATAGATGCACTGTTTGAACCCAAATGACTTTTGAAACCTTGTGTTGATATTAGCGTTGAATGGAAATTCAAACGTTATTTTGATTTAATCAATAGATGATATGAATTAGGAAAAAGGTGGCAACAACCAACCAAAAATGTATCATTTGTTTTAACCGCTATTGTTTTACCAAAATCCCACCGTGTGCGAAGCACGTGTTTCACCGTACTTACTAAATGATTTGGTAAAGTGGACTCTTATATAAATGAGATATTTACAAATAGATTATGGTTGATTTCATATTAAGTAAGATTAGTTAGAATCAATTATTGTTTATTTAATAGTAAATGAGATTATTTAGAAACAAATTATTTTTCTATAGTAATCGATACAAGTTAAATTATTTGAATAAATAAATGTTATTTATTCAAAATGAAAAGCTTTGTTAGAGTTGATGAGTGGGTTAAGCATGGCTAAATATTTACCAAGCAAACTGTTTTGATCAATAATTGGTTATTTAATTAAGTTAGATTGGGTTGATTTATCTAATGTAATAAAATTGACGAATAGTTGATTTAATAAGATTTTAAAGTATAAGGGATTTGTCTAAGGAAGACAAAGCGAAGAGGAATGTTTAAAAAGAGATTTGTCTAAGGAAGACGAAGCGGAGAAAAATGTTTAAATGGGTTTGAACAAGGAAGTTGAAAGCTAATGTAAATAACCGAGTTTGCAAAATAAGGATATGGCGTCATAAAACCATATTTAAACTATAACAAGAAGTACGGTTGGCAAGTTTTTAAAGTATAAGGGATTAGAGTTACGAACTTATGTTTATTCTAAGATAAGAATGTTGTTGTTCAAGGTCTGAGAGGTAATTAAAATACCCCAACTTGAATGGCTTCACTATTAGCGAGGAATGGTATTTGTTTGTAACAGAAAGAGGTGTCAGGATTTTTGTAACAGAAAGAGGTGTCAAGATTTTTGTAACGGAAAGAGGTGTTGAGATTAAATATAAAGTGGAATTTAGTAGCGTACTACTATAGCGATAAAATAACGCTGTTGACTAGGCTTAAGCGTGACTATTGTGTCGAGATTAGTTATAAAGGGGAATATTACAGCGTATGACCAGTTTTTGAACTATAACGATAAATTAGCGCTGTTGACCAAACTTAAGTGTGATTGTATGATATTTAGTTATACATTTGAATGGATGTTTGTTTTTACTTCGATAGTTAAATAACCAACTATCGAAGTGTTTTGAACCATCGTTGTCGATACGGAGAGACCGGTTGGATATACTATCTGAAACCACTCCGTATAGGCATAAGCGCTGCAAATTATGCTGAAGAAAATTGAAGACGGAGTGAAATGCAAGGGTCGTCCTATTCAGAATGGTGCTTTCTGTTTGTCCAGACCCAGGACAACTTGTATGGATGAATGTCTGACAGCGTATTCTTAGAAGATCACCTAAGCCGTTCTTTTCAAGATATTACGTCTGGTGGCGGAGAAATTCGTTTCTCTTGGCTTTTATACCCGTAATACTTTTGGGAAGATCAACTAGTGATTTGACGGGTTTGACAATGTGGCATTCAAAGTGTATGATGGCCAGATGTTCTAAAAGGTAGGCGTAGCCTCAAGCTTCACAACCGGGAAATGACAAAAAATCGGGCAGGCAGCATGGCTATGTGGGTCGCTCCCATTAGGGTGTATAATCACCTATCTAGAGAAATTCCTTTTGTTTCTAAATCTATCGATTCTGCCCATTCGGGAACGGTGGTTTGAGTCCAACCGTTGGTGATATACATTCGATACACTCAAGCGAAATGAGTGGTCGGTCATGTGTGGGCCGGGTTACAAGATGTTCTTGTTGAACCCAGGTGTATTCGCCTCTAGAGATACATTATCGGAAGGTGGTCCCATACCTTGTCATAGTTGGAATCCAATCTCCAATAAGCGCCCTGCGGTTTTTGATTTTATACTATATGTAGAGCGTGAGATGCAAGCGTTCTGCTATTTGGTTATTTACTTGATTAGACATTATTATAATATCACTGGATTTTGATATCAAAGTGTTTTGGGTTATAGTAAGGTAAAAACCGTCCATGTTTATGTGTGGGCTGGTCTTACTATTATCCTTTTGTTTCCAAAAGTATTTTCAAAGTTAAATCGTATGATTGGAATTTACTCACACCAGTCCCACGACTGACCCAGAGTTTATTTTGTTTGTTTTCCCTAAACTCTTGGGTGCCCAAATTTGTACGGGCAGTCAAGTGTTTCAGGCTTTTACAGATCAGCTTGGAGGAGCTAAAAGCAGAAGGCTTCACCATTAGTATTTAGAGACTATTTCCGCTGTGATATGATGTATTGTACTCTGATAATGGTATGTATATACAAAACAGTTTTGTATTTCAAAGTTATGTTATATAATATATTTTATTCGTTCCGCTGTGAGATTCGTGTTTACTCTGATTATGTTCAGCTGTGTTCTTCTTCTTCTTCTATTCTATTAGTTCTATCTTTTCTTTCTCATCCTCTTATTTCTTTCTATTAATGGTCCGGTATTTTCGATGTCTGAACCGTCGACGCTGGGTTTTGTGTCGATTTTCGGAGTCGAAAACCCTTGGGTCGTTACAGTGACGATATTTATCTCTAGAGTAGTTTTACACACTCCCTCAGGCATATAATAGGTCGCTAAAAATTGTGTGTGCTTATACTGGATTTATTGGGTGCCTAATATGGCCCAATAAATTTCCAAACCCCTCTACGTACAAAGGAGGTTATGGCGAAATTTTTTAAAATTTAAAGGTGTTAGCCAAATTTTTGAAGTGAAAATGGTTTGGAAATCATCGAATAAATTATATTTATATATATATATATATATATATATATATAAATTAAAATAAAATGAATAACGATGCTGCAGTTCATGTTTTGAAATCGTAATTTCAAACGATTATTAAAGGAGGTACGACCGTCGGGTTTTCCCGAAACCGCAACCGTTGGGTTCGCTTTGGAAAGATCTTTCCAACGATATAAAAATCGTTAAGATCCAACAGTTAGATTTTGCGAAATGTTTAATTCAAATTTGGACGAGAGTTGCGCCAGTGCCATGGAATGACCTGAAACGTCGTTCGATGAAAATGGACTATTTACATATATATATATATATATACAGTGAAAAATCATTATAAAATATTATAAATAATATGAAATGGAAATTAACCGATTTTACTTGGTTTATGGGATATTCTGATGGTTAGGTGTATTTGACACGAAATTACTATATTGAATTGAAACGTGAATGTCGAATAGTTTAACCATGGAAAAGAATTGATTTGAATTCTATGTATACGTGAATTATTTGAAAAGCCTGAGTTAATTCTCATTTCAAATAATTGATCGACGATTAAAAGTCGAAGATAAGAAGATGGTGCAAGACCGGTGATCTTCACATCTAATGGATTTGTAACAACCCGTATTTCAATAACATGTTAAAACGAGAATCAAGGCAGAATTTAATTTTAAATTCTGAATCAAGTAAAACGGGGTATGCCATTGCGTTCGTCTCGGAAAAATACGCGAAATAGAGTCCGAGTTTTCGAAAATCGGAGTCCGTATGACCCGGTTAAGGCCCAAAGAAATTTTCGGGAAATTTGAATTTCGAAACATGCAGAAATGGGGCCAGGCGGGAAAGTTCCCGCCCAGACAAGTCGACTGGGCTGTCGACAGGGCTGTCGACTTGCAAGTCGACAGGCATGTCGACAGGGCTGTAAACTTGCCCTGTCGGCTGATTCTGGTCTGGTGCACCTATTTTCTATCTTGGCTAGGTTTTTGGGCCTGGTTTGAAATCTGACGGTTCAGGTTGGTCCTTGGGTTAATCTAAGGGCCTAAAACTATCCTAATCTCTATAAAAAGACCCTAAACCTACCCCTAAACCCTCATTATTCACTCATGTAACTAAACTATGGCCAAATTTCTACTCTCATGGCCTCCATCTCAAATCCCTAGAGCCTATGCATTCAAATCGGGTTCAAATCAAAAGGTGCAAGCTTGCTACACCAAATAGAGGCCAAATCAACATTGCTATGCGAGTTTCATGAAGGTCCTTCTTTAAAGGAGCCACCTTTCTTCGTCAAGATGATGCATGACCCCTTTTCTAAGCCTTGCCTAAGTAAGTTCTAGCTACTTTTGGATCAAAACGGTATTTTTAATGTTGACATGGGATAAAATGAGATAAAACATAAGTATGCATGTATGTGAACCTAACTTTGTCCCTTTTCTATGATCTATGACCTTAGACTAAGATGTAGCAACTTAATCATGTCACTCATGTTATGTTTAGCCTAGTTTATCTTGCAAGTTTGGATCTTTGTCTATGGAAGATTTGCATGAACCTTTGGGAACCATTTGACTTGTGAAACATAGGCAAATACTTGACCTTGGGGCTTATGCATGCATATGAATACAAACCCCTCATGTTTCATGCATGTTTGTGGCAAAACCTCCTTATGATATTATGCAAGTTTGTGGCCAAATCCTATATGATAGTATGCATGCTTATGGTCAATCCCTATATGACTCTATCATGCATGTTTTAAGGCCAAACCCCCTTATGACGCCATGCATGTTTGGAGCCAATCCCTTTTGTGGCATCGTTCATGTTTAGGGGTCTACATGTAGCCATAGTATACCTACTATGTTGACTCGCTTTGCTTGCGTTGGGAAAACACGATTTTGGGTAGTTAGATAAACATGAACATGTCGCGAAACCTTAACTTGATTATGACATGTGTTTATACTTGAAAATATGACTTGAAAGATAACATGGAAGTTGGCATGTAAGTATGCATAAAAACATGAGCTTGGGAATTTACCTATTAAGTTAGGTCTACCCTTTTGGGAATTTACCTATTAAGTTAGGTCTACCCAAATGCTTGAAAACTTATAACATGTTTTGGAAACATGATGAACTTAGATAATATAAGTGTGGCCAACTCTAGGTTGGGTTGAGTTTGCAACGTAAAACTACCCGGAACCGACCGACCTAACTAGTAGTTGCAAACAATAGTACCCAATGTGAGAAGTTGGTCATGTCGCGCTTAAGACCCGAGGTTAGACTAGGTTGTGGTGTAAATCTACCCGGACCCGCCCGGCTTAACTAGTAACCACAACAAGGTCTAATGTGAGAGGTTAAGAGTGCATTAATTAAATTAATGCCACATGATAAGGTTAAGTAAATTTGACTAATGACACTTAACCGATATGACACGAATGGGTAGGTTAAGTGGGACCGGGCTTGATTTCCTTAATGACACTTAACCATGCAAGATGATTAGGGGATGGGGTTAAGTAATTTACACTTAACTAATCCGACTGGGTAATTAGATGAGGTTAAGTAATTAAGACTTAACTAACCTAACCACGATAATTAGATGGGGTTAAGTAATCCACACTTAACTAATCTAAACACGGTAATTCGATGGGGTTAAGTTAAACACTTAACCAATTTAAACTTGGTAATTCAATGAGGTTAAGTAACCAATACTTAACCAACTTAACGTGATAATTTAATGGGGTTAAGCAACTTATACTTAACCAATTATACATGAAGATTTGATGTGGTTAAGTGACCTAAACTTAACCAATCTAACTCGTTAATTGGATGTGGTTAAGTGACCTAAACTTAACCAATCTAACTCGTTAATTTGATGTGCTTAAGTGAACTAAACTTAACCAATCTAACTCGTTAATTGGATGTGGTTAAGTGACCTATACTTAGCCAACCTAACTCGTGAATTTATGGGGGATAAGTTAACCCATACTTAACCAATATAACGTGAAAACATGATAAGGCTAAGTCACGAATCACTGGAATACGCTTGACCGATTTGACTCGGTAATTTGACAAGGTCAAGTTAATTTATATAATTAACCAATCTAAAATGATAATTAGACGAGGTTAAGTTATGGATTGCTTAATATACTTAGCCAACTTGACACATGGTTTGTAGGGTTAAGTCTTGGACTTGGATACTTAGCCAATTTTGACATGGTTTGTAGACGGGCTAAGTTATGAACTTAAGTGACACTTAACCCATTAGATAAACCCTAATTCGGAGGATTAGGTAAATAACCATAGTTAACAAGGATTATGGAAATAAGGCTAAGTGATAAACCTTAGTTAAGGGAAACTAAGTAATAATTCTTAGTCAAGGAAATTTGGACCATTTCTTAGATAGATTAGTAACCCGATACGTTAGGTCAACGTTTAAGTATGCGTGTAGGAGCAGGCTATCTGATTTAGATAAAGGCTCCAACGAACTGGGTAACGAAGCAGCGGCTTCGGGGAACGTGAGGATATTCTTGGGATCCCTCTGTGAGCTGCCAGGTCATTATACTAGGCTCACGAGAGGTTGAGGTCTGCGGTAGAAGAACCAAGAATATGCCTTGGTTGCTATGCGAGCGACCTAAAGACTGGGGTGGATAGCAGTGAGTCGACGAATACATAAGGTGCCCGAGATAGCAAGTTCGTCGAGCATCTACCATCTTGAGTCAAGCGTGTACGTACGGAAAGGCAGGGAACACCCAACAGACCATAATTGCTATCTAATTATGGGTGAGGTAGGCCGTAGGATGTGGGCTGGCCGGAGTGTAGTTCTCATGCAAGATTTTCTCTTGTGTTGCCTTTCACTAGTTGAGGGAGGGGTCTCGTGGGACCATAGCCACGTGTAGAAAAGCAGACCTTAGTATCTGCATCGGCAGATAAATCTAAAGCTCCCGACCGAGTCTTGTATTTCTTGTTTTGCCCTGTGACAGGACTCGGATGGCACGATGTGATACATGTGCATACAGTTATAGAAAAATGATTCACGATGAATGCGTGGGAAAAAGGGCACGGTTGAGGGTTAGCGTAATCCCTAGTGGCCTAGGTGGTTTAACCCAAACCGAAATACGAAAGCGTGCAATAGGTAAGCGTAATCCCTAGTGGTGCTAGGTGGCGTAAGTCCTAGTAGTTCAAACGATGATTCATATGGAAGAGCCTAGCTAGAACAAGGGTGACAGTCCAAACGATTTCAAGGATAATACGACATGAGGAAGCCCGTACGAGGTACGGCAAAGGACTGAACTTATATACATGGAAAGAAACATATGATTTGAGTAACCTATATATGCGATATATTAGGTTGACATGGACCATTACACGACTTTGAGTAAGGGACATTCATGGTTAACACATAACAAGGCTGGGATACTAGTACGGAGGGTGCAGAGCAGATATACATGTTAGAACCAGGAAAAATATACATAATAGATACCGTGGGATATTAGACGGGGTAGATACCTTGGGATAGTATACTTGATAGAAACCTGACGATGCGATACCTTGATTTATCACGACACCATGGTTTATCACGATACCTTAGTTTAGCTTGCTACAGTAGTTCAGCCTGTTACCCTGGTTTAGTTTATCTATCTTGTAGTCATCCTTATGTTTACTTTCAGTTTATGCATGTCATGTTACCTTTACCTGTTTTTATACTGGAAGTAGATAGGACTTACCAGTCTTTATGACTGACCCCGTTTTCTTTCGCCTCTTTGTCTTCCGTTTCCCCCCAGGTTTCAGGGAGGAAATGATGTTGTTTAGTTCGGACTTCTTCTGTTGAAGGTCGTCATGTATGGCTTGATGTATAGCTTGGTCTTCTCTTGGCTATGGCTGCCTCACCGCTTTACTTTGGGGAATAATTTATGAAAAGGTTTTTATGCTTCTTTATTATTGCAAGACAGGTTTTGATGTACTCTGATGAAAAAGGCTTTAGACCTTAATTATTAATGTTATGAAAGTTTGTTTTTACTTCCGCTATTTTTATATGCTCTGTCTTGTGATATTTCTGTGGATGTTTACCAATAATGCCCCTCTAAAGCTAGTGCATTCCCTTGCGAGTGACCCTAGCGGAGGCGGGGTGTTACATTTGGTATCAGAGCAGAAGGTTACCAGACTAGGCAAAAGTTTTTAAAGACCTTCTGAAAACTATTTGGAAAACCGTTTATAAAGAAGCATTTTTCAAGAAAAGTTTGTTTTAAAGGCTATTCCCCAAAAGCCATTAGCACCATCCTTTGATTCCTTGATTAAATCTCATTTCCTTTCTTTTCTCCATCCATGGTCACAGTAGTTCTCACTGTGACTAATCTTGGTCTAGCCACGTAGGTGTTTCCCGTACGATGGAGGTGGTTCTCGAGAGACCCATTGCCGTGTTACAAGAAAGGATAATAAGAGTCAGGATAAAGGATACCGGCTTAAGGATAAGCAACTATTGTTAGGGCTTGGTCCATCAAGGAGGACAAGGACAAGATCAGCGGAGAGGGAAATAGTACGCTCCCACTTCTGGGGTGCCAAAAAGAAATGGTACCGTTTCTATTAGAGGTTCAGCCTTCCTTTTCTATCATCCCGTCCAGACTTTGTTTTGATCATCGTATCACTTAAGTCTGCTTAGATAGTTGACTCTCTGCACCTTAGTACTAGCATGGTAGAGGATTCCAGTTTTGTCCCAAAAATCTGGTTGGAGAGTTGGTCCATTCCTTCATGACTTGTTGGATTTGAGAATGACATGTCTCAACTACGGATAGATTCTAAGGATAAAGTGGTCACCCAATAAGGGGTGCCATTCTCGGTTTTAGAAGGAGGGTAGTTAGACTCTTGGCTTGCTTTGGTAATACCCTTGAAGTATCGCGTAACCTTTTGGGTTCTGTCATGATTAGTTACTTAGAATCCCTAGATGCCTTTGTTGGAAATTAGAAACCCGATCGAATGGTGTTCGCTAATAAGACGGATGGTTTACTTCGATTATGTATGGGTTATGGGAATTACCCTAGTAAGTGCGCACGGTAACTTGTTTACTTTCAAGAGAAAGTTTTTCTACGTGGAATACCTTATGGTACAAGGTCTAGGATTCACTAGTGAATTTTGAGGGCTCGCATGGAATAATGTGTACGCAGTCCTGTTTGCGCCAAGTATTCTAGAAGGAGAATAAGTGCAAGTGGAACGAGAGGCGACGAGGAAATGAGTTCCAACTCATGTTATGGAAACAGGAAATAAGAAGCTGCGAAATCGTGAAGAAAAAGGGGCAGTCAAGGCACGATGGAACTAAGCTCAAGGTAATGCGACTCAGGAGACTGAAGACTAAATACATGCATGATATCTCTTTTGGGAATATTCCTCGATCCCTGTTTTTCTGTTGAGCTTGCTTGTAGGCTATCTTTTATGGATATCCTCTCGGTCCTGTCTCTGTTACAAACCCCGTACGGAGTTTGTTTTGTTTATCTTCTCGACCCTGTTTCAGGGAATCTTAGGTAGAACCCTATGGATGTAAACATGTATCTGAAACATGTTATGGTTGATATGGTTGCAAATGGTTGCAAGTGGTTGCTCGTGGATGCGCGAATTTACATTAGATATTAGCTCGACTCGGTCACATTTCATATTGCATATGCACGAGTATTTATACTTGTTTATGGATGAAATTGAATGTGTTATCATGCGGATGTTGCATATGGTTGAATATTTGTGCACGCATATAGTGTATATGACTAGGACTATTTGCATACATGATGGATTCATAGCACTAAACATATTTTTGCATTCAAAAGATTTTTCAGGCCTGATCATTAGCATTAGCTAAGGAACATGCACACACACGTTTTGCATACATTCATAAAGCATTAGGAGTCGTCTAAGGACAATGGTTGCTTGTGGATGATGGTTTGAGTAGATGGATGATGGATGGTAGGATATGTTCTTCCTAACTTGGAGATTTCGGGGACGAAATCCTAAAAGGTGGGGAGAATGTAACAACCCGTATTTCAATAACATGTTAAAACGAGAATCAAGGCAGAATTTAATTTTAAATTCTGAATCAAGTAAAACGGGCTATGCCATTGCGTTCGTCTCGGAAAAATACGCGAAATAGAGTCCGAGTTTTCGAAAATCGGAGTCCGTATGACCCGGTTAAGGCCCAAAGAAGTTTTCGGGAAATTTGAATTTCGAAACATGCAGAAATGGGGCCAGGCGGGAAAGTTCCCGCCCAGACAAGTCGACTGGGCTGTCGACAGGACTGTCGACTTGCATGTCGACAGGCATGTCGACAGGGCTGTCGACTTGCCCTGTCGGCTGATTCTGGTTTGGTGCACCTATTTTCTATCTTGGCTAGGTTTTTGGGCCTGGTTTGAAATCTGACGGTTCAGGTTGGTCCTAGGGTTAATCTAAGGGCCTAAAACTATCCTAATCTCTATAAAAAGACCCTAAACCTACCCCTAAACCCTCATTATTCACTCATGTAACTAAACTATGGCCAAATTTCTACTCTCATGGCCTCCATCTCAAATCCCTAGAGCCTATGCATTCAAATCGGGTTCAAATCAAAAGGTGCAAGCTTGCTACACCAAATAGAGGCCAAATCAACATTGCTATGCGAGTTTCATGAAGGTCCTTCTTCAAAGGAGCCACCTTTCTTCGTCAAGATGATGCATGACCCCTTTTCTAAGCCTTGCCTAAGTAAGTTCTAGCTACTTTTGGATCAAAACGGTATTTTTAATGTTAACATGGGATAAAATGAGATAAAACATAAGTATGCATGTATGTGAACCTAACTTTGTCCCTTTTCTATGATCTATGACCTTAGACTAAGATGTAGCAACTTAATCATGTCACTCATGTTATGTTTAGCCTAGTTTATCTTGCAAGTTTGGATCTTTGTCTATGGAAGATTTGCATGAACCTTTGGGAACCATTTGACTTGTGAAACATAGGCAAATACTTGACCTTGGGGCTTATGCATGCATATGAACACAAACCCCTCATGTTTCATGCATGTTTGTGGCAAAACCTCCTTATGATATTATGCAAGTTTGTGGCCAAATCCTATATGATAGTATGCATGCTTATGGTCAATCCCTATATGACTCTATCATGCATGTTTTAAGGCCAAACCCCCTTATGACGCCATGCATGTTTGGAGCCAATCCCTTTTGTGGCATCGTGCATGTTTAGGGGTCTACATGTAGCCATAGTATACCTACTATGTTGACTCGCTTTGCTTGCGTTGGGAAAACACGATTTTGGGTAGTTAGATAAACATGAACATGTCGCGAAACCTTAACTTGATTATGACATGGAAAATATGAGTTGAAAGATAACATGGAAGTTGGCATGTAAGTATGCATAAAAACATGAGCTTGGGAATTTACCTATTAAGTTAGGTCTACCCTTTTGGGAATTTACCTATTAAGTTAGGTCTACCTAAATGCTTGAAAACTTATAACATGTTTTGGAAACATGATGAACTTAGATAATATAAGTGTGGCCAACTCGAGGTTGGGTTGAGTTTGCAACGTAAAACTACCCGGAACCGACCGGCCTAACTAGTAGTTGCAAACAATAGTACCCAATGTGAGAAGTTGGTCATGTCGCGCTTAAGACCCGAGGTTAGACTAGGTTGTGGTGTAAATCTACCCGGACCCGCCCGGCTTAACTAGTAACCACAACAAGGTCTAATGTGAGAGGTTAAGAGTGCATTAATTAAATTAATGCCACATGATAAGGTTAAGTAAATTTGACTAATGACACTTAACCGATATGACACAAATGGGTAGGTTAAGTGGGACCGGGCTTGATTTCCTTAATGACACTTAACCATGCAAGATGATTAGGGGATGGGGTTAAGTAATTTACACTTAACTAATCCGACTGGGTAATTAGATGAGGTTAAGTAATTAAGACTTAACTAACCTAACCACGATAATTAGATGGGGTTAAGTAATCCACACTTAACTAATCTAAACACGGTAATTCGACGGGGTTAAGTTAAACACTTAACCAATTTAAACTTGGTAATTCAATGAGGTTAAGTAACCAATACTTAACCAACTTAATGTGATAATTTAATGGGGTTAAGCATCTTATACTTAACCAATTATACATGAAGATTTGATGTGGTTAAGTGACCTAAACTTAACCAATCTAACTCGTTAATTGGATGTGGTTAAGTGACCTAAACTTAACCAATCTAACTCGTTAATTTGATGTGCTTAAGTGAACTAAACTTAACCAATCTAACTCGTTAATTGGATGTGGTTAAGTGACCTATACTTAGCCAACCTAACTCGTGAATTTATGGGGGATAAGTTAACCCATACTTAACCAATATAACGTGAAAACATGATAAGGCTAAGTCACGAATCACTGGAATACGCTTGACCGATTTGACTCGGTAATTTGACAAGGTCAAGTTAATTTATATAATTAACCAATCTAAAATGATAATTAGACGAGGTTAAGTTATGGATTGCTTAATATACTTAGCCAACTTGACACATGGTTTGTAGGGTTAAGTCTTGGACTTGGATACTTAGCCAATTTTGACATGGTTTGTAGACGGGCTAAGTTATGAACTTAAGTGACACTTAACCCATTAGATAAACCCTAATTCGGAGGATTAGGTAAATAACCATAGTTAACAAGGATTATGGAAATAAGGCTAAGTGATAAACCTTAGTTAAGGGAAACTAAGTAATAATTCTTAGTCAAGGAAATTTGGACCATTTCTTAGATAGATTAGTAACCCGATACGTTAGGTCAACGTTTAAGTATGCGTGTAGGAGCATGCTATCTGATTTAGATAAAGGCTCCAACGAACTGGGTAACGAAGCAGCGGCTTCGGGGAACGTGAGGATATTCTTGGGATCCCTCTGTGAGCTGCCAGGTCATTATACTAGGCTCACGAGAGGTTGAGCTCTGCGGTAGAAGAACCAAGAATATGCCTTGGTTGCTATGCGAGCGACCTAAAGACTGGGGTGGATAGCAGTGAGTCGACAAATACATAAGGTGCCCGAGATAGCAAGTTCGTCGAGCATCTACCATCTTGAGTCAAGCGTGTACGTACGGAAAGGCAGGGAACACCCAACAGACCATAATTGCTATCTAATTATGGGTGAGGTAGGCCGTAGGATGTGGGCTGGCCGGAGTGTAGTTCTCATGCAAGATTTTCTCTTGTGTTGCCTTTCACTAGTTGAGGGAGGGGTCTCGTGGGACCATAGCCACGTGTAGAAAAGCAGACCTTAGTATCTGCATCGGCAGATAAATCTAAAGCTCCCGACCGAGTCTTGTATTTCTTGTTTTGCCCTGTGACAGGACTCGGATGGCACGATGTGATACATGTGCATACAGTTATAGAAAAACGATTCACGATGAATGCGTGGGAAAAAGGGCACGGTTGAGGGTTAGCGTAATCCCTAGTGGCCTAGGTGGTTTAACCCAAACCGAAATACGAAAGCGTGCAATAGGTAAGCGTAATCCCTAGTGGTGCTAGGTGGCGTAAGTCCTAGTAGTTCAAACGATGATTCATATGGAAGAGCCTAGCTAGAACAAGGGTGACAGTCCAAACGATTTCAAGGATAATACGACATGAGGAAGCCCATACGAGGTACGGCAAAGGACTGAACTTATATACATGGAAAGAAACATATGATTTGAGTATGCGATATATTAGGTTGACATGGACCATTACACGACTTTGAGTAAGGGACATTCATGGTTAACACATAACAAGGCTGGGATACTAGTACGGAGGGTGCAGAGCAGATATACATGTTAGAACCAGGAAAAATATACATAATAGATACCGTGGGATATTAGACGGGGTAGATACCTTGGGATAGTATACTTGATAGAAACCTGACGATGCGATACCTTGATTTATCACGACACCGTGGTTTATCACGATACCTTAGTTTAGCTTGCTACAGTAGTTCAGCCTGTTACCCTGGTTTAGTTTATCTATCTTGTAGTCATCCTTATGTTTACTTTCAGTTTATGCATGTCATGTTACCTTTACCTGTTTTTATACTGGAAGTAGATAGGACTTACCAGTCTTTATGACTGACCCCGTTTTCTTTCGCCTCTTTGTCTTCCGTTCCCCCCCCCCCCCAGGTTTCAGGGAGGAAATGATGTTGTTTAGTTCGGACTTCTTCTGTTGAAGGTCGTCATGTATGGCTTGATGTATAGCTTGGTCTTCTCTTGGCTATGGCTGCCTCACCGCTTTACTTTGGGGAATAATTTATGAAAAGGTTTTTATGCTTCTTTATTATTGCAAGACAGGTTTTGATGTACTCTGATGAAAAAGGCTTTAGACCTTAATTATTAATGTTATGAAAGTTTGTTTTTACTTCCGCTATTTTTATATGTTCTGTCTTGTGATATTTCTGTGGATGTTTACCAATAATGCCCCTCTAAAGCTAGTGCATTCCCTTGCGAGTGACCCTAGCGGAGGCGGGGTGTTACAGGATTACTACTGATGCCCTGGATCTGTGACACCCCACGTCCGTTAATGTCACTCACTAAGGGATTGCATTAAGTTCCGTGAAGCGTTATAAGTAAATAAGAACATAATAACACAAGACATACATGTAAAATAGCAGTGGAATTAAACACTTTATTTAAATCAAAACATCATGGTCCCAAATACTGAGTTTACATCATAAGTAACTAACTTGATTAATAATCTGTCTTGCCAAAAATTTTAGAGTACAAAAGCATAGAACCATATTTCCCTTGCAAAGCCATAAGAGAGTTGACAAGAAGTCAAAGCAGTACATCTAAATCCAAAATCCAAGCTAAACTGAAAGAATCCAAATCAACTCTAAGCACTTCCACCCTGAGAACCTGTGGAGGGGAACGAAAGAGAGAGGAGAGGAAACAAAAAGGGTCAGACAGAAAGTCTGGCAAGTCCAGTTACTTTCAAATTTAGATAAATAGAAGTATCATGGCAGGTATATAAAACTAGAAGAACAAGATAACAGTAACAATAACAAGTGTGAACTGAGCAAGATAAGATGAACATGATATATTGTGCTTCTTAAATACATTTCTCTGCACCGCGCAGATACTAGTATATCAGAATTAGAATGATCCCTACTAATACCGTTCCATTACATTTTCTTGAATATTAGGTTACTTGGGTTAATAGCACTTAAGACTTATACGTGCATCATACCCATTTACTTTCCCATGCATTCACCTAATGCAATATATGTAGCTATCTCTCAATATTGAGATACACCCCATGGTATCCCACTCGCACGATATCCACCGTAATGAACGCAGTCCCTCATACTATGCCTGAGTGACGTACGGATCTCTATATAAAATGTCACGTTCCGCATATATCTATCTTTACTATGCTACTTAAGCATATGGACTTCCACCATCGATCGAATCAGATTCCTTATCGGAATAATGCCCTCTAGACTACGAAACACCACCCAGAGCAGATATGCATGTATCTAGACTATCCCATGTATGTACCATAATTGTAGCTCGATGCCTCAATTGCACGTCCTCTAATGTGCACCGAGTTCCATGGCAGGGCTAAACAAGAAACACAGGACTCGGCCGGGAGCTTTCCATATCTGTACAGGCTGCCTTTAATTGCCTTCAAATACAGATATTCCTCCGGTCTACTTTTCATGGTGGCTATGGCCCTACCTCGGCCCCTCCCTCAATTAGTAAAGACTACAGAGCTAAGAGACTACCCCTAATAACAACCAATCTAAACAGCCATGTGGCGTCTACCCTCAACCTCATACCTCGATAGTGAAAGGTGATATGATATCTTAGGTTTAGCTCTAGTCTTTTCGTATCCCACTGGCTGTCGATGACGGATATCCGACGGAACTATCCTTGTTGTTCGTGACCCTCTCTACCTCCTCGTGAGGCAACCGTCGAACCACCCTTGTGTCACCTCGTCACAGCATTCTGACTGCATAGCTACATCTGCAGTCAAGGCCCACCCACCTAGTAGTTACGCGCAGACCCAACACCTACGAGTACAGCCTAAGACATCTGTCACCATACAGAGGACTACTAGGAGAACCTTACGTACTTCAGGAAGTCGTGTGCTTCCCCTTTCAATCCTTTTAGAGTCGTCAAACAATCAGATGAATGTGCGCTCCCCTCGTTCCTTATAACACCTTGATGATCTACCCCATTGGGTTATTCACCCTCAATCGTGCGGACTGGTCCAAGCGCCTCACTTTAACATGTTGTTAGACCCTATGTCTAAACATTATTTTACGCGCTTGCCTTACCTCACCAGATTCCCATTTAACTTGGTTATTTCCTGTTCATATTGAATTGCTATTCCAATTTACCAAGTTTCTCTTGCTTAGTAATTTCAATCATATAACTTAGTCCATTTAAGTTTGTTAATAAGCCCACAACATGTTATTTTCTAGATTGTGGCCTAAGGCCTGTAATCTATAATCTATTTTATATTCCTTCTTGGTTACATCATTACAATAACATGTTCTCTTTAATACGTTATTAAATATAACTCAATTCACATGTTTCCTAATTAACATGTCACTTACCATTTATGATTAAATATAACTTATTTATTTTACAAGTTTTCCTCATTCTTTCTCATTTAATCATAAATTCAATTTACATCGTCACTACAACTTATCATTGTTTACTTAGCAGATTATTACGCATATCTAATTCTACCATTTCTACAAGTTATGCTTACTCTACAAGGGTGTCTTTCATTACATAACTTTATTATATTTTCCACCGGTTATGTATACCACTAGGTGTCTTTAATTACATAACCTTATTATATTTTCCTCCGGTTATGTATACCACCAGGTGTCTTTAATTACATAACCTTATTGGGTTAAGTTCATGGGCCTATATGTAAATATTACCTACCCCCTCTATTTTACTTAACCTACCCACTACCCATCCAATTTTACTTAACCCTAACTTAAGTTCATAATCATACAATCCTTATGGATTAAATTAGGTTAAGTAGTCCAATTCATTACCATGTCCAATTATGGTTATAATGGGCTAGACCTCCCATATTAGGCCTACAACGTGTGTATGCTGGATATGTCGGTTAGGTCCGGGCAGTCTTATTTCACAGTTGGGTCTAACCTCGTGTCTTAGCCTGATTCATATTTGTACACTTAGACCTCTCACATTAGGTTCAACATTAGTGGCTGCTGGATATGCCGGTCGAGTTCGGGCAGACTTCCACCACTAATGCAACCTAACCTCGTGTCATAAGTGCAATTAAAATTCCTAATCGTAATTACTAGACATTCCATTTTTATCCAAATCTACCTATGTCATTATTGGTTATTATTTCTCTTTTCCCCCATATTTAATTATATGGCCAATTTATTATTCAAATTATAGACTTTTATGCCCTTTTTTAATTCACCTTTTAATTATGCATCATATGCTCTTTTTTCCCTTGTCACTAATTAAGGCATATGTATATATACACACACATAGTGCACAAACCCAAATCCACATATTTTCCAATTTATGACCCAAGTCCATATTCACCTGTTTCAATGCAGGTTATAACCAAATCCATATTCGCATATTTTCCAATGAATATCTAAAATTCATATTCACATACGTCCCAATTTATGTCCCAAATTAGTATTTACACATGTCCCAATTTATGCTCAAATTATATTTTCCAACGTATGCCTAAATTCATATTCATATATTTCCAAATATTATGCCCAAATTTAGATCCATAATTTCCAATACCAATTATGCCCCAAATTATGTTTTCCCAATCATTCCCAATTTCGCATGTTCGCATTTTTCAGCGTTAGGTCTAGGCTCGAAGGTAGCCTGGATATATAAAAATAAAAGGGAAAAACAGGGAGAGAAGAGAATCAGAACAAGCATAATAACGAATCAATTGCATAACGGTAGAATTAGGCATAAATACTGAATGGACATATTATGACAAGATTAGACTTGGTTATGATATAAACATATAAGAACAAATCAGAGGAATATGTCATAATAGAACTGATTAGGCACCGATTCAAGATCCAATTTTTATATACATATCAAGATTACTATTTAAATATTCAGATCTAAAAATAACATGAAGTAACAGTGAATAGATCTAAGGAAATGGATCCAAATTACTGTGAAGAACATGTTGAATAAGTTTTGTAGCCATCACGAATTTGTTGTAGCAATCTTTGAATATGTATAATCTTCTTTGAATTGATTTAGAAGAAGAAAAGCCATTTTAATTTTCAATGTAGCAGAGCTTCGCCGTCACCATTGTTTTAAGATGAATAAAACCTAAGTCCAGGGTCCTTTATATAGCCTAGGGTTCATGAATCTAGCTCCAAAGTCGTCCAGGTTTAGAAAAGAAGTTTCCAAAGCCACGGGTGGGTCAACCCCCTTCAGGTGGGTCGACCCCTAGGTATCAGAGTCGTCCAGGATCAGAAAAGAAGTTTCCAAAGCCACGGGTAGGTCAACCCACTTCAGGCGGGTCGACCCCTAGGTCGACCCCCCTTCATGGGTTTCAACCCCCAGGTCGACCCCGTGGTCTACCCCCATGGGTCGACCCAGCCGGATCACGGGTGGACCTCAAACGGTCGGCCTTTCGTCGATCTGCACGCCGGATTTCTGGTTTTTGCTGATTTTTGAACATTTTTGAACTTATATACATATATATCTTCCTTATATGCATACAAACTTCAAACCTTAATAACTTCTCCATACAGTGTTCGATTTACGCAAACCAGTTATCTATCTTGATCAGAATTCGGAGACGGACGCAATGGTGTGGTCCGCTTTACTTAATTCTGAATATTTAATTAAGTTTTCCTTAATTCATTGCTAACAATGTATTTCACACTAATTATTCTTTAATTCATCATCTTTAGTGTCGTTAAAATTTCGGGGTGTTACATTCTCCCTACACAAAGGATTCCATCCCCGAAATCTCTAAGTTAAGAAGAACGTATATCCTAACATCCAACAATCATTCATTCATTTAGTAATCACAGGCATCCATATTCTTTAAGGAATTTCTAATGCTTGTATGAAAAAATGAAATAGTGTGTGTATATGTCCGTAAACTAATGCGAAAGATCAGGCAGTCTACTAATTCAGTTGACCTCCTTAATGCAATGTATGTTCGTGCCATGCAACCAAAATGTATGCAAATCATCCTAATCCATGTAAGTTCTATATGTGTGCACAATCATCCATCCAAATGCAACATCAATGTAACGACACACCCATTTTCATTCATAAAAATTTAAAATGTACACACATCAATATTCAATATGTAAGTGATTGAGCCTATCTAGTGCCTATTGTGTGTGCATTATGCATCCACGAGATATCACTAGAAAACATTTGCATCCATCAAAACATAACATGTCTCAAACACATGTTTACATTCATTAGCTTCTTACCTAAAGACTCGATCGATAGAAGATATTCAAACGATAGATACAAGTATTAATTCAAAGCTTGGAAAAAGAAGTTAAGGACATATTCTCAAAAAGGAAAGGATATGAAGCACGAATCTTGTCTTCAGCCTCCAAGTAGCATCCTCGCAGTCCTCTTCCCATTGCACTTTTACTAGCTTCACTTCTTTGTTGAACAACTTCTTAACCTCCGATCCAAGTATGCAAGTCAGAACTCGTCCAATCATTTCTTCCTTCTCTACTTTCACTTCCTTTCGCAAGTTTGGCTCCACTACCTCGAACTCTATACTCTTTATCGCCGCATGGATGAATAGTCATCTTAGAATGATGGGCTTCCTCAAGGATTGCCTTCAATAGGTTTCCCATCCCGATATTATTCACCTATTAAACCTCTTCTCAAGTAGCTCCCCTACTCGCTTATCAAGTTCCCTCTTTTCTTTTAGGAGTCACATGCCGCAAATCATCAAAAGATATATCAAGAGGTTCTAGGAGACTAAGCATTGGGGTCATAAGAAATCTCGAGAGTCTTTTAATGGCAAATCAAAAGTCTAACGACCCTCCTCTCACAATCCAGAATGGCTCCATATATGGTTAACCCATCCATCCTAGAATCAATCTATATCTTACGAAATCAAGAACATATGCGGCGCAATCAAGCTCGACACCTAACACAGAGATTCTCAAACCCCGACAAATCATCGATAAATGAGCTGTACCTCCACCGGGGTTTGACGTAATAACGGGATCCAAAACCAGACTAGTATCTAGGTGCAGAGACTCGACTAAAGGATTAGATATAAAAGAATGTGAAGCGCCAGGAAAAGAATCCTAATAGGATGATCAGAAATAGAAATCAATCCTTTGATGGAAACTTTCCTACCCCTATCCTGTCCACCAGCTATGAGAACATTAGCTTGCCCCCTAAAAGTTCATGCCCTCTGGCCTTGTCTTTGTCCCTTTCAGGCACTCCCTAATGAGGTGTCATGCCTTACCAAAGTGATAACAAATGTCTTTTCTCTTTCTGCAATCCTTTTCCAGATGACCCACCATTCCGAAATTAAGGTATTTCCTCTTTTCTTCTTTGGGTTGTGCTCCTTAGCTCCAACTCCCTTATTCTCCTTTTTACCATCCTTGTGCAACATGCTAATAAGTCTCTTGAAAGTGGCCTCCATCACATGGAAATCCTTTCGAGGCTTGAGAGAAAATAAGATGTAAGTGAAACCACTACAGCTAAAGATGGAGGTTGGGCACTTCTTTGCTCTTTGACATGTACCGTAGTTTTAACATGTCTACGGAACCATGCCGAAATAGGGATACCCTTTCGAGAGGAAACAATTCCCCGATCAAAAAGGAAAAGAAATCAAGTGGAGAATCGAGATGATATTTATGGCTTTGGGAAATATGCTTTTCAAAAACAGACTTTTTATTTTAAAATACTTTGTTTTTGATACCTTTTTGAAAACCATTTTCAAAATATTTTATCCGATCTTATAACCATATGCTCTGATACCAAATGAGACACCCCACGTCTGTTAATGTCACTCACTAAGGGAATGCTTTAAGTTTTGTGAAGCGTTACAGGTAAATAAGAACATAATAGCACAAGGCATACATATAAAATAGCTGTGGAATTAAAAACTTTATTTAAATCAAAACATCATAGTCCCAAATACTGAGTTTACATCATAAGTAACTAATTACATTAATAATCTGTCTTGCCAAAAATATCAGAGTACAAAAGCATAGAACCATATTTCCCTTGCAAATCCATAAGAGAGTTGACAAGAAGTCAAAGCAGTACATCTATATCCAAAATCCAAGCTAAGGTGAAAGAATCCAAATCAACTCTAAGCACCTCCACCCTGAGAACCTAAGGGGAAACGGAAGAGAGAGGAGAGGGAACAAAAAGGGTCAGACATAAAGTCCGGCAAGTCCAGTTACTTTTAAATATAAATAAATAAAAGTATCATGGTAGGTATATAAAAATGGAAGAACAAGATAACATTAACAAGTGTGAACTGAGCAAGATAAGGTGAATAGGATATATTGTGCTTCTTAAATACATTTCTCTGCATCGTGCAGATACTAGTATATCAGAAGTAGAATGATCCATACTAATACCGTTCCATTACATTTTCTTGATTATTAGGTTGTTTGGGTTAATAGCACTTAAAATTTATACGCGCATCATACCCTTTTACTTTCCCACAGATTCACCTAATACAATATGTGTAGCAATCTCTCAATATTGAGATACACTCCATGGTACCCCCACTCGCATGGCCTCTACCGTAATGAGCGCAGTCCCTCATCCTACGCCGGAGTGACGTACGGATCCCTATATAACATGTTACGTTATGCATATATCTATCATTACTATGCTACGTAAGCATATGGACTGCCACCATCGATCAAATCAGATTCCTTATCGGAATAATACCCTCTAGTCTATGATACACCACCCAGAGCAGATATGCATATATCAAGACTGTCCCACGTATGTACCGTAATTGTAGCTCGATGCTTCAATCGGACGTCCTCTAATGTGCGCCAAGTTCTGCGGCAGGGCGAAACAAGAAACACAGAACTCGGCCGGGAGCTTTTCCATATCTGTACAGGCTGCCTTTAAGTGCCTTCAAATACAGATATTCCTCGGGTTTGTTTTTCATGGTGGTTATGGCCCCACCTCGGCCCCTCTCTCAACTAGTAAAGACTACAAAGATAAGCGACTGCCCCTAATAAAAACCAATCTAAACATCCATGTGGTGTTTACCCTCAACCCCGTACCTCGATAGTGAAAGGTGAAATGATATATTGAGTTTAGCTCTGGTCTTTTCGCATCCCGTTGGCTGTCGATGACAAATATCCAATGGTCTACTATCCTTGTTGGTCGTGACCCTCTTTACCTCCCCGTGAGGCAACCGCCAAACCACCCTTGTGTCACCTCGTCACAACATTCTAACTGCATAGCTACATCTGCAGTCAAGTCCCACCGACCTAGTAGTTACGCGCAGAACCAACCCCTGCGAGTACAGCCTAAGACATTTGTCACCGCACAGAGGACTACTAGGAGCACCTTACGTACTTCAAGAAGTCGCGTGCTTCCCCTTCCTGTCCTTTTGGAGCCGTCAAACAATTAGATGAATGTGTGCTCCCCTCGTGCCTTATAACACCTCGATGATCTACCCCGTTTGGTTATTCACCCTCAAACGTGCGGACTGGTCCAAGCGCCTCACTTTAACATGTTGTTAGACCCTATGTCTAAACATTCTTTTACGCGCTTTCCTTACCTTACCAAGTTCCCATTTAACTTGGTTATTTCCTATTCATGTTGAATTCCTATTCCAATTTACCAAGTTTCTCTTTCTTATTAATTTCAATCATATAACTTAGTCCATTTAAGTTTATTAATAAACCCACAACATGTCATTCTCTAGATTGTGGCCCAAGGTCTTTAATCTACAATCTATTTTATATTCTTGCTTGGTTACATCATTAATATAACATGTTCTGCTTAATATGTTATTAAATATATCTCAATTCACATGTTTCCTAATTAACATGTCACTTAGCATTTATGATTAAATATAACTTATTTATTTTACAAGTTTTCCTCATTCTTTCTCATTTAATCATAAATTCAATTTACACCATCACTACAACTTATCGTTGTTTATTTAGCAGATTATTACACATATCTAATTCTATCATTTCTACAAGTTATGATTACCCTACAAGGGTGTCTTTAATTACATAACTTTATAATATTTTCCACCGATTACGTATACCACTAGGTGTCTCTAATTACATAACCTTATTATATTTTTCGGCGTTTATGTATACCACTTGGTGTCTTTAATCACACAACCTTATTATATTTTCCACCGGTTATGTATACCAATAGGTGTCTTTAATTACATAACCTTATTGGATTAAGTTCATGGGCCTATATGTAAATATTACCCACCCCCTCTATTTTACTTAACCCACCCAATAACCATCCAATTTTACTTAACTCTAACTTAAGTTCATAATCATACAGTCCTTATAGATTAAATTAGGTTAAGTATCCAATCATTACCATGTCCAATTATGGTTATAATGGGAAAAACCTCACACATTAGGCCTACAATGTGTGGATGCTAGATATGCCGGTCGGGTCCGGGCAGTCTTATTCCACAGTTGGGTCTAACCTCGTGTCTTAGCCCGATTCATATTTGCACACTTAGACCTCTCACATTAGGTTCAATATTAGTGGCTGCTAGATATGCCGGTCAGGTTCGGGTAGACTTTCACCACTAATGCAACCTAACCTCTGTCATAAGTGCAATTACAACTCCCAATCGTAATTACTAGACATTCCATTTTTATCCAAATCTACTTATGTCATTATAGGTGATTATTTCTCTTTTTCCCCATATTTGATTATATACCCAATTAATTATTCAAATTATAGACTATGCCCCTTTTTAAGTCACCTTTTAATTATTCACCATATGCTCTTTTTTCCCTTGTCATAAATTAAGGCATATATATACACACACATAGTGCACAAACCCAAATCCACATATTTCCCAATTTATGACCCAAGTCCATATTCACCTATTTCAATACAGGTTATACCCAAATCCATATTCGCATATTTTCCAATGTATGTCTAAAATTCATATTCACATACATCCCAATTTATGTCCCAAATCATACTTAAGCATGTCCCAAATTATGCTCAAATTATATTTTCCAACGTATGCCTAAATTCATATTCGTATATTTCCAAATTTTATGCCCAAATTTGAAACAAAAACGAATAAATGTCGTAGATCTCAAAATACAAACAAAAAGAAAAAAAAGTTGTTCGAATTTATGAATATGACTTCTAAGTTATGGAATTAGACTCTTGGAAAACATTATATAAAGTCTTGAAATGTTGAAGCAATATTGAATTTTAAAAGAAGTTAATGCCATGTATGAAGTTTAAATGGTTGGAATGTAAGTTTGAATTTGCCTAAGGCCAATTTATGATAATATGAGTCGATAAGGAAAAAAAATTCAACTTATGGAAAGAATGAAGATTGAAATTCACAATGTTTGGTATGAATTCGAAACTTGAAATGTTGATGTCGACATACTTTGCTAGGAAATTATATTTTCAACCATTTTGGATATGATAAATAGGTTATAAACTGTTTATAATAAACAAGTGTTTCGACGAATAGAATCCGAACATTTTGAAAATGTTTAGAAAACAATAAGTATTTGTAAATTATGATTACGAAATGATTTACAACTTCGAGATACGAAATGATTTGGTTTGTTCGAGTAACCATGACTAAAACTGGGTTGTGATGAAAGATTGGGTTTCGTGCGATGGGTGATACTCAGTTGCCCTGTCATGAGGATGAACTTCTCGAACTAATAACATATAGATTTCATTATAGTATATTTGAAATTTTGAAAGCAAAATTTGTTCGGGAGTCCCGAAGTAAAGTTTTATTCTCTATATGAATATGTAATGTTTCCATGAAATAGAAAAACGGGATTTCTTAGTTTGAGAGATCACCTTGAGATTTAAAAAAAAATTGAATTTATAGGTAAAATTTATTTTACGTATGTATAGTTTTACGAACTTCCCTTTTCGAGGACGAAAAGTCTTAAGTGGGGGAGATTGTAATGAACCAGAATTTCAATGATTAAAATACAATAAAAATTAATTTTTCTGATTATCAACTGAATTTAATATGGTTTAAATACAAATATTGTTTTAAAATAATATATATATGAGTTTGAATAAATATTTTTGTTTTGGTTATTGGATATGAATAACTTGTTTTAAAGATCACTTTTGAGATTTTATTGAAATAAATATTTTTAAAAGGTAATAAGTAATAAACATTTTTTTAAATTTAATAAGTAGTAATATTATTTAGTTTAAAAATATATTGATTTCCATATATTATGTGTGTTTTTAAAACCCCTTTTTATAATTTATATAATAATGAATAAGTATTTTGAAATATTATGTAGGTTATAACGCTTAATTAAAATGATGGTTACATATATAGGTATTGGAAACTAGCTAAATTTATAAATGTCACTAAAGTGTAGCTAAAAATTAAAAATTTAACAAATAAATAAGTAAATGATTTATGTCAACATGCATTGGCTGAAAAATTTAATAAAATTTGGTGTCCTCTTATGTGGCTACATGCATGGAAAGGGTTATTGGAGGAAAGCCAAGTGTCCTTTGATTAAACAATTTAAATTACTTTTTAAAATCCTATACAAAAGCACATTTTCTCTTTGGTCAAGCAGCAGATGATATTCTACGACCACCTTCCTCTGTTTTCTCATCTTTCCCCTTACAGTAAAAGAAAACCTACCTTCCTACTCCATTCAAAAATCCATAACTTCCAATCTATTTACTTTCAGCAAAATAATTCACATGAAGATTGTTCGGATCATCATTCCTGATTTTTAGAAATTGACGGATCCGAATTTCATCAAATGTTGGATTTACAGTAAAGAGGAATTTTTGAGTTGAAACTTCAACAAATCTTTTCTCCCAATCCGTGAAATATTAATCGACGCCGTCAGCGCTGTTGAGATCAGCAAAGGATGTAGTATTTTTCATACGAAAATGGTTCGTTTCCATGTCAATGATTGCAAATGTTCAAAATTAAGTTTGGGTTTACTTGGTGATTCATGCAACGTTAGGAGAAACGGAGAATAGTTTTGTGTTGAGAATGGAGAGAGCTTCTATGGCGCAAAGTTTGGCGGAGTTCGGCGCGGAAATGGGGATCGCGACATGGGCTTTCACGCATTTTTCTGCTCTTGTTGGGTTCGGGTTCCGTCGAAGGTGTCGGATTATGATTCGGACGATAGGAATCTCGGCGAAATGGTGCTTTCAGACGAGGAGGAGAAGAGGAGCTCGTGTGTGCTCTCGGATCGGAGTATGGTCGTATGATGGTATGTGCATCGTGCACGGTGCTCGCGTGAAATGGGTGTCTGTGCGTGAATTAATGAAAGGAAAGGGATCAAGAAGAAGAAGGAAGGGGGAGTGGGTCGTGGCTTTGATTTTGGGTCGGAGCATTTTGTGTTGGGCCAGGCTGATTTATAAATGGTGAGAATTTTATTCTAATTAAGCTTAAATTCAAATTAGCTAGCCTTTAAATGATCATATCTCACTTGTTTCAAATCGGGTTGACTCGCCGTTAGATCCATTAGAATCGTATTTGAGAATAGAATCCATTGACATATAATGTTGATAACTTTGATTAAATATTAATTTATGAAAAAATAAAAGTCTTTATATGTTTACAGGTGAACATCGATGTTAATCCAAATCAATATAAATTAGCAAAGATCATTTGTTGCTAATGGGAAATGGGTTGAAAGCTATACGAGTAGAAGTGTTGGTGTTCGTTGGCTTGTTCGTCCTGGTAGCAAAGTTATGGAGCTATTTCAGTGAGAACAATTAATTTAATCATTTATTTTAATTAGTAGTGATTAAAATGTGATGTGATGATTGTTTGAATATGGATGTGAATGTGTGAATGGATGTGCATGTAAGTAGATAACACACCGAACACTGAAAAGCGTTATTGACAGTAACGCTTGTGCACCGCTAAATTGGTTGTTACTGATGATGATGATGATTATATTGCATGATCATCTGACTTATATGGTTGATTTATTTTGGTTTGCATGATTCACACACAACACCATGGTTGTGAAATCATACAGACAGTCGATTCGATTCTCCTTCCATATAATGAAGATTTATTTTTCAAATATTAAAAATTGTTCTCTTAAGTCAAATTTTAATTTGAAAGAGCTTTAGAAATTTAAATAAAATATTTAATGATATTATACCAGACCATTCTAGGATGACAGAGAGGATGGTGTCCAGGCTTGGGTTTGGAAATCCAGTTTACTACTCTACCTGGCTATCCCTAACTGGTCCGACGGACGGAACGGTTAATTCAAATATAATTTGAATGTGAAGTTGTTTTAAAACTTAGAAAAACCGATTTGAATTAAATTAACAAATATCGCGTAAGGACCATTTATGAAGTTTAAAAAAATTTAAGTTTAAAATTTAAATTTTTTTTAAATTTAAATTAAAAGGGTTTTTGAATTCCAATGGTTAACAACTTATTTAAATTTAAATTAAGATTGGAAATGATCTTTGATTTAACTTAAAAATCGGTTTTGAAATTAAGTCGTTTTAAAATTTCAAATTTAAATTCAAAGGGATTTGAAGGAATTATATTTAAATCATTTATAACGCGTGCGACGCGACAGTTCGTAAATGTCGATTTAAATTTTTGAATAATTATAACTTGACCGTTTGAAATCGGTTTGAATTAAAACAAGAAGCGTTGATTTTCAAATATTAACAGTTTTTTAATAGAAAAGAAATTTTTAAATTTCAGCATACGATTTTCAAGTTATATTCAAAACAAATTTGGAAAACGTCGCTGTACGTGCAGTTCGGCGACCATAACGGAAATCCAAATCAAACAAGTTTAAAGTTGAGAGAATTTACGAAAATCTTACTTTATTAACTTAAAGTAACTAGAAGTGAGTTATTTGAATTTTTGAATGGATTTGGAATCTATTTGAATTAAACGACTATTGCAGCGCTTTAAGTAACGTTCAAACGTTATTATCCCATTTTTCCACTGATAAATGGGTTTTGAAACTTCATAATCATGAACCATTATTTTTAAATGGTTAAAAAGGGATTTTGAAATGGTTCGGAAGGATTTTAAATGATTGAACTTAGAATTATTTATTAATTCTAAATATTAGAATTTAAAAGGAAATGAGTTGGATGGAGTTTGTTATGGATATCCGATATGTAATTCCAAGGTTAAACAAATACAATCAGAAGCACTAGAAAAATATTTACATGAATATTCTGATAGTGCTTGTTGAGTTGTGAATTTATATCGAATATAAGTCGAATTAACTCTATCACCTTATGCTTGAATATAAATTGTTTGAATTATCGTTAATGAAATTCCAATCCAAATAAAGATTCAATAAAATTAAAGACTGAAGGAATTGAAGGATTTTGTTTTGAGTATAAGGATCGAAGGGTTTTTATTTGGAATAAAGGTTAGTAAATCGAATATTTGTTTTCAAAGAGAAGTTAAATAATGATAGAAATTATGACAAATCCATCCGTGTCATTGTAAACGAATTGAAATGACTAGAAGGAGATTGGATTGAAAGGTCCGTACGATCCATGACTATCGATTTAAGGAAACGCTTATTACTTGGAAAGGCCGGGATTGGATTTAAGTCTGAAAACCATTCCAAGTAATAATACGACGCATGAAGCAAATTCAAGACTTGGAATCGACGAATGAAGACCATGGTTCTTCACAATTGAACGGACTATCTGCCGATTGGTTTCTTTACTGAATAGCTACAGTAGAGAGATGCCCTTATTACCGGAGTGGCAGGAAGTCCAGACGTGTTGAGAGAACTTTTGGATTTTTGTTCCGTTTAGACCAAGGACGGAATTGTATGGATTGTGTGTCTGACATTGTAATTGACGACATAACACTGATTCCCATTTGATATGTATCTGGTTTGTGACGTATGAGCTCGAAGTGGTTATGTATGGATGAAAGTTAGTGGTCATGTGGTGAATGGATAATGTGACATACTTAAGAGATAAAATGAGCTTATACGATCAGGACATTGCTTTTCTGGGCATGCTTTGTGTATGACGTGACATCGACAAACCTCACACCCCGGATGATGAGAAACTGGCGTTTAGGTTGTGTGTGTATATATGAATTGATGATGACCACTGCAGCAGTGGGAAACCACTTATGACTTATGGAATAGGGTATGTTCGGGGGGCCGTGTCTAGTCGAAAACCATTGATCTACCTCGCGCTTTGTATTGGTGTCCGCGTCTGGATGAAAAACCTATGATTACATTTCGTTTGTGTTTCGATTGATCTTTCTTGCTATGAATCATCAAGTTGGAAACCTAAATCTCCAATACGAGCCATACGATTTTGGGTTGTGTATGTATATATGGCGACATAATATCATGGGTATGCGAAATGGTTTTCCACACTATGTAATAATATTGAAAGAGGATTTTCACGTATGTAGGCATTTTTGGTTATCATAAGATAAAACTCACCCATCTGGTGTGCGCTTGCATTGTATGGTGTGGGACAAACTTATGATAACTTCACTTTCAAAAGTCATTGCATATTTATATGCATGGAGATTCACATGGAGTAAACCCGTTCTGCATTAGCTGCGTGGTCCGGTGAATTCCCCAACTTTAAAATGAACCTTAAAAGCAATTGTTTTTATGTTCTCACACCAGTCCTATGACTGACTTGGAGTTTATTGTTCCTTCCTAAACTCTGGGTGCCTATTAATTTTTCACACGGGCATCTAGTAGTTTAGTTTTGCAGTTATAAATCGTTGGAGCGAAGTTCGGAGCGTTTTCTGAGTTGGAGTCCACGCCAGGGTTGAAGCTTCCCCTGTATCTTTTTGTTCTTCCGCTAAGAGTTCATTTATATTTTTTCTTCCGCTGTATGTATGTTGTAACTCTGATATTCTACGTAACTCTGATGTAATTATTTAATTATTCAATGAAAAGTTCTGTTATTTTGTTTAACTTATGTATGTACCCATAACAATTCGTCTTTATGAATGGTTTAAGTTGGTTTAATTACCGGTGAGAACCGAGCAAAAAGGTGGGTCGTTACAGGTTTCCCATCCCGATATGATTCACCTATTAAACCTCTTCTCAAGTAGCTCCCATACTTGCTTATCAAGTTCCCTCTTTTCTTTTAGGAGTCACATGTCGCAAACCACCGATAGATATATCAAGAGGTTCTAAGAGACTAAGCATGACAGACCCTTTTTGGGTCATAAGATACCACGAGAGTCTTTCTATGGCAAGTCGGAAGTCTAACGACCCTCCTTTCAGAATCTAGAATGGCTCCATATATGGTTGACCCATCCATCCTAGAATCAAACCATATCTTATGAAATCAAGAACATATGCATCGCAATCAAACTCGACACCTAACACAGAGATTCTCAAACCCCGACAAATCATCGATAAATGAGCCACACCTCCACTGGGGTTTGAGATAATAACGGGATCCAAAACCATACTAGTATCTAGGTGCAGAGACTCGATTAAAGGATCAAATATAAAACAATGCGAAGCGCCAGGAAAAGAATCCTAATAGGATGATCAGAAATAGAAATCAATTCTTTGATGGAAACCTTCCTACCCATATCATGTCCATTAGCTATGAGAACATTAGCTTGCCCCCTAGAAGTTCCTGCCCTCTGGCTTTGTCTTTGTCTCTTTCGGGCACTCCCTACTGAGGTGTCATGCCTTACCAAAGTGGTAACAAACGTCTTTTCTCTTTCTGCAATCCTTTTCCAGATGACCCACCATTCCGAAATTATGGCATTTCTTCTTTTCTTCTTTGGGTTGTGCTCCTTAGCCCAAACTCACTTATTCTCTTTTTTACCATCCTTGTGCAACATGCTAACAAGTCTCTTGAAAGTGTCCTCCATCGCACGGAAATCCTTTCTAGGCTTGAGAGAAAATAAGATGCATGTGAAACCACTACAGCTAAAGATGGAGGTTGGGCACTTTTTTGCCCTTCGACATGTACCGTAGTTTTAAAATGCCTACGGAACCATGCCGAAATAGGGATACCCTTTCGAGAGGAAACAGTTCCCCGATCAAAAAGGAAAAGAAATCAAGTGGAAAATCAAGAAAATATTTATGGCTTTTGGAAATATGCTTTTCAAAAAAGACTTTTTATTTTAAAGTACTTTGTTTTTGAGACCTTTTTGAAAACCATTTTCAAAATATTTTATCCGATCTTATAACCATATTCTCTGATACCAAATGAGACACCCCACATCCATTAATGTCACTCACTAAGGGAATGCATTAAGTTCCGTGAAGCGTTATAGGTAAATAAGAACATAATAGCATTAGACATACATGTAAAATAGCAGCGGAATTAAAAACTTTATTTTAATCAAAACATCATGGTCCCAAATACTGAGTTTACATCATAAGTAACTAATTACATTAATAATCTGTCTTGCCAAAAATATAAGAGTACAAAAGCATAGAACCATATTTCCCTTGCAAAGCCATAAGAGAGTTGACAAGAAGTCAAAGAAATACATCTATATCCAAAATCCAAGCTAAGCTGAAAGAATCCAAATCAACTCTAAGCACTTCCACCCTGGGAACCTAGGGGGAAACGGAAGAGAGAGGAGAAGGAACAAAAAGGGTCAGACGTAAAGTCTGGCGAGTCCAGTTACTTTTAAATATAATTAAATAAAAGTATTATGAAAGGTATATAAAACTGGAAGAACAAGATAACATTAACAATAACAACTGTGAACTGAGCAAGATAAGGTGAACAGGATTTATTGCGCATCTTAAATACATTTCTCCGCACCCCGCAGATACTAGTATATAAGAAGTAGAATGATCCCTACTAATATCGTTCCATTACATTTTCTTGATTATTAGGTTATTTGGGTTAATAGCACTTAAAACTTATACACGCATCATACCCATTACTTTCCCATGGATTCACCTAATGCAATATATGTAGCTATCATTCAATATTGAGATACACTCCATAGTACCCCACTTGCACGGTCTCCACCGTAATGAAATCCCTCATCCTACGCCGGAGTGACGTACAGATCTCTATATAAAATGTTATGTTCCGCATATATCTATCATTACTAAGCTACGTAAGCGTATGGACTGCCACCATCGATCGAATCAAATTCCTTATCGGAATAATGCCCTCTAGTCTATGATACACAACCCAGAGCAAATATGCATGTATCTAGACTATCCCACGTATGTACCGTAATTGTAGCTCGATGCCTCAATCGCACATCCTCTAATGTGCACTGAGTTCCGTGGCAGGGCTAAACAAGAAACACAGAACTCGATCGGGAGCTTTTCCATATCTGTACAGGCCGCCTTTAAGTGCCTTCAAATACAGATATTCCTCGGGTCTGTTTTTCATTGTGGCTATGGCCCCACCTCGGCCCCTCCTTCAACTAGTAAATACTACAGAGCTATGCGACCGCCCCTAATAACAACCAATCTGAACATCCATGTGGTGTCTACCCTCAACCCCATACCTCGATAGTGAAAGGTGAAATGATATATTGGGTTTAGCTCTAGTCTTTTCGCATCCCGCTGGCTGTCGATGACGGATATCCAACGATCTACTATCCTTGTTGGTCGTGACCCAAACTACCTCCTCGTGACGCAACCGCCAAACCACTCTTGTGTCACCTCGTCACGGCATTTTGACTGCATAGCTACATCTACAGTCAAGGCCCACCAACCTAGTAGTTACGCGCAAACCCAACCCCTGTGAGTACAACCTAAGACATCTATCACCGCACAGAGGGCTACTAGGAGTACCTTACGTACTTCAGGAAGCCGCGTGCTTCCCCTTCCAGTCCTTTGGAGCCGTCAAACAATCAGATGAATGTACGCTCCCCTCGTGCCTTATAACACCTCGATGATCTACCTCGTTAGGTTATTCACCCTCAAATAGGTGGACTTGTCCAAGCGCCTCAATTTAACATATTGTTAGACCTGATGTCTAAACATTATTTTACGCGCTTTCCTTACCTCCCCAGGTTACCATTTAACTTGGTAATTTCCTGTTTATATTGAATTCCTATTCCAATTTACCAAGTTTCTCTTGCTTATTAATTTTAATCATATAACTTAGTCCATTTAAGTTTATTAATAAGCTCACAACATGTTATTCTCTAGATTGTGGCCCAAGGTTTGTAATCTACAATCTATTTTATATTCTTGCTTGGTTACATCATTACAGTAACATGTTCTCCTTAATACGTTATTAAAATATATCTCAATTCACATGTTTCCTAATTAACATGTCACTTACCATTTATGATTAAATATAACTTATTTATTTTACAAGTTTTCCTCATTCTTTCTCATTTAATCATAAATTCAATTTACACTGTCACTACAACTTATCGTTGTTTACTTAGCAGATTATTACGCATATCTGATTCTATCATTTCTACAAGTTATGCTTACCCTACAAGGGTGTCCTTAATTACATATTATATTTTCCATCGGTTATGTATACCACTAGGTGTCTTTAATTACATAACCTTATTATATTTTCCACCGGTTATGTATACCACTAGGTAGCAATCGTCGAATAAGTTGTTGTAGCCATCGCTGAATTTGTTGTAGCAATCTTCGAATATATATAATCTTCTTTGAATTGATCTAGATGAAGGAAATCCATTTTAATTTTAATTTTCATTGTAGTAGTGCTTCGCCGTCAGCATTGTTTTTAGATGAATAAAACATAGGTGTAGGGTCTTTTATATAGCCTGAGTTTCATGAATCAAGCTCCAATGTTGTCCAGGTTCAGAAAAGAAGTTTCCAGAGCCACGGGTGGGTCGACCCCCTTCAGGTGGGTTGACCCCTAGGTCGACCACGGGGTCGACCCCTAGGTCGACCACGGGGTCGACCCCATGGGCCTGGGTCGACCCAGTCGGGATTCGGGTCGACCTCAAACGGTCGGCCTTTTGTCAATCTGCACTCCGGATTTCTGGTTTTTGCTGATTTTTGAACATTTTTGAATTTATATACATACATATATCTTCCTTATATGCATACAAACTTCAAACCTTAATAACTTCTTCATACATTGTCCGATTTACGCAAACCAGGTGTCTATCTTGACCAGAATTCCGAGATGGACGCAATGGCGCAGTCCGTTTTAATTAATTCTTAATGTTTAATTAAGTTTTCCTTAAATTCATTGTTAATAGCGTATTTTCAACTAATTATTCTTTAATTCATCATCTTTAGTGTCGTTAAAATTTTGGGGTGTTACCTTCTCCCCTACTCAAAGGATTTCGTCCCCGAAATCTCTAAGTTAAGAAGAACGTATATCTTAACATCCAACAATCATTTATTCATTTAGCAACCATAGGCATCCATCGTCCTTAAGGAATTTCTAATGCTTGTATGAACATATGCAATAGTATGTGTATAAGTCCGTAAACTAATGCGAAAGATCAGGCGGTCTACTGATTCAGTTGACCTTCTTAATGCAATGTATGTTTGTTCCATGCAACCAAAATGTATGCAAATCATCCTAATCCATGTAAGTTCTATATGTTTGCACAATCATCCATCCAAATGCAACATCAATGTAACGATACACCCATTTTCATTCATAAAAATTTAAAATGTACACACATCAATATTCAATATGTAAGTGATTGAGCCGATCTAGTTCCTATTGTGTGTGCATTATGCATCCACGAGCAATCACTAGTAAACACTTGCATCCATCAAACATAACATGTGTCAAACACATGTTTACATTCATTAGCTTCCTACCTAAAGAATCGATCAATAGAAGATATTCAAACGATAAATACAAGTATTAATTCGAAGCTTGGATAAAGAAGTTAAGAACATATTCTCAAAAAGGAAAGGATATGAAGCACGAATCTTGTCTTCAGCCTACCAAGTAGTGTCCTCGTGGCCCTCTTCCTATTGCACTTTTACTAGCTTCACTTCTTTGTTGCACAACTTCATAAACTCTGATCCAAGTATACAAGTCAGGACTTGTCCAATCATTTCTTCCTTCTCTACTTTCACTTCCTCTTGCAAGTTTGGCTCCACTACCTCGAACTCTATACTTTTTATTGCTACTTGGATGAATAGTCATCTTAGACTAATGGGCTTCCTCAAGGATTGTCTTCAATAGGTTTCCCATCCCGATATGATTCACCTAATAAATCACTTCTCAATAGCTCCCCTACTCGCTTATCAAGTTCCTTCTTTTCTTTTAGGAGTCACATGTCGCAAATCAACGATAGATATATCCAGAGGTTCTAGGAGACTAAGCATGACACAACCTTTTGGGGTCATAAGAAATCTCGAGAATCTTTCTATGGCAAGTCAGAAGTCTAATGATCCTCCTCCCACAATCTAGAATGGCTCCATATATGGTTAACCCATCCATCCTAGAATCAAACTGTATCTTATGAAATTAGGAACATATGCGTCTCAATCAAACTCGACACCTAACACAGAGATTCTAAAACCTCGAAAAATCATTGATAAATGAGTCGTGCCTCCACTGGGGTTTGAGGTCATAATGGGATCCAAAACCATACTAGTATCTAGGTGCAGAGACTCAACTAAAGGATCAGATATAAAAGAATGTGAAGTGCCAGGAAAAAATCCTAATAGAATGACCAGAAATAGAAATCAATCCTCATGGAAATTTTCCTACCCCTATCATATCCACCAGCTATGAGAACATTAGCTTTCCAGTAGAAGTTCCTGCCCTCTGGCCTTTCCTTTGTCTCTTTTGGGCACTCCCTAATGAGGTGTCCTGCCTTACTAAAGTGGTAACGAACGCCTTTTCTCTTTCTACAATTCTTTTCTAGATGACCCACCATTCCGAAATTATGGTATTTCTTCTTTTCTTCTTTGGGTTGTGCTCCTTAGCCCCAACTCCCTTATTCTCCTTTTTACCATCCTTGTGCAACATTCTAACAAGTCTCTTGAAAGTGGCCTCCATCGCACAGAAATCCTTTCGAGGCTTAAGAGAAAATAAGACGCAGGTGAAACCACTGCGGCTAAAGATGGAGGTTGGGCACTTCTTTTCCCTTCGACATGTACTGTAGTTTTAACATGCCTACGGAACCATGCTGAAATAGGGATACCCTTTCGAGAGGAAACGGTTCCCCGATCAAAAAGGAAAAGAAATTAAGCGAACAATTGAGAAGATATTTATGGCTTTAGGAAATATGCTTTTCAAAAACAGTTTTTTATTTTAAAATACTTTGTTTTTGAGACCTTTTTGAACACCATTTTCAAAATATTTTATCCAATCTTATAACCATATGCTCATTACCAAATGAGACTCCCCATGTTCATTAATGTCACTCACTAAGGGAATGCATTAAGTTCCGTGAAGCGTTATAGATAAATAAGGACATAATAGCACAAGACAGACACGTAAAATAGCAGTAGAATTAAAATTTTATTTAAATCAAAAAATCATGGTCCCAAATACTGAGTTTACATCATAAGTAACTAATTACATTAATAGTCTGTCTTGCCAAAAATACCAGAATACAAAAGCATAGAACCATATTTCCCTTGCAGAGCCATAAGAGAGTTGACAAGAAGACAAAGCAGTACATCTATGTCCAAAATCCAAGCTAAGCTGAAAGAATCCAAATCAAATCTAAGCACTTCCACCCTGAGAACCTGGGGGGGAACCGGAAGAGAGAGGAGAGAAAACAAAAAGGGTTAGACATAAAGTCTGGCGAGTCTAGTTAATTTTAAATATAAATAAACAAAAGTATCATGGCAAGTATATAAAACTGGAAGAACAAGATAACAATAACAATAACAAGTGTGAACGGAGCAAGATAAGGTGAACAGGATATATTGCGCTTCTTAAATACATTTCTCTGCACCGCGCAGATACTAGTATATTAGAAGTAGAATGATCCGTACTAATACTGTTCCATTACAATTTCTTGATTATTAGGTTACTTGGGTTAATAGCACTCAAGACTTATACGTGCATCATGCCCATTTACTTTCCCATGGATTCACCTAATACAATATATGTAGTTATCTCTCAGTATTGAGATACACCCCGTGGTACCCCACTTGCACGGTCTTCACCATAATGAACGCAGTCTCTCATCCTACACCGGTGTGATGTACAGATCTCTATATAAAAAGTTATGTTATGCATATATCTATCATTACTATGCTACGTAAGCGTATGGACTGCCACCATCGATCGAATCAGATTCCTTATCAGAATATTGCCCTCTAGTCTATGATACACCACCCAAAGCAGATATGTATGTATCTTGACGGTCCCACGTATGTACTGTAATTGTAGCTTGATGCCTCAATCGCACGTCCTCTAATGTGCACCGAGTTCCGTGGCAGGGCTAAACAAGAAACACTGAACTCGACTGGGAGCTTTTCCATATCTGTACAGGCCACCTTTAAGTTCCTTTCAAATACATATATTCCTCGGGTCTTTTTTTCATGGTGGCTATGGTCCCACCTCGGCCCCTCCCTCAACTAGTAAAGACTACAGAGCCAAGCGACCGCCCCTAATAACAACCAATCTAAACATCCATGTAGCATCTACCCTCAACCCCGTACCTCAATAGTGAAAGGTGAAATGATATTTTGGGTTTAGCTCTAGTCTTTTCGCATCCCGCTGGCTGTCGATGACGGATATCCGAAGATCTACTATCCTTGTTTGTCGTGACCCTCCCTACCTCCTCGTGAGGCAACTGCCGAACCACACTTGTGTAACCTCGTCACAGCATTCTGACTGCATAGCTACATCTGCAGTCAAGGCCCACCCACCTAATAGTTACGCGCAGACCCAACCCCTGCGAGTACAGCCTAAGACATCTGTCACCGCACAAAGGACTACTATAAGAACCTTTTGTACTTCAGGATGTTGCGTGCTTCCCCTTCCATTCCTTTGGAGCCGTCAAATAATCAGATGAATGTGCGTTCCCCTCGTGCCTTATAACACCTCGATGATCTACCCTGTTGGGTTATACACCCTCAAACGTGCGGACTGGTCAAGCGCCTCACTTTAACATGTTGTTAGACCCTATGTCTAAACATTCTTTTACGCGCTTGCCTTACCTCACCAGGTTCCCATTTAACTTGGTTATTTCCTATTCATATTGAATTCCTATTCCAGTTTACCAAGTTTCTATTGCTTATTAATTTCAATCATATAACTTAGTCCATTTAAGTTTATTAATAAGCCCACAACATGTTATTCTGTAGGTTATGGCCCAAGGTCTGTAATCTACAATCTATTTTATATTCTTGCTTGGTTACATCATTACAATAACATGTTCTACTTAATACGTTATTAAATATATCTCAAGTCACATGTTTCCTAATTAACATGTCACTTACCATTTATTATTAAATATAACTTATTTATTTTACAAGTTTTCCTCATTCTTTCTCATGTAATCATAAATTCAATTTACACCGTCACTACAACTTATCATTGTTTGCTTAGCATATTATTACGCATATCTAATTCTATCATTTCTATAAGTTATGCTTACCCTACAAGGGTGTCTTTAATTACATAACTTTATTATATTTTCCACCAGTTATGTATACCACTAGGTGTCTTTAATTACATAACCTTATTATATTTTCCACCAGTTATGCACACCACTAGGTATCTTTAATTACATAACCTTATTGGGTTAAGTTCATAGGCCTATATGTAAATATTACCCACCCCCTCTATTTTACTTAACCCACCCACTACCCATCCAACTTTACTTAACCCTAACTTAAGTTCATAATCATACAATCCTTATGGATTAAATTAAGTTAAGTAGTCCAATTCATTACCATGTCCAATTATTGTTATAATGGGCTAGACCTCCCACATTAGGCCTACAACGTGTGGATGCTGGATATGTCGGTCGGGTCCAGGCAGTCTTATTCCACAGCTGGGTCTAACCTCGTGTCTAAGCCCAATTCATATTTTTCACACTTAGACCTCTTATATTAGGTTCAACATTAGTGCTGTCGGATATGTCGGTCGGGTCCGGGTAGACTTTCACCACTAATACAACCTAACCTTGTGCCATAAGTGCAATTATAGTTCCTAATCATAATTACTAGACATTCCATTTTTATCCAAATCTACCTATGTCATTATAGGTGATTATTTCTCTTTTTCCCCATATTTAATTATATTCCCAATTCATTATTCAAATTATAGACTTTTACTTTTTAGTTCACCTTTTAATTATGCACCATATGCTCTTTTTTCCCCTTGTCATAAATTAAGGCATATATATATATGTATATGTATATATACATAGTGCACAAACCCAAATCCACATATTTCCCAATTTATGACCCATGTCCATATTTACCTATTTCAGTACAAGTTATACCCAAATCCATATTCGCATATTTTCCAATGTATGTCTAAAATTCATGTTCACATACATCCCAATTTATGTCCCAAATCAGTACTTAAACATGTCCCAATTTATGTTCAAATTATATTTTCCAACCTATGCCTAAATTCATATTCATGTATTTCCAAATTTTATGCCCAAATTTAGATCCATATTTTCCAATATCAATTATGCCCTAAATTATGTTTTTCCCACTCGTTCCCAATTTCGCATGTTCACATTTTTCAGCATTAGGCCTAGGCTCGAAGGTAGCCTAGCTATATAAAAATAAAAGGGAAGAAGAGGGAGAGAAGAGAATCAGAACAAGCACAATAACGAATCAATAACATAATGGTAGAATTAGGCATAAAAACAAAATGGACATATTATAATAAGATTAGACTTGGTTACGATATAAACATATAAGAACAAAACAGAGAAATATGTCATAATAGAACTGATTAGGCACTGATTCAAGATCCAATTTTTATATACGTATCAAGATTACTTTTTAAATATTCAGATCTAAAAATAACATGAACTTACAGTGAATAGATCAAAGGAAATGGATCCAAATTACTGCGAAGAACATGTTGAATAAGTTGTTGTAGCCATCACTGAATTTGTTGTATCAATCTTCGAATAGCTATAACCATCTTTGAATTTATTTAGAAGAAGAAAAGCCATTTTAATTTTCATTGTAGCAGAGCTTCGTCATCACCATTGTTTTCAGATGAATAAAACCTTGGTCTAGGGTCCTTTCTATAGCCTAGGGTTCATGAATCTATCTACAGAGTCATCCAGGTTCAGAAAAGAAGTTTTCAGAACCAGGGGTGGGTCGACCCCCCTTCAGGTGGGTCGACGCCTAGGTCGACCCCCCTTCATGGGTGCCGACCCCTTGGTCGACCCCGGGGTCGACCCCCATGATCCTGGATCGACCCATGGGTCGTCCTAACCGGGTCTCGAGTCGACCTCAAACGGTCGGCCTTTCGTCGATCTACACACCGGATTTCTGGTTTTTGTCTGATTTTTGAACATTTTTGAATTTATATATGTGTATATCTTACTTATATGCATATAAACTTCAAACCTTAATAACTTCTTCATACGGTGTCCGATTTACAGAAACAAGGTGTCTATCTTGACCAGAATTCCATGATAGACAGAATGGAATGGTCCGTTTTACTTAATTCTGAGTATTCTGGACGTATTTGTTGATTTTCTAGATGTGCGAGGGCCTCTCTCCTGTATTGGACATATGGGATGAGGAATAAGGTGCCTCCAATTTCGTTCAGACCCAAAAAGAACTAGTAAATGGATGTGTGTTTAACATTGGATTTTATTCTGTGTTGATTGATTTCTATTAAATATATATCTGTTTAGTGGCAGAGAATTTATTATCTTGCTTAACACCCTTCTCTAAAACGTACGAGCTTAGAGGTTATATATCAATAGAAATCAGTCGTTTGGCATGAAGTGTCAACGTGGCATGCTGAGATGCAAGTGATCAAGGCTTTTTTTTAGAAGTAGAGCCTTGTGGTTGATGATCAAAACATGGCTTTAAATAACATAGCTTTGTGTATAGAGTTAATTCGCGAGCCTCACACCCCGGGTATGAACCAGAAACGGGAGAGGACTTCAGGGAGGACATGCGTTTCTTTCTAGCTAGAAGTGGTGTCATAGTATGAAGCCCAGAAATTTTTACTTTTATGGATGATGGAAAGCGAGGTGCCTCGATTATGTCGGTCACTACGGGGCTGATGGATAATATGGTCGACATATTGAACATTAAGCCCTATAGGGTAGGGAAACGTATTGTTCAGGGATTATTAATCCACTTAAAATGTGGACCGGCCCTGACAATCCAAGGGTCACTCGAGCTTTGATCCTAAGACATGGTAGGCTAGATTGTCTCGAAGTCGGTAAGGACGATCCCTTGCCTTGGTTTATAATGGAAATCCAATTTCGAATAAGACATTGTGCGGTTTTGATTGTAAACCTATATATGACGACATAGTAGATGGTAGTTATGTCGTCTATGATTGATATTATGATTGAAATTATTTGAAACATATATGCACCAGTAATAATATCCAATGATTTTTATTTATACGTATCAAGCATATTTTAGCCATTATAAGGTAAAACTCTATCCTTCGGTTTGCGTTGCATTGTGTAATGGGACTTGAGTCTTATATTGGCTTCATTTTCTACAAAAAGCATTGCGTTGTTTAACTGATTTACTTGTTTTGTGCACTAGAAATCCAATGGAGTAAACCCGTTCCGCATTAACGGCGTGGTCCTGTGATTAGCCTCTTTATCAAATAAGTTAAGTAGATTTCTTATACCAGTCCCATGACTGACTCATAGTTTGTTTCACTTTGCAAACTCGGGTGCCCCTATTTTATACATAGGAAGCCTCGTATTCAGGTTTTAGCAGATTCTATCTGGATAGCTATGGAGCTGAGGATGGATTCTATCATTTCTATTATGCTGTTCAGACTTCATTATGTATATTATGTTTGATTCCGCTGCAAAAATTTTATATATGCTGAAACTATATTTTGTACTAAGTATGATCTTGTTGTGTTATGTAACTCTGATGATTATATTTGTTCCAGTGTAATCTGATGTACATTATTTGGTGTAATTCTATATTTCTGTTTTTTTTTTGTTATTGTTTATGTGTTATATTCCACTGATTATCCTTGCTTACATGGCACGGGAGTTTGGGGTCATCACAGTTGGTATCAGATCTTTGGTTAAGCTTAGTTCTGGAATATGACATATTTAAATAACTCGTCAGAAATTAGAATCAGCAGTATTCTAAGGCGAGTAACTCATTACAGATAGGATCAGTAGTATCCTAGAATGAGTATAGCAGAATGAAATACACCCCAATAGATGCATTTACATTTAAAAATATCTCTTTATGCTTTACAATATCTTTTCTGTTGGCCTGACCCTTTGTCTGCTATTTGCAGACATAGTAGAAAATAAGTGGCAGAAGCAAAAGGAGTAATTCTATGGTTCAGCAATCTAATGAGCCAATTGTGCTCCCACAGCCAGAATCAGATATAGAAGCTCTATTAAAGAAATATCGAAATCTGGGTGGAGTACCATTCTTGGGCAAAGAATCCATTACTGAAACATAAGCATGGATGCGTTCTTCTAAGAGAATTTTTGATGGTTTAAAGCTGAGAGATGATCAGAAAAGTTTACTATCATCTTAGGCACTCAAAGATGAAGCTTTAATCTGGTGGGAAACTGTTACTAAGGATAATCCAGAAGGTAATACTACCTGGGATAGATTTAAAGAAATTTTCAAAGAAAGGTTTATTCCTCCAGAAGCAACTGAGCGGTTATATGATGAGTTCTACTATTTGAAACGAGGAGATATGACCATTCAGGAGTATTAGAATAAATTCAATGAACTTTCTCGTTTTGGCCCAAAGATAATTGAAGATCCTTTGAGGAAGAATCTAAAATTTATTAATGGACTTCAAACAAAGTACGAAGGTAGAGTAACTACACATGTGTATCTTCCTTTTTCTTAAATGATACAAATGGCTTATCGCTATGAGGATCTTGATAAGCAAGGTGGTCTAGAAGACGAAGAGGAAGACAGTTCTAGCAACAAAAAGAAATTTGAAACTGATAGCCCAGAGGCAAGTACGCAGCCTGAGGCAAGTAGGAAGTCTAAGGTTAGTAAGAGGCCTAAGGCCAATCAGAAAAAGGTAAAGACAGTCGTATGTCAAAAGTGTAATCGGCAAGGGCATTCGATAAGGAACTGTAAATCTTCAAACAGACGAAAGGATAATGGATCTAAATCCGGTAAGAAGTTTCACGAGAATAGAGAATGCATTAAATGACATCAGACTGGTCGTCTTTCAAAAGGTTGCCAGCTATCAAAGAAGTCTAAAATAGTACATGTGAATGAAGTGGAGAAAACTCCAGCACCCTCAGCCAGTCAAGTATGGCTAGATGTTTTGGAAGGCACGATTACTGTCAAAAAAATTCCAGTTAAAGTACTATTTGATATAGGCGCGTCACAAAGTTTTATTGCGAGTAATGTGGTTAAGAAATTGGATTTGAAATTGAAAAAGCTCAAAGAACCCATCAGTGTCCATAATCCGATTGGGAGTTCCCTCAATCTTTGTTGGATTTGTGGAATGCATGTCTCTTTTTCCCGTTATCGGTTCCCTTCCATCTCGATCGTCATGAATTTTACCGAATTTGATCTTATTTTAGGATTGGATTAGTTAACCCAATACGAAGCTGAAGTTAAATGCACCGAGAGAGTTGTTAAGGCAAATACTAAATTAGGGAAGTATATAACCATACCATGTGAAAGTCCAAATTCGGATAGAAAAGAATTTTGGTCAGCTCTCGATGTTTCTCTTGCTCCAATGGAAAATATTCATGTCCTCAAAAATTATGTGGATATGTTTGAAGAAGTGGATAGCTTACCTCCGCGTAGAGAAATTGACTTCAGGATCGATCTAGTTCCGAATGCAAGGCCAGTTGTGCATCCTATTCGAAGAATGACTCTAAAGGAGAAAGAAGAATTAGGGGACTAGATTCAACAGCTACTATGGGAAGGTCTGATCAGGCCTAGTTTCTCTAATTGGGGAGCAACAGTGGTGTTTGTCCCAAAGTCGGACGGTACTCTCAGACTTTACGTGGATTACGTGACTTGAATAAGCAGACATTAAAGAATAAATATCCATTGCCGCAAATTGATGATTTGTTGGATCGACTGAATGGAACGCAAGTGTTTTCAAGAATGGACCTACATGTTTCCATCAACTTCGTATTGCCGAAGAATGTGTTCCTTTTATAGCATTCAGAATTCCAGACTTATTCTATGAGTGGTTAGTAATGTCGTTCGGCTTATGTAACGCTCCAACTTATTTTGTCGATCTAATGAACAGAGTAATCAGAGAAGTCTTGAATAAATTCGTACTGGTCTTCATTGATGACATATTGATCTTCTCTATGTCAGATAGCGAACATGTAAAACATTTGGAACTAGTGTTGGAAATTCTAAAAAAGAATATATTTAAAACCAAATTTTCTAACTGTATATTCTGGCAAGAAGAAGTGAAGTTGCTTGTCACATAGTATCAAAGGAAGGAAACTCAGTAGATCCAAGTAAAATTATAGCTATTCAAGATTGGAGACAGCCTAGTACACCCACAGAAGTCTGAAGTTTTCTGGGATTGGCTAGTTATTATCGGAAATTCATTAAAGATTTTTCAAAGCTATCTAGTCCATTAACTCAGCTTACTAAGAAGCATGCAAGATTTAATTGGACTCCAGAATGTGAGGCAGCTTTCCAAGAGCTAAAATTAAGACTGACAACTGCTCTAGTGTTGACAATTATCGATGGCAATCAAGATTTGATAGTATATACAGAAGCTTCGCTTGAAGGTGTTGGTGTGGTATTGATGCAGAGAGGCCAAGTAGTTGCTTATGCTAGCCGTCAGTTGAAACTGCATGAGAAGAGATACGCTACTCATGATCTTGAGTTGTTAGCCGTCTTATTTTCTTTGAAAATATGGAGGCACTATCTATTGGGTGAGAAGTTCGAATTATTCACCGATCATATGTCCTTAAAGTATTTGTTCACCCAGATGGATTTAAATCTGAGACAGCAGCATTAGCTAGAATTTCTTGCAGCGTACGATCTAGATATTTTGTATACTCTAGGGAAAGCCAATGTTGTAGCTGATGCGATCATCACCAATCTTATCATTACTCCTTCGTTGATTGATAAGATCTCTGTTCTTCATAAATACGATGAATTTATTCACAGGATTAGCAAGAGAATCGAGGAAGGTGAACCCTCGAGTTTCCATATTGATAACAAGGGAATTCTGAAGTTAAAGGGCCGAATTTGCATCCCAAATATTTCTGACTTCGAAGAGAAGTAGTGGATGAATGTCACAAATCTAAGCTTAGTATCCATCTAGGAGTGAGTAAGATGATCTCAAACGCTCATTCTGGTGGAGGGCAATGAAAAGAGACATTTCAATATATGTTAGCAGGTGTTCAACTTGCCAATAAGTCAAAAGCGATCAACAGAAACTCGCCAGATTATTACAAGCATTGGAGATGCTAAATTGGAAGTGGGAGCAAATTTCCATAGACTTCATAGATGGGTTGCCCAGAACCAAGAAAGGAAATGACTGTATATGGGTGATCGCATATCGTTTCACGAAGACCGCCCATTTTATACCTGTCAGATAAAATAGAATGGCTCAGAACCTGGCGTAGATTTATTTCAAAGAGATCGTTAGATTACATGGAGTTCCCAGTAGTATTGTTAGTGATCATGGTTCGATATTCGCTAGTAAATTCTGGGAAGCATTCTAAGAAGGATTGGGAACAAAGTTAAATCTTAGCACCGCATATCACCCTCAGACAGATGGCCAAACTGAGAGGGTGGCTCGTATACTAGAAGATTTATTGCGGGCTTGTATTCTGGATTTTGGTGGATCGTGGGAAGATCACTTGCATTTGGCTGAGTTTTCATACAACAACAGCTACCAAGCGAGCTTGGGAATGTCACCATTCGAAGAATTGTATGGTCGACAATGTAGATCTCCTGCATGTTGGGTAGAAACAGGAAATCAACTAGTATTGGGTCCTGATATGATCTGTGAAGCTTCAGATAAAGTTGATTTCATTAAGAAGCGATAACATATAGCTCAAAGCCGACAGAAGAGTTATGCAGATTCTAGAAGAGATTTAGCATTCGCTGTTGGTGACTATGTTTATCTGAGAGTTTCTCCGATGAGAGGAGTAGTCAGATTCGGGAAGATAGGGAAGTTGGCACCTAGATTTATTGGTCCATTTTCTATACTAGAAAGGATTGGAACTCTTGCTTACAGATTTCAGTTACCTGACTGGTTGCCCGGAGTGCATGATGTATTTCACGTGTCTCAACTTCGTAAACATGTGCATGATCTAGACTTGGCCGTTGAAGAAGCAGCGCAATAAGGTTTGGACATTACTCCAAAATTAGTTATGAAAAGAGAGCTGATAAAGATTATTAGCAAAGAAACTAAAGTGCTAAGGAACAAGAAGGTTCATTTAGTCAAAGTGCAGTGGAGCGGTGATCCTAGAGACTGTACATAGGAGACAGAAGATAGCATTAAGCAGGCTTATCCCAAGTGCAGGGTGGACATCTCGGATTAGCTCTGGTGCAAGGTACGTTTACAATATTTTGCATTTCCGTTTTGTTTCCTACTTTACTATTGTTTCCTTTTCGGGGACGAAAAGTTTTAAGTGGGGGAGATTTTAACAACCCGGAAAATCAGAACCAATTTAAAATTTTTATGTTAGCAGTTTTACTGAATTTTTAATATTTAAAATGATTTATTTTAAATAATAACGATTTAAAATTTATTTAAATCGAAGTTAGAACGAATATATTTATTTTAATTATAAAAGGAGTAAGAAATAGTGCGGTAGATTGAAAATTTGAACTTTGACTAAATGTACAAGATTCAAAATAAATTGAATTTCAGTAAAACCAAAATTATTTAAATATGTTTAATTATATCTTTCCAATGGATGTGAAAAATTGAAATTTCATAGCGGGAATAAAAGGTTATGGCCAGTTAAATATTCAGGATAGTCGCTATGGAATTTAATATAATATATAGCCCTTAAAAATAGCCATTTTGCAAATGATCTCCATTTTTGACGAAACCACTTTGGTTGGATCCGGAATGTCAAATTATTGCTAGATTCCAATTTTCATAATTTTTGGAATCAATATGTGAGCGTAGCAAAAGAAAACATGTTTGGTCAAATTCCAATGAACTAGATCGACTATAAAAAGACCATTTTTCAAACGATCTCCAAATTTGATGAAATTACTGTTATTAGGACCGTATCGTCCAAACATAGCTAGATATATTTTTCGGGAATTTTTTGGAATCAGTATGCGGCCCTAGCAAAATTAAAATGTACGTTCAAATCCAAATTTGAATGTTTTATATTTTAATTTGAAGAAAAACTGACGGAAACAGTCGAATGGGCTTACGAAACATATTCCATTATATCCCGAATGGGGGTATTTAGCTAGGGTGACAATCGTTGGGTTTGATTTGGAGTTTGTAGGGATTAACAGACATTTTTGGAATTAAATAGAATAAAAAAAAAATATAAAATCCTGGACCAATCACGTTTCATCGTTCATTTTCAGAAAACCCATAACCCTTAAAAACCAACTACGGATTCCTATTCCAACCTTCTCTCTTTGATTTCTCTCAATTTACTCAACGAAATCACTTGCTTCTGTTGAGAATTTTGTAGATCTCTCCACAAGCTTCAAATCCATATAAGTGTTGTAATTTATTGCTACTTATTTTGCTCGAACCACCTCTCAGAAGATCCGCCATGTCGCCGTCATTTACTCCTCCATCTCCAGTTCGAGTTCGTCAAAGGTAGGGTCCACTGGTGCGGTTTTCGGAGCTGGATAACGTGTATGGTCTAATCGTCCTCAGGTGCTACGGATTTGGCACAGGAACAAGACCTGGTTTCGAACAATCTTCTTCAGTTAACAGCTGGTAAAAATTTAATTGTTTTCAACACTTAAAAGCATTACAAAGTATGTTTGACGAATAAAAATCATATCTTTTTCGTATGTCGTCGAATCCAGTGAAACAAGAGACATTGGGACTGTGGCATCGTGCACTACATTCTAGAAGAGACTAGAACGTATTTGGAGCTCTCTATAATTTTAGAAGGAGTGGAACCCAGTGTGAGATTTCTAAATTCAAATTGGAATGGAATAGCGATGTATAAATTATATAAGAGATGTATAAATTATATACGCATTGTATATCTCATATATGGGCGCTGTATAAATTATATAAGCGATGTATAAATTGTATATGCGTTGTATAAATCATATATGCATTGAATGGAAATGATATGGAAATGAAATATATATATATATATATATATATATATATATATATATATATATACACTCCCCTCGTCCACAGACTATGGACGATATAAATTGTTTGTTGTGATTGTGAATGATAATGATTGATTGTGGTTGCAACAAAATTGGTTGTGTTTGTGGTACATTCATTGTGGCGTAAAAATGAATTGTATTGTGGAAATCATCAAAATGAAACCCTTTATATCGCCGTGAGGCCTAGGATAGCAGAGGAGCCGTACTAGGGACGGTGCAAGTTTTAATTACCCTGTCATTATAATGCCGAAATTTTCTGAAATATTCATGTGTTGTAAAATATTCATGTTTGAAATAAATTTTTTGAACAATAAAAATCACATTTTTATTGTATATATGAATCACTAAAATTATTCATGTTTGAAATAAATTGTTTGAACAATAAAAATCACATTTTATTGTATATATGAATTACTAAAAATATTCATGTTTGAACAATAAAAATCACATTTTTATTGTATATATGAGTCACTAAAAATATTCATGCATGAAATAAATTGTTTGAACAATAAAAATCTCATTTTTATTGTATGTATGAACCTTTAAAAATAACCATAGGTTGAAATAAATATTTATGGGTTGAAAATAGTATTTTTAACATGTATATGAAGTGTTAAACATAACCAGAAGTTGAAATAAATATTTGTGGATTGAAAATAATATTTTTTAACATGTATATGAAGTGTTAAAAATAACCATAGGTTGAAATAAATATTTGTTGATTGAAAATAATATTTTTAACATATATATGAAGTGTTAAAAATCATCATGTATGGAAATAATTATTTGTTCGCTAAAAATATTATTTTTAGCGTAGATATGCATATATATACATATGCTGAATAGGAAAACTTGAGTAAAGAATTTATTTGCATGCCCGACAAATAGGTAAGCCTTATTGAGTTAGCTGCGCAATTTTATTTATTATATAAACTCCTGTGAATGTCATTGGATGCGGTGTGCTGGTTGTTCTGTGTGAGATTATAAACAACACCACAGAATAGCAACAATTAATTTTGAACTACACTGCATGGCATACCTCGTGAAGATAGCATACTCTATCATATACCACATATGCATTTGAGCTTATATGACGAGGTTGGAATTACCATATAAGCGAGACGCTTGTATGGATATGATTGCATTTCAGATTGAACCGAAGACGAACTATTGATGTCATAGCATATCATATTCCGTATAAGCATTTGGAGCTTATGTGGTGAGGTTGGGATTACCATACGGGCAAGACGCTCGTATGGCGATGATTGAATTGCAGGTTTAACTGAGGACTTGTATGGATTAAATAAAATATAAAGGGTAAATTGCCAGATTTAATAAAAACGCCATACGGGTTTGGAGTTGACAATAATCACGTCTATCTAGTTAATAGATACGGCACATGGATTATTTATTTTCCAACACTAGACGAGGAGATGAGATTTATCTCTGGAGTAGTTTTACACACTCCCTCGGGCATAGAATAGGTCACTAAAAATTGTGTGCGCTTATACTGGATTTATTGGGTGCCTAACACAGCCCAATAAATTTCCAAACCCCTCTCCGTACAAAGGAGGTTATAGCGATATTATTCGAGATTTAAAGGCATTAGCCAAATTTTTGAAGTGAAAATGGTTTGGAAATCGTCGAATGAATTATATTTATACATATAAAAATATAAATTAAAATAAACAAAGGACGACGCTTTAGTTCGCATTTTGAAATCGTAATTTCAAACGATTATAACGGAAGGTCCCACCATCGGATTTTCCCGAAACCAGAACCGTTGGGTTCGCTTTGGAAAGATCTTTCCAATGATATAAAATTCATTAAGATCCAACGGTTAAAGCTTGAGAAATGTTTAATTCAAATTTGGACGAGAGCAGCGCCAATGCCATCGAATGACCTGAAACGTCGTTTGATGAAAATGGACTATTTTCATATATAAAAAAATAGTGAAAAATCGTTATAAAATATTATAAATGATATGGAATGGAAATAAATCGATTTTACTTGGTTTATTGGATATTCTGATGGTTATATGTATTTGACATGAAATTACTATATTGAATTGAAACGTGAATGTTGAATAGTTTAACCATGGAAAAGAATTGATTTGAATTCTATGTATACGTGAATTATTTGAAAAGGCCAAGTTAACTCTCATTTCAAATAATTGATCGACGCCTAGATGTCGAAGATATGAAGACGGTGCAGGACCGGTAATCTTTACATCGAATGGATTAATATTGATGCCCTGGATTGGTTAGCTCCTAGGAGGGGGTTACAGTGGTAGTATTCCGAACGCATTTGTTGATTGTCCGGATGTGCGAGGGCCTCTCTCCTATATTGGACATATGGGACGAGGAATAAGGTGCCTCCGATTTCGTTCAGACCCAGAACAAACTAGTAAATGGATGTGTGTTTGACACTGGATTTTATTCTATGCTGACTGATTTCTATTAAATATATATCTGTTTGGTGGCGGAGACTTTATTCTCTTTCTTAACAACCTTCCCTAAGATATACAAGCTTAGAGGTTATATATCGATAGACATCAGTCGCATGGCATGGAGTGTCAATGTGGCATGCTGAGATGCAAGTGATCAAGGCTTTTGTAGAAAAGCAAAGCCTTGTGGTTAATGATCAAAGAACGACTTTAAATAGCATAGCTTTGTGTATAGCGTTAATTCGCGAGCCTCACACCCCGGGTATGAACCAGAAACGGGAGAGGACTTCAGGGAGGACATGTGTTTCTTTCTAGCTAGAAGTGGTGTCATGGTATGGAGCCCAAACATTTTTACTTATGTGGATGATGGAAAGCGAGGCGCCTCGGTTATATAGGTCACTACGGGGCCGATGGATGATATGGTCGACATACTAACCATTATGCCCTATAGGGCGGGAAAAGTATTGTTCAGGGATTATTAATCCACTTAAAATGTGGACCGGCCCTGACGATCTGTGATGGCCCGCCCGCCCCAGCTGACATTTCCAATGAAAGTGTGTTGTGCCAATGCCCGACTAGCATGGGTCGGTCGCCAAAGAAAGGAAAAGAAAGGAATTTGAACTAACAAGGAACCTGTAGAATGTCTCACAGCGTATGGAATAAAATATAATAATAACATACTTGACATAAAACAGGCGAGATAGTGCATAAGCTGAAAACTAAACCATAATCATCATAGCAACAGAAATTCAAAATACAGCCTATTACAACTCCTACATACTGTCTCTAAAGTAAAGAAAAAGGTGCACTACTAATGCCCAAAGTAGTGACCAGCAACAACACAGAGATAATATATATATATATATTATACGTGGAAGCCTCCTGCTCGTCTCCGGTATAACTACTCGTCCATACCACCTAACTTGTCTCTAGTCTGCCCGTTTAAGAGCACCTAGAGTAATAAGAAGAGACATAAAACTATGGATCAGACAAAAATTCTGGCGTGAGCGATAAGCAGCAAAACAGAACAATAACAGGTATATATAACCATACGTGAACCTGGACCTGCAACCAAAGAGTTAGCACAACAGGATGTACAATACTCTAAGGTGAAAACTAACATATGGTGTAAAGACACGGGGGATGGGTATGCATGTCATAGTGATGTCAAACAATCAAGCATAGCAACCATCCTCACATCTCTCACTCAGTGCGTAAAGCATATGATATCCACTGCTTTGACCACCCAAATCCTTTGTTATGGTCACTCTGCCCCATGGAGTCATGATGGCTCCACTACACTGATCCATAGCCACTAATCCCTTGTTATGTGTCCACAGTGCCCCATGAAGTCATGACGACTCCACTGCACTGGCTCATAGCCATGCTACGATCACTCTGCCCCATGGAGTAATAACTACCCCACTGCACTGATCCGTAGCCTAACATCCGTCTTGGTGGTGAATCAAAGTTATGGACGTCGATAACCCCTTAGCACACGTCCCGCAGCAAAGCCCAACTCATAAAGTTAACTCGTTGGTTCCTATATGGATCCTGAGTTCTACTTCCTATTTGGACTTCCTTTGCATCTTGTGTTTTGGTCAAATTGGGGTTGGTCATCAGAAGAGTCGTCGCGTCATAGTAGTGGGAGCTCGAACTCGGTTCGGTCCGTGGTCATTGCCTCGGTTCGGTCATAAAACTCCATGGTGCAGTTCGGTTCGGTCCTCAAAGTGCTCCTCCCTAAGTCGGTTCGGTTCGGTGTTCCTTCATCTCCAGATCCCGGTTCGGTTTGGTGCTCCTGCCTGGGTTCGGTTCGGTCCTCTAGTTCTCCATACTGATCCGATCCCATACAAAGCTCCGGTTTGATTCCAACTCCAACTCAATGCAAGTGATGGCTTTCCTTCTTGCCATAACCCAATTCGATTCAGTTCATCTCATCCGACCCGATCCCCTAGCCAATCCGGTCCCCCTTAGCCGATCTGATCCAGATTGCTCCAGAATTTCCAACAAGCTTGTATCATCCATTCTCGCCATACGATGGCGTTTTCAACCATTCTAACTTTACTAAAAAATCATGAAACATACCAAACAGTCGTAGCAACATGTATAATCAACCACAAACACCAAAACGATGAACAATCATATACATATGGATCAAACATACCCAAAACCATGGTTTTCCCCTTAATCATGTTTAACTATAATAATGATAGGATTAGCAAAACATATCCAAATTAACCCAAATTTTTATCACATCCCTAACATAATATTTTAGAATTTTACAAATTTTTCCAGATTTTTCTGAGTCATAATTTCGCTAATTATCACTAATCACCCCTAATTAGCCGTAATTAGTGAAAAACAATGCAAATCACTCACCATAGCCACAAATAAAATATCAAATCTGAAAACTCCATTGTTTGGGTCAAATTCTAATGCCTAGCAGCAGCTCCAACTCTGCTTTGGTGCTATTCCTCCTTGATTTGACGTAGATTAGCTTAATCCCTGATTAGAGTGCGATTTGGGATGAAATTAGAAAGTGGAGTCCATTGTTAGGGTTGAAGAGAGGTAAGTGGAGGCGGGAAAATGACAAAGAAAAAGTTTCTCTAAACCTAATCAGCCCTCATATAGCTCTAATCCCGAAATCCCCTAATGGGCCTAGCTGCTAATCACCCAGTTAAGCCCAATTAAGCTATTTTTCACCTTCTAAACCTTAATTCAGCCATATCTCCCAAACGGTAAGTCCGTTTGACAAGTGTGACCACTCTACGAAAAGGTAAACCATCATCCGGATCTAATAAAAGTTGTTTCAGGTTAAAACTCCTTACCAATCAAAAGTTATAGGAAAAACAAGATTCGACAAGGGCAAAATAGTCATTTAAAAATCGACAAAAATCGTGAATGTGGGAAATGACCCCAATAGTCATTCCCCTAAGTTACACGACCATACATCCTCATATGAAAAAGAAATAAATATTCTACGATCCTTCGATACGTAGAATGCGGGTCGTTACACTCTCTCCCTCCCCCCCCCCCCCCCCCCCGCCCCCCAAGAAATTTCGCCCCCGAAATTCCTTAACCAATAACATACAAAGGTGTCTCGCATGCCTATCAGTCATTCACAAACAATCAAGCATACACAACAAGCACAACAAGCCTACCCTAGCATGCGGTTTACTAACAAGGGAAGAAACTATCACTATTAAAATCTTACCAGGCAAAGAGTTCTGGATGTGATTCCCTTATGCTCTCCTCTGTTTCCCAAGTACAGTCACTCTCATTTTCGCCTCACTGAACCTTGACCAGTTTCACCGCCTTCCTTCGGAGTTGCTCCATATCGCTCTCGACAATATGGATCGGCTTGCGGTTCCCAAACACCTTGGCTTCTACTTCAATTTCATCCAACTGATCCAGTGAAATAGTCATATCGTGGTAGTGCACGAACTTCCTTAACCGGGAAACATGAAATACGTTGTGAACTCCAGCCATCTTGTCAGGTAATTCAACTTTATATGCTAAATTCCCAACTTGTTCGAGAACTGGGAATGGACCAACAAATCTTGGTGTTAACTTGCCTCTCCTTGCAAATCGAATCACGCTCTTTAACGGAGAAATATTGATAAACACCAAGTCACCAATGTAGAATTTTAAATCTCTTCTCCTCTTAACAGCATAACTCTTCTTCCTATCTTGGGCAGCCTTCATTTGCTGTCGTATAACCTTAATCTTATTTGAGGTTTCTCTTATCACATCAGGTCTAAGCACAAATTTCTCACCGGTTTCTAACCAACATGACGGTGAGTTGCATGATCTTCCGTATAAAGCTTCAAATGGAGCCATACCAATATTGGATTGATAACTGTTATTATATGCAAACTCTACTGGAAGCAAATGGTCATCCCATGATCCACCAAAATCCAATACACAAGCTCTTAAGAGATCTTCTAATATACGGTTCACCCTCTCCGTCTGACCATCGGTTTGAGGATGGTACGCAGGATTGAGATGTAATTTTGATCCTAAAGCCTCTTGTAAGCTCTTCCAAAATCCACTAGTGAACAACGGATCTCGGTCACTTACAATGCCTTTGGCTACTCCATGAAATCTCACTACCCACTTCATATACAGTTCTGCTAACCTAGCTGCTGTTCTATTCGACTTGACGGGTATAAACCTTGAACTCTTGGTCAATCGGTCCACAAACACGCAAATGCTATCATGACCCGATCTAGTCCTTGGTAACCCATCAATGAAATCCATTGAGACTTGTTCCCATTTCCATTCGGGGATTTCTAATGGTTGCAACAAACCACTAGGCTTCTTTTGCTCAGCTTTAACTAGCTAACAATTCATGCATTTGGATATAAACTTCCCAACGTCTCTTTTCATTCCTTCCCAGTAGTAGGTCTGCTTCATGTCTCGATACATTTTGTTACCACTGGAATGTATGGTTAGTTTTGAGTGATGACATTCTCTAAGCACTTCATCTCTCAATACACTGACATTGGGCACAACTAGCCTTCCATTCTTTCTAAGCCATCCATCTCGATCAAGCCCATACTTATTCATCTCCTCCTCGATACCCATCTCTAACTTGGAGATGATTTCCAATAGCACTACACCATAATAGCCAATTGGCAACTCTTATTTTTTTCAACTGCCAACACTTATATGTGTTGTAGACTAGTGACACTAATATGTGTTGCGGTAGCAAAAATGTGTCACCAAAAATGTGCCAACACTTTTATGTGTTGTTATGCTTGGTTAACTCTTATTTTCTAAGGACAAAAGGGTAACTTGCCAAACATAACCCTAATTGGATGCTCAACACTTAGTCCTCGACACTTATTCCTTCCAAGCCGCAACATACGCAAATAACCAGAAAGGAACAGAGGATTGAAATCAGCGATTAGGAATTGGGGACACGGCGGAACTCGAAGAACTCGAAGAGGAATCACGATAAGAGGTACTTTCAAGTTCGCTCTGCAATTTAATTCCAGTACTTTCCTTTCAATTCTGTCGTTTAATTCTAGTTCTAGGCTTGGTTGTTAATTCATAGTTCTAGGCCTCGATGTTAATGGATTACAATGAATACCATCCTGTTGTTGTATGTTTTCTTGACTATTTGTTATCCTATTGCCAAAAGTGATACCCTAGAAACTCTGATTTCGAATTAGATGACTTGATCTGATTTTTCAAGTTTCCCTTTTTAACATCCTCGATTGAAAACTGTTGCCTTGATTATCTCGATGAATTTAGATGATATTCTGGACTTGATTGTGGCCTTTTAAAAACAGATTTTCCCTTTTGGAAAATAAAATCTCACGGCTTTGTTTAATAATACTAAATATGGAAAGTGATTTTCATTTTGTTGACGAGTTTGATTCCAAGTTGCTACTTTTAAATCACCCGAAGTCCAATTAGCCATCGTTAAAGACTCCAAGTTGCTACTTTTAAATCGAAGGCCAAGCCTTTGCATTCTCTCGCTACTTTCCAAAAGGTAAGAGCCCTCTTACGATTTCACTTTATTCAAGTTTAACCCCAAATCTGACATTGAAATAGGATAGAAAACTGCCATCGTTGAGTTGTTTAGACCCATAAATTTGTTGTTTTGCTTTACTGCTTTGGACCCTTCCGTTTTGCATCCTGAAGTTGTGACCTTTACATTTGTGGAACTTTTGTGTCCTCATGGATTGATGTCGAATTCCTTTGTCTGAACTTGCTATGTTTTGTGCTTGCACTATGGTATGTCATCCTGTTGTGTTGCTCTTCTTTATCTTGTTTATCTTATATGTTGTTCCACTTTTGAGTATAATTGTGCATTATTCGTTATTTTTTGTTGTTGGTGAAACCATTTCACTGTTTTAGTCTTTTCTTATACAACATATTATTCTAAGAGTTTGTATATAAATATATTTCTTGTATGGCTATAGTTTTTTTTACATTGCCATTTGATTTGGAACTATCAAGTATTTGCTAAATTATGATTTATTAAGTTAACCTGCTTTGTATGTTTCATGTGTATTGATATATGTACTTGATAATTGAATTTCTTTTAAATTAGAAACATATACATTTTTGTTAACTATAATATAGTAGAATATAAGTATATTAAATATATCAAAATCTTAATTTGTATTTATTTGTAGATGCTTAATAGTGTTTAATATAATGTAAACATGATTTTTAAGTTTGGTTCCAAAATTAAGCAGGTTCACTTTACTTTAAACAACTAGTTGAAAGAAAGATGAATACCAAGTAACAAATAAATGATATTTGTGCATAATCAAGGATGCTCATTAACATATAAATGAGCACCCAGTAACATATAAATGATAAAACGATGATTCCCAGTAACATAACATATAAATGAGCACCCAGTAACATATAAATGATAAAACGATGATTCCCAGTAACATAACATATAAATGAAAGTAAAAAATGTTTCTGGTTCACTTTATTTCAATGAACTATTTAAGAAAATAATGAATAGTTAGTTGTGAAATAACTAGCACTGAATAGAAAGTAAATAACTGTTCAACCTAATCTTTACTCATCTTCTGATTTAACTTGATGGACAAATGAAATAACTAGTTGTGAAATGTTGCTTTTGGTAATTATGCTTTCTTAATAGAAAATAAGCCTACAGTTTTTTTGTTATTGAACAAAAAAATTTGTTGTACATAGTTTTTATGTTAGTTGGTAATAGTAGCATTGAATTTGTTTCTAAATAATGACAGGCTTATTGCATATACAGTTCAATGCAGTCAATTTATTAGTTTGTGAACCTGGTTCAGTGCAGTCAGTGGGTCTTATATTGTTATTGTGTAATTGTTCCAAACATAAATGGTTGAGTTTGTTGCCAGTTACTGAACTTGTCAGCATAGTTATTACAAGTGAATAAAGTATTTAGTAATGACATTTTATAAGCAAGATCGTAACAAACTCTAGCTTTCATTACATATTCATTTGAAGCAAAATTTTCCAACTCAATAAGAGAAAATGAAGCTAACTTAACACGTCTAGTAAATGCTTTGTGAATTATAGCCACACTTATCTACTCTCTTCAAGCTTTTACATCCTTAGGATACTCATTCAGTTTCAAGTAAAAAGATGATTGAAAAATATCCTTAATGAACTCCTGCAAAAAACAGCCAAAAATCTGTTCAGCCAATAATGTTTTCAAAGAAATGAACAAAGCTTATGATTGAATGTTATGTCCATTTGCATCCTTACCTAACTCAAAATCCACTTAAGTTTGCACATAAATTACATCGTTAATTTTTTGTTATCATCAGATCTACATTACATCTAATATTATAGTTCGTAAAATTTATGCAATTATTTTTCGTACTTGTTTTGTTTCATGAGTTTGATTTTATACTTGTGAACATCGGGCTATTATCAATACTACGGGAAATAATGTAAAATAACTAAGAATTCGTTTTCACAAATTCAAATGCTACAAGTATACATTTTCTTTATTAATAACAATTAAGTTATGGTTTTAGTTATTGGAGTTGTGTTTTCAATGCGTTTAAAGTTATCAATTCTTCTTCATATCGTTGTGTTGTATCGTTGGATTTGAAGTTAGCAAATCTATAATTTGAACTCGAACTGAGCATATTCGTCTTAGTTTCGAATTCAAAACTGAGCCAGGAGGGTTCAGTTCAAAACTAAGCCACTTTCCGGCTCGGTTTCGGATTTGAAACTAAGCTGGAAAGGCTCAGTTTCTGAAAACTAAGCCTAGACTGGCAAGTTTTTAGAAACTGGGACTTCTCGACTCAGTTTTGAATCCGAAACTCAGCCGGAAAGGCTCAGGTTCGGAATGAGCCTGTCCAGCTCGGTTTCGAATCGATTTTCTCATGCCTCGGAATGAGCCTGTTCGGACTGAGCATGTCATGAGCTGCAATTCAATTGAGCAAACTAAAGTTTGAACACGCACTCCTTGGTCTGTTCACTTTGAAAATGTAAACATTATCAATCAAATAAGCACTCTTTGGTCTGGCCTGTTCTCTTTCAACAAATTTGCAAATTACTATCGTGGAAATCTCATGCATGCACATGTGCATGTGCACTTCTTATGTAGAGCCTGCCTATCTTGTAATATCCAATCAAGCTAACTCCATCTCTGTAATTTTGCATTTGAACAGGCACTTGCTGATTTGTCAACTGGTTTTCTTATGGCACTGTTTCCTGGTTGGTCCGTAACTCTCACCAGGTTTCTTTTATTTTTGTTGTTTACTTTTTTTTAATGTGATTTGACTTCAGAATCTTAGTAACTTTTGTTTAGTTTGATTTGGTTCGTGCAGCTATATCTTCATTCCAGTGTTTGGCTGTATAATCTTAAATTGTATATAAGAAGATTCAAATTAAGAATCATGGAGATATAAACTTAGATGTGTATGTATATTCAGATTAAGATGTTTGTCAAATCGCCTAGGTAAATGACTGCATATTAAACTAATTCATTTGATTAGAAAAGTAAAGGTTAATAAGTTTCTGTTCAAAAGTGATTGCACAAAATTTTGTAAATCTACCTACTACTTGCTACCTAATGAGTCTGTAAAAAAGTATAATAAATCTGGAGGAAACAAACATTTTGTGTTTATTAAAGTAACTGGAAGGAAAACCAAATATGAGACTAATCTCAGCAGTTGACTCCCCTTTTTCCAGCTGCATGTTTTTGCCATGAAGATGGAGTCTTGGGAAGTCATTACATACATATAGTTGAGTCAGTTTTCTTTCTGCTAAGACTACTTGTCTGAGACACCCCGTGCATAAAGTAGAGTCTCTGAGTATATAGCTATCTTTACGGACATTTTCTTCGAGAATTTGCCTTGCATTGCTCCATGTATACTTAGATAACATTGAAATTTGACATAATTAATGTATTGAGTAGCTGTATATCAACAGTCAATTTCTATTTTCAGTATGTCCTTTGTTGATCGTTCTTTTATCCTACAACATACATTTTTGTTGAACGCTTTCTATTCATAATAGGTCTGGAAGCATAGTGCATGCGACTCGTGTGAAATTGCTCAAAACGCTGTGTAAGAGTTTGGGTTTTCACATGCTTTTAAGGTATGTTTACTGAACTGTTATGGTTGTTTATTGATTATAAACAAGTTGGATAAATTATTGGAAATAATTGCTCTGTTACTCATGGAAAATGCCCATTGATTTCTTGAGAATTTGTGAATTCATTTTTCTTTCAATTGACGAACACTCGCTTGCAACTCAGTTTTGAAAACTAAGTCGCTGCGAGTCGGTGTTAACATTGAGTTGCAAGCGACTCAGTTTGAAAACTGAGTCATTGCGACTAATTGAGTTGCAAATTGTCATTATTTTTAATGCTTTCTAGTTGTTAGGAGTAAGTGCTCAGAATGAGCATATTAGCCAACCAACTACACTAAAATATTTCATAGTTTTTATTGTACAGTCTAGAATATAAATTGTAATTCAGTTTTCAATTTTTTTTAAACTTGCGGTTATATATGTTTATCGAGTGCTTTTCTTAAATGCAGGAACTTGTAGAGGAGCTCATTGGATTGTTATATTGGGCGTTGAGGAATATGGAAAACCATTACAGTTCGAAAGAAAAAGATCTAAAATGATTAGATTAACATTTAGAAAACTTTTAGTATTTTCAAAATTAATTTTTTTGTAACCTATGTTGTAATATTTGAATGCATGAAATTTAAGGTATCTTTCAAAAAAAAGATTGACATATGCTCCCATTATGTATCATTTTAAACTTTGCATTGGATCTATATGATGAATTATGTGTGATATGGAAACCATTCGTTTATGTGTGTGTGTCTATATATATATATATATATATATATATATATATATATATATATATATATATATATATGTACATATATATATATTGCTTTAAATATTATAATATTAATATTGCAAGAAACTATATCTTATAAATGTTGGTAGGATTATGATACTGACATTTATAAGTGTTACCATATCTTATGGTTCCAACACTTATAAGTGTTAGCAATGAATATGTTTGTAACTCTTATAAGTGTTACCATATCTTATGGTTCCAACATTTGTAAGTGTTAGCAATGAATATGTTTGTAACTCTTATAAGTGTTACCATATATTATAGTTCCAACATTTATAAGTGTTAGCAATGAATATGTTTGTAACACTTATAAGTGTTAGCAGTTACTCTGTTCGTAACACTTATAAGTGTTACAGGAAATTCCTCACACGTTGTTGGTGACACATGTAAGTGTTACCGAAATTATTTGTAACACATATACTTGTTGGGAATCCACTGTTTTGGTGTAGTGTAGGTTAGGATCGCCCCTCTGACTGGAACCAATTCGCTCAATCAAAGTGGGTCTGACCGTCAAACTTGCTAACATCTCTGGATCCAATTTGCACTTTGGTCTGAAATCATACCCTGCGATATACTTCAGTTGCTTCCATTCAAGAAACATAGCCCCTAAATTGGCATGTCTCCAACTTAATGCATCGGCTACCGCATTGCCTTTCCTAGGTGTATACGCGATATCAAAATCATATGAAGCCAAGAACACTAACCATCTCTGCTGACGAAGATTTAAATCCATTTGGGAGAAAAGATACTTTAACGATTTATGATCGGTAAATAATTCGAATCTTTCTCCCAAAAGATAATGTATCCACATCTTCAACGCGAATACAATCGCTGCCAATTCCAAATCGTTGATAGGGTATCTTTTCTCATGCAGTTTCAGTTGCCGACTTTTATAAGCTACAACCCTACCTCCTTACATCAATACAGCACCTAGTCTGGTACCACATGCATCCGTGTATACCGTCATTTCTTCATTCCCTTTAGGAATGACTAATACCGGTACACACGTCAACTTTTCCTTTAGGCTCTTGAATGCATTTTCACACCTTTTGTCCCAAACGAAAGCTTGATTCTTCTTGGTCAACAGAGTTAACGGTGCCGCTATCTTGGAGAAGTCTTGGATAAACTTACGATAATATCCAACTAATCCCAAAGAACTTCTTATGTCTGTTGCGTTCTTGGGCGTAGACCAATCTTGTACCGTAGCCACCTTCGTAGGGTCCACGGCAATACCATTCTCTAAAACAACATGGCCCAAGAATCTCACTTTCCTCCTCCAGGAGTGACACTTAGAAAACTTTGATTTCAGTTGGTGTTTTCTCAACACCTCCATCACTATCCTAAAATGTTCCTTATGTTCTTCCTCTGTCCTCGAATAAACAAGTATATCGTCCACGAACACAAGAACAAACTTATTAAATTGATCTCTAAATACCCTATTCATAAGATCCACAAAATATGTTGGTGCATTGATCAACCCGAATGGAATGACTAACCACTCATAGAATCCAGACGGCGTCCGAAATGCCGTTTTAGTTATACTCCCAGCTTCCACCCTAAGCTAATGAAAAACTGTCGCAGGATCTAATTTTGAGAACACCCTTGCTCCCTCCAGTTGATCAAACAAATCATCCATCCGCGGAAGAGGATACTTATTCTTCCTAGTCACTTTATTCAACTCGTGACAGTCCACATATAAACGAAGGGAACCATCTGCCTTGGTTGCAAATACAACTGGTGCACCCCACTCAGAAACACTTCTTCTGATAAATCCCTTCTTCAAAAGATCACTCACTTGCACCCCGAGCTCTCGCTGCTTCCTTGGTTCCATACGACGAAGTGGCATCACTATAGGTCTGGCATCTTTCATTAAATCAATTAGAAACTCAATCTCTCAGTGTGGTGGAAGTCCCGTCACTTCCTCGAAGACATCCGGACACTGGCCAGCCACAGGCACATCTGACAACTCATCATGCGGGATGTCGAGGGAATTTAGAAAGCTAGTCATTACCCCATCACTAGGTAGACTACCAAACATCACCCTCCGCACATCATCCGCTCTAACTGTCACCAAAAAGCCCTCACAGTCTACCACCACCCTGTACCTTTGGAGCCAATCGACTCCCAAAATAATGCCAAACCCAATAAAGCCCAAAACAAAGCAATCACAAGCATACATACACCCATGACTCGATAAGACCATATTGCGACAAATCATACTAAGGCTAGTAGAACCACCAATCGGGTTCATCAACGCTAAAGGTTTATCAACTATCTCGGGTTCCAAACCCAACCTATCTACCAGGTCACTAGATATGAAGGAACAGGAAGCCCCAGTATCAAATAATACTCGAACAGGAACATCATAAACAGAAAGCATACCTTGGATAACGACATTCTTTCCTTTCTCCGCCGCAGTTGGTGCATTGGACGATGAAGGAACAACATTAATAGCATATGCTTTCACAATCTGCTTCTCTTTAGGGGGTTGTGGGCATTTATCCTTGTGATGTCCCACTTGGCCATAGTTAAAGCACTTCCTGTCCGCTGGCTTTGCTCGACATTATTTGGCACAGTGGCCCTTCTTGCCACAGCTAAAGCACTCAACATCTTTCTTGCTCTTTTTTTGACCATCCTTCGTCTGATTTTTCTTTCTTTTATTCTAAGAATTTTTCTTGCCTCGACCGCTTGCTTGCAGCTTTGGCCTTTCAGCAGATGCAACAACGACTTCAGTCTACGGCTTAAGATAAAGTCTCTCCGATCTCAATGCTTTCCCAACAATCGATTCAAAAGTCTCATCAATATGGTTTATAAGCCTTTCCCCCAAGTACTGATCTAAGCCTGTTATGAACTTCTCATTCTTCTTCTCGAGAGTGTCAATAAGGGATAATCCATACTTCGATAAAATATCAAACTCAGCAATATACTCTGAGACTACTCTACCATTCTGCTTAAGCTCCAAGAACTTCCTAAACAATTCTGATTTCTAAGCAGCTAGGATGAACTTATCACTGAATCGTGCCTTAAACTGATCCGAAGTAACTTGATTCACAGCGGTAGCTACCTTAATAGCATTCCACCAACTTATAACCCATCCGTGCAGCTGATGGGATGCTAGCTTCCTCTTCATCGCGTCATCGATCCCTAAGTCCTCGAAGATGCGCTCATGACTATCGAGCCAATCCTGAACTTCTATAGCCGATTTCGTTCCATGAAACGGCTTACCACCAAGACTAGTGTGGTCCTTACAGAGCTTGGCAAAATCGGCCCTAGGCGCCTGCACCGCTGCACCATCACCATTTGCAGCATTAGGAGCTGCCCTTTGAACATCCCTGAGCTTCTCTCTCATGAAGTTAGTGAACATCATCCTCATATCAGGAGCATTCCCATTATTAGCTCCTCTGCCAGTACCCCTTGAATGTCAGCTCATCGTTCAATCTGTAAGGAGAAAACGATTAACCATCTCTTCAATGGTGCCAGTGCAGTGCGACTCCATCCTTAGAAATACTAATAGTATATATATAGCTTTTGAAAACCAAAATATCACAAATACGCGCTCTCATATATGTACTATCCCTCCCTGGTGTCTCTCCCTTGGTTAACTACGCAACCAAGAGGTGTGATGGCCCGCCCGCACCAGCTGACATTTCCAATGAAAGTGCGTTGTGCCAATGCTCGACTAGCACGGGATGGTCGCCAAAGAAAGGAAAAGAAAGGAATTTGAACTAACAAGGAACCTTTAGAATGTCTAACAGTGCATGGAATAAAATATAATAATAACATACTTGACATAAAACAGGCGAGACAGTGCATAAGCTAAAAACTAAACCATAATCATCATAGCTGCGGAAATTCAAAATACAACTTATTACAACTCCAACATACTGTCTCTAAAGCAAAGAAAAAGGTGTACTACTAATGCCCAAAGTAGTGACCAGCAACATCAAAAGGAGAATATCTATATATATATCATACGTGGAAGCATCCTGTTCATCTCCGGTACAGCTACTCATGCATACCGCCTAACCTGTCTCTAGTCTGCCCGTTTAAGTGCAACCAGAGTAATAAGAAGAGACATAAAACTCCAGGTCAGACAAAAATTCTGTTATGAGCGATAAGCAGCAACATAGAACAATAACAGGTATACATAACCATACGTGAACCTAGACCTGCAACCAAAGAGTTAGCACAACAGGATGTACAATACTCTAAGGTGACACTAACATATGGTGTAAAGATACGGGGGAGGGGTGTGCATTTCATAGTGACGTCAAACAATCAAGCATAGCAACCATCCTCACATCTCTCACTCAGTGCGTAAAGTATACGATATCCACTGTTCTGACCACCCAAATCCTTCGCTATGATCACTCTGCCCCATGGAGTCATGTTGGCTCCACTGCACTGGTCCATAGCCACTAATCCCTTGCTATGTCCACTCTGCCCCCACGAAGTCATGACGACTCCACTTCACTAGCTCATATCCATGTTTTGATCACTCTGCCCCATGGAGTAATAACTACCCCACTGCACTGATCCGTAGCCTAACATCCGTCTTGGTGGTGAATCAAAGTTATGGACATCGGTAACCCCTTAACACACGTCCCGCAGCAAAGCCCAACTCATGAAGCTAATTCGTTGGTTCCCATCTAGATCCAAAGTCCTACTTCCTATTTGGACTTTCTTTGCATCTCGGGTTTTGGTCGAATTGGAGTTGGTCTTCAGAAGAGTTGTCGTGTCGTAGTAGTGGGAGCTCGAACTCGGTTCGGTTCGTTGTCGTTGCCTCGGTTCGGTCGTAAAACTCCATGGTACAGTTCGGTTCGGTCCTCAAAGTGCTCCTCCCCAAGTCGGTTCGGTTCGGTGTTCCTACATATCTAGATCCCAGTTCGGTTTGGTGCTCCTGCCTAGGTTCGTTTCGGTCCTTTAGTTCTCCAGTTGGTCCGATCTGATCCCATACCTAGCTCCGGTCTGATTCCAACTCCAACTCCATGCAAGTGGTGGCCTTCCTTCTTGCCATAACCCAATCCGATTCAGTTCAACTCATCCGACTCGATCCCCTAGCCGATCCGGTCCTCCTTAGCTGATCCGATCCGGATTACTTCAGAATTTCCAGCAAGCTTGTATCATCCAATCTCGCCATACGATGGCGTTTTCAACCATTCTAACTTTACTAAACAATCATGAAACATACCAAACAGTCATAGCAACATGTATAATCAATCAAACACCAAAACGATGAATAATCATGTACATATGGATCAAACATACCCAAAACCCATAGTTTTCCCCTTAATCATGTTTAACTATAACTAATGATAGGATTAGCAAAACATATCCAAATTAACCCAAATTTTTATCAGACCCCTAAAATAATATTTTAAAATTTTACAAATTTTTCCAGATTTTTTCTGAGCCATAATTTCGCTAATTATCACTAATCACCCCTAATTAGACGTAATTAGTGAAAAACAATGCAAATCACTCACCTTAGCCGCAAATAAAATATCAAATCTAAAAATTACATTATTTGGGTCGAATTCTAATGCCTAGCAGCAGCTCCAACTTTGATTTGATGCTATTTCTCCTTGATTTGACGTAGATTAGCTTAATCCTTGATTAGAGAGCGATTTGGGATGAAATTAGAATGTGGAGGACATTGTTATGGTTGAAGAGAGGTAAGTGGCGGCTAGAAAATGACAAAGAAAAGGTTTCTCTAACCCTAATTAGCCCTCGTATAGCTCTAATCCCGAAATCCCCCAATGGGCCTAGCTGTTAATCACCCGGTTAAGCCCAATTAAGTTGTTTTTCACCTTTCAAACCTTAACTCAGCCATATCTCCCAAACAGTAAGTCCGTTTGACAAGTGTGACCACTCTACGGAAAGGTAAACCATCATCCAGATCTAATAGAAGTGGTTTCAGGTCAAAACCCCTTACTAATCAAAAGTTATAGGCAAAAAAAGATTTGCTAGGGGCAAAATGGTCATTTAAAAATCGACAATAATCGTGAACATGGGAAATGACCCCAATAGTCGTTCCCCAAAGTTACACAACCATACGACCTCATATGAAAAAGAAATAAATATTATATGATCCTTCGATACGTAGAATGCGGGACGTTACACGATTCAAGGGTCACTCGAGCTCTGATCCTGAGACATGGTAGGCCAGATTATCTCGAAGGCAGTAAGGACGAACCCTTGCCTTGGTTCATGACGGAAATCCAATTTCCAATATGACATTGTGCGGTTTTGATTGTAAACCGATATATGACGACATAGCAGATGGTAGCTATGCCATCTGTGATTGATATTATGATTGAAATGGTTTTTGAAACATATATGCACTAGTAATAATATCGAATGATTTTGATTTATATGTATCAATCATATTTTAGCCATTATAAGGTAAAACTATATCCTCCGGTTTGCGTTGCATTGTGTGATGGGACTTACGTCTTATATTGGCTTCATTTTCTACAAAATGCATTGCGTTGTTTAAATGATTACTTGTTTTGTGCACTGACAATCCAATGGAGTAAACCTGTTTCGTGTTAGCGGCGTGGTCTTGTGATTAGCCTCATTATCAAATAAGTTAAGTAGATTTCTCAAACCAGTCCCTTGACTGACTCATAGTTTGTTTCACTTTGCAAACTCGGGTGCCCCTATTTTCTACACAGGCAGCCTTGTATTCAGGTTTTAGCAGCCTCTTTCTGGATAGCTATGCAGATGAAGATGGATTCTATCATTTCTATTATGTTTTTCAGACTTCATTATGCATATTATGTTTGATTCCGTTGCAGCCACTTTATTATGCTGTAACTGTATTTTGTACTAAGTATGATCCTGTTGTGTTGTGTAACTCTGATGATTATATTTGTTCCAGTGTAATCTGATGTACATTATTTGGTGTAATTCTATATTTCTGTTTTTTTGTTATTTTTTATGTGTTATATTCCACTGATTATCCTTGCTTCCATGGAACAGGAGTTTGGGGTCATCACAAGATGTTTCTCTAATAGTAATGTTTTTAGATAATCTATCAAGCGATGCTTCAAACCAAATCGAAACTGTATGAATTCATCACTGAAAAGATAGTCATTATTATCTTTACTACTAATAAAAAAATTCCATGAACTAAATTACTTTATGTCGTTTTGAAATACCTGAAATACCCTCCTAATCCACCTCTTCTACCTGCACGGATGAAGTCCTCCTCCTCTCAAAATACGGTGGATGCAAACAAGGCGAATCCATTAACTCTCCTAATCCGCCTCTTCTACCTGCACCGATGTAGCTCCACGATATGGAAACCTTCGTATTTATTTCTTCTGATTTAAGGTCATTTGTCAATTTTTTTTAAATCTTTTACATTACGATTTAAGGTCATTTGTTAATTTTGTTTATCATTTACGGTATAATTACGTTCTTCCTTAAACTGAAATAAATTTGCAGAAGAAATCAATTTATTTTAATATTTCTATTTCGCTTCTGTCTACATTGAAGTTTAATTTTGGACAATTTTGTGCTACTACAAATTCTAAATTGCTTAGGCAACTCATATTGAATTGGGAATGCTACAAATTTGAAGTTGTAGAGTTCCTCCTTTCAACTTCGTTGATGTAAGTGATTTTTATCGATTGCTAATTTTGACTTTTCTTCTTACTTGATAGCTAAAAACTGTTGCAGGTAGATGGTAGCTCATTGAAATAGCTTCATTCATGGTATTTGTGGTAGAACCAAGGATCTCGAGTAGGTATACACCAAAGTTGCAATATCTCTTTATCAAATTGTTGTTTACTCAGCTTTTGTTTCATGTTATGCATCAGTAAAATGTGAGAATTTTCCATTAAGCACTCTGTACTTTCTTTAGCAGTAAATACTCCAAACAGTGCATGCTTAACAAATCATTGTTAGCCCTGCCACTCCTTTGGTTTTATATTTATTGATGGACTTTTATGTTTCTTCCATAATGTTTGCTTTGCTGCTTATTACTGAACTAATTGGTTCACTAATCTGAGAATAAAACTGAAATCTAAGGTCATGTATTTACTTTTTATCCGCAGTTACTTTAATTTTTGGAATATAGGGTTTTGATGGGTTGCGAAGGCTTGATTACGTAGCGGGAATGGTTATGCTTGGAACTACCTATTCTTTTCTTCAACATTCTGTAAGAAACATAAGATTATTACGGCTAAGGATGCTATGAAGATCCACTTTTCTGATATCCCTGCGCTTCTTTTGGATGTGACTGTGGGTAAAGCCAAATCTGAACATGATCCAATAAACTATCATTTAAATGTTTTGATTAAAGTTGTATGTTTTCATATCAAATCCAATAAAATATCATATACATTAACATTTTATAGTTATAAATCCAATAAACTATGAACAGATCGTTTAAATTTGAAGTTTTCCAGCAGGTGAAAGAGCAGCATCAGAAAAAAAGTAGTTTTAGATTAGAGATGTGTTAGTTGAAAAGAGGAGAATTACTGAAGAGGCAACATTTAAATCTAGGTATCATCTCTCTTTTAATTGTGTAGATATTCATATGTTTTTTTGCACAATTTTATATTGGCTGATCATATTTAAAAGGATGTTTGCCACTTAGATTTCCTTCTTTTACCTAACTTTATGTACTTCCTGAAAATTCGTATTATATTTTTTTGAACAAAGTAGAAGTATATTTGATCCTAAATAGTTTTGGTGAGTTTTTCAAAACCTATCATCTTCAATGGATAAAGGGACTGATCAAGGTTACAACCAATGTTTATTATAAGTTTTGTTGAATAAGTCATGGGAAACAATTTACAATGTTAATATTAAAAAATAAAAATGAGTTAATGTTACAAAATAAAAACGAGCTAACTAGCACTTTTGCAACATCACACATATAAATGATATGCATTAACTACACAATTAATATTTTGAGTGTGCTAAAGTTTGAACAACATTAATATTTATGCGTGGATTCCCTTATTTTAATTTTAATCATATAACTTTGAATTCATTTCATGCGGCTTCACATTTCTTTGTTAAAATTGGAAATATGAATTTGTGGTTTAGTCTATTTTGTATGTTTAATTTCTCATTTATCACCATATTTCAATGATTTAGTGTAAAAAAGAATGGTACGTGCCTTTCTTGTCAAACTTCTCATGTACACAAATTTAAGTTTGTTAAATGTTACAAGTTTTAATGATTTTTTTCCAGTGTGGCTATGCAAAAAATTAGGAATTAAGACAAATCCATGGACCCTAAATATTTTGATGTCGTGTTACGCACACATCTCATATGAAACTTTATCATGTATTAATTCACAAATTATATAGCTCTTAGCATTGGTGCATATGCAGAGTCAACAAAATCTACTTGAAGGCAATTGAGAGGCTAAAAAAATAATATAAGAAGCTTGGTAAATGTTAGGTAACTAATAATTTGTGTTAAGTATGTGTGATTCTTTATTGACGGTAAGTGATGTTTGCCTATAATCGTCACTCACGTATGACGTAACTATAGTACCTAAAAATTCGCAACATAGGGATTGCTTCTGTTTCTCCAAACACGTTAAACCATGAGCGCGAGAGATTTATTTAAAAACGGAGAGCTAATGTATATTAGTAAACTAACCAATCGAATTTTTTTAAAATGAAAATTTGTATCCTTTTGGAATTCTATTTTATAACCACTAGGATTCAACTTTAAAAAAATACTTTAATAGGAGTTAACTTAATTTTTAGGTTGGTTATATTCATAGGGGTTATGTCTCGATAATACATTTGGTATAATGTTTGCGTACGGTCTGAAGGCAAGCCAAAGCTATGTTATTTTACTATATTCATCTTCTGTGTACTAGAATGTAACCGATTAAACTCATTAATTAGTCTATGGATAAGGACGGGATATTTATGTTAAGGAATTATTCGGTTTGACAATGTATAAGGTCCCGTGGTGGAAAAACATTTTCCATCTTAGCACCATTTAGATGAATGTTCTTGCATATCATTGTTGCTATAATGCTACTCTTTGTTGTGCAAGTACAATATTTTTTGCTTGGTTACAACGAACTTGACAAGTGAGAAACTTTCGCATTGCTGTATCATAAGGGTTGTACCTTCTTCCAAAACCCTTAATAAAGATAAAATTTCATGCCATGGTTTGAAGTTAATACACTATGCTGGAGTGTTATTATTGTTTTAGTATATACATTTTTCTTCACATTCAGGAAGTATGGAAAAAGCTCAGGCATATAATGATGACAGAAATGATGAGGATAATATTTTCAAACCTTCATGCATCATTTGAAGCAATAAGGAAACAACAATAAATTTTCCTCTTAAACTAAGTATGAGGACAATGTGGACTACTTAAGTGATATATTACACAGGGCTTGACATGTAACACGATAAAAACATGCACGAAGCCAACTGCACCGCCCAAAAGAAGAATGTGGAGCATCACCTGACATGATGACATACCAAGTAGGAAAAATGCATTGCATTTGCACTCCTCAATTTTCCTTCAAACTCTACAGTGGGTTTGATGGATGCTACTTATCAGGTTTAATTTTGTATTGGTTGGTTATATTTCTTCTAAATGAAGTAGGAATACTAATGTGGAATTTGTGGAGATGTGTGAAGTAGTGTTATGTCCTGACTCTACACGTTCTCTTTTGGCTTCAGGTTACTGCTAAAGAGACCTAGAAGGTCATAATGGAAAAGTGGTCAGAGACCCAAAGTTATCATTCAAGACATTAAGTTTTGATAGACTATTGTGCTTTGATGCATTTTATAATTGATGGGTTACAAAACTTACACATTTTGTGCATTGTCCATATTTATGAAGTTTGGACTGTTCTTTATATAGGTTATATAGTTAAAGGTTGTCAGGGATTAGAGCATCCGTTCTTTAAATGACATTTCGAAAGTCTTGAGCCAACCAATTTAAAATCTTTGAATCTTGATATGCAAAGGAATTTAATAGGAGTACATATCATAATTTATTCATTAAAAGGTATTGGTAATTGTGATTCCAATGAGATTACTATGAAGCAGACTTATATAGATAGTTGCCTAAATTTGTTTGCAAGTGGAATGATTTTTGCAACCGATAACAATTTGAATTTGAGGAGTTTATAATATTGTGGTAGTATGAAGAAGAAATGAGTGGGTTATATGACAGACTTGAATAATATTAAGAGGATGATAAAAGAAAAGTTTGTATTGGATATGAATGTCAGAAGCTTTAGGCTTTTTTCGTGTCTGTTATGTACTGGTATAGTATAATATTAATATACAAAATTGAATGGTTTAACCTTAATGTAACGTAAGCTTTGAGACGTACTGTATCATTTATCTTTATTTAATGTTCGATTGTCAGATAAATATATTATAAATGTAAAAGAAAATATATTGAATAGAATAAACAATAAGGCTTTACTACTTATACTGCACAAATATAACCAGCCTATAAATTATAATTTCAAAACTGATATGTCTCTTTTTGTTTTTACTGATGATTATCAATCATAACATACATATTTGGAGGTTGAGTTTGTTGACACCAAATTTGTGGTGTCACGATGGCCTCTGAATGGTGTAAATCAGAGGGGTCCATATTGGTCCCCTGATTTTCACCAATCAGAGAAACTGTCACCATGACACCACAATTTGTGGTGTCAACAAACTTCTATTGACATATTTGTATTCCAGGAAAGGCAAAGAAGAAACAATTTAATATTAATATGTGATAGTAATATTTTTAAGGACATAGAATTATGCATGAATTTATAAACAATTTACAATCATATTATACCATATTTGAACAATATGTAGTTGCGCTTACTATAAATAGTTATACTAGAATTATGCTTGAACTTAAATATGGCACTGTAATAGTCGTTGTATACATTGCTTCATTACAGGATACTTTATTGAGTCAGTATGATGTTTAACCAACCTATTTGTGCGAGTATAAATTTGAGTAAAACAAATACAATAGTATGATATTTAAACATATTTGTCCATACTGTTAGAGAACCCCGAATTATCATAAAACCAATTGGCAATGTGAAGGGTGAACTCATTTTACTTATACAGGATTCATTTTACAAATTCCCAATGTTGGACTTGTCTCAACACACCCCCGCACGTGTGGCATATCATGAGCCTAACACATGGACCTTTATATTGGGTGACGTGGATAAGTGTGGCATTGTGCGCACGAATTAAACCTGCTCTGATACCATATTAGAGAACCCCGAATTATCACAAAACCAATTGGCAATGTGAAGGGTGAACTCATTTTACTTATACAGGATTCATTTTACAAATTCCTCAATGTGAGACTTGTCTCAACACATACTCATTAATGTTAAAGGCTATCAATAATCTCATCATCTCTACTTTTCTATTCTACAATTTGCCTTCACACAAAGCACAGAACACATTCACATTTATATGCACGTTACTTATAACTTCATTTCTATCGCTTATTAAAATGTAACGACATTTTGCACAGTTACATTACTTCTCCTTTACAATCGATACAAATAATTTTACCATTCAACACATTGTTCAATAACCCACTAACCATTGAACTCCATATTTACGCCGCATTCTAAATGCCAAAAAAGTTGTCTTCTCACTTTACAATGGTCTACTCATTCTTCCACTTGGTCACCCTACCCAATACATCCTCTGTCCCTCTCCACCACAAGTTGCTTAATTTACTCCAAGCTATCTCAATCATAATACAAATTCACATGCTACAACTAACACTACTCCAACCATTTTTCCATTAACTCGGTACTCCTATGACATAATAACATCAGCTTATCTAAAATATCGACTCAAATTCAACTCCAACTTTTTCCTACATACCGTTACATCGCCCCTGCCGCTCACATTCTTTCTCCGCTTTCTAATTGTTAACCCAACAAAACTCACCACCCTCTGTGTGCGTAACACAGTTTCCAACCTAGTTTATGTAATAGCAAGCCTCAGGGTTCAAACTAGCACATGGAAAAAGGGGAACCATATTAAAATGTCCAGATAATCCAACATATGGGTTGGCCTTAGTGCCCAGAGACTAGCATGCACGTGTATGTTGATTTTATATACTTGTTTGTTTTTTCCATTCAAGGTAACGTAAACTGCGCCAATTATAGTAGGTTGTGCAGGGATGAGAGAACATGACTAATTAAACTAAATCAGCATCAAGTTTCACCAAGATTTACTTGATATGGATTCAAGGCTGGAATAAAAGATAAGTACAAATTTTTGAGTGGTATCATGTAAAATACTAATGTTCAACAACATGGAAATTTCCAATCACATAACATAATTTATAATGCAATTTTCATGTAATTGATTTAGACATAGGTTCTGTTCAATATTGTTAGAGAACCCCAAATTATCACAAAACCAATTGGCAATGTGAAGGGTGAACTCATTATACTTATACAGGATTCATTTTACAAATTCCCCAATGTGGGACTTGTCTCAACACACCCCCGCACATGTGGCATATCATGAGCCTAACACGTTGACCTTTATATTGGGTGACGTGGATAAGTGTGGCATTGTGCGCACGAATTAAACCTGCTCTGATACCATGTTAGAGAACCCCAAATTATCACAAAACCAGTTGGCAATCTAAAGGGTGAACTCATTATACTTATACAGAATTCATTTTACAAATTCCCCAATGTGGGACTTGCCTCAACAAATATATACCAGTAATCAAAATATAATGCTAAAGTAAGCAAATAAATAACCTCATATCTCATTTCTAAGTTAGACATTTCCAGATAAACTCAACATACCTGTACAGATTACATTTTATTAGAATAAAAACAGCTAAGTTGAACTCCTAGGAAAATTACAAGCATATCCTAAAAAAAATTATGTTTTTTTAATAAACAGACATGCAAAGACATAACCCACATCTACACACACGTTCGCACAATGGCATGTTGAAACAAATATGAATGAAGTATGAATGTTTTGTGTATATAAATTTTATTAAGTTCATGACAGCCAACTCAAGACAGCAAAGCAATAACAAGAACAACAATATTCAACCCAACCAAACCCCAAACAAAGATATTTAGTGAAACCGTGAAGTAAGTGAGCTCGAAATAGGTTAAATTGTAAGTTAAACTTACCTCAAACGATGGAGAAGAGGAACAGCAGTAACAACTCGCAGAAAATCAATATGAGGCATTGTTCTTGACTCGATTTGAGGAGCAAGCTTCAATCATTTTAAAGGTAGAGGAAGCGCAACTCGGCTTGAATGGCGGTAATGTGGCTTTATATGAAGGAGCGGTGCTTAAGGATATCACGGTGGCAGTCGGTGACCAGTGGTGACGATGTAGTTGCTGATGGTTTTAGTCAGATTGTGGCCTTCGATTACGATCTTAGGATTTGAGGAAGGAGCAGTTCTTGATCGAAAAGCTCTAGCCAGGAGACTCCGGTGCGGACTACTGGTGAAGCACATGGAGTCATCACGTGATTTGGGTGAGGAGCAGTGAGTGTCGTTGGCTGTTGCGAGCGATAGGAGGGATTCGGATCTGTGTGGCTTGAGGAGGCTCGGTTTGGATCTAGTGGAGACGAGGTGACTGTGGGGGAAAAATGGAGAGCATTGTTGAAGGAGGAAGAATCGCCAGAGGAGGGAGGACCGATTTCTTTGATTTGGGCAAACGTTTGATTTGGGGATGGAAAAGATTTTGGATTTGGGGATTTTCCCGGCTGAAAATAAAAAGGGAAAGGTGGAATGAAAATAGAATAAAGGAAAGGAGAGGGTAAAGAAAGAAGGGGACACGGTAAAAGGAAGATATAGGACACGCGTAAACAAAAGGAACAAATGGTATAAAGTTGCTTTAAATTTGAATAAGTGGCTACACCATTAAACAAATATTTTTAAAGTGTAAATACCATCTATGACACAATGAGTATGTAACCATACATACCTAAATAAGTGTTCTAAATTTAAATTTTCAAACCAAATTCAAATCTACATGAATTAATTAAATTCTCAAACAAGCTGGAAAACAAATTTATAACTTCACAACAATATTATTTAAATTAGTTTGAAATATTAACATTGTTTAATTTACAAAACTAATTAAATCCAAAGATCAATATTTCTTTCAAATACAATACCTAAACAAATCTAATCAAACAAATTTATTCAATTATAATCTTAATACATTTTAAAACCAAAATCCAGAATAAAACAAAACAAAATAAATTCTCAAGTTAAATTAAAAATCAAATTTATAATTTCTCTAACAGTATATTTAAATTAATTAAAAAATATAGCTGACGTTCAAATTGAATAAAGCTATTCGCATTCAAATAAAATTTTAAAATATATAAGTGTCGTTAATTTTAACAAGCCAACTTAAATTCCAATATTCAATTTTAAATTCACACTTATAAAATTAACTCAGAATCAAGTTAAATGTGAAATCAATTTTTTTTTAATTTCTCAAACCATATGATGTAGCTTGTTTAAAATATCACGAACAATTAAATTCTCACTTCAAAAATCAGTCTAAAACTAAATCAAAATAGACTAAGTTTCAAAATTATAAACAAATATAAAATTCTTAATTACTAAATCCAAATAAGTTTTATATTTTAAACGTTAAAAATATTGGTTCATTACAAAATTGCAATCGAGTTAAACTGTCTTTTATTTCTCTCCATCCATATCTAGTATATGAAAGTAGTAATTGATGCACATGCAACATCAGTGATCTGATTTCTACCTTGGAAACAATTGAAAATAAGTGTTGCTTCATCCTCCAGTGTGCCAACTGAATTAGCATTCAAACCAAGTTTATATTTTATAGAACACTATATATACTGAGAGTATTCACACCCAAAGTAAAATATGGTTTCGTATTCTTCACTTCCTTCGCACAAAACACATCTATTTTAACTAACCACCCCCAAATCTCATAAGTCTATCATTTATATTCAATCTCTTCGACACAACAAGATAAGAAATAAAAGCCATGCGTTTTGAGTTTTCTAGATGCCATATCACTTTAAAGAAATTCTTTACTGGAAGCCTCTCTCTACAACTCTCCCATGCTTTATGAAATGTAAAATCTCCTCCTTCACCCCATTCATAGAAATCATTCAATACATTATTCTTCACATATACACTTTATAACTACTGTTGTATTTCTCTTGTGGCAGGATGCAAGTGTCTACAAATCCTTCAATTCTGAATACTAGAATATACATATTCATTTGGTCTGCAAATTTCTTGATAGCTTGTAATTCCAATTAAATCTACTAAGCACTTGTCACTAATCCATGGCTCAAACCACATCAAAGTAGAGGTTCCATAAGCTATTACCTTATTATAGATTTGTCTTCCACTTGATCTTAACCGCAATATTGCTTTCCGAGTACTAGAGGAATCATTATCTATATTCATACGGCAAAACTATTTTCCAATTGTAATAGGAATTATTATCTATGTTTATATATATATATATATGGAGCGTTTCGAAGCACCCCTGTTTTGTACCACTCATACCCTACCATGAGCTCACTAATCCAATTCCAATGGAATTTTGTAGGTGTTCAATTCAGATATATATATCATCCATCCATCCAAAATTTGAGCTCGTTTCGATATTTGTAACATTTTCAAAATTTTAGCTTAATTATTGACCGTTTAGACATTCATTCGAACCGTTAAATTTAAACATCAAATATATTATTTACAAATGTTAGAACAAGGTTAAATTTTAGATACATGATAATATATATGGATTGAACATCTTAAAAATCTTGTTGGATTTGGATTAGTTAGCTCACAGTAGGGTATGGATGTTGCAAAATAGGGGTGCCCCGGCATGCTCCTACATATATACACACATACACACAAAAACACACACACACACATAAGTGTTTGTTGTAGTATAAATACTAGAATTAAGTGTGTCCACATATGATATTATTTGTTGGTTGTAATATTAAAGGCATAGGGATCTAACAAAATTACAATTTTGATCATACATTCTACGTTTATCCAATGGAAGCAGTGTGATAACCCATTCTCCTGATCCCCAGAAGAATGGATTGTCTTTGGAACATAATACATTAATATAACAGCAGAAGATAAAACATTGTGTTACATCACATAATGTACATCAAATTACATTAGAGGTTATATCAGAGTTTAATACATCATAAAGGATCTTAATAATTATACATAGCAGTTTCAACAAGCAAATAGATACACGACGGAAATAATGATAGTTAACATGACAGAGTCTTGGAGAGTCCAAAAGAACATCTAATTCCTTCTCCAGCTCCAAATCCAAAACCAACTTCCATACATAACTCCAAAATGATCTAAGCTAATTACTTGGATACTAGGTTACACATGTGGAAATAAGGGAAACCGAGTTTGCAAGCGAAAAACAAACTACGAGTTAGTCATGAGACTGGTATGAGAAACTCTAAGCAATTATTCTTTACTTATTAAAAAGCACGGAATGTCGCGGGACCACGCCGTATAACACGGAACAGGTTTCCTCCACATGAATTCCAATGCACAAAAACACGTGATGCTTTTAGAAAAAAATGAATGTATTATAAGACTCAAGTCCCATCACATAATGCAAAGCAAACCGGAGGATAGAGTTTTATCTTATAATAGCCAAACATGCTTGCTACAAGAAAATCATTAATATTATTAGTTTCTAAGTGTGGAAATCATTTTTGAAAATAAATGTATCAATCTTAGACAACATAATAACCCCATCCAATTATGTTGCCATATAGGTTTACAACTGAAAACGCAAAGCTCGTATTCGAAATTGGATTCCATCATGAACCAAGGCAAAGGATTTTCCTTATCCATTCGTATCATCCCTAGAAAGATGTCTAGGACTCATTGCATGGTCCTTTGGAGCGGCAGAGCCATCTCACAAATTCCCGATGAGTTCGGGTTACTCCTGAACATAAAGTTCCTTGGTCGTGTTTGACCATCGTCTTGGTTGTTGTTGACCATCATCTGATGAAACACCCCACCTCCGTTAGGGTCACTCTCAAAGGGAATGCCCTAATTTTGGTGGAGGTTTATAAGTATAAGTCACAGATATACAAGACAGATATAAGAACACATATTTGTAAACAGCGGAAAATCAATTCATAAAAGCAAATACGTGCTACAACAATATCACCATAATTGTCTTACATCTTTTCCCAAAAACATAACATAACTCCTTCATAATCTGTCTTGATTACATTATTAAAGAAGCATAAATAAAACATAGATAAACTGCAAAAGCCCCCATAGTGATTGTCCAAAGCCATAGTTCAAAATGAAAAGGTCCAAGCAATACATTTCTCTTCTTCAAGCTGGATGCTAAGGCTGGTCAAGCTGCAGTGTTCCCTCCCTGTGGACCTGGGGGGGGGGGGGGAACGGAAGAAAAGAAGACGAAAGAAAAGTAGAGTCAGACATAAAGCTTGAGTAAGTCTAGTACTATTTTGTCTATGAATAAAGAACTGGGTATGATAAGTATAAACAAGAAGTGGGAAAGCACTATAAACTTGGTTAAGTTGTCTAGGGTCGAATATACTATCGTACCCCATGTTAATCTCTGAACCCATATAAACTAGTTTCCAACTGGCACCCCATAATCAGGGTGAAGTGATCCATTCTATGATGATCGGCTCCTACTCGCATAGTTACATGTGTCTTACGGCCCCCGATGTTGTAGTTACCTATGCTGGTCCCACCATGGGGTGTATCAAGTCCCGTGGCGGCGGCCCGACACAATCCTAGAATGCACAGGTATGCTACTGGTGTCCAGTGCCTTATTTTTCTGCGTCGGAGTGTGTGCACGCCCGCACCCCGTTAGAACCTACACTGCTACACCACCGCCGTCGATTTGACCTCTTACAATCAGCCAAGTAATCGTGCCCCACCCTGCCTAGTTTCAGGGTATCCTGATACACCTTCTAGGGTTACTGCTGAAAAGGGTCCCCCCGTTACTAGGTTTTCTATCTCTAGCCAACATGCTAAGTTGGTTAAGTGTTTTCTAACCTAACCCCCACCAGTCCGTTTAGTTTAGCATGTTCCATTTTGATTAAGTCTTTAGTTCACTTAATCCTAACAATCCTGACTCAGCCTTAATTGTCTTATTAAGGCCCTGACCTCTCACATTAGACAGGTATTGTTGTGGCTGCCTGTTGCCGGTTGGTTCCGGGCAGTCTTACGCCACAACTCAGTCTAACCTCGGGTCCTTATTGGGCTCCATATTTAACCTCCCACATTGGATAGGTATTGTTGTGACTACTGGAGAGCCGGGCGGTTCCGGGCAGGTTTACATCACAACTCAATCCAACCTCGGGTTAAACACATCGTATGTTCTACATTTACATATTTTGTCTTTCTTCTTTATTTTCTTATATGTAAATATTTGCGGCCCATTATTAAGTAAATGGTGTAAAGGTTACACCAATCATGGGCCCAACCCATACTTGAATTTGGGCCCTTCTATTTTATATTTTCATTCATTAGTGATTTTAACCCAACGTTATTTTCCCCCGTTTAACACGTCCGTTTATTATATATGTTGGGCTTAGCCTTTTAAAGCCCAACTTAGCCATGCGAAAAGGGGAGGCTTAAAGCGTGATTATATACACAAAAAGGGGAATGTGAGCGCATGAACTTGCAATATGACGTTGGAAATACAAAATAGAAACTGGTGTACTTGCATAGTAGTGACATATACTTTGGTCATAAAGCATAGGTGACATGAATCAAAGCATGTAAACTTGTAGTTATGTTAAGAATATCACTATTGACACATAGGCCTAACTACAACATGAACCTATATTTTTATCTCAGGCATAATGTCAAACATAAGCATGGCATAAATATTTCTAACATAAGCATGGCATAATGTCAAACATAAGCATGGCATAATGTCAAACATAAGCATGGCATAGGTATAGTTAAATTTGTTTACATAACCATGGCATAAATATTTCTAACATGAAATCATGATTTTTACTTTAGTCATGTAAACTTGCAAAAAGGGATTTTTGAATCTAACCTAGCTATGTACCACATATGTCATCATATAATTCTTGTTAACAATTTCAATTATGCAAATTATCAATCATAGCCTAGTCATAAGTTTGCAAATAGGTTTTCTAGTACAAAAGCATGGCTTAATACATGATGCCAAATTTTCAACCTAATTTCATATGGATTATGATAACCCAAACTTATTCCAATTACTTCACAAAAATGATGTTTGTATAAATATACACATTATGATGGCATAATAGCAAAGCCCCAAACTTGCATGAATTTCAATCTACTACATACATGTAGCTTCAACATGGATTACATAATTTGCGAATATTCCAAACGTATACTTGCATAGAACTACCGCATGTAGTTCTTTATAATGAATAACATAATTCGAGAATATCCAAACGTATACAATATGCCAAATCGATAAGAATCATAGTAACGAACAAATTATGAATTATTTATCACCACAATCAAGTATACAAACCAACACAGTTATTTGTTCATACCAAAGTAATACTCTACTTACAATGGTGAGGCGAATTCTCAAGTTTAGGGATAAGAAGATGCGGTTTGATTTGATTGAGTTGCTTTATGCCTTAGAATTTTGCCTCCTAATCCTCTCTCCAATTGGTGGCTACTCCTAGTCGTTCCTCAGCAACATGGCGGCTTTGTTCTTATTTTTGAATGAATAGATTAGGGTTAGTCTAGGGTTGTTTTTATAGAGGTTATAAACTGATTAGGACCATTGATGTTGCTTGGATTGATCGTAGCCATTCATCCTAAGGAGAGACCAATTAGAGCCTGCCACCTAGCCCTAATGACAAAGCAGACCACAGAAAATCGACCAACATAGAATAGGCCAGCCAGGTTGGACTGGGCTCGACCTGGCTCTGGACCAGGTCGACATGCCTGTCGACAGCCCTGTCGACAGCCCTGTCGACCTGGTTAGGCCAGGTCGACAGCCCAGTCGACCTGGGTGCGTTAGGCGGGTGTTTTTCCGCCCTGGCCCATTGGGCCCCATTTTTAATTTTAAACTATTTTATTCTGTTTGAATTTTAAATTTAATTCAGAAACTTCCGAAGGCCATATCTTCTTCATACGGACTCCGTTTTTCGAAAACTCGGACTCTATTTCGCGTATTTTTTCGAGACGAACGCAATGGCGTATCCCATTTCCCTTAGTTCTTTGATTTGAAATTAATTATACTTTAATTTGTGAATTTCACAGTTGTAGAATTCGCGGGGTGTTACATTCTCCCCCACTTAAAAGGATTTCGTCCCCGAAATCTTCAAGTTAGGAGGAATGTATATCCTACCATCCAATCATCCATCTACTCATCCATCAAACACGAGCATCCATTGTCCTTAAAAGACTTCTAATGCTTCATGATCATATGCGAAGTGTGTGTGTACATGTACTTATCTAATGCAAAATCAGGCGGTCTACTGATTCAGTTGACCTCCTTAATGCGAATTATGTAAGTGTCATGAATCCATCATGTATGCAAATTTTCCTATTTTGATTCTACATGAGTGCACAATCATTCAATACAAATGCAGCATCCACATGACAACACATTAAAGTTCAACCACACATGAATGCAAACATATGTGCATATGCAATATGAAGTGACTGAGCCGATCTAAAACCTAGATTGTGTGTGTATATGCAACCACGAGCAACCACTAGCAATCACTTGCAACCACTTGCAACCATCATCCATAACATGTTTCAATTACATGTTTCCATCCAAAGGGTTCCTACCTAAAAGATAAGGTCGAGGAAATATACCTAAAAAGATAGATAAAAGCGCAACTTAAGGAAAATGAAAGATCAAGGATGTACCCTCGAACAGAAAAGGGTAGGCTGTACGGATTCTAGCTTCAGTTTCCCAAGTCGCGTCTCCCTCGGCGTCGCTCCACTGAACTTTGACGAGCTTGACTTCACGGTTGCGTAGCTTCTTCACTTCCGTTCCTAATATGCGGGTTGGAACTTTTCTTATGGTTGCTTCGCGTTCCACTTCGGCCTCTTCGAGGATATTTGGCTCTACCACTTCAGCAGACTCATGTAGACATTTTCGGAGATGTGAAACGTGAAAAACGTTGTGGACTCCAGCCAACTTCTCGGGTAGCTCTAATCTATAGGCCATTTTCCCAATTTTCTCAATGATAGGGAATGGCCCTACGAATCTTGGTGCTAGCTTTCCTGTGGTTCCAAAACGAACAACGTTTCTTAGTGGTGATACCTTGAGAAAAACTCTGTCTCCAACCTCAAATTCAAGGTCGGTCCTTCTCTTGTCGGCGTAGGACTTTTGTCTGTCTTGGGTCGTCTTCATCCTTCTTCGTATTAAGTCTACTTTCTCTGAAGTCTCTCGGATCATATCTGGTCCAAGTACGAGCTTATCAGTAGACTCCCACCAACAAGTGGGCGATCGGCACGGTCTTCCATATAAAGCTTCGAAGGGCGCCATTCCGATGGTTGCTTGATAGCTGTTGTTGTAGGCAAATTCCACCAAAGGAAGGTGGTCTTCCCATGTCCCTCCGAAGTCAAGGACGCATAGTCTTAAAAGGTCTTCCAAAACTCTGTTCACTCTCTCTGTTTGGCCGTCGGTTTGGGGATGATAGGCTGTGCTCAAGCATAACTGCGTTCCTACTGCATCTTGCAGACTCCGCCAAAACTCACTGGTGAAGATGGGGTCTCGGTCACTAACAATGCTAGATGGTATTCCATGGAGTCGAACGATTTCCTTAAGGTAAAGTGATGCTAGGGATGAAGCAGTTCTTTTACTTTTGACAGGTAAAAAGTGGGCGCTTTTAGTAAGCCTATCCACTATTACCCAAATGCTAGTGTTGCCTCTCCTAGACCTAGGCAGCCCATCGATGAAGTCCATTGAGATGCTATCCCACTTCCACTGCGAGACCTCCAGAGGATGTAGCAGTCCGCCAGGCTTTTTCTGTTCCGCCTTAACCTGTTGGCACACCATACACTTAGAAACGAACTCTGCCACGTCCTTTTTCATGCCGTTCCAGAAGAAAGTCCTTTTTATGTCTTTGTACATTTTATCTCCGCCTGGGTGTATCGTCATCTTGGAGTGATGTGCTTCCTCGAGAACCTTCTTTACTAAATCTTTCGTCTGTGGGACGCATAGTCTTCCGTCTCGCCTTAGCAAACCCTTATCGTCGATGGAGTATCTGTTGAGGTGACTTGAAGTCTCACCCCTAATTAGCCTATCAATTGTTTCCACAAGCTGAGGGTCTTCGCGTTGTGCTGCCCCTACCGAATCCACTAAAGTTGGGCGCACTTCGAGAGATGCTAGCAAGCCTGGTACGAAATCGGAGGAAGGCCTAAAGTCGAAGCTGGCTATAAACTCTAGGCTTTGTCTTTCAATAAACAACGGGCTTAGGGTCAATTTCTTTCGGCTCAACGCGTCTGCCACTACGTTGCCTTTGCCCGGAGCGTAGGAGATTTCGAAATCGTACGAGGCAAGAAACTCCATCCATCTTTGTTGCCTCAAGTTAAGATCCTTCTGCGAGAAAAGATATTTCAACGATTTATGGTCAGTGTAAAGTTCGAACTTCTCACCTAGGAGATAATGTCGCCAAGACTTGAGTGCAAAGACGATGGCGGCTAACTCAAGATCGTGGGTTGGGTAGTTCTTTTCGTGCACCTTCAACTGCCTCCCGCCATAAGCTACTACCCTTCCTTCTTGCATTAAGACGACGCCTAGCCCTGTCCCACATGCATCCGTATAAACAGTGAACATCTTGCTCCCATCTGGCAGCGTCAAAACTGGGGCTGTTGTGAGAGCCCTTTTCAGTCGTTGGAAAGCAAACTCGCAATCCAAGTCCCAATTGAACACTAGATTCTTCTTGGTCAATTTCGTGAGCGGAGCTGAGATTTTCGCAAAATCCCTTATGGATTTTCGATAGAAACCCGCTATCCCTAGAAAGCTTTGGACTTCAGTTGCATTCCTTGGTGTCTTCCAATCCTGTACCGCCACTACCTTAGCAGGGTCCACTGCTAACCCTTGTTTGGATACTATGTGCCCAAGGAACCTCACCTCTTCTCTCCAAAAGTGGCATTTGGAGAATTTGGCTTTTAGTTGATGGACTCGCAAAGTTTCCATGATTGCCCTTAAGTGCTGAGCATATTCCTCTTCACTCTTTGAGAAGATAAGGATATCATCTACGAAGACCACTACGAATTTGTTGAGGAAATCTCTAAATACCCTACTCATCAGGTCCACGAAGTAAGCAGGTGCATTTGTCAAGCCGAAAGGCATGACAAGCCATTCAAAGAAGCCGTCTGGGGTTCTGAACGTCGTTTTATCGATGCTATCTTCAGCCACCCTTAGCTGATGAAAACCGGTTGCTAAATCGAGTTGGGAGAAGACAGACGCCCCTACAAGCTGGTCAAATAAATCGTCAATTCTAGGGAGAGGGTGCCTATTCTTTTTCGTTAGCTTGTTGAGCTCCCTATAGTCAACACATAGACGGAGTGAACCATCCGCCTTTGTAGCGAACACCACCGGAGCGCCCCATTCTGAAATGCTCCTCCTAATGAACCCCTTTTCTAGAAGCTCTTTAATCTGTTTACTGAGCTCTTTCCTTTCTCGTGGAGCCATGTGTCTAACGGGCAACGCAACGGGCTTTGCATTATCTACAAGATATATGCGGAAGTCTATTTCCCGCTTCGGAGGCAAGCCCTTCACCTCTTCGAAGACATCCGGATATTCCCGGACCACTTTAACTGATTGCAAATTTTTGTAACACCCCACGCCCGCTATAGTCACTCACTAAGGGAATGCCATAGCATCGGTGGAGTATTTTAGTGAATATAGAACAGAAAAATTACACCAAGACAGATATAAACAGTATTTGAAATTTTAAACATCATCTCATAACAGCGGAAATAAACATGTCTGGTTACATCATAAAACCATGATAAAAGTCAAGTACAATATCTGTCAAAATAAAGAAGTACATAATCCCACTCTCTCATACAATAGCCATAAGAAAAGAAAAGATAACTGGATAACTGGAGCTTTACATCTACCCAAGCTCCTCAAGACTGGAAGCAGAAATCCGATCAAGCTCTACTACCGCTAGGATCCACCGTAGGACCTGAGGGTTGGGAAAAAGATAAAAACAACGGGGTCAGACATAAGTCTGAGTGAGTCCTATAACTTTAACAACACAATCATTAAAGTAACCAGAGAAGACATAAACTTGACCTACGGTAATATCTGGGGATGAATGGCTACACTAAGCAGCTTGGTAGACTTAGGATAAACTAAGATAACCGTCAGGACGCATCTACCCACCCAAGGATAATTACTAACTGCACCACACCAGTCATTCCTACTTAAAGGTTGATCCCTTCCAAAATTTCCCCAGTAGTTTCATGTACCCCTAGCCCACTACATAGGCGCCGTCTGCCCCTATCTCCACTAGGTGTACCCAATAATTCTTACCCAGTAGTTTCGTGTACCCCTACATAGGTGCCGTCTGCCCCTATCTTCATTAGGTGTACCCACTACTCCCCAAGCGATCGGCTCCCTACCGTAGATACCCGTGCTGGTCCCACAGTGGGGTGTATCACTCCCCTAAAGTGGCTACCCAATACTAACGGTGCACGGCTTTATATCTACACGATGCAACAACGGCTTATCTACCAGCCCGGGCCCACACACGCATATGAAACCCGTTGGACTTGCGTTGCCACCGCTAACCCGTTTTGGCCTCTTATAATCAAGCCCAATATGCGTGTCCCGTCACTCGACTTGGGTCGAGCCCACAAAGATACGTTTGGGATATTGGTTGAAATGGGCCCCCACAAGCTACCCACTTAAGCTTGTCAAATATCTAGTGTATCCCACTTAACCCTTTAATCATGTTTAATTACATGTTTCCACTGGGTTAAGTATTCTAATCGTATTTTCTATTGCCACCCAAGGCAACCCACTAGATTCCACATGCCACCCAAGGCAACCACCAAATTTCCTCATGCCACCCAAGGCACCCACTTAACCCCTCATGTCCCACTACATGCTATTATGGTTAAGTGTTTCTTAATTAATTAAGACCGTGATCTCCCGTAAAGACCTCCCACATTAGACTGGCTGTTATGACCGCCTGGTTAAGCCGGTAAAATCCGGGCAGTCTTACGTCATAACAGAGTCTAACCTCGTGTCTTTACCTTAATCACGTATTTAATTTATGGCTAAGACCTCTCACATTGGGCTGACATTTGTAGCAACTGGTTAAGCCGGTCGGGTCCGGGCAGTTTTACACTACAAATGAGTCCAACCTCGTGTCTTAGTCGATTAATTACACCTAATTAATCACCCCCATATTAATTATCCCTAATTAATATCAAGTTTTCCATAACATGGGTAGACCTAACTCAATAGGTAAATTCCCATGGGGTAGACCTAACTCAATAGGTAAATTCCCACTTATGGTAATTTATTTTTATGGTATGCTTAATCATACCCAAACATTTATTTATTAACATATTTACCAACCCCATCGTTCCCCACGTAAATCGTTCTCGTTACATAACATAATAAGGGGAAGATCATCACAAATATCATGGGTTTAGCATACAACTTTGTCATGGGTTAAGAGGATGTCAACTTGCATATATGAGCATATATTAACCCAACTACATACAACCCAAACTTGCATATTATCATACACATGATTTGCATAACATGTTGCATATGAGCTTGCATATTATCATACACATATCTTGCATAACATGTTAAACTTGCATATAGGCATTCTCAATCTTGCATAACATGTTAAACATGCATTTAAGCATACACATAACTTGCATAAGCATCCACATACTTGCATAGGCATTCACATACTTGCATAACTTGCATATCATGTCATTTAAGCATATACATATCTTGCATAAGTATTCATATACTCGCATAAGCATGCATAACTTGCATATCACATAAATCTTGCATTTCAACATATACATGACTTGCATAAGCATCCATACACTTGCATAAGCATGCATAACTTGCATATCACTTTCAACTTGCATTTAAACATATACTTAACTTGCATATCTCACTTTGCTAAACATGCATAATTCCACTTATTAAATATGCATAAATCCACTTATTAAACATGCATATATCAACTTGTTAAACATGCATAAATCAACTTATTAAGCATGCATAAACCAACTTATCAAATATGCATAAACATAGAACAACATAGAGTAACATATCATTATACATGATTCATACTCACTAATCCGCATTTAAGACCATAAGTCTCATTACACCCAATCTACTTACTTTAACAATTGATGTTAAAGTGATAGAAACTCACCAAACTCAAGATTAGCAACCTTATGAAGTAGAATTAGTTGCTAACTATGAAGATAATGATGATTAAGGATTGATTAGAGAGGAATTAGCTTGCAACTTTCTTCTTAGATTAGTGGAGGCTTCTCTTAGAATTTAATTTGGCGGTATGAGGCCATTGTTTCTATTTTTTGTGAGGATTAAGGTAGGTTTAGGGTGTATTTATAGATTAAGAGAGTGTTTTAGGCCCTTGGATTAACCCTAGATTAATTTAGGTCCATTAGATTTAGGAAACCTCTAGAACCAGACCCAGCCCAAGCCAGAAAACCAGATCTGGTGCACCCAAGCACCCTGGTTCGACACGCCAGGTCGACAGGCAGGTCGACAGGCATGTCGACACCCCTGTCGACAGGCCTGTCGACAGCCCTGTCGACATGCTTAGGCGGGAATCCTCCCGCCGGCCCCGCTGGTTCTAAATTTAAATTTAAATTTAAATTCCTAATTCTGTTTTTAGCTCTAATTTTTCTGCAAACTTCTTTGGGCCATAACCGGGCCATACGGACTCCGATTTTCGAAAACTCGGACTCTATTTCGCGTATTTTTCCGAGACGAACGCAAAAACGCAGCCCGTTACCCCCAATTCCCACATCTGAGATTATTTATCCTGTAATTAGTGAATTTTAGTATTAACCCAAAATTCGGGGTGTTACAATTTTCAACAGAGGCATCTAGCGATTCAAGATAACTAAGCATAACCGCATACGAGGGATTACAAGAAATTTCCAAAGTATTACCGAGCTGGGTTAGGAGCCTAACAACCCTTTTCTCACAATCAAGGATGGCCCCATTACTGGATAGCCAATCCATACCCAAAATCAAACCATAACCCGAAAAGCCCAAAACAAAGGCACTACATAGAAATTCTATGCTTAGAATAGAAATTTTCAATCCCACACAGAACATAGACAAATGAGCTGGGCCCCCAATTGGGTTTGAAACAATTAAGGGGTCCTCTACCATACTAGTTTTTAGGTGCAGAGATTCTACTAAAGCAGACGAGATAAAGGAGTGTGATGCGCCAGAATCAAATAAAGTGCGAACGGGATGATCATAAAGATAAACTACACTTTCTACAGAAGTATTTATACCTCGCTGTTGCAGAGGTGGCGCTTCCAGCACATGAACCTGTGCCCCTGGGGTGGATCCAGCCCTCTGCCCCTGTCCTCGTTTCTTTGGGCAGTCCTTAGCCCTATGGCATGTCTCACCGCAAGAAAAGCACCCACCATTCTCCTTGGCCTTCTTTTTCCGGCAGTCCTTTACTAAGTGCCCCACTTTGCCACAGAAATTGCACTTCCTCTTCTCTTTGTTGCCTTTCCCGCCCTTCTTATAGTCTGTCTTCTTAGGCTGCAAACCCTCTTTCTTCCCTTGAGAGCTTTCTGCCTTTGTCTCCTTCTTGCCCTTATCCTCTTCATTCAGCAATGCCATTTGCACCAATCTTTCATACGTGGCTCCCATGGGTATATGGGTCATGGCCAAACTGTGTAAAGGCTCATTCAACCCTTTGACGAAACGGAGAGCCTTCTTGTGCGGGGTGTTGACTAGGTCAAGCCCAAACCTAGCCAGCTCATCGAACTGATTCACATACTCTCTGACTGTCTTGTCCCCTTGCTTAAGAAATAAGAATTTTTCCAACTGCAAACTTCTTTCCGCGTCTGAGAGAAATTTAGTCTCAAACCTTGCCCTAAAGTCCTCCCATGTCTCCACTGGTCTTTCAGCATTAGTGACTTCCCACCAGTAGGAAGCCTCGCCCTTCAATAGCCATACTGCCAATTGTACTTTTTGTCTATCCTCTACCTCAAAGATGATGAATAGGTCCTCAGTTTCTTTCAGCCAATTTCTGGCTGCCACGAAGGACTCAGTTCCATGGAAATCCCTTCCTCCCATAGCTTTAAAATCTTTACATATCTTAGCAAACGTGTTTCCCCGAGGAGGAGGTGGAGGAAAAGGTGCCGCTGCAGCTGGATGATTTCCGGCAGCTGGGGGAGGAGGAATGGTAGGACCTGGCTGAGTGGCTCTTGCTTCTAAGAACCGTCTAAACCAACCAGGTATTGGCACCCCTTCCGGCAAGTTAAGATCTTCGGACATGCTGAAACAAAAAGGATAGATTCAAAACGAAGGATAAGAGATAGTACCTATGGCTTTGGGGGGTGGACTTTGCCTTTTTAAAATAAAATAATATTTTTCTTTTAAAAATGCTTCTTTAAATTTCCTTTTCGAAAATAATTTTTCAAAACTTTTTATCTTATCTGGTAAACCTATGCTCTGATACCAAGTGAAACACCCCACCTCCGTTAGGGTCACTCTCAAAGGGAATGCCCTAATTTTGGTGGAGGTTTATAAGTATAAGTCACAGATATACAAGACAGATATAAGAACACATATTTGTAAACAGCGGAAAATCAACAAACTTTTATTTCATAAAAGCAAATACGTGCTACAACAATATCACCATAATTGTCTTACATCTTTTCCCAAAAACATAACATAACTCCTTCATAATCTGTCTTGATTACATTATTAAAGAAGCATAAATAAAACATAGATAAACTGCAAAAGCCCCCATAGTGATTGTCCAAAGCCATAGTTCAAAATGAAAAGGTCCAAGCAATACATTTCTCTTCTTCAAGCTGGATGCTAAGGCTGGTCAAGCTGCAGTGTTCCCTCCCTGTGGACCTGGGGGGGGGGGAACGGAAGAAAAGAAGACGAAAGAAAAGTAGAGTCAGACATAAAGCCTGAGTAAGTCTAGTACTATTTTGTCTATGAATAAAGAACTGGGTATGATAAGTATAAACAAGAAGTGGGAAAGCACTATAAACTTGGTTAAGTTGTCTAGGGTCGAATATACTATCGTACCCCATGTTAATCTCTGAACCCATATAAACTAGTTTCCAACTGGCACCCCATAATCAGGGTGAAGTGATCCATTCTATGATGATCGGCTCCTACTCGCATAGTTACATGTGTCTTACGGCCCCCGATGTTGTAGTTACCTATGCTGGTCCCACCATGGGGTGTATCAAGTCCCGTGGCGGCGGCCCGACACAATCCTAGAATGCACAGGTATGCTACTGGTGTCCAGTGCCTTATTTTTCTGCGCCGGAGTGTGTGCACGCCCGCACCCCGTTAGAACCTACACTGCTACACCACCGCCGTCGATTTGACCTCTTACAATCAGCCCAGTAATCGTGCCCCACCCTGCCTAGTTTCAGGGTATCCTGATACACCTTCTAGGATTACTGCTGAAAAGGGTCCCCCCGTTACTAGGTTTTCTATCTCTAGCCAACATGCTAAGTTGGTTAAGTGTTTTCTAACCTAACCCCCACCAGTTCGTTTAGTTTAGCATGTTCCATTTTGATTAAGTCTTTAGTTCACTTAATCCTAACAATCCTGACTCAGCCTTAATTGTCTTATTAAGGCCCTGACCTCTCACATTAGACAGGTATTGTTGTGGCTGCCTGTTGCCGGTTGGTTCCGGGCAGTCTTACGCCACAACTCAGTCTAACCTCGGGTCCTTATTGGGCTCCATGTTTAACCTCCCACGTTGGATAGGTATTGTTGTGACTACTGGACAGCCGGGCGGTTCCGGGCAGGTTTACATCACAACTCAATCCAACCTCGGGTTAAACACATCGTATGTTCTACATTTACATATTTTGTCTTTCTTCTTTATTTTCTTATATGTAAATATTTGCGGCCCATTATTAAGTAAATGGTGTAAAGGTTACACCAATCATGGGCCCAACCCATACTTGAATTTGGGCCCTTCTATTTTATATTTTCATTCATTAGTGATTTTAACCCAACGTTATTTTCCCCCGTTTAACACGTCCGTTTATTATATATATGTTGGGCTTAGCCTTTTAAAGCCCAACTTAGCCATGCGAAAAGGGGAGGCTTAAAGCGTGATTACATACACAAAAAGGGGAATGTGAGCGCATGAACTTGCAATATGACGTTGGAAATACAAAATAGAAACTAGTGTACTTGCATAGTAGTGACATATACTTTGGTCATAAAGCATAGGTGACATGAATCAAAGCATGTAAACTTGTAGTTATGTTAAGAATATCACTATTGACACATAGGCCTAACTACAACATGAACCTATATTTTTATCTCAGGCATAATGTCAAACATAAGCATGGCATAAATATTTCTAACATAAGCATGGCATAATGTCAAACATAAGCATGGCATAATGTCAAACATAAGCATGGCATAGGTATAGTTAAATTTGTTCACATAACCATGGCATAAATATTTCTAACATGAAATCATGATTTTTACTTTAGTCATGTAAACTTGCAAAAAGGGATTTTTGAATCTAACCTAGCTATGTACCACATATGTCATCATATAATTCTTGTTAACAATTTCAATTATGCAAATTATCAATCATAGCCTAGTCATAAGTTTGCAAATAGGTTTTCTAGTACAAAAGCATGGCTTAATACATGATGCCAAATTTTCAACCTAATTTCATATGGATTATGATAACCCAAACTTATTCCAATTACTTCACAAAATTGATGTTTGTATAAAAATACACATTATGATGGCATAATAGCAAAGCCCCAAACTTGCATGAATTTCAATCAACTACATACATGTAGCTTCAACATGGATTACATAATTTGCGAATATTCCAAACGTATACTTGCATAGAACTACCGCATGTAGTTCTTTATAATGAATAACATAATTCGAGAATATCCAAACGTATACAATATGCCAAATCGATAAGAATCATAGTAACGCACAAATTATGAATTATTTATCACCACAATCAAGTATACAAACCAACACAGTTATTTGTTCATACCAAAGTAATACTCTACTTACAATGGTGAGGCGAATTCTCAAGTTTAGGGATAAGAAGATGCGGTTTGATTTGATTGAGTTGCTTTATGCCTTAGAATTTTGCCTCCTAATCCTCTCTCCAATTGGTGGCTACCCCTAGTCGTTCCTCAGCAACATGGCGGCTTTGTTCTTATTTTTGAATGAATAGATTAGGGTTAGTCTAGGGTTGTTTTTATAGAGGTTATAAACTGATTAGGACCATTGATGTTGCTTGGATTGATCGTAGCCATTCATCCTAAGGAGAGACCAATTAGAGCCTGCCACCTAGCCCTAATGACAGAGCAGACCACAGAAAATCGACCAACATAGAATAGGCCAGCCAGGTTGGACTGGGCTCGACCTGGCTCTGGACCAGGTCGACATGCCTGTCGACAGCCCTGTCGACCTGGTTAGGCCAGGTCGACAGCCCAGTCGACCTGGGTGCGTTAGGCTGGTGTTTTTCCGCCCTGGCCCATTGGGCCCCATTTTTAATTTTAAACTATTTTATTCTGTTTGAATTTTAAATTTAATTCAGAAACTTCCGAAGGCCATATTTTCTTCATACGGACTCCGTTTTTCGAAAACTCGGACTCTATTTCGCGTATTTTTTCGCAATGGCGTATCCCATTTCCCTTAGTTCTTTGATTTGAAATTAATTATACTTTAATTTGTGAATTTCACAGTTGTAGAATTCGCGGGGTGTTACATCTGAGGCGCCTTGATTCCACCATCCACATAAGTAGATTGTCTGGGCTTCATACCATGTCATCACTCTTAGCTAGAAGGAAACTTATGTTCTTACACTACTATCCATCATCCTGTTTTTGGCTCATTCTGAGGTGTGAGGCCCTAGAGTCAATGTCCAACAAAGCTCTGCTTTTCAACAAAAGCTTTGATTTATCTGCCAGCAGCAGTCGACATGCCACATTGTCAGTTCATAACATATAATTGGTGTCTATTAACATATAACCCTCTAAGTTCATAATTCTCAAAGGAGGGTGTTAAGCTAAGAGAATAAATTCTCCGCCACCAGCTTATATAACATCAATAGAAACCAATCGGTTATGTTGTAAAATAAAATGTCAGTCGTACATCCATTTACAAGTTCGTTCTGGGTTTAAATGAAACCAAAGGCACCATATTCCTTGTCCAATTTAGGAGAGAGGACTTTGCATATCCGGATAATCAACTTATCATATCCAGACAATCGACAAGTACGTTCGGACTACTACCACTTTAACCATATAATGGGAGCTACCGAAGACATCAACTATCACTCCACTCGATGTGAAGATTTCCGATCTTCCACCATCCTCAATATCTTTGACTTTTAAATCGACGTATAATTATTTGAAATGGGTTAAACCCGGTATTTTTGAATAATTAGCTTCAAAACAAAATCCTTATTGGATTATCAACCCACCAATTAAGTCTCCTTTAATTGGAAATCATTTCATAAGATTTAAATCTTATTCTTAAACTTGGTTAAGTTGTTTGGCTTGCAAAAATCATCTTTACACTTTTTTGTACATTATAAAAAGGTTTATTAAGGGTTTGATTTGATTTATGAATTAAAAATCCTTATCTCTATCTCAAATCTCATTATAAAAGGTGTTACAAAAAAAAGCCAAATTCCACTTAACTAGTTTTTAACATTCAAAACCATATATATCTGGTTCAAACGTCTTTCAAAAAATTATAATGATTTCCCTCTATTTTTATTTATAAAAAATAGTTAATTTTCACAAATCTCAGTTCCAGGTCTCTATTGGTCCTGACGCTATTCCTATTCAAATTTGATTTAAACATTTCTCAAGATCTATTCGTTATTTTTCAAAACTCTACTTATCATTTAAAAGTTTTTCTCATTACGAACCCAACCGTTCTTATTTTAGGAAAATCCGATGGTTGGATCCCCTGGTACGTCAGTCTGAAGTTACAGGTCGAAGTACGCAAATTACCGCTGCGCGACGAGTTCTATTCTCACCATAAATCAACGTATATTATAAATAACATTGAATAGCTTCAATTTTTTTTATTTATTATATAAAATATATAATAATTTTTGAAAGCTATATTTTTTATTTTCAATTTCAAATTTGATTATTATAATATTTAAGTATTATAATATTATTTAAATCATTAATATAATATTATTTTTTGAACTTCATTAGTTTGAATCCAAATCTTCCAGACATCCGTTATAAAAATAAATAATATGGTTTTGTAAAGGAAATCCTTTTAAAACATTCCCTACATACACTAACCGAACTTCACTTTTACTTGTTACTATTTATTTTAAAATAAAAACTTGAACAAGCTTTAACTATATGAAAATAAATTCAAATCAATTTATTTTACTTAGGAATATTCGTTGTAATAACATAAACTTTGTGTCCATCCAAATTCAAACATTAAATTTGAACTTTTATTTTCACCTATTATTATATTACTAAAATATCCATTAAATCGTTTTATTTAATGGATACTTACCAATGAACCAATAATCACATCTATTGACTATACTTAACTAGTGTATCACATAACACTATATCAACCATCATAATAACATCCATCAGTATACACATCATAGTGTATATATACCATATAAGCCTAAACCCTTAACGCTTATATGGGTTTGCCAATCAATTGATTAATCGCAATATCAATCAATGTCAACCATCAATGTTAACCAATCATCATTCAATTACGTAACTAGGGTTCACATCAATATCCATTAACGGGTAATTAATTAATTACTTTCTAATGACCACTAAAGTTTCAATCAATTCACAATGTCCATATCATTGATTTTAAGTGTCATAAACCCAAGTAATTATAAGTACATCGCTTAAAAATCATATTTTTATCACCCTAAGCATCACTAAACTTTATCATGAATCGACATCGCCAACCACAAGTCATTATATAACTTATGGAAGTTCACTAACTACAGTTAATATATAACTAGCCCTTTTTAAGGTTATAATTTCTCACCCAGGGTTCCACTCCGTCGATCTTTAGTCGTAGGACATGCTAATGTTCCCAGATGACTGTGGCAGCCTCCCGACGTCACTGGATAATTATGGAAATAAATTCGGTAGAGTTTCAATGCAGTGGGGTTTTTAAATTTATAGATAAGCAAATGGACATGTATTTGGGTTTATGGAGCAAACAAGGTTGGGTTTCGGGGCTATGGGGGTTCGGCCTTAAGGTATGGGGACCGAGGTTGCTATTATGGTTGGAGATGGGGCTGTGTGTGGCTAGGCGCAGGCTGTGTGGGTCCCAGAGAGGCGACTTTGGGATGATTTGGTGAAGGAGGTGGCAAAATACGGTTTTTATAAGGGGAAACTAAAAATTTAGGGCTTTTAAAGGGGAGGCGGGCCATGGCTTGAGGAGGGTGGTAGAGAAGTTCGACGTTGGAGGGAGGAAGATCTGGTGGTCCGAATTCGGGCTGGGCATAGAGGAGTTTGCTGGTGGAGTTAGAGAAAGGAAGGAGGAAGGAAAGCTTAAGGAAAAGAGGTAGGAAACAAAGTGGAAAAAGTATGAGAGAGTTTGGTTTTTATAAGGATGAGAAAGATATGGATTGATAAGGCATTGGCGGATGGCGAGAGGGGGTGAAAACACATCAAGGGGCTCCTATCGCTTGACACCTCAAAGAATAACACATGACCTTTTGAACTTGTTTAAATGTAAGAGCTTATTTCAATATTTTTGTGCGTTTACCGCTCGTATGGTCAAACGGTAAGTCCGATCGATACGAAATTTTGAACCCTACTATATTTCATAATTACGGATCCAACGAAACAGGTCTCATCAAATTCGGAGTCCGTTTGACCATAGGTCTTATTATCTTATTAAGTTATTATTTTATTTCGACCGGTTATCCCGATACACGTTTATTTTTCGTACACTCACATACTAACCCCGAAAATTATGAAATTTGAAACCTTTCCTTATTTCAACATTTCAGATCCAATAAAATTAGTTTTGTTGAATTATGAGATTGTTTGTAAAAGGTCTCTTTTAAAGCTATTAAAATAATATTAGTCTATCGAATTTTTAAATTAACTATAAATCCTTATAAAACTAATTTAAATTTGAAATATAAAATTTTAAAATTGGTCCAAAAATTTCAGGTCGTTACAATTACCCCTACTTAACAGAATTTCATCCTCAAAATTGGATGAAAGTAAAGCTGAAATAGAAATGATATCTAAATATGAGTTTACCTCTCAAAAGAGCTATTCAGAGATATCCACTCTGCAATCGGGAAAGGACTTTCTAATGTTGTCTTATGTTTCCTATGTACAGTCTTTTGAATCTCCACTCCATTGTACTTTAACTAGCGTCACCTTCTTTTTTCTCAGTTCCTTTATTTCCTTGCCTATAATCCTCAAAGGCTCTCTTTGAACTGCTAAACTTGGTATGATTTCCAAGTCTTGTTGAGCTGCTTCCTCAATAATTAAATCAGGATCATGTACATATTTCCAAAAATGAGGAATGTGAAAACATTATGCACTCCGGACAACCATTCTAGTGACTGTATCCTGTAAGCTAGGGTTCCTACTCTTTACAATATCGGGAACGTATCAATATACTTGGTTGATAACTTTCCTGCTTTTTCGAATTGGATAACTCCTCTCAATGGAGAAACTTTCAAAAATACTTGATTGCTAACCACAAATTCCAAATTTCTTCTTCTAGAATCTGCATAACTTTTCTGCCTGCTTTGGGAAGTTTTCAACTTCTTCTTAATGAAGTCTACTTTATCCGTTGCTTCACGGATCATGTCTGGGCCTAATACAAGTCGATTTCCAGACTCTATCCAACATGCAAGAGATATACAAGGTCAACCATACAACACTTAAAATGGTGACATCTTAAGACTTGCTTGGAAGCTGTTGTTATAATAGAACTCCATAAGGTGCAAGTGACCTTTCCATGATCCTCTGAAATCAAGGATACAGGCTCTCAGCAAATCTTCAAAAACTCGATTTACTCTTTCCGTCTACCCATCTGTTTGGGGGTGATAAACAATGTTAAGGCTCAAAGTTGTCCCCAATACTAACTAAAATGCTTCCCATAACTTACAGGTAGAGATTGCATCTCAATCATTAAAAACACAGCGAGGTATTCCATGCAGTTGAACCATTTCCTTCATATACAACTGAACAAGACTATCAGCTGTTCTATTTGATTTTTACTCAAAGAAAATGGGTGCTCTTCGTCAGGCGATCAATGATAACCCAAATACCTCATTACCTTTCTTGGTTCGAGTTAAACCATCAATAAAGTCCATTGACACATGGTTCCACTTTCATTCAGGAATCTCCAATGGTTGAAGTAACCAACCTTTTGTTGATCACTTTTGACTTGCTGGCAAGTTGGGCACTTACTAATGTATATCGAGATATCTCTTCATTGATTTCCACCAAAAAGTGCGCTTCAAATCTCAGTACATGTTATGAACTCCTGGATGGATATTGAGTTTGGACTTATGGCACTATCCAGTACTTCTCTTTTAAGCACTGAAATATCCGAAATGCAAATTCGACCCTTCAAACTTAGAACACCTTTATCATCAATCTTGAAGTTCGAAACTTCACCCTTCTTAATTATCTTGCACATCTTCTGAACAAATTCATCATCTTTCTGTTGGACAGAAATGTTCTCGATCAGGTTGGGTGTAACAACTAGATTGGCAATAATAGCATTCCTTCTACTGAACATATCTGCTACAACATTGGCTTTTCCTGGAGTGTAAAGAGTATCAAGATCGTATGCCGTTAGAAACTCCAACCAATGTTGTTGCCTCATGTTCAAATCCTTCTGGGTAAAAAGATACTTCGGTGATTTATGATCAATAAAGAGTTCAAACTTCTCACCCAACAAGTAGTGCCTCCAAATATTCAAGGAAAATAACACAGCAAGCAACTCCAAGTCATGAGTGGTGTACTTATTCTCATTAGGTTTCAACTGTCTACTTGCATAAGCAATTACTTTACCTCTTTGCATCAATACCACACAAAATCCTTCTCCAGAAGCATCCATATAGATGGTTAGATCTTGGTTACCATCTATAATCATTAATATTGCGGCAGTATTTAGCCTTTCCTTCAATTCTAGGAAAGCTTATTCACACTCAGAAGTCCAAACGAACTTAGTGTGCTTCTTGGTCAACCTCGTCAAAGGACTAGATAATTTTGAAATTCCTTTATGAACTTCCGATAATAACTAGCCAACCCAAGAAAAATTCTGGCTTCTGCGGGGGTCCTTGGTTGCTTCCATTCTTGGATGGCAACAATCTTACTTGGATCTACCAAGATTCCTTCCTTTGACACCACATGTCCAAGAAATTTTACTTCTTCCTTCCACAATTGACATTTCGGAAAATTTGGTCTTCAATACATTCTTTCTTAGAATCTCCAGTACCTTTTCCAAATGCTTTGCGTGCTCTTTTTCTATCCTAGAGAAGATAAGGATGTCATCAATAAAGACTAGCACGAACTTGTTTATTACCTCTCGAAACACCCAATTCATTAAGTCCAAAAAGTAAGCAGGGGAATTGCATAGTCCGAAGGGAATTACTAACCATTCGTACAACAAGTTTGGTCCCTTGAAAGCTATTAGAATAACACACTCTTCTACAATCCTTAGCATATGAAACCTTATAGCTAGGTCCATGTTTGAGAATACTTGAGCTCCGTTTAAGTTATCCAGCAAATCATCAATGCAAGGAAGAGAATACTTATTCTTGAGAGTTTGCTTGTTGAGGTCTTGATAGTCCACACATAGTCTGAGGGAGCCGTCAAACTTCGGAATGAATACCACTGCAGCACCCTAGCTTGAGAAACTAGGTTTGATCAGACCTTTCTGCAAAAGCTGTTGAGTTTGATTGCCTAACTCTTCTTTCTCCTTCATCGTCCTCTGAATTACATGCACAACTAGCCTCCCATTTGGAACCAAATCAATTTTGAATCCAATCTCCCATCGTGAAGGAAGTCTCTTTACTTTTTTGAACACATCCTCTTATCCTTTAACAACTGGGATGGTTTCTAGAGGGGTGAGGTAAACATCGAGAGCAAACCAAAATTTATCGCTATCTAAACTTGGGCCTTCACATCGTATTGTTATAAAATTTCCGAATTTGGTTTTAACTTTAACGGCTCTTTCTACACATTCAACATCGGCTTCATACTGGGTCAGCCAATCCAACCCAAGTATAATATCAAATTCGTGAAATCCATGACAATCAATTTGAAGGGGAATCGGTAATGGGAATAAGAGATGGGCCCTTTACAATATAAAAAAAGGTCGATGGATCCTCCTATCGGATCTCTAATGCAAACGGGTTCTTCAAGATACTTGAGGTTTAGATTCAATTTCTTAGCCATCTTACTTGAAACAAGACTACGTGATGCACCAATATTAAACAACACTTTAACTGAACTATTCTAAGCGGTAGGCGAACCTTCCAGAAAATCTTTCCCTCCCCTACCAGTTGACGTTGCTGGAGCATCGACGATGTTATAGCTATGAGCCACTTCAGACTTCTTCATTAGTGGGCAAATCTTTGCAATATGGCCAACCTTGTGGCAATTGTAGCATTCCCTGTTCTCTTGAAACTTCTTGCTGGGCTCAGATCCATCCTTTTTATGTTTCTTCGGAGACCTACAACCTATTGACAAGTGTCCCTTCTTGTTGCAATTGAAGCATATGGCTTTCTTTAACCAATCGTCTTTACGTTTATTCCCTTCATTACTTGCTTCTGGCTTCTTATTTCCAATTTTTCTCTTCTTTCCATAATTACCTTTCTTTTTGTCTTCCAGAGCATTTTGTTTATCTATATTTTCATAGCGGCATGCCATTTCCATCATTTCTGCAAAAAAGAGCTTTACATAGGAGGTCACCCCTTTCTTGTACTTTCTTTGAAGACCATCAATAAATCTTATGTTCTTCATCATCAGAACTTGAATCAATTATGGGCCGAAGAGGGAAAGCTCACCGAACTTATTTAGATATTCCAAAATAGTCATATCCCCTTGTTTCAGATTAGAGAACTCATAATATGAGGGGGGGGGGGGACTACTTCGGATGGCATGAATCATTCTTCAAATACCTCTTTAAAATGATCCCAAGTAAAATTTCATTCTAGATTTCCCATTGTAACCGTCTCCCACCTAATCAAAGCTTCGTCTTTGAGTAATCAAGAGGCTAAATACCCTTTCTTCTCTCCATTTAGTCTTAAGCTAGTGAATTTTTTTCCACAAGAATGTAGCCATGCTTGTTCCTTTACCACTGAATCCTTTCCTAAGAATGGTACCCCTTCCAGATTTTTGTATTTTTTTGCTAGAACTTCCAAATCTGGTTATGACTGTGGTGGCACAACTGCCTCATTTGCTGCTTCTATGGGGTTTGGTTGTTGAGCTTCAGCGTTACCCCTTCCTCTCCCTCTTCTGCTACTCATTTTCTACTATATCTACATAACAAGAAAAGAGTTAGGCAAACTGAAAGGATATCTTATGGAAATTGTAAGAGCATAAGGACATATATGGATAGTAATGTGTAACCAGACATGTGTTATTCTTTTGTACTCATTTTAGGGCATTGTTAACCCTATCTCTAATGAGTTACTCATCCTAGAATACTATTGATTATATCTCTGATGAGTCCTTTAATATGTTATTCTCCAAAACTAAGGTTAACCCTCGGCTTTGTTTCCAACTGTGATGAACCATTCTCCCGATCCTCGGAAGAATGGATAGTCTTTGGAATATAATACATTAATATAATTGCAGAAGATAAAACATTGCATTACATCACATAATATACATCAAATTACATCAAAGTTCATATTAGAGTTTAATACATCACAAAGGATCTTAATAATTATAGATAATGGTTTCAACAAGCAAATAAATACACAGCGGAAATAACAATAATTAATATGAAAAAGTCTTGGAGAGTCCGAAAGAACAACCAAATCCTTCTCCAGGTCCAAATCCAAAACTAAGTTCCATAGGTAGCTTCCATATACAACTCCAAAATGATCTAAGCTAATTATCTGGATACCAGGATTCCTGTGTGGAAATAAGAGCACCCGAGTATACAAGGGAAAAAAAAATACGAGTCAGTTATGGGACTGGTATGAGAAACTCCAAGCAGTTATTCTTAACTTATTCAAAAGTAAGGCATATCACGGGATCGCGCCATATAACACGGAACAGGCTTCCTCCACACGAATGTCAGTACACAAAAATCACTACTACAAAATAGATCAGTTGCTTTGCCTCATTTGCTTCGTTTGAGCACACAACCGAAGCAAATACTATCATTTACTTTGGCTTTTCACACAACAGAAGCAAATGTGCTGAAGCATATAGTGTTAATTGCTTCTTTTGTGCTTACAACGGAAGCAAATAATATCATTTGCTTCTGTTATGTCAAAATCTGAAGCAAATGCACCAAAGCAAATAGTGCTATTTGTATCGGTTCCTTATGAACCGAAGCAAATAAAGTTACTTGCTTCGTTCCCTAAGAACAGAAGCAAATGTATTATAACAATAAACAGTTTATTCTAATTAATTGGTAGCAACAAGTAATTTAAAATTACTAAATATTGTAATTAATTAATAACTATTATTTTCATTTAATAGTATATTATAGTTAATGTTAATAATTATTAGTTACATTTTATAATTAATAATCAATATTAAATAATTATTAGTACTTAACAAATAGTACTTGACATTTAATATTAAATCAACAATTAATATTTATTAATTAGGAACTAATGTTCAGTATTCAATAATCTGTAGCCAATATCAACTAATACTAATTATTATTAATCATTCTAAAAAATATATTAATATTTATTATTAAATAATTAATTTTCAATAATTATGTAATAAACAATACTAGTAACTACTAAAATTTAATACTTATGAAGTGATATTTAATTATTAATATTCAATTATAAGTAATATCAAATAATTAATATTAATATCAAATATTTAATTATTAATATCAAATATTTAATTATTAATATTCAATTATAATGAAAATGTTGTATTTAATAATTAATAAGTATGAAGTGATAATTAATATTTACTATTAAATGAATAATAATAAAAAATGGAATTTCAATGAAATTTAAAATTTTATGCGATAAATTTAGAATTTCATGTAATAAATATAAATCTATTCTTAAATTTTTTATAAATAAAAAAGTTCCAAAGTAAAAGAAAATAGAAACTTAGAAATTTTAAAAATTTATTATATTTAATAAGGGGGAATGTTAAAGAGACTCTATTTTTGGTTAAGGGAAGGATAATTTTCCAATTTTTGATGAATTGTTAAGGAGAGGGAAAAATAAGATAGCTTCCCCTTAACCATATAATTAAACTTTCCAGTATTATCCCTATAATCCGTTTATACCTGCACATATACATACATATGAACTCACACCAGCATTACCCACATACATACAAATGCATAACACATAAGCGCTACTAACAGAGAAAAACTAAGGTACACCTACAAATAACTATATAAATTTAAACACTTAAGCATAAGTCAGACCACACTTGCATGAATTCAAACACTTAAGCATAAGTCAGACCATCACTTATTAACATTTCTTGGTCTAACAAGATACATGAATAATTAACTCTGCAAATTGCAAAATAAATTTAGAAACAATATACACTGACCTTCTATAATTCAACTTAAAAGGAAAACAAAAAGAAATAACAATCAAACGAAGATCCACCTCCTTCAACTCTCCCTGATTCAAAAAAGTTCATATAATATCAGTAATCCATTTTAAATCATGCTTTTATCACTCATATATATAAATAAATAAATAGCAGAGAAAACAAAAAACGATAATTACAGTTGCATGCACCTTATATTTGGTAACGATATAAATAGCGTAGATGATTCTACGCAAGTATCCAAAGAAAGTCAATATCAAACATATCCAAAACTCAGCCTGGTGTTATGAGAAGTAATTAACAAACTAAAACATAGTAAACAATTGCATGTCTAATTGACTAAGGTTATGAGAGGCAGTCATGCTTATTTTAAAATTAAAAAAAATCGACCTCTCCCTAAACATTTTTTTTAAGGTGGAGCCCCCTTAAAAATGTTTCTCCTTAGCCAAAGGTGGAGTAACAATCTTCTTAATAAGTTATGTATAATTTTCATTCCTATAGAGCAAAAGCCCCCCTCGATTCGTCCCTGTCCTGCTCTGCCACCGTCGTCCACCCATTCCACCAACGTCGCCACCTAAAGAGTTTGATTCAGGTACGAAGAGGTCTTTTTCCGACACCTATGTTGCATGAAGCCAAAATCGAACATTCGCAATTTCTACTTCTTTCTTTTGCACACTTGCTTCACACAATCCCTAAATTCAGTGTCATCTATGGTGTTTTCCCCCCTTTTTCGTACGGCCTCTCTCCCTTCTCCTTCTTTTCAACCCTAGAGAGAAAAGTCCCCCTTGGTTTGTCCCAGTCCATCCCTCCCACCAACATCGCTATACAAAGAGTCTGATTCAGGTACGAAGAGGTTTTATTCGACACCTTCCTATGTTTGTTACTTATGTTTTCAGTACATTCTATCACAATATAAGGTACGCTCATATCATGGATACATGTTTTATATTCTGTTTGTGAAGAGATTTGATTCGATTAAAAAAGTCAATCTTATTTGTCAAACCGAGGGAGGTTTGCTTGCTGTGAGTTACCCAAAATCAATTTCTTCTGAAGACAAAACATAGCGCGCCTTTCTCGATTTATTTTCCCGCCTATGTTTTCTCCTCCTCGATTTTCCTTCGGTATACCGTTTCTTCCTTCTGTTTACCTTTTCTTCCTTCTGTTTACCTTTTCTTCTCCGATTCTTATGCTCGAATAAAGCTTGGGGTTTTGATTATTTCTTCTTCATTTGCCAACTTCTCATTATTTTGCTAAATCCAAATATTTCCAGTTTCCATCTTAATTGCCGGTGGTCACATGAGTTTGCCTCCTTTCTGTTGAGTTCCTAAATCTGACCCTATATCCTGCCTTTCGATCACCAAACCCTAAATCCGATTCGCTGTATTCGATAGTCGAGTTCCTACGATTCACTCTCGGATTTGGCTTTCACAATGTCATCTAGGGTTCGAGCAAGGGTCTGCTTACATTTCAAGGTCTAGGTATAATGAATTCTATCATTATTTATTTTTAGATGTAAACTTATCTGGTGAACTAATTTAGATTTGAATCGGTTTCCTTTTATTTTGAATCAATCAAATTTTATTTTATCTTCTATTAGTTTCACTGCTAATTTGATGTTCATGCTGTGAAATGAACAAGTATCTTTTCCATTTTTGTCCTAAATACAAGTAAATAGTGATTTTTTTCCTAATAACACATGCTGATAAACTTCACCTGACAGTTAAAATTCAAAAATTAAATGGTATATTTCACTAATGTTTTGAAAATTGTACGTTAAATATGCAATTAAGAGGATATCAAATCTTGGGTTTTTTGGTTGAAGATGTTTCAAATTTTGCTACATAACAGTCGCACAAATAGTGATTCCAGTTTTGAAGGGATTAAAAAATTGGTCCTAAGTTAATACATATGTCTTGGTCTCTACTGTGCAATAGCAAAATAATATATACCATTGTTTATAATGTTTGACCAACAAAATTTTGCTAATTTACACAACCATGGATATAGTAGAACAAAAAGAATTTACATGGAGAAATGCAACTGAAATTAAACAGAATAAATGAGATATATTTTAAAACTTTAGTAAACAATGATAAAATAGAACAGTTTAAACAATTAGCTCAACAGATATGCTCAAATCCTTGGGTTCAGAGAATGAGGCATATACGGACACAGTGAATCTGATACAATTCAAAACAATAGCAGCTGATATTAATTTGCACAACTAGAAAGGACAAAACAAGTATATTTTATGAAGCAAGTAACTGACAATAAAAAAATAAAACATGAAATAAAATATACGTTGAAGAATAAAAAAATAAAAACTTAACGATAAAAAAATAAAACATGAAATAAAATATACGTTGAAGAATAAAAAAATAAAAAATAAAAACTTAAACAGAAAAATGCACAAGTGAGAGATGACCTTTTTTATCCAAGAATGCAACTGATACCGTTCTACCAAGTAAAGTAAAGCCAGCAATGCAGTCGAACACCTTTCGACTTGGTGCGTTAAATAGTAGCATTGAAGTAGGAACTTCAAAAAAAAAAAAAACAAAAACAAAAACAAAAAAACAAAAAATAGAAAATGTAATAACAACAAATGTTACCTATAATAATGAACCTTTTGCTTTGTTGTTTTTCAACGTATTCTGAACACGTCCACGAGGGAAATACTACAGCATTATTAATGAAGCTTTAAAAAATGATTCTACATTGCTTTTATTATACATTTTTTATACTTCCTGATCCGTTACGATGTTAAGGTAAAAAACATTTTAGATTTAATGACTGCTTTTAGTATGTTTGTATGTAATGTGTATGTACATATCTGATCATCCCTTTCATGCAGCTTTAATGATTGGTTGCTTCCATTTCGCCACCTTCGGGAAAATTTCGGAGATGCTAGACCAGAGCCAAACTAGTAAGTTAAACCAACATGTTCCTTTACTGATCAACCTTCAAATGCTTTGCTAGTTTCTAACACATTTTTTTTGAATGTTTAAATAAACGAATGCATATTTGGAAGTTTCGTATGCATGCTGACATAAGTATCAGTACTGAGCTGGATAATGGGGCTGAGTACAAGAGAAAAAATGAGGGAGAAGGATAAGCATAACTTTGTTGAAGCACCTTATGAAGATCAGGGTGTGCATCTCTTTTGCGTGCTGTGTCAACGGTATGGAGAGCTAGAAAAGCGTGGCTATGATCCTTCGTTGGTATTATTACATGTGTTTTGATTTTTGGTTGAGTTTTGTGTGGACGGTTTGATTTATGTGCTTCCATTGAATTTTATTTTATTACAGGTTGGTTATGCAAACACGAGAGGTATATGCTTCATCCACTTTGTTTCTTTTAAAAATGTATATCAATTTTTAACATGTGTATTTTTAATGCTTGGGTATATTTAAGGGGGGAATCCATACCAGAAGTTATAAGCCTATTTTCGAGGTTTCTTTCAATCTATTTTTTCATGATTTTTTAAAGTTTTACAAAATAACGTTGTTACCTTTCAGTTATATGCACAATGTAAATAGCATATTATTAGATAATATAGGCAGTTTGGTAACTTCCGAAGATAAAAAAGGAGAGTCATTAAATTTATGGATTTAAAAGTGAAAGCTAGTGATTAAATCTTATCATAAGAAACATAATCTCATTTTAGCAGGAAAGATGAAACAAGATATGAAAAACAATACCATAATGAAAAGTTATATACTAGTATAACCGCATAACGGTGGGAAAACCGACTTTGTAATGCTACAAGATAAAAGAATTTATTTTGCTCATGTTTTTTAATTCTTTAAAACTACACATGAATCACAATATATAGAAGAAAAATTACATATATTATCAAACTGACCGTTAGGGAGGTTTGTCTACTGTAAGAGGGCCAAACCAATTTGTCTGTGCCAATAAATCACGCCGCTAATCTTTCTATCTCAAAACATTTCCGTAAATTCTTCCCATCTATTCTTTCGCTACTAATTGTTTTCCCTTTTTTTTCTCTTTTATCATCCGCAAATCTCCTTTCGTATACTGTTTCTTCTCCAATTTTAGAGCCAAAATCAAACTCTCTGAAGCCAACTATATTCGACCGCAATATCTGGAATTCTCGTGACCATCGTTTTCCTCTTCCGATTCTTTATCTTCAACAAAAAATCAATGTTGATTCTTCTCTTTTAATCAAATCAACGCCGATTTTTCCTCTCCCGTTCTAATCAATCCGCGATTTTCTCTTTGCTGAAACCCCAATCCGTTTACTTTAAAAAAAAAAAAAAAACCCTACCTCTAAAATCTATTTTCTCCAGGTACCCTTTTTAATTAAGCATTTGTTTATGCTTTCTACTCTAACTGTTAGATTATTAGTTAGATTTTTAACCTCTTTTTCAACCCTTGATACAGATCCCCATAATATGCATCCCTAATAATATAGGCGTCATCGTTGAAAGTAAAGTTAAACTCCTCTGTTAAGGTGGACAACCTGAATTCATACGATACTGTCTAATTAACTTTCATCGTGATTTTTTTTCATTATCCTGTCAGATTGTTGTGGAATTGCGCTAGCATGGATCTAGGCTCAGATGCGTCAAAATCAGGAAAGTATTAGGTAAACTGCACAAAATCTACTTTTCGTCTTCTATTAGAAATAAAAATCACAAATTTTTTGAACCCAGATTAAGAAACAGTGATGTTGAACTTTGTTCATCCTCTTCCTAACACAGATTGCCCTTGATTTACAATAGCTTGAACTGTTCTTCTACCGCAGTGGGAACACTACTTATGAGGTACAGTAGAAATTGTTATCTTCTTCTTCCATCTGAACTAGTAGTATGATTTTGGAGGTCGCTAATTGTTTAATTATAATAAGTGTTTGGTTTGTATGTTTATGTCGCCCTCGATTTATTGAATCACATTGAAGAAATAATAATTGTTGCCCAATTAGTCAGACCCTCTTTAAAATAGGCAGCACACACATTCTCTGTTTTCCCTGTTAGATTGGTCAGTTTCCATTTATCATCTACCAGTGTATACAAGCACATCTAAGGCAATATTTGCTCTTCCCTTATTTTTTTTAAATCTTTGGCACCAACATACATATTATTTAACTAAGGATAAGGTGAAAACTAAGTTCAGGGATAGTCATATAATTTATTAGGGACGCTTATATTATTTACAAACAATTTATTATTTTCGAGAACTATCGGAATTCAGCTATTTTGGAAAATGATGAATGAATTTACATCTTTGTCGAACATGTAATTTTATGGGTTATCTTTCTATCATGGCTTCTTTCTCTTCTTCTCTCTTCAAAGCCTTTCACTTCTGTAATTCAAAATTTCTTCATGCTCTTATTAAATCCTCTTCTCATGCTTCTAACCATTTTGGATGAAGTATGCAAACATTGTTTACAAGCCTCTGTAGCACCATATTGTTGGCTCTGTCTCCTTTTTTCTACATGCAAACATGTGGTAGCCAAAAAATTATGGTTTAACTTCTTTATATTTTTTTTTTTTTGTGTTTTTTGTGTTTACATAAGACAGAGTATTCATTATCGTGCTTAGGCTAAGTTGTTTGATTTTCGGTTGGATTTAATAATTTACTTTTGAATGGATAAAACATTCTACTTTTATGACTAGAGATAATTTTGAGATCATGTTTACATGTGCACGTTTAACATTAAAATAACCAGTTTGTTTAGTTTTTTATTAATTATCTTGATTTTTCGGATAGTAAATTTTAATTTTTGTTCCATTCATTATGTTCATATGTTGGTCACTTAATGCATCATATTCTGCTCCTTTTTTGTTTAATAATTTGGTTTAATTTTACGTCTTTGTTGTTCATTTATTATGTCCATGTCGTATTGTTTCCACAGTTAAGTGGTTAATTATTTATTGTTTACTTTTCTGTTGAAAGATGCAATGTTAAGCTGATTGGATGCTCTAATAAGCATGCAACTATTTTTGATTAAGCTGTCATGGTGAAGGCATGTCTTGACTTCCTGGCATATTGTTAAAATTTGAATTAAAATAGCACTTCATAGTATTATTTTTTTACTTTGATGGACGTAGTTATAGAATAATAAGAGTATTGTTAAGAGGATTAACAGGCTGCAGTGCTTAAGAATATAGGTTTTAGACACATACATTTAAGCTATATAAGGATCTTTTGTGCATCATTAGTAATAAATATACTATATATTTTTGTTTAATCTTTTATCTTCTGTGAAGTTTCTTCTTGTTTGACTTCTCTTACCTTTTGATATATTACATGCTTATTTTGTATATTATGCTGGAAATAGTTGGCAAGTTTTGTAAAATTTATTACAATACTTTTAAACATACAATATTAATGAACATAAATACCCAACAGAGAAAGTAATCAATTTAGAGTTTGCCTCTCATCTACTTACCAAAAAGGTGATGGCTCAAAGGGAGTATGGATTTTAATGACATATAGCAGTATATCTTTTTTATCCAAATCTTCTTCGTTAGTTCTTGCTTCAGCTTTACGTTGCTGCTGTATCACTTTGTCTCACAATGCACATGTTAGCGGACAGAAAGCATTTAATACGTATGAAAATGAAAATAAAAAATAAATTCTCTTTATTTGGGTACCGATGTATCGTAGTATCCAGGAAAGTGAGATGTTCGTGGGTTGTGCAAGTTTCTTCTTCAACTTTGAAAAAACAGTAAGTGATCATCAAATGGCCTAGGCCAACATTAATGGTCATCAACAAGACAAGTTCCATATAATGCCACAATGGTTGCGAATTTATTGATCTATTTTCACATTTTTTCCTCCTTTTGCAAAGTAAAAAACTGTACAGGTACTCCACACTGATTTACAACATATGCTTTTGTCATTTCAACATCATGGCCAACAACATATTCTTTCAGCTATTAATTTTTTTTTTTTTTTTTTTTTTGGAAATAAAATTCATTAACTGTTATTCTTATTTCTCATTTGTGAATACAGGCTACTGTTAATTGGCCCATCTGAATGGAATTTTTTTTAATGTAATTTTATTTCTTGTTAAAATATATACTAACAGCTACATTGAGATATTCATATATACGTGCATGCGCACGCGCACACACACACATACACACGTACATGCAGACATATATACGCCCACACATATCCACATACATATGCATGTGCGTGCGCGTGTGTGTTTTGGTATATATGTCCATTTATATAAAACAATTAGTTTATAAATTAATCTATGATATTTCAAATACTTGTATCTAATTTTTAAAATTTTACAGAGATATGTCAACAATTATCTGCTCATAGCTTCTTTGAGTTAAGTTGATTGAGTTGGTTATTAATGAAATTAATGATTTTACTTAAAAGTGGGATAATAAATAAATAAGGTAATAAATGTGATTGGAATTCGAATAAGTTTACTAGATATGGACAAATGGATGAATGAGATTGATTTTAAATGAATCAATTACTAATTACAAATTAGTAACTTAACATTAAATGCTTTAATAAATGTCCATTAGTTACTATTGACAAACATGCATTTGTAGCATATAATTAAAGGGGATTGATGGGAACAAATGAATAACTTGTGACTGATTTCGTTTATTAATGTTAAGTCATGATTTCAATAGACATTGTAATTAATGCATAAGTCGTGATTTCATTCGAAGGAGGACAAAATGAGTATTGTCTGGGGCTTCAAACGGACACAAGTTTTCGAAGGCTCAGCAGAATCAAGAAAAACCGACAAAGTCGGTTTGACTAGCGTTGCCTTTGACAAGTATTTGTCCATTATTCCTGGAGTAGCAATGGATTGAGAAACTTCTTCCTTTGTGGCTGTTTTGATGACTTAAATGGAAAAATATGGCATAAATGATAAAAATAATAAATTATGATACTGTAATCACATTTACTGTTGTAATTAACCAAAATTGCAGTAAACACAGTCTGTAGCATCATTAAATTTTGATTTTTCATTTTGCTAAATCAAATCGATGTTGACCTCATTGATATTATGATTTTTTTTTAAATAAAAAAAATCACATCAACACTTATTAAAATGCATGTCACTTATCTACAAAGGTGAAATTTTATTATATTAGTAGAATATCAACATGCATATGATAGGAGTTTATGTTAGGTAACAAATAAGATAAAAAGTTAATCACGGGAGGAAGTTTTGGTAAATTAGAGCTTTCCTATAGATTATTACACGTTGTAGGCAAAACTCAAATAGAAAATAACTTATATTTGTAAATGAGGTATAGTAATTAATAAATCTAAAAAACAGTAATAAATTATTTTTCAAAATCCTAGGGAGCTTGACAACTAATTCACTGCATATAAATATGGCGAGAAACTTAATCAACTTAGTGTGTACATTCCTTAATTATTAATAATTAAAAGTCAAACAACATTAGCAACTCTCTAAATTATGTAAACGATTGTTTGTTAATTTCATTGTACTAAATAAAAAATTTCTCATCAAAAGGAGTTAATGGTGGTGCATCTAATATTGGCAACTTTATACTATATATATATATATATATATATATATATATTGATTCTTTTGTTTGACCTAAACAAAGGCAAAATATGATATATAATAATGCCATGACATTTCTCCTTCATATCTTTGTAAATCATTGTTTTGTAAATCATTATTAGGATACATACCCTTTTTTGGATCTTTGGAAGGTGTAAAATATTTTCCCTCCATAATTAATGCTATAAACAAGGCCATGATAACAATTTCCATTTTAAGTGAGAATGCGAGCCTATGCTTTTAATCAAAGAGAGCGGATCTAGAGATAAAGAAAATTATTGCATATTTAGACTGTTACTGGATGTGTGTGCGCGCGCACGTGCGCGTGTGTGTGGTTCCGTTCCAGTTTTTAAAATGTGGGTTGGGGTTTTTATTTGGTTACTTAAAGTTCAGAGTTTTATTTATTAAAAAAATGTTAAATCGACTGATAATATTACTTTATACATTAAATATTAGTACTATTAATTCTGTTGAAATGATTCACATTTCAATTACAATGTGAATGAAATTGAGATATTAATAAAATTATGTTATAAAATTGCTTTCCTACACAGGATAAATGCATGTATACAATTTTCAAACCGACCATTAGGGAGGTTTCCCTATTGTAAGAGTCAAAAACAAATTGTCTGAGCCAATAAATTTAGGCATATTTTGCTCAACAATAATGTTTTCTCTATCGTTTCATTCTTTCTCAAATCTATCCAATTCCAATTCTTTCTCCTTACGAAATTCCTTTCCTCGTTTTCCTCGGTCTCTTTTAAATCCAAAACTTCTTCTTCATCAATCAACTACTTACTGACTTAATCGCAACCAATATCAGACCTTACCTGGATCACAAACCTAATTTTCGCGTTGCATCCCAACTAGCAAAAACCCTAATTTGACTTCCAATTTTTACCTTCTAATCAGTTGAGTTCACATCAATCATATTTTCCACTAAATCATTTATTTGCAATTTTGGGGCTTTTTGGCGAATATAATTTATTGCGAATTAAAGGAGGTGCGGAAATGTATGTTAGCTGATAGAGGAGAACTTTCAGTTCAATATGTTTGGTTATAGGTTTGGTTCTGTTTCAATTCAACTATGTTGCATAATTATGCCAACTCTTTCTGTTTTGTTTTCTTTTTTTATTTCTTCAATCTATTAATGGTTAGAGTTGTGAAATAACTAAACATTGAGATTACATTGATCCTACTTGATATATGATAAAAATGTATGTATATATTTGTGACTGATTCGAGCCAATACACTGATAGTATATTCTTAATCTAAAGTTGGTTTACATGTAAATTTCAGTTTAATTGAATTTTCACTTTTTAAATTAATTTCATTTACTCTTAAATAACATATAAGTTTTTATTAATAAAATACGACTTAAAATATGTTTTAATAAATAATTTTATATTTCATATTGAACATCTAACGGTCGGTTTTCCCATCGTTGTACGGTAATACTAGTTTAAGTAGTTTGGTTATTTGTTATTTTATTCCCAACCTACTACATTCACTCCGTAAAACTCGCACAGGATAATGGTTATCCCAATCACTCCAATCCTCTAACTGTTATTTTCTCCACCTTGTAAGAAAGCTGCAATTCCCTTTCTCTAACTTCATCCACCCCTCGATATGAGACCCCAACTCTATTTATTAGCAAGTTTTTTATTGGACTTCAATTCAGTTGTGGAGTTTTAGGTATGATTCAAAGTTCCATCTCAGGAACTCTTTACTGACTTGAATTTCTCTGTTATTATTTTGAGACTTTTAGGTGTCCTATAGACATTGTTTTTATTGCTCGAAATCAATCTCTATTCAAACAAGGTTTCGAGTTTATAGCGTTCTTTATTAAAATTTTGGAGTATAACGTTTTTTATTTTTTATTTTTTTCAGAACATTGATTGTAGAAGAGTCGATTCAGACGTTATTTTGAGGTTTTAAATGGACGGTTCAATTCAGACATCAATTTTCGGTTCCATTCAATGTTCGGTCTGAGGTTTTACACGATAGCGGCAGTTAGGATATGGTCACAACATCTATTGTGCATTTGGTACAATGGAGTTTAACAGCAAGCATGATTGCAAGAGGTACTCCATATCCAAAAAGCCGAAGTTGGGCGGCAGAGGAAATTGAAAGTACAGGTTGTAGATATGAAAACGGCATCACTAAAAATAGAAAATCAATAGGGCCTATGGATAAGAAATCAGTATGATGGATTGTAAGGATTTGGCAAAGGCAAAATGAGAGGCATGGATGATAAATTCTGATCTTAGGCCCTCCTCGGTTACATCTCTGAAGCCATCTATTCATTAGTTATATTAACGTTGCTCAAACATTGGTTAGTTTCAAATGTTGAAAATAAAATCAAGCTGGAAGAGTGTGTGTGTGTGTGTGTGTGTGTGTGTAGTCTGAGCCCTTTGTTGTCTATCTTCATTTGTCTTTTTCATATTTATCTTGCATGAGTCGTAGAGTTCTGAAGAATCAATGGTTGATGCAGAATGGATGAAACTACAATAGAGAAAGTGGTCAACGGATACAAATACTATTCACCATGGGATACGTCCTTTCAGTTAGTATAAACTGCTCATTTGCCTCGAGGTATTATTCATTTTGATTCAGCAAAAAATTTAATAAAAAATATTATAACATCATGATAATTTATCCATAGTTGTTAACATTTTCTAGTTTTCTTTACATCCCAGTCTTATAAGTTGAGTTGGAAATGGAATACTAAATTTTATTGTACCTAGATAACAATATTTTTGTATTTCGTCTTTACACAAGTTTTGAATTTTTGTTATCTACTGTTAGGTGCCCACTTGGTTTTTTCTGAATGTGCTGTTTGTTATTTTTGTACAGAAAGACATGCACATGATTTATAAACTGTATAATCATTACATCTTTTGCAAACTATTTTTTTAATCACGGGAAGAAAAGAAAAGAAAAGAAAAAAACTAGCATGTAATTTACTAAACATATAGAGAAATACCACATTCCTACAGAATTTAACCAAACATGATATCAATGTTTAAGGATGACATGAGTTCCTGCGTACGTAAATCTTTGTATTATTATGAAGTTGAAGCTTATGGTTTAATTACCTATTAGATCTTGCTTATGCTTCTTTTCCCAATTCTTATAAATGCTAAGGTAAATCCTTCTAGAAGACAGGGTTCCTACAGTAAAAACGGTAGAGTTCACGATGGATTTTAAGTTTAAGTTAATGATGCATGCTACTCATTTTTTATTCATCTATGCAATTTTTAACAAAAGTGTTTTTTTGTAGAGAATTCATGTGTGATTGCATTGGCATATTTTATATTCCCACCTCAGAACTACAGCAGCCAAATGAATTTTGGGAACCCAACCCACTTTATATATAGACATGAATAATTTAAGAGTTGTTAGATATAGATTTTGTAATAAACTCATATTGGTAAACTATATGATAATAATGTTTACAGTGTTTAGTTTCTCAAACGTATAAAATTGAAGCTTTCAAATGGAGGCCCAAGCATGTGATCTTACTGCTAATTGTTTTTTAAAGATATAATCAACCATTCGGTTTCAAAATACGATGGTGAGACCGATTAAATAATACGTGTTTTCAGTTTTTAATGTACATTTGAATTGCAACATATATTGAAATCCAAAAATACTACCTGGAAAGAAGTCCTTATATTTTAAACATTTACTGCAGGTTATTCCATAAATTCTCTCATTGTACATGTTTGCTGATTGTTATAGTACGTATTAAAATATACTATTTTAGTTATGCCAAATCATTTTATTAATAAACAGTGTAGTTAGATTGAAAGTATACAATTCTTATTTTTAATAGTAACTAGGCATATTCAACATTGAATCCATGTGTGTAGTTTGGGTTGATGATGATGCATGTCACAACATTGAAAGACAACGATGCAATTATGTCCATATTTTCTCCTTTTAAAATCCTCTTTTTTTTAATATCATGTTAGACATCCGCTAATTAGTCTTCTTTGTAAATTTAAATTTTCTATCATGTCATAGATATGACGATTGATTTTGTCAATTTGAACTGATCAGTTTATAGTGTCATTGTTATGCGACAGACATGGATAAGACAGACAATAGAGGTAATGACATTACAACAATATGTTCTTATAATAACACTCTGGTTTGCATACATTTATATTTGAAGTCGCATAAATATCTAAAATTTCTTTTATGCATGTGCAGGTACGGTGGGTCTCCATTTGAATATGCACTTGAACTTGATGGTAGTTTGCAGCTAGCAGTCGTCAAACAAATAAAATGGCCAGCTGGACAAAACCCAACTTTTCCTACACAACTTTTCCTGTTTGTCACTTGATGCTTCACCCTGGCCTTAGGTACAACCATATATTTATGACATTGATACGCTTACTTCAAGGTTTTTATCATAAAGCTTAAGTAAGAAAATTGTATTTTCAGTCTTTATTCTATTGTAAACATTACACCAATGCTTTTCAGGTTAATGAAGGTACAAGAAGTGGGGATTTCTCAATAGAAGATTTTGATAGTTTTGTGTGTAGTTTCAGCAGTAAGAGATCAAAACTGAAAAAAAGCAAGTTTAGAAGGGGAAGTACAGTAATGAGTGGAGAACCTCTAGTAGAAACCAATCCGGAATGGGTGAAGTTAATGTCTCAATTTCAAAATAGATCGAAATCGAAGAAGGCTAAAGAGGATGGTAATTCTACAGGAGGGATCTTAAAGGGAGGAATTTCGAAAAAGTAAGCCTCCTTTGTTTCGATCCTCTCAGGTTTTTCTTTTTTTATAGTTGCATTGATGTCTTTAAGATTCTAGTGTTCAAATGAATTTCCCTGCTTTCCTTTGTTGTGTTCGCCTGAGGTTCTTCATGGTGATAGTGATAGTAAGTTTGCATGTTGGAGTTGTCAGTTCTTTGTTCAGGTTTGATTGAAGTTGGAGTTTCTTTGGTTCAGTCAATCAGTGCTCGGTTGTTTTAATTTGTATTGTTTTGTTATTTGGCATGATAAGGAGGATGTTATTGGTTGGTTGTCAGTCTTCTTAGTGGAGTCTGCTGCTGGTGTTTTGAGTGGTTTCTCATTTTGGAGTTTTTTCTTCTTGTGGTGATCTTCAGGTTGGGCTTTCTTATTTTGAAATTTCTTAAGTTGTGGATTTGGAGTTTTTCCCCTGGAGGTTCAGTTCAGATGGTTGGTTTTTTTTATTAGTCGATGTTTTCTTTTATGCGTGTTCTTTTGTGGGTGTCTTGTTGTGTTCTGTGCAGTTTTTTTTCCGGATCTTTGGGCATGAGCTGGTTTCTTTATGTTTTGTATGGTATTTGTTTCTAGTGTGTTGTATTTTGTACCATCTCTGCCCTCTTTGTATCCTTTTATCTGTAATTTAAGTACCCTTTTGTTCAAAAAAAAATGTTGAATATAACTCCTTTTTGATTTCATGTATTTAAAAATAAGCTTTTAGTAAATTACCTTTTCTAGAAAAAAAATATACAAAAATTAAGCTTTTAAGATTTGCTTTATCATATATTGATGACACTTAGATATTTCTATAATGAATATGTGATCATTGTATGGAGTTTGCAGACCATGGAAGTGTAAGTTTATCTAATTTTGATATTACGGAAGTGTAGTCAAAATGAGATTGCTATACAAATACTTAATGCAATTCTATTTGAGTTGTGAATAAAGTACATTGCCTCAGCATTGTATCTGCAACATAAAGTATATATGCCTTTTGAACTGTGCCCGTTGAGGAATGTTTTATTGCAGAGTTTTATTTTCATACCATTTAACTACAACTTGAGTTCAAAATGGTTTTGGATTAAATTGTCTGAAAACAAATTCTAATTACGCATTTCTTTTACCTGTTCTGTCTGTTTTTTTTGGGGGAAATTTCCTTTAGTTTGGTTTTTTTTTTCCTTTGCTTTTGGTCTCTCATACATGTGCTTTCGTTTAAGGAACCAGTGTGGCGTATGATTATATATACACACGTGCATTTTTGCATTTTATCCTTTGTCAAAATTTAAAGCTAATTTAATTTTGTTTTTGGTTTAGATGAGATTAGGAGCAGTAGCTATTGTTAAAGAAAATGCATGTTAAACATCAGTAAAAAGCTAAATAGAGTATTAGAAGAAACACGTCACGCACGTGCTTTTGGTCTTTCATGCATGTGCTTTCATTTAGGGTGCGTTCTTAACCAACGCGAGCGGGGTATTTGAGCGTGACATTTGAGCGTGGTACTGTAACGAACGGGGAATGTGTTTTTAGCTGCGAACGGGGTATTTGAGCGTGATATATGAACGTGGTATTTAATTGTTAAATTAATGGTTTTGATTTAATTAAATTCTAATTGCATCAAACAAAACGACAACATATTTCATAAAATAAACGACAACGTTTTTCATAAAACATAAAAAACACAACGGTACTGGAATTAAAACAAGTACATGAAAATCTAAAATAAACGATGATGAGGTAATTGACTCAACTCAGCTGAAATAAACCCACATATGCCCTCATCGGTAAGCTCCCGGACAATATCCACATTCCGCTCGTTATTGCGGAAAATCGTCAGAATCTCCCAAAGGTCCACACGCGTACCCGATCTCTGAAGAAGCTCCAAGCAACGAGCAACAAGTTGTCTCGTATCGTCGGTCATAAACGAGCTGACACGCGCTACCTGTCTGCGCCTAGAGGGCTGACCAGAAGGGGGATCGCCCGAAGCCATCCAACCAGTATAGAAACCCGCGTCGGCAGGGGAGAAAGAAGCAACTGGCACAGGCGCTGGTGGAGGTGCTGATGCAGTAGGAGGTGCAACCACAGGTATCGGATACGCACAAGTATCTTTCCACAAACAACCCTCGAACATAATGTCCTGCTCTCGGAACTTCAAAGGCGAGTTCCTCCTGAACCGTCTGTAAGGTCTGCCACCGCCGGTACTCCAAAAATCATCTGGACCATCCAGATAATCGAACTCTGCATTCCATACACCGCCGGGTGTTCGTAGCAGTCTGTCCCAATCCCGAAAAGAGCGCTTCATGTTGTCTCGTTTATTTTTTATCTGGGTTTCCGTGAACTCCAGATTATAACGGTCATTCATTGTTACCGCGACTGTTGAGTACAACCCAATGACGCCTGTATCGCGAGCGGCTATAAACTCAACACAAATATCTATGAAAGCGGACTCCTGGTCGTCCGTCCAGTTCGCAAATGGCTGCGAGGTAGCAGAGGTGGAAGACGAAGTCATCTGCATAACCAAAAAAAAAAAAAGTTTGAAAAAAACATATGTTATAGGAAATTAAAAAATATACACAACCGTATAAAAAAATACCGTTTTTGAAGCTTGAAATTGCTCGAAAAAATTGAAATTCGGGGGTTAGGAGGAGAGGAATCGGACTGAGGTGGGGAGAAAAGGGGGAGGCGGTGCGGTTTTATAGAGCAGGAAAGGATATGTTGGAAAATCAACCATTGGCGTCCGACGCGTCCGACGCCAACGATTGATTTTCCAACGTTCGAGAGTTGCGCTATCTGGAAGAGGGAAAAGGTACTTGCGTCCGACGCGGAAAAAAAAATTGAGCGTGCCTAAATTTGACTGCGAACGCACCCTTAATGTACCAACGTTCAGGTGCTTCAAAAAATACTTGAATGTTCAGTTTCTTTTTGCATCGGTGTTAAGTGTAGGCCATATGCAAGTCATTTTAAACATGAATATCAAAAGTAAAAATACTTTCTAGGGCTTCAAACCTGGCTTTAAAATAAATAGTTACCATGGAATAATTATATAATAAAAGAGTATGGATAATAAACAGACAGTATTTCCAGTAACTAAATAATCAATCAATGTAGCATTTACATATATGGTATCTATTCGTAATATATGAAAAAAACGTTGAATCTACGAGGGTAAATTGCTGACCTTATTAGGATGTTGCAATGAGATTGTAAATTAGATGTTTTTGACATATATACCATGCAATTGATAAGGTTTTATATGTGGTGGTTCCTTTGTCATGGCTGTCTGTGTGTTCGTATACATGTTTACCAGCAAAAATAATACACTTCTCACTTACTAACTTGTTTACTTATGTATCTAGGCAATAGTTTCCAGCCCACAACAAGCTGCTGTCAGCCAACCGGTATAGAAGAGGAGGATGAAAAACTCAACAGCCGTACTTTTTCTTGCCATATTTACAATTTTTCTTCTTGACATTACACAATGCTATCATAGTTAGAGATGGAAATTTAATCCGTGGGGATGGGTACTCGCGGAGACCCTGCCTAATCGAGTGGGCATTCCCCGATTTAGCGGGTAATGGGGTGGGGGCGGAGGATGATTTCAATACCCGAAGCGGGTACGGGGCGGGTACGGGGGTAATACTATTCACTTCATATCCGGTCCGATATATATTTCCTATTAAAGAACATGTACATTAGGCATATATACATTAAGTAGAAGCATAGATTGTTGTGCACTTGTGTTGTGTCTATTCAGTTTAACAAATTGTACCATTTCACCATTTTTTCTAAGTTGTTGACGTGACGGTGACATTGTCTAGACCATTTCATTAGCATTTAAGTGTACTGTTATACACTTGAGTTAATGGTTATTGGTTATCCAACGGGTCCTCCATAGCCACCGTTGGGTATTTCCCTACCCGAATCCGTTGGGTATTAAGCGGGGATATGATGGGTACGGAGGACATAAATGAGTAGTGGGATGGACGCGGAGGATGTATTCCCTGTATATTATCCGCCCCGTTTTCATCCCTAATCATAGTAATTATAAATAATTTATAACATACACTGCGTATACAAGAGCAGTAAATGTTAATAGTAATTTATAACATCCAGCTGATATTAATTTTTAGAAAAATATGTTGTTATCTATATATGCGTTTTTGTTTGCATGTATTCTCTTGGTTGTCTGGTTGTGGTTGTGTCATTTTTGAGTGGTAGTATTGATTATGAATGGTTCTACATGATGCATCATTGGTTGGTGGAGTCTGATTTCATGGTTTATTGATTTTTTTTCTCCCTTTTCTTCTGATGATGATGTAGTTAATGAAACTACTGCCCATGGGAAGGAAGAATATTCTTTACATAACACTTTATGGGTCTGTGGTGAGCATCTTGAACTTGTTTTGTTTTGGGTTATGTTAAAATTACAGTTTTCTTTCCTGTTACGGTATGACACAACGTATTACTTATTTTATTGCAGCTTGGTGTTGGTTCATACATCGCACAATATTTCTCCTTTGTGGTTAATTCTATTCTTGTGGGCTTTGGATTGAGCAAAGAAATGCATCACCCTGTAAGTCATTTTATATTATATCAATGACCTAACTTCATGATTGCTATTGCAAAAAAGCATTGTTATGATTACTCAAAGGAACTGTAAATGGGCAAATTTTGATGCATGTAAAAGTAGTATTGTCAGCCTTATGGAGGCATTTGTATTGCAGTACCTCTTATCTTAAGTCAGAGGCTCTAGCTTAACTATGCATTTAAACCCTAACAGCAAGCATCTAAGCATTATTGTTTCCTAACTTGTATGGGTGTTTATAAGTTTGGTTTTCAGTATTTACAGAACTTTACACATGTTTTATCTTGTTGATGATGAACCGAAGTTCGATGCATTTAAATATCAATGCTAAAATTTTATGGAATGTTTTCTGCAAATGTCATTAAAAAAAGCTTTCAACATGCTTAATAATACTTGGGTTTTTCTTTTTGCAAATGTCAAAGTTTGATATCTCTTGTACCATACAATTTAATAGACGATACTACTGTTCAAAGTTTGATGCATATTTTGCAATGATATTCATATCCATGTAACGTACGCTGAATGTACATGCTGCCAAATAGAGTTTTTTATTTTACTAGTTTCACCCATGTAAAAACATTGTTTGTTTATCTTGTTGCTTACAAAAAAGAAGCTGCATTGTGAATTGGTGCCACTAAATATCTTGCTGCATATTTACAAGAGTAAATATGATAAAATAATAATTCATTCTTTTTTATTTTTTAATGCTGCAAGCGCATTTGGTTTTGGAACATGCACCAAGCTTGAGTAAGCGAGTTGTCGATGCATTTGGTTTTATACCATGAATTTATTTTTCTATTTTCAGTAAATAACAATGCGACGTGTGTTGTGTGTTGGCTGAATATGGTACTCCAGTTAGTCTTATTTCACTTTGTTATACTATCTGGTTTTATTTCGTTGTGTAACATTGACATTTAGTTAGAATTCAATATTATATGTAGATATAGTATTGGTATTTAGTTTTATTTCAATGTTTTATATTGATATTGCAGTCAGGTTTTGTGTCATTGTTGTGCTTTCTATTCTGACTTTAAATACAATTTGATGTTGTTTCAGGTTTTAATTAAAACCTGAAATAGTATTATTTTTTTCCTGTTTTAGCCACTTTTTTGGTTCGGTTGTTTGGAGCAACTGAAGCAAAATATTAGCCATTTGCTTCCCCCTAGAACGGAAGCAACAGGTGTATACCTGTTGCGTCTTCTGCGTCTGCTTCCGTTATTGAACTGAAGCTACAGGGGGTAAACAACCGAAGCAAAAAAAATATTATTTGCTTCAGTTGTTTGTCTGAAGCAACAAATTTTGGTCTGTTGCGTCTTCTGCAATTGCTTCGGTTTCAGAACAGAAGCAACAGGGGGTAAATAACCGAAGCAACTGACAAGTTTTGTAGTAGTGAATACGTGATACTTTTAGAAAAAATGAAGCTATTATAAGACTCAAGTCTCATCACACAATGCAACGCAAACCGAAGGATAAAGTTTTACCTTATAATAGTAAAACGTGCTTGATACGAGAAAATCATTTGATATTATTATTAGTGTCCAAGTGTGGAAATCATTTTCAAAAATAAATATATCAATCTTAGACGGCATAATCCCCAATCCCATTATGTCAACATATAGGTTTATAACTGAAAACGCAAAGCTAATGCCGGAAATAAGATTCCATCATGAACCAAGGTAAAGGATCTTCCTTATCCACTCGGATCATTCCTAGCAAGATGTCCAGGCCTCAATGCATGGTCCTTTGGAGCAGCAGAAGCTGGCCCATCAATTCTCGGTGAGTTCGGGTTACTCCTGAACATAACGTTCCATGGTTGTATTTGACCGTCGTCTTGGTCGTTGTTGACCATCATCCGAGGCGCCTTGATTCCATTATCCACATAAGTAAATCGCCTGGGCTTCATACCATGACATCACTCTAAGATAGAAGGAAACATATGTCATTTCTCTGTTGTCTATCATCCTGTTTTCGGCTCATTCTAGGGTGTGAGGCCCTAGACTCAATGTCCCACAAAGCTCTCCTATCAACAAAAGCTTTGATCTATTTGTCAGCAGCACTCGGCATGCCACATTGTAAATTCACAACATATAATTGGTGTATATTAATGTATAACACTCTGAGTTCATAAGTCTCAAAGGAGGGTGTTAAGCTAAAAGAATAAATTCTCCGCCACCAACTGATATAACATCAATAGAAATCAATCGGTTTTGTTGTAAAATACAACGTTAGACATTGATCCATTTGCAAGTTTATTCCGGGTTTAAATGAAACCGAAGACACCTTATTCCTCGTCCAATTTGGGAGAGAGACCCTTGCATATTAGGACAATCAACAAGTACGTTCGGACTACTGCCACTTTAACCTTATAATGGGGGCTATCGAAGGCATTAACAAGCAGTCCATTCGATGTGGAGATTTCTTATTTTCCACCATCTTCAATATCTTCGACTTTTAAATCGTCGTAAATTATTCAAAATGGGATGAACCCTGTCTTTTTGAATAATTAGCACAAAAAAAAAAATCTTTATTGGATTATCATCCCACCAATTAAGTCTCCTTTAATTGGAAATCGTTTCATAAGATTTAAATCTTATTCTTAAACTTGGTTATGCTATTCGGCTTCCTAAAAACATCTTTACACTTCTTTTTTAACCTTATAAAATGGTTTACTAAGGATTAGATTCAATTTACGAATTAAAAATCCTTATCTCTAAATGTTTCTCAAATCTCATTATAAAAGGCGTTACAAAAATAGCCAAATTCCACTTAACCAATTTTTAACATTTAAAACCATATATATATATATATATATATATATATATATATATATTTGGTTCAAACCTCTTCCAAAAAATTTATAATGATTTTCCCTATTTTTATTTATATAAAAATAGTTCATTTTCACTAATCTCAGTTTCAAGTCACTATTGGTTCTGGCGCCGTTTCTATTCAAATTTGATTTGAACATTTCTCTAGGTCTAACCTTTAGTTTTAAAAACTCTACTTATCATTGAAAGTTCTTCTAATTACGAACCCAACAGTTCTTATTTCTGGGAAATCCGACGGTCGGATCTCTCGGTACGTCAATTTGAAGTTACGAGTCGAAGTTCGCAAACTACCGCTGCGCAACGAGTTCTATTCTGACCATAGTTCGACATATATTATGAACTACGTCAAATAGCTTCAGAAATAGTTTATTTATTATATAAAATATATATAATAATTTTCGAAAGCTATATTTTTATTTTCAACATCAAATTTAATTATTAAATATTTAAGTATTATAATATTATATAAATCATTAAAATGATATTATTTTTCAAACTTCTTTATTTTGAATCCAAATCTTCGTGACATCCATTATAAAAATAAATAAGACAATTTTGTAAAGGAAATCCTTTTAAAACTTTCCGTAGATACCCTAATTGAACTTCACTTTTACTTGTTACTATTCATTTTAAAATAAAAACTTGAACAAGTCTTAACTATATGAAAATAAATTCAAATCAATTTCTTTTTTTTTACGAATATTCATCGTAATAACATAAACATTATGTCCATCCAAAATCAGATGTCAAATTTGAAATTTTGTTTTTCACCTATTATTATATTAATAAAATATCCATTAAATCGTGTTATTTAATGGTGACTTAACCAGCAAACCAATAATCACATCTATTGATTATACTTAACCAGTGTATCACATAACAACTATATCAACCATCATAATAACATTCATCGGTACACACATCATGGTGTATACCATAAGCCTTAAACCATTACGTTTATATGGGTTTGTCAATCTACAGATTAACCGCAATATCAATCAATGTCAACCAATCATCATTCAATTACCCAGCTAGGGTTCATATTAATATCCATTAATCATTAATTAGTTAATTACTTTCTAATGACCAATAAAGATTCAATCAATTCCTTATGTCCATATCATTGATTTTGTGTCATAAACCCAAGTAATTACAAGTATATCACTTAAAATTCATATTTCTATCACTCTAAGCATCACTAAACATTATCATGAACTGATGTCATCAACCACAAGTCAACTTATAGAAGTTCAATAACAATAGTTAACATGTAACTGGCCCTTTTTAAGTTTATAGCTTCTCACCTAGAGTTCCACTCTCTCAATCTTTAATCGGAGGATATGCTAACGTTCCCGGATGACTTCGGCAGCCTCCCGGCATCACTGAATAATTCTAAAAATAAATCCGGCAAAGTTTTGATGCGGTTGGATTTCTAAACTTACAGACGAACAAATGGACGCGTATTTGGGTTTTCGGAGCAAACGAGGTAGGGTTTAGGGACTATCGGGGTTCGACCTTGAGTTGTAGGGACCGGGGGGTTTATTATGGTCGGATGTGGGGCTATATGAGGCCAGGCGTGGGCTTTGTGGGTCCTGGGGGAGGCTTTGGGCTGATTTGGGCAAGGAGGTGGCAAATTAAGGAGGTCGAGCCACGACTTGAGGAGGGGTGGTGGAGGAGTTCGGCTCTAGAGGGAGGAAGGTTTGGTGGTGCGGATTTGGGTTGGACGTGGAGGAGTTTGCTGGTGGAGTTAGAGAAAGGAAAGAGGAAGGAAACCTTAAGGAAAAGAGGTGGAAAACAAAGTGGAAAAAGGAGGAGAGAGTTTGGTTTTTATAAGGATGAGAAGAATATAGATTGATGAGGTGTTGGTGGATGGTGAGAAGGGAGAAAACACACCAAGGGGGTTCCATGACTTTGACACCTCAAAGAAGAACACATTACCTTCTGAACTTGTTTAAAGATAAGGGCTTATTTCAATAGTTGCATGCGTTTAACGCTCGTATGATCAAACGGTAAGTCCGATCGATATGAAATTTTGTACCATAAATTTCATAATTATGAATCCAATGAAACAGATCTTGTCGAATTCGGAGTTCGTTTGACTATTGGTCTTATTATTTTATTACGTTATTATTTAATTTTGACCAATTGTCCCGATACGCGTTTATTTTTCGTACCCTCACATACTAACCCCGAAAATTATGAAATTTGAAACTTTATCATATTTCGATGGTCCAAATCCGATAAAATTGGTTTCATCGAATTCCAAGACTGCTTGCGAAAGGTCTCTTTTTATACTATTAAAATAATATTAAATTATCAAATTTTTGAATTAACTATAAATGCTTATAAAATTAATTTAAATTTGAAATATAAAATTTTAAAATTGATCCCAAAATTTCAGGTCGTTACAAGCAGTTTTAATTTTTGAAATAAAAATGTCACCTAATTCAAGATAAAACGGAAAAGTAATAATTAATTTACATTTAATATATAATAAGAAGGATATGTGTTATATTTACATTAAGTGCCTTGCATAATAAGTTCATATTTCTGATGTTGTTCCAAGAAAATTCTCTATAGCTATGAGCGTGTAAATCAGGTTCTTGATTTTTTAAATTAGAAAATGCAAACTAGCTAGAAGTTTTATATTAGAAAGTGCAAGTTAAGTTGTGGTTCAAAATTTTCAAAATGGTCAAAAAGAAATACCAAATTAGAAAACTAAAGTTACCTTGCATTTTGTGTCAAAAGAGAGCAAGATAACTTGGTGTTTTCTGTTTTCCAAAAATAAAGACTAAATTTACATATTCTTTTATCTAGGGACTTTTACTCTAACAACATCAAAAATATGAACATAGACATTTTTCTTGTTTAATATTATCAGGTGTTGCCACCTTTATATTCTTGACATTAATTTTGTATCAATCTAAAGATAATTTTAAGGGGTAGCTATAATGTCCTGTTAAATTTCAAAAACATAAAACATCTGTGTTTAAATACATTGTATATTAGGTCTTTGTTTTTCAAAAATCATCCAGAATCAACATAAAAAACTGCCAAACTTCAAAACTTATTAAATTTATTATCATTTTTGAATTCATCTAAGAAAAGTAGAAAAAAAAGTTTCAATAAAAAATCACACTTTAGCAAAACGTGTAGAAATAATTATAATTTTTCAGGAAATTGCACACATCATCACAATTATAATAAAAAATTGCAAATTTTCAGTGTCTAACTTATTCAACATCACATTTATTTTAGAAAAATCATCAAAAAATTTATGTAAAATTACGTACAAATGAAAAATATACTACTTCCAATAAAAATGCAGAAGAAGAAGCAATCATACAGAAAAATTACAAATATATCTGCAGTTTTTTTTGATAAACTAAGACATATCTGCAATACATTATGTAAATAGTTGCAGATATATCTGCATTTTTTCGCAATAAGTGCAGATATTTCTTTAGTTTTCTTCTTTTCTAGTATCTCGATGCATTAAGGATTAATTATAGATATATCTGCACTTTATTACAATAAATACAGACATATTTACAACTTTTTTCTTTTTCAATGGTCTTTTGTTAATATTTACAATTTCTTGAAATATTATTTTTAAGTAGTAACGCAAAAAATTGCGGAAAACAAGTTGTTATAACAAAAAAGAACCGTTTTATATTAAAACTTACACAAGAATGCATCTTACAGTCATCTTTGATTCTCGGGACCCATCCCTAATATACACTAATTTAAAACCTTTTAATTATACATGAACTTAACTTGCAATACAGGAAATGGAAGGCTCTGGAAACAGATTAATTCGAACTGGTGGTAATATGTGATACAAAAATCATTTATATCGTATTTATTTAGTACATGTACTGTTTTCCTATGTATATTTTGTTTTCTTAATGCCAGGATATATAAGAATGTATAAAAGTAAACAAATTAGACCTTCCAACTGATATATACCATAACCTAACATTGAAACGGCGTATAAAACACCTGGCAACATACATATAAGTTAATGAACTTTAAATTTTAATAAATGGCAAATAAAAATGGAAAGACTACAGCCAGGTTGATAGCATGCACCTTAAAATCCATTAACTATGAATCTATGATGCCATTTCGAACATTTCTTGCATACTAAGCTTATACATTAACACTTCACTATATATATATCCAACCAGTTCAACTTTTCAGCATCACATTTTTATATAATTATAATAAATAAAAAGTTAAAGAATATAATAGATATTTTATTCATGGAGTATTCTAACTTAAGAGAAGATGCAAGATTCCTAGAGATAGAAGAATGGCTTCTGGGTTTGATATCAGAAAGCGAAGAAAAAATGGAGAAGCAACATTCATTTGGGAACGAGTTAAAGAAAAGCTATGCCGGAGTAGTTGCACCAAACAGAAGAAGATCATCAGAGGGATATGGTTTCTTGCCCGAGGCTACTTTTGCAGAGTCAAAAATGTATGGTTGGAAAATTGAATCCAAGTACCCTAAGTGTACCGGAACGATATATGGCTGGAAAGCGAGATCCAAGTGCTCAAAGGGTGAAGGCACCGGGGTTTTCATCCCACATTTGCCTGCTTCTGTTAACAGGGAAAGGAAGAGAGTTCAAGCAATTAGGGCTTCTTTTGTTCCAAACTATATATATAATCAGTAATAATGGATTATGAGATAGAATTTTTGTTTGTCTTAGTTGGACAATTCTGAGATCATATTCGTTTTCCAGTTTTAAAATAATGATACTATGATTTTTTAATAAGATTTTATTATTTTGATTTCTCTTCCATCCTTCAATTTTATATATGTTTTGATCATATTGTTTTGTTTTGTGCTGTGTGTGAAAGATAACTTCGAAAATATAATAACAACTTAGGGTATTGCTAGAATGAACTTCTATTTACCTTTGGCTTCAGCTTGTATGAATTGCAAAAGTAGTTATATCTACAGAAAACATCATCAAGATAAGGTGTAGCAAGGGAAGTACACAAAAGCACAAATATGTTACATTGGTATAAATGGATGGAAATGAGGATAAATTTGGACTCCAATAGCATGAACCATAATTATCCGACTTATTTGCATGTCATGCACTGCCTCGAATGTTTTGAATCTTTGATTATACATTATATAACAATACCAATATCAATTATTGCACTTTATGTTGCTACACGCATACTCTGGTGTAGCTACGAAAAATAATATCAATCAAATGCCTTTTGGAAGTAGTCAATGTATTCATTTAAAAATGCTTCATGCCACCTTTTAAAATCCGTTAATGCATCAAGGACTGTATCACCACTTGCCTACCTCAAGCTGAATTCTATTTAGGCTCGGCTTATGTCAAACGTTTACTCAAGAGTTCTCAATTGTGGAAAAACTCAGCTTGGACATAAAAGTTTAGAATGACATGATCCCTCTTAATTAATTGTATGATCATTTGCTTCGGCAGTGGTACAATAAAGTACATTAAGAAAACATATCTTTTGTTAAATTTCATACCCAGAAAAAAATAGGGAGGAGAAAAAAGCACTTCTGATTGCCAACTACACTACATATTACTGTTTTGTTTTGTTTTTTATTTTTTTTATTTTCTGAAACAGGTAAAAAAAAAAGAATGGTCCAAAGCCTATTATACTCCATTAGGGGTAAAATGAAAAAAAAAAGGCAAGAAAAGAAAACATAAAACAAACAACCGGCATCCTAGCCGCACCTCTTCTAACTCTAAAATCAATTATGGCGGATCGATTTTCCTACAAATCAACCAGGGGGTTTCCATCCTTCATATTTGTCAATTTGCTGAGAAAAATTGACACGCTTAAGCAGATCTTTTCAAGGAATTTGATTGTGTAGTTGAAACACTCAACGGATTCAAAACGATGGAGACACAATAAGTTGTAGTAGGGATAAAAGAGAGAGGATATAAGGATATAGCCGACGACTCTAAAATAACATATAATACTTGTACTTGATACTTTTACAAATATATAAATTATTATTAGTATATTCTTATTTTGTAATAAAAACATGTACAATATATGAATATAAACGCATACTTTTATTTAGGTTAATTAAATTTAATAAAATATTAGAGTACTTCTGTTTCTAAAATTATATGTTAGAATATTAGAATAACATATAAACCTTTTGGCCGTACATGAACTCAACTTGAAATACACGAAATTGAAGGCTGATCAAGAAACAGATTAATTTGAACTGGTGAATAATATGTGAATCATAAACCATTTATCAAACCGACCGTCAGGGAGGTTTGTCTACTGTAAGAACCAAAAACAAATTGTCTGTGCCAATAAATTTAGACATAATTTTCGCTCAACAATAATATTTTCTCCGTCGTTTCCTTCTTTCTCGATTCTTTCTACTTACGAAAATTCCTCCGCGTTTTCCTTTTCCTCAAATTTCTCAAATTCTACTCTTTCTCAATGCGATATTTCTCTTCGCGTAATTTCAATCGAAGATCTACTTCATAATTACAGATTCAACCAGCTATCTACTTCGTAATCTCAATAGCGATTTGCGTTCTGCATTACCATCTTCTTCGTAATTTTAGATTTGCACGAAGATCTACGTCGCAATTTTAGGTTTGTGTTCTATTGTATTCAATTTCATATCAACCTGTTGAGAAATAGGTAGCTATTCTACTCGTTTCAGTACAATTTCTTCTTACTTTATCTCCTTTTAGCATATGTAGTACAACAATTCTTAGGTAGGTTTAGATTTTGCATTAGTATCCTTTCGCCTAGAGCGATTATTCTTGTTTCCAGAATCAGATTCATGCACTTGGCTCAGTAAAGGTAATTCAAAAATAAACCCTATATATATTAAGTTTCTTGTTTAAATTGAGTTCGTGCAGTGGTGTTTAAGTGTTTATGCTTGAAATCACCACATGAATTGAATTCTATTTATTTGAACATGCAAATTAAATATTGGGTCATATTTTTGTTGAGATCCGAATTTATGAGATCCGTATTTTTACGTTATGAAAATTAAATATAGTGGTATGTTATTTCATGGGTGCAAATTATTTGTTGAAATGTTTACCTGAGTTTAGTGTACTATTATGCTTTAGTGTATGGGCTTATAATAGTATGCTTCAAGAAGAAATGTTCAAATCATTGTATTTACATTTATGGTATCACAATGTTGTACAAATTATTAAACCTTTTGTTCAAACTAATCATATTAATATAAACACAGTATTTGCAGGAACTCTTACCCTCTTTTCTACTACGAAATCATACAAGGAAAAAAACAAGTTAATATTTATGGCTGGGTATGATCATATAGTTTGGCAGATCACGTTCTCTGAATAAAATTACCAAACCAGGCCAGAGGTGCACCAAAACAATTGGCTTGATAATGATTCTTGTACTTGCAGATGCAGTTCTTCAGGTTCTTCCATATAAACACGACCTTCTAAGTAATTTTCTATCTTCTTCACTGCAATACTAATACTCGGATCATCCTTTTTCTTCAATGCAGGCAAATATGATTTCAAGATAATGTTAAGCATCTTCACAAATTGGGATTTGTATCGTTTATATAATCCATGGCCTGCCATCCTTAAAAAGGCATCTAATGCAAAGGCAGAGGCTCTCAATGGAGGTATCTCATTGAGAAACATGGCAAGCCACACCCATCCTTGCTCTAGACCATATGGATTCCTTATTCCTTGAATTTCAGTTTGAATAATTGCGGAAAACAACATCATAGTAAGCTGGATACGTTTCAAATAACTGTCCGAGCTCTCCAATTTGTTGCTTTCTTCCCGGTAACCAACCATTTTCCAGTAGTTATCATTTGGTTTGCTTTATTCTTTTAAGCTGTTTTCTTGCTCCGGTTTTACTTGCACACGGGGACATGCACATACGGTTTAGTAGTTAAATTCTAATTAAGAAACTTTATATAAGCTGTATAAGTTAATATATTAGTTAGTCTATTGATGTTATAAATAATGGTCTTAATCTATCAAGAAGAATAAAAAAAAAGTTTACTTGATACAATATTTCTTTCTTGAATAATGCCAATATTTTGTAATTGAAATATTTATTTTGCATCTAGTTGTTTTGATCTTTTATTCAACACTGCATTATCCTAAAAAGTATGTTCTACTCTACTTTAATATCATGCAAAACTGTTTTGAAACTTTCACGCAAATTTGTTAGGCTATAAAAGTAATTATTTACTAAACTCGAATGACAATATAAACACACACGTGTGTGTGCGCGCGCGCGTGGCTGAGGTGTTACGATAACAGTTGAGGTATGCGCGCGCACAGTCTGTATTTGAGCAATATGTGACTTAACTATGTTAATTTGGAAAATTACTTGTATTTTTTTGATTCCCAATTAGAATATGTCGGATTTCCAGTAGTTTGACAATTACATATACAAAAATAACATAAGTGATTCGTGGGTTACATCGAATGATCGTAATTTTATTTTATAATTGAATGATATACTCAAATTTGAAAATACTTACATATAAATCTCTAAATATGTCTTTAGGAATGTGAAAAGATATGGATGAATTTCATCAACTCAATATTTTTAAAACAACTTAGACTAAGACTGATTTGGTAGCTAAGTTATCATGCATTTTTCATCGAAGATGCTACATTTAAATTTAATCCATACAACACAGGTTAACATTCTTACAATGAATAGTTTTCCTAGAACCTAACCACTGTATTGGCACTGTAAGCATCAATGTGTTGTGGAGACCATCCAGCTCAAAATGAAGAACACGTGCACCGTGTGAGTTTCATGCATATGACAGGCTCTCAAAGTTGAAGCACTCATATGTGTTATTTTGGAGAAAAAAATGCATTGTGATTTTTTTAGTAGCTAGTTAGATAGAACTACTACAATATAACAATAAATTGATATACTGGTCACCGTTTTAACATAAATCCAAGGCTAATACCCTCTCATCTACATTGCATTGCAGGAAGTCACAGAGACACATACCAACTACTCTCATAAAATAAAATAAAAATTTACAGTACCACTGCTCAGGGGTCAACAATGACTTAACAATGGTATCGAGCATGCCATCGACAAGGGGGAACAGGTGACCAGCGTCCGGAAGCTCGTGATACTTTATCCAAGACATCTTTTGGGCAATGTACCTTGACATGCCCACCGGCACTATCTGGTCCTCAGCACCATGCCACAGGTGAACCGAATCTCCTTTCTTTGGAAACGGGTTATGTATATCCAATGGGCTAAATTTCCAGCACCCAATGCCCACCATCATGTCTCGGTGTAGGGAGTTGTACCCTCCTAATATGATTTAAATGGCCTTTTATTTTGGCACACCGTGCTCTAAATATGCTAAGCACCTTACATCCCTAAGTTTAATTCTATTATAAGTAATTTGAGGACCAGTAGGAGATCCTACAAATCTTAGGTGGTGGCGGTTGAATAGCTCGACAAGTCCATGCAGCTAAACCAACCAATATAGCAGCCGATACTTTCCCAAATAAACCAGAGAAGGATGAGTTTGCAGAGAGATGATTTCTTGTATGCGATCTAGCTGACGCAACCAATATCTTAATCGCCATTGCTTCAGGATCTCGTAGGTGCAGGTTGCTTTATGAAAATTAAAAAACTCCGCTTTTGAAAGACTGATTTGATTTCTTTTCTTTAGTGGTAAAGTGATTTCTTTCTAAACTTTTAGTCCAGAGTTGGTTTAAGTTGCATTTGCGTTTGCTGCTTTAAGCACATAGTTTTTTTAATTTGTATTATTATCTTACTGTATTAATTATATTAATACATAGTACCCTGTTATTGGTTCATATATTAATCTTATTCAGTGCCAAGTTTGAAGACAAAATAACAAAAATAACATAAAATTAATTAAGAAAACACTTAATGTCTATGTTTAAATCACTTTATTCCTTTAATAATTTCTTATTTGGGTTTTCCATAATATTCAGGATGGGAAGTTCATATAATTGCTGTCAACATTCTTTAGTGGTTTCGTAGTCGCTTTTGTTCAAGGATGAATCCTTACTGCTGTGGTGCTTGCTACAATACCACTTCTTATTATTGCTGAGGCATCCATGTCAGCTGCAATTACAAAAAGGGAATCAACAGGGTAAACTGCATATGCAGAAGCAGCAGTGGTAATTAACAAACAATCGATTCAATTCTAATGGTAAGTAACATATTTACTCTAGCGAACTAAACATAAAATGTCATCATTATCTTTGCCTTGATCAATATCTGCTCCTCCTTTTTTTAATCTTTTTTTTTCTTCTAATCATTTAAAGGAGATGGGAGGAGGGGATTAGCATTCGATATATGATATGGAGGAGGAATAATAGCCACATAGTTATCTAGATGTGAGAGTGAAGAACTAGGATCATATAAAATTGACAACATTTGAGAAACTGTAAGTTAGAATTGAGCCATGTTTTTGTGTGCTATCCATGTTTTGTTTAGGAATTCACTTTTTTCTAAAGATGACAACCATGTTTTTGCATGCTCTCCATTTTTTTTTGCCCTTTTTTTCTTTTTCCAGGAATGACAGCCTTGGATGCAATCTTTTTACAACAACAAATGGAGGTATTTCAAAAAAGTAATTTCCTTGTTCGGTTCTTTTCTTTGAAGTTCAATTTTTCTTGTAGGTGTAATTTCTGGAATTAGGTTATCTTCTTGGATTTTTATTTCAGATTTGCTTTTTTGGTTCTTTAGGGCGCAATATGTAGCTTGGTTGTCAGGTGAATTTTCTGTTTGTTGCATGTTGTTGGTTTATATTGTTCTTGGTCTCGTGGCATGTTTGTTGGAGATTGGGGATGGTTTTTTTGGGTTGTTTTTGTCTTATGTTTTAGCATGGATATTGCATTCCTGTTGGCTTCAGGATCTTGGATCCTTTATCGGTGTTCTTGCTGTTAGGAGATATGGTTCTGGATGTCTTCTTGACGGCTTGGATTCTATCTTAGTGCTATATTGTAGTTACTGGCAGTATGGTTTGTAACTCTTGTGCCTTATGTTTTCGTAGTTTGACTGCCGTGTTTGGCTTTTGTCAAGGTACTTGATGCTGTTGTTGGTGTATGCAAATTTCCAGTCTCCTAAGGTTAATTGTTTTAGTGTCTTGTATGCTGGGATTTTGCTGCCTTTTCTTTTTGTTAGTCTGTATTCTTGTTGTAATGCGGTTATGAAAAGCTTGGTCTTATTTTTTGTGTTGTACAGGATGCGTTTTGTTAGTTTTATTTCTTGGCCAAGCTCTCTTCTGTAATCTTGCTTTGTATATAAAGTACATGTTAGCTATAGATGCTTCATCATATCATGGGTTACTAGCAATGCAATGCATAAATAATAAAAACTTTCATACAAATTTTAAACTCTAATGCGTTAGTTTGAAGTTGTGGCTTCCACTTTAATGATAATAAAAGAACAAATATTTATCATATTATTTACCGATATAATGATATATTTTGAATTTATATTATTTCGTTTATTTCTTAAATTTAATTCAAAGGTACAAAAATGTTAAATAATAAGGGTACGTTGATCCTTCTTGATATATAATTGTAAATGTGTGTATGTGTTTATGAGTGATTCATATCAATACATTGTTAACATATTTTTAGTATTAAGTTGATTTACGTGTACAATTCATAGTTTAATTGGATTCACACCTTTTCATTCACTACAATTTTCTTTTAAACTACGTTATATTTTTAATCATTATATCTAATTAAAATATATTTTACAAATATACTTTTTATGTATTAAACACTTAAACGGTCGGTTTTTCCACCGTTGTGCAGTAATACTAGTATAGCATTTATTTAGACAGGTACCGTTTTGCAGTGCATATTTTGTTTTCTTAATGCCAGGATATAGAAGAATATATAAAAGTAAACAAATTAGCCTTCCAACAGATATATACCATAACAACCTGACACTGAAACGGCGTATAAAACACCTAGCAATATACATATAAGTTAATGAACTTTAAATTTTAATAAATGGAAAATAAGAATGGAAAGACTACAACCAGGCTGATAGCATGCACCTAAAATCCATTAACTATAATGTCATTTTGAACATTTCTTGCATGCTAAGCCTACACTGTTAGCACTTCACTATATATATCCAACCAGTTCAACTTTTTCAGCATCACATTTTTATATAATAATAATAATGAATAAAAAGCTAAAGAATATAATAGATATTTTATTCATGGAGTATTCTAACTTAAGAGAAGATGCAAGATTCCTAGAGATAGAAGAATGGCTTTTGGGTTTGATATCAGAAAGCGAAGAAAAAATGGAGAAGCAACATTCATTTGGGAACGAGTTAAAGAGAAGCTACGCTGGAGTAGCTGCACCAAACAGAAGAAGATCATCAAAGAGATATGGTATCTTGCCTGAGGTTACTTTTGCAGAGTCAAAAATGTATGGCTGGAAAATTGAATCCAAGTACCCTAAGTGTCGTGGAACGATATATGGCTGGAAAGCGAGATTCAAGTGCTCAAAGGGTGAAGGCACCGGGATTTTCATCCCACATTTTCCTGCTTCTGTTAATAAGGAAAGGAAGAGAGTCCAAGCTATTAGGGCTTCTTTTGTTACAAGCTATATAAACAGTAATAATGGATTATGAGATGAGTTTTGTTTGTCTAAGTCGTACAATTCTGAGATCATATTCCTTTTCCGGTATAAAATAATGATACTATGTGTGTTTTTTTTATAATAAGATTTTATTACTTTGATTTCTCTTCCCATCTTTCAATTATATGTATTTTCCACTTTTTTGATCATATTGTTTTGTGCTGTGTGTGAAAGATAACTTGAACTTAGGGTGTTGCTAGAATGAACTTCTATTTATCATTTGCTCTAGCATGTATGAGTTGCAAAAGAAACTCTAGCTAGCTACAGAAAACATTATCAAGAGCAGTTGGAAACTTCTTGTGTAACAAGGGAAATACACAAAAGCACAAGTATCTTACATTGGTATAAATGGATGGAAATGAGGATAAATTTGGACTCCAAGAGAATGAACCAAATTTATCCAACATATTTGCATGTCATGCATCAACTAGAACATCTGACACTGCCTTTGATGTTTTGAACCTTTGATTATACATGATATAACAATACGCAGGGCGGCCTTGGGGTAAGGTCACAAAGACGACTGTCTAGGGCCTCCGACCTTATAATGTATATACTTGAACATATTCTGATAGTCTAAGGCTTCTGGTGTTTTTTTTGTTTAGGGTCTCCGATATTTTTGTGTTTGTTTACGGTCAGCCCTGATAATAACAATATCTATTATTGCACTTTAGATTGCTACACGTATACTCTTGTGTAGCTATGAAAAGTTATATCAGTAAAATGCCTTATGGAAGTAGTCAATGTATTCGTTCAAAAAAGTTTCGTGCTACCTTTTAATATCTGTTCATGCATCAAGGACCGTATCACCACTTCTATGCCTCAAGCTGAAATCTATTTAGGATCGGCTTATGGTGGAAGACAACAGTAAAAATATGAGATTTCTCTAGAATGTCTCGGTGAAAGCCCCTGAATATTGATTGTAGGTGTGTCTCCCCCTACTTGGCACCGCCAAAATGGTGATGTCCAAAAGTTTGAACAACACACTGTGATGTAAATATGCAGGGATAACGCAATATAAGAGTACCACAGTGCTTATAGTAGTTTAGTCTGTGAGAACCTGCGTCCATTTTGAAGGGTTTTTGCTCTTAATTCGCTTCTAAATAAAAATTACAATGGTAGGATCAATGTCCTGAAGTAGGAACAATAGCAATGGTGGAAAAATTGTCCAAATGGGTCCAAGACGAAGGAGCTTTGTTTCTTATTCCTAAAATGCGAAGACAGCACAAAATTCCAAGTGTCCAAGATGGAGCTAAATTTCTTCTCGAAGTGATGGAGTGAGCTTGAGAGTCCAAGATGTTGGATCCCGATTAACCCTAGAGGGGGGGGGGGTGAATAGGTTTTATCACAGTTTTAAAATGTTATTAAAATAAATCGCAGCACAGATAATCAACAGGGAAATAAATGCAGTAAATAACACACAGATATACCCAACTTCGGCAGATTCTGCCTACTGCTGCTAAGGTTTCTACTAGGTGTTAATAACAGATCCCGCTTACAGACCCTGTAAACTCGCACTCCCTGCTCCGGTACTAACCTTACGCTCAAAACCGTAGACTAATCTAATCCCCTAGATTAGATTTCCCCTAGTTTTAAACTATCTAGTTTTAGAGATGAAACTAGAAAACCACCTAGATTTTACAGACTCTAGCAATTGTCAGTTTACCCATAACTGAATAACCTATAATTTTACAGTACTATATAAACTGATTTAGACGGTTTACAAAGTAAAAACAAATTACAATGACAAAAAAATTAAGAAACCCTAGATTTTAAACAAAGAAGAATAGCCCTCCCATTTTTGGCTTTAATTCTAAAACAAAGGCGGACCCACTTCAAAATGGTTGCACCCGTTCTCTTTCTTAAACAATGGTGGCTGATTGTTCTGGAAATTAAAATGGGGCTAGGGTTTTTACTTCCCGAATCGATCTGCAACTTTAAATGTGATTTCTGAACAATTGTTGCCTGTTGCTTATTCGTTGTTGCTCCTCGCCGCTGATTTAGGGATTTCGCCGTCGATCAAAACTAATAAAATGGTGAGCCTTCTGATTTTCAGTTCGTTGCTTGAATTGGTAGTTTGTGGCTTCGATTCATGAATAGCCAGTGATGAATTTGGTTGTTAAATAGGATAATAATATCCTATAATCACTCTCTGATTTCATTATATTAACTTGATCTGATTGCGTTGCCTTTTTGGTTATTGCATGATTTATTGATTGCCTTGATATGAAATTACATCGACTTTGAAAGTTGCTCTGATTTTGTTGTATTTTTGGCCGAGAAGGAAAAACTGGAAACCAGTATAAATGAAATTGGGACCTCTTGAATTTCCCCTGCGTGCTTGAACTTGAATCATTCTTGGAAATAATCGAATGAAAACTTGCTTGAAAATGTGCAAATGCGATGCTGGAAAACTTGCTTGATTGATTTCTGGGTAGATTTTAAACATGCTTGCCAAATTGTTTACATGATAAAAATAGAAGATTTCTTGCCAAAAAATTCCATTCTGATTTTTTATCATTAATGCAAAATTTATTGCCCTAAAAAAAACTTTCCAGAAGAAAACATTGCCAAGAATTTGTCATGTGATGATTGAATTCCTTGCATGACATTCATAGTTGAATTTTGTAGTCCCTTTCTGAACCGTGCCATCTTCATATTGAATTGTCTTGTGTCACTATGTTATTTTTGTGAACACCACTTAAATGATTGTTGCTGTGAGACTTGCCTAAGATCATGCCTTTGATTTCTGGAATTATTCGAAGGATTGTTCATTTGTCAAAACTGGAATGATAATTGTCCCCTGCTTGATTTATAAAAAAGGAAACAATTTGTGATATCTTGCCAAAAATTACAATGTAATTTGCCAAAAACATTCTTATGGATAATTTAATTTGCCCCTTGATTAAGCCTGCTGTGAATTTGTTTGAACATAAATTCCCTTGCTCTAAATTCCATAAATGAATTTTTGCCCTTTTTTTTAAAAAAAAAACTTTGCCAGATTTAAAACTGTTCAAATCAGGAAATAAAAATAATTTATTTCCTCTGTGCATCTGGATGATTTTAATTGTATGGTTGAAACTACATTGGCCATGTACTTGCTGGATTTTATGCTTATATACTGTCCATCCTTGTGTATCACCTTGTTGCACCTTTATATGCTTTGTCATATGCTCTAGCTCCTTTGTCCATATTCTGGGTTGTGATGCACCAGCTTATCCCACTTGAAATTGTTGAACCATTTGCTTTGCATCCATTATTATGTATAAATGCAGACTTTCTTTAACCATGTAGTTGTATGAAAAATGGATACTTTCTTTCACCATACATGTATCATGGTTGTGTTTGTGCATGTTCAACATGCAGCTCGGCCTATTTCATCGTTTCATGCATTGTTTTGCAAAAGATTGTGTTCATGTATGTTTCACCAAGTTCTTGAAATCTATGCTTCTTTGAAAATGAAAACTGAACTTGTATAGTTGTATCTCCACACATGCTGCTTGAATACTCGACCACTTTGTTGCCATGTTGAACTGCTTATGTTCCACCATTGAACTGATTTAATTTTGGCTTGTACTTTGGTTATGTTGACTTGTTGACCATGTTGCACTATATTGTGTCGGCCACTTTGGCTTGCATTGTTCCTCTGTTGATTGTGCATTGAGTCGAGATGGTTCACGTGGCTACTCCTCAGTTGTACACTGATTGGCGAGGCAGTGCACACGTGTATATCTATACACGTGTGTATATGCAGTCATTCAGACTATTTTTCTACCCCTGTACTGAATTATTTTATATATACACTGACTGCCTTATGGTATTTACAGTGAATCACTGTGAATATCACAAACTGTCTAGACACAGTCAGAAAAATCAGATCGAATCAGAAAAATGATGAGAAACACACCAGAAATCTAAGGCAAATAAAATTTTAAAATAAAATTTATATTCGCATGCATTCAGTTTAAATTTTACTGCAGTGTACTATGTATGTGTTTCATTGTGACAGGTAAGAAGATGATGGTTGTACTGACAAAGAGCTGCGAAGACAGAAGATTGAAGACAGTAAATGAAGCAGTGTCAGTAAATGTGTTTGTATATGAAAGTGAAAATGTATGTATATATGATTTGTATAGACAAAGTGACTGTATGAGTGTTGTAGAGAGAAATGTACTGATATTTGTAATAAACAAATTTCGTTTGAAATAAAATATTATTTTATTATGTTCAAACGAATTTGTCAATCGTATTCACTTTATTTTATAAGTTCAATGAATGTAGAATGATGTAGTGTATATGAAAGTGGATATGAAATGAAATGTATAGAAGTGATGTATTCAAATAATGGAGTTATAAATAGTTGTACTATTTGAAATATAATATTCAATTTAAATAAAATATTTTATGAATATATGAATGTTTGTACAGTCATATTCTATTTAAATATAAATATTATAATCCTGTCTGTGATGAATATATGAAACAGTTCAATAACAAACACATTTATAATAATATATTTGGTTGTTATCATCAAACAAAAATCATAAAATTGTGTATACAACTGCGTTATATACAACAATCTCCCCCTTTTGATGATGACAATCAAATATGAAAATTTTGAAAACAATAAATGTGTTTGACTGTGAAGAACAGAACTCCAGAACTCCCTCTATTTGAATCCTCCCCCACAACAGAAACTCCCCCTATAACTGTGAGTGAAATGAATGAATAATAAATTTTCAAAATTAAAAATATTTATAAAATATTCACTCATAAATCAAAATCTCAACCCATCCTCCCCCTTTTGTTATCATCAAAAGGATTCAGAATTTAAAATATAGATGAAAATTGACTAAAAATACAATTTCAGCGTAAGAGGAAGAACAGTCATCATAAATTTCAATCAGTCAAACAAAAATCATAATAAACTGAGAATAGGTGACATATCTCACATTGCAGAGAATGACAGATTTACGATGAATTTTATAAAAATTGAGAGAGTTAAAAAATATGATTTCCAATTATTTTCAAAAGATATATATATATATATATATATATATATATATATATATATAAATGAAGTACAAAAACAGTGATGGATTTGGACTATAAGTAATAATTCAATTTAAGTGACAAAATCAAATAATCTCAAATCTCAATAGCTATCAATCAACAAATCATAATACGTCATAAAATATTAACACATTTCACAGATTAGAAGATGGATTGATAGACTGGTTTTTAAACACCAAGGAGAATTTCTGATTTATTTCAATTTATAGCACATTATTTTCTTTTCTTTTATTTTTTATTTAAGAGCACACTGACCATGCATAACCAGAGCTTGGATTTTTAAATGAGGTCAGTCGCAGCTTAAATTATAAGTTGTCTCTTAACCATGCATGACCAGAGCTTGAATTTTTAAATGAGATTAGAGACACACTTATATTTATTAATTATATATATTTATCATTTCATCTTTAAAAAGAAAAACTCCTTGGTATATAAAACCAATATATGGATGACTAAAAATGGGGTTGGTAAATAAATGAACTGTGAAATAAATTTTAAATTAATTATATTATGAAATATGATCAACTGTACTGAGATCATTGAAAAATTTAAATTGTCACTAATTCTGAATAATAACATAACCACAATTCCATCACAAACATTTTCACTGTTTATTCAAGATGATTTTTAAAAAATAGTTAACTCTCCACATTTATATAAAATTATCATGGATGACAGAATTGGTAGATAAAGGAAATGGTCATGAAATAATTGTCAATTCAAAGATATTATAATAAATGTTCAACCATCATGAAAATATAAATAAAATCTTCTCTTGTTGTGAAATATACTGCAGTCACGATTCATCACAATTTCAAAATGTGATAATAATTTTGATGAATTATAAATACAGTTCAATTTGGATATTGATTTCAATTTCTGAATGAAAAATCAATAAATAATTTTTAAAATTGAAAATCAATTACAAGAGGAATATGAAGATCTATACATGCCAAGAGGGATAAATTTGTATAAGGCGAAAAGAGTGTGTAAATCTATACAAGGTGAAAATTAGAATCTAAGTACAGATGAGTGCGACAAATATAAGGCACTTCTGATACCACTTGGTGTCCCTATTAATGAGGATTGTAACAAGACATCGGAGACAAAGCAGGATATCATAGACAAACAGAAATTCAATCATAAGACCCAAGCAGACAAGACAAGCAAATTAATTTCATTTATCATAGCAATAGTCAAAACCAATCAGTTATTTAAAAAAACAGTATCAGAGCAGCAAGTTGTATATACCAAAGCAAGAAGTCATCAAAGTATTTTTGAAAACAATATCATAGCAGCAAAGAAATATCAATTCAGACTTGTTAAGGTGATGGACACAAAAGATGATTCATGATCCAAAAATATGATTTATTTGAAATCACTTGAGGGAATATGAAATTTTCAAGATTAAATGAATCGATCACACCAAACTGTAAATTTTAGATTTAGGAAGTGTGTGAGATTCATGAAATCAATAATTTCAAATGATTTCAAACAAATATTCAAGCCAATTGATCATGAAATAACAGTGAATTACAAAAACAGATTTTCACAGAATTTTTCATAAGAATATGACTGACAAGCCCAAGCGAAGTTTCAGATCATTTACATTAAGTTTGAAAATATTCATGATCCAAAAAATTAAGAAATAATTTATTTGAAATCACATGCATTAATGTCAAGTTCTAAGATATAATGAATCAGTCACACAGAGATTGATAATTACAAATTTTAAGAGGTGTGTGATATTCAAAATATCAAGAATTTCAGATAATTTCAAACAAACAAATTTCAACCATAATGATAATGAATAAAGATGAAGTTCAAGATGTATCACTATGATTAAAGATAATTCAAAATATCCAAGCCAATCTGAAATCAATGAAATTACCACGACTGATAAATAGAAGCATGCTGTAATGAGTATAATATTTTAAGCTTTTCTAAAACGAATTAGAAGAAACTCAGAATAGCAGTAATGTGTGATATTTCATTAATATTTCAGATCTTCAAAAATTTAAAATTTAAATTAATAGTGTTCAAGATATGATAAAAATACATCAACACTACTATGAATTCAGAGAATCAGAAAACAAACTTCAAATCAATTGCAGATATTTACAAATCTGAATTCAAAATCTGGAAATTATTAAACATTAGAGTTTTATACAAATGAAGCTTCTAGAGAATTTCCAGAAAAATATGAATTCTGCAATTGAAAGTTAATGAAACCCAAAAAGAAACAAAAGATATGGCAGTGACAAATCAAAAACAAAAAGAGATAATGAAAATAAACAAAAGGGGTAGAAGGAGGAATAAAATAAATAAAAAACAATGAATATTTACAAAGATGAGTTTAGAGGTTAAACCTGAAATTGACATGAGTAAATAAATCTCTAACTCAGTAGATGTGTGTTGAGGAACTATGAATGATTCAGTGATATGAAATAGTTTGAATCCAGTTTTTCTTTTGTAATGCAGTTCTTCAGCCTCCTTCGGTACCTAACAATTTAGGGATTCGAGTGGTCTAACAAAATTAGTAAAACCACTCACAGTTTCATTCACACGTTTTGGTAACCAGACTTTTTTGTATAACAATCCATCTGAATTTACCTTTGTACCCTTTGGAACCCAAATCTGTTGGACTTTAGAAGAATTCACTTTATTTCTTTTTGGGGTCCAGGATTGTTTAGATGGATTATTACAAAACAAATTCACATTTTGCTTTTGATTCAAAAATCCTTTGGAATTAACAAAGTTCAAATTATTAAGACGATTCTTCTCAAAGAAGGTTGAAGTTTTTTTAAAATCGTTTAAACTTCTTCTTTCAGAAACCTCAGATTTCCCAAAACCAAGTCCACTTCTATTTCCCGATGAAAATTGATTTTTCAACAACATATTTAAAGATTTTTCACCCACTACAACAAAAAAGGGTTTTAATAGCGTTTGAAAAACGCTATTATAGCCTAATATAGTGTTTCAGAAAACGCCATGTAACGACATGCTATGTTAGACCTCCTGGTTTAAATAGCATAAACAAAAACGCTATGAAAAACGAATTTTATATAGCATTTTTATTTGCTATCAAATAAAAACGCTATGGAATATACTATCAAATACTTACTTCCTACAGCGTTTCCGTGTAACTTCCCATAGCGTTTTCTTTGTATATTCTATAGCGTTTATAGCATTTTCAATGTTAATTTTTATAGTGTTTTTGAAACGCTATTGAATATATTATTAATTTACATATTTTATTTACCATCGTTCCAATCATGTACATATACACATCTAAACATTAGTCATCTACACAAATAAAACATTTTTTCACAAACAATTATATAAATAATAGCATAATATTTCATATACCATTCAAACTTAATATTTCATAAATATCATTTTATCAACTTTTCCATGTCTATATAATATGTCATACATTTTTGTAACAAGTTACTTACAAAACAGACAAGCAATAGATTAATCTTGCTTTTCTTCTTATATTTTCTCCTTAACATCAACAATAATGGCCATGTTGATGTCAAACAAACAATCAAGATGTTAGTCATTATTATATCATATATTGATAACATAAAAAAAACCAAAAGAAACAAGAAAAAATGCAACTAGGACAAAAAATATAAATCAAACTTATTTTAAAATGTACATTTTAAATATTCCACTCAGATTCTCTACTCACAGTACACCAATGCATTCTTCTTTAAACCAACTCTTTTGCTCAAATACCTGCTCATGTGCCTCTTATCGTTCACGGAGTACGGGCCTGTGTTACAATAAAGCACTAATTAATGACAAGTCATTTGGAACATTTAAAGCATATTCATTTGCTTTATTTGCAGTTAACTCGATTGGCTATCGTATCAACATCATATACATAATATTCAATGTGAAAAGTCTGCAGTGCACAAGTTTCCCTAAACTGATCAATCTAAGCAAAATAAATTTCAAAGGTTTTACCAAAAAAAAAATGACATGATCAAGCATTTGAGATATGTATTAAACTTTAAAACTTACTAATCAATTAGTTTAATCTGGAAAAAATTGAATATATTTCAATCTCCAAACCGGTAACACAATTTGTTTCAATTCCATATAGAAATCTTACTATTTATTTTATTTATATGCATAAACCAATCAGGTTTAATACTTGATTCTTGGACCAACATGGTCTAAAGAAAATTCACCAACCTTAATTACAATTTATCATACCCATAATCTTTGTGGTATATTCTATCCCAGCACCCAACATCATAACTTAGCTTTTATGGAAATTTGTATGAAGACCAAACAAGCTTTTGAAGGCATATAAAATGAACTTAAGAGTCGCAATAAAATTACAGCTAGGATCACTGAAAATAATTATGTCATCGGAGTACTGCAAGGACCACATACCACCCATGAAATGCTCACGTCCAAAGCTTTTAGGAATATTATTGCTGGAACTTACTTGCAATATCTGTGCGAACAAATCCGCAGCTAAATCAATTTTCCAGTTTTAATTTTCCAAGGCATTAAATGACAGTTATGCTTCAGTCTTTTATGTTGACAGTTCATAGAGCAATGTCAATATTTTCTATTCCAAGAAAACAGGTGAGCATGGTTAACATTAGAGAAAATGATCTTACCTTGATTATTCAATCTTTGTTGAAACTACTTTCACCAACCTAAAATTCCGTAAGCCTCTGAAAATGTGGAAGTGTTGCATCTTTTATTGACCATGAACATATATTGTATAGTACTATATCTTATCATCTAGTAGTAATACATACCTATCCATCTGGAGATGTCCACTTGAGCTCTTCAATGTCACTAAAGATGAATGAGAACATCTTTTGTTTTGAATATTAGTATATACATTTCATTTGCTATCCTACATAATAAAAAATACATGTAAGTTTAAAAACATTATCCATTCAATATCCTAAGACATATCTAAAAAAGCAATTTTCAGCATCCTAACCTTGTTTCACACGCGAAACATGTAGCACAGCCATAATGTCCACAAGGCGAAAAAGCACATTAACCTTAACAACGTATAGTATACCTGTGTTTATTTACATAGTCACGGTTGCTCATAAACAAGGAGATTCAGTGGGTCTATGAAACAGTTTCTACATATCCAGTATTTATCAATCGGTTAGCTGAGAACAAAACATGATTGACAGGCAATATATCACCAAAAATTATTAATATCAATCAAAGAAATGAAGAACAGGTTAATTTGTAGCGAACAGGACGAATTCAACAACCAAAGGCAGTCACCTGGAGCAGAGTTAGCTTATTCTTTTCATTTTTTACAACTACTTATAGGTACAGAAAAGTGAAGTGTACTGACATGCAATCTAAAAGAGTTACTAGCATATTAACAGGAAAAAAAAAACCGGATGTTTGTTAACAGCAAGCAAATAATCACTTGCTGTTTCAAATATATTAACAAAACTAGGTTTAATATAAATTCCATGTGGTCCTCAAAATAAAGCAGCATTTTCTTGCATCTGTTAACGTACACATTCAATATAAGTTATTAAACAACATTTAAGGCATCTGTTAATTTATGGCAACTCTTACTTATTATGTTTCTTTCTTCCTATTCTCTTCTATTTCCTTTTTTCTCTTCTTTTCTTCCATTTTTTCACTTAACTATTAAATCGTTATATATTATTATTTAACCTATTTATACCAAAATGATTATCATGCCATCTGTACCCTTTATCAAAGTTACATTGGTTACCCTATCTTTAATCCTTTTGTTTTAAAACAAAGTTTTCTGATTAAATCTGGCATTAAAAAAGTCAACTCTAAATGTTTACGTAACTTTTTGTGTCTTTAGAGTCGTGACAGTCCTTAATTAGAGGACTACGTTTCAAAAAATAATTATCTCAATTCTATTGATTTGAAAGGAAAAAAGCAACAAAAGAAAAGACGATTAACATATTTTCTATCTTTTCCCCATTTCAAGCTTGTTTTGAAATCCACACTTAAACCTATCACTGTTCTGCCCGGAAAAATACGATGAGGTTGAGAAAAAAACCGGATGTTTGTTAACAGCAAGCAAATAATCACTTGTTGTTTCAAACATAACAAAACTAGGTTTAATATAAATTCAATAACCCTTAAAATTGTAGGTCCAAAACCATAAACTAGCAGCCACAACTTCCAACATCTTAATCAACAACTAATAGGAGTCATGAAGCTAAAAATTGCAAAGCTAATTTAACATAAAAAACAGCTAGTTAGTAAATGTACCAGATTAAGTTCTTGCATACCCAAATAAAGCTGCTGCCATTGATGTTTGTTGCTGCGCTTGCTCATGTACCGGAGATGGCTGCTGTGGAATCTCCTAAGGAGGTTGCTGCTGCTGACGCTGCTGAATGATGATATGTTGCAGCTGCTCCTGTTACTATATGCTCATGGAATGCTTGTTGTTATACATCCACACTTTAAGCCCCTACCTTCTTATTCGAGTTTCTTTGCAAAATTGCTCCACTACAACAGCATTCTGCCTCTGGAACCTCCACCCTATTTTGTCGACCAATGCCATCATCTTCTTCTTCTGCTCGGATCTTCTTGCCTAATCTCTGGAGCGGTATTAGAAGCTGGAGCTGGAGCTATAATCGGCGTCGGAATGCTTGTGGTCGAAGCTGCGTCGGCACTCGCATGCAACACAACTGAGGGCATCACTGCTGCTGGGCATGAAGTCACAGCAGCCGTCCAGGATATTACCTCCATTGCGTGCTGCGTGGTTTCTTGGACACTCTTTGTACCTTACGTTAGACGCCAGATTCGGCGCCCTTGGGGCTGGAGGAGCACTGTGCAGACCGTGTTCGAATAACTGAGTTTTTATTAACTTCATTAATCCAAATATATGGAAAACCCACCCAAAATGTGCCATACCGACGTAAAAATAAGCCTGTGAAGAACCCCAACATAAACTTGCATACGGCTTAGCGGTTCTGTAATATAAAATGTCAATTATGATATGAATAAAAACTAATCTAGTACTTCTGAACTTCTAAATATTAAAAGAAAAAACAAATGTCATAGTTTAGATTTCATATACTCAATTGTACTTTCACAATCAATTATCTAATATAGTTTCAGAACTGTTGGGCTTCCTCAGGCTAACATCATGATGTTTTAAGGTCCAACATACAATGTGTGCAGCTCACCTATAAATTTCTGTTCTTATCTATCCATGTGTCTCGCATCCTTCATTCTTATTGTCCTCTAAAATTGGTTACTATTCACCCTTTTTGCCCATATGTAATTTCTGAAATTTCACTAAATGTTCCATAATTATATGCGAGTGCAAAATATTTAGTAATAAAATCTCCCTTACTCAAGTAACACATTTATAAATGCGTATGTTCTTATAACTGGAAAAAGTAACCAATTAAACACAAAAACTGTCATCCTTTTATGCTTGCAGTTTATATCTTGGTAAAGTTTGCAACTCATTTTTTTTTAAATCAAAAGTTTCAGTGCATGGTAGTTCGTTACTGTTGATCTGACAATTGCTAATCACATGTAGAAGCATAACTATCTCAGTAATGGAATCATGTATCTCCGAATTTTAGATCGAATTGGTCTCAGTAATATTTTAAGCTTAACGCTTAAATGATAACTGGTTTGTTAAGTCTACGCAAATGGGTGTACTCTTTGAGTTACTTGTTAGCTGTTAACATGCAACCAAGAGTCCGTGTTTAGCAGTCTCAAATTCTAACCTTTCAATTTATATATAATCTTGAAGGAGACGGTTATAAAATGACTAAATATCAACTACACCATAAATAAAACATAACATAAGTGTTCACAAATTTATGGACATCATGAGCAGTTTGTTAAATTCTTACAGGGCATGGCATTCAGGTTAGTACTCGTTTATCTATTGGTCGAATGTAGTTATTAATTGTATTGTGTTTTCCCGAGGAATCATTTGTATAAGATATTTGAACCATTGAGTAATGTCATAATTTATGTTACAAGTGGTGGTTCTTCTGTTAGCATCGGTTTGTTGCACGAGTTAGGCTGAAAAGCTAGTGCTTTGCATTGCCTTAGCCAGGAAGGACATCATCTGCTGCTGCCTTCGCTCCATCCCATGAAGGCGGTCGCCTAATGTATGTAGTTTATTGTCAGTTGTTTGTTGATGTTGTCTTATCTGACCAGCTCTTGCATTAGAACATTTTTGTCCCTATTTAGTTGTTCAAGCTCTTCTTCTAGTCCGAAGATGCCTACCTCTGCGAAGGCTGAGACCATGGCTTCTGAGATTGAGGTGGAGTTGGTTGTGCTTGTGCATGAGATGACCTTTTTCTGGTTATGGTTTTTAGAAGATGTTCCTGACCTCTTAGAAAGTCTTTGTTTGTGAATTCCCACTTGTTAGGATCAACTTTCTGGAAACCATACAAAAAAGTAGGTTTAATCTCTGCATCTGTGACTATACAAAACAGATTATCTGTATATATGTCAGCTTTTTGAGTTCCCAGAGCATATCTGCAGCTGTAGGTTTCATTCACCTTATAAATGCAAATATGTTAATATGAGACATCAAAAGAAATTTCGTTGATAACAAAACTGTGATTCCCTAAACATATTCACTTAAGTGATGGGTCCGTTGACTGCAAGTATCCTGTGAGTTCTAATCGTCTGTGTTATATATATATATATATATATATATATATATATATATATATATATATATATATATACATACATACACACACACACATATTAGCTGGTATGTGTTAGAAGTTGAATCACGACTTTATTAACCGTCTGTTCCTTCTTTGCGTCCATTCACAAAAATCACATTCATCTTTGAATTTTCTTAACTGTAAATAGAGATCTTCCCTTTATTTTCTAACTCTAAACACAAAAAACTATTATTATTATTTTTAAACAAATTTTATTTTACCTCTTTTAAGTTATTTTCGATATTATTTTTTTAGAAACTAAAATCTGCATCGGATTGAAGGTTAATAGGACCAAAATTAAACTTATTTTTTGATTTCGTTTTTTCCCTTCTCTTTTTTTTTTTTTTAAAGTGCAAATATATACACTTTAGTCTGCAATTGGTTGAAATAACAAACTGAAGTGTTTTCCAAAACATGTTTTAAAGAAAGGAAGATTGTGTATTCTAAATCATGAACAATGTGTTCACAGTTCTTAACCTGGAGGAATTGCCAGAGGTTTTTAGTGTTATTTGGAAAATTGCATTTCTGGTTTTTTACTATGGGAAAACCAAACTGTTTCCAACTGAACTGCAGAAGCGTCAATTGTAGAAAGGGAAACCTCCATACCAGAGGTAGTCCATTCCAATGTGTCAGTCGGCTGCTTAACAAATGAAAAAGTCTTTGCTAATGATCCTCAATACAAGGCAATATTTGAGTATCATCAAGTCAACTGATTTTTACAATTTTACTCCTTTTTGTAAAACAGGTAAGATGTATGTTCCATTAGTTTTATATAGGCATTCATGTACTTGTAACACTTTGTCAAAATGTTTTTAAACAAAAAAGATTATGATACTGTTTACGAATATATGAAATATGTTCGACTAATTTTGTACTGATTTTCCTGTAAACATTAATGTACTTGAATAGTTGGCAAATTTATGGAATAAAAGGGCTATGACACAGTCTATTATGAATATATGTTATAAAACTGCAGGAAACAGTTACAAATATGTTGAACTCTAATACTTCCAAGGGTGATATCAAGCAATTCTTTGTAGAAAATTTTCTTGCATCGACATAATCAGCAAGGCAAAACAGCTTAGATCCATACATACAATATTTGGTTCATCGTAGCCATATTACCTTCAACTACGTACATATAATCGGCATGAAACGGAGAGTAAAGGGAACAAGAATTTTATATCATGCTATTGATAACGCAAAAAAGACCTAAAAATACGTGATATGAGAAGTTTCATGAAAGTTTGGCCAATTAAACCAAAAAGAAACATAGCAAGCAATGCAAGGAGTGATAAAACATTCATCTTTAGTCTGAACTCAACAGACGAACCTATTGCTGTCCGCCGCTCCGTGAATGGAGCATTAAAAACAATACACAAAATTACCTAAATCATAAATCAGCTAATGAGAGTAATAGAAAAAATAACTAAACATAACGATTCCATAAACTAAAGTACCCATAAAACATCAGCAATATTAGCAAAAACTATGTTGAACAGAGCAAAATAGCATGAACTAGTAAAGAGCAAGAATGAATAGAGAAAAGACAATGACATTGAAGGGCAAAGCTAAATCAAATCAAACCAAGGAGAAAACTAAATATCTAACAATCTTGTATGAGCTTGCATACTTCCTTTGAATACTTAAGTGAAAGATTTATGCACTTCAGATAAATTTTGCAGAAAGCACTGACAGGGAGCGGTGCGACAAGCATGAATAATTCAGCATTCGCTACTCAAGCATTCTAACTGCATGAAAAAACGAAAACTAAATCAACTGATACGACAAACATGAAAGCTGGAGTATCTGAGTTGATTGCACCAAAAACAGTGACTAAAGACAGCATGCGATCCCCAAACGACATAATGAAAAAAAAAACAAGAAGATGAAAAATACAACTATAAAACTATCAATCTCAATCCAGCTTCTCAATCAAAGAATATCCCATAAAAAGTAATGACGTAAACTTACACTTCATAAACATATCAACGTATAAGTCAACAAAAATTTTGTTAGCAAATTATAAAAATACAGCCATTATTTCGTTGTATAGGAAAAAGATGACTCTAAGATTCAAAATTTACGGAATTCTACATTGCAAACTAAACAAAAAATTTGATGTTCAGAATTCAACTTAACCCCGCAGTGAAGAACTACTCGGATGGAGTACGCAGATGCGAAAATCAGAAAGGTAAAAACCAAAGATCTGGCCGGAACACAAAAACAACATTAGTATTGTTATATGACTTGAATTCAGTCTAATAGCAGGTTAAAAGAGAATACATGAACAACTTTGCCAATTCTGTCTAATAGCAGGTTGAATGAATCATCACAGTAAAACTAACAAAACCAGTGATAACCGAATTAGCATCTTAATCCCCAAAAATGAAACCACTACAATTAAGGGAAACATCTCCAACTTCATTAGAGGCCAAACCAGAACATAAAGCCACTTCAAAAGGACCAATATCATCAAAATCCATGACTGCATCAAAAAACTAATGCCTATAATCCAAACTGACATGAGCAATAACATTGTTAAAAGAGAAAAAATCACAGCATCTACACAGCGAGGAACAGCTCTACTGCATCGGGGATCGAACCCGGATAAAAAAATCACTTCAGAAAAATCACCAAAACTATACATTGATAAGTAACCACACTAAAACACGTGAATTCAGATTGGAGAAAATTTCTCATGAAACTAGCATTTTCGGTCAACTAATATGTTAATTCAGATTAGTTAACTAATAAATTAGCGAAAACTATATAATAAAATTATCAGTAGTACCTCTCATCCTTGCTCAAATTGAAAAGCAGCGAGATCGGCTGCTGATGGCAGGAGCAATTACGGTGATTTAGCAGGCAATGGATTTTTTTATTCAACGTTGGATTAGGGATTTTGCGATCAAAAATCTTGTTCGCCTTATGGGGCTACGAAGGAACAAAAGAAATTGTTTTGTGAAGGAAAGGGAAATGCTTAATTTTAGTTCCCGCAAGAATTTTAGTTTCCGCTTTTTCCTTGAATAGCGTTCGTACACGGGATTCATTTCTGAGTTAGCGTTGGAAAATATACGGTTCGAATTTTTTTAGGAAGAATTAGCGGGAATGCTATTTTATATTGCTATCAAAACCCTAATTTGTTGTAGTGACCGTTTGAAATTTTTTCCACGGTTGTTTCAAGTTGTTGAATTTTAGTTTTAAGATCACCGTTTTCTTTCAATAAATCTGAACAATGATTTTCAATGATCTTACATCTTTCAAAATTAGATTTCAAAACAAAATTTTCATCTTTAAGCAAATTAATTTTGGTTTGGGACTCTGCAATCTCAGATTCAAAAAGTTTTTGTTTTTCAAACTCAAATTTCTTGAAATTTTCAATTTCAGCTTCAAGCTCTGTGAAAATCAAATCGGATTTCAACAAATTTTCTTTTTCAGCAATTTCAAATATGGAATTTATATCAGTCTTACAAATTTCAAATTCCTTTTGTAGAGAATTGTTCGAGCTTGATAACTCAATCTTGTTCTCTTTTAAGATCAGAATCTCATTTTCAAACTTTTGAATATTTTTTATTGAGATGAACAAGCTTGGTTTTCAATTTCAAACAATTTTTGCAATCTGAATTTGAAGAGTTTTTTAAATATTCAAGTTGTGATTCCAAATTATCAATTTTGTTGGTCAACTCAGAATTCTTAGATTTCAGAGATTTATTTTTCAGTTGGATTTTATCAACAGATTTGGTTAAATTAACACAAAAATAAACCAGATCTTCATATGAAAAATTTCTTATTTCATCATCTGTTGAATCTCCAACACTATCATCATCTGATTCTTCTTTAGTAAATCCTGTTAGACATGCTTCTGAATCTAAGTTGATCTTTGCAAGTTTTGAGCACTTGTTATCATTTTGTCCAAACTTTGCATTAAGAGTTTTCCAAATTTCCTGCGCAGATAAACAATGACAGACAAGATTAAACTGTTCAGTGCTAAGATAATCAAATATAATTAGCACGAGCATTGAAAGTAATATCTACACTATCAAACCCATTGATAACAACATCCCAACATGTAATATTAACAGATTTTAAATAAAATTCCATTTTGGATTTCCAGTTTAAAAAATCTGTTCCGTCAAAAATAGTTGGAGAAGAACTAGACTGACCCTCTATCGGCTGACAACTAGGATCCATGATTCTAGGGTTAATGAAATTACCTGGCTCTGATACCACTTGAAGATCTAGAATATAATTTATGGCTCTTTAGTGGACCTCAAACACTGGTTTTACATCCGGCCTCTCGACACGGAATAACCAGTGGAAGGACATATGGGGGTAAGAGTCAATGCTTCGCCAACCATATCATAGATCACAAGGAGAGAACCCCCCCATCATGCATTAACCAACTCTGATACCAAATGGTGTGTCTATTTACGAGGAATTTTAAGCACCCCGGTGGCCACCAAAGATACCTCAGACACTGGTTTCACGTACTGCCTCTCGACACGAACAACCACCCACGGGCAAGTAGGGGAAAGAGTTAATACTTCGCCACATGATCATACATCGAGAACCCCTTATCATGCTATTACCTTATACCAACTCTGATACCACTTGTTGGATCCAGATTAACCCTAGAGGGAGGGGGTGAATAGGGTTTATCACAGTTTTAAAGTATTATTAAAATAAATCGCAGCACAGATAATCAACAGGGAAATAAATGCAGTACATAACACATAGATATACCCAGATTCGGCAGACTCTGCCTACTTCCGCATTCACTAAGGTTTCTACTAGGTGTTAATAATAGATCCCGCTTACAGACCCTGTAAACTCGCACTCCCTGCTCCTGTACTAACCCTACGCTCAAAACCATAAACTGATCTAATCCCCTAGATCAGATTTCCCCTAGTTTTACATACTCTAGTAAACTGTCTATTTTTAGAGACAAAACTAGAAAACCACCTAGATTTTACAAACTCTAGCAACTGTTTGTTAACCTGTAACTGAATAACCTAGAATTTTACAGTATTCTAGAAACTGATTTGGACGGTTTACAAAGTAAAAACAAATTACAATGAAAATAAATTAAAAAAAACTAAGAAACCCTAGATTTTAAACAGAGAAGAATAGCCCTCCCATTTTTGGCTTTAATTCTAAAACAAAGGCCGACCCACATCAAAATTGTTGCACCCACAATGGCGGCCGATTGTTCTGGAAATTAAAATGGGGCTAGGGTTTTTACTTCCCGAATCGATCTGCGACTTTAAATGTGATTTCTGAACAAATTATTGCCTGATGCTTATTCGTTGTTGCTCCTCGTTGCTGATTTAGGGATTTCGCCGTCGATCGAAACCAATAAAATGGTGAGCTTTCTGATTTTCAGTTCTTTGCTTGAATTAGTAGTTTGTGGTTTCGATTCATGAATAGCCAGTGATGAATTTGGTTGTCAAAAAGGATAATAATATCCTATAATCACTCTCTGATTTCATTATATTGGCTTGATCTGATTGCGTTGCCTTTTTGGTTGTTGCGTGATTTATTGATTGCCTTGATATGAAATTACATCAACTTTGAAAGTTGCTCTGATTTTGTTGTATTTTTGGCTGAGAAGGAAAAATTGGAAACCAGTATAAATGAAATTGGGACCTCTTGAATTTCCCCTGCGTGATTGAACTTTAATCATTCTTGGAAATAATTGAATGAAAACTTGCCTGAAAATGTGCAAATGCGATGCTGGAAAACTTGCTTGATTGATTTTTGGATAGATTTTAAACATGCTTGCCAGTTTGCACGATAAAAATAGAAGATTTCTTGCTAAAAAATTCCATTTGGATTTCTTATCATTTATGCAAATTTATTTCCCTAAAAAAACCTTTCCAGAAGAAAACATTTGCCAAGAATTTGTCATTTGATGATTGAATTCCTTGCATGACATTCATAGTTGAATTTTGTTGTCCTTTTCTGAACCGTGCCATCTTCATATTGAATTGTCTTGTATCACTATGTTATTTTTATGAACACCACTTAAATGATTTTGCTATGAGAATTGCTTGAGATCATGCCTTTGATTTCTGGAATTATTCGAAGGATTGTTCATTTGTCAAAACTGGAATGATAATGGTCCCTTGCTTGATTTATAAAAAAGGAAACAATCTGTGATATCTTGCCAAAAATTACACTGTAATTTGCCAAAAACATTCTTATGGATAATTTAATTTTCCCCTTGATTAAGCCTGCTGTGAATTTTCTCGAAAATAAATTCTCTTGCTCTAAATTCCAGAAATGAATATTTGCGTTTTTTTTAAAACTTTTGCCAGATTTAAAACTGTTCAAATCAGGAAATAAAAATAATTTATTTCCTCTGTGCATCTGGACGATTTTCTTTGTATGGTTGAAACTGCATTGGCCATGTACTTGCTGGATTTTATGCTTATGTACTGTCCATCCTTGTGTATCACCTTGTTGCACCTTTATATGCTTTGTCATATGCCATAGCTCCTTTGTACATATTCTGGGTTGTGATACACCAGCTTATCCCACTTGAAATTGTTGAACCATTTGCTTTGTATCCTTTATTATGTATAAATGCAGACTTGCTTTAACCATGTAGTTGTATGAAAAATGGATACTTGCTTTCACCATACATGTATCATGGTTGTGTTTGTGCATGTTCAACATGCAACTTCGGCCATTTCATCGTGTCATGCACTGTTTTGCAAAAGATTGTGTTCATGTATGTTTCACCAAGTTCTTGAAATCTATGCTTCTTTGGAAATGAAAACTGAACTTGTATAGTTGTTTCTCTGTAACACCCCACGTCCATTAATGTCACTCACAAAGGGAATGCATTAACTTCCATGGAGGTTTTAAGTGAATATAGAACAAAAAAATTACAACAAGACAGATAATAAGTAGTACTTGGAAATCTAAAACTTCATTTTATTGCAGCGGAAATTAAACGTGTTTGTTACATCATAGAAAAACCATAAATCAGAGTCAAGTACAATATCCATCTTGCTAAAAAAAATACATAACTCCATTACATAAATAGCCATTAAAGAATATAACAAGCTGGACTTTACTTCAGCGGTCCAAGCTTTCCCAAAGAGATAAGGCAATCCAATCAAACTCCACTAGAGCTGGGTCCACCCTTAGGACCTGGAGGGGGAAAAGGATAGAAATAGAGGGGGTCAGACATAAAGTCTGGCGAGTATGATAATTCTAACAATACTATTATCAAAATAACTAGACTAAGGCATAAGCTGGAGAATAAGGAAATGTCTATGAACTATTGGGTATGGAAGAGCAGATAACGATAACGTTAAAGGCACACCTGATTACTAACGAATAATTACTACACTGCACCACACCAGTCACCCTCAAAGTTGATCCCACTTGCTTCACTTAGAAGTTATATAAATAGCCTTGCGTACCCCTAGCTGACTACATAAGTGTTGTCTGCCCTTATCTCCACTAGGTGTACCCCACTACCCACTTTCGATCGGCTCCCTACTCGTAGATACCCGTGCTGGCCCCACAGTGGGGTGTATCACTCCCCTAAAGTGGCAACTTGATACAGCTTAAGAATGCATGGCTTATACCTACACGATGGAACAACGTCTTACCTACCAGCCCGGGTCCACACACGCATATGAAACCCGTTGGACTTGCGTTGCCACCGCTACCCCGTTTTGGCCTCTTATAGTCAATCCCAGCATGCGTGTCCCGTCCTCGACTTGGGTCGAGCCCTCAAAGATACGTTTGGGATACTGGTTGAAATGGGCCCCCACAAGCTACCCACCTAAGCTTGTCCAATAGTACATCCCACTTAACCCTCTTAGTCATGTTCATTTACATGTGTGTTTGGTTAAGTCTTACTAATCGTATTTCACATGCCACTAAGGGCACCCACTAGATTCCTCATGCCACCCAAGGCACCTACTTAACCCCCATGTCCTACCTTACATGTTTATCTGGTTAAGTATTTCTTAATTCATTCAGGCCACAACCTCATAAAGACCTCTCACATTAGACTGGCATTTATGGCAGCTGGATTTGCCGGGCCGGTCCGGGCAGTCTTACACCATAAAAGAGTCTAACCTCGTGTCTTTACAACTGTTATGCTTTAGTTTAGGCCTAGGATCTCTCACATTGGGCTGACATTTGTGACCACTGGATTTGCCGGGCGGGTCCGGGCAGGTTTACGTCACAAACGAGTCCAACCTCGTGTCCTAAGCATTGATTAACACTTAAAATCTTTTACCTCCAGTTTTAATAATTCCCTATTCAAATTATTAATTAGGTCCACTTTTAATGATGTCCATAATTGACTCAATTATGGCCATCCATTCATGGCATGCAAAATCATATCAATTGCACCCCAACTTCTTAATATTAAATCCTTAATATTACCCCTACCCCACGTTATTCGTTCGTTTATTCAACGCATAATATACGTTAGACTCTAATAGTCTAACTCATAGCACAAAGATAAATTATCACAACATATAGACAAATAAAATAATCCAATCATAATAGGGGTGAAACTTGCATAAACTACATATGTTAAGGATCTAAAGGTGTCAACTTGTTAAATGTCACAATTTACATGATATGATCATAACCCAAATTCATGTATAAACTTGCATATGTGGTTTTATGCAACATAATTATGGTGTGAACTAGCATCTAATACATAGAATTCACATATGTCATAGCATAATTCTAGATGTCATAATTCTAGATCAAAATAGATGTCATGGCATATGTTCATAATCTTTACTAATCAATCTAACTTGCATACATGGTTTGTCATATAGATCAACATAGCCAAACATTATGATTTGATTAACATGAACTAACTAGCATAGACAATAACATCATGACTTTATAACATGTATGATTCATCTCAATTTAGCATAGAAAACTACAACCTGTACAATATCATCATAGCATGATTTACAACATATAGGATATCATCATCACATAGCATAGGATTTATAACATACATGATAGCATAAGGTTTACAACAACATATATGACAATCCACATCATTCACTTATAATCCATTCATAACTTAATCTAATTAGTTTAACAATAATCTTGTTAAGAGCATCATACTCACAATTAGAGAAGAAAGAGAGTCTTGATTTGCTTTAGAGTTGAGTAGAATTAGAATTTTGATTAGCTTTCTTCCTTCTTAGTTGGCGGCGGCTAGACTGAGTTCCATGGCAGCGGTATGACGGTGGCTATTCTATTTTTCATGCGAATTAGAATGAGAGACTACCTAAGTATTTATAGAGTTTAGGATTTATTTAGACCGTCAGATCAACTCAGAACTAAACTGAAACGTTAAATTTGCCAACTCGGCCCTAAAGACACATCAGCAGCTCAAGATTGGGCTCAGTCAAAACCCTAGCCGCCTGGACAGGTCAACACCCAGGTCGACTGCCAGGTCGACTCCCAAGTCGACCTGGGGGGGGGGATCGACTGCCCAGTCGACTCCCCAGTCGACCGGGGTGCTAGGCGGGAATTTTCCCGCCTAGCCTGTTTTGACTCCGAATTTGAAATTTAAATTTTCTGAAATCTGTTTTGAATTTTCTGAAACTTCCAATGGCCATAACTTCTTCATACGAAGTCCAAATCACGCAACTCGGACTCTATTTCAACCAGAATTCCAAGACGAACACAATGGCGCAACCCGTTTCCAACAGTTCTCATGTCTGAGATTAGTTATTCTTTAATTTGTTAATATTAATAGAATTACGGGGTGTTACATTCTGCCCTCCTTAAAGGATTTCGACCCTGAAATATTCAAGTTAAGAAGAATGTATATCCTAACATCCAATCATCCATTTACTCAACCATCAAACACAGGCATCCATTGTCCTTATAGACTTCTAATGCTTTCATGTTTAAATGCACATTGTGTGTATATGTCCATATCTAATGCAAAATTAGGCGGTCCACTGATTCAGTTGACCTCCTTAATGCAAATCATGATAGTGCCATGCGTCCATTATGTATGCAAAAGTTCCCTAATGCTACATATTATCTCTATATGCGTGCACAATCATCATCTGAATGCAGCATCCATATGATAATACAATCGTCATACATCCATTTTACTAAATACATCCATTTATATGCAATATGCAATATGAAGTGACTGAGCCGATCTAGTGCCTAATAGTGTGTGTATATGCATCCACGAGCAACCACTAGCAAACACTTGCATCTACTTTGCATCCATCATACATAACATGTCTCAAACACATGTTTCAACCGTAGGATTATCCTAACTAAAGGTCAAAGATACTAGCGAGAGGATACTCTAAAAGTAAGATAAGTACAAGATAAGCGATAAAGGAGAAATTAAAAGACATACCCTCAAAAAGAAAAAAGTATCATGAACGCATCTTCTCTTCTGTCTCCCAAGTAGCGTTGCTCTCATCATCTTCCCATTGTACTTTGACTAGTCTGACCTCTCGATTTCTCAGCTTCTTGATCTCTGACCCAAGAATGCATGTAGGAGCTCGTCGAATCGTCGCATCACGCTCTATCTCCACCTCTCTAAGCAAGTTCGGCTCTACCACCTCCGCGGTCTCGTGCAAGCACTTCCTCAAATGTGACACATGGAATACGTCATGTATACCACTAAGTCTCTCAGGCAACTCCACTCTATATGCCATCTGTCCAATCTTCTCCTTAATAGGAAACGGCCCTACAAACCTTGGTGCTAACTTCCCAACGGACCCAAAGCGAACAACGTTTCGTAATGGAGACACTTTGACAAAGACCATGTCCCCAACCTCAAACTCAAGATCTGTCCTCCTCTTATCCGCATAAGATTTCTGCCTATCTCGTGTTGCTTTCATCCTCCTTCAAATCAAGTCGATCTTCTCCGAAGTCTCTCTAATCATATCGGGCCCAAGTAAGATCTTATCCGTAGATTCCTACCAACATGTAGGTGAACGACAAGGTCGTCCATAAAGAGCTTCGAAAGGAGCCATGCCAATGCTAGACTGAAAGCTGTTATTATATGCGAACTCCACCAATGGAAGATGCTCTTCCCATGTACCCCAAAGTCTAGGATACATAGCCTCAAAAGATCCTCCAGAATGCGATTCACCCTCTCGGTCTGGTCGTCCGTCTGAGAATGATATGCAGTGCTCAAACATAACTGAGTCCCTACCGCCTCTTGTAAGCTTCTCCAAAATTCGCTAGTGAAAATAGGATCGCGGTCGCTCACTATGCTAGAAGGAATACCGTACAAACGAACTATATCTCGGACGTATACAGAAGCTAACCATGGAGCAGTTCTCTTACTCTTCACGGGAATGAAATGGGCGCTCTTAGTAAGTCTATCAACTATAACCCAAATCCCCGTATTACCCTTCCTTGATCGCGGTAATCCATCCACAAAGTCCATCGAGACACTTTCCCACTTCCATAGTGGAAGCTCCAATGGGTGAAGCAACCCACCGGGTTTCTTTTGCTCCGCTTTTACTTGTTGGCACACCAAGCATCTAGCGACATACTCGGCCACGTCCCTCTTCATACCGACCCAAAAGAAAACTCGCTTCATGTCTTTGTACATCTTGTCCCCACCGGGATGAATGGTCATCTTCGAACGATTTGCATCATCAAGAATGGTCTTCCTTAGGTCATCGTCTTTTGGTACACAAAGTCTACCGTCCCTACGTAACCAACCCTTATCATCTAGGGTATACCTACGGAGATGGCTTGATGACTCCCCTATTTTGAGCTTTTCTACTAACTCAACCAACTGTGGGTCGTCTCGCTGTGCCTCACCAACCCGTCCCAAAAGCGTAGGTCTGACCTCCAAGGATGCTAGCAAACTGGGTACAAAGTCAACGGAAGGTCTAAAGTCAAACATCGAAATGAATTCTAAGTTTCTCCGTTCAACAAACAAAGGACTTAAGGATAATCTTTTTCTACTTAAGGCATCGGCCACTACGTTACCCTTGCTAGGGGTATATGCTATCTCGAAGTAGTATGACGCTAAGAACTCCATCCACCTTTGCTACCTTAAGTTCAAGTCCTTTTGAGAGAATAAGTATTTTAAAGATTTGTGGTCAGTGAATAATTCGAATTTCTCGCCAAGAAGATAATGACGCCAAGACATAAGCGCGAAAACAATAGTGGCCAATTCTAGGTCATGTATAGGGTAATTTTTCTCATGCGCTCTCAACTGCCTTCCACCATAGGCTATTACCCTTCCCTCTTGCATTAAGACTGCGCCTAGTCCTGTCCCACAAGCATCGGTATAAACAGTAAACGGCTTACTCCCGTCTGGCAATACTAAGACAGGGGCTGAAGTCAAAGCTCTCTTCAAACATTGGAACGCATCATCACAATCTACGTCCCATGTGAAAACTAGGTTCTTCTTCGTCCGACGTGTTAATGGAGCTGATATCTTTGCGAAGTCTTTGATAAACTTTCTATAGTAGCCAGCCAACCCCAAGAAACTTCTTACTTCGGTAGCAATTTTAGGGACCTTCCAATCTTGGATGGCCACCACCTTCGCGGGATCCACAGCTATCCCTTCTTTGGAAACCACGTGCCCTAAGAATCGTACTTCCTTCCTCCAGAAGCGACACCTAGAAAATTTAGCTTTAAGATTATGCACTCGTAGGGTCTCCAACACTTCCCTAAGATGTAGGGCATGCTCTTCTTCATCCTTAGAAAAGATCAAGATGTCGTCTACAAAGACTACCACGAATTTATTAAGGTACTCCCTAAATACCCTACTCATCAAATCAACAAAGTATGCGGGGGCGTTTGTCAAACCGAAGGGCATCACTAGCCATTCATAGATACCGTCCGGAGTCCTAAAGGCAGTCTTGTCTATGCTATCCTCAGCCACTCTCAACTGATGAAAACCAATGGCTAAGTCCAACTGCGAAAACACTGAGGCGCCAACTAACTGATCGAAGAGATCGTCTATCCTCGGCAGTGGGTGTCTGTTTTTCTTAGTAAGCTTATTAAGTTCTCTATAGTCCATACAAATTCTAAGGGACCCATCCGCCTTCGTGGCAAATACTACTGGAGCACCCCACTCCGATACTTTGTCTTATGAACCCCTTCTCAAGCAACTCCTTCACTTGCTTATCGAGTTCCCTCCTTTCACGAGGAACCATGTGGCGTACTGGCAAAGATACTGGTTTTGCATTATCCACAAGATATATTCGAAAATCTATCTCCCGCTTCGGAGGCAAGCCCTTCACCACCTCAAACACATCCGAGTATTCTCGGACCACTCTAACAGATCGTAGATTTTCCTCAGACGCGTCAAGCGATTCTAAATAACTTAGCATAACAGAATTTATGGGATTACAAAAGATTTCGAGAGTGTTGCCAAGGCGAGTCACGAGCCTAACTACTCTCCTTTCACAATCAAGAACGGCCCCATTTCTGGATAACCAATCCATTCCTAAAATTAGCCGATAGCCCGTGAAGCCCAAAACATAAGCATCACATCTAAACTCAACGCTAAGTATAGAAATTTTTCAAATCCAAACACATCATGGACAAATAAGTTGAGCCCCCAATTAGATTCGAAACAACTAAGGGATCCACTACTAAACCGGTGTTTAAGTGCAGTGATTCAACTAATGATGTAGAGATAAACGAATGCGATGCGCCCGAATCGAATAAGGTACGGACAGGATGATCAAACAAAAAAACTAAGCTTTCAACAGAAATGGTTCTACCTCGTTCTTGCAGCGGTAGGACCTTGAGAGCCTGAACTTGTCCCATTGCCTGCCCTGGTGCCATAAGAGCCTGCACCTGTCCTCCCGAGGTAGACCCTGCCCTCTGCCCCTTCTTTGGGCAGTCCTACACTAGATGTCTCACTTCGCCACAGTGAAAACAGCCAGTCTTCTTTTTCTTTTGGCAATCCTTGCTGAGATGGCCTGGTGTCCCACAGTTAAAGCATTTCTTCTTTCCTTTGCCATTACTGTCTTTACCACCCTTCTTTTTTTGCTGTTGTGGTTTCGTCTGATCCCCTTTCTTCTCGGGTGCCTTATCAGCTTTAGTGCCTTTCTCCTCGTGCATGAGTGCCATGTCTACTAGCTTCTCAAAGGTGGCCCCCATAGGATTGTGGGTCATAGCCAACCCTTGCAATGGTTCATTAAAGCCATTAACGAACCTCAGAGCCTTTTTCTCCGGGGTGTTCACTAAGTCCAAGCCAAACCTTGTTAACTGATTAAATTTGTTGACATATTCTTTCACTGATGAGCTTCCTTGCTTCAATGTCAAGAACCTTTCCATATATAGATTCTCTTCTTCCCTTGAGAGAAACTTCGTCTCAAACCTACGTCTAAAATCCGCCCAAGAGTCAACAGGACGCTCCCCATTAGTGACCTCCCACCAAAACGAGGCCTCTCCCTTCATTAACCAAGCTGCTAATTTGACTTTCCTCCCTTCTTCTACTTCAAAGATTTCTAGCAATTCTTCCACCTCCTTAAGCCAATCTCTAGCTTCCACAAACGTTTCTGACCCTTGAAAAGATTTTCCACCCATAGCCTTAAATTCCTTGCACGTCTTTGCAAAAGTATCAGCGCGAGGAGGAGGAGGAGCGGGTGCAACTGGTGGTGGAGGGACATTGGCTGGACCTGCAACGGCCCTTGCCTTTAATAACCTCCTATACCATCCTGCTATCGTTACACCGTTAGGAAGGTTAAGATCTTCAGCCATGCTGAAACGAAAAAGGAAGGATTCAAAATGGAGAATTCGAAAGATAAAGATATGGCTATTGGGGATTATGTTTTTCTTAAAAACTTTCCTCTTTAAATTACTCATTAAGACATGTTTTTGAAAACACTTCTTCCAAAAATACTTTAGAAAAATAGTTTTTCTAAAAAAAAATTATCTGTTTTGGTAACCTTAAGCTCTGATACCACGTGTAACACCCCACGTCCATTAATGTCACTCACAAAGGGAATGCATTAACTTCCATGGAGGATTTAAGTGAATATAGAACAGAACAATTACAACAAGACAGATAATAAGTAGTACTTGGAAATCTAAAACTTCATTTTAGTGCAGCGGAAATTAAACATGTTTGTTACATCATAGAAAAACCATAAATCAGAGTCAAGTACAATATCCATCTTGCTAAAACAAAATACATAACCCCATTACATAAATAGCCATTAAAGAATATAACAAGCTGGACGATACTTCAGCGGTCCAAGCTTTCCCAAAGAGATAAAGCAATCCAATCAAACTCCACTAGAGTTGGGTCCACCCTGAGGACCTAGAGGGGGAAAGAGGATAGAAATAGAGGGGGTTAGACATAAAGTCTGGCGAGTATGATAATTCTAACAATACTATTATCAAAATAACTGGACTAAGGCATAAGCTGGAGAATAAGGAAATGTCTATGAACTATTGGGTATGGAAGAGCAGATAATGATAACGTTAAAGGCATACCTGATTACTAATGAATAATTACTACACTGCACCACACCAGTCACCCTCAAAGTTGATCCCACTTGCTTCGCTTAGAAGTTATATAAATAGCCTTGCGTACCCCTAGCTGACTACATAGGTGCCGTCTGCCCCTATCTCCACTAGGTGTACCCCACTACCCACTTTCGATCGGCTCCCTACTCGTAGATACCCGTGCTGGCCCCACAGTGGGGTGTATCACTCCCCTAAAGTGGAAACCCGATACAGCTTAAAAATGCACGGCTTATACCTACACGATGCAACAACGTCTTACCTACCAGCCCGGGTCCACACACGCATATGAAACCAGTTGGACTTGTGTTGCCACCGCTACCCCGTTTTGGCCTCTTATAGTCAATCCCAGCATGCGTGTCCTGTCCTCGGCTTGGGTCGAGCCCGCAAAGATACGTTTGGGATACTAGTTGAAATGGGCCCCCACAAGCTACCCACCTAAGCTTGTCCACTAGTACATCCCACTTGACCCTCTTAGTCATGTTCATTTACATGTGTGTTTGGTTAAGTCTTACTAATCGTATTTCACATGCCACTAAGGGCACCCACTAGATTCCTCATGCCACCCAAGGCACCTACTTAACCCCCATGTCCCACCTTACATGTTTATCTGGTTAAGTATTTCTTAATTCATTCAGGCCACAACCTCATAAAGACCTCTCACATTAGACTGGCATTTATGGAAGCTGGATTTGCCGGGCGGGTCCGGGTAGTCTTACACCATAAAAGAGTCTAACATCGTGTCTTTACAACTGTTATGCTATAGTTTAGGCCTAGGACCTGTCACATTGGGCTGACATTTGTGACCACTGGATTTGCCGGGCGGGTCCGGGTAGGTTTACGTCACAAACGAGTCCAACCTCGTGTCCTAAGCATTGATTAACACTTGTAATCTTTTACCCCCAGTTTTAATAATTCCGTATTCAAATTATTAATTAGGTCCACTTTTAATGATGTCCATAATTGACTCAATTATGGCCATCCATTCATGGCATGCAAAATCATATCAATTGCACCCCAACTTCTTAATATTAAATCCTTAATATTACCCCTACCCCACGTTATTCGTTCGTTTATTTAACGCAGAATATACGTTAGACTCTAATAGTCTAACTCGTAGCACAAAGATAAATTATCACAACATATAGACAAATAAAATAATCCAATCATAATAGGGATGAAACTTGCATAAACTACACATATTAAGGATCTAAAGGTGTCAACTTGTTAAATGTCACAATTTACATGATATGATCATAACCCAAATTTATGTATAAACTTGCATATGGGGTTTTAGGCAACATAATGATGGTGTGAACTAGCATCTAATACATAGAATTCACGTATGTCATAGCATAATTCTAGATGTCATAATTCTAGAACTAAATAGATGTCATGGCATATGTTCATAATCTTTACTAATCAATCTAACTTGCATACATGGTTTGTCATATAGATCAACATAGCCAAACATTATGATTTAATTAAGATGAACTAACTAGCATAGACAATAACATCATGACTTTATAACTTGTATGATTCATCTCAATTTAGCATAGAAAACTACAACCTGTACAATATCATCATAGCATGATTTACAACATATAGGATATCATCATCACATAGCATAGGATTTATAACATACATGATAGCATAAGGTTTACAACAACATATATGACAATCCACATCATTCACTTATAATCCATTCATAACTTAATCTAATTAGTTTAACAATAATCTTGTTAAGAGCATCATACTCACAATTAGAGAAGAAAGAGAGTCTTGATTTGCTTTAGAGTTGAGTAGAATTAGAATTTTGATTAGCTTTCTTCCTTCTTAGTTGGCGGCGGCTAGACTGAGTTCCATGGCAGCGGTATGACGGTGGCTATTCTATTTTTCATGCGAATTAGAATGAGAGACTACCTAAGTATTTATAGAGTTTAGGATTTATTTAGACCGTCAGATCAACTCAGAACTAAACTGAAACGTTAAATTTGCCAACTCGGCCCTAAAGACACATCAGCAGCTCAAGATTGGGCTCAGTCAAAACCCTAGCCGCCTGGACAGGTCGACACCCAGGTCGACTGCCAGGTCGACTCCCCAGTCGACCTTGGGGGGGGGGTCGACTGCCCAGTCGACTCCCCAGTCGACCTGGGGTGCTGGGCGGGAATTTTCCCGCATAGCGTGTTTTGACTACGAATTTGAAATTTAAATTTTCTGAAATTGGTTTTGAATTTTCTGAAACTTCCGATGGCCATAACTTCTTCATACGAAGTCCAAATCACACAAACTCGGACTCTATTTCGACCAGAATTCGAGACGAACACAATGGCGCAACCCATTTTCCACAATTCTCACGTCTGAGATTAGTTATTCTCTAATTTGTGAATATTAATATTAATAGAATTACGGGGTGTTACATTCTCCACACATGCTGCTTGAATACTCGACCACTTTGTTGCCATGCTGAACTGTTTATGTTCCACCATTGAACTGATTTAATTTTGGCTTGTACTTCGGCTATGTTGACTTGTTGACCATGTTGCACTGTATTGCGTCGACCACTTTGGCTTGCATTGTTCCTCTGTTGATTGTGCACTCAGTCGAGATGGTCCACGTGGCTACTCCACAGTTGCGCACTGATTGGCAAGGCAGTGCACACATGTATATCTATACACGTATGTATATGCAGCCATTCAGACTATTTTTCTGTCCCTGTACTGAATTATTTTGTATATACACTGACTGCCTTGTGGTATTTACAGTGAATCACTGTGGATATAACAAGCTGTCTAGACACAGTCAAAAAAATCAGATCGAGTCAGAAAAATGATGAGAAACACACCAGAAATCTGAGGCAAATAAAATTTTGAAATAAAATTTATATTCGCATACATTCAGTTTAATTTCTATTGCAGTGTACTGTGCATGTGTTTCATTGTGACAGGTAAGAAGATGATGGTTGTACTGATAAAGAGCTGTGAAGACAGAAGATTGAAGACAGTAAATGAAGCAGTGTCAGTAAATGTGTATGTATATGAAAGTGAAAATGTATGTATATATGATTTGTACAGACAGAGTGTCTGTATGAGTGTTGCAGAGAGAAATGTACTGATATTTGTAATAAACAAATTTTATTCGAAATAAAATATTATTTTATTATGTTCAAACGAATTTGTCAATCGTATTCAGTTTATTTTACAAGTTCAACGAATGTAGAATGATGTAGTGTATATGAAATGAAATGTATATCGGTGATGTATTCAAATAGTGGAGTTATAAATAGTTGTAGTGTTTGAATGTTTGAAATATAATATTCAATTTAAATAAAATACTCTATGAATATATGAATGTTTGTACGGTCGTATTCTATTTAAATATAAATATTATAATCCTGTATGTGATGAATATATGAAACGGTACAATTACAAACACAATTATAATAATATATTTGGTTGTTATCATCAAACAAAAATCATATAATTGTGTATACAACTGCGTTATATACGACACAAGATGCAATATCTTCTTCCCAATGTGTTGAGAGAGCAAGGAACCGATCCTGAATTCGTATCTAAATGGGGTATTTATAGGAGAGATGAGGAAGGTGAGTGGGAGAAGCACAGGAAGGACGTAGCCCGAATCCCCATGTCACGGGATCGGTACCGATCACAAAACATGTAATAACCCGGAAAATCTGGGCCAGTTTAAAATTTTTATTTTGGCAATTTTAACGAATTTTGGTTATTTAAAATAGATTATTTTAAATAATATCGACGAGAAATTTATTTTGAATAGAATTCGAACGTATATATTATATACGCCATCGTTAGAATATAAATAATTATAAATAGAATTGAAAATGGCGCGGTAGTTCGATAATTCGATTTCAAACTTCAATTGAACATACCGGGTGCAAAACAATCCAGATTTTAGTGAAACCAAAAACATTAGGATCTATTGGATAATATCTTTCCAACGAATCCGAAAAATCGAAATTTCATAGCGGGAATCAAAAGATATGTCCAGTTGAAAATTCTGAATAGTCGCTATGGAATTCAGGCCCTTAAAAATAGACATTTTGCAAACGACCTCGGATTTCGACGAAACCACTTTTGTTGGATCCGTGATGTCAAATTATTGCTAGATTCCGAATTTCATAATTTTTCGAATCAATATGTGAGCGTGGTAAAGGAAAACGCGTTTGACCATTTTCAGTTGGTTTTAATCGACTGGAAATTGGCCATTTTTCTAATGATCTCAGAATTCGACGAAACTAGTTTTGTTAGGACCGTATCGTCAATACGAAGCTAGAAAATATTTTTCTGTAATTTTTAAAGTTCGTATGTGACCCCGGTAAATTGAAATGCGCGTTCAAATTCAATATATAGAGTTATATGTTGATTTTGACCAAAACTGATTGAAACGATCGAATCAGCTTACGATACATATCTCATTGTGTTCGGAATGGGGGTAATTAGCTATGGACTACAGGCGGTGGGCCTCGTTTAGAGGTCGTATGTAAAAGTCAACTTTTTGAATTAAATAAAATTAAATAAAAAAACACTTCCTCTCTCTCTTCCCCCTTAATTCCCTCTGGCCCCCCTTCTTCGATTTTCAGAATCATTTCAAAAAAAAAATAGAAAGAGGAAGTCGGAGGGGGGGGGGGAATTCCCCCCCTCCCCCCCCCTCGATGGACCGCCATCGCCGCTGCAAAGGAGGGGCGCCACCTCCGAACCCCCACCCCCTGCCCTCGCGACGTGAGCTACCCCCCCGCACGCAATCGCGATACCCCCCTTCTCTGCCTCGCGCCGACACCCTCCCCCCCGACCATTCGACGAACCCCTCCGCCTTGCCTCTCTCCTCCGTCCAGGAAAGCGCCCAATCCCCTCCGACGATGCTCCAGCAACCACGATTCGACTTGTACAATAAAAATAGCGAGTTTTATTTTAGTTAATTGAGTATATTTATATATATTTTATTGTGTTATAAATCTGAAATTATATTAAAGCATAGTTTTTTTTAAATATATATAGCGTGGCATTAAAAATGTTATCTTTTTATGAAGTAGCGTTGTAAATGTAAAAATATGATTTTTATATTTTTAAAGTATTAAAAATATGATTTTTATATTTTTAAAGTATTAAAAATATAATCTTTATAATGTAGAAGGTGTAAAAATATGATTTTTTTATGTAGAGAATTAAAAATATAATTTTTACATGATAGGAATATTAGAAATATCATCTTTGTATATGTAGCGAAATAAAAATCTGATTTTTATTATATATACGTCGGAATAAAGAGGTGATTTTTATAATGATGAAATCTATATTTTTGAAAAGGCGAAATCTATATTTTTGAAAAGGCGAAATCCTTATATGAAGAATAGCATGGTAAAAATAGAATTTTTATCCATATAATAGCGGAGTAAAAATTTGATTTTTATATATTGAATAGCGAAGTAAAAATTCGATTTTTATATATTGAATAGCAGAGTAAAAATCCGATTTTTATATATTGAATAGCAGAATACAAATTCGATTTTTATATATTGAAAAGCGAAGTAAAAATTCGATTTTTATATATTGAATAGCGAAGTAAAAATTCGATTTTTATATGTGTAGTGGCTACGGGCAACGAAGGTGACAAAAAGGCGAGAACGACGAAGATTTCAATAAATGAAGTGTCGTGAAGTTGGATAGCTATCGGTGAGAAATTCTCACTCAAAATTTCATTTTCTAGTTACATATACATATACTAGGATGCAGACGGTGTTTAGTAGCACCCGACACCCGTCATCCACAGACCATGGATGACTTGTTTGTTTAATTGTTTGGCTGTGTAGTTGGTTAGATTATTTGGGTTGAATTGAATTGTTTGGTGAAATTAAATTGATTTGATTGATGTGTGAATGGCGTAGGCCTTCACTAGACCGGGGATAAGGCTAGGCCTTGTCCCGTTTCTAGTATTGTGCCGTTATACCGCCGAAATTTTCTAAAATAAGTTAGAAAAATAAAAATATCATTTTTATTTTGTAAATGAACTGAATAAAAATTCATATGTTAAAATAAAATATTTGATCGTTAGAAATATAATTTTTAACGTGAATGTGAATAAATAAATATTCATTTACAAACCGGACGGTTTGTTTATGTACACCTATTTGAAGTACATTGATTGGGACGATAAATTTTACACATCGCCCAACTGCACCACTAAAATCTGTGTTTGATTGTTTGAAACCCCACACGGGTGTTGGGATGAAATTTGAAGTTCACTCATCCTAATTGATTAAATATGTCGATCGATTGATTGACAGACTGTTATAAGCGTTAGATATCTATATTTGATGCTTATACAGTGTAGTGCACTTTGGTTGATGGTTGATTATTTTTCAATGCTATTATATACGTGTGATGTATGAAAATCCATATAATTAACATTATATGGCAATTGATTGGGCCTCATTCCAATTTAGAAGATAAAGAATATTGTAAAATAAAGGTTCATGTGTTGACTGTACTCGTCCGTTGAGGTTAGTCATGTGTTGAACGAAATATTTTAAACAATAAAATTTACATCTTTATCATTATAAAATAAAGGTTCATGTGTTGACTGTACTCATCCGTTGAGGTTAGTCATGTGTTGAACGAAATATTTTAAACAATAAAATTTACATCTTTATCATTATAAAATAAAGGTTCATGTGTTGACTGTACTCATCCGTTGAGATTAGTCATGTGTTGAACGAAATATTTTAACAATAAAATTTACATCTTTATCATATATTTGAAATATATAAAGCCGTGTTGATCAAAGATGCGCTATTTTGACGCGAACGATATTTATATCGATTATATTCGTTTTTAAATTTGATTTGAACTGAATAGAAAATGAATTGAATTCGAATTGAATAGAAAATGTATTGAATTCGAATTGAATAGAAAATGAATTGAATTCGAATTGAATAGAAAACGAATATAATTTGAATTGAGTAGAAAACGAATAAAATTTGAATTGAATAGAAAACGAATATAATTTGAATTGAATAGAAAACGAATTTGAATTGGTTTGAATAGAAAACGAATTTGATTTGAATTGAATATATGTAACGAATTTGATTCGAATTGAATATAAAACCAATTTGAAATGAATTGAATATAATACGAATTCGAATTGAAAACGAATTTGAATTGAATTGAAAATGAATTGAAATGAATTCGAATCGAATTAAAATTGATTTGAATTAAAATCAAATAGAAATGAAAGTAAAAAGGATTTAGAATAGAAAAATTCAATTTTGATTTGAATTAGAAATAAAGGTCGAAATTGTTTTTGAAACGAATTCAAAACTATTTATAAAATTCGTTTTAAATAGGAATCGACGAAATATATATTATATATATAATATAATGGCCTGAATAGAATGCGCCGCGCCGCGGTAGTTCGCGAATTTCGACCATTGACTTCAAACGGATATTACGGGAGATCCGACCGTCGGATTCTCCTAAAACCGGAACCGTTGGGTTCGTATCGAAAAGAGCTTTCAAACGAATATTAGAAATTTGAAATCTAACGGTTGGATTTGGAGATACGTCCAAATCAAATTTGAAAAAGGTCGTTGTAAGTGCAGTTCGATGGCCGTTGATGGAAATCAACTGTACGGGCCTTGATAAAATTATTAAAAATAGTAAAAATTTGCGTAACATAAGAAATGATTTGGGAAAAATTGGGATGAAAAACTCCATATTTGAAAAGATAAAAATAGATATTTATCGAAATGAACTAGTTTTGAACTAAAATTAAAACCCATTTATTTTTAAATAAATAAAATGGACTTGAAATGGGTTTTAGATAGAATTGATTAGTTGGTTTATTGTGAAGGGTTTTTTAAATAACACTTGTTCTTTAACCCGATAATAAATAGAATGTGATTTGGGTTTATCGTGAACTGTGTTTTAAATGACATTAGTTCTTTAACCTAGTAAAGGGAGTTTTAATGAATCTGCAATTAGATTGAAATGTGAATTGGTAATCTAAATTATCAAATTTGGAAAATGAGCGAGAATGGAGTATCACTAGTTTGCTCCAAAGCAGTAGTTAAATTTTAATTAGATTTGAACGTGAAATAGTAATTAATTTTACCGATAACACCGTGGTATTAGATACGGAGTATTACCAGTTTTGCCTCATGGGATGAATAGGTTGGGATTGGGAAATAAAATAAATAATTACTTCGGTGTGGTTCGCTAATCCCGACTAGTTTGGAAAACCATAATTTGGTTTTGAAATGACATACAAAGGAAGATTATAGAATAAATTTAGAAGAATTTATCTTGGATAAAATTAATGGGAACCTTTCCTTAAGAATATGATTTTGTGAATAAAAGAATATTCTGAATTGGAATGAGGCGTATGTTGTGTTTGTGTAACATTTGTTTTTAATATACGCGGGTTGTTCGAAAAGGCTGGGTTTATACCCATTCTGAATAACCGATTCGACGATAAGTCAAAGATGAAGACGGTGGTCGAAGACCGGAAGTCTTCACATCTTTTGGGTGATTACTGACGATCCCGATTGGGCTGTACACCCAAGAGGATGGAAATAGTTGGTGGTCGTCCAGACGTACTTGGAGATCGATGGATATGCGAGGAAAGTGCCTTCGGTTTCGTTCAGACCCAGAACGAACTTGTAAACGAATTGTGTGTCTGACATTGGATTTTATTATGTGTTGATTGATTTCTGTTAAATATATATCTGTTTGGCGGCGGAGAATTTATTCTCTTGCTTAACGCCCTTCTCTGAGACGTACGAGCTTAGAGGTTATATATCGATAGATATCAATCGCATGGCATGAATTGCCTGTGTGGCACGCTGAGTTGCATGGATCAAGGCTTCTGTTGAAAAGCAAAGTCTTGTGGTTGATGATCAAAGCACGGCCTACGTGGCAGCTTTTTGTATAACGTGAATTCGCGAGCCTCACACCTCGGTATGAGTTAAAAAGGGGATACGGACCGTTGGGAGAACACGACGTTTCTTTCTAGCTTTGGTGGTGTCAGTGACTTACCAGCCCTGACATTTATATACTTTTCACCTTTGTGGTTGTTGGAATGAGGCGCCTCGATTATAGGTCTGTAAGGACCAGGAAACGTATGTTCAGGAATAAGTAATCCTCTAACGTAAGTGAGGACCGGCCTAACCGATCCAGTGGCTGCCCAGAGTGTATAGTCCTGAGCATTTGCTAGAGTGTCTCGAAGCGGAGAGGAGCTTGCCCCTTGCCTCGACTCATGACAGAAATCCAATTTCCAATATGTGTATCGCGGTTTTAATTGTAGAACTAGTATGGCGACATAGTGGTATGGGGCATTCATGCCGCCTATGATTTATATTTATAATTGAAATTGTTTTGACACTATACACTTATTATAGTATCAAATGATTTGTTTTAAACGTACTAAGCATGTTTGGCTGTTATAAGGTAAAATCCTATCCTCCGGCTTGCGTTGCATTGTGTGATGGGACCTGGGTCTTATAATAGCTTCATTTTTTGAAAAAGCATTGCGTTGTTTTCTCTATGCACTGGTATTCTTGGGAGGAAACCCGTTCCGTGTTATACGGCGTGGTCCCTTGAATTACTCTCTTTTAAAGTCAAGTTTTTAAATAACTGTTTTATTTCTCACACCAGTCACATGACTGACCTGGAGTTTATTGTTTTAACCTAAACTCTGGGTGCCCCTATTTTCCACATGGGCAGCTAGTAGTTTTGGTTTTGCAGATTTATTTTCACAGGATCCTGACTTACAACTGGAACGATGCTCGGAAAGCTTTGTATCCGTGAATTACTTCTAGTTGTGCTTTTGTATTATTTTCCGCTGCGATGTATTTAAATGTAATCTAAATCTCTGATATTTTCTGTGTAATATTTATTCATTTATACTCTGTATATTCTTGTATCTGATGGAATTGTTGTAATAACAATGAAATGTTCTTCCGTCTGCGTTCTGTTTTGTCTTGTCCTCACAGTAATTCGTTCTTTCTCATCTCTTCGGAGACCGGGGAAGTTCGGGTCGCTTCATTTGGTATCAGAGCTTTGGTTTACAGAGCTCGAGAACAAGACACTTTAGAACGATACGAAGGAATTCATCAGATATTGGATTAGTAATATCCAATTAGAATGACTCGTTAAAGATAGGATCAGTAGTATCCTAGAACGAGTGTGAAGAGCATATTTTTCAAATGAAAACAATTTTGTTTTAAAAATTTAAATCGTTTTAAACGTATTTGATTATTTATTTATTTTGAATTTGGACAATCGAGTATATAAAGGTTTTGCATATACGCGTCATGAACGTATATTCGAAGTTTTAATATACTAGATAGATATAGAATCACACTCTAGTCGCCCGAAGATGATTCTACTGATGACTATATAGCATCAGTAGTATGTGTTCGAGTTTCGAAGGTGTGATTTTCTATATATTTCCATTAGGCTGGTGTGAGAACCAAAACCAAGATAGCTAGAACACATTTGTTGTGATTGGCACCAAAAACATGATTTTTTGTATATGTATCAAAATTATGAATTTGAAACTCTAATCAACTAATTGATTGATGTTTGTGTTGTTTGTTTAATTGTTTGATAATTTTGAACCATTATGCCTAATAGAATCAAATATTGGATTGTATTGAAAATTGGTTGCATTTGCTTGCATATGCATATACTTACATTGAACAGGTCATAGCAAGGAGGCTAGAGCAGAGAATAAAATTTGTTTGCCCGACAAATAGGTACATGTTTACTACATAATTTACTGTTTTATTTGGGTGATGATGATTTTATGAGCCGATTGGCTAGCCGCTTGGCCTTTTCTTTTTCTTTTTGAGATCAGAAGGCCTATATGGTAATTTCGGGATTTTCCCGTGGCTCCCGGTGCAGGGGAGGTTATGGCGAAATTTTTCGAAAATTTAGGGTGTTAGCCAAATTTTTGAAAATTTGAAAATTCTCAAAAACTGAAAAGTTGGAGAATGGAAGCCAGATCGAACATAGAGTTGATTAATCAAACCACTTTCGACTTTGTTCTTTTTCGGGGACGAAAAGTTTTAAGTGGGGGAGATTGTAATAACCCGGAAAATCTGGGCCAGTTTAAATTTTTTATTTTGGCAATTCTAACGAATTTTGATTATTTAAAATAGATTATTTTAAATAATATCGACGAGAAATTTATTTTGAATAGAATTCAAACGTAAATATTATATACGCCGTCGTTAGAATATAAATAATTATAAATAATTATAAATAGAATTGAAAATGACGCGGTAGTTCGAAAATTCGATTTCAAACTTCAATTGAACATACCGGGTGCAAAACAATCCGGATTTTAGTGAAACCAAAAACATTAGGATCTATTGGAGAATATCTTTCCAACGAATCCGAAAAATCAAAATTTCATAGCGGGAATCAAAAGATATGTCCAGTTGAAAATTCTGAATAGTCGTTATGGAATTCAGACCCTTAAAAATAGACATTTTGCAAACGACCTCGGATTTCGACGAAACCACTTTTGTTGGATCCGTGATGTCAAATTATTGCTAGATTCCGAATTTCGTAATTTTTCGAATCAATATGTGAGCGTGGTAAAGGAAAACGCATTTGACCATTTTCAGTTGATTTTAATCGACTGGAAATTGGCCATTTTTCTAACGGTCTCAGAATTCGATGAAACTAGTTTTGTTAGGACCGTATCGTCAATACGACTAGAAAATATTTTTTTGTAATTTTTAAAGTTCGTATGTGACCCCGGTAAATTGAAATGCGCGTTCAAATTCAATATATAGAGTTATATGTTGATTTTGACGAAAACTGATTGAAACGATCGAATCAGCTCACGATACATATCCCATTATGTTCGGAATGGGGGTAATTAGCTATGGACGACAGGCGGTGGGCCTCGTTTAGAGGTCGTATGTAAAAGTCAACTTTTTGAATTAAATAATTAAATAAAAAAAACACTTCCTCTCTCTCTTCCCACTTAATTCCCTCTGGCCCCCCCTTCTTCGATTTTCAGAATCATTTCAAAAAAAAAAAAAATAGAAAGAGGAAGTCGGGGGGAGAATTCGCCGCCGCCCCCCCCCCCCCCCGATGGACCGCCGCCGCCGCTGCAAAGGAGAGGCGCCACCTCCGAACCCCCACCCCCTGCCCTCGCGACGCGAGCTACCCCCCCCCCCCCCCTGCGCGCAATCGCGATACCCCACCCTCCTCTGCCTCGCGCCGACACCCCCCGACCATTTGACGAACCCCTCCGCCTTGCCTCTCTCCTCCGTCCAGGAAAGCGCCCAATCTCCTCCGACGATGCTCCAGCAACCACGATTCGACTTCTACAATAAAAATAGTGAGTTTTATTTTAGTTAATTGAGTTTATTTATATAGTTTTTATTGTGTTATAAATCTGAAATTATATTAAAGCATAGTTTTTTTTTTAAATATATATAGCGCGACATTAAAAATGTTATCTTTTTATGAAGTAGCGTTGTAAATGTAAAAATATGATTTTTATATTTTTAAAGTATTAAAAATATGATTTTTATATTTTTAAAGTATTAAAAATATAATCTTTATTATGTAGAAGGTGTAAAAATATGATTTTTGTTTATGTAGAGAATTAAAAATATAATTTTTACATGATAGGAATATTAGAAATATCATCTTTGTATATGTAGCGAAATAAAAATCTGATTTTTATTATATATACGTCGGAATAAAGAGGTGATTTTTATAATGATGAAATCTATATTTTTGAAAAGGCGAAATCTATATTTTTGAAAAGGCGAAATCTTTATATGAAGAACAGCATGGTAAAAATAGAATTTTTATCCATATAATAGCGGAGTAAAAATTCGATTTTTATATGTTGAATAGCGAAGTAAAAATTCGATTTTTATATATTGAATAGTAGAGTAAAAATTCGATTTTTATATATTGAATAGCAGAATAAAAATTTGAATTTTATATATTGAATAGCGAAGTAAAAATTTGATTTTTATATATTGAATAGCGAAGTAAAAATTCGATTTTTATATATGTAGTGGCTACGGGCAACGAAGGTGACAAAAAGGCGAGAACGACGAAGATTTCAATAAATGAAGTGTCGTGAAGTTGGATAGCTATCGGTGAGAACTTCTCACTCAAATTTTCTTTTTCTAGTTATATATATATACTAGGATGCAGACGGTGTTTAGTAGCACCCGACACTCGTCATCCACAGACCATGGATGACTTGTTTGTTTAATTGTTTGGCTGTGTAGTTGGTTAGATTATTTGGTTTGAATTGAATTGTTTGGTGAAATTAAATTGATTTGATTGATGTGTGAATGACATAGGCCTTCACTAGACCGGGGATAAGGCTAGGCCTTGTCCCGTTTCTAGTATCGTGCCGTTATGCCGCCGAAATTTTATAAAATAAGTTAGAAAAATAAAAATATCATTTTTATTTTGTAAATGAACTGAATAAAAATTCATGTGTTAAAATAAAATATTTGATCGTTAGAAATATAATTTTTAACGTGAATGTGAATAAATAAATATTCATTTACAAACCGGACGGTTTGTTTATGTACACCTTTTTGAAGGACATTGATTGGGACGATAAATTTTACACATCGCCCAACTGCACCACTAAAATCTGTGTTTGATTATTTGAAACCCCACACGGGTGTTGGGATGAAATTTGAAGTTCACTCATCCTGATTGATTAAATATGTCGATCGATTGATTGACAGGCTGTTATAAGCTTTAGATATCTATATTTGATGCTTATACAGTGTAGTGCACTTTGGTTGATGGTTGATTATTTTTCAGTGCTATTATATACGTGTGATGTATGAAAATCCATATAATTAACATTATATGGTGATTGATTGGGCCTCATTCCAATTTAGAAGATAAAGAATATTATAAAATAAAGGTTCATGTGTTGACTGTACTCATCCGTTGAGGTTAGTCATGTGTTGAACGAAATATTTTAAACAATAAAATTTACATCTTTATCATTATAAGATAAAGGTTCATGTGTTGACTGTACTCATCCGTTGAGGTTAGTCATGTGTTGAACGAAATATTTTAAACAATAAAATTTACATCTTTATCATTATAAAATAAAGGTTCATGTGTTGACTGTACTCATCCGTTGAGATTAGTCATGTGTTGAACGAAATATTTTAACAATAAAATTTACATCTTTATCATATATTTGAAATATATAAAGCCGTGTTGATCAAAGATGCGCTATTTTGACGCGAACGATATTTATATCGATTATATTCGTTTTTAAATTTGATTTGAATTGAATAGAAAATGAATTGAATTCGAATTGAATAGAAAATGAATTGAATTCGAATTGAATAGAAAACGAATATAATTTGAATTGAATAGAAAACGAATATAATTTGAATTGAATAGAAAACGAATATAATTTGAATTGAATAGAAAACGAATTTGAATTGGTCTGAATAGAAAACGAATTTGATTTGAATTGAATATATATAACGAATTTGATTCGAATTGAATATAAAACCAATTTGAAATGAATTGAATATAACACGAATTCGAATTGAATTGAAAACGAATTCGAATTTAATTGAAAACGAATTGAAATGAATTCAAATCGAATTAAAATCGATTTGAATTGAAATCAAATAGAAACGAAAGTAAAAAGGATTTATAATAGAAAAATTCAATTTTGATTTGAATTTGAAATAAAGGTCGAAATTGTTTTTGAAACGAATTCAAAACTATTTATAAAATTCGTTTTAAATAGGAATCGACGAAATATATATTATATATATTATATATATAATAATTGGCCTGAATAGAACGCGTCGCGCCGCGGCAGTTCGCGAATTTCGACCATTGACTTCGAACGGATATTACGGGAGATCCGACTGTTGGATTCTCCTAAAACCGGAACCGTTGGGTTCGTATCGAAAAGAGCTTTCAAACGAATATTAGAAATTTGAAATCTAACGGTTGGATTCGCAGATACGTCCAAATCATATTTGAGAAAGGTCGCTGTAAGTGCAGTTCGATGGCCGTTGATGGAAATCAACTGTACGTGCCTTGATAAAATTATTAAAAATAGTAAAAATTTGCGTAAAATCATAAGAAATGATTTGGGAAAAATTGGGATGAAAAACTCCATATTTGAAAAGATAAAAATAGATATTTATCGAAATGAACTAGTTTTGAACTAAAATTAAAACCCATTTATTTTTAAGTAAATAAAATGGACTTGAAATGGGTTTTAGATAAAATTGATTAGTGGGTTTATCGTGAAGGGTGTTTTAAATAACACTTGTTCTTTAACCCGATAATAAATAGAATGTGATTTGGGTTTATCGTGAACTGTGTTTTAAATGACATTAGTTCTTTAACCCAGTAAAGGGAGTTTTAATGAATCTGCAATTAGATTGTAATGTGAATTGATAATCTAAATTATCAAATTTGGAAAATGAGTGAGAATGGAGTATCACCAGTTTTGCTCCAAAGCGGTAGTTAAATCTTTAATTAGATTTGAACGTGAAATGATAATTAATTTTACCGATAACACCGTGGTATTAGATACGGAGTATTACCAGTTTTGCTTCATGGGATGAATAGGTTGGGATTGGGAAATAAAATAAATAATTACTTCGGTGTGGTTCGCTAATCCCGACTAGTTTGGAAAACCATAATTTGGTTTTGAAATGACATCCAAAGGAAGATTATAGAATAAATTTAGAAGAATTTATTTTGGATAAAATTAATGGGAACCTTTCCCCAAGAATATGATTTTGTGAATAAAAGAATATTCTAAATTGGAATGAGGCGTATGTTGTGTTTGTGTAACATTTGTTTTTAATATACGCGGGTTGTTCGGAAAGGCTGGGTTTATACCCATTCTAAATAACCGATTCGACGATAAGTCAAAGATGAAGACGGTGGTCGAAGACCGGAAGTCTTCACATCGTTTGGGTGATTACTGACGATCCTGATTGGGCTGTACACCCAAGAGGATGGAAATAGTTGGTGGTCATCCAGACGTACTTGAAGATCGATGGATATGCGAGGAAAGTGCCTCCGGTTTCGTTCAGACCCAGAACAAACTTGTAAATGGATTGTGTGTCAGACATTGGATTTTATTATGTGTTGATTGATTTCTGTTAAATATATATCTGTTTGGCGGCGGAGAATTTATTCTCTTTCTTAACGCCCTTCTCTGAGACGTACGAGCTTAGAGGTTATATATCGATAGATATCAATCGCACGGCATGAATGCCTGTGTGGCACGCTGAGTTGCACGGATCAAGGCTTCTGTTGAAAAGCAAAGTCTTGTGGTTGATGATCAAAGCACGGCCTACGTGGCAGCTTTGTGTATAACGTGAATTCGCGAGCCTCACACCTTGGTATGAGTTAAAAACGGGATACAGACCGTTGGGAGAACACGACGTTTCTTTCTAGCTTTGGTGGTGTCAGTGACTTACCAGCCCTAACATTTATATACTTTTCACCTTTGTGGTTGTTGGAATGAGGCGCCTCGATTATAGGTCTGTAAGGACCGGGAAACGTGTGTTCAGGAAAAAATAATCCTCTAACGTAAGTGAGGACCGACCCAACCGATTCAGTGGCTGCCCAGAGTGTGTAGTCCTGAGCATTTGCTAGAGTGTCTCGAAGCGGAGAGGAGCTTGCCCCTTGCCTCGACTCATGACGGAAATCCAATTTCCAATACGTGTATTGCGGTTTTAATTGTAGAACTAGTATGGCGACATAGTGGTATGGGGCATTCATGCCGCCTATGATTTATATTTATGATTGAAATTGTTTTGACACTATACACTTATTATAGTATCAAATGATTTGTTTTAAACGTACTAAGCATGTTTGGCTGTTATAAGGTAAAACCCTATCCCCCGGCTTGCGTTGCATTGTGTGATGGGACCTGGGTCTTATAATAGCTTCATTTTTCGAAAAAGCATTGCGTTGTTTTCTCTATGCACTGATATTCTTGGGAGGAAACCCGTTCCGTGTTATACGGCGTGGTCCCTTGAATTACTCTCTTTTAAAGTCAAGATTTTAAATAACTGTTTTAGTTCTCACACCAGTCACATGACTGACCTGGAGTTTATTGTTTTAACCTAAACTCTGGGTGCCCCTATTTTCCATACGGGCAGCTAGTAGTTTTGGTTTTGTAGATTTATTTTCACAGGATCCTGACTTACAGCTGGAACGATGCTCGGAAAGCTCTGTATCCGTGCATTACTTCTAGTTGTGCTTTTGTATTATTTTCCGCTGCGATGTATTTAAATGTAATCTAAATCTCTGATATTTTCTGTGTAATATTTATTCATTTATACTCTGTATATTCTTGTATCTGATGGAATTGTTGTAATAGCAATGAAATGTTCTTTCGTCTGCGTTCTGTTTTGTCTTGTCCTCACAGTAATTCGTTCTTTCTCATCTCTTCGGAGACCGGGGAAGTTCGGGTCGCTTCAAAACACTTGTTGTTTTTAGGATCCGGTTCACGACATAGTGATCTCTTTCCTTCACATTGCCCTTGGGTGTATTTTGGTTGGAAGTGGGTTGAAGGATCAAAAAGTCTTGAAGGCTTGAAGTTGCAAGTTGAACTTCTGAGCTTCGGGATATGCACTGATCTGGAAGGAGTTAGAGTAATTTCTGAGTGGCTTCATGTATACCTATTTGGGAAACTCAGTAATCTATACTGATCCAAAGAGGTTCTTCAAAGATGCACCGATCCCGTAATACTTGTGCTTTCTTGAGATTCGGGGATACATACCGTCCCCTGATGACTTTAACATATTTGTTGAGAAATCTTGGAGCGATCTCAAAGGTTGTTTTATACCGGTCCACCAAACACTTAGTCATTTGAGACCTATTTTGACCAGTCGTAATGAATATACTCGTACAACTCCCTCTGTACTTAACTTCTAGATGTTTAGATGGTATTTTTGAGTCGTTTTAGCCATGCGATGGTCGAGTCGTGTGGGCATGGAGTACTTCTGGTAGCCGGGACAAAAGGTCGGGTAACAAATATTAATAATTTCATATTTCAAATTGATCATTGATCACTAACATTTAATGGTAATTAGAATTTATTATTAAATTTTTATTAATTACTAATTAATATGTATTATACTAAATTATGTGTCTATTACAATTAGCCAACACAGTGTTGTTAAAATTGCACATATTACAACGTAAAAAAGAAAATTATTGCAATAGGCATATATTACAATGGACAAAATTGCATGATAATCGGTATAGAATATATCGAGAAAACTTGTAACAAGTACGTATTACAATGTTCAAATAAAAGGGGTTTTGAAATGTGACATCTATCACAACAGACCAGACAAAATTGTTATAATAGATTTTTATTACAATTGGCATTTATACATCATTGTAATATATGTTATTTGTAGTATAAATTCTGGAATTTTGGCAAAATCGACAGATTTTTAAAGTAATCCGTAACACTTTTATTATAACAAATAATAAATACAAATAGTTACATTAGATAGCCAGATTGGTTGTCTACTACATTCAGTTTCTAGAGTGTCCCACCACTAAATTCGGTTTTTAAAGTGGACCGAACACTAAAGTAGAAATTATACTAGCTTATGGAATAGGAGTTAGACCATTTGTCTAAACTGCAGTTAGTTTCAAAACTGCAATTAGATACAGAACTGCTATTAGTTACAAAATTGTATAAATATTGGAATTAAATGTGTCAACGGATTATATTTGTTGATTGAAGCAGAGGGATCTAAGAAATTACAATTTTGAATGTACATACCTTGTTTTCCCAGTGGAAGCAGTTTTAATTTTTGAAATAAAGTGTCATCCTAATTTAAGAGAAAACAGGAAAATAAGATTTAATTTATATCTAATATACAATTCGAAGGATATGTTTTATATTTACATGTGCAAAGCGCTTAATGTACATTAAGGGCTTTGCACAACAAGAAGGATATGTTTTATATTTACATGTGCAAAGCCCTTAATGTACATTAAGCGCTTTGCACAACAAGAAGGACATGTTTTATATTTACATGTGCAAATCCCTTGATATACATTAAGAGTTTTGCATAACAAGAAGGATAGGTTTTATATTTATATCAAAAACCACAAACTAGCTAGCAAGCAGTGTTCTAATAAAAAGTGTGAGTTAAATTGCGGTTTTCAAAATTTTCAACACAAAATCTAAATTACTCAAAACACGAAAGTAGTATCAAGAGCAAAACTAAAAACTTTTCGTCCGTAAGGACGATCTGCTGAAATTTTATTCCAAAGGACAAAGCATCAGATTTTTTAGGTATCAGTTGTATGAGGTGCATGATATCGGGATTTGACTATCAGATTTTAAGTACTAGTTTTACAGCGTGTATAGTATCAAAATTCAACTATTAGTTTTTAAATATCAGTTTTACAGTGCATATGATATCAGTTTTGCAGTGTATTTGTTCTTGAGAATAAATTTTTGATCAGTTGTACTTAAACTTAAAAAAATTATTAAATTTGTCCCTCACAGTAAAAATTAGAAAACTGTTTGTTATCTTGCATTTTTCTCAGAAGAGTGCAAGATAATTTGTATTTTCTATTTTTCAGAACTAAGGACCAAATTTACATATACATTTCTGCGTGGCTTTATTATTATATATCAACCTCAAAAACAAGAGCCCGTGACTATTTTCTTATTTAGTATTATTAGCAGTTTCCAGCTTTATTTTCTTACCATCAATTAATTTTATATTAATCTTAGGATAATTTCATACCTTTTGGCCATACATGAACTCAACTTGCAATACACGAAATTGAAGGCTCTGGAAACAGGTTAATTCCAACTGGTGAATAATATGTGAATCAAAAATCATATATATCGCATTTATTTAGTACAGGTACTGTTTTCCAGTGTATATTTTGTTTTCTTAATGCCAGGATATAGAAGAATATATAAAAGTAAACAAATTAGCCTTCCAGCAAATATATACCATAACCTGACATTGAAATGGCGTATAAAACACCTGGCAATATACATACAAGTTAATGAACTTTAAATTTTAATAAATGGCAAATAAAAATGGAAAGACTACAACCAGGTTGATAGCATGCACCTTAAAATCCATTAACTATAATGTCATTTTGAACATTTCTTGCATACTAAGCCTACACTATTAGCACTTCGCTATATATATCCAACCAGTTCAACTTTTTAAGCATCACATTTTTATATAATAGAAATAAATAAAAAGCTAAAGAATACAATCGGTATTTTATTCATGGAGTATTCTAACTTAAGAGAAGATGCTAGATTCCTAGAGATAGAAGAATGGCTTCTGGGTTTGATATCAGAAAGCGAAGAAAAAATGGAGAAGCAGCATTCATTTGGGAATGAGTTAAGGAGAAGCTACGCCGGAGTAGCGGCACCAAACAGAAGAAGGTCATCAGAGGGATATGGTTTCTTGCCTGAGGCTACTTTTGCAGAGTCAAAAATGTATGGCTGGAAAATTGAATCCAAGTATCCAAAGTGTACCGGAACGATATATGGCTGGAAAGCGAAATCCAAGTACTCAAAGGGTGAAGGTACCGGGGTTTTCATCCCACATTTGCCTGCTTATGCTAACAAGGAAAGGAAGAGAGTTCAAGCAATTAGGGCTTCTTTTGTTCCACACTATATTAAACATTAATAATGGATTTTGAGATGAGTTTTGTTTGTCTAATTAGTTGGACAATTCTGAGATCACATTCCTTTTCCAGTTTAAAAATAATGATACTATGATTTTTTAATAAGATTTTATTACTTTGATTTCTCTTCCCATCTTTCAATTTTATATATGTTTATAGCATATTGTTTTGTGCTGTGCTGTGTGTGAAAAATAACTTGAACTTAGGGTGTTGCTAGAATGAACTTCTATTTATCATTTGCTCTAGCTTGTATGAATTGCAAAAGAAACACTAGAAAACATCATCAACAGCAGTTGGAAACATCTTGTGTAACAAGGGAAATACACAAAAGCACAAAATATGTTACATTGGTATAAATGGATGGAAATGGGGATAAATTTGGACTGCAATATCATGGACCAAAATTATCCAACATATTTGCATGTCATGCATCAACTGGAACATCGTACACTTCCTATAATGTTTTGAATCTTTGATTATACATGATATAACAATACCAATATTGATTATTGCACTTTAGATTACTACACTGCCTTTATGAAGTTATTATACATGATATAACTCTTGTGTAGCTATGAAAAGTTATGTCGGTCAAATGCCTTTATGAAGTTGTCAATGTAATATCAGTAATTCTATGAGGCCCGAGAATAATGGTCAGGGTTTGGGCCCGAATTATCTTCACCATTCAGCCGTAATTCCTTCTCACCAATCAACGCATCCCCGTGAATTCCGTTAATTCCCGCATAAACCTAGCCTTCCCCTTCCGGGCTCTATAGCATCGTTCATGTAATATTCATTCATAAATGCTTCATGCCACCTTTTAAAATCCGTTCATGCATCAAGGACAGTATCCCCACTTCCCTGCCTCAAATTGAATTCTATTTAGGCTCGGCTTATGTCAAACGTTTACTCAAGAGTACTCGATTGTGGAAAAACTCAGCTTGGACATAAAAGTTTAGAATGACACGATCCCTCTTAATTAATTGTATGATCATTTGCTTCGGCAGTGGTACAATAGAGTACATTAAGAAAGCATATCTTTTGTTAAATTTCAAACCCAGATAAAAAATAGGGAGGAGGAAAAAACACTTTATTTTAGTCTTTTGACGAGGAAGCATGGTTCTTAGTTATACATGAACAGGACTAGAAGATTGATAAACATCCCAGATACCTAGACTCGCTTATTTTTATTATAATTGCTTTCCAGTCTCTAATTTCTTACTGAAAGCCTCATCAAGAACCTCCTTAACCAAATCCATGTTTCATAACTTTCCAAAATCTTGTCAAAAAAACTCTCACGTTAGGCACCTTTAGAGTGACGTTAATAGAGTAAAGATTTCTAGGCTATAAATTCTAAACAATATTCACTTGATTAAGTTCTGCATAGCTCTCAGAAAATTACTTCTCTTTTTTATTTGGTTAGATGTGGATAAACTGAAGAATTTATTTAAAAGAAGAAAGTCAAAAAACGCATAATATTATGGTGTATTAACTAAATAAAGTGGTAAATGTGAACAAAATTTACCTAAAACAAACAACCAGCATCCTAGCCGCACCTCTTCTAACTCTAAAATCAATTATAGCGGATTGATTTTCCTACAAATCAATCAACGGGTTTCCATCTTTTACATTTGTCAATTTGCTGAGAAACATTAACACGCTAAGCAGATCTTTTCAAGGAATTTGATTGTGTAGTCAAAACACTCGGCGGATTCCAAACGATGGAGGCGTATTAAGTCGTAGCGAGGATAGAATGAGAAAATAAAAGGATATAGCTGACGACTCTACAACAGCATATATTATTTGTACTTGATGCTTTTACATGTTGGAATATTTCGACAATTGGGTCACATATGTAAAATAAAATGTGTTATGCTATTTTGGTGTAAAGCCTAATTAAAGTGATCTAATTTTATATTAGAATTAATAGGCTTAAAGTATAAGTTATCGTGGGCCTAATGTGTAGATACCGGGGCATTTTATAATTTGTTGAAGGGCCGAATTACAAAATGCCAACTTTATAAATAAGGGGTTATGGTCCCCGAATTACACAAGTCTTAGCAACTCTCTAACCTCTTCTACGGAGAGCTGATTTCAGATCTAAGGTTTGTGTCAATTTGGAAGACCAAACCTAATTCATCTTCTCGTTTAACAACCGACTACGGATTCAGGTATTGCACTGATCGTAATACAGATTATGACATTGAAGAATGTTATTTTGCATCTTGTTTTGCTTCTGCAATGGATTTATCATTGCTATTTTGTTGGATTCCCTAAGCATTTAAAAATAAAATAGTAACAGCCATATTTGAAGTGTTCACCGCAATTTCATCACTTTACTCCGCAATTTCAGTATTGCCATTCCTTAATTACATGCGCTGAAAATTTCTTTTGTTGGACCAAATATCGTGCAAACTGCAAATGAATTCGTCTTTGTCTCATGCAGTCCTTTTTTTTTTTGGGCAGTACATTATACTGTTATGTTATTTTTCACTTGCTTGCATCATGTTATCAGTTCATAACGTTTTGGCTTCGTATATAATAATGTGTGGAGTTGACTTGTCCAAATTTGCTTCCACCTAAAAGCCTAAAAATTGCATGGCCCCACAAATGGTAGACAATTTCATGATAAGTTACATCCAAAAAAACGTGCTGCACGTATCTTAGTTTAATATCCATCTTGTAAATAGTGAAATAAATGCATGCTTATGTGTGCTTTGTTTGTTCTGTATTGAGGATCCAAATACAATTATCCTGATACAAATTATGATATGGCTGATTTATTATGTTAACCTGACTAAGACGAATTCTTTGAATTTGTATCATTATTCTTATACGATCTTGTATGAGGGTTATATTAGAAAACTTCATTTGTAATTGATTAAATTTTGTATAGTGACATTTATTTTGTGATTTATTTATGATATCTTATATCATATTTATATAAGGAAATGTCATGAATGTAATTGCATACCTAAAGCAACAGATTGACAACTGCGACTAAAACTCGTTATGCTATAATTTTGAGTTTTTCAGATGTCATATAGACCTAAAGCATTGAGAGTGTTTTATAACACTCAAAATATATTAATACATATATTAAGGATAAATTCAAATATAATTTTGGCGTCTTTTTATAGCTGTAAATATTTTACATTAGTAGTGAATTAACTTTAAAATAATATGTCACCAAAGTGACCTCTATATTTTGGTGGTTCATGAAAATGTTTAATATTTGTGTGTACTTATTCATGCGAATATTAGTCGGCCCAAAGGAAGGCTAATGTTTGGCCGAATCACTTACACATGTGTGATGATAAATACGTGATAATTATAAGGTTTTTCGAGTGAATAATTAATCGGCCCAAAGGAAGGTTGTTATTTGACTTGAATTTATTCTCAGTATTTGATCATTACAACAAGAGTACCACTTACAGTTAATATTACTGTCCAAAGACTTGATATTAATATGTACTAGGTATCTTGAAAAGAGACTTACCAATTATTTGAGTTTACTATGGTTGATATTTGGCTATGAGCATATATGGTCAATCTTCATTTTATTTTTGTTCATTTTCAGCTAATTTAACTGAATTATCTGCCAATTTAAAGAATATTTCCATCTTGTTTTGGGATAAATATAAGGATTTGTATGAGAGCATGTTATTTGTTCTTGACTTTATAGATTTAACTCTTGTAACTAGGAGGGTTACAGCCAACCCTACTACGGTTAGATATTCTTATAATGTTATGAAGAATATTGAAAGGTGATATAATTCAAAGGCAAGAGTTAAATGATCATTAAGTAAATACTTCAAAAGTTTTCAAGGATGTGCTATTTGTAACGATAACTAATTTTGTATTAGTTATCTACTGAGAATGAAAATGTTTTTTTGTGAAAACAATAAGGGAAATCAAGCACTCTTTGTGGTGCTTGATTACATAAAGTCAATGTAAAAGAAATATAAATGAGTACTATACGGAAAAAGGATATTGCTTCAAAAACTAAAGATGCTCAAGTTATTGTTATTTATTTGATGCTATCTCCAGTATGATCTTTTAAGATTAACATTATTTTAAGAATAATATGTCATCTTATTGGGCTAATTTAGCGCTTTGGTAATTAATAGAGAAATTGAAGTTTATAAGATTTGAAGTGCTCATTTGATATACATTGTAAATAAATGTATGAATAAGGATTAAGAAGTCGCTAAGGATCTCAAAGAAAAGAATTAACATACAGATTTTTTTTTAATAGTTGTTTCTTTATTGGGATATACAGACATATAAAGTTATTATTGAGAGTTAAGTCAAACTGCTTGAATTTATTCGATACTTTTTATGCTGTCATTTAGACAAATTTCGGTTTTTATATTTCTATTATGAACATATTCATCAAGTAATAATAGTGTTGATTTATGAATAAATTCAAATTTTTTATGTAATTGAAGCTCTTAATGTTTGATATATAACTTATGGCTACTTATGCTAAATAGCTTGTAATGATATCTCAAATCTTGTTTTGGTGATTAATATAATTATTTATTTCAGTTTACTAAGGAGTTATAGATTGAAATATCATAAAGATAGAAAATACTTTATTGATATTCTAAGCGATTTAAAGTTTATAATTTTTTATGAACCCACACTAAGGAAAAGTTTTAAAGTGGGAAATGCAATAGTTTTTTGAGGATGTTGAGTTTGGGGGGAGAAATAAAGTAATACCATTGTCTTTAAAGAGAATCATTATCTTTGATTCAACTGTGGTTGCTTCTTCGCTTAAAGTTTAAGATTTGTTTTCTTTTATTAAGAAGAAGTAAATTAAGAACCATAATAAGACGATGTTAAGATAATTTTTCTTTAAGCTAAGGATACTGCTACAAGAAAACAAACTCAACAACCTCAAAGATGCAAGATCACTAAGGAAATCCACCTAAATGGGAAGAAATGCTATTTCAGATTATTGTGTAGTATTTCTTCATAAAGATAAATAATGGATTGATAAAGATGTTGCTACGGACTTACATCAATCCATGTAAGGTACTAATTTAAAATGTGGATTTAAGAAATAAACATATAGTATAAATCTATATGAATAATAAAGTTTGAAATTTCCCTCTAACTTAAGTGATAAGATCATTGGTTATGAATAACCGTTCAAAACCAAAAGGGATCAAGTGGGTAATATTGAATTTTATAAGGCATTTTATCGAAAGCACTATTATTAAAAGGAAATTTTATTTTCTTTTAAGAATGTTTCATTTTGGACTTAGTAAACGATTCTGAATCGATCACTTTGGAGCTTACTACAGTTTGTACTTTTGAGCATTATCTGATGGAGATTAAAGTTATATTTCTCAATTGAGACATTGGTGAAACTACTTAAGAAACTCATTTATGGATTAGTCTTTTGTATTTGGGATTCAAATTCACCATTATTGTTCATGGGGTGATATTTTGGATTATTACAAAAGAATTAGGAAGATAAATGCTTCAAAGGTTAAGTACGTAAACTACGATTCAGTTGATTTTCTTTTACCAAAACAGATAAATGTTGCCATCCTTCAAACTAAAGAAATGCAAAAGATTTTTCATGAATTTGCAGTTTGAATTCCAATGCATACTAATGTATATACACATATGGATATGCGTGTATTATTTGGCAGATACCTTACTGATATTAAAAGTAGATCACTGATTTAGTAGCCAAAATGGTTATGAGATATCTTTAAGGAATAAAATAAAAGATCATATGCTCATAGATAAAAGATCGGATCGGTTGGAGATCATAAAGAATTACGATCCAAATATTTTGGATGTCAGTACTGTAAAAGATCCACTTCTGGCAATGATAATATATTTTATGGGTGAAACTATATAAGGGAAAAGTGTCATTTAGGCACTTATAGTTTTCGCCATTTTGAAAATATCGTCTTTGGTTAATTATAAGACATCCAAATATGGAAAATAATACTGAAATTTTGTCACAAGACTCCAGTTATAGATAAAGAATTGAAAGACCAAGTAATATTGTGACAGTAAAGAATATATTATTTTCCAAAAAGGGAAGAGTGCAAAATATATTGTAATTCATAGAGCACACTTAGACAAACTCCATTATGGCGGATCCGCTTACCAAAATGTTATCACCTAAGGTCTTTCATGAGCATGTAGCTCAATTGGTGTAACTTTTATGTAAGGATATTTTGGTTCAGGGGGAGTTTGTATTCGGTATTATCATATGACTCATTGCTCTATACTTCAGTTACAGATATATGCATATCAAGTTCTTTTTCTGATCAGAAATAAAGTAATGAATTTTTCTTTGCACTCAGGTTGTTTAAATATTAAACATTTGATCTCACTAAAGAAGGACCAGTTGGAAATAGACATGTATAGATCACATTTCATGTAATTTCCATGCTACGCATCCATGATTGATCTATGTCGTTTGATTGTATTGATATATGTGACCATTGATGGGTTTAGTTACGATAAATGTAACGAATGCCGCTTTGATCCTTTGTCAATCCAATTAATGGACGAGATTGTTTCAGATACACCATATGTTATAAATAGCAAACTTTGGAGCTCATAAAGTTAAACACATTTTAAGGTTATTTCATATGTGACCCAGGGGGAGATTGTTGGAATATTTCGACAATTGGGTCACATATGTAAAATAAAATGTGTTATGCTATTTTGGTGTAAAGCCTAATTAAAGTGATCTAATTTTAGATTAGAATTAATAGGCTTAAAGTATAAGTTATCGTGGGCCTAATGTGTAGATACCGGGGCATTTTATAATTTGTTGAAGGGCCGAATTACAAAATGCCAACTTTATAAATAAGGGGTTATGGTCCCCGAATTACACAAGTCTTAGCAACTCTCTAACCTCTTCTATGGAGAGCTGATTTCAGATCTAAGGTTTGTGTCAATTTGGAAGACCAAACCTAATTCATCTTCTCGTTTAACAACCGACTACGGATTCAGGTATTGCACTGATTAAATACAGATTCAGGTACGCTTCCGCTAATCAAGTTATTTATTTTCTGATATGTTCTCAATTAAATCAATATGGTTACATATTTGGATCTTGGGTTTCACGATTGGATATTGTTAAAGTATACTGAAATCCTAACATTACATATATATAAATTATAATTAGTACATTCTTATTTTGTAATAAAAACATATACAAATATATGTAAATAAACCATACGCTTTTATATAGGCTGATTAAATTTAATAGAATATTATAGTACTTTGGTTTCTAAAATTATGTTAGAATATTAGAATTGTCGAGATTAGGCGCAGCGGAGGCCAAACTCAACACATACAAGAACTCAGTATAATGCACAGATTAACATAGACAACAAAATAGAGAACACACAGGTTTAACGTGGTTCGGCAATAGCCTACGTCCACGGGCAAAGCGAGAGTGATTTTATTACCTCACAATGGAGAACATACAAGGTTTCATACAAGCTTACACAAAAGAACCCTTAGCTCACTCTCTCTAACCTTCTTTAGTTTGTGGCTGCTGCTGCTTTTTCCTTTCAGCTTTTGTGGCGGCTACAAAAACTCTATATTGAAACCCTTACAAATGATACTTATATAGGGTATGGTCTCAAAAGTAAGAGGCCCACAAAACAAGCATGCACGTGACTTCACAACAAACACAGCATACTTCACAATTCTCCACCTCGGATCATGCACAAAAGCATGAGACGATCATACACAAAGCACTCTGATTGCCACATATCCAGCTGCACCACCAAAGTAGTTGCCTACGTACCCAAAGGATCAAGCTGCCGTAGTTCATCAAAATGTCTCGCAAACGAGACTTCACAATGTTCCGAAGAACCTTCACCCCATCGGGGTATCATACATCAAACATACAAAACATTAATCAAGTCAAGACAATGCTTGAACTTGACATTAGGAACCACTTTAGTCAACATGTCTGCGGGATTCTCTTTTGTATTAATCTTCACCAAGAGAATATGACCCTCAGCTAATACTTCTCTGATGAAATGATAACGCACATCAATATGCTTTGTTCGGGCATGATGAACTTGATTCTTTGCTAGGTGGATGGCACTCATACTATCACAATACACAGGAAGTTGATCTTGCACCACTCCCAAATCATCCAACAAACCTTGCAACCATATAGCTTCTTTGAAAGCTTCAGTCACTGCCATATACTCTGCCTCTGTAGTAGATAGAGCCACTGTCGACTGCAGAATAGACCTCCAACATATAGGACCTCCTGCCAAGGTAAACACATACCCTGTAGTAGAGCGTCTCTTATCCAAATCACCGGCATAATCTGAGTCTACATAACCAACACATAAATGACTGTTGTTCATATCCCTCACATATTCTAAAGCCGCATCAATAGTTCCCAAAAGATATCTCAAAATCCATTTGACAGCATTCCAATGCTCTTTTCCAGGAGCATGCATGTAACGACTGACCATACTCACGGCATGTGAAATGTCAGGTCGTGTACACACCATCGCATACATAAGACTCCCAACAGCATTAGCATAAGGCACATGTGCCATAAATTGAATCTCATCATCAGAGGAAGGACACATAGTTGCATTCAATTTAAAATGAGCAGCAAGAGAAGTACTTACAGATTTGGTTTCTTTAGAAATGCCAAATTTCCTTAAAACCTTCTTCAAATATGTCTTCTGAGATAAACACACCTTGCCCTTCATTCTGTCTCTTTGAATCTCCATGCCAAGAATCTTCTTAGCATCTCCAAGATCTTTCATTTCAAATTCAGCTGACAACTTACATTTCAGCTTCTCAATCTCAGACTTGCAAGTAGATGCAATCAGCATATCATCTACATACAAAAGCAGATAAATGAAAGAACCATCACTCAGCTTCTTCAGATATACACAGTGATCATGGTGGCTTCTTGTATATGCTTGGCCTAACATAAAACGATCAAATCGTTTATACCACTGTCTCGGAGACTGTTTCAGTCCATACAACGATCTTTTCAACTTACACACCAGATCATCTTCACCGGGAGATTTGAATCCACTTGGCTGAGTCATATAGATCTCCTCATCTAGATCTCCATGTAAGAACGCTGTTTTTACATCCATCTGAACCAGATTCAAGTCATACTGCGCTACCAAGGCTAACAAAATACGAATAGAGGAGTGCTTCACAACTGGAGAGAATACTTCATTGTAGTCAATTCCCTCCTTCTGGGCATAGCCTTTTGCAACCAGCCTTGACTTGTAGTGAATCTCATTTTTCTTCACTCCTTCTTTCTTAGCATATACCCACTTACATCCAATCGCTTTCTTGCCCTTAGGGAGTGTAACGAACTGGGATTTTCGACTCCGAAAATCAACATCAAACTACCGTGTTGACCATTCAGACATCGAACATTCCAGATCATTAATAGAAAGAAGTTAGAGGGTGAGAATAGATAAGGTAGAAATATTGAATAGAAGAAGAAGAAGAAGAAAGCAATACCACACAGTCTCACATCGCAGCGGAACAAAATATAATACAGAAATAAATCTTTATTGAAAGCTTTAAAATACTTACAGTATCAGAGTACATCATACCATGGGACAGTTATAATGGCCTGTTCCCATATACAACACACAGCGGAATAGTAGTAATATCATACGTCTGGACCCTTCCAGCTCATCTCTTCATAGCGGTCGCTAACCTGAACCTGTACGACCCGGCCTAACCCGAGCATTTACAAAACACCGGGTCAGTCTGGTGAACCAGAGTGAGATAAACTCGCACAGTATTAAGGGTAAATCATCCAATCATGATTTTAAAGTTCAAAACCTTTTCAAAAGAAAAGGATAATCGTAAGACCAAATCCACACATAAACACGGACGGTTTTTACCTTACGATAACCCAAAACATTTTTGAAACCAATATCTTGTTCTGATATTATAATAATGTCTAAATACAAGTAAATAGAATCTAGTGGAACGCTTGCATCTCACGCTCCACATATATAGTATACAATCAAAACCCGCAGGCGCTTATTGGCGATTGGATTCCAACTTGACAAGGTATGGGTCCACCTTCCGACAGTGTATCTCTAGAGACGAATACACTGGGTTCAACAAGAACTTCTTGCAACCCGGCCCTCACATGACCGACCACTCATTTCGCTTGAGTGTATCGAATGTATATCACCGACGGTTGGGATCAGCAACCGTCTCCCGACAAGGGACAGCATCGAAAACATAGATACAAGAAACAATAGGATTTTCTCTAGATAGGTGATCATACACCCTAATGGGAGCGACCCACATAGCCATGCTGCCTGCCCGATTTTTGTCATTCCCCGGCTGATGAGGCTTGAGGTCTAGATTACTCTTGATTATCTGGTCGTCATTCACTTTGAATGCCACATCGTCAAATCCATCAGATATCACTAATTGATGTCCACAAAAATACTCTAGCTGAAAGCTAGAGAATGGCAATTCCCTGCCAACAACTATCGTACGTTTGGAGAAATCAACGTACGTGATCCTTTGGAAATACTCTGTCAGACATTCGTCCATATACGTCATCCAGGAACAGGATGAACCGAAGGCACTCTCCTGCCGCATCCATATAGGAATCACCCCATGGATCAGTAGCGAGAAGTCCTTGCAACCCGTTGATTCCAACCACGACAGAATCACAGCTTATCTCTGCTTGCCAGGCAGAGAATATTAGTGGTCCTTCCATTTATGAAAATCAACGGTCTTCTCAGCACCATCTCGACCATCTTCTGATATCTTCACGTATTTGTTGGTCAGAATGGTTTTCGAATATAAATTCGATCCCGGTCTTTCCATACCAACAATCGTATTGGTCAGATTTGATAGTCGGTGTTTTAACTATCAAAATAAACAGTGTTTCAATCATGACACTTCAATGAGTTAACTGGTTCAGCATTCAGCATCACTTGGCCTTTAACAAACTAATTTCCTTTTTGTTAAATTGAAACTTTTAATTCTTTTAATATTCAAAAATACGATATTTGAATAACTCTAATTGATTAATTAACATTCGTCTTAACTCCATTCGCTTTGACTCTAGATCACAGCGATCACAATGGTTACGCCTGATTCCCTCAGGAAACATCTGACCGCCGTAGGCTATCTGCAGCCCTGCGAATTACGCTAGCAGTCGTACGAAATGGCAACTTAGCCGAATAACTATGTTTGGCTAATTCTATCTCGACTAACTATATTCAATTTCCCAATTTGAAATCTCATTTAAAATTCTCCTTTTTACTAGATCTCGTTTTCAAATAACGTTAATGTAAAATTAACGTCTTAACACTTTAAATCTCACTTAAAACCTCTGGTTTATAATAACCCTTTTTATCGTAATCTCCTTTCACTTAATTCATATAATTGAGTACGTTTATTTCCTTTCACCATTCAATTGGCTTGCATCTCACATTCGGTAACTTTTTAAATGAACTCCCATTTAAAATATATTCCTAACTTTATCATTAATCAAAATAATAACTTATTTCAAACATTAACTACTTTAGTAGTTAATCCCTTTATTAACTAAATTAAATATTAAATCCCTTTTAAATCCTTATTTAAATTCAAGCAATATTCATTTAACTATTTTAGTCAAAACACATTAACTTGATAAACAATTCTAATTTCAAACGGTCGATTTAATTAACTCAAAAACTTGATCATCTCATTAACCGATTTCAACAATCCTCGCTTTAAATTAATTAAAAATATAATTAATTTAAATAGATTCTAATTATTTGTTTTCTTTACAAAACAAATTTTTCAAGGTTTAACCATTTAATTCATTTCTTATTCTTCAACTGGTAAATCTGATTAACATCTTTGCAAAATAACTTCATAACAAATCAAAGTCTTAAACAAATAAAAATATTTATTTATCTCTCTTAAATAAATATAATTCAAATCTAACTCTGGTTATAAAATAAATTTTATAACCTCAACTCTATCGATTCACCTGACGGTGAATCAATATCTATAACTCGATTGGTTTTAAAGGCCATACTCTGCCAAACACTTAACCAATATCGCCCATTGGTTTAAACCAAACAGATGTTGAATATCCAGTCAATAATCAACCATCAAATCAATCACACAAACAGATCAGTTCATATATGATGATATGAAAATAAATAATACATTTGAGGAATCCGGTTGGATCCCTCCAACCTGTTCTTCTCTGTATTCAAATGGTTATCTCAAATCAGACCATTCAGTTTTGTTTAACTGATAAACTAAATAACGACCATTTTAACATCAACCATAAGCAATTCAAACAATGCAACCATTTAAAACATGTTTATAAATAAACATGACCAACCAAGGTGAGTCACCTTTATTGGAACCAATCGTTAAAAATAACAATTTGGTATTTCACTGAAATTAAACACAGTTTAATTTCATCGTTTAAATCCACAGTTAAATAGATAACTAGCAAAGCAGTCAACCATTAGCAAGCAAAGCACACAAAATAAAAATACCCAATTTATATAAAATATAAAAAGGGTAACTGAGTGAGTTTAACTCACCTTGATCTGTTTAGTCGTTGGATCAGTTTGGTTACAGTTAAATTAAACAATTTAACTGTAAATCATGTTGTCGCCATTCTGTTCAGGACAGCACCATGATGTCGAGATCGTCGCCGTGACCCTGATGCTTTTTATTTGGTTCAATTCTGTTCACAGAATGGAAAGTTATACATTTGAGTAATTTCTATTTTATCGATATAATTAACTTCTTAACTATATATTATATTTTGGTTAATTACTTTGTCAAATAAACTAGCTAGCCCTGCTCTTTACTGCTCCTAATTACGACGGCACAAATCCCAAAATCCTAACCAATGCATTTAAACCTAAAATTGAGTTAAAGCTTGTGCGTCATTTACAAATTGAAGATATAATTAACTAACTCTTAATTATAGTTTGAACCAATTTAATTACTTTTAAATTGTCGGTCATAGGTCGGTAGTCTATCTCCAATTCTCAACGATGTACTCCCATCAAGCATGCCCAAACTTTCTTTGTTTCATGAAATCCTGACCAAACGTTTGTTTCACAATGGACCATACTGCTTTGGTAAATCAGCTGCTCTCGTGATTGGCGGAAAATGGACCAGGCACTTTCATTCTTAAGACCTGGTGCCCACGCATGATTGAACAAATGTAAATATATTATAAATCATAAAGTTTGATTAACACATATAGTTTGTTAACCTCAGATGGGTACAGGTCGATTACGGGTTCTCCTTCTATTTTGTTCCAAGCACAGTCCACTAAACCCCACGCACGCTCCAGCATGAAACGCCCAGAAACACGAGACAGATTTCAACCCAGTTGAAACCTTCAGCTCGGAAATCCTTGTTTTGGTCCTCGCGCCGGTCACTCCCACTTACGCCTGAAGTGCCAAAACTCAATGCTCCTTCTATTCGGTGACCCTCCTTCGAACGCCGGAAATTTTGAGCGAGATTCCTGGTCGGATTTCACCACTTAAACGCATCTCAATCGATCACTAAGAAGAGCCTTTGAGGCTTGATATTATTGTAGTTGAACAGATGTAAATTGATGAGGGATTCGGATATTAATGTGGAGAGAAGGGGGACGTTTTCTGTTCGTTCATTATTGGGGAAGTGGCAGCTCGTTGAATTAGTTGACCAGAGAAACAAGTTAATAGGGTTTGACTGTTCCTAGTATGGTATTTATAATGGAACCAAAACGTGGAAGGCACGGTTCCTAGTTTGGCTTGCAAGTAATCAGTTGTTTGGCCGCCAAGTCATTGAAAGTGTGAGGCGCAAGGAATCTACAGTAAGCTATAGTGTTGTTGTGGGGAGGTTTATTTATAATATAATATAACGATACTTCATCACGAAGTAGTTGATAAAAACCACCACAATTGATTTCTGTCTACTGATAAAAAAATTATTCTTGATGTAAAAAGGTATTCCGGACCCAATGGGACAAGTTTCGTCGAGATCCGAGGTCGTATGAAAAAAAATCCTTTATGAAACCAGAAATGAACACGCGTTTAATTTTTCCACGGTCACCAGATAAATCGAATCAACTTGAAACTGCGAAGTCTGATAATAACTTTTCGATACGAACCCAACGACACTAATTTCGTCGCATTCTGAGACTGTTGCCCCGGTAGGCTGTTTTTACCTCGAACCGCCCTACCCTTTTTAACGCCAAATTTTCCGGTCTCTAAAAATAACAAACTATATACTTATTCTGACTCTAATCGACGATACGAACTCAACGGAACTGGTTTCGTGGCCTAATTCGATCATCTGCTCCAGTTACATTCAAATATCCTTTTATTGAATTAATTACGCGCTATAGAAATTATACGGGCGTTTATGGCTACCCTGGCCACATACAACATCGGTTTTTCACGCAGTTTGATTTTCTGACAATAATTTAACGATACGGTTCTAATGAAACTAATTTCGTCGAAATCTGAGTCCGTTTGCAAAACGGCCATTTTAAAGGCCTATAATTAAATAACGATTTTCCATAGCGACTATTTCAAAATTTGATTTGGCCATAACTATCAAATTATAACACGAAATCTAGATTTTTCTCTTTCATATGAAATCTATCATCCATACGGTCCCAGCGTTTCTTGTTTCAAAGAAATCCGACTTATATCGGATCCTGTATTCTCAGTTGAAGTTCAAAACTCTATATTGCGAACTGCAGCGCCATTTCAGGCTCGATTTATAATATATATAAATTATAATGTTCAACTTCGTTTTTAAATAAACGAATTCAATATTAATTTCATTAATATTTCCAATATAATATTTAAAACTAATTTAAATATTCATATTCAAATGGTCGAAAAACACGGGTCGTTACATTCTTCCCCCCTTAAAATAATTTCGTCCTCGAAATTGCTAAGGTAAGAAAGAACGTTATAAACTCATTAAATTTCAAATCCAGTTTTATATTAAATTATAAACCAATTCAATACTGTAAATAAATATTTTCAAAAATATCGAAAATTTTCTAACATTTCAAATTTTCGAAAAATTTCGCCAGCACCTCCTCTGTACGGCTCAATTGGTACAACTCCAATTCGCCTCTCTGGGCCTTCTCTACTTCAAAAGAAAATGAAACAGCCAAGCGGCTTGCCAAATAGGCTCATAAATCACCAAACCCCATATAAAATAAACGTGTACCTTTTTGTCGGGCATATCACTATATCTTTTCCCATCTGCCACCCTGTTAGCATATACGAATGTCTTCCCAACAAAATTCCAATTTTATCCTTGAAACCAAATCCTTCACACGTCCAAGCCAAATCTCATTCTTGACTCAATCCTCATCCATTATCAATTTCATCTCTTAACTTACCAATCCAACACCTTTCAGATTCCCGTCTCACAATTCAAAATCTGATTCGACTTGATATATTATATCCCGATTCAATTCCCAGTTAATCGGTTTCAATTCAATTCATATTTACTTCCCAAATTTTTATTTAATTTTGCCTTTGTTCAAATAATTTCGTGGGAGTTTTTAAACAGTTCAGCTCTTTCAAAACAAATCAAATATTCCTTTTCAGGATTCAAAACAAGATTTTTGGTAGTAATCCGTCACTTAGAACTCGGAAATGAACACTGAAGATGTGGCCAGCATCATCAGAGTTATTTCCCAGCTATCGAAGTGAGTTTAATACTATATCATTTCAAAACTCCAATTTTAAATACTTTCATTTTGAAATCTATTTCAAAATACTAAACACAATGCTTGTGAAACAAAATTAAAATCTCCCAGGATCTTAAAATTTTCATATATTCAATCCCAGTTCATTTGCAAACACCTTTCTCATTTTCGGGAAATTTAATTCCAATTCTGATTTTAATTTCAGATTTATCTCCTCTGATTTTCATATATTACACTTATATGAATTCTGATTGGTTATATATATAATCATTTCACAATTTATAATTTTATTGGATTATAATCACAACCAACACATTCAATATATTATAATTCCAATATATATATTTTCTCTATATCAAAATATACTTTGGGTAAAATTATTTCATTTACCCTCTTTTCAAAACATATCGTGACGACCCATCGTATTCGAGTGTTTATAAACCCCTATCGATACAGTGGATCAAACTGATCGATCAGAACTCATAAACAACCCAACCAATAAATCTCCACAATATAAAACAATTTTTTTTATATCAAATCTACAAATACGTTCACTCGTATATATACACTCAAACTCAATCTAGGGTATTACTAACCCCATCTCTACTGAGTCACGCCACCGAGCCAAGGTAATCACTTAACCTTCAGCTCTGATACCACTGTAACGAACTGGGATTTTCGACTCCGAAAATCAACATCAAACTACCGTGTTGACCATTCAGACATCGAACATTCCAGATCATTAATAGAAAGAAGTTAGAGGGTGAGAATAGATAAGGTAGAAATATTGAATAGAAGAAGAAGAAGAAGAAAGCAATACCACACAGTCTCACATCGCAGCGGAACAAAATATAATACAGAAATAAATCTTTATTGAAAGCTTTAAAATACTTACAGTATCAGAGTACATCATACCATGGGACAGTTATAATGGCCTGTTCCCATATACAACACACAGCGGAATAGTAGTAATATCATACGTCTGGACCCTTCCAGCTCATCTCTTCATAGCGGTCGCTAACCTGAACCTGTACGACCCGGCCTAACCCGAGCATTTACAAAACACCGGGTCAGTCTGGTGAACCAGAGTGAGATAAACTCGCACAGTATTAAGGGTAAATCATCCAATCATGATTTTAAAGTTCAAAACCTTTTCAAAAGAAAAGGATAATCGTAAGACCAAATCCACACATAAACACGGACGGTTTTTACCTTACGATAACCCAAAACATTTTTGAAACCAATATCTTGTTCTGATATTATAATAATGTCTAAATACAAGTAAATAGAATCTAGTGGAACGCTTGCATCTCACGCTCCACATATATAGTATACAATCAAAACCCGCAGGCGCTTATTGGCGATTGGATTCCAACTTGACAAGGTATGGGTCCACCTTCCGACAGTGTATCTCTAGAGACGAATACACTGGGTTCAACAAGAACTTCTTGCAACCCGGCCCTCACATGACCGACCACTCATTTCGCTTGAGTGTATCGAATGTATATCACCGACGGTTGGGATCAGCAACCGTCTCCCGACAAGGGACAGCATCGAAAACATAGATACAAGAAACAATAGGATTTTCTCTAGATAGGTGATCATACACCCTAATGGGAGCGACCCACATAGCCATGCTGCCTGCCCGATTTTTGTCATTCCCCGGCTGATGAGGCTTGAGGTCTAGATTACTCTTGATTATCTGGTCGTCATTCACTTTGAATGCCACATCGTCAAATCCATCAGATATCACTAATTGACGTCCACAAAAATACTCTAGCTGAAAGCTAGAGAATGGCAATTCCCTGCCAACAACTATCGTACGTTTGGAGAAATCAACGTACGTGATCCTTTGGAAATACTCTGTCAGACATTCGTCCATATACGTCATCCAGGAACAGGATGAACCGAAGGCACTCTCCTGCCGCATCCATATAGGAATCACCCCATGGATCAGTAGCGAGAAGTCCTTGCAACCCGTTGATTCCAACCACGACAGAATCACAGCTTATCTCTGCTTGCCAGGCAGAGAATATTAGTGGTCCTTCCATTTATGAAAATCAACGGTCTTCTCAGCACCATCTCGACCATCTTCTGATATCTTCACGTATTTGTTGGTCAGAATGGTTTTCGAATATAAATTCGATCCCGGTCTTTCCATACCAACAATCGTATTGGTCAGATTTGATAGTCGGTGTTTTAACTATCAAAATAAACAGTGTTTCAATCATGACACTTCAATGAGTTAACTGGTTCAGCATTCAGCATCACTTGGCCTTTAACAAACTAATTTCCTTTTTGTTAAATTGAAACTTTTAATTCTTTTAATATTCAAAAATACGATATTTGAATAACTCTAATTGATTAATTAACATTCGTCTTAACTCCATTCGCTTTGACTCTAGATCACAGCGATCACAATGGTTACGCCTGATTCCCTCAGGAAACATCCGACCGCCGTAGGCTATCTGCAGCCCTGCGAATTACGCTAGCAGTCGTACGAAATGGCAACTTAGCCGAATAACTATGTTTGGCTAATTCTATCTCGACTAACTATATTCAATTTCCCAATTTGAAATCTCATTTAAAATTCTCCTTTTTACTAGATCTCGTTTTCAAATAACGTTAATGTAAAATTAACGTCTTAACACTTTAAATCTCACTTAAAACCTCTGGTTTATAATAACCCTTTTTATCGTAATCTCCTTTCACTTAATTCATATAATTGAGTACGTTTATTTCCTTTCACCATTCAATTGGCTTGCATCTCACATTCGGTAACTTTTTAAATGAACTCCCATTTAAAATATATTCCTAACTTTATCATTAATCAAAATAATAACTTATTTCAAACATTAACTACTTTAGTAGTTAATCCCTTTATTAACTAAATTAAATATTAAATCCCTTTTAAATCCTTATTTAAATTCAAGCAATATTCATTTAACTATTTTAGTCAAAACACATTAACTTGATAAACAATTCTAATTTCAAACGGTCGATTTAATTAACTCAAAAACTTGATCATCTCATTAACCGATTTCAACAATCCTCGCTTTAAATTAATTAAAAATATAATTAATTTAAATAGATTCTAATTATTTGTTTTCTTTACAAAACAAATTTTTCAAGGTTTAACCATTTAATTCATTTCTTATTCTTCAACTGGTAAATCTGATTAACATCTTTGCAAAATAACTTCATAACAAATCAAAGTCTTAAACAAATAAAAATATTTATTTATCTCTCTTAAATAAATATAATTCAAATCTAACTCTGGTTATAAAATAAATTTTATAACCTCAACTCTATCGATTCACCTGACGGTGAATCAATATCTATAACTCGATTGGTTTTAAAGGCCATACTCTGCCAAACACTTAACCAATATCGCCCATTGGTTTAAACCAAACAGATGTTGAATATCCAGTCAATAATCAACCATCAAATCAATCACACAAACAGATCAGTTCATATATGATGATATGAAAATAAATAATACATTTGAGGAATCCGGTTGGATCCCTCCAACCTGTTCTTCTCTGTATTCAAATGGTTATATCAAATCAGACCATTCAGTTTTGTTTAACTGATAAACTAAATAACGACCATTTTAACATCAACCATAAGCAATTCAAACAATGCAACCATTTAAAACATGTTTATAAATAAACATGACCAACCAAGGTGAGTCACCTTTATTGGAACCAATCGTTAAAAATAACAATTTGGTATTTCACTGAAATTAAACACAGTTTAATTTCATCGTTTAAATCCACAGTTAAATAGATAACTAGCAAAGCAGTCAACCATTAGCAAGCAAAGCACACAAAATAAAAATACCCAATTTATATAAAATATAAAAAGGGTAACTGAGTGAGTTTAACTCACCTTGATCTGTTTAGTCGTTGGATCAGTTTGGTTACAGTTAAATTAAACAATTTAACTGTAAATCATGTTGTCGCCATTCTGTTCAGGACAGCACCATGATGTCGAGATCGTCGCCGTGACCCTGATGCTTTTTATTTGGTTCAATTCTGTTCACAGAATGGAAAGTTATACATTTGAGTAATTTCTATTTTATCGATATAATTAACTTCTTAACTATATATTATATTTTGGTTAATTACTTTGTCAAATAAACTAGCTAGCCCTGCTCTTTACTACTCCTAATTACGACGGCACAAATCCCAAAATCCTAACCAATGCATTTAAACCTAAAATTGAGTTAAAGCTTGTGCGTCATTTACAAATTGAAGATATAATTAACTAACTCTTAATTATAGTTTGAACCAATTTAATTACTTTTAAATTGTCGGTCATAGGTCGGTAGTCTATCTCCAATTCTCAACGATGTACTCCCATCAAGCATGCCCAAACTTTCTTTGTTTCATGAAATCCTGACCAAACGTTTGTTTCACAATGGACCATACTGCTTTGGTAAATCAGCTGCTCTCGTGATTGGCGGAAAATGGACCAGGCACTTTCATTCTTAAGACCTGGTGCCCACGCATGATTGAACAAATGTAAATATATTATAAATCATAAAGTTTGATTAACACATATAGTTTGTTAACCTCAGATGGGTACAGGTCGATTACGGGTTCTCCTTCTATTTTGTTCCAAGCACAGTCCACTAAACCCCACGCACGCTCCAGCATGAAACGCCCAGAAACACGAGACAGATTTCAACCCAGTTGAAACCTTCAGCTCGGAAATCCTTGTTTTGGTCCTCGCGCCGGTCACTCCCACTTACGCCTGAAGTGCCAAAACTCAATGCTCCTTCTATTCGGTGACCCTCCTTCGAACGCCGGAAATTTTGAGCGAGATTCCTGGTCGGATTTCACCACTTAAACGCATCTCAATCGATCACTAAGAAGAGCCTTTGAGGCTTGATATTATTGTAGTTGAACAGATGTAAATTGATGAGGGATTCGGATATTAATGTGGAGAGAAGGGGGACGTTTTCTGTTCGTTCATTATTGGGGAAGTGGCAGCTCGTTGAATTAGTTGACCAGAGAAACAAGTTAATAGGGTTTGACTGTTCCTAGTATGGTATTTATAATGGAACCAAAACGTGGAAGGCACGGTTCCTAGTTTGGCTTGCAAGTAATCAGTTGTTTGGCCGCCAAGTCATTGAAAGTGTGAGGCGCAAGGAATCTACAGTAAGCTATAGTGTTGTTGTGGGGAGGTTTATTTATAATATAATATAACGATACTTCATCACGAAGTAGTTGATAAAAACCACCACAATTGATTTCTGTCTACTGATAAAAAAATTATTCTTGATGTAAAAAGGTATTCCGGACCCAATGGGACAAGTTTCGTCGAGATCCGAGGTCGTATGAAAAAAAATCCTTTATGAAACCAGAAATGAACACGCGTTTAATTTTTCCACGGTCACCAGATAAATCGAATCAACTTGAAACTGCGAAGTCTGATAATAACTTTTCGATACGAACCCAACGACACTAATTTCGTCGCATTCTGAGACTGTTGCCCCGGTAGGCTGTTTTTACCTCGAACCGCCCTACCCTTTTTAACGCCAAATTTTCCGGTCTCTAAAAATAACAAACTATATACTTATTCTGACTCTAATCGACGATACGAACTCAAAGGAACTGGTTTCGTGGCCTAATTCGATCATCTGCTCCAGTTACATTCAAATATCCTTTTATTGAATTAATTACGCGCTATAGAAATTATACGGGCGTTTATGGCTACCCTGGCCACATACAACATCGGTTTTTCACGCAGTTTGATTTTCTGACAATAATTTAACGATACGGTTCTAATGAAACTAATTTCGTCGAAATCTGAGTCCGTTTGCAAAACGGCCATTTTAAAGGCCTATAATTAAATAACGATTTTCCATAGCGACTATTTCAAAATTTGATTTGGCCATAACTATCAAATTATAACACGAAATCTAGATTTTTCTCTTTCATATGAAATCTATCATCCATACGGTCCCAGCGTTTCTTGTTTCACAGAAATCCGACTTATATCGGATCCTGTATTCTCAGTTGAAGTTCAAAACTCTATATTGCGAACTGCAGCGCCATTTCAGGCTCGATTTATAATATATATAAATTATAATGTTCAACTTCGTTTTTAAATAAACGAATTCAATATTAATTTCATTAATATTTCCAATATAATATTTAAAACTAATTTAAATATTCATATTCAAATGGTCGAAAAACACGGGTCGTTACAGGGAGCTTGGCAAGAACCCAGGTGTCATTCTTGTGAAGAGATGTCATTTCTTCACCCATAGCATCTTTCCATTCTTTACACTCAACGCTATGAATAGCTTGTGTGTATGTCTCGGGAATGCCTTCATCAGTAACTGGTAAAGCATAAGTTACACAATCTCGAAACCAACCTGGTTTCCTGATATCCCTTTTCGGTCTGCTAGAAGCAATTGACTCTGGAACACTTCTCTCAGCCTCTGTTTCTATTTCTAACCCATTGTCGGAATCATCAGCACTGCCCCGGTCAACCGTAACTTCATCTGTTTCAACAACTGAATCTGTCACCTCTTCAGAAGCTGGTCCCACTGGTACAGTTTCATCTGGGACTTGTGTAACAATATCAAACTTCACACGCTGCAAATTCTCACGATTACTGCTCTCATTCTCCACCTGATGAGAACCCTTAGGCTTTAGCATAGCAGCTTCATTAAACGTAACATCCCTGCTTATAATCATTTTCTTGGTAACTGGATTCCAAAGTTTGAACCCTTTGACTCCAGTCTTCATGCCAACAAATATTGCCTCAACAGCACGAACTCCAAGCTTATTGTCCTTCACATGAAACCAAGCAGGACAACCAAATACATGAATCAACTCATAGTCATAAGCAGGCTTACCATACCAGAATTCCATTGGTGTTTTGCCTCCTAATGCAGATGAAGGCAACCGATTGATGAGAAAACATGCATAAGTAACAGCTTCAGCCCAGAATGCTTTGCCTAATCCATAATTAGACAACATACATCGTACTCTCTCTAGCAGTGTACGATTCATCCTTTCTGCAACTCCATTCTGCTGTGGTGTTTCTCTAACTGTGAAATGTCTCTTGATTCCCTCATCTTGACATACTTTGTGAAATGGATCACTTGTGTACTCTCCACCATTGTCTGAACGAAGCACTTTGAGTTTTCTACCCGTTTGAGTTTCAACTGCTTTCTTCCATCTCACAAATATTTCCAGAACATCACTTTTCTGTCTCATGACATACACCTATACACGTCTAGAATAATCATCAATAAAAGAGACAAACCAATGCTTACCTCCCAAAGATGCGTTTTTGGAAGGACCCCATACATCTGAATGAACATAATCTAGAACTCCACTAGATTTATGGATTCCCTTACCAAAGCGAGATCTTGTCTTCTTGCCTTTTACACAATGTTCACAAAAATCTAACTTACAGACAACAACCTTTTTCAACAGATTTTGCTTAATTAAAGCATTCAAAGATTTCTCACCTGGATGTGCAAGCCTCATGTGCCATAGCATTGCAGATTCCTTAACAGCAATTTCACTCTGCTCAGCTGTAGCTACATCCCCAGTCACTGTTCTCCCATTTAAGTAGTACAAGTTGTGATGACGTGTACCTTTCATAACAACCATAGCTTCAGAAATCACCTTCATAACTCCATTTTGGCCATCAAGTCTTAATCCCTTGGATTCAAGCATTCCTAAAGAAATCAGATTCTTTTTCATACTTGGCACGCACCTCACATTTTTCAGTTCTCTAACCTTACCATCATGCAGTTTCAGGCGAATACTACCAATGCCCACAATGCTACAAGAATTGTGATTTCCCATCAATACTTCGCCCTCAAACTTCGTAAAATTTGAAAACCATTCTCTATTTGGAGTCACATGAAAGGTAGCACCAGAATCAAGTATCCACTCATCATCTTTTGCCTTAGAGTTAGAAGGTAACGTGGTTAAAGAGTAATCTGACTCATTACCTGTGTCTTTGCTGGACTGGACGACATTTGCTGCACTTTTGCCTTTCCTGTCCCGCTCCTTGACCTTCGGACAATCCTTAGCCCAATGGCCTTTTTCATGACACCACGCACATTCATCCTTAGCCAAACGCCCTTTTGCTTTCGAGTATCCTTTACCCTTACCAGGATGTTGGCCAACATTTTTCTTATGGTTTGATTTTCCGCCTCTCACTACAAGAGCATCACCGCCATCTTCTCTGGAGATATCATCTCTATCCATCTTTCTGAATTCTTCGCTACGCAATGATGTAGCGACTTCATCATAAATCAGCTTGTCTTTGCCATGAATTAGCGACTTAATCACGGGTTCATATTTCTCCGGAAGAGAATTCACTAAACATAAAGCTTTCTCCTCATCTGGAATGATCTCATCATAATTAACCAACTCCGTAAGAAGTTAAAGGAATCCAGATGCTCAGTCAGAGTTGCACCCTTCTTCATATTGAACCGATACAAATTTCTTTTTAGATGAATTCGGTTTGCCACATTCTTCACGAGGTATTTCGCTTCAAGTTTTTCCCATAATTCTTTCGGCGAGGTCTCATGTTGATAGTTCACTCTGATATCAGCTTCCAAGCAACCCCTGATCGTAGCCAAACAAAGCCTTTGATTCTTCTCCCACTGTTTGTCTGACCATTCTTCTGGTTTCTCTATTCTCAAACACGGTTCCAAATCCAAATGTTCAAGAGCATCAGACACATCTGTTCTCCACAAACCAAAGTTATTGTTTCCATTAAATTTCTCTACATCTAGTCTAGCTCTGTGATACACTATTTTTTCAGATTGACTAGATTCACCCATTGTCGCAACACAAGCAAATTACACAAGAGAAACAACCACAAATGCAAACAACTGACTTCACAGGAATTTCGTCGAACACCTTCCGTGCACTAAACTGAACACACAAATCCAAAGATTGCAACCGCAAGCTCTGATACCAATTGTCGAGATTAGGCGCAGCGGAGGCCAAACTCAACACATACAAGAACTCAGTATAATGCACAGATTAACATAGACAACAAAATAGAGAACACACAGGTTTAACGTGGTTCGGCAATAGCCTACGTCCACGGGCAAAGCGAGAGTGATTTTATTACCTCACAATGGAGAACATACAAGGTTTCATACAAGCTTACACAAAAGAACCCTTAGCTCACTCTCTCTAACCTTCTTTAGTTTGTGGCTGCTGCTGCTTTTTCCTTTCAGCTTTTGTGGCGGCTACAAAAACTCTATATTGAAACCCTTACAAATGATACTTATATAGGGTATGGTCTCAAAAGTAAGAGGCCCACAAAACAAGCATGCACGTGACTTCACAACAAACACAGCATACTTCACAAGAATAACATATATAAACCTTTTGGCCGTACATGAGCTCAACTTGCAATACACGAAATTGAAGCCTCTGGAAACAGATTAATTCGAACTGGAGAATAATATGTGAATCAAAAATCATTTATATCGCATTTATGTAGTAGTTTGGTACAGGTACTGTTTTCCAGTGTATATTTTGTTTTCTTAATGCCAGGATATAGAAGTATGTATAAAAGTAAACAAATTAGCCTTCCAGCAGATATATACCATAACCTGACATTGAAACGGCGTATAAAACACCTGGCAATATACATATAAGTTAATGAACTTTAAATGTTAATAAATGGCAAATAAAAATGGGAAGACTACAACCAGGCTGATAGCATGCACCTTAAAATCCATTAACTATGATACCATTTCGAACATTTCTTGCATACTTAACTTATAGCACTTCACTATATATATCTAACCAGTTCAACTTTTTCAGCATCACATTTTTATATAATAATAATAAATAAAAAGCTAAAGAATATAATAGTTATTTTATTCATGGAGTATTCTAACTTAAGAGAAGATGCAAGATTCCTAGAGATAGCTGAAGAATGGCTACTGGGTTTGATATCAGAAAGCGAAGAAAAAATGAGAAGCAGCATTCATTTGGGAATGAGTTAAGGAAAAGCTACGCCGGAGTAGCTGCACCAAAGAGAAGAAGATCATCGGAGGGATATGGTTTCTTGCCAGAGGTTACTTTTGCAGAGTCAAAAATGTATGGCTGGATAATTGAATCCAAGTACCCAAAGTGTACCGGAACGATATATGGCTGGAAAGCGAAATCCAAGTACTCAAAGGGTGAAGGTACCGGGGTTTTCATCCCACATTTGCCTGCTTATGCTAACAAGGAAAGGAAGAGAGTTCAAGCAATTAGGGCTTCTTTTGTTCCACACTATATATATATAAACATTAATAATGGATTTTGAGATGAGTTTTGTTTGTCTAATTAGTTGGACAATTCTGAGATCATATTCCTTTTCCAGTTTAAAAATAATGATATTATGATTCTTTAATAAGATTTTATTACTTCGATTTCTCTTCCCATCTTTCAATTATATATATGTCTCGATCATATTGTTTTGTTTTGTGCTGTGTGTGAAAAATAACGTGGAAAATATATAATAACTTAGGGTGTTGCTAGAATGAACTTCTATTTACCATTGACTCTAGCTTGTATGAATTGCAAAAGAAACTCTAGCTAGCTACAGAAAACATCATCAGCAGCAGTTGGAAGCATCTTATAGGAAGGATAAATGAATGGATGGAAATGGGGATAAATGTGGATTCCAATAGCATGAACCATAATCATCCAACATATTTGCATGTCACGCATCAGCAAGAACATCGTACACTGCCTCTAATGTTTTGAATCTTTGATTAAATATGATCTAACAATACCAATATCTATCATGGCACTTTAGAGTGCTACACGTATACTCTTGTGTAGCTGTGAGAAGTTATATCAATCAATTACCTTTTTGAAGTAGTCAATATATTCATTCAAAAATGCATCAAGGACCGTATCACCACTTCCCTGCCTCAAGCTGAATTCTATTTAGGCTCGGCTTATGTCAAACATTTGCTCAAGAGTACTCGATTGTGGAAAAACTCAGCTTGGACATCAAAGTTTAGAATGACACGATCCCTCCTAATTAATTGCAGGAGCAAAATTAAACACTTATGAAGCTAACTGCATATTATTGTTTTTTTTTTTTTCCTTTTTGAAACAGGTAAAAAGAGAATGGTCCAAGGCCTATTACACCCGGTTAGGGGTAAAATGGAAAGAAAAAAAAATGCACTAAAAGAAAACATAAAACACACAACCTACACTGATATGGTGTTGAGGCAAAAAGATCAGCAGAGGAGTTTTAGAGCAGAGAAATACATAAGAAGAGGAGTTTTTCTGGAAATTAATTCATACTTTCATTCATTTCAACGCTTACATTTATAGGCTATATTACCTTATCCATATCCATTGCCTACCTGGCAAGATTCTCATTACTGCCACTAACTAATTGCAAAAAAAGGGGCGATACCTAAAGCTGTTGCTACATAACTTTTCAGCAAAAGAAAAATAGAAAATACTGAAAATAGCTAAAGAAATTACTGCTACTGCAACTTTATTATAACTGATTCTGCTTTCTCCTGCGCAGGGCTAATCCATGAACCTGATGGGTCTTCTGGTGAGCCTCCTGGGTCTTGCATGGTTCTGTAGTGGTGGTGCATGGTCCTCATGTGTATCAATGCTCACCTCTTTGAGAACGACCTTGTCCTCAAGGTCGTGGGATATTGTGTCTTGTGGCAAAGGAATTGTTGAGGTTGTGAATGGTTTTGGGCATGGTTTAAGTAGGGAGACATGAAAAACAGGGTGTATACGTGAATCGGGTGGTAAAAGGAGCTTGTAGGCGACGAGTCCAATGCGTTCTACGATCTGAAAGGGGCCAAAGTATCTTTTAGTAAGTTTATGGTGGTTGTTCAGTATTGTAGTTTGGCGATAAGGCTGGAGTTTTAGGTAGACCCAAGATCCGATGTCAAATTGTTTGTCGGTGCGGTGTTGATCGGATAAGTTCTTCATTCGGCTTTGGGCTTTAAGCAGATTGGTTTTTATGGTCTGAAGGAGTTGATCGCGGGATGTGGCCCAATCATTAAGTTGTGGAATATGGGTAGTGTGGGATATGTAATTAGAGAGGGTAGGTGGGGGTTGGCCATAGACTGCCTGGAAGGGGGAGAGGCCTAGCGACGTGTGTTTGGAGGTGTTGTACCACCATTGGGCCCAAGGAAGGCATTTTGCCCATTTCGTTGGAAGATCTCCAATAATTGCTCTTAAGTAATTCTCGAGGCACTTGTTGACCACTTCGGATTGGTCATCCGTTTGTGGATGGTAAGCGCTGCTCATTCAGAGCTTAGTACCGTGAAGTCGAAAAAGTTCCTTCCAGAAGTGGCTTGTAAATAAACGGTCGTGGTCGGATACTATGGAGCGGGGAAAGCAATGTAGTTAGACATATTCGTGGAGGAAGTGTGAAGCTAATTAGGTGGCTGAAATGGAAGTGGATAAGGCGCAGAAGTGAGCATATTTGGAGAGGCGATCGACGATGACCCAAATTACTGTCTTGCCAGCTGATGATGGAAGATGGGTGATGAAATCCATGGCTATGTCTTCCCAAATTTGGTCGGGAATGGGTAGTGGTCGGAGCAGTCCCCTGTAGGCGGAGTTATCGGGTGTAGTTTGCAAGCATATTGGACATTGACGTATGAATTCCTGAACAGTGGAGGCTAAATTGGGCCAGAAAAAGCTATTGGCAATACGTGTGATTGTGGCCTTCATGCCAGAATGCCCACCAGTTTTCGAATCATGACATTCAGAGATAATTTTGTGTTGCAATTGAGAGTCATCTGGAATATAGATCCTATCTCCCCAAAACAAAAGATTATGACGCCGTTGTAATTTAGGGTTAGTGTTATTACCTGCCAGCAGTCGATCAATGATTTCTTTTGTCTTCAGATCGCTCTGCACGCCTTAGCGGATGTCGGAAATAAAGGGAAACGTCGGACCTGATATAGCCGTCATCATCGCCGCTTTTGTATAACGCGAAAGACCGTCTGCAACTTTATTCTCTCTTCCCGGACGATAGTGGATGGTAAAATCGAAGCCCAATAATTTAGTTAACCAGTTTTGCTTCTTCGGAGTTTGGATTGATTGAGATGCAAGTTCTCGTAGGCTCTGATGATCGGTAATGATCTGAAATTGCTGCCCTAATAAGTGGTGCCGCAACTTTTTAACTGAGGCTGTGATTGCGAACATCCCGCGAGAGTAGGTGGAGGATTTTTGTAGGTAGCGGGGTAGCTTAAGGCTAAAATAGGCGATTGGGTGGCCATCTTGGGAAAGTACGACGCCAATGGCTGTGGATGATGCGTCGGTGGTAATAGCGAGTGGTTTGGAGAAATATGGTAGTGAGAGGATAGGTGTATTGGTGAGGGCGTGTTTTAGCTGGGTGAAGGCTTTGTGGGCTTGGTCGGTCCAATGTAAGCGTTCGGCTCGGAGTAGGTCGGATATTGGGCTGGTGATTGCGGCGTATTGGTGAATGAAGTGTCGGTAGTAACCCATTAGGCCTAAAAAGCCTTGAACTTCCGTAACATTTTTTGGGACTGGCCAGTGAAGCATGGCATCGATTTTTGCCGGATCTACATGAACACCCTTGTTTGAGATAATGTGGCCAAGATATGTAAGTTCGGTCATACCAAAGGTGCATTTGTTTAGGTTGGCTAAGAAGTGGTGTTTATCGAGAATGGCTAAGATTGTGTGGAGATGATTTAAGTGGGTGTCCCAAGACGGGCTATAGACGAGAATATCGTCGAAGAAGACAAGCACAAATTTCCGTAGGTGAGGGCGGAATATATTATTCATGGTTGCTTGGAAGGTGGATGGGGCATTGGTTAGGCCAAATGGCATGACCAAAAACTCGTAGTGACCGTCATGAGTGCGGAAAGCCGTTTTGGGGATATCGGGTGGGTATAGACGAATATGAAAATAACCACTACGAAGATCAAGTTTGGAAAAAAAAGAAGCACCATAAAGTTCGTCTAATAATTCGTCTACCGTTGGGATGGGGAAACGGTCTTTAATTGTGATGGTATTAAGTGCGCGATAATCAACGCAAAATCGCCATGACCCGTCTTTCTTTTTTACTAGTAAAACCGGTGAGGAAAAGGGACTAGTGGATGGTTGGATTAGTTTAGAATGTAGCATTTCTCGAATTTGTCGTTCAATCTCATTTTTTTTTAAAATAAGGTAGTGGTAATTTTTTGTGTTGATTGGCTTTGAGTGAGGTAGCAAGTTTATGTGGTGATTAAGGTCACGGTTGGGTGGTAGCTCGGTTGGGGTCTGAAAGATGTGTTTGTACGTGGAGAGGAGGTTATGTAATTCTGGGTTGGGGTGGGAAATTGTATTTGGGCTGAGAGTTGGGCTTACTAGTTGGGCCTGTAGGAAGAGGTAATTAGAAATAGATGCAGTGTTTTTTAATCGGCGTAATTGGTGCAGCGAAATTTGAGATGGTGAGGGATTTGGGCCCAGCTCAGTTAAACATATGACTCGTTTGACAAGTGTAAATGCCATTGTAAGCCTTTTATAATCCAGTGTAATAGGTCCTAGTGTTTCCAACCACTGAATGCCGCAAACAGCATCAGATCCAATAATGTCCAGAAGGTGGAAGTCAATTTTAAATTGATTACCCTGTATGTCGATTTCAACTCCTCGACAGCTGCCCTCGCTACGTAACTATTCACCGTTGCCAACGGTGACGACAAAGGACGTCGAATGAAGCACCTCCAGTCCTAAAAATTTCGCTATTTTTGGATGCATATAATTATGGGTGGAGCCTGTATCTACCAGGATCGAGATTAGATTGTCGTGGATGGTGGCGGGGAGGCGAATGGAACGGGGTTGGGTGGAGCCAGTGAGTGCATGGAAGGAGATTTCTTGGGTTAATTCGGTGGCGGAGGTGGTTGGAGCAAGGTCTTCAGCGGCATGAATTGGGTTTGGGTTTGGTTCTGGCATCGGTGATGGTGTAGGATCAGGTGGAGCGTCGTCTGGTTGAATGTCAGGTGTTATCATTAAGATGTGGGTTGGTTTGCAATGGTGACCGAAGTGGTATTTTTCGTCACAGTTGAAACATAGGCCCTGTTGTTTGTGGATGTCCATTTCTGCAGGGGATAATCGTTTGATGAGAATGGAAGGTTTGGAAGATTGTGTATAAGGTGTTTGAGGAATTGTCTGAATGGTATTTGGGTTGTTTGGTGGTTTAGGTTGATGATGAGTGGGTCAGTTGAGAATTTGTACTGGTCTGCATGTTTCTTTTCGATTAACTTAGCTCCTTCGATTGCATCGATTATAGTAGTGGGTTTCAAGAGATGTAACTCGTTCTGAATGGGACTTTTAAGGCCTGATATGAAACATTGTAGGATGGAGTCGGGTGGTAAGGTGGTGATACGGTTACATATGGTTTTGAAGGCTGACTGGTAGTGATCTACGGTGGAGGTTTGTTTTAATTTGAAGAGAGTGGCTTGAGGATTCAAAAAAGTGGGTGGAGCAAACCTTTGTTCAATGACATTGGTGAGTGATGTCCATGAGGAGAGTTGTTTATTGCGGTGCATCCATTGGAACCAAGAAAGAGCTTGTCCGGTCATATGAAAGCTTGCTAGCTCCACGCATTGATCTTCGGGCGTAGCATAATATGTGAAGAAGCGATCGGCTTGGAATATCCAATCATGGGGGTTTGAACCATCAAAATTTGCAAAAGTAACTTTGGGATTGCGAGTGGCGTTGGGTGATGTGAGTAATGGGGGTTGTCGGTTTGTGTTAGTGGAGATGGTGTGGAGCTTTGGTTGTTAGGAGAAGGCGGTTGTTGGTTGTCAAATTTGTGGGCGAGCTCATTTACGGCTTTCGTTCAGTGATGGCAGTTTTCATCTCGGTTATTTCAGCGCCTTGGTTTTGTAAGAGAGAACCGTGGCTGGTTTGGGTGTTTTGGATGGAGTTTTGGGTGTCTTGGATGGAGGTGATAGTGGTTTGGTGGATGGCTAGTTGGTTGAGGGCGTCGTCGACTTTCGTCATGGTGAGGGTGGGTTTGGATGTAACGGGAGGAAGATAAAGGGAGGAGAGGTCGAAAGTGAAAGCACCAAAATGATATGGTGTTGAGGCAAGAAGATCAGTAGAGGAGTTTTAGAGAAGAGAAATACGTAAGAAGAGAAGTTTTTCTGGAAATTAATTCATACTTACATTCATTCCAACGCTTACATTTATAGGCTATATTACCTTATCCATATCCATTGCCTACCTGGCAAGATTCTCATTACTGCCACTAACTAACCGCAAAAAAAGGGACGATACCTAAAGCTGCTACTACATAACTTTTCAGCAAAAGAAAAATAGAAAATACTGAAAATAGCTAAAGAAATTACTGCTACTGCAACTTTATTATAACTGATTCTGCTTTCTCCTGCGCAGGGCTAATTCATGTACCTGATGGGTCTTCTGGTGAGCCTCCTGGGTCTTGCATGGTTCTGTAATGGTGGTGCATGGTCCTCATGCGTATCAGACACCCTAGCCGCAACTCTTCTAACTCTAAAAATCAATAATGGCGGATTGATTTTCCTTCAAATCTACAAAGGGGTTTCCATATAACACTTAGCAGATCTCTTCAAGGAATTTGACCATACAGTTAAAACGTTCAACGAATTCAAAATGACCGTAATCAGTCATAGCGAAGATAAAGGAAGAAAATAGCAGGATATATATAGTTGATGACTCTAAAATAGCATATAACACTTATACTTGATGCTTTTACAAATATATAAACGATAATTGAATTATAACTAATATACACTCTTACTTTTTAATAAAAACATGCAAATGTGTGCGCGCGCGCATACACACACATATATAAACATACTCTTTCATTTAAGTTAATTAAATTTAATAGAATATTAAAGTACTTTTGTTTTCAAAATTATATGTTAAAATTGGATCACGAAAACAAATTTATTGATTTTTAAAATGCATGAATGTCATTTTCTAATCCATTTCCTTTTAGGAAGATATAGTGGGAATAGCATAATATAGCGAGAATAAACGGGATATATTGAGAATAGCAAAATATAGCGGGGATTAAGCGGAAAGACCTTTTTGAGACTATTTGGAGAAATTATAGCAATCGAAGTCCGCTATGGGATACAAGGGGTTATAGTGAGCTAGTAACGGAGCATAAACTGCACAAAGATTAAGGTAATTCAACTCTAGATCCTTAAATTAAACGAGTTAGGCTCATTAGCTAGATATGCTCCATATGCTCTGGGAACTTTTCACGGATGTTTTCAACCTCGTTAGCTCTGCTAGATTCACCTCTACAGCAGTCAGATAAGTGATATATCTTATTGCTAGTTTTACTTGTGTAATGAGAGTCTTTGATTCTTTATTTAGCATCCAGATTTAATAAAAAATCATGTTGCATGATTAGGTCCATGCGAACATTTCTAGCATGGTGGTAACCTTCTTACTTGCATCAGGTATGACACGATTTGACACTTTATAATTTTTTATTAGTTTCAATATTAAAATTGATTGAAACATTTATATTTCCCATGTAGGATTCTGTCCTGGCAGCGTAGAAGTAGGGCCACCTCCAGTTAATGCTCGAGAGACTCTCAACTTTCTGTATAGGTGATATGACTGGCTCGTAATGATTGATTCTTCTGCTAAAATAATTACCACTAGAAATATCCAAAATATAATTTTCATCTATTAAATAATAGTAAAGCAGAACAATTTGAAGCTCTTTTATTAATTTTAGAAGTTTTATCTCTTTTCCTTAATTCTCTCTATATATTTTATTTTCAAATTAGTTTATAACTTCACACATATTTCCTAATTCCCTCACATCACTTTACATCTCCTGTGATTTTACATTTTTGATATTGACATCCTAAAGTTTGTATAATTATTTTAAATTAATTAACTTTTATTATCATCCACACACTTTGATTAATTACATAACACTGTTCAAATTATTCAAATAAATCTAGTTATTTCTGAAATATCAAAGAGTGACAAAATTATGTTTTTATAGTTCAAATACCTACAACATAACACAATTTTCGATACATTCACTCAACTTTCGCTAGTAATGGCAACTGATCTGGCGATACGTTCTTCATGCCATCTCTTCGCATTTACAATCTAATTCCTTCACCGCCTCCCCGCCAATGCACCTTCTCCCCTCCTCACTTCCATAAGTCCTCATGGCTAATGATCGACGCTTTCTAATAAATAGAAAAGCGCGAATTTTAAAATAAATACTGCAAGCGCACAGATCGTGTAGTATGCAGGTCGAATCACATGGAGGTAAATTAAATTAAATTATGTATAAAATTTCATGGGCGAGTTAGACGACTTTTGAGATTTGGTTGAAAATAGAACAATTGAAATTGCAACAATTAGGATTATCGTTGAAACTAATCAAACGATTAATCACTAGTGAAAATAAATTGCAAAACAAGAATAAAAATGCAAAAAATAAAAGTGCAGAATAGAAATAACAATAGAAATAACAACAGAAATAAAATCAGGATTATCGTTGAAACTAATCAAACAATTAATCACTAATGAAAATAAATGTAAAATACAACTAGTACTCTACCAAATCTAATTGTGTAGATGTCACTAGTTGCTAAGAAATAGAAAAATGCAGATAATAAAAAGAAGAAGAAGACTTTATTAATTCTAGGATGATTTTTACAATGAGATTACAAGGATATTTATAGGATAGATAGCCAACCCTAACCCTAACCCTAATACAATGACAAATGGGCCTTAGGAAATCACAAAAGAGTTTACAAATAGAATTACAAATGGGCCTTAGTGAAATCTAGTAAATTTGGGCCTTTCCTCTTTTCCTCTTGCTTCCTTGACAATTCTTCTTTGCTTTGTGATGTGCATGGCTCTTCTACCAATTATTCTCTTGTCCAAAAAGAAAGTTGATGTGAGATCTTCATTTACAAGTCTTCATATGTATATACACATCATTTTGGTCTTTATTTTCTATTTTTCTAACTGCATGTGGCTTAGTCGGCATATCTGTAAAAGTAGCAAAATAATACCCAAGTAATATTTTATTTATATACAAAAGATAAGATAAAGGAGCATAAAAAAAACACATTTTCGTGTCAATCAAATACCCCTACACTTATCTTTTACTCATCCTCGAGTAAAACAAGAAATGAAAAAATAAACTAGATAGGTCACATTTTCGTAGGAAACACGATTGCATTGAGCGTATGCAACAAGCCGTTAAACCTCTAGGTGTCCCTAGTAGGACGAGTGGTGTCTCGTGAGGTTTTTCAGCGGATACTACCCACAAAATCCAAATGAAATGTGTCATGATTCTAATGTAACTACATGAATGCAATGGACATATGCAAATGAAAACCAAAAAAATGAAAACACGACTTGTTTCAGGAAAGTGGTACAACAAATTAAGTTAACAATTTCTATTCAGTTGATTTTATTTTAGATACCTCAACTTGTCACAAATTTTTCAATATAAATCAAGTTTTCAACGTTTAAACTCTAGTTTGGCCAGTTGGTTCGGTCGATAACATAGTGCAACCATGAAATAGATTCTTAGTTTGCTTGGCACAGTTTGTAAAGTGGTATTATTATTTCTTCGTTTATGGCTTGTCAAATCAATAAGGTCAAGAAGTGTTTGAGCATCATCGCTTATTCTCCATCTATATAAAAATTAAAATTTACGATTAATTACATACACCTAACTAAAAAGACCAAGGTATACCACCCATACACTGCCTTGCGGACTGACGAAGAGTTGGACAGAGCTTGGCGGATTGTGCAGACCGATGCTGACTTTGTCAACAACATGTCGGTAATCCTTAGGTGTCCAATCTCATAAAATGAGACCAAGATATACCGATGCTGACTTTGTCAACAACATATAGGATAGATCTTGGCGGTTTTGAACACCAACGCTATATTTACAAGCAATTTTGGATACCCTTGGATTACTATTATTATTATTGAAAATATAAGAACAAGAGAGAGCTACACGAATTCAGCTTAACACAACTTAGTTTTAAAGATTCGAAAAGCCAATATAAGTATTTTAAGTCCTCCACTTATTTAAACAAAGACTACAATATAGAATAAACTTCATGGCCATCACCTAAGAATCTCCCTATGTACCAGTTACACTATTATCCCTCAAAATTCATCATTTCGTTATATTTCATATTCGATCTTAGTTGAGAGAAAAAAATACTATCAACTGATTAACAATCCTTAACTCATTTTGTTGTATCAATCTAAAATGAGTCATGTTTCAAAAAAAATGGCATGTTACTACAATCTAAAATGCATGATGGTCATATATGAAAAGAAAAAACAAATTAAAAAAAATAAAAGGATGTAATGCAGACTCCCCCCACACTAGAACTAAACAGTGTCCACACTGTAAACACGTTTCCTAAATTTGAAAGATAGCACCCAAAGATGGATGAGATGCAAAATTATTTATAGAATGAAATGCAGTCTGACTATATGTAAGAATGGATCGTATGTACAATGATATATGTGTTTGCGATGCATGCGATGCAATGAATGCCACCAACTTTTCCCCCCACACTTGGTTCTAGCCCGATGAATCTCATTCCCACTATGTCTAGGCATGTTTTCTAATAAGCAAAGGTTTTTGAAAACCATTTCATCTTTATACCTAGATTTGTAGTCCAGCAGATAAATGTGCAGGGTCGTCCTAACATGAAGTTTTTCAACCAAGCCAGCATTCCAAAAATAATTCATATGTTCAATAAATTTATCAGTGTAATTGTTCAAAAATTTGTGATCATATATAAACTCAGTTGCAATCGTGAAATTTAAATTCTGAGTGTTGTTCAAGATTATGTGACCACATTTCTCAATTTTATTAATTGACAACATATGTTCTTCACTAACAATTTCAAGTTCGTTTGAAACCTCAAAATCAAAATTTTCAAACTTGGACTGGTGGCTTTATTCTATTTCATCCTCATTTGGAAACTCATCCTCAAACAATCCCAAAAATTCATGTTCGTTAAAATCCTTCTCAAATTTAGAGTTCTTGGAAATTTCAACATCTTTATTTTGTTCAATTTCTGAAATTTCAAGTTTCTCACATCCTGAAAGAGGAAGATCAAAATCTGAGCTTAAATCTTTTTCTTGAAAAGAGTTGAAGTCCAAATCATTTACTGAATTGTGAACAACTTCATTTAGATGGTTATTCTCAATTTCCAAAGTTGTTATTTGATAATTTTCACTGTTAGTAAAGAATGGATTATTTCATGATTCTTCGCATGTTTGAATTTGATTTTGATGCTCGAGTTGTTCTTTAAAAGACGTCATTAAACAAAGAAGTTCATCAAGCTGTTTATCTTTTTCATCAAGCTGACTATCTTGCTTTTCTACCCTCTCTCTAAGAACGTTAAGATGATATTCTTTAAAATCGTTGATTTGAGAGCTCTTGTTTTGGATTTCTTGATTTTCAAAATTATAGTCCATATCAATTTCATGATCGATATTATTTCTATTGTGGTGGTTGTTTGAATATTCAAAAAAATGACAAAGATATTGGAAATCATTTTGATTGTAAAAATTATGTTCGTAACCAAAACTATTGAAATTCGAGGGAAGATTGCAATTTAGGTTATCTTCAAGATGTTGATATGGGCTATAACTTTGAAAATCATGGCTTACAACCCCATATTGACGTGGATCGGAGCTATATTGGGATTCAAAGCTATTTTGATGTGGATGTGACCCATAATCGAAATTATTGAAATTTGAATTGGAACTGCAATTTCGTTCATATCCATGATTTTGAAAATTGTTGGCATTGGGCTCACGAAATTTTGGAAAATTTTGCGTCATGAGTTGTAGTTCATACTCGTACTCTTCAAGAGGACGTCTACTCCAGTTACTAACCCATAATTCTCTCAACGATTTTTTTGAATCAGACATTGAATGAAATCAAGGGAAGACATAAATTATTCTTAGTTCAAAATAGTATAAAAGAATGAGTAGTGCTATATTAATTAACTGACTCAATTAGAAGGGGGAAGAGGGTCTTATGGTCATGCACGTATAGTATAAATACTAAGGGATACGACCAATGTTTTACGGGTAGTATGCAACCTCTTTTGCTAATAATTCAGCAAATTGAACTACTATATATCTGCGATCCACACTACAACAAAATGACCATATTACAAAGGTGGAACACCATTGTAATATACATTTTACAACGGTGGGCAAACCATCGTGTATTAAGAAGTTGTAATAGACTAATATGTTCTACAAGTTTTTTACACTGTTGCAACACCGTTGTAATATGTATATTTAACAACATTTTTCCACCATTGTAATAAACTTTATTACAATAGTTATGCACCATTGTAATAAAATCTACTACAACTGTTATCCACCGTTGTGATTGACATTTGAGTTTTGAAAAAATAAACATCTTTTGCAACTGAAAAGAACAATACACTAAATATAGCAATACTCCATAAGCAAATCCAATATTACAGTTATTTGCAAACTAATTTATTAAAATACTCAAATATTCAGTATTACAAACAATAAGTTTTAGACAACATTTCATACATTATTACATACTTGACCGTTACAAAGCAACTTAGTACAAGCACAAGTTATCCACAAAAAATTGCATATCCTACGGGAGTACACTAGTCGAAGACAAGGAAATCTTTATGTCATTTATCTTTTTGGTGCAAGTTCACTGCAGTGATCAAACCTATTGCATAAGAATATGTCTGTTGTTAGAAAAAATAACAAAAAGTTTTTTTTAAGCCAACAATACCAAAACTTAACAATAATGCTTAACGTACCTGATAGCATGAACTGCATGTGGTCCAAAGCCCCTTTTTAAACAATTGGATGTTGCACAACTTCTAAAAAAAGAGCATCTGCACTTGGACTTTCATAAAACAAATTAGCAGATGATAATATTGAAATGGTAGCTAAATCCATTAATAAACAAAGTAGTCATTTAATCCAAACTTTCTAATCTGTGAATGAAATTTTCAATAGATAATAAACGACAATCAAATGAATGCAAATACCAAATGTTTGAAGTTTCACCAAGTGTAAAGGAATGAAAAGAACCTCACCCTGGATGTTAGGATATCAAAATAAGTTGATAGCTGAAGGGCAGGTTGAAAAGTTGAAATTCTTGATTCAATAAGCTGTAGAGTAAAATTAATTATTCAAGCGGTAAGAAAGTTATAAACCAATTATAATATATTATAGTGCAACATGGCTAAAGTGATGACACTCATGAACTTCAGGAGACTGTTTGTAATAACCCGGAAATCTGAGCCAATTTAAATTTTTTATTTTGGCAATTTTAGTGAATTTTGAATATTTAAAATGAATTATTTTAAATAATATCGACGAGAAATTTATTTTGAATAGAATTAGAACGTATATATTTATATAGATCGTCGTTAGAATATAATTATTTTATTTTAATTATAAAAGGAATTGAAAATGGCGCGGTAGTTTGAAAATTCGATTTCAAAGTTCAAATGAATGTACAGGATTCAAAATAAGCCGGATTTTAGTGAAACCAAAAATATTAGAATCTATTTGAGAATATCTTTCCAACGAATCCGAAAAATCAAAATTTCATAGCGGAAATCAAAAATTACGTCCAGTTGAAAATTCAGAATAGTCGCTTTGGAATTCTGGCCCTTAAAAATTGAAAATTTTCAAACGGACTCGGTTTTCGACGAAACCACCTTTATTGGATCCGGGATGTCAAGTTATTTCTAGATTCCAAAATTCGTAATTTTTCGACTCAATATGTGAGTGTGGGGAAGTAAAACGTGTTTTAACAGTTTAAGTCAATTTCGATCGACCAGAAAATGGCCATTTTTCCAACGGTCTCAGAATTAGACGAAATTAGTTTTGTGTTAGGACCATATCGTTAATACGAAGCTAGAAATAATTTTTCCGGAATTTTTAGGGTCCGTATGTGGTCCCGGTAAATTGAAATGTGCGTTTAAATGGAATATATAAAGATTTATATTTTAAATTCAGCGGCAACTGATCATAACGGTCGAATTGGCCTGCGATACATATCCCATTGTGTTCGGAATGGGGGTAAAACGCTAGGGACGACAGTCGGTGGGTCTCGTTTCGAGTTCGAAATAAAAAGTTGCTTTTTGAAAATTAAATATAATAAAATATATAAATTTAATTTCCCCCTCCCCTCTTTCTCTTTACAGTCAACCACCCCCCCCCCCCAAATCAAAACGAAATAAAAACAAAAAAGAAAAAAAGAAGAAAAAAAAGGGAACCCACGGATCCCGCTTTCCCGACCTCGCGCCCGGCGATGGCCACCTACCGCCTCAGGCGACCCCCCCTCTTCCACATCACTGGCGGACGCCCCCCTTCTCAGTTGAAGCGCGACGGATCCTAAATCCTCCGATCGAAACCGCCTCCAGCCCACCCGCCACGTCGATCACCAGTCTGCCCCCGCCTCCTTGTGCCACCGCGAACGCCAACCACATGCCCTCCGACGAGCTGACGAACCCCCCTTCTGATTTTCAACTGTAAGTTTTCTTTTATTTATTATTCTTCTTTATTTATTTAATGTAAATAAACTTCAAAATGATGAGAAAAAAATCAGTGGTATATATATATATATTATGATTTACTACATTTATTTAGACAATAAAATATAAAGTTTCGATTTTTATGATGTAGAATAAAATATAAAGTTTCGGTTTTTATATGTAATAATCTATAAAGAAATTCTGATTTATATATGTGGAGCGTAGGATTAATTTTCAGTTTTAAAAGCAATAAAATTTTTATTTTTATCATAAAAAGTTTAGATTTTTAACATAGGAAAGTTTAAATTTTTACATAAGAAAGGATATGATTTTTGACAAAGAAAAGAAACGATTTTTGCTTCTAAAAAGATTTGATTTTTGTTTAATGAAAGATTATATTTTTATAACATGAAAGATTATATTTTTATAACTTGAAAGGGTAAATTTTATAACCATGAAAGGTTCGATTTTTTTTTTATATGAAAGAAGAGATTTTTAGATATGAAAGACGAGATTTTTATACAACATGGAGATGAGATTTTTATTTCTACAAAGATACGATCTTTATATGTATGTGAACGATATAAAAATATTTTTTTATTAAATGCGGAGATTAAAAATATGATTTTTATAAGATAGAGAATATAAAAATTCGATTTTTATATATATGAAGTAGCGATAAAAATTCGATTTTTATATAGGAAGTAGCGTTGTTAAAAATATAATTTTTAACATAGATGGTGTTGAACAGATCTCGTTGGAGACACGATGAAGATTTTCTACATACGAAGAGTCACGGTGTATTGGTTTAGCTAGTCGGTGAGAACTCCTCACTTTTAATTTAATTTCTAGTTGAAATATATACTAGGATGCAGACGGTGCTTAGCAGCACCCGACACCCGTCATCCACAGACCATGGATGGCTTGTTTGTTTGATTAATGTGTTGTGAAAGTTGATTGTGTGATGTGGATTGAATAAATATTTTATAGATAAAAATATAAATTTTAACGTGTATATAAAATAAATATTTATAAACAAATCAGACGATTTGTTTATATACACTGATTTGACTGATATTGATTGGGACGATAAATTTTACACATCGCCCAAATGCACAAATAAAATCTGTGTTTGTTGATTTGAAACCCCACAAGGGTATTGTGATGATATTTGACGTACACTAATCCTGATTGTTTAGTTGTATGTCAATCGATGGTTTGACAGACTGTGTAAGCGTTAATTATTTATATTTAATGCTTATGCAGTTGTGTGGTGCACTCTGGATGATGGTTGATGATTTATCGTTGCTGTTATATGCATGTGTTGTAGGGAATCCATATAATTAACGTTATATGGTAATTGATTGGGCCTCATTCCAATTTGGAAAATAAGAAATTTAAATTCATGTGTTGAATAAAACATATATTCATGTGTTGAATAGAAATATAAATTCATGTATTGAATAAAATATATATTCATGTGTTGAATAGAAATAAATATTCATGTGTTGAATAGAAATATATATTCATGTGTTGAATAGAAATAAATATTCATGTGTTGAATAGAAATATAAATTCATGTGTTGAATAAAATATATATTCATGTGTTGAATAGAAATAAATATTCATGTGTTGAATAGAAATACAAATTCATGTGTTGAATAGAAAAATAAACATTCATGTGTTGAATAAAAGCCGTGTTGATTAAATAGACGCCATTTTGACATGAACGATATTTATGTCGATTTTATTCATTTTTATAATGAATATCGTATAGGAATTGATTTCAAAATATAACGTTTTGAAAATATTATCATTTGTATATCGATGATGTGGAATATTCAATTTTGATTCGAAATTGAATATGAAGTTGAAATCGTTTCAAAAACGAATTTAAAATGATTTATAATATACGTTTTAAAAGGAAATCGACGAAATATATATAATATATATATTATATATATTAAATGGCCTGAATAGAACGCGCCGCGCCGCGGTAGTTCGCGAATTTCGACTATTGACTTCGGCTGGATATTACGGGAGATCCGACCGTCGGATTCTCCTAAAACCGGAACCGTTGGGTTCATATCGAAAAGAGCTTTCTAACGAATATTAGTGATTTGGAATCTAACGGTTGGATATGGAATTATGTCCAAATCAAATTTGGAAAAGGTCGCTGTAAGTGCTTTTCGATGGCCGTTGATGGAAATCGACTGTACGGGCCTTGATAAAATTATTAAAAATATCAATAATTTGTGTAAAATCATAAGAACTGATTTGTGAAGAATTGGGACGAAAAACTCCATATTTGAAAAGATAAAAGTAGATTTTTATCGTAATGAACTAGTTTTGAACTAGAATTATAATTCATTTATTTTTTTAAAAAATAAATAAATTGGATTTGAAAAGGTTTTGAAAATAACCAGAATTTCCAATAATTGAATTGGATTGGATTTGAATTGAAATTGTCTTTGGAATATTTCGATGTTGGATTTCGTGATGATACAGATATTGTAATGGGAATTTGAAAGATATTTTATATCGTTATTTCCAGTACGATATTTGTTGGTCGTAGAATTCGATATTGAATATAAGCCGATATATTTTCTATTCAGAGCCTTGTATTTAATATCAAATGTGATTTGGGTTTGTCGTGAATGGTGTCTTCGTTAACACTGTTCTTAAACCCAGTAGAGAAAAAGATTAAATCTTTTTACTTAGATTTAATGAAGCATACCAATTAAATGATATTTAATTGGAATTGATTTTTGGGTTTATCGTGAACGGTGTTTTAAATAACACTTGTTCTTTAACCCGATAATTGATGGAATGTGATTTTGGGTTTATCGTGAATCGTGTTTTAGATGACATTGGTTCTTTAACCCAGTTAAAGACAGGATATTTATTTTTGGGAAGATTAAAACTAAGTGGAGTTTTAATGAATCTTTTATTAGATTGAAATAATCGAGAATAGAGTATCACCAGTTTTTCTCCAGGCGATAGTTAAATCTTTAATTAGATTTGAACGTGAAATGGTAATTGAATTTACCGATAACACCGTGGTGTTAGATATGAAGTATGACCAGTTTTACTTCATGGGATGAATAGGTTGAGATTGGGAAATAAAATAAATGATTACTTCGGTGTGGTTCGCTAATCCCGACTAGTTTGAATTGATATTCAAAGTAAGATTAAAGAATAAATTTAAAGAATTTATCTTTGATAAAATTAATGGGAACCTTTCCCTAAGTATAAGAATATTTGAATGAAAGAATATTCTGAATTGGAATGAGGCGTATGTTGTGTTTGTGTTACACTTGTTTATTATATACGCGAGTTATTCAGAAAGATCGAGTTTATCCCATTCTGAATAACTGATTCGACGTGGTGTCGAGGATGAAGACGGTGGTCGAAGACCGGAGGTCTTCACATAGTTTGGGTGATTACTGATGATCTTGATTGGGCTGTATACCCAGGAGGAGGGAATCAGTTGGTGATCGTCCAGACGTACTTGGAGATCGATGGATATGCGAGGTACAAGGTGCCTCCGGTTTCGTTCAGACCCAGAATGAACTTGTAAATGGACTGTGTGTCTGACATTGGATTTTATTCTGTGTGATTGATTTCTATTAAATATATATCTTTTTGGCGGTGGAGAATTTATTCTCTTGCTTAACGCCCTTCTCTGAGACGTACGAGCTCAGGGGTTATATATTGATGGATATCAATCGCATGGAGTGAATTGCCTGTGTGGCATGCCTAAGTGGCAATTGATCAAGACTTCTGTTGAAAAGCAAAGTCTTGTGGTTGATGATCAAAGCACGGCCTGCTTGGCATAGCTTTGTGTTGCGTTGATCCGCGAGCCTCACACCCCGGTTGTGAACAAAAAACGGGAGAGGACCTCAGGAAGGACATGCGTTTCTTTCTATCTAGGGTGGTGTTATTGACCTACCAGCCCTGACATTTATATTATTTTCACCTGTGTGGTTGTTGTTATTGCGAGGCGCCTCGGATATATCGGTGACTGTGTGGAGCCGATGGAGTCATTTGGCTCATTTACGCCCCAAAGGGCGGGGAAACGTAGTGTTCAGGCATTTTAATCCACATCGGTGGACCGGCCCTGACGATCCAATGGATCACCTGTGTCTGGGTCCTGAGGCTCGGGCTAGACAGTCTCGAATCGGTAGAGGACTATCTTTTGCCTAGGTTCACAGATGGAAATCCAACTTCCAATACGTGACTTTGCGGTTTTATTTGTAGAGCCTAGTATGGCGACATAGTGGTATGGGGCACTTATGCCATCTATGATTGATATGTATGATTTGAATTTGTTTATACACTATGCACTTATAATAGTATCAAATGATTTGTTTTGAATGTATCAAGCATTCTTGGCTATTATAAGGTAAAAAACTTTATCCTCTGGCTTGCGTTGCATTGTGTGATGGGACCTGGATCTTATAATAGCTTCATTGTTCTTTATTTAGCATTGCGCTGTTGTTTTATGCACTGGTATTCTTGGGAGGAAACCCGTTCCGTTTTATACGGCGTGTTCGCTTGATTTACCTAACTTTAAAATAAAGATTAATAGCTATTTTAGTTCTCACACCAATTACATGACTGACCTGGTGTTTTTTGTTTTAACCTAAACTCTGGGTGCCCTTATTTTGACACGGGCAGCTAGTAGTTTTGGTTTTGCAGATTTATATTAATAGGAACTTGGTTTACAGCTGGAACGATACTCAGAAAGCTCTGTATCCGTGTATTACTTTCAGTTGTGTATTGTATTATTTTTCCACTGCAGTAATGTATTTAAATCTATGATATATTTTTTTGTGTAATATTTATTCATACTCTATATATTCTTGTAATCTGATGGAATTGTTGTAATATACAATGAAATGTTCTTCTGTTTGCGTTCCGATGTGGCTTGTACTCAACTCAATCCGGGATGTCCCGTAAGGGGGATTTCGGGTCGTTTCAGCTTGGTATCAGAGCTTTGGTTTACAAAGCTCGAGAACAAGGCACATTAGAACCATACGAAAGAATTCATCAGATGTTGGATTAGTAATATCCAATGGGAATGACTCGTTAGAGATGGTATCAGTAGTATCCTAGAACGAGTGTGAAGAGTATATAAATAAAATTGAAAACGGGTTTTGTTTTGAAAATTTAATTCAATTATTCGTATTTGATTATTTATTTTATATTGATTTGGAAATTCAGTATATAAAGATTTTGCGTATACGTCTGATCCGCGTGTATTCGAAGTTTTAATATACTGGATAGATATAGAATCACACTCTAGTCACCCGGAGACGATTATGATTATAGTCTAGACATCATCAGAATTGGTATTCGAGTTTCGAAGGTGTGATATCTATATATTTCCATTAGACTGGTGTGAGAACCAAAACTAGATAGGGCTATTGTTGTGATTTGGCACCAAAAACATGATTTACTGTATATGTATCAAAATTATGAATTTGAAAAGCTAATCAAAAAATTGATTGCTGATTGTGTTGTTTGATTATTGTTTGATTAATTAAAATGTTGAACCTTTAGCCTAATTGATCAAATAGTGAGTTGTATTGAAAATTTGTCGCATTTGCATGCGTATACATGTACTTACATTGAACAGGTCATAGCAAGGAGGCTAGAGCAGAAGAATAAAATTGTTTGCCCGACAAATAGGTACATGTTTACAAATTTATTGGGTTTGGATGATTTTATGAGCCGATTGGCTAGCCGCTTGGCTGTTTCATTTTCATTTTGGATTGATGAGGGCCATGGAAGGCTATTTGAAATATCCCGAAGTCCCCGGTGCAGGGGAGGTTATGGCGAATTTTTTCGAAAATTTAGGGTGTTAGCCAAATTTTTGAAAAATTTGAAAAGTTATTAGAAACTGAAAAGCTGAAGAACTTAAGCCGTAATGAAAATAATGAAAGTTGAGTTGATTTGTAAAACAACTTTCGGCTTCGTTCCTTTTCGGGGACGAAAAGTTTTAAGTGGGGGAGATTGTAATAACCCGGAAAACTTAGCCAATTTAAAATTTTTATTTTGGCAATTTTATTAAATTTTGAATATTTAAAATGAATTATTTTAAATAATATCGACGAGAAATTTATTTTGAATAGAATTAGAACGTATACATTTATATAGATCGTCGTTAGAATATAAATATTTTATTTTAATTATAAAAGGAATTGAAAATGGCGCGGTAGTTTGAAAATTCGATTTCAAAGTTCAAATGAATGTACAGGATTCAAAATAAGCCGGATTTTAGTGAAACCAAAAATATTAGAATCTATTTGAGAATATCTTTCCAACGAATCCGAAAAATCAAAATTTCATAGCGGGAATCAAAAGTTAAGTCCAGTTGATAATTCAGAATAGTCGCTATGGAATTCTAGCCCTTAAAAATGGAAATTTTGCAAACGGCCTCAGATTTCGACAAAACCACTTTTATTGGATCCGGGATGTCAAGTTATTGCTAGATTCCAAAATTCGTAATTTTTCGAATCAATATGTGAGCGTGGCGAAGTAAAACGTGTTTTAATAGTTTCAGTCAATTTCGATCGACCAGAAAATGGCCATTTTTCCAACGGTCTTAAAATTAGACGAAATTAGTTTTGTTAGGACCGTATCGTCAATACGAAGCTAGAAATAATTTTTATGGAATTTTTTGGGTCCGTATGTGGTCTCGGTAAATTGAAATGTGCGTTTAAATGAAATATATAAAGATTTATATTTTAAATTCAATGGAAACTGATCGTAACGGTCAATTGTCCTGCGATACATATCCCATTGTGTTCGGAATGGGGGTAAAACGCTAGGGACAACAGTCGGTGGGTCTCGTTTCGAGTTCGAAATAAAAAGTTGCTTTTTGAAAATTAAATATAATAAAATATATAAATTGAATTTCCCCCTCCCCTCTTTCTCTTTACAGTCACCCCCCCTAAATCAAAACGAAATAAAAAAAAATGAAAAAAAGGGGACCCACGGATCCCGCTTCCCCGACCTCGCGCCCGGCGCTAGCCACCCACCGCCTCAGGCGATCCCCCCTTCTCCACGTCACTGGCGGACGCCCCCCCTTCTCAGTTGAAGCGCGACGGATCCCAAACCCCCTCAGATCGAAACCGCCTCCAGCCCACCCGCCACGTCGATCACCAGTCCGCCCCCGCCTCCTTGTGCCACCGCGAATGCCAACCCCATGCCCTCCGACGCGCTGACGAACCCCCCTTTCTGATTTTCAACTGTTAGTTTTCTTTTCTTTTATTTATTATTCTTCTTTATTTATTTAATGTAAATAAACTTCAAAATGATTAAAAAAAATCAGTGGTATATATATTATGATTTACTACTTTTATTTAGACAATAAAATATAAAGTTTCGATTTTTATTATGTAGTATAAAATATAAAGTTTCGATTTTTATTATGTAGTATAAAATATAAAGTTTCGGTTTTTATATGTAATAATCTATAAAGAAATTCTGATTTATATATGTCGAGCATAGGATTAATTTTCAGTTTTTAAAGTAATAAAAATTTGATTTTTATCATAAAAAGTTTAGATTTTTAACATAGGAAAGTTTAAATTTTTTACATAAGAAAGGATATGATTTTTGGCAAAAAAAAGAAACGATTTTTGCTTCTAAAACGATTTGATTTTTGTTTAATGAAAGATTATATTTTTATAACATGAAAGGGTAAATTTTATAACCATGAAAGGTTCGATTTTTTTTGATATGAAAGAAGAGATTTTTAGATATGAAAGATGAGATTTTTATACAACATGGAGATGAGATTTTTATTTCTAGAAAGATACGATCTTTATATGTAAGTGAACGAAATAAAAATATTATTTTTATTTTATGCGGAGATTAAAAATATGTTTTTTTATAAGATAGAGAATATAAAAATTCGATTTTTATATATATGAAGTAGCGATAAAAATTCGATTTTTATATAGGAAGTAGCATTGTTAAAAATATAATTTTTAACACAGACGGTGTTGAACAGATCTCATTGGAGACACGATGAAGATTTTCTACATACGAAGAGTCGCGGTGTATTGGTTTAGCTAGTCGGTGAGAACTCCTCACCTTTAATTTAATTTCTAGTTGAAATATATATTAGGATGCAGACGGTGCTTAGCAGCACCCGACACCCGTCGTCCACAGACCATGGATGGCTTGTTTGTTTGATTAATGTGTTGTGAAAGTTGATTGTGTGATGTGGATTGAATAAATATTTTATAGTTAAAAATATAATTTTTAACGTGTATATAAAATAAATATTTACAAACAAATCAGACGATTTGTTTATATACACTGATTTGACTGATATTGATTGGGAGGATAAATTTTACACATCGCCCAACTGCACAAATAAAATCTGTGTTTGTTGATTTGAAACCCCACATAGGTATTGGGATGATATTTGACGTACACTAATCCCGATTGTTTAGTTGTATGTCCATCGATGGGTTGACAGACTATGTAAGCGTTAATTAATTATATTTAATGCTTATGCAGTTGTGTGGTGCACTCTGGATGATGGTTGATGATTTATCGTTGCTGTTATATGCATGTGTTGTAGGGAATCCGTATAATTAACGTTATATGGTAATTGATCGGGCCTCATTCCAATTTGGAAAATAAGAATAAATTCATGTGTTGAATAAAATACATATTCATGTGTTGAATAGAAATATAAATTCATGTGTTGAATAAAATATATATTCATGTGTTGAATAGAAATAAATATTCATGTGTTGAATAGAAATATATATTCATGTGTTGAATAGAAATAAATATTCATGTGTTGAATAGAAATATAAATTCATGTGTTGAATAAAATATATATTTATGTGTTGAATAGAAATAAATATTCATGTGTTGAATAGAAATAAAATTCATGTGTTGAATAGAAAAATAAACATTCATGTGTTGAATAAAAGTCGTGTTGATTAGATTGATGCCATTTTGACGTGAACGATATTTATATCGATTTTATTCATTTTTATAATGAATATCGAATAGGAATTGATTTCAAAATATAACGTTTTGAAAATATTATCATTTGTATATCGATGATGTGGAATATTCAATTTTGTTTCGAAATTGAATATGAAGTTGAAATCGTTTCGAAAACGAATTTAAAACGAATTATAAAATACGTTTTAAAAGGGAATCAACGAAATATATATAATATACATATTATATATATTAAATGGCCTGAATAGAACGTGCCGCGCCGCGGCAGTTCGCGAATTTCGACCATTGACTTCGAATGGATATTACGGGGGATTCGACCATCGGATTCTCCTAAAACCGGAACCGTTGGGTTCGTATCGAAAAGAGCTTTCTAACGAATATTAGAGATTTGGAATCTAACGGTTGGATTTGGAATTATGTCCAAATCTAATTTGGAAAAGGTCGTTGTAAGTGCAGTTCGATGGCCGTTGATGGAAATCGACTGTACGGGCCATGATAAAATTATTAAAAATATCAATAATTTGTGTAAAATCATAAGAACTGATTTGTGAAGTATTGGGATGAAAAACTCCATATTTGAAAAGATAAAAGTAGATTTTTATCGTAATGAACTAGTTTTGAACTAGAATTATAATTCATTTTTTTTAAAAAAATATAAATAAATTGGATTTGAAATGGTTTTGAAAATAACCAGAATTTCCAATAATTGAATTGGAATGGATTTGAATTGAAATTGTCTTTGGAATATTTCGATGTTGGATTTCGTGATGATAAAGATATTGTAATGGGAATTTGAAAGATATATTTTTATCGTTATTTCCAATACGATATTTGTTGGTCGTAGAATTCGATATTAAATATAAGCCGATATATTTTCTATTCAGAGCCTTGTATTTAATATCAAATGTGATTTGGGCTTGTCGTGAATGGTGTCTTCGTTAACACTGTTCTTAAACCCAGTAGAGAAAAAGATTAAATCTTTTTATTTAGATTTAATGAAGTATACCAATTAAATGAAATTTAATTGGAATTGAATTGGAATTGATTTTTGGGTTTATCGTGAACAGTGTTTTAAATAAAACTTGTTCTTTAACCCGATAATTGATGGAATGTGATTTTGGGTTTATCGTGAATCGTGTTTTAGATGACATTGGTTCATTAACCCAGTTAAAGACAGGATATTGATTTTTGGGAAGATTAAAACTAAATGGAGTTTTAATGAATCTTTAATTAGATTGAAATAATCGAGAATGAAGTATCACCAGTTTTTCTCCTAGCGATAGTTAAATCTTTAATTAGATTTGAACGTGAAATGGTAATTGAATTTACCGATAACACCGTGGTGTTAAATATGAAGTATGACCAGTTTTACTTCATGGGATGAATAGGTTGGGATTGGGAAATAAAATAAATGATTACTTCGGTGTGGTTCGCTAATCCCGACTAGTTTGAATTGATATTCAAAGGAAGATTAAAGAATAAATTTAAAGAATTTATCTTTGATAAAATTAATGGGAACCTTTCCTAAAGTATAAGAATATCTGAATGAAAGAATATTCTGAATTGGAATGAGGCGTATGTTGTGTTTGTGTAACACTTGTTTATTATATACGCGAGTTATTCAGAAAGACCGAGTTTATCCCATTCTGAATAACTGATTCGACGTGGTGTCGAGGATGAAGACGGTGGTCGAAGACCGGAGGTCTTCACATCGTTTGGGTGATTACTGATGATCTTGATTGGGCTGTACCCCCAGGAGGAGGGAATCAGTTGGTGATCGTCCAGACGTACTTGGAGATCATTGGATATGCGAGGTACAAGGTGCCTTCGGTTTCGTTCAGACCCAGAACGAACTTGTTAATGGACTGTGTGTCTGACATTGGATTTTATTCTGTGTGATTGATTTCTATTAAATATATATCTGTTTGGCGGCGGAGAATTTATTCTCTTGCTTAACGCGCTTCTCTGAGACATACGAGCTGAGGGGTTATATATTGATGGATATCAATAGCATGGAGTGAATTGCCTGTGTGGAACGCCAAAGTGGCAATTGATCAAGGCTTTTATTGAAAAGCAAAGTCTTGTTGTTGATGATCAAAGCACGACCTGTGTGGCATAGCTTTGTGTAGCGTTGGTTCGCGAGCCTTAGACCCCGATTGTGAACCAAAAACGGGAGAGGACCTCAGGGAGGACATGCGTTTCATTCTAGCTAGGGTGGTGTCAGTGACCTACCAGCCCTGACATTTATATTATTTTCACCTGTGTGGTTGTTGCTGTTGCAAGGCGCCTCGGATATATTGTTGACTGTGTGGAGCCGATGGAGTCATTTGGCTCATTTACGCCCCAAAGGGCGGGGAAACTTAGTGTTTAGGCATTTTAATCCACATTGGTGGACCGGCCCTGACGATCCAATGGATCACCTGTGTCTGGGTCCTGAGGCTCGGGCTAGACAGTCTCGAATCGGTAGAGGACTATCTTTTGCCTAGGTTCACAGATGGAAATCCAACTTCCAATACGTGACTTTGCGGTTTTATTTGTAGAGCCTAGTATGGCGACATAGTGGTATGGGGCACTTATGCCATCTATGATTGATATGTATGATTTGAATTTGTTTATACACTATGCACTTATAATAGTATCAAATGATTTGTTTTGAATGTATCAAGCATTCTTGGCTATTATAAGGTAAAAAACTTTATCCTCCGGCTTGCGTTGCATTGTGTGATGGGACCTGGGTCTTATAATAGCTTCATTGTTCTTTATTTAGCATTGCGCTGTTGTTTTATGCACTGGTATTCTTGGGAGGAAACCCGTTCTGTTTTATACGGCGTGGTCGCTTGATTTACCTAACTTTAAAATAAAGATTAATAGCTATTTTAGTTCTCACACCAGTTACATGACTGACCTGGAGTTTTTTGTTTTAACCTAAACTCTGGGTGCCCTTATTTTGACACGGGCAGCTAGTAGTTTTGGTTTTGCATATTTATATTAACAGGAACTTGGTTTACAGCTGGAACGATACTCGGAAAGCTCTGTATCCGTGTATTACTTTCAGTTGTGTATTGGATTATTTTTCCGCTGCAGTAATGTGTTTAAATCTCTGATATTTTTTTTTGTAATATTTATTCATACTCTGTATATTCTTGTAATCTGATGGAATTGTTGTAATATACAATGAAATATTCTTCTTTTTGTGTTCCGATGTGGCTTGTACTCAACTCAATCTGGGATGTCCCGTAAGGGGGATTTCGGGTCGTTTCACTGTTTGTTGATGTAATTAACTAAAGCCATTAAACATTATTAATTATATAATCCTAGTGTAACTAATAAAGGAGAAAAAGTGTACATGAAAATACACACATGCGTACTAATGTATGCGTGAATCAACTCTATACATTTTTTATTCAGAGATCCCACGATACCGAAGACCTCCAGAAGGACTAGCGGACCAACCAACTCCAATAAGGATTAAGTTGAGCCTATCTACTTCAACTCATGATACATACAAGACATTGAGCTCAACATTTCATTAGTTCACGGTTTTTGTTAAATCTATATGGATTGAGAAATACTAATATTTAAGGATCATAAAATCAAAAAAGAAATTAACAATAATAGAGAGCAGTTTTCTACTTATAGTAATCTGAATATATTCAACTCCATACTCAAATAAATGCCATGCCATATTTTTTTAAAAATACTAGACATAAATGAAAGATGCTGAGGCCTGAAGGACAGGATAACATGACATATACTTTATTTTTTGTGTTTTTTTAATACAACAAATTAGGCTTTAATTAATTATTTAAACCATCTAACCCATAATCGAATGTTTTGAGGTTAAACTCTATAGACAAGCTAAAATGAGACAAGTTTGACTGATATAATATAATAACAAGCAAGCTGAAATGCGTGAATTGTAGACTATTGAATTCCTATGTTTTCACTTTTAGGACAAGTACTTTCTGTGAAGCTACATGACAATTAGCACAACTGCCGGTACAGTTCACAAAAAGGATGGAACATCGGAGGAGCTTCAGACTAACATTTTACTATTATCCAAGCATTGAAGCATAATAGCTTCAGACGAATACCGGGGAAGCTACAGCCTTCAGTTCACAAAAAGGCATATACAAATATATGTTTAAAACAGAAAATCTAATGGTGAAAGAAACATAAGACAGTGGAATCAGTACGCCTCAGCACAGAATCAACATTCAACAAACATTCATTGCGGGTGTTAGAAGGGGTTGCGAGCCTTTAGTTGGATCTCGGGTTTCGGATATTGGTTGCTTGCGTTGTCGATTTGGCATCGAAGGGCTTAGGCTCGAGTGAGGTTCTGCGAATGACGCGTGAGTCTGGTTTTGGATTTTTGTCGAGGGACTTCTTTTTTTTAAGCTTCGTGAATTGCTGAAAATCGCGATTTGGGTTCTGGGATTGAGGTCGGCTACGCAGGCTTGTGACCAGTTACTAGGGATTAAGGTAATGATTCGTGAGATTGGTTTGCAAAGTGGACGTGGGTTGCTTGAATCAAAGGTGTATTGAAGCAAACAGTTTCGACTCGTGAAGTACTGTGTAGCGACCCAAACTTCCCCGGTAAGGAAAGCACAGATTGCTTTGAGGATAAGACGAATCAGAATGCAAACAGAAGAACATTTCATTGCTTATTATTCCAACCCTATCAGAATACAAGAATATACAGAGTATGAATAAATATTACACATCGATAAATATCAGAGATTTAAATTACATTTAAATACATTGCAGCGGAAAAATAATACAAAGCACAACTGAAAGATATAGACGGATACTGTAACACCCCACCTCCATTAAGGTCACTCACAAAGGGAATGCCTTAACTTCAGTGGAGCGTTTTAGGTAAATAGACACAGACTATCACAAGACAGATATAAAAATTTTGCAGTGGAAATAAACAGCTTTATTAAATCACCAAAATACTTTGTTACATAATACCATGAGTCATAAAACACTTCTGTCTTACATTATCAGAGTACATAGGTATTTTGAAAGAAAAACATCATTCCCCAGATTAAAGAGCAAGCCATACAAGAGACAGAGACTCGAGCCATACTTTAGAAGTAGCTCCTAGAAGATGATATCCAAATCCTGACTAAACCTGGGTGGTTCCTCCTTGAGAACCTGGGGGGGACTGAAGAAAAGAGGCGAAAAAAACTAGGTCATACATACGTCTAGTGAGTCCAGTAACTTTTAGCCAGTAAATAAATAAAGGTAAACATGACAAGCATACAAAGTGGATAAGAGGGTTCACAGTACAGATGACAGGTATGACAGGACAAATAAGGTAAGGTGTATGCATGCTTCACTACAAACTACTCTGCACTATTACTAGTAAAATCAAGATAGGATGATCCCTTCCGCTAACCATAATAACAATAATGATGGTGGTAGTTTCATGTACTCCCAGCCGCTGTCATAGGTGTCGCCTGCTCCTATCTCAACTAGTCGTACCCACTACCCTCCTACTATAAATTGGTAGACTTAGGGCATACGTCCGGGTATACCCTAACCACTACCCTAATCGATCGACTCCCTACTCTGTAGATACCCTGTGTTGGTCCCACAACTAGGGGGTATCACTTCCCTAAAGTAGCAACCCAAGGTGTGCACAGTTATACCTGCTGGTGTCACGGTCGTCTTGTCCCCCTCTGCCCGGCCCATGCACGCACATGTCCCCGGTCGGTTTGCGCCGCCCACACCGTCCGTCTCGTTTTGGATCTCTTACAATCAATTAGTAAGTGTGCCCCTTCCCCGCCCAGTACGGAGTTCTTTACTTTGATACCCCTCCGGGTTACTGACTAAAATGGGTCCCACACAACATGATACAAGCTCTCCCCTATGTCTTGTATCCCCACTAGGTTTTCTACTGACTATGTATACCCTAAGGTGTCTTTAATTACATAGCCCTCAATCAGTTATGCGCACCTATAGGTGTCTTTAATACATAACCCTTAATTTACCTATCGGTTATGCTTACCTATAGGTTACTTTAATACATAACTCTATCTATCCCATTAGTTATGCGTACCCCTAAGGGTGTCTTTAATACATAACTTTACTATTTTGCCCCGGTTGTGTATACCATTAGGTGTTTTTAATTACATAACCCTTTTTATCAGGTTAAGTTTGTGGGCCTATATATATTAATATTACCCACCTACCTTTCAGTTGTACTTAACCCTCCCACTGATTTAATAATATTTATTTAATGGTTAAGTTTGTGGGCCTATATATATTAATATTACCCACCTACCCTTCAGTTGTACTTAACCCTCTCACTGATTTAATCCTATTTATTTAATGGTTAAGTATATATATATATATATATATATTACCCACCTACCCATCAGTTGTACTTAACCTACCCACAATCCAACTCATTTTACTTAACCCTAACTTATGTCAATCATCATACAGTCCACATGTATTAAGTTAGGTTAAGTAGACTTTTCTTATTACCATGTCCAGTTATGGTTATATTGGCCTAGACCTCCCATATTAGGCCTACAACATGTGGATGCTAGATATGTCGGTCGGGTCCGGCAGTCTTATTCCACAGTTGGGTCTAACCTCGTGTCTTAGCCCGAGTCGTATTCACACACTTAGATCTCTCACATTAGGTTCAACATTAGTGGCTGCTAGATATGCCAGTCGGGTCCGGGCAGACTTCCACCACTATTGTAACCTAACCTCATGTCATAAGTGTTAATTAAATTTTCAGACTTTAATTGCTTAAACATTCCTCTTTTGATTAATTAAGTTAATTAATTAACCCTTTCCTTTTTATAGGTGTCAATACCTATTTTATTAAAAATTTGAATTTCCTATCCATAAATGGTCATATTCAAATTATACCATTTTTACTCAACTTTACCTATGTCATAATAGGCAATTATTTATATGTTTCCCTACTAGAATCATGTGCCCAATTTACATAAACGCTATGTAAATTATGCCTATTACAAATTCCCCTTTTCCCCGTTTCTTAACTAGCGTAACCGTTTGTGTTTTTGGCGTCATCGAGGCTACAAGGTAGCCTCGCCATAACAATAAAATAAAGGGAATGACAAGGTTATCGTTTTCAGTACAATTTTTGGCATAAGCATGACAACTAGGGAAAATGACATGATAACTTCGCATATAATTATGATTCATCACATAATTAACAACTTGCATAGGTTCATGATTTTGCAACATAACAACTTGCGTAGGTTCATGAATTTCAACATAACAACTTGCATAGGTTCATGAATTAACAACATAATTAACAACTCACATAGGTTCATGATTCACAACATAACAACTTGTATAGGTGACTTGCATAGGTTCATGATTCACAACATAACAACTTGCATAGGTGACTTGCATAGGTTCATGATTCATAACATAACAACTAGCATAGGTTCATGAATTCATCAAACAATAACTTGCATAGGTAACTTGCATGATCTCATAACAACTTGCATAGGTTCATGATAACAACTTGCATAGATTCATGATAACAACTTGCATAGATTCATGAATTTGCAACATAATAACTTGCATAGGTAACTTGCATAGGTTTATGAACTTCACTTGCATAATTTCATGATTCACCACAACAATAAACTTGTATAATTTCATGATCCACAACAATAATAAACTTGTATAGCTTCATGATCCACAACAAACTTGTATAATTTCATGATCCATAACAACAATAAACTTGCATAACTACAAACAACATATACCCAAATCATAGTCTACCACAATTCACTTTTATCTATTTAAACCAAAAAGTGACTAGAACTCACAGAAAAAGAGGTCTTGAGTTCTGGGATCTGAATTCTGTAATTGATTAGCGTTCCCTTGCTGTAGACAATTTCGTTGTTGAGATTAGACTTTGATTTGATTTGAAGTGTTGTCTTTAATTTGCTTCTAGTTGGTGGCGGCTAATCTAGGGTTTGGAGTGACAACATGACGGCCATTGATCAAATTTTGATTTGATTTTAGGGTTTGAGTCTACCCATGTTTATATAGAATTTCAATTTAATTATAGCCGTCGGATGATTTGGGGTTAATCAAAACCACTCAGTCAGGATAGGGTGACACCTCAGCCCTAATGACTCAGCAAGGAATCATAAAGGACTCAGCAATGAGTCACAGTGTGGATCAGATCACACCAGAAAGCTGTGCAGGTTTTCTGCTCAGCCTGGGCGTACTTAGGAAGTGCGCCAGTGTATTTTTGTAGTGGCGCACTTCCCAAGTGCGCCAGTGCATTTTATTTTCTTTTTTTCTTTTTCTTCTTCTGGTTTTTCTGCCTAACTTCGTTCGTCCATATCTCCATCATATGGTGTCTGTTTTACGCAAACTCGGACTCTATCTCAAGCAGAATTTCGAGATGAACGCAATGACGCAACCCGTTTCCCTTAATTCCCACATTTGAAATTAAGTATTCTTAAATTAAGTTAATTTGATTATTCAAAAATTCGGGGTGTTACAGATACAGAGCTTTCCGAATATCACTTCAGCTATAAACCAGGATCCTGTGAATATAAATCTGCAAAACCCAACTACTAGCTGCCTGTGCAGAAAATAAGGGCACCCAGAGTTTAGGTTAGAACAATAAACTGCAGGTCAGTCAGGTGGCTGGTGTGAGAACTAAAAACAGTTATTAATCTTTATTTTTAAATTTAGGTAAATCAAGGGACCACGCCGTATAACACGGAACAGGTTTCCTCCCAAGAATACCAGTGCATAAAATAAACAGACCAATGCTAAATAAAGAAAAATGAAGCTATTATAAGACCCAGGTCCCATCACACAATGCAACGCAAGCCAAAGGATAGGGTTTTACCTTATAATAGGCAAAGAATGCTTCATACGCTAAATTTCATCATTTATTATTACTATAAATGAAGAAAACAACTTCAAATATAAATGTATCAATCATAGGCGGCATGGGTACCATATATCATGTCGCCAATACTAGGCTCTACAATCAAAACCGAAATATCACGCATTGGAAATTGGATTTCCGTCATGAATCGAGGCAAGGGGCAAGCTCCTCTCCATTTGAGACACTCTAGCAAATGTCTCAGGACCACACACAACGATCCTTGGAATCGGTTGGGCCGATCCTCTCTTACTTTTGAGGATTGGCAATTCTTGAACACACGTTTCTCGGTCCTATCAGACCTATATCCGAGGCGCCTCACATTCCAACAACCACACAGGTAAAAAGTATATAAATGTCAGGGCTGGTAGGTCACTGACATCACCCATAGCTAGAAAGAAACGTCGTGTTCTCCCAACGGTCCTTATCCTGTTTTTGACTCATACCGAGGTGTGAGGCTCGCGAATTAACGCTGTACACAAAGCTATGCCACATAGGCCGTGCTTTGATCATCAACCACAAGACCTTTCTTTTCAACAGAAGCCTTGATCATTTACCACTTAGGCAGGCCACACAGGCAATTCACTCCATGCAATTGATATCCATCAATACATAACCTCTGAGCTCATACGACTCAGAGAAGGGCGTTAAGCAAGAGAATAAATTCTCCGCCGCCAAACAGATATATATTTAATAGAAATCAATCACACAGTATAAACTCCAATGTCAGACACACAGTCCATTTACAAGTTCGTTCTGGGTCTGAACGAAACCGGAGGAACCTTATTACTCGCATATCCATCGATCACCAACTGATTCCCTCCTTTTGGGTGTACAGCCCATTCAAGATCATCAGTAATCATCCAGACGATGTGAAGACCTCCGGTCTTCAACCACCATCTTCATCTTTGACTTATCCTCGAATCGGTTATTCAGAATGGGTATAAACCCGGCCTTTCCGAATAACCCGTGTATATAATAAACAAGTGTTACACAAACACAACATACGCCTCATTCCAATTCAGAATATTCTTTATTCAAATATTCACATTCTTAGGGAAAGGTTCCCATTAATTTTATCAAAGATAAATTCTTATAAATTTATTCTTTAATCTTCCTTTGGATATCATTTCAAACCATGTTAAGGTTTTCCAAACTAGTCGGGATTAGCGAACCACACCGAAGTAATTACTTATTTTATTTCCCAATCCCAACCTATTCATCCCATGGAGAAAAACTGGTAATACTCCATATCTAACACCACGGTGTTATCGGTAAATATTAATTACCATTACACGTTCAAACTAGTTAAAGATTTAACTATCGCTTAGAGCAAAACTGGTGATACTCCATTCTCGGCCATTTTAATCTAATTAAAGATTCATTAAAACTCCACTTAGTTTTAATCTTCCTAAAAATCAACATCCTGTCTTTAATTGGGTTAAAGAACCAATGTCATCTAAAACACGGTTCACGATAAACCCAAAATCACTTTCCATTGTTAATCGGGTTAAAGAACAGGTGTTATTCAAAACACCGCTCACGATAAACCACAAAAACCAATTTAAATTCAATTCCAATTAAATACTAATTAACTGGACAATTTAACTAAATCTTAATTAAAAGATTTATTCTTTTCTAAACTGGGTCCAAGAACAGTGTTATTTAAGACACCATTTACGACGAACCCAAAATCCCATCTGATATTAAATACAAGGCTCTGAATAGAAAATATATCGGCTTATATTCAATATCAAATTCTGAAACCAACAAATATCGTATTGGAAATAACGATATAAATATATCTTTCAAATTTCCACAACCACATCTGTATAATCACGAATTCCAACATCGAAATATTCCGAAGATAATTTCGATTCAAATCTTTTCCAATTCGTATATTGGAAATTATGATTATTTTTAAAACCACTTCAAATTCAATAAATTTATTCAAAAATATTGGATTATAATTCTAGTCCATTACTAGTTCATTTCGATAAAAATATATTTTTATCCTTTTTAAATCTGGTATTTTTCACCCCAATTCTTTCTAAATCATTTATTATGATTTTACACAAATTATTGATGTTTTTAATAATTTTATCAAGGCCCGTACTGTCGATTTCCAATAATGGTCGTCGAACTGCACTTACAACGACCTTTTCCAAATTTGATTTGGACATAATTCCAAATCCAACCGTTAGATTTCAAATTTCTAATATTCATTGGAAAGCACTTTTCGATACGAACCCAACGGTTCTGGTTTTAGGAGAATCTGACGGTCGGATCTCCCGTAACGTCAATTCGAAGTCAATGGTCGAAATTCGTGAACTGCCGCGGCGCAGCGCGTTCTATTCAGGCCATTTAATATATATAATATATTTATTATATATATTTCGTCGATTTCAATTCTAAACGTATTTTATAAATCATTTAAATTCGTTTTAAAAACGATTTCAACTTCATATTCAATTTTAAATCAAAATTGAATATTCCATATCATTAATATGTAAACGATAATATTTACAAAACGTTCTATTTCAAAATCACTTCCTTTTCTATATTCGTTATAAAATTGAATATAATCGATATAAATATCGTTCGCCTCAAAATGGCGCATATCTAATCAACACGGCTTTATATATTTCAATAACTTCGTTATTCTATTCAACAAATGAATATTTTCTTCAACACATGAATATATATTTTATTCAACACATGAATATTTATTAATTCTTACTTACAATAAAAATGTGAATATTATTGTATAAATATTTTGTTCAACACATGAATATTTTCAACACATGAATATTCTCAACACATGAGTATTGTCAACACATGACTATTTTTGTTATTTTATATGTATTTGATAAAATTGTGTTTTATATCGTATAATTCTTAATCAGACTCTAACCGTAAATTAGTAAGAGAACGATTCCCTAAATATTAACCCCGAAGGCCAAAACCAACATCGGATCAATAACCAGGAAACCAATCATCTTAACTAGTTTCCAGTTAGTTTCTAATTTTATACATGATAAAGATGTGAATTTTATTGTTTAAAGATTTTACTCAACACATGAATATTCTCAACACATAAGTATTGTCAACACATGACTATTTATTCTATTCAACACATGAATCTTTATTTTATAATATTCTTCTGCTCTAGCCTCCTTGCTATGACCTATTCACACATATATATACATGCATGCATTTTCAAACAATTTTCAATACAGTTCAATATTTGGTTCAATTTGGCCTAAATGGTTAAAAATATCCAACCAATAGTCAAACAAAACAACCAGCAATCAATTAGTTGATTAGCTTTTCAAATTCATAACTTTGATACATATACAGAAAATCATGTTATTGATGCCAAATCACAACAATAAGTACCTATCTAGTTTTGGTTCTCACACCAGTCTAATGGAAATATATAGATATCTCACTTTCGAAGCATCAATCTTTATTTCATAATATTCTAATGACGATTCAAATAAATATATACGTTTTGAAAATATTATCATTTACATATTAATGATATGAAATATTCAATTTTGATTTAAAATTGAATATGAAGTTGAAATTGTTTTTAAAACGAATTTAAACGATTTATAAAACACATTTATAATTGAAATCGACGAAATAAATATAATAAATATATTATATATATTAAATGGTCTGAATAGAACGCGCTGCGCCACGGCAGTTTACGAATTTTGACCATTGACTTCGAATTGACGTTACAGGAGATCCGACCGTCGGATTCTCCTAAAACTGGAACCGTTGGGTTCGTATCAAAAAGAGCTTTCCAATGAATATTATAAATTTGAAATCTAACGGTTGGATTTGGAATTATGTCCAAATCAAATTTGGAAAAGGTCGCTGTAAGTGCAGTTCGACGACCGTTATTTGAAATCGACTGTACGGGCCTTGATAAAAATTTTAAAAACATCAATAGTTTGTGTAAAATCACAATAAATGATTTAGAAAGAATTGGGGTGAAAAATCCCAGATTTAAAAAGGATAAAAATATATTTTTATCGAAATGAACTAGTTATGAACTAGAATTATAATCCAATATTTTTGAATAAATTTATTGGATTTGAAGTGGTTTTAAAAATAATCATAATTTCCAATATACGAATTGGAATAGATTTGAATTGAAATTATCTTCGAAATATTTCGATGTTGGATTTCGTGATTATACAGATATGGTTGTGGGAATTTGAAATATATATTTATATCGTTATTTCCAATACAATATTTGTTGGTTTCAGAATTTGATATTGAATATAAGCCAATATATTTTCTATCCAGAGCCCTGTATTTAATATCAAATGGGATTATGGGTTCGTCGTGAATGGTGTCTTAAATAACACTGTTCTTGAACCCAGTTTAGAAAAGAATAAATCTTTTAATTAAGATTTAGTGAAATTGTCCAATCAATTAGTATTAGTATTTAATTGGAATTGAATTTAAATTGGTTTTTGGGGTTTATCGTGAGCGGTGTTTTGAATAACACCTGTTCGTTAACCCGATTAACAATGGAAAGTGATTTTGGGTTTACCGTGAGCCGTGATTTAGATGACATTGGTTCTTTAACCCAGTTAAAGACAGGATATTGATTTGTTGGAAGATTAAAACTAAGTGGATTTTTAACGAATCTTTAATTAGATTAAAGTGATCGAGAATGGAGTATCACCAGTTTTGCTCCAAAGCGATAGTTAAATCTTTAATTAGATTTGAACGTGTAATGGTAATTAATATTTACCGATAACACTGTGGTGTTAGATATGGAGTATTACCAGTTTTGCCCCATGGGATGAATAGGTTGGGATAGGGAAATAAAATAAATAATTACTTCGGTGTGGTTCGCTAATCCCGACTAGTTTGGAAAACCTTAACATGGTTTAAAATGATATCCAAAGGAAGATTAAAGAATAAATTTAGAAGAATATATCTTTGATAAAATTAATGGGAAACTTTCCCTAAGAATGCGAATATTTGAATAAAGAATATTCTGAATTGGAATGAGGCATATGTTGTGTTTGTGTAGCACTTGTTTATTATATACGCGGGTTATTCAGAAAGGCCGGGTTTATACCCATTCTGAATAACCGATTCGACGATAAGTCGAAGATGAAGACGGTGTTTGAAGACCGGAGGTCTTCACATCGTTTGGATGATTACTGATGATCTTGGTTGTGCTGTACACCCAAAAGGAGGGAATCAGTTGGTGATCGTCCAGACGTACTTGGAGATCGATGGATATGCGAGGCGTAAGGTTCCTCCAGTTTCGTTCAGACCCAGAACGAACTTGTAAATGGACTGTGTGTTTGACATTGGATTTTATTTTGTGTGATTGATTTTTATTAAATATATATCTGTTTGGTGGGGGAGAATTTATTCTCTTGCTTAACGCCCTTCTCTGAGACATTTGAGCTCAGAGGTTATATATTGATGGATATCAATTGCATGGAGTGAATTGCTTGTGTGGCAAATGATCAAGGCTTCTGTTGAAAAGCAAAGTCTTGTGGTTGATGATCAAAGCACAGCATATGTGGCTTAGCTTTGTGTATAGCGTTAATTTGCGAGCCTCACACCTCGGTATGAGTCAAAAACGGGATAAGGACTGTTGGGAGAACACGACGTTTCTTTCTAGCTATGGGTGATGTCAGTGACCTACCAACCCTGACATTTATATACTTTTTAATTGTGTGGTTGTTGGAATGCAAGGCGCCTCGAATATAGGTCTGATAGGACCGGGAAACGTGTGTTCTGGAATTGCCAATCCTCAACAGTAAGAGAGGACTGGCCCAACCTATTCCAAGGATCGCTGTGTGTGGTCCTAAGACATTTTCTAGAGTGTCTCGAACGGAGAGGAGCTTGCCCCTTGCCTCGACTCATGATGGAATCCAATTTCCAATACGTGACATTGTAGTTTTAATTGTAGAACTAGTATGGCGACATGATATATGGTACCCATGCCGTCTATAATTGATACATTTATATTTGAAGTTGATTTCTTCACTTATAGTAATAATAAAATATGAAATTTCACATATCAAGCGTTCTTTGGCTATTATAAGGGAAAACCCTATCCTCCGGCTTACTTTGCATTATGTGATGGGACCTGGGTCTTATGATAGCTTCATTTTTCTTTATTTAGCATTGCGCTGTTTGTTTTATGCACTGGTATTCTTGGGAGGTAACCTGTTCCGTGCTATACGGCATGGTCCCTTGATTTACCTAACTTTAAAATAAAGATTAATAACTGTTTTAGTTCTCACACCAGTCACATGACTGAACTGGAGTTTATTGTTTTAACCTAAACTCTGGGTGCCCCTATTTCCACATGGGCAGCTAGTAGTTTTAGTTTTGCAGATTTATATTCACAGGATCCTGGTTTACAGCTGGAACGATACATGGAAAGCTCAGTATTCGTGTATTTCTTTCTGTTGTGCTTTGTATTATTCTATCCGCTGCTATGAATTTAAATGTAATTAAATCTATGATATTTATCAAATGTTTAATATTTATTCATACTCTGTATATTCTTGTACTCTGATGGGATTGTTGTAATAAGCAATGAAATGTTCTTCGGTTTGTGTTCTGATTCGTCTTGTCCTCAAAGTAATTCATTCTTTCTCTTCTCTTCGGAGACCGGGGAAGTTCGGGTCGCTTCATTTGGTATCAGAGCAAATGAAGCGACCTGAACTTCCTCGGTCTCCGAAGAGAAGAGAAAGAACGAATTACTGTGAGGACAAGACAATCGGAACGCAAACAGAAGAACATTTCATTGCTTATTACAACAATTTACATCAGAGTACAAGAATATACAGAGTATGAATAAGTATTACACATTGATAAATATCAGAGATTAAAATTACATTTAAATACATTGCAGCTGAAAAATAATACAAAACATAACTGAAAGAAATACGCGGATACAGAGCTTTCCAAATATCACTTCAGCTATAAACCAGGATCCTGTGAATATAGATCTGCAAAACCAAAACTACTAGCTGCCCGTGTGGAAAATAGGGGCACCCAGAGTTTAGGTTAAAACAATAAACTCCAGGTCAGTCATGTGAGTGGTGTGAGAACTAAAAACAGTTATTAATCTCAATTTTTAAAGTTAGGTAAATCAAGGGACCACGCCGTATAACACGGAACGGGTTTCCTCCCAAGAATACCAGTGCATAAAACAAACAGCGCAATGCTAAATAAAGAAAAATGAAGCTATTATAAGACCCAAGTCCCATCACACAATGCAACGCAAGCCGGAGGATAGTGTTTTCCCTTATAATCGCCAAAGAATGCTTGATACGTGAAATTTAATATTTTATTATTACTATAAGTGAAGAAATCAACTTCAAATATAAATGTATCAATCATAGACGACACGGGTACGATATATCATGTCGCCATACTAGTTCTACAATTAAAACCGCAACGCCACGTGTTGGAAATTGGATTCCATCATGAGTCGAGGCAAGGGGCAAGCTCCTCTCCATTTGAGACACTCTAGCAAATGTCTCAGGACCACACACAGCGATCCTTGGAATCGGTTGGGTCGGTCCTCTCTTACTTTTGAGGACTGGCAATTCCTGAACACACGTTTCCCGGTCCTATCAGACCTATATCCGAGGTGCCTCGCATTCCAACAACCACACAGGTAAAAAGTATATAAATGTCAGGGTTGGTAGGTCACTGACATCACCCATAGCTAGAAAGAAACGTTGTGTTCTCCCAACGGTCCTTATCCCGTTTTTGACTCATACCGAGGTGCGAGGCTCGCGAATTAACGCTATACACAAAGCTATGCCACATAGGCCGTGCTTTGATCTTCAACCACAAGACTTTTCTTTTCAACAGAAGCCTTGATCATTTGCCACTTAGGCATGCCACACAGGCAATTCACTCCATGCAATTGATATCCATTAATATATAACCTCTGAGCTCATACGTCTCAGAGAAGGGCGTTAAGCAAGAGAATAAATTCTCCGCCGCCTAACAGATATATATTTAATAGAAATCCATCACACGGAATAAAATCCAATGTCAGACACACAGTCCATTTACAAGTTCATTTTGGGTCTAAACGAAACCGAAGGCACTTTCCTCGCATATCCGTCGATCTCCAAGTACGCCTGGACGATCTCCAACTTATTCCCTCATCTTGGGTGTACAGCCCAATCAAGATTGTCAGGAATCAATCAAACGACGTGAAGACCCCCAGTCTTCAACCACCGTCTTCATCTTCGACATATCGTCGAATCAGTAATTCAGAATGGGTATAAACCCGTATTACTTGCCAAAAACCCAAGTATCGAACCCCAGATTGTCATGAGAACGAAATTAGAGGGTGAGAAAAGAAAGAAAGAAATATTAGAATAGAAGAAAGAAGAAGAACACAATAGAATCTCACAGCAGAACGAATAAAATATAATATCAAATCTCTTTATACAAACAATTGTATATACATACTAATCATCAGAGTACAACATATAACTGCACAGCGGAAATAACTTTATACAACTAGCGGTGAAGCCTTCTGCTTCCAGCTCCTGAAACTCTAAGCGAACCTAACCTGGAAATACACTCGGTCTGACCCGAGCATATTTGAAGCAAAGAAAAATACACCGGGTCAGTCTGGAATACTATCAGTGATAAATTCATAGCATTTACACACAACTTGCTTAACTTTGTCAAATCCTTTTGAAATAAAAGGATAATAATAAGACCAGTCCACACATAAACACAGACGGTTATTACCTTACTATAACCCAAAATGTTTTTGCAATCCTAACCAATTCTGATATTATCATAATGTCTAAGTACAAATAAATAACAATCTCGGGGAACGCTTGCATCTCACGCTCCCCATATATAATATACAACCGATAACCGCGGGCGCTTATTGGATATTGGATTCCAACCTTGACAAGTATGGGACTGCCTTCCGAACGTGTATCTCTAGAGGCGAACACACTGGGTTCAACAAGAACTTCTTGCAACCCGGCCCACACATGACCGACCACTCATTTCGCTTGAGTGTATCGAATGTATATCACCGACGGTTGGGATCAGCAACCGCCTCCCGAATAGGGACAGCATCAAATATAGATTTAAGAAGCAATTGGAATTTCTCTAGATAGGTGATCATACACCCTAATGGGAGCGACCCACATAGCCATGCTGCCTGCCCGATTTTTGTCATTTCCCGGTTGATGAGGCTTGAGGCTAGAATTTATCTCTTGAGAACCTCTAGTCATTATACACTTGAATGCCACGTCATCAGATCCGTCAAATCACTAAATGACGTTCACAAATATATTCTGGGTATAGAAGAAGTGCCCCTCTTCTCCACCAACTCGTTATATTTGTAAAAATCAACGTACGTGGTTTTAAGGAAATGCTCTGTCAGACATTCGTCCATACAAGTCATCCAGGAACAGGATGAACCGAAGGCACCCTGCTACTGCAATCTTATATAGGAATCACCCCAAGGATCAGTAGCGAGTAGTCCTTGCAATCCGTAGATTTCAACTACGTCAGAATAACAAATCAAATAACTCTGGTTGCAAGCCAGAGAAATTCGACAAGCAGTCCTTTCGCTTATGAAAATCCATGGTCTTCACTTGCTCCACCTTCAATTACCATCTTCACGTATTTGTTGGTCGGAATGGTTTTCGAATATATATTCGATCCCGGTTTTTCCATACCAACAAGCGGATTGGTCTGGTTTGATAGTCGGTGTTTTAACTATCAAATAAAAATAGTGTGAATACATGAGCTTTTGCTGATTCAGTGCTTGACATAACTTGACCTCTTTAAAATATATTTAACCCAATAGTTAATAAACCTTAAAATCTTCAAATACATTCAAAACATTTGATTTAACCTTATTCTATTTTAACAGAACCGTTTATATGATTTTGGGTAATGTAACAACCCGTATTTTTTTTATTAACCTGTAATAACATAAATTGAGGCAGAATTTAATTCTAAAATCTGAATCAAGGGAAACGGGCTATGCCATTGCGTTCGTCTCGGAAAAATACGCGAAATAGAGTCCGAGTTTTCGAAAATCGGAGTCCGTATGACCCGATTAAGGCCCAACGAAGTTTTCAGAAAATTCCAAGGTAAAAACAGATTTCAAATTCAAACTTGAAATTGGAAAAATTGGGCCAGTTGGGCCAGGCGGGAAAATTCCCGCCACAGTACCCAAGTCGACAGCCCTGTTGACTTGGGAGTCGACTTGGTCTGACCAGGTCGACAGCCCTGTCGACTTGGCTGTCGACTTGGCTCAGACGGCAAGTCTTGCCTGGTGCACCATTTTGAGAATGTGTTGAGCTTGGGGGCCAGATTCGGTTTAGAGGGCTGAGATTGGAACTAGGGTTTAATCCTATGGTCTAAATCACTAGCCTAATCTATAAATAAGACCCTAACCTACCCTAAATCATTCATTATTCATTCTAGCAACTAAACTATGGCAAAATCAAACCTCTCATGGCCTCCACTCTCTTCATACAATTCCTAAATCAATTCCTAAGTGATTTTCCATGCATACAAGTGTTTTTAGACTTGTATGATCATCATTAGCTTGCATTCAAGTCTTGTTTCTCTATTGGCATCTTAAAGGGAGAGTTTTGATCAAGTTTGCTTGCATTTTTGGGGTTTAATTAGTTGCATAAGGGGTTTCTTACATTTGCTAAACTCATTTGAGTCCGCATAAGCATTGTAAGCCCTATTCCTTTCATACTTGAACTTTAAAGTTAAATGTATGATATGCAAGTTTTCTATGATGTGTTATGCAAGTTTCCTATGATGTGTCATGCAAGTTTTATTATGCAAGTATGATATGCAAGTTGTCATATGTTATGCAAGTTTTGTATGCAAGTTTGATATGCAAGTTGTCATATGTTATGCAAGTTTTGTATGCAAGTTTGATATGCAAGTTGTCATATGTTATGCAAGTTGATATGCAAGTTTATCATGTTGTAATATGCAAGTTGATATGCACGTTTATCATGTTGTAATATGCAAGTTTATAGGCAAGTATGTCATGTTATGGTATGCAAGTATGTTATGCAAGTTTGGGTTGAACATTTTGTTCATGCTATCATGTTATGCATGCTTTTGAGGCCTAATGCAAGTATATGAACATATTTACATTTCATATGCCACCATGTTGAACTTGTGGCTTTGACACTTTTATGTCATGATTATGCCAAGTTCCCTCTTTCTATCTTTTATGCGCTATTGCGATATGTAAGCGATGGGATTGCGTTTGGGGTTGGGTAAACTTAAAAAGACATAAGCTTGGGAATTTACCTATTAAGTTAGGTCTACCCATTGGGAATTTACCTATTAAGTTAGGTCTACCCAATTGCTTGAAAAACTTGTAATGTGTTTTGGAAACATGGTGGACATGACACTTAGAAAAGATAAGTGTGACCAACTCGAGGTTGGGTTGAGTTTGTAGCGTAAACCTACCCGGAACCGACCGGCTTAACTAGTTGCTACAAACAATAAGACCCAATGTGAGAAGTTGGTCATGTTGTACCTTGAACCCGAGGTTAGACCAAGTTGTGGTGTAAAGCTACCCGGACCCGCCGGCTTAACTAGTAACCACAACAAAGTCTAATGTGAGAGGTTAAGGCGCATTAATTAATTAATGCCTTGTGATTAGGGTTAAGTCATGGACCGCTGGAATACTTAACCAATGAAAACACGATGGGTTGGTAGGGTTAAGTCATGAACCTTGGGTACACTTAACCAACTTGGTACTTGAATGAGTTGGGTTAACCACGTTAACCCATTAAGGAAACCCTAGTTGCGTGGTCCTTTGCACCAGTAACCCTCTTAGTTGTATCATGACACCCTAGGGACTAGGCTAGGGAGGGGCACGATTACTGGGATGCCATGTAAGCGACCAAACGACGGCTGAGTAGGTGCGCCGGTGTGGGTTCAGGCGGGCCATGATCGTGCACATGGTCCGGAGTTGAAAAAGCAGGCACGGGCACCAGTAGGTTTAAACTATGCGTGCTTGGTTTGTGTCGGTGGTTGACGCCCTAGGACTTGATACACCCTAGGGTGGACCTAGCACAGTTTAGCTACACTTCGTAGTTGGGCCGTATGACACAGACACTTGACGAGATAGGCTTATAGGGAGCCGATCGACTAGACCGTGCTAGTTGGACCTTGGTTTGGGTCATTCATGATGTTGGGCCAAACTTGGGCCTGGGGATCACTTCTTGTTTACACTTTGGACCTCGTATTGGGGTCACTTCATGTTATTGGGCCAAAGCTTGGGCCAAGAGATCAATACTTGTTTATTTAAGTCATGTTAGTTTACTAGTACACCTGTGGTGCAAAACCTTAATCCTGATTATGCGATGACACCTTTATCTACCTTGATAGTTAATCATCATGCTAGTATGTTGTTATCCTTATGTTCATCCCTTGCTGCCCATACCAGCTAACTTTATCAGTTTACATTGATTGTAGTAGGGCTTACTCAGTCTTTTTGACTGACCTGTTTTCTTTCGCCTCTTTTCTTCCGTTCCCCCCCCCCCCCAAGGTTCTCAGGGAGGGAATACAGGAGCCTAGCTTGGATTTTGGATTACTTGCTTATGGGATTTCAGTTCATGTACGCTTTCTACATGAAGCTAGCTATGGTTCTCATGTATTTTGGGGATAGCACTTATGTATTTCTGTTTTCAGATGATGTTGTTTTATCTAGACTTGTTTATTTGGGAAATTGATATTATGTTGTACCAGACTTGTTTTGAAATGGTTTAAATCTTCCGCTGTTTTATCTATGTTATTTACTCTGTTTACCTATATACATATGTTCTTGTTCTGCCTTGATATATCATTTTGCATGTTTACCTGATTCAAACGCCCCTCCAAAGTCAGTGCACTTGCAAGAGTGGTACTGGCGGAGGTGGGGTGTTACATTTGGTATCAGAGCATACGGTTTACGAGAAGGAACAAAAAGGTTTTTAGAAAACTTTTGGGAAAACTATTTTCAAAACTAAGTATAAAGTATTTTCCAAAGAAAAGTCTAGTTTATTTTAAAGGCTATTCCCCAAAAAGCCATTAGCAAAATCCCTTCGTTTTTCTTCATTTTGAATCTATCTTTTTCTTCGTTTTCAGTATGGCCAATAACTTTGCCATTCCGGAGGGAGTACGCGTACCTTTTTGGTATAGGAGACTTTTTGAGGCTAGGGCGACCGAAGCCGGCCCCGCTGATGTTCCCCCTCCTCCAGTAGTTAATGTTCCTCCTCCCCCTCAGCATCCACAAGAGGATTTCGCGGAGATTTGTAAGAACTTTAAGGCGTTGGGTTGCAAGAATTTCATTGGAACCGAGACATATGTAGAGGCCAGAAATTGGTTGAAAGAAACCGAAGATCTTTTTACCTTCTTTAATATAGATGACCGTAGGAAGGTTTTATTAGCAGTATGGTTGCTAAAGGAAGAAGCTGCACGTTGGTGGGTGGTCACCACCGTTATTAGGCCAATTGAGACTTGGGATGACTTTCGGGGAAAGTTTGGACTAAGGTTCCTATCACTGAAGCAAGGGGACATGACTATTAGGGAATACATAGATCAGTTTAATCAACTGGCTCATGTCGGTTTAGACTTGGTTAACACAGCTCAGAAGAAGGCCCTATACTTTGCTCTAGGATTAAACGAGCCATTACATGGTTTGGCCATGACTCATATACCCTTGGGGGCAACTTTTGAGAGTTTGGTGAATATGGCCCTACTTAATGAAGAGAGTAGGAGTGACAAGGAGGAGATCAAGATGAATGATACTCAAGCCAAGAAGACTGATTCCCAGTGGAAAGGAAATCAGGGTAATCCAAGCGGTCAGAGCAGTCAAGGCAATAAGAACAAGAACAAGGGCAAGAACAACAAGAGGAAGTGCCATTATTGCGGTTCAGTTGGGCATCTTAGTAAGGATTGTCGGAAGAGAAAAAGGAATAATGGTGAATGCTTTTTCTGCGGTGAGACTGGACATTTCAGTAAGGATTGCCCGAAGAAGCAGGGGCAAGGCCAGGGTCAGACTCAACGTGCTGGACCTTCGAGGGGGCAAGTTCATGCTCTCAATGCTGCTCCAGTTCCCGATCGAGGTAGTATTTCTGTTGAAAGCCTTGTATACATTTCTGATTTTCCTGTTCGTACCTTGTTTGATTTTGGTGCATCGCATAGCTTATTTCATCTGATCTAGTTGAAAGTTTGCACCTGAGTACTAGTCTAGTTTATGATCCCGTGTGTGTTTCAAATCCAATTGGGGTTTTCGCCCACTTGTCTATTATCTACATGGATTTGAAAAACTCTATCTCTAGTGTAGAGTTCTCATGTGATGCTTGTATTCTCGGTTTCATGGGGTATGAGTTGATTTTGACCATGGATTGGTTGTCCAGTTTTGGAGCCATTCTTGATTTTTGAGCATAGGGTTGTGAGGCTCATGACTCGCCTCGGTAATACCCTAGGAATTTCTAGTAACCCTATGAGTCTCGTCATGTTGTGTTATCTTAAATCCCTCGACTCGTCTATCGATAGTTTGCAATCGATAAGGGTGGTCCGAGAATATCCTGATATCTTGGGTGAAGTGAAGGGGGTTACCTCTAAACGAGAGATAGATTTCCGCATTTATCTGGTTGATAATGCCAAGCCAGTTATGTGGCCGGTAAGGCACATGGTCCCGTGAGACGGGAGCTAAGTAAGCAAGTGAAGGAGTTGCTTGAGAAGAACTCCATTCGATGAAGCATTTCCGAGGAAGGTGCTCTAGTAGTATTCGCTACTAATGTGGACAGTTCGCTTCGCCCGTGTGTTGATTATCGTGAGTTGAACAAGAAGAATAGACAACCATTACCAAGGATCGATGGTCCGATTGATCAGCTTGTAGGAACATCTGTTCTCTCTTGATCTTGCTACTGGATTCCATCAGCTCAGAGTAGCTGAGGATAGTATAGACAAAGCTGCGTTCAGAACTCCAGATAGATTCTTAGAATGGCTGGTCATGCCATTCGGTTTGACTAATGCACCCGCATATTTGGTGGACTTGATGAGTAGGGTGTTCAGGGAGTTCTTGAACAAGTTTGTCGTGGTCTTCGTAGATGATATTCTGATCTTCTCTAAGGATGAGGAAGAGCACGCAAGGCATCTCGTGGAGGTGATGGATACGCTTAGAGCACATCAGTTGAAGGCTAAGTTCTCCAAAGGTCATTTTGGAGAAAAGAAGTTAGATTTCTTGGGCACATAGTTTCTAAGCAAGGCTTAGTGGTGGATCCCGCTAAAATGGTCGCGGTTCAAGACCGGAAAGCTCCGACGAGGACAATTGAAGTAAGAAGTTCTCTCAGTTTAATTAGTTAGTTAGGGTCCCTTGAGCTTAGACCTACCCTTCTGGATCAAGTAGGGACTTCACAGAAAGAAGACCCGCAGTTAGTCGAGATCATGGACAAGTTGATTCAAGGCGAGATGTTAAGACACCTCGCTATAGATGACAAGGGATAGCTAGGACGCAATGAGAGAAAGAAGGCTCTTGAAGATGCACATCACACAGGGAAGTGGCCGAGTTTGTCCCAAGGTGCATGTTGGGCCAACAGGTTAAAGGCCAAGTCATAAAAAGACCGGTGGGCTATTACATCCATTGGAGGTCCCCGCAATGGAAGTAGTAAAGCGTCACGAAGGATTTCGTGGATGGACTGCCTAGATCAAGGAAAGGGAATACGAGCATGTGGGTCATAGTAGGTAGACTCACGAAGAGTGCTCATTTCACTCCGGTAAAGAGCGAAAGGATTGCATCATAGCTAGCGACAGTTTACTTTCAAGAAATAAAGCGGTTGCATGAGGTTCCGTAAAGTATAGTTAGTAACCACGACTCAATCTTCACCAGTCAAGTTTTGAGATAGTCTACGGGAAGTCATGGGCCAGCAACTGAATCTAAGTACAACCTACCATTCGCAGGCGGATGACCCATTTCGTTCAAGCATGAGTTATAGAAAATCATGTTGGTAAGAGCAATTGGCAAGATGGATTGGTATTTCCAAGAAAAGTTCTGCTGCGTGGAATACTTTATAGTAAGTAGACGAGATCTAGGATTCACTAGTGAATTTTGGAGAGCTTGCACGAATCCATGAGGTCGTGGTTATGTTTAATCCAAGAATGATAGAAGAGTAAGAAAAAGACGGTCAAAGCACAGTGGAGTTAAGCTCAAGGAAATGTGACTTAGAAGACTGAAGGCTAGATACGCGCATCATATCTCTTTTTAAGAGCATATCCTTGGTCCTTGTTTTCCTGTGGAACTTACTCGCATATTATCTTTTTATGTATATCCTCTCGGTCCCATTTTCGGTCCTATTTCTGTCGGGAGGTATGGCTTATTGGCTAGTAATACATGTCAGGGTTTGAAGGGGTCCGTTAGGTTGACTAAACCTTTTGGGCTTTTATGGAATATGGGTTGGGTTAGGAAGGGATTTCTTGTAATCCAAAAGGAGTATATCTTGCTTATCCTCCCGATCTCTTTAGCATATCTTTTGCTATCCATGTTTGTCTTGTTTATCTAGTTTATCGTGTTAATCTTGTCATGAGAATCTTAGGTAGAAACCCTTTGGTTGAAACATGTGTTTGAAACATGTTATGCTTGATGGTTGCAAGTGTTTGCAAGTGGTTACTCGTGGATGCATTATACACGATTAGGCACTAGATCGGCTCACACACTCCTCATATTGCATATGCATGAGTGTTTATGCTTATTCATGGATGAAAATTGTGTGTTATCACATGGATGTTGCATATGGGTGTATGTTATGTGCACACATATAGATGATATACATTATGTTAGGAATTGCATACATATGGATTCATTTCACTAACATAATTTGCATTGATGATATTCGCATTAGATAAGTACATATACACACACCTTTGCATATGTTCATCCAGCATTTAGAATCTTGTAAGGACAATGATTGCTCGTGGATGATGTTTTGAGTAGATGGATGTTGGATGGTAGGATACGTTCTTCCTAACTTGAAGATTTCGGGGACGAAATCCTTTAAGGAGGGGAGAATGTAACAACCCGTATTTTTTTTATTAACCTGTAATAACATAAATTGAGGCAGAATTTAATTCTAAAATCTGAATCAAGGGAAACGGGCTATGCCATTGCGTTCGTCTCAGAAAAATACGCGAAATAGAGTCTGAGTTTTCGAAACTCGGAGTCTGTATGACCCGATTAAGGCCCAACGAAGTTTTCAGAAAATTCCAAGGTAAAAACAGATTTCAAATTCAAACTTGAAATTGGAAAAATTGGGCCAGTTGGGCCAGGCGGGAAAATTCCCGCCACAGTACCCAAGTCGACAGCCCTGTCGACTTGGGAGTCGACTTGGTCTGACCAGGTCGACAGCCCTATCGACTTGGCTGTCGACTTGGCTCAGACGGCAAGTCTTGCCTGGTGCACCATTTTGAGAATGTGTTGAGCTTGGGGGCCAGATTCGGTTTAGAGGGCTGAGATTGGAACTAGGGTTTAATCCTATGGTCTAAATCACTAGCCTAATCTATAAATAAGACCCTAACCTACCCTAAATCATTCATTATTCATTCTAGCAACTAAACTATGGCAAAATCAAACCTCTCATGGCCTCCACTCTCTTCATACAATTCCTAAATCAATTCCTAAGTGATTTTCCATGCATACAAGTGTTTTTAGACTTGTATGATCATCATTAGCTTGCATTCAAGTCTTGTTTCTCTATTGGCATCTTAAAGGGAGAGTTTTGATCAAGTTTGCTTGCATTTTTGGGGTTTAATTGCTGCATAAGGGGTTTCTTACATTTGCTAAACTCATTTGAGTCCGCATAAGCATTGTAAGCCCTATTCCTTTCATACTTGAACTTTAAAGTTAAATGTATGATATGCAAGTTTTCTATGATGTGTTATGCAAGTTTCCTATGATGTGTCATGCAAGTTTTATTATGCAAGTATGATATGCAAGTTGTCATATGTTATGCAAGTTTTGTATGCAAGTTTGATATGCAAGTTGTCATATGTTATGCAAGTTTTGTATGCAAGTTTGATATGCAAGTTGTCATATGTTATGCAAGTTGATATGCAAGTTTATCATGTTGTAATATGCAAGTTGATATGCACGTTTATCATGTTGTAATATGCAAGTTTATAGGCAAGTATGTCATGTTATGGTATGCAAGTATGTTATGCAAGTTTGGATTGAACATTTTGTTCATGCTATCATGTTATGCATGCTTTTGAGGCCTAATGCAAGTATATGAACATATGTACATTTCATATGCCACCATGTTGAACTTGTGGCTTCGACACTTTTATGTCATGATTATGCCAAGTTCCCTCTTTCTACCCTTTATGCGCTATTGCGATATGTAAGCGACGGGATTGCGTTTGGGGTTGGGTAAACTTAAAAAGACATAAAAACATAAGCTTGGGAATTTACCTATTAAGTTAGGTCTACCCATTGGGAATTTACCTATTAAGTTAGGTCTACCCAATTGCTTGAAAAACTTGTAATGTGTTTTGGAAAAATGGTGGACATGACACTTAGAAAAGATAATTGTGACCAACTCGAGGTTGGGTTGAGTTTGTAGCGTAAACCTACCCGGAACCGACCGGCTTAACTAGTTGCTACAAACAATAAGACCCAATGTGAGAAGTTGGTCATGTTGTACCTTGAACCCGAGGTTAGACCAAGTTGTGGTGTAAAGCTACCCGGACCCGCCGGCTTAACTAGTAACCACAACAAAGTCTAATGTGAGAGGTTAAGGCGCATTAATTAATTAATGCCTTGTGATTAGGGTTAAGTCATGGACCGCTGGAATACTTAACCAATGAAAACACGATGGGTTGGTAGGGTTAAGTCATGAACCTTGGGTACACTTAACCAAATTGGTACTTGAATGAGTTGGGTTAACCACGTTAACCCATTAAGGAAACCCTAGTTGCGTGGTCCTTTGCACTAGTAACCCTCTTAGTTGTATCATGACACCCTAGGGACTAGGCTAGGGAGGGGCACGATTACTGGGATGCCATGTAAGCGACCAAACGACGGCTGAGTAGGTGCGCCGGTGTGGGTTCAGGCGGGCCATGATCGTGCACATGGTCCGGAGTTGAAAAAGCAGGCACGGGCACCAGTAGGTTTAAACTGTGCGTGCTTGGTTTGTGTCGGTGGTTGACACCCTAGGACTTGATACACCCTAGGGTGGACCTAGCACAGTTTAGCTACACTTCGTAGTTGGGCCGTATGACACAGACACTTGACGAGATAGGCTTATAGGGAGCCGATCGACTAGACCGTGCTAGTTGGACCTTGGTTTGGGTCATTCATGATGTTGGGCCAAACTTGGGCCTGGGGATCACTTCTTGTTTACACTTTGGACCTCGTATTGGGGTCACTTCATGTTATTGGGCCAAAGCTTGGGCCAAGAGATCAATACTTGTTTATTCAAGTCATGTTAGTTTACTAGTACACCTGTGGTGCAAAACCTTAATCCTGATTATGCGATGACACCTTTATCTACCTTGATAGTTAATCATCATGCTAGTATGTTGTTATCCTTATGTTCATCCCTTGTTGCCCATACCAGCTAACTTTATCAGTTTACATTGATTGTAGTAGGGCTTACTCAGTCTTTTTGACTGACCTGTTTTCTTTCGCCTCTTTTCTTCCGTTCCCCCCCAGGTTCTCAGGGAGGGAATACAGGAGCCTAGCTTGGATTTTGGATTACTTGCTTGTGGGATTTCAGTTCATGTACGCTTTCTACATGAAGCTAGCTATGGTTCTCACATATTTTGGGGATAGCACTTATGTATTTCTGTTTTCAGATGATGTTGTTTTATCTAGACTTGTTTATTTGGGAAATTGATATTATGTTGTACCAGACTTGTTTTGAAATGGTTTAAATCTTCCGCTGTTTTATCTATGTTATTTACTCTGTTAACCTATATACATATGTTCTTGTTCTGCCTTGATATATCATTTTGCATGTTTACCTGATTCAAACGCCCCTCCAAAGTCAGTGCACTTGCAAGAGTGGTACTGGCGGAGGTGGGGTGTTACAACGTATATATATATATATATATATATATATATATATATATATATATATATATATATATATCCCTACCCAGCTTTCCATTTCCGTCGGGAACATCGATATATTTCTTTAAAACCTTTTCCCTTTTTCTTATATTCGAGCAACTCATGATATCCATATATGTATATACTTAATGATATAAACCAAATTTTCTCTAATTAACTCTGACTGATTTACTTTGATCGAATAACTCTAACTTGACTAACTCGACTTATTTAATTCAACTGGACTACTTAACTTGATTACTCCTATCAATTAACTAATATTCGACTTACTCCGTTCGCTTGACTCTAGATCGCAGCGATCACAATGGTTACGCCTGATTCTCTTAGGAAACATCCGACCTCCGTAGGCTATCTGCAGCCCTGCGAATTTTGCTAGCAGTCGTACGCAATGGCAACTCTTCCTAAATAACTATGTTTGACTAACTCTATTTCAAATACTATATTCGATCAACTCTAATTGAACAAAAAATATTCAATATAATTTGAAATCAATATTCTTATTTCTTTGAAACTAATATTGCCATAATATTTATTTCCCAAAACCTTGCATTAGAGTTCGATATTCCTCGTATATGGTAAACCAAATCTCAACACTTTCCACTTATTCCAAACTAATACCATTCCTCGATAATAGTGACGTCAATCAAGTTGGGGTATTTTCATTACCTCTCAGACCTTGATCGACCCCGTTCTTACCTTATAATAACATTAACCACCAACATCAAATCTCATTTTCCCTCTGATTACAAATCGGGTTTTTACAAAACTGTTTCTTATATTTGAAATCTTCGTTTCAAATCCTTTTACTTAATTCCTTTAATCAAGTAAATATTTACTAAGCCATAACTTTTAACTTCAACCATTATTTCACTTATAATACTTGATTTATAATATAAATCTCTTGTCAAATAGTTTGATTCTATTTATTCGAGTATGCTTAAAAAACAAAAACTTTTACCTTGGATTTTACAACCAATGCTTATACTTACTTTTAAATAAAACATTTTCTAGCTGGGATTTCATTTCCAAAAATCCATTACCAATATTTAACACAACCTCATTGTATGCACTTTCCTTTATCCTTGAAATCCTTATTTCAATTAGCCTGGTTTGTCCAATTCAATGCTTTTACCCTTAAGTTATTTATTTTTGTTTCAAAAACCTTTTTAAAACCTTGTTTGGATCTCTTCCAAATCACCTATACAAATCTATTCACCATTTCTATGTTTTTGGTCCATTCTTAATCCACTTACCCTTTTCCTTTAAAGTTTCATTTCATTTGAACTCGGTTTACAGAATTTGTGGGTTAAGTAAAACTTCCTTTAAATTCTTACACCGACAAATCCTATTTACCAATCTTGTTTGAAACCTGGGTTATAAATTCCTTTATAACACCCTCAATTGATTTTGGTCAAACCTATCGATACTCAAACACTTCCTAATGGAAATCCCAATTAAAGGACATTTCTTTAATTATTATTAATTAAGAAAAATAATTAACTTTATATTAACTATGTTAGAAATGATTAACTTTGATATTACTCAAAGATAGGGTTATTATCATTTTAAAAGCTTATCAGACAGTAATCAATGTTATTAACATTCACAAATTCAATAATTCCTTTAATTCATAGTAAATCGAAGATTTACTAATATTCAACACTATTCGTTAAATTTAACGAATATTCAGAAAATTTGAATCAAATTAACTCTATTATCAATTTAAATTCACCACGGTTGATTTTGTCAACTGTACATCCCAGTTAATTACTCACTGATTTCATTTGTCATTTCCCTTATTTAAATTAATTAAATAACTTAATTAATTTAAAAGTACCATTTAATTGTTTTAAAAATAATTATACTATTTTAACCATTCGTAGTTAAATTTATTTGATTCCTGCTTTCAGTATATGCATAAATCACAAAATCTCGTTACATAACCATCTAAATAATTTCTTGATAAACTCGATTAAAAATATATATATTTGTAAATTTCTAACTTAACTATTTATATAAAATAATTGAAAACTTCAATTTAGTTATAAAATAATTTATAACTTTAAAACTCCGTCGATTCACCGAACGGTAGAACGACGTTTAAAACATCACGTTTATGACCATTCACTACCAATCACCAAATCACACTGTCGGTTGATTTTAAACACAGCACAGGTGAATATCTATTCAACCATCACGCTCAAACAGGTTTGTTACCATATGGGGTTCAATCAGTTCATATATCAACGATATAAAACAAACAAACAACATATATAATATTTGAGGAATCCGGTCGGATCCCTGCAACCTGTTCTTCCCTGCACCACAGCTCGTTATACATTTCATAATATTATATGAAATAAATTTCATATGATCTACCAATTTAAAACGATTAAATAACAACAACCAATCAATCAAATAAACAACCACTAGCAACCAATCAACCAATTTATACTTTTAAAGGTAAATTTATAATTTAATATGAATTTACCACATCACAAGATTCCAGAGGGTGTGAGAATTAACTCACCAGTTCATTTCGGTTGGCGGTTGACGCGTTTGAACGTTCAAAATTAGCTGAAATTTCAACTGCGTCAGATCAGTGCCTAGTCAGTGCCATCACCTAGGCCTCGTCCCTGCGATCCCAACGGATCCAGTTTCGCTGAAATCCGTTAACGTACGAGAAAGTTATGTAGCTTATAAATTTTGAATATATATACGATATTTAACTTAACTATTAATAAAATTTAATTAAATAATTAAATTATAATTACCTTCATTAACGGTTTAAGCCACGTCATCATAGAAGAAATCAAAAAACGCGCTTCTCAGTTTCTCCTTTCCCTGAACCCATTACTCAGTTTTTTCATCGGAGTTCAACTCCTTCAACCTCCTGCCGTGGCCACCACCGCCCCCCTGATAACGACCCGAGACCTCTGTCACAACCGCCCATCCACCAGCACCCTTCGCCAGCGACACCTTGACCCAATTCAACGCCGACGGCCGTGAAATCGAAATACCCCCAAATCCGTTCATCAGCCCAATTCCACCACCTCCGATCACCTAACACTGCGCCACCACCACCAATCGACGCGCCATGCTTCGCCCGACCATTTCCCTTCAGACCATCCTCCCCTCGTCGCCTCCTCCGCCGGAAAACAGACCAAGACCGAACGCCAGTTCAAACAATTGCACCCAAAAACATCACCTCAGTTCATCTCTCGATTTCTCCGACCACCATCCATTGTAGAACCTGAGACCACAACCATTTGAAAGCCTTATCTCTCCTCTACAAAACCCCTAAGGCCCCGACATCTAAAATCGAACCAAACTCCTCAATTTCGGCCAAGAACGAAATCTGATCTTTGTTGTTCATCGCGATTTCCGGCGACCACAATCGACGAAACTCACCCAACTTTTTACTGTAGGTAGATAACAACCCGATCTACAACTTTCGCTTTCGAACCCCCCTCGAATTCTTGCTAGATTCGAAGATATAAATTAATTTGTGATGGAGGACTTATTTGTAAAATTGGCTAATGAAAAATGAAGGTGGTTGGTTTTTTTTCTGATTTTTGGTGTTTATATAATATGGAAATAATATATTTTATGTTAACATGATGAGTGATGTTGACTAACGATTTTATTTCGTACCTATCACGTTTTCGAGCGTTGTTTATTCGCTGCTGCGCTCACATACAAACCCCGTTCGAGATGCGAATGGACGGTGTAGTATAATTTGACGATACGGTCCTAATGAAATTTGTTTCTTCGAATTCCGAGTTCGTTTGCTCAAATGGCCCTCATTCACATTCAAATGGTCGGTTATATTTGTATTTTAATTTGCCACGCTCATAAATTAACCCCGATTGACGCGCCACTTGAAATCTAGCAATAGTTTACTGTTGCGGTTCCAATAAAATTTGTTTCGTCGAAAACTGAGGTCGTTTGAATAATGGCCCTTTTATAACTGGCCAATTCAAATAAAATAAACCAATTTTAAAATACTTCAATATAAAATTATCAAAATTTTGAAATTGTCCATACACGACTAGAATATCGTATACTACCACAATACAATATCCCGGGTTGAATTCCAAGCCAAATCGATATTTAAAATATTTAAAAACCCTTTATTCTATATAAATAATCGATATAATATATAAAGGAATCCCATAGCATTTTTTCCAGAATTTGATATCTACATAAAATAAAATCTACACGACGAAAATTGGATTTTCTCTGCCATTGGAAAGATATCGTCAAACTGGTCCCAACGTTTCTTGTTTCGAGGAAATCCGACTTATTTTGAACCCGGTACGACCAATTGAAGTTCAAAACGCCAAATCGCAAACTACCGCGCTGCTACAACTCGCTATTTAATTAAATTATAAACCATATCGCTCAACCGTCGTTTTCGAATCGAAATCGTCACTATATTTTCAATATAACCAATATTTGACTACTTTAAATTGCCCGGTCACAATATATGACAAATTCTATATTTTCTCAAATATTCTAGAAATTAAAATATTATTTTATTATTTATTTAATTAATATATTCCAAATAAAATTGTTAAATTCAATCATTTAAATTCAAACCAATATTTTAAATAATTAAAATAATTAAAATAATCCAAATAAATAGGCAGAAAAATACGGGTCGTTACATTCCTTCCCCCTTAAAATAATTTCGTCCTCAAAATTGCTAAAGTAGAAAGAACGTTAAATCCCATTATCTTTCCAAAAATAATTAAATTTAAAACTCGAATCTATTTTCAAACTGACCCAGTTGGTTTTTTAAAACCAATTTATTTCAAATAAAAGAATTTCCCAAAAAAATTCAAAAAATTTCTAACACCATAAATTCTGGAAAAATTTCGGCAGAGTCTCCCCTGCATGGAGGACCATTTGCAATATCGCAGGTTCACGAAATATATATACCTCGACTCTCATGGTCGGAAAAATCAAAATCCAAACTCAAAACCCAAATAAAACCAAAATTTCATACTTGCATAGGCGTACCTTTTGGCGAGCGTTATTAAGCGATATATTTTATCCTCGAGCTTGCTTAATTTTAATGCAGCTCTTATTCAAACTGGATTCGGATAACTCCAGAATTTCTCTTTCGAATAGATTTTAAAACTGAATCGGCACTTCTGCACCTGTTTCTCAACTCAAATGGATTTCATTAGTCATCAACAAATGTTAATCAGGTTCAAAACATCCATATCATACATATCATCCATATCACACATAATTCAATCCATACGAGATTATAATTATTTATAATCACCTCATTTATTTCTTTAATTATCCATTCAAATTTAATTATCTGGATTAATTTATCCAACTTATTCATTTCAATTTGGTTTTAACCAAGTCGATTCATTTCCAAGTTTATATCCATGAGATCGAGCACACCATCACACAATCAGCATTAAAAAATCCAAATAATTTGCCCATACTATAATGATCATCACTTTTATTTTATTATAAAATAAATTAGGCAAAAATAATTTCAAAAATAATTTTATATCAAATTACAAATACGCTCCCTCGTATATATACACAAACTCAATCTAGGGTATTACTAACCCCATCTCTATCGAGTCACGCCACAGAGCCAAGGTTATCACTAAACCAATAGCTCTGATACAACTGTAACGACCCGGGGAAAATTCGACGCTCGAATTTTCAACAACAATACATAAACCCGTATTACTTGCCAAAAACCCAAGTATCGAACCCAGATTGTCATGAGAAAGAAATTAGAGGGTGAGAAAAGAAAGAAAGAAAGATTAGAATAGAAGAAAGAAGAAGAACACAGCAGAATCTCACAGTGGAACGAATAAAATATAATATCAAATCTCTTTATACAAAGAATTGTATATACATACCAATCATCAGAGTACAACATATAACTGCACAGCGGAAATAACTTTATATAACTAGCGGTGAAGCCTCCTGCTTCCAGCTCCGGAAACTCCAAGCGAACCTAACCTGGAAATACACTCGGTCTGACCCGAGCACATTTGAAGCAAAGCAAAATACACCGGGTCAGTCTGGAATACTATCAGTGATAAATTCACAGCATACACACACAACTTGCTTAACTTTGTCAAATCCTTTTGAGATAAAAGGATAACAGTAAGACCAGTCCACACATAAACACGGACGGTTTTTACCTTACTATAACCCAAAACGTTTTTGCAATCATAACCTATTCTGATATTATCATAATATCTAAGTACAAATAAATAACAATCTAGGGGAACGCTTGCATCTCACGCTCTCTATATATAATATACAATCGAAAACTGCGGGCGCTTATTGGATATTGGATTCCAACCTTGACAAGGTATGGGACCACCTTACGAACATGTATCTCTAGAGGCGAATACACTGGGTTCAACAAGAACGTCTTGCAACCCGGCCCACACATGACCGACCACTCATTTCGCTTGAGTGTATCGAATGTATATCACCGACGGTTGGGATTCGCAACTGCCTCCCGAATAGGGACTGCATCGAATATAGATTTAAGAAGCAATTGGAATTTCTCTAGATAGGTGATCATACACCCTAATAGGAGCGACCCACATAGCCATGTTGCCTACCCGATTTTTGTCATTTCCCGGTTGATGAGGCTTGAGGCTAGAATTTATCTCTTGAGAACCTCTGGTCATTATACACTTTGAATGCCACATCATCAGATCCGTCAAATCACTAATTGACGTTCACAAATATATTCTAGGTATAGAAGAAGTGCCCCTCTTCGCTACCAACTCGTTATATTTGTAAAAATCAACGTACGTGGTTTTAAGGAAATACTCTGTCAGACATTCGTCCATACAAGTCATCCGGGAACAGGATGAACCGAAGGCACCCTGCTATGCAACCTTATATAGGAATCACCCCAAGGATCAGTAGCGAGTAGTCCTTGCAATCCGTAGATTTCAACCACGACAGAATCACAAATCAAATAACTCTGGTTGCAAGCCAGACAAATTCGACAAGCAATCCTTCCACTTATGAAAATCCACGGTCTTCACTTGCTCCATCTTCAATTACCATCTTCACGTATTTGTTGGTCGGAATGGTTTTCGAATATATATTCGATCCCGGTCTTTCCATACCAACAAGCGGATTGGTCTGGTTTGATAGTCGGTGATTTAACTATCAAATAACAATAGTGTGAATACATGATCTTTTGCTGATTCAATACTTGACATAACTTGACCTCTTTAAAATATATTTAACCCAATAGTTAATAAACCTTTAAATCTGCTAATACACTCAAAACATTTGATTTAACCTTATTATATTTTAACAAAACTGTTTATATGATTTGGGTACGTATATATACATATACATATATATATATATATCCCTACCCAGCTTTCCATTTTCTTCGGGAACATCGATATATTTCTTTAAAACCTTTTCCCTTTTTCTTATATTAGAGCAACTCATGATATCCATATATGTATATACTTAATGATATAAACCAAATTTTCTCTAATTAACTCTGACTGATTTACTTTGATCGAATAACTCTAACTTGACTAACTCGACTTATTTAACTCAACTGGACTACATGACTTGATTACTCCTATCAATTAACTAATATTCGACTTACTCAATTCGCTTGACTTTAGATCGCAGCGATCACAATGGTTACGCCTGATTCCCTCAGGAAACATCCGACCATCGTAGGCTTTCTGCAGCCCTGCGAATTTCGCTAGCAGTCGTATGCAATGGCAACTCTTCCTGAATAACTATGTTTGACTAACTCTATTTCAAATACTATATTCGATCAACTCTAATTGAACAACAAATATTAAATATAATTTGAAATCAATATTCTTATTTCTTTGAAACTAATATTGATATAATATTTATTTCCCAAAACCTTGCATTAGAGTTCGATATTCCTCGTATAGGGTAAACCAAATCTCAACACTTTCCACTTATTCCAAATTAATACCATTCCTCGATAATAGTGACGTCAATCAAGTTGGGGTATTTTCATTACCTCTCAGACCTTGATCGACCCCGTTCTTACCTTAGAATAACATTAGTTTAACCACTAACATCAAATCTCATTTTCCCTCTGATTACAAATCGGGTTTTTATAAAACCGTTTCTTATATTTGAAATCTTCGTTTCAAATCCATTTACATAATTCCTTTAATCAAGTAAATATTTACTAAGCCATAACTTTTAACTTCAACCATTATTTCACTTATAATACTTGATTTATAATATAAATCTCTTGTCAAATAGTTTGATTCTATTTATTCGAGTATGCTTAAAAAACGAAAACTTTTACCTTGGATTTTACAACCAATGCTTATACTTACTTTAAATTAAAACATTTTCTAGTTGGGATTTCATTTCCAAAAATCCATTACCAATATTTAACACAACCGCATTGTATGCACTTTCCTTTATCCTTGAAATCCTTATTTCAATTACCCTGATTTGTCCAATTCAATGCTTTTACCCTTAAGTAATCAATTTGGTTTCAAAAACCTTTTTAAAACCTTGTTTGGATCTCTTCCAAATCACCTATACAAATCTGTTCTCCATTTCCATGTTTTTGGTCCATTCTTAATCCATTTACCCTTTTCCTTTAAAGTTTCATTTCATTTGAACTCGCTTTACTTAATTTAGGGGTTAAGTAAAACTTCCTTTAAGCTCTTACATTCACCGACAAATTCCATTTACCAATCTTGTTTGAAACCTGGGTTATAAATTCCTTTATTGCACCCTCAATTGATTTTGGTCAAACCTATCGATACTCAAACATTTCCTAATAGAAATCCCAATTAAAGGACATTTCTTTAATTATTATTAATTAAGAAAAATAATTAACTTTATATTAACTATGTTAGAAATGATTAACTTTGATATTGCTCAAAGATAGGGTTATTATCATTTTAAAAGCTTATCAGACAGTAATCAATGTTATTAACATTCACAAATTCAATAATTCCTTTAATTCATAGTAAATCGAAGATTTACTAATATTCAACACTATTCGTTAAATTTAACGAATATTCAGAAAATTTGAATCAAATTAACTCTATTATCAATTTAAATTCACCACGGTTGATTTTGTCAACTGTACATCCCAGTTAATTACTCACTGATTTCATTTGTCATTTCCCTTATTTAAATTAATTAAATAACTTAATTAATTAAAAATTACCATTTAATTATTTTAAAAATAATTATACTATTTTAACCATTCGTAGTTAAATTTATTTGATTCCTTCTTTCAGTATATGCATAAATCACAAAATCTCGTTACATAACCATCTAAATAATTTCTTGATAAACTCGATTAAAAATATATATATCTGTAAATTTCTAACTTAACTATTTATATAAAATGATTGAAAACTTCAATTTAGTTATAAAATAATTTATAACTTTAAAACTGCGTCGATTCACCGAACGGTAGAACGACGTTTAAAACATCACGTTGATGGCCATTCACTGCCAATTACCAAATCACACTATCGGTTGATTTTAAACACAGCACAGATGAATATCTATTCAACCATCACGCTCAAACAAGTTTGTTACCATATGGGGTTCAATCAGTTCATATATCAACGATATAAAACAAACATACAACATATATAATATTTGAGGAATCCGGTCGGATCCCTCCAACCTGTTCTTCCCTGCACCACAGCTCGTTATACATTTCATAATATTATATGAAATAAATTTCATATGATCTACCAATTTAAAACGATTAAATAACAACAACCAATCAATCAAATAAACAGCCACTAGCAACTAATCAACCAATTTATACTTTTAAAGGTTAATTTATAATTTAATATGAATTTACCACATCACAGGATTCCAGAAGGTGTGAGAATTAACTCACCAGTTCATTTCGGTTGGCGGTTGACGCGTTTGAACGTTCAAAATTAGCTGAAATTTCAACTGCGTCAGATCAGTGCCTAGTTAGTGCCATCACCTAGGCCTCGTCCCTACGATCCCAACAGATCCAGTTTCGCTGAAATCCGTTAACGTACGAGAAAATTATGCAGTTTATAAATTTTGAATATATATACGATATTTAACTTAACTATTAATAAATTTAATTAAATTATAATTGCCTTCATTAACGGTTTAAGCCACGTCATCGTAGAAGAAATCAAAAAACGCGTTTCTCCCTTTCTCCTTTGCCTGAACCCGTTACTCAGTTTTTTCATCGGAGTTCAACTCCTTCAACCTCCTGCCGTAGCCACCACCGACCCCCTGACAACGACCCGAGACCTCCGTCAGAACCGCCCATCCACCAGCACCCTTCGCCAGCGACACCTTGACCCAATTCAACGCCGACGGCCGTGAAATCGAAGTACCCCCAAATCCGTTCATCAGCCCAATTCTGCCACCTCCGATCACCTAACACTGCGCCACCACCACCAATCGACGCGCCATGCTTCGCCCGACCATTTCCCTTCAGACCATCCTCCCCTCGTCGCCTCCTCCACCGGAAAACAACCAAGACCGAACGCCAGTTCAAACAATTGCACCCAAAAACATCACCTCAGTTCATCTCTCGATTTCTCCGACCATTGTCCATTGTAGAACCCGAGACCACAGCCATTTGAAAGCCTTATCTCTCCTCTACAAAAACGCTTAAGGTCCCGACATCTAAAATCGACCCAAACTCCTCAATTTCGGCCAAGAACGAAAACTGATCTTCACTGTTCATCGCAATTTCCGGCCACCACAGTCGACGAAACTCACCCAACTTTTTAATGTAGGTAGATAACAACCCGATCTATAACTTTCGCTTTGGAACCCCCCTCGAATTCTTGCTAGATTCGAAGATATAAATTAATTTGTGATGGAGGACTTATTTGTAAAATTGGCTGATGAAAAATGAAGGTGGCTGGTTTTTTTTTATTTTTGGTGTTTATATAATATGGAAATAATATATTTTATGTTGACGTGGTGAGTGATGTTGACTAATGATTTTTATTTCGTACCTATCGCATTTTCGAACGTTGTTTATTCGCTACTGCGCTCACATACAAACCCCGTTCGAGATGCGAATGGACGATGTAGTATAATTTGACGATACGGTCCTAATGAAACTTGTTTCGTCGAATTCCGAGTTCGTTTGCTCAAATGGCCCTCGTTCACGTTCAAATGGTCGGTTATATTTGTATTTCAATTTTCCACGCTCACAAATTAACCCCGATTGACGCGCCACTTAAAATCTAGCAATAGTTTACTGTTGCGGTTCCAATAAAATTTGTTTCGTCGAAAACTGAGGTCGTTTGAATAATGGCCCTTTTATAACTGGCCAATTCAAATAAAATAAACCAATTTTAAAATACCTCAATATAAAATTATCAAAATATTGAAATTGGCCATACACGACTAGAATATCGTATACTACCACAATACAATATCCCGGGTTGAATTCCAAGCCAAATCGATATTTAAAATATTTAAAAAACCCTTTATTCTATATAAATAATCGATATAATATATAAAGGAATCCCATAGCGTTTTTTCCAAAATTTGATTTAGACATAAAATAAAATCTACACGACGAAAATTGGATTTTTCTCTGCTATTGGAAAGATATCGTCAAACCGGTCCCGACGTTTCTTGTTTCGAGGAAATCCAACTTATTTTGAACCCGGTACAACCAATTGAAGTTCAAAATGCCAAATCGCAAACTGCCGCGCCGCTGCAGCTCGTTATTTAATTAAATTATAAACCATATCGCTCAACCGTCGTTTTCGAATTGAAATCGTCACTATATTTTCAATATAACCAATATTTGACTACTTTAAATTTCCCGGTCACAATATATGGCAAATTCTATATTTTCTCAAATATTCTGGAAATTAAAATATTATTTTATTATTTATTTAATTAATATATTCCAAATAAAGTTGTTAAATTCAATCATTTAAATTCAAACCAATATTTTAAATAATTAAAATAATCCAAAAAAATAGGCAGAAAAATATGGGTCGTTACACAACATATGCCTCATTCCAATGCAGAATATTCTTTTATTCAAAATTTCACATTCTTAGGGAAAGGTTCCCATTAATTTTATCAAAGATAAATTCTTTTAAATTTATTCTTTAATCTTCCTTTTGATATCGAATCAACCCATGTTAAGGTTTTCCAAACTAGTCGGGATTAGCGAACCACACCGAAGTAATCATTTATTTTGTTTTCCAATCCCAACCTATTCATTCCATGGAGCAAAACTGGTAATACTCCATATCTAACACCATGGTGTTATCGGTAAATATTAATTACCATTTCACATTCAAATTTAATTAAAGATTTAACTATCGCGTTGGAACAAAACTGGTGATACTCCATTCTCGATCACTTTAATCTAATTAAAGATTCATTAAAACTCCACTTAGTTTTAATCTTCCCAAAAATCAATATCCTGTCTTTAACTGGGTTAAAGAACCAATGTCATCTAAAACATGGTTCACGATAAACCCAAAATCACATTACATTGTTAATCGGGTTAAAGAACAGGTTTTACTCAAAACACCGCTCACGATAAACCCCAAAAACCAATTTAAATTCAATTCCAATTAAAAACTAATTAACTGGACAATTTCACTAAATCTTAATTAAAAGATTTATTCTTTTCTAGACTGGGTTCAAGAATAGTGTTATTTAAGGCACCATTCACGACGAACACAAAATCCCATTTGATATTAAATACAAGGCTCTGAATAGAAAATATATCTGCTTATATTCAATATCAAATTCTAAAACCAACAAATATCGTATTGGAAATAACGATATAAATATATCTTTCAAATTTCCACAACTATATCCGTATAATCACGAAATCCAACATCGAAATATTCCGAAGATAATTTCGATTCAAATCCATTCCAATTTGTATATTGGAAATTCTGATTATTTTTAAAGTCACTTCAAATCCAATTTATTTATTCAAAAATATTGGAGTATATTCTAGTTCATAACTAGTTCATTTCGATAAAAATATATTTTTATCCCTTTTAAATATGGGATTTTTCACCCCAATTCTTTCTAAATCATTTATTATGATTTTACACAAATTATTGATATTTTTAATAATTTTATCAAGGCTCGTACAGTCGATTTCCAATAACGGTCGTCGAACTGCACTTACAGCGACCTTTTCCATATTTGATTTGGACATAATTCCAAATCCAACCGTCAGATTTCAAATCTCTTATGTTCATTGGAAAGCTCTTTTCGATACGAACGCAACGGTTCCGGTTTCAGGAGAATCCGACTGTCGGATCCCCCGTAACATCAATTCGAAGTCAATGGTCGAAATTCGCGAACTACCGTAGCGCGGCGCGTTCTATTCAGGCCATTTAATATATATTTTATATATACTTCATCGATTTCAATTCAAAACGTATTTTATAATTCGTTTTAAATTCGTTTTCAAAACAATTTCAACTTCATATTCAATTTTAAATCAAAATTGAATATTTCATATCACTAATATGTAAATGATTATATTTTCAAAACGTTATATTTTGAAATCACTTCCTTTTCTATATTCATTATAAAAATGAATAAAATCGATATAAATATCGTTCGCGTCAAAATAGCGCATATCTAATCAACACGGCTTTATATATTTCAATAACTTCGTTATTCTATTAAACAAATGAATATTTTCTTCAACACATGAATATTTATTAACTCTTACTTACAATGAAAATGTGAATTTTATTGTATAAATACTTTATTCAACACATGAATTGTTTCAACATATGAATATTCTCAACACATGAGTATTGTCAACACATGACTATTTTGTTTATTCAACACATAAATATAATTTATTTTCTAAATTGGAATGAGACACACTCAATCACCATATAATGTTAATTATATGGATTCCATACAACACATGTATATCATAGCAACAATAAATAATCAACCATCATCCAGAGTGCACCACACAACTGCATAAGCTTTAAATATAACTAATTAACGCTTACACGGTCTGTCAATCAAACGATCGACATACCACTAAACAATTGGGATTAGTGTACGTCAAATATCATCCCAACACCCGTGTGGGGTTTCAATTCACAAACACTGAATATTATTTGTGCAGTTGGGCGACGTGTAAAATTTATCGTCCCAATCAATATCCTTCAAATAGGTGTACGTAAACAAATCGTCTGATTTGTAAATGAATATTTATTTATTTATTTATTCATTTCATATACACGTTAAAAATTATATTTTTAACTATATAATTTATTTATTTCAACACATGAGTATATTTCCATTCATTCCACATCACAATCAATTTTCACAACACAACAAAATCAAACAAGTCGTCCATGGTCTGTGGACGATGGGTGTCGAGTGCTGCTAAGCACCATCTCCATCCTAGTATATAATTTTAACTAGAAAACAAGAATTAAAGTGAGAAGTTCTCACCTTTGGGTTCCACTCCGCCATTCTTCATTTCTGAACGGTTTGAATTTGTTCGAAATTCCAACACATCCTTCTCACGCTGTTCATATATAAAAATCACATTTTTATTTCCACTTCATATATATAAAAATCGATTTTTTATCGCTACTTCATATATATATAAATCGAATTTTTATATTCTTCTCTTCATGATAAAAATCATATTCTTATTCGCTAAAAATCTCTTCTTTCATGTTTTAAAAATCTCGCCTTTATCTACATAAAATTCTTATCTTTACGTAACTAAAAATCGAATCCTTATGTTATTAAAAATCAAATCTTTTCTACAATAAAAAATCTAACCTTTATCTTCATGAAAAGATCATAAAAATCAAACCTTTATACTCACGAAAACTTCATAAAAAACTAGGCTTTATATAAATAAAAATATAAACTTTCCTACATTAAGAAAATCAAATTTTTACATAAAAAAATTCAGTTTTTAACCAACATATATTTTTAAAACAACGATTTAAACGATGTAAAATTTATATTAAAAATTCACCTTGCTCTTCTTGCAAAAATTGAGTCTTTGAGGGGGAGAGGGTCCACTGTTCGCGCTGACGTCGATCTTCAAAGGTGGTGGGGCCCGCTCAGTCGGTCGCAGCGCCGGTTTCTCGAAGGTGGGCGCCGAAGTTTGCGGAGGGGGGGTGAAGACGAGGCTGAGGCGCGCAAAAAGGGGGGCGGCGGTCTCCTCAGGTGGCGGCGGGCGGTTTCAGGGTGTTGGAGGGTTTGTGGCTCGCGTTTCAGAGGGGGAAGGAGAGTGGAGGGCGGCGATCCTCCTTGGAGGCGGCGCGGCCCTGGTGGCCACGGCAGCGTCGAATCCCCCCTCCCGTCGCTTTTTTTCTTTTAAAACCGACAGTTGACTTCTAGGGAGAGAGAGAGTGAGGTAGAGAGGGTATATAAATATATATATATATTTAATTATTTAATTTATTCTAAAAAGCAACTTTTAAATTCGATCTCCAATCGAGACCCAACGACTGTCGTCCCTAGCTAATTACCCCCATTCCAAACGCAACAGGATATGTTTCTTAACCTGATTTGATCATTTCGATCAGTTTTCGTCAAAATCAAAATATAAATCTATATATTGAATTTGAACGCGCATTTCAATTTACCGGGACCACATACGGACTCTAAAAATTCCCGAAAAATATTTTTTAGCTTCCTATTGACGATACGGTTCTAATAAAACTAATTTCGTCAAATTTTGAGACCATTCGAAAAATGGCCATTTTTTGGTCGATCGAAATCAACTGAAACTAACTGGAAACTAGTTAAGATGTGTGGTTTCCTGAGTATTGATCTGATGTTGGTTTCGGCCTTCGGGGTTAATATTTAGGGAATCGTTCTCTTACTAATTTACGGTTAGAATCTGATTAAGAATTAAACGATATAAAACACAATTTTATCAAATATATAAAAAATAACAAAAATAGTCATGTGTTGACAATACTCATGTGTTGAGAATATTCATGTGTTGAAAATATTCATGTGTTGAAAATATTCATGTGTTGAATAAAATATTTATACAATAAAATTCACATTTTTATTGTAAGTAAGAATTAATAAATATTCATGTGTTGAATAAAATATATATTCATGTGTTGAAGAAAATATTCATTTGTTGAATACAATAACGAAGTTATTGAAATATATAAAGCCGTGTTGATTAGATATGCGCCATTTTGACGCGAACGATATTTATATCGATTATATTCGTTTTTATAATAAATATAGAAAAGGAAGTGATTTCGAAATATAACGTTTTGAAAAAAATTATCATTTACATATTAATGATATGGAATATTCAATTTTGATTTAAAATTGAATATGAAGTTGAAATCGTTTTTAAAACAAATTTAAACGATTTATAAAATACGTTTAGAATTGAAATTGACGAAATATATATAATAAATATATTACATATATTAAATGGCCTGAATAGAACGCGTCGCGCCGTGGCAGTTCGCGAATTTCGACCATTGACTTCGAATTGACGTTACAGGAGATCCGACCGTCGGATTCTCTTGAAACTGGAACCATTGGATTTGTATTGAAAAGAGCTTTCCAATGAATATTAGAAATTTTAAATCTAACGGTTGGACTTGTAATTATGTCCAAATCAAATTTTGAAAAGGTCGTTGTGAGTGCAGTTCGACGACCGTTATTGGAAATCGACTGTACGGGCCTTGATAAGATTATTAAAAATATTAATAATTTGTGTAAAATCGGAATAAATGATTTAGAAAGAATTGGGGTGAAAAATCCCATATTTAAAAAGGATAAAAATATATTTTTATCGAAATGAACTAGTTATGAACTAGAATTATAATCCAATATTTTTGAATAAATTTATTGGATTTGAAGTGGTTTTAAAAATAATCAAAATTTCCAATATACGAATTGGAACAGATTTGAATCGGAATTATCTTCAAAATATTTCGATGTTGGATTTTGTGATTATACATATATGGTTGTGGAAATTTGAAAGATATATTTATATCGTTATTTCCAATGCGATATTTGTTGGTTTCAGAATTTGATATTGAGTATAAGCCGATATATTTTCTATTCAGAGCCTTGTATTTAATATCAAATGGGATTTTGGGTTCGTCGTGAAAGGTGTCTTAAATAACACTGTTCTTGAACCCAGTTTAGAAAAGAATAAATCTTTTAATTAGGATTTAGTGAAATTGTCCAATTAATTAGTATTTAATTGGAATTGAATTTAAATTGGTTTTTGGGGTTTATCGTGAGCGGTGTTTTGAATAACACCTGTTCTTTAACCCGATTAACAATGGAAAGTGATTTTGGGTTTATCGTGAACCATCATTTAGATGACATTGGTTCTTTAACCCAGTTAAAGACATGATATTGATTTGTGGGAAGATTAAAACTAAGTGGATTTTTAATGAATCTTTAATTAGATTAAAGTTATCGAGAATGGAGTATCACCAGTTTTGCTCCAAAGCGATAGTTAAATCTTTAGTTAGATTTGAATGTGTAATGGTAATTAATATTTACCGATAACACCGTGGTGTTAGATATGGAGTATTACCAGTTTTGCTCCATGGGATGAATAGTTTGGGATTGGGAAATAAAATAAATTATTACTTTAGTGTGGTTCGCTAATCCAGACTAGTTTGGAAAACCTTAACATGGTTTGAAATGATATCCAAAGGAAGATTAAAGAATAAATTTAGAAGAATTTATCTTTGATAAAATTAATGGGAACCTTTCCCTAAGAATGTGAATATTTGAATAAAGAATATTCTGAATTGGAATGAGGCGTATGATGTGTTTGTGTAACACTTGTTTATTATATACGCGGGTTATTCGGAAAGGCCGGGTTTATACCCATTCTGAATAACCAATTCGACGATAAGTCGAAGATGAAGACGGTGGTTGAAGACCGGAGGCCTTCACATTGTTTGGATGATTATATATATATATATATATCCAAATTGATGTTGTTTGTGTTGTGTGGTCGAGAATTTGATTAATTAAATTATTGGAATGATAATAAATTAATCAATGAAAGAATGGTAAATTTATTCGATTAAATCAAGTATTGTACTGATTTGAAAATAGATAAAAATAACATTTTATCACATATATGAGTCAAAACGGGATAAGGACCGTTGGGAGAACACGACGTTTCTTTCTCACTATGGGTGATGTCCGTGACCTACCAGCCCTGACATTTATATACTTTTTACCTGTGTGGTTGTTGGAATGCGAGGCGCCTCAGATATAGGTTCGATAGGACTGGGAAACGTGTGTTCGGGAATTGCTAAACCTCAAAAGTAAGAGAGGTCCGGCCCAACTGATTCCAAGGATCGTTGTGTGTGGTCCTGAGACATTTGCTAGAGTGTCTCGAACGGAGAAGAGCTTGCCCCTTGCCTCGACTCAGACGGAAATCCATTTTCCAATACGTGATATTTCGGTTTTGATTGTAGATCCTAGTATTGGTGACATGATATATGGTACCCATGCCACGTTTGATTGATACATTTATATTTGAAGTTGTTTTCTTCACTTATAGTAATAATAAAACATGAAATTTAGCATATCAAGCATTCTTTGGCTATTATAAGGTAAAACCCTATCCTCTGGCTTGCGTTGCATTGTGTGATGGGACCTGGTTCTTATAATAGCTTCATTTTTCTTTATTTACCATTGCGCCGTTTGTTTTATGCACTGGTATTCTTGGGAGGAAACCCGTTTCGTGTTATACGACGTGGTACCTTGATTTACCTAACTTTAAAAATAAAGATTAATAACTGTTTTTAGTTCTCACACCAGTCACATGACTGACCTGGAGTTTATTGTTTAACCTAAACTCTGGGTGCCCTTATTTTCCGCACGGGCAGCTAGTAGTTGGGTTTTGCTGATTTATATTCACAGGATCCTGGTTTATAGCTGAAGTGATATTCGGAAAGCTCTGTATCCTTGTATTTCTTTCAGTTGTGCTTTGTATTATTTTTCCGTTGCAACTTATTTAAATGTAATTTAAATCTCTGATATTTATCAATGTATAATATTTATTCATACTCTATATATTCTTGTATTCTGATGGGATTGTTGTAATAAGCAATGAAATGTTCTTCTGTTTGCGTTCCGATTCGACTTGTCCTCAAAGAAATCTGTGCTTTCCTTATCGGGGAAGTTCGGGTCGCTACATACTGAGTCCAGTATGGGGCTTATGTTTGAGGGGATGGTGGATTTGGTAGGATGGAGGAATCTGTGCGGTTTGGCAAAAGGGAACTGAGTGGGGGTATGGATTTGGTTGGCTGCGACGTGAAAGAAGGTGGAAGGTGGGTATTGTTTGTTGAAGATGCACGAATTTCAGATGTTATGTGTGAACTCCAGGTGGATGTGAGGATGATGGTTTTGAGGAGTTTTTTTGTGAAAGCAATGGTATGGGTTTGTGGAGGATGGCAATGGTGAATATGGCGTTGTGGCAGGAGATGGTATGTTTCAGGTGGAAGATTTTAAGAGATTTTGTAGGAAGAAATTGGGCAATGAAAATATAAAGCAAGGGAAAGAAAAATTCAGAAAGATTTTTTTATTTTTTTAGAAAGAAATTGTTTAATGGAAAGAAATAAATGAGAAGATTTTTTTTATTTTTAGAATTGTTGAAAAGAAGAAATTAATGTATTGAAAAGAGGGAAGGAAATGAAAGGAAAGAAATCAAAGATGAAATGGCAAGTTTTTTTTTTCTTATTTGGAAGATCAGAGTATCATTGAACAATACCAAATCTAACCAATCAAGATTTTTTATTTTAAATATATATATATACAGGAAAACAAAAAGAAAAAAAACTAACATGAATCAAAAATTAAATAAATAATAAAATTTAATTATTGCCTCCCCGGCAACAGCGCCAAAAACTTGATCGACGCTTTCTAATAAATAGAAAAGCGTGAATTTTAAAATAAATACATCAAGCGCACAGATCGTGTAGTATGCAGGTCGAATCACAGGAGGTAAATTAAATTAAATTATTTATAAAATTTCATGGGCGAGTTAGACGACTTTTGAGATTTGGTTGAAAATAGAACAATTGAAATTGCAACAATTAGGATTATCGTTGAAACTAATCAAACGATTAATCACTAATAAAAGTAAATTGCAAAACAAGAATAAAAATGCAGAAAATAAAAGTGCAGAAAAGAAATAACAACAGAAATAAAATCAGGATTATCGTTGAAACTAATCAAACGATTAATCATTAATGAAAATAAATGTAAAATACAACTAGTACTCTACCAAATCTAATTGTGTAGATGTCACTAGTTGCTAAGAAATAGAAAAATGTAGAAAATATAAAGAAGAAGAAGAAGACTTTATTAATTCTAGGATGATTTTTACAATGAGATTACAAGGGTATTTATAGGATAGATAGCCAACCCTAACCCTAACCCTAATACATTGACAAATGGGCCTCAGGAAATCACAAAAGAGTTTACAAATAGAATTACAAATGTGCCTTAGTGAAATCTAGTAAATTTGGGCCTTTCCACTTTTCCTCTTGCTTCCTTGATAATTCTTCTTTGCTTTGTGATGTGCATGGCTCTTCTACCAATTATTCTCTTGTCCAAAAAGAAAGTTGATGTGAGATCTTCATCTGCAAATCTTCATATGTATATACACATCATTTTGGTCTTTATTTTCTATTTTTCTAACAGCATGTGGCTTAGTCAGCATATCTATAAAAGTGGCAAAATAATACCCAAGTAATATATTTTTTATATACAAAAGATAAGATATAGGAGCATAAAAAAACACATTTTCATGTCGATCAGCTAAGAAAAAGAAATCTGTAACAACCAGGTTTTTCTTAAATGGATGAAGAGATGGAAAGAGGTGAAAGAGCATTCTGGAAAAGGCAAGGGAGGTGATCACAGTTCAAGTTCGTCAATGGGGGGCAAAGTTTACCAGGAAGGTTGCTGCATGAGGAGATGCAACTGTCAGAAGCATTGCATGGTGATAATATGGTATAAGGAAGTTGGACAATGGTTGTATCAGTATGTGCATGTTTTTCATGTACAAATGTGGTATTTTGATGTATTTCTGTATTTGGGCCGGGAGTTTTGTGATGCAAATCTGATGTAATAAGTGATGTTTTGGGCCATAAAACTGAATTGTTTCATATGTGATATTGGCTTGTTTGAAGAGGATGCATGTGCATGTATAAATAAGCGTATTGTGTCCATTTTGGGATATGAAGAAAGTGTTCAAATTCTGAAGCAATCAAGTTCATTTGTTAGCTAATTCCTGCCATTTCTTATCCTTAGTTTCCAGTTCAGTTTAGTTCTTTTAATTGGTTTTATTCTTTTGTAACTTTCCTGTGTTGTTCTTATGTTTGTAGAGTAATCTTCCAGTTAAATCATTAGATTAAAAGTGGATTGTGAGTTGATTAATCAGGGGAGTATTGTTTAGAATTCTTGGTCACTATCTGATTTGTTTCTAATTGCAAAGTGACTATTGTATTTGTTCAAATTCTATGCTTTGATCAGCCTGAATGTGTTTAATCCAGGCACGATCTTTCTTTTGATCCCAACAAATTGTTATATCCCACAATTCCCTGAATTCTTGATTCTATTTTTGTTGTAATCCTTCTCGTAATTGTAGTATAATCATCATTAGTATCCTCATAAATCAACTACATTACCTCCTCTTTCCAATAACCAACCCCAGTTCCTCATTTCTTGCTAGGGTTTTCCCCGTCATTTCCACAAACACGTTTCCAAATCCATCTTTTCACCTCTTTTTCTTGCTAATTCTTGTTCATTCCACAAAAATATGGAATAACGACCTTTTTCCAAGTATCTCCTGCCACCTCAATAACCACTTCTGCAAACTTTGTAATTTCTCTAAGTGTTCGACTTTATTTCTCCTTCTTCAAAAGTAGATAAAATCTCTATGGCTAATGATCAGAACCCTGTAGATGCTGGCAAATTGGTATTAGAGCGGCATTCAGAGATCGGTTCCACATATAATCACCATAACGTTGATGATTCAATGAACCCCCCACCCCGAAATGTAGATCCCGACCAAGAAACGTAGCAGAAACAAGAAGAGGTTAACCAAAATCTTGACCAGGAATTGGAAAATCTAGGCAAAAGATTTGAAGGTGTCGATCAACAATTTGAGAGGATGGATTAAATATTTGATCGAGTTACCACCATGATTGAACACTTAACCTAAGAAAGACCACTTCCTCCTCCTATTCAACCTCCAGCACCACCGAATGTACAACAACAACCTTTGCCACCACCTCTTGCACCAATTCAGAATGCACAACCTCCACCACCCCCGCTGGTTCAACCATATATACCCCCACCTAGAAATGTACTTCCACCACCACCTCCACGACTAGCACCAAGAAATTTCAACCAACCTCTTCCTTTCCAAGAACCAAGATTTTTCAACCTCCACCAGAAAATCCATCTCACTTTCCTTATCCATATTCATATCCAAATTTTCCTCACAACCAATAACCTCACTATACTATAAAACTAGATTTCCCAACCTTCACTGGAGAAGAAGATGTGTCAAACTGGTTAAGGCAAGTTGAGAAATATTTCAGGTTCCACCGAACTGTGGAGATGATGTGGGTAGAGATATGTGCATTTGCATTAAGGGGGAAAGCTTTGCAATGGTACTATTGGTATATAGGAACAGTGGAGCATGTTGGTGCATGGCTCGTATTTAAAGAAGAGATACTCATTCGATTTAATCCAGAGGAGATGGAAAAACCTTATGAAACTTTATCCAAACTTAAACAACTTACCACTGTGAGATCATACCTTAATAAATTCAAGCAATTAAAGGGTGTTCTTAAAACCCTACCTCCTAAGTTTCTGTTAGACCATTTATTGGTGAGCTCAAAGAGGAGATCAGATTTTATATTATGACTTCTAGGCCACATAATTTCAAGGAGATAGTATCATTAGCCAAAATGTTTGAGACCAAATATTTGTTATCAAAGAAACATGCCAAAAGCTCTTCACATCATAAATCCAATTCCAAAAATACCAACCCTCCTCAACCAAATAAAACCAACCCACCAAAAAACATTCCTCAAGAACCAAAGGAAAAATCCACAGAAAATTATGAAAAAAGTAAAGGGTTGACCCTAATTCAATTGATAGAGATGAGAAGGCAAGGTATATTCTATGGTTGTAGGGAAAAATGGTCACGCGACCATAAATGCAAGAACCCTCAAGTATATGTTTTAGAAGGAATCATGCCTTTGTATGAGGAAGAGAATAATGATAGTGTCCATGAACTATAAGAAGCAGATCTATCCAAGAAACCCTATCCATCACCCTCCAAGCCCTGTGTGGTGTACCTGCCCTATCCACTATCAAAGTAAAAGGACATACTCAAGGAAAAACAGTACAAATATTGACTGATTCAGGATCAACTCATAACTTTATTAATGAAGGGTTAGCCAGGAAGTTAGGTTTGAAAATTGAAGAAACCAAAGTATTTAAGGTCATTATGGCCAACGGAGAGAAACTGATAGGTTCAGGCATTTACAATAGAGTGATTCTTAAGTGTCAAGGATGTGACATGCCAGTTGATCTACTACTCTTTCAATTAGAGGGGTGTCAAGTAGTGTTGGGTGCTCAATGAATGAAAGGCCTGGGAGAGGCGACACTTAACTTGGAACGATTGCAGGTTAGGTTTCATTATAATAATAGAGATATACTTGGCAAGGGATTAAGCAGGATGACTTGAAAATTGTTGATAAGAAAAGTTGGGTAAAGAATGTAGTAGTGGCCAGTTAATCATGATGATTTGTTTACACACTATTAATGTCAGTAACCACGCAGAGATTACTAATCCTTCCATTCCCCAGAAGATCAATGAAACCCTAAAAGCTTTTTCATCAATTACTGATCCCAATCCTTCACTTCCTCCACCAAGAATTCATGACCATAAAATACTACTGTTATCCCAATCTAAACCAGCTTACTTGAAACCCTATAGACACTCATACCACATCAAGAATGAATCAAAGAAAATCGTGGAAGAAATGCTTGAAGATGGAATAATTAGACCTAGTAACAGTCTATATTCCTCCCCAGTAGTGATGGGAAGAAAAAGAGATGGCACGTAGAGGTTATGTGTTGATTATCAAAGCTTAAACTCCCAAACCATTAAAGATAAATTCCCCATCCCATTGGTAGAGGAATTGTTTGAGGAGTTGCATCGCTCTAAGTATTTTTCTAAACTGGACTTGAGATCAGGGTACCACCAAATACGCATGAATGAAGAAGACATCTATGAAACTGCCTTCAAAACTCATGAAGGGCATTATGAATTCATAGTAATGCCATTTGGACTAGTAAATGCACCCTCAACCTTCCAATCCCTTATGAATGAAGTGTTCAGACCTTACTTGCGAAAGTTTATATTAGTATTTTTTTGATGATATTTTGGTATACAATAAGGCTTGGAGTGATCACCTACAATACCTAAATTTCACCTTTTAAGTATTAGATTAGAACTCCCTAAAATCAAATTAACCAAATGTCACTTTGCCAGACCATCCATTCAGTATTTAGGTCATATTAATCGGGTGAAGGTATAGCCGCAGATCCAAGTAAAATAGAGGTAGTGCAGAAGTACCAGTTTCTAAATATTTGAAATCCTTGAGAGGATTTTTAGGTCTCACTGGATACTATAAAAGATTCATTAAGGGGTATGGAATAATTGCTAAACCACTGACCAATTTGTTGAAGAAATATTCATTTAAATGGTGTGATGCAACAATTAATTCATTTAATCAATTGAAACAATGCCTAATCAACCCTCCTGTTTTAACCCCCCCTGATTTCACTTTGCCCTTTAGCCTTGAATGTGATGCTTGTGGAAATGGAGTGGGTGCTTTGTTAACACAGAATGGCAGGCCATTAACTTATTTGAGTAAGGCACTACATGACAAGAATTGCTGGCATTATAATTGCTACTAAAAGATGGGGGCAATACATGATGGGTAGAAGATTTATCATCAAATCCGATCACCAGAGTCTCAAACACGTCCTTACACAAAGATTGACTACTAATCAGCATCATAAATGGATGGAAAAACTTCATGGGTTTGATTATAGTGTTGAGTACAAAAGTGGAAAAGAAAATATAGTGGTAGACTCTTTATCAAGAAGGAATGAGGAAAGCTTGGAAGAAGAAGAACAGTTGTATGATATCACAATAGTGAGAACGCCATGGTTAGATGAAATGAAAAAGGCCTTAAATGACTCTGAGTGGTACCACGAACAACTCCAAAAAGTGAAGAGAAATGAGCTGCTTGAGAAATACAAGGTAGTGAAAGATTTGATTTATTATAAGGGAAAGTTATTTGTTGATCACCACCTTCCTCTATTAATTCGAACCCTGATTGGTGAACATAATTCAAACCCATTAGTTGGGCATGTTGGAGTGAGAGCCACGACTAAAAATTGAAGTAAGTTTTTTCCTGGAAAAAATGAAACTGCATGTAGAGAAATGTGTAAAAGCAATTGAGGAATGCCAGCGAAATAAATATGAGAATGTAACGTATCCTGGTTCACTACAGCCTCTACCCATACTCGAAAGAATATGGACTGATTTGTGCATGATTTTATTACTTGCCTTCCTTCCTAGAAGCCAAAGATACATTGTCATATATGTTGTAATGGATCGATTGAGCAAGTATGCCCACTTCTTCCCACTTTCCCATCCTTATTCCGCCAAAGATATAGCCCTAATATATTTTCAAGGTCTTATTAAACTCCATGGCCTACCTAAAACTATTGTAACTGATAGAGATTCAATATTCGTGAGTAAATTTTGTCTGGAAATATTCAAATTACAAGGCAGCACCCTTAAATATAGCACGACATATCACCCTAAAAGTGATGGCCAAACTGAGCTAGTGAACAAAATATTGGAGTGTTACTTAAGATGTTTTGTTTGCCATAAACCCAGTGAGTGGTCTAATTAGATGGCGGTCGCAGAATATTGGTACAACACCACGTAGAAGTTTTCTACAAACACAAGCTGTGTATGGTGTTGATTCCCCCACATTGCTCTCCTATATTCCCAATACAAAAAGTTAAGGAGAAATTATATACCAAAGACATCATACTGCAGTTTTTAAAAGATAGTTTGAAGGTAGCACAGGAAAGATTGAGGAAGTTTGCAAACAGGAAGAGAACTTAAAGAGTGTTTAAAGAAGGTGACTGGGTATTTTGAAGCTCCAACCATACAAACAAATCACAGCATGTAACCAAAACACACACAAACTTTCTTCCAAATATTATGGACCCTATAGAGTGCCGGAAAAAATGGGAGAAGTAGTCTGTAAGTTGCAGCTGCCCAGTCATGCAAAGATTCACCCAATTTTTCATGTGTCACAACTTAAGAAGAAGATAGGGGATAAAGTGTTTATACAACAGGATGCACCTAGTTTTGTAGAAGAAAGTGTAAACCAACCTGAATGAATTTTAGACAGGAGAATGATTCCCTGAAACAATGGTGCTGTGGTGCAAGTACTTGTGAAATGGAAGGATAAACCCGAGGATGAAGAAACTTGGAAGGACTATTGGTCATTGATTAGAAGGTTCCCAACCTTGGACCTTGGGACAAGGTCCATTCTTGAAGGGGAAGGTTGTAATAGCCAAGTTTTTCTTAAATGGCTGAAGAAATAGAAAGAGGTGAAAGAGCGTTCTGGAAAAGACAAGGGAGGTGATCACAGTTCAAGTTCGTCAAAGGGGGGCAAAGTTCACCAGGAAGGTTGCTGCATGAGGAGATGTAACTGTCAGAAGCATTGCATGGTGACAACATTGTATGAGGAAGGTGGATGAGGGATGTATCAGTGCGTGCATGTTTTTCATGTACACGTGATATTTTGATGTATTTCTATATTTGGGCCCAGAGTTTTGTGATGCAAATTTGATGCAATAAGTGATGTTTTGGGCCATAAAACTCTGTTGCTTCATATGTAGTTTCGGCAAGTTGGAAGAGGTAATATATGCATGTATAAATAAGTGTATCGTGGTCATTCTGGGAGTATGAAGAAAGTGATCAAATTCTGAAGCAGTACAGTTCATTTGTTAGCTATTTCCTGCCATTTCTTATCCTTACTTTCCAGTTCATTTTAGTTCTTTTGATTAGTTTAATTCCTTTGTAATTTTACTGCATTGTTCTTATGTTTGTAGAGTAATCTTCTAGTTAAATCTTTAGATTAAAAGTGGATTATGAGTTGATTAATCGGTGAAGTATTGTTTAGAATTCTTGATCACTATGTGATTTGTTTCTAATTGCAAATTGACTACTGTGTTTGTTCAAATTCCATGCTTTGATCAACCTGAATGTGTTTGATCCAAGCACCAACTTTCTTTTGATCCCAACAAATTGTTCTCTCTCACAATTCCTCGAATTCTTAAATCTAATTTTGTTGTAATCCTTCTCATAATTGCAGTATAATCATCACTAGTATCCTATTGAATCAGTTGCATTACCTCCTCTTTCCAATAACCAACCCTAGTTCCTCATTTCTTGCTAGGGTTTTCCCGTCATTTCCACAAACACCTTTCCAAATTTATCTTTCACGTCTTTTTCTTGCTAATTCTTGTTAATTCCACGCAAATATGGAATAGCGACCCTTTTCCAACTATCTCTTGCTACCTCAATAACCACTTCTGCAAACTTTGTAATTTCTCCAAGTGTTCGACTTTATTCCTCCTTCAAAAGTTGATAAAATCTCCATGGCTAATGATCAGAACCCTGTAGACCCTGAAAAATCTAAAGCTCATTATCGAGCCTCGTTAGACTCTAGGTCGTTGGCCTCCTTCACTATATCCGGTCGCTGTTTTACTTCTTCATTGCAATCCATGCCGGAGTCAGATACCGGTAGTTCTGCTTCCTCGCCTTTGACAGTCACCCAGTTCAATTCCCTCCTTTCATACATTGTTATAGCTCCTCTTGTTGTCCCTGTTAGTGCTGCTATAGTTGCTGGTTAGTCCACTATTTCCCCTATGTTAAACGCAACACCTTTGAGTGGCCTCCCCTTCAAGGTAATGCTCACCAATCCTTTGTTTTGGGAGATTTTGTTGAGCTAGTTATTGATAAAGCCAATTCGAAGAATGTGAAATATCTTTTTGGTAAAAGTGATAAGGATGTGTGCACTGTTTGTACTGTGAATAATGTTGTATTTGTGAACTGTGATGGTTTGGATGAGTCTGTATTGTAGATTGTTAATGCTGTTAATCCTGTGCGCTCATCACATGTTTGATGCAATGCGCCAATACAAACTACTCCTAAAAAGGCTAGTTGGTCCTCACTTTTCTTGGCATTCCCAAACATTGTGGATTTATACCAACCTATTGAATTCACTATACCTGAATCGGACCTTGGTTCATGTCAACTGCTTGAAATTCTTAATTTTGATTTTATGCCGGGGAGGTCAACTACAAATGCGATTTATGAAGAAAAAGAAGGATCTACACATGTGGTTTATCGATTTGAGAATGCATGTGACAAAGTATCGAAAAATGTTATGTCATGGAATCTAAAACAGAAGAGAGCCCAAACAAAGTATAACACTCTTATAAACGATATGTACAATGATGTTGTGATTAGTGCCAGAGTATCACTACGCTATAAATGGCCCAATGCAACGGATTTGCAAGTTGTAGCCAGCCAAAATGTCCCAATAGCTATAGTATTTTGGTCCTACTGCAACGTTCTATTTTTGGTGTTACCTTAGCCATAAAAATGTGTTGCTCTAAATAAACAAGTGTAACGCGATGTAACATTTTGATACAACGTTGTTATAGCAGATCTTTCCATGTCTTACATGGCGATCCACACAATTAATTAAAATAAAATTTCAATCATCTAACCACTATGTACTACGCTTCCAATATTTTCCGCTAACATTTTCATTCACGCGCTTCATTTCCATTTCGTTCTCCCTCCACATCGCTAACCCTTCTCTACTACTCTAGATAAAATAATGGTTGTGGCTTGCTTATTGTTTTGCGATTTTCTTTGCTTCCTGAAATACTATGCATCCGCTCCATCTCTAAAGGACTTAGATCGCCATTTTGCAGAGGTCCTTCAATTCAGTCGAGTTGAAGGTCTTCAATTTGATTCACAGTTCGATCTCGTTTTCGGTTATGATTTTTTCATTTTAATTTCTTTTAGATTTTAACTCGAACTTTGATGTTATTAGGCCGATGATGATTGGGGTGAATATATAGGGTTTTTGTCCCTTAAAATGCAAATGATTTTCTGCTAAACTTGAACTCTTTTGCTTCCACGACTTCGAATTTCCATATATTTTGAATATATATGGATATATGTTGTTAGGTCATGGATTTTGAAATTATAGTTGATTTATCTCTTGTTCGTAAACCGAACTGTATTCAGTATGATAAAAAGTAAATCGAATTGTATTCAATATGATCTGAATCTTATTCGTGGATATATGCTATTAGTTCGTGGATATTATGATGATTGTGGTGAATATATTCAGATATATGCTGTTTGTTTGGGGATTTTGAATATATTTCGAATTTCCTTGATTAATATTTGTACATTGCCATGTCTATTGTTCGAGTGCTTGTGTAATTGATCTGTCCATCTTTTTGAACATGTATAGTTGTTAAAAAAATTGTTTCACACACACAAACATACATGCATATATTCAGATTTGTATGTACGTGTATATATATGTATTTGATATGTCCATCTTCGAGTTCAGTGACCACTCAATCAATTTCTAGTTCAACTTCATCAACAGCAGCGGCAAGTAAGCATTGCCACCAAAAAATCTCAGTGAAGATGAGTACTGTGAAGGTAGGGTCGAATCCGGGGAAGAAATTTTTCGGTTGCTTCATGTGACCTGTAAGTATAAATTAGGTATTTTTGGTTGCTTTGTCAATTATCATATTTTTCAGTGATGTTTTAGTCGAGAATTTAAGATATGTGCAAAATGGCGATTGTGGGTATTTTATATGGCATGACAAAGTGTATGAAATAAATAGCAATAATGAAATGGAAGATACTACTGTGAAATTAATGAAAAAAGAAGATAATATATCGCAATTGCTCGTGGAAAGGAAGACAATTGAAGACAAGTTGCTGAAGCAAAAGCAAAAGAGGGCAAAAACTGATGAATTTGTGGCAGATATGAAGGTAAAGTTGGCCTTATTGCGTGTTAAATATGGAAAACACGAGAAAGGAGAAAATTCTTTGTAAGAGCTTTAACTAAGTCTTGGATCATGTTTGGGGTTGTTTTGTGTACAGTTGTGGCAGTGTAGTGCAATGAAGTACCATCCAAGTGAAATAGCATGTATGAACAGTTTTTCTTCATAATTTTTTCCATGATTCATCTTTTTGGAGTTGTTGACAATGAATTGTGATGTATATTGTTCTATGTTTTGAAACGAATCTATGAATGGTGTTTTATGCAAGTGGAGTATGTGATATTATGCAAGTAGCTGTAGTGCTATGTTATGTGGTATTATGCAAGTAGTTTCAATTGTGGGTCTCACATTGTGGGCCCCACGAAGATGTGCACCCAAACAAATTCAGGAAGTTAATATCTATAGCAACTTTTTGGAATGTTGTTACAAACACTTATGGATGTTGCTATAGACCCAAATATGGTTCTATTGCAACAATATTTCTTACGTTGCCTTAGGTAGCCAAAATGTTGCCTTTATGTTCTGCAGCAACAGTGAAAATTGCATTACTGGAAAAGTGTTGCCAAAGACCTATGGTAACGTTTTGTGGGCTAGAGCCAACATTTTATTTTTGTTACATTAGGTCGTTTATGGCGTAGTGTATGCGATGGTGAAACCAATGACTTTCCTTATAACATATGATTGCATAAAAAGTTAGCTTTGAGCCATTACATTTTTGCCCTAGTGTTGAATGAGGTTACGAAGAGTATACAAGGTGAGATTCTTTGGCATATGATCTATGTTGATGATGATGTACTTATTGACAAAAGTAAGACAAAGGTTGGTAGACAACTAGAGTAGTGAAGATAGACTTTTGAATCAAAGGGCTTTAGGCTTAGCAGAACTAAAACAAATTATATGAAGTGCGAGCTCAGTGGTGCTAAGTCAAATAATGAAAATGTCACTCTGGCCAGACAAGTAGTGTCCAAGATTGAATCATTTCGATATTTAGGATTAATACAACAGTATGACAATGAGACTGATGAAGATGTTAGTTTTTGAATTTGAGTGGAACTGGAGAAATGATGAGCATCGCCTGACATTGTCTGTGACAGGATAGTTCTACAAAAGCTTAAAGGAAAGTTCTACATAATGACATTCAAACATGCGATGTTGTATGGTTCATAATGTTGGCCAACTAAAATATTACGTCCAGAAAATAAATGTAGTAAAGATGCGTATGTTGCAATGGAATTATGATCATAAAAAAAAGGCTGCATTAGAAACGATGATATTTGTGATGAACTTTGAGTATAATTTAATTGAAGACAAGCTAGTCCAATACTACTTAAGATGGTTTGGACATCTTCAACGAAGGCCTTTCGAGGCATTTGTGTGCGTTGGAGTCATAACCTGTATTGTTCAAAAAGAGGCAGATATCAACCAAGGGACACCTGGGAGGAAGTGGTAAAAATGAACTTAAGTGATTACATTATATCTATACAGTTAATATTGGACAAAAGCGTGTGGAAGTTACCTACCAATGTAGCAGAACCTCGAGTTTGGAATTGGTTTGGTGGTAGTAATTTAAGTTTTAGATTATATGACTAGAGAATATGAACATAACACATAGTATTTAGTTCTTGGTCCTTATTGCTACTGGTACCATTATTGTAATTAGTACCATAGTAATTACTATTATCACAATTATTATGTAATTAATTATTTAATTGAAAATTAGCAACATGTCATTCACTTTTTGTTAATGGCGGCCTCTCAAGTAAATCCCTCTTCTTCTTCCACCACCTTCGCCTTTGACACCGCCTTCCCTCCCCTACCCTCCCGTTCATCTCCGCCTATTCCCCCTGATCCACCACCTCCAACTGGAAACCCCTCTTCTGATAAACCCTCTCTTTCGAATTTCAGATCTAATCCTTCAGATCCGCAACCTACGCCTATTAGATCTGCAAATCCTTTATCATCTGACATCTTCTTTCCGGCATTCACTAAGAAAGGCTACGCATCCCTTTTTAATTCACTTCATCGCAACACAGGAGCCTATCATCCTAAGCACTTCGACATTCCTAGGGATGACATTCCACAGCAGATTCAAGAGTCAATCAGATCTGAAGGTATGCAATACTGGAGAAATTTTTTGGTGGGCTTCTTCCTAGATGGTAATTCTTCATACTTCATGGTGGTAAATTTCTTAAATCGTTTCTAGAAATTAGATGGGGAAGTTAGTATTAGATCGGATGGTATGCACTATTTTTTCACATTCTCCAATGATTCAGATAGGGAATTTTTTTTGAAATATGATCCTATTTTCATTAAAGGACGTATGTTCATCATAACTAGATGAGATCCAACAATAGGAAATTCACAGGCTCAGATCAAAAAAGTTCTGGTATGGGTTCATTTTTATTGTATTCCGACAATTCTTTGGACTTTATTAGGTATAAATTGGTTAGCTTGTGATGTCGGGAGATTGATATGCTTTGACACTAGCACAGAAAAGCTTCAAAGATTTTGGTATGCAAAAGCATTAATTGAGATTTCCTCAGATTTTGATCTTCCTGATAAGATAGTGATAGGAGGTTTAGGTAAAGATTGCCCTTCAGTTAAATTATCCTATGATTGAAGACCCAAAATATGCACTGTTTGTAGGGTATTTGGTCATACAACTAGCAGTTGTGAGTTTTATATCCATGCAGAAGATAAACAGGATGAGCATGTTGGGGATCTTATTGATCATCATCGATAATTTAATAGGAAAGATACTACTAATGCTAATCAAGATAACTGGAAATCTACTAATACAAGAGATGCTAAGTACTGGAGAAAGAAAGGGGTTCAGAATAGTAGTAAGACAATTGAAAAAGATGTGGCAAATGTTAATGATAATCCCTTTAATGTTTTGAAATCAGAAGCAGATGGTAACAATAGTAATGAAACTGCTGATGTGAATAATGTTAATAATGGTAATGATGTTGATCATATAGATGTTAACACGAATAATGCCCTTGAAGCTGCATTAGATTCTGATACACCAGAAAGAAATAATATTGATAAAGAGGTTCTTAATAATGTGATCAACAATGTTGCTTAGTTTGTTAAAGACGCGCGGCTCTGCAGGGTAACATATTAGTAGGCCATAGCAATGAAACTTTGCAAACACCAAAGTCTTTATCTAGTAATAGAACTTCAAGTTCTTCAGATTCGTCACCAGACTTATCTAGGCCAAATACCTCCATTTCTCCTGTAGACAAAGGTTTGAAGCTTACTACATCAGTTCCTAATCCTTCACGGTCACCGGTCTCTCCTTATGCTAACTTGAAGCCTCCTCAATATCTTACTTTACCTCCTCTAATGGTCACCGGTTGTGGTTTGACTTTTTCACAAATTAATACCTCTTTAACTTCTCTATCTTCTGCGATTCCTATGAGTTCTCTTCCTTTTTCATCTAAACCCAAGAAACTAAAAGGAAAATTCTGGGATGACTCTGATTTAGATGATGGTAATGACTTCTAGCCTGAGGATGTGATGCCGCTCACCAACAAGATGAAACGACATACCAGGAAGAATCCTGGTCCCATGTTTGATCCTGTCTTAAATTGAGTCTCGAGTCACTGGACTCTTTGTTAGTGACAGCTTTACACATTTATTAGTTAACTGTGACGAGAACCTTACTGTGCATGCAGATTGAAATTGGTTTATGGGGATGTTTCAGTGAACTATGTTGCATGTTTCTTTCTTTGCAATTTGAATATAGGAATTTTCTGCTTGGTGCTGCTGTTGTGATTCTCGTGTGACGTAGTATCTTCAACTCAATATGAATAATGTTGCAATAAGTATGCTACCTCTTTATTTTTTTAATCAGTTTTTGTAATTTCAAGGCTAGACATTCAAGTTTCTGTATTGCTTTTGCATTTTAAGTCGATGTAACTCTTGTTTTTGTGAATAATAAATTTTTCATTTGCCTTTCAAATTAATTATTTAATTTTATATTATTTCTATTTTTATTTCTATTTTTTCTTTAATCCATTGTTGTTGTTATTGCATTTAAGTTGAATTTGTCATTTGGTTTTTAGTTATATCTCTGGCCGATTTTACTTAATTTTAAATCTTTGTTTTTTAACCTTAAATCCTTATTTTACTATTAAATGAAGTTCACAAGGAGAAGTTATCGAGTCTAAGATGCTATCACATCAAGATGCTATCAAGCCTATAAAGTGAACTAATATCAATTTATACAAGCAATAGTGTTATCAAGGTGTTATGGAGTATATACTATATACCCAAAAAAGTGCTATGAAGTTAATAATTAGAAGTATTATCAACTCTTTGAGACTTACAATATTAGTATTTGGAGTTAATAATTAGAAGTATTATGAACTCTATGAGACTTACAATATTAGTATTTTGCATACTTGCGGAGGTGGATTTTCTCCGACACATGTATCGTTTAATCCTTACATTAATACTCCAAAGTCGGGCTAAATTTCCAGCTTAATAGCAGAGTTATTCTAGGCATTAAAAAGAGCTTCAGTGCCGAATATTTGCGTTATGTAATAGAGATAGTGTGCTGTTATTCACACCCCACTTTCCTCTTCCGACCACGACACATTTTCGTTCGGCCGTTAACGACCGAACCCCCTACATGTTCGTCGGCCAATAAACGACCGTCGAACAATAATGTAAATTTTGAGGGGTAAGCCGCTTGGCGGTTAACGATCGAATGACATATCGTAATAGATAAGTGAGGTGTGTGAATAGCAGCACACTAAAGATAAGTTTCAAAAATTTTCTCTTAGCTATTTCAATTTTTGTACTACTTATTGTTAGAAAACAATGGCTAAGTCACGTATTTCGTCGCTCTCTTGAAGATAATTCGGCGATCTGGTCAGAGTTGCAAACAATCATTCTCAATCAGTGACGCCTTTAGGATAAAACAGCCTCGAAGTATAATAACTGATTTGCTTGCACAACAAACCAGTGCAGATTTGCACTTTCGAACAAAAATTACTACTCGGATTTTCTAAGAATTTTAATGGTGGAAATGAAAAGAGAATGTTGTTCGGTGTGTAAATCTCGTGTAAAAATGAATATATTATAGACGAAAAATAAATTGCCGAACGTTTTACAGGGTAGCGGGAGAGATTTGGCAAAAAAAGTGGACCAAAGGTTGGTTAGTCAATCTCGCGCGTGTGGTGGTCATGATCATGCATGATCTCCCTCCTCACACAACGAAGCATGTATTGAGAGCCTCAAAGTCCCAATATAGTTTTTAAGAAACAAATATAAATTCTTTCCTTCTTTCGTATAGTCTCATGATGTGAGACTATTTACATATATGAGTCATTCATACACTTATATCAAATTTTTAAATAATTCACCTTTTTTTTCAAAGCCATTTGCTACACTTATTACCAGAAATATATTTAGAATAATTTGTCTTGAATATTTTGAAATAATTTTCTACTCAATTTTCATTTGGATTCAATAAACGAACCTGGTACTGTTAATTGTGGATAAGAACAAAAAGGCTAGGAAATGAGTTTTTTTTAATTAGAAAACTAGTTTGTTATTAGATTGATTGACGGTAGAAGCAATTTACATAATAAAGCCAACCATAGATTGAATTTGGTGTAAAAAGTAGATCAACCAATCATATTTGTCACAATGGAAAATGAATGGACAGAGTATCAAGAAACATTATCTGGTGTGCTTGAAGTAAAAGGAAAAAAACAAATAAGGAAACAGCATCCAAAACACATAACATATATAAAGCTTGTTTAAGAAGATACGTATGGTGGGACTGGTGTTTTTTTAATGAAGGTAAGTTACAATTAAGATTCTAAGTCCAGACTTATTTGAACTGGTATTAGATGCAAAATTAATTAGGATGATATATCCATAGTTTTCATGACCGTGCCGCATATCGAACCGTCATAGTCCATGGTCGGAGGTTTTAAAGGTTCGATCGGTCGAACCGTCAGAACCGTGCACATTTAAAAATATGAATTTTAATTAAAACTAATATATTAATGCTTGAAATTTTGTTTTGATAAGAAAATAATATGTTTTTAGATCATGTAAAACATGCTACCAGCAAAAGAATTGCTGCTAGTATAAATAGTTTTGAAAGAGAACTTCAGCTAAAATCATTATGTCCCATATCCTCAAATAAGACGAAGCATTTTCGGAGCCTATTGTATAAATATATGCACTAATCAGTTGTCGAACATCTTAAGAACATGCGCCTTCCGCATGTGCCTGGAACGTGTGCTGATGATAGTGTTGTTCCCACATTAAATATTGTTTTGGCCAACGGTTCTTTAGCCAAATGTTCAGGGTTGAACCGATTCTTTTGGTTGGATCGCGGTTATTCTCGGTTCACTGCCATTCACGGTTTGATTGGACTCCGGGCCGGTTAGGTCCATGGCTCACGGTTTTCCTGGTTGGACCGTCGGTCCGGTCCGGTCATGAAAACTAGGGATATATCACGTGTATGAATTTTTCCATATGATGATGTTATGCTATTGCACTCCTCCAAGAAAAAGATAGAATAAAAACTAGAAAGATGTAAAAATGTCAAGATGATTGAACCGTCTAAACATTAGACTAACCTTGCCATCTATTTATTATGCTAATCCGTCTGGATGTAACTTGCTACATTACCTAAACATACAAATGAATTTAAAAGAACCGTTTTGCATCAATTTATGCTTGTTCCTCTAAGCATGTTTTTTATTTAAGAGGGTTTTTCTTTTATTTTTCTTTTCAAAAATATCGAAAACTATAAAATCTCATTTTTTATTAGTGAATACTAAATAAAATACTAAAAGTTTATCCCAAATTCCCTGGCTTATCGAAAACTCCTATTCTGATTAATCACTGATCAATACCCGCCGTGACGATCCGTAGTTATAGTTTTCGACCTAGCATCCGTCTAGTGGTTTTTGAAAAATTCAAATTAAATTATGTTTACATGATCAAGATAAGGAATACAAGATAATGGAGAAAAAAAGGACACACTGGGTTGGATTAATGCATAATGGATAAAGCAACCACTAAAATAGTGCTGTTTTCTGCCTAGAAAATAACAGATAAACTAAGAACACTTTGTAGAACGGTGATAAGATAAGGTGCAATGTTATAGAAAGCGAAATGTTCACTTTGAAAACTTAGAAATATGGTAGTTGCAGGAGAACCAAGAATGTTCATTCTGAATTTCTGTTACTTAGGCAACTAAGAAATAGGCAGCTGCCAACTAGAATCTGTGTCATAACTGTTTATTGCCAAATCCTTATAAAATATGTCCTCAAATACTCCAGATAATTCTTCAGATTAGATCCATAGTCTTACAAATGTAAAATGTATATACAGGAGTAGAAGTGCTAAAGAGGTGCTAGAATGTTAAAAGGATGCTGCAAAATAGGAGTGCCTCATGTGTGTGTATATATGAAAAGTCTAAATGAACATAAAATGTTGACACAAAATATGGTTTCGTCCATTAGTAATGGATAACGGTGTCGGCATTTATCTGATTATTACTTCCACGGTACTGAGAAAATGATTGCGTCCATTACCAGTTATCTCCACTTACATAAAAATATATATATTTAGTCACCATGTAATTGTTGCTTCATTTCACTCACCCTCATCTTCATATCATAATTTAACCAGTGGGAGAGCATGAGCTATAATTATGACTAATCCCTTTGCGATCTACATATGATTAATCTCATGTTTCATTCATTATTCCTGGGTCCATGAGTATAAATGTTATGTCAAACACCTAGACACATAACTAACGCAAACATTCAAAGTTAAAATATCAACTGAATGGCCTCTTATATGTCTTTAAAGCAAAAACAATCATAGGGCCCTCATCTCCTTCTAAAATAGAAAAAAAAGATAAAAGTGTGACAGAGAACACAAACTTTATAAACAAATATTCAAACCTACAGGTTTAAATCATCACTTCCTCTACTCTTTCTCCTAGTTTGCAAAGAATCCTGCCTAAAGCTAAAAAAGCATGCATGTTAGAATAAAGAAACCCCTCCCACAAAAAAAGAGAAACCAAAGCAAAGTCCCTCGTTGCCATTATAACCCCATGTATCTCCTCTTTAAAATAAATTACAAATCTCAAATCTACATATGAACTCCATTGCTCTCTTCTCTCATCTGCATTCTATTCTCATGCAAGATCTAAACAACCCGCAACCAAGGCAAATGAAATGATGTATAAATGTAATTCTTCACCGTTTTTGTTTCACTTTATTACTTACTAGTTTTTCTCTTATTTCAGGAAGCTATGGTACAAGAGAATGATAGATATTGCCTTCATATGGAAGCCCGCAACAAAAGATAGCAAAACGGCACCAAACACACACAAAGCAAAGATAAAGAGAAGCTCTTCACTGAATTTGACATCTACCTTCACTAGAGTCTGTCTATGTGCACCAGTTTCTTCATACAATGAGATATTTCAAGCTGAGGCAATGGTTCCTCCAAGAAGGAGCAACACATACCCAAGATCGAAACAGTTTTCGATTAGTTCGGAAAGAAGTACGGTGCCAGTGATTAATGCAAGAAGATCTGTTGTGGGAAGAAGAGTGTTTAGGGGGAAGTCACTGAGTGATGATTTGATTATGAGAAAGTTTGTTGTTGAAGAAGCAATGATGATGCAGATGAAGAGAAGGAATCAGATGGAGTTTGTGAAAGGGAGGAATTTGAAGAGGAAGAAGCTTGGGCCCAGCCCTTTGAGTAGAATGGTATTAGCTAATGATGTTTAAGGTTTGAAATGCCGTGTTTTGTATTTTTTTTCTTTTCATATACCTGTTTTATATCATTTAAAGATAACCTTATTATTATTATTTGGGCTATTCTGTTCCTATTGCAAGTGTGTTTGTTTAGTTAAACTCTTGGATTTTGCAAGATTAGTTTAAGCCGTTTATGTCACAGATTTAACATCTTGATTACTTAAATACTAATTGCAAACTGTCATCAATCTAATTTTTTTTTTTTGATCACACAAGTCAATTCAACATATTAATTAAACCACTGCTTGTTTGATGAAACAATCAAATTACAGGTGCCCCTATGTTGGTTTATTATTCAGGAAAGTGTGCAACAATCTTATCCATTGATTGAAGTATTTATAGTCCTTGGTTTCTGAATATTACATTGGCACAACCCCCCCCCCCCCCCCCCCCCCACACACACACAACCCCACAAACCCCCCATCCCATCAAAAAAAAAAGATTAAGAAATGCGACCTCTACTGTAAAAAAAAAAAAAAAGGAATTAATTTTGCTGCAACACATCATTTTTACTATGATATCTCTGTGCTCCACAGTATGATTCAGAAATAAAAATTGTATTAGTGAGAACATGTATTTTAGCATGACTTATTCATCGCGTTGTAACATTAAATATATATTCTACGAACTTAAAAAATAACGCAGGGGTTATCGAGCTTCGTATTGGTGCTAAGCATAATTTAAGCAAAGAGTCCACTAATGCTACTATCTTACAGACGAATAGACCGTTAGTATTTTATGATTTTGATGACACAACGTAAGTACTGAGAGTCTGACAAAAGAGCATAAAATTGTATAATCTTTACTAAAGAAATTTGATTGTGTTGAAAATTTAAAAATACTGATCTGCTCTTAACCAACCGTTGCCACTAGTAAACTAATTTAAAGTGGTTCAAAGTGATCTTTATTAAAGAAATAAGCCGTTTGTGTTCAAACCGCAAATATTAGAAATGCTGTTGTGATTTTTATTAATTCAGATTTTTTATTATTTTTCTATTAAGACCTAGGTTATAGGTATTGATGATTTTTCTTTGTAGATATTTGTCTGTCAAATTCTCTTTGACATATGTTAACAACAAGTACAATTGGTACAACGGGTGTTGGTATAAAATATATTTACAATTATTACTGATGATTATGTGATAGTGTATAATACATGTTTTATAACAAATGCTGATAATCAAGATTGTATATTAACAAGATTATCGATAATGCCAGAGAGATGTTGATCAATGGTAGTGATGCAAAATTAGGAATCTTGAGCTATCAAGAGTTCAAAAATTCAAGAATAATAAAGATATGCATTACAACGTTATTTATAAATGTTAAAACTCAATTGTACTTATTTGATCTCTTTTCAAATGAATTTCAAATGATTTTTTTAAATGGTTTCCAAAAATAAAATTTTCAAAAGTATTTTTCATAATATATTTTACAATTATTTTTAAGATTTAAGTTTGATATTTTAATTAAGTTTCAAATTTATTTCAGTTATATTTGATACATTTGATATTATTCTACTTACTATTTTAATTTTGATTATATTTGATATTATATTTTAGTCTTTTTTAATATGTATATATATATATATGATATATTTATAGTTTGACACATTTTATATTACTATTTTAATCTTTATTGCTTTGAGTATTTATTTTTGAATTTTACAAATTACTTTATACATTGATTTTGATTATGTAATATATATTTAAGCTTAAATTGTTTAAAACTATCTTGATAAATTTTCTTTAAGTATTTTTATGTTCAAAGCTACCTATTATGATATATAATAGTTTTCAAAACTTTCGGGTTCAATTAATTATACAGTTTTATATTTTCAAAACATGATTTTCAAAATTCAAAACACATGTATGTTTATTTTTAAATTTCAAATTTCAAAAAAAGTGTATATTCGTTATATCCTTTCATGAATGTACATGACAGTTATTTCTCTATTAATAGCAGCGGTTAATGTAACATCCCATAAAATATACCCTAAATAAATTTGGATATTAAAATCAATAATAATTAACAAAATAATAATAGGATGAAAATATGAATATATAATAATCGATAATTTATCCACAGGAATATTATCATTGTATTCGTGGTAAGATTCTAATCTGTTTTCATATTTTATTTATTGAAAATGGAGTGCACATGAAAAGTTATGTACATAATTAACAAACTAGACAATAAAATAATATGTACAAGATTTGAAATTATAAACGTCAATCTGGAATAAAATAAATACAAATGGCATAAGAGAATGTTCCCTTTTCAAATTCTAAGTAGTGTATATATATAAGCATGCAAGAAGGACAACATGCGAAAAGAAACAGAAAGAATTAAATGAAATAAATTAGCAATTAATAATAAAACAAACGTGCAAGTGAATCAAATTCACTGTGTCATGTCCTTAAGGGGGACGACCACCTCCCCCTAAAGGGGGTCGACCACACTCCTATGAAGGGTGTCCACCGCCTAGTGGAGACCGGGGGTGGTGGCGGCTAGGTTAAGTTATGTTTTCTTGTATGGTTTGCTTATTTGAACGGTCTGTCTTTAATAATTTAAATCCAATGGTTCTCACATACTTCGGCAACTATAAATAGACCTCTTGCCTCCTCTCCAAACCTCATATCCCCTTTAGACTCTTCCCCATTCTTTCTCTTCTCCATTATGTTTAGCTCAAGATTAAGTCAAGTTAGTTTTCTTCTTCCTCGAATCTAATCTAATTCCTTTTCTTTTATTCTAAATTCTGTTTAGAGTCACTGGAACTAGATTTATATATGCATATGATTTAAATTTGATTCCGGTACATGTATAATAAATTAGAAGAAGGAATTAGAGTACGTATATTCGAGGTTGCAATCCACATATAGGCTACATGTAGTTTTCTTCTTGTTGTTGTATAGTGAGTGGGAATTCTCTTAAGTTTGTTAATTTTTTGTAATTGTCAGTATAAAATAGGATTGGTATGTCTGTAGAGATTTTAGATTTTCGCGAAAACAAATTATATAAATCCCCCAAATCTCTAATAAATCGAAAATGGTCAATCCAGATGTGTTTTTTGGCTGATTATTGATATAAAGGAAAAGGGGTTTTTTGTTATTTTTGGTGTAAATGTGAATTTACAATCTACTCTTTTTTTACTTTCTTTCATTATTTTTGCAAAACAAACTAACGTAAAATCGTGGATTTGGGTATTGTAACTCATGTACATTTAAACCACTATCTTTGTAAAATAGATGGTTTAGATGTAACAAAACACACATGACAAAAATCCCCGTTTGGTATAAATATCTCAAATGGAAGTAAAATAGTATTAGAAGAAATATACATATATTATTATTATTCACCTTATTTCTTTTTATTTTTTGAAATAATCGTAAAAACCTAGGTTATAAGTTTTCTTGTGTTATGTTCATTTCCTTATTATTTCTTAAGATTCGAAACAAAGAATTATATGATATGTTGTGGAATTTAAGAAATATGACTTGTAACCTTAATTATGTGTTAGGATTGACATTTCAAATAGTAAGTACGTTTTCTTTACACATATTGCTAATCTCGCTTTTATTTATATTTATTAAATAGCGTAATTAACGTATCATATATGTGTATTGAATGTGTTTAATTATGAACTCGTATAAAATGTCCCCATGGGAAAATTTGTATGTTGTATGGCTTTTTAAAATAATACATGATATGTATGGATGTGAGGTTAACCTTGTGACGACCTAGAATTTCGCTCGATCCGAATCAGTCGTTAAACCGACTAAGACCGTACGAAACGCCTGATTGTTTTGATAACACGACAAATTAGAACGCAGATAGAAGAACATTTCATTGCTTATTACAACAATTCCATCAGATTACAAGAATATACAGAGTATAAATCAATATTACACATTATAAAATATCAGAGATTACAATAAATTACAAAGCAGCGGAAAATAATACAAAATACAACTGAACGAGATATACGGATTCAAAGCTTTCCGGATATCGTTCCAGCTGTAAACCAGGATCCTGTGAATATAAATTTGCAAAACCAAAACTACTAGCTTCCCGTGTCAAAATAAGGGCACCCAGAGTTTAGGTTAAAACATTAAACTCCAGGTCAGTCATGAGACTGGTGTAAGAACTAAAACAGTTATTAATCTTTATTTTACAGTTCGGTAAATCAAGGGACCACGCCGTATAACACGGAACGGGTTTCCTCCCAAGAACACCAGTGCATAAAACAACAGCGCCATGCTAAATAAAGAAAAATGAAGCTATTATAAGACCCAGGTCCCATCACACAATGCAACACAAACCAGAGGATAGCGTTTTACCTTATAATAGCCAAAGAATGCTTGATACGTTAAAACAAATCTTTTATTATTGCTATAAGTGAAGAAATCAAATTCAAATCATAAGTATCAATCATAGGCGGCATGAATGCCCCATACCACTATGTCGCCGTATATAGGTTATACAATCAAAATCGCAAAGTCACGTATTTGGAAATGGGGATTTTTCCTACAAGGACAAACTCACCAAATTATTTGTCCAAAAGGACAACCACCAAAAAACTTGTCCAAAAGGACAAATTTTAGTGCAAATGGTGAATTTCAGGGGGTCCCATGTTTTTTCCACTTTGCACTAAAACATGTCCTTTTGGACAAGTTTTTTGCCTCTTGTCCTTTTGGACAAATTTTTTGGTTTTTTTGTCCTTTACAATTTTTTCCTGTTTTTTTGGAAATTGGGTTTCCATCTATGAATCGAGGCAAAAGATAGTCCTCTACCGATTCGAGACGCTCTAGCCCGTGTCTCAGGATCAGAGCTCGAGTGACCCTTAGGAGCCACAGGGCCGGTCCACCGATGTGGATTAAAATGCCTGAACACTGCGTTTCCCCACCCTTTGGGGTGTCAATGAGTCCAATGACTCCATCGGTCCCGGATCGACCGATATATCCGAGGCGCCTCGCAACAGCAACAACCACATAAGTCAAACTCGTCAGGGCATGTAAAACCACTGACGCTACTTCTAGCTAGAAGGAAACGCATGCCCTCCCTGGATCCTTCTCCCGTTTTTGGTTCACAACCGGGGTTTGAGGCTCGCGAATCAACGTTACACAAAGCTATGCCACACATGTCGTGCTTTGATCATCCACCACAAGACTCTGCTTTTCAACATAAGCCTTGATCATTTTGCCACTTAGGCATGCCACACAGGCAATTCACTCCATGCGTTTGATATCCATCAATATATAACCTCTGAGCTCGTACGTCTCAGAGAAGGGCGTTAAGCAAGAGAATAAATTCTCCGCCGCCAAATAGATATATATTTAATAGAAATCAACCACACTGAATAAAATCCAATGCCAGACACACAGTCCATTTACAAGTTCGTTCTGGGTCTGAACGAAACCGGAGGCACCTAGTACCCCGCATATCCATCGATCTCCAAGTACGTCTAGACGATCACCTACTGTTTCCATCTTCTTGGGTGTACAACCCAATCAAGATCATCAGTAATCACCCAAACGACGTGAAGACCTCCGGTCTTCAACCACCGTCTTCATCTTCGACACCACGTCGAATTAGTTATCCAGAATGGAATAAACCCGGTCTTTCTGAATAACTCGCGTATATAATAAACAAGTGTTACACAAATACAACATACGCCTCATTCCAATTCAGAATATTCAAATATTCTTATACTTTGGGAAAGATTCCCATTAATTTTATCAAAGATAAATTCTTTAAATTTATTCTTTAATCTTCTTTGAATATCAATTCAAACTAGTCGGGATTAGCGAATCACACCGAACTAATCATTTATTTTATTTCCCAATCCCAACCTATTCACCCCATGAAGTAAAACTGGTAATACTTCATATCTAACACCACGGTGTTATCGGTAAATTCAATTACCATTTCACGTTTAAATCTAATTAAAGATTTAACTATCGCCTGGAGTAAAACTGGTGATACTCCATTCTCGATCTTTTCAATCTAATTAAAGATTTATTAAAACCTCACTTAGTTTTAATCTTTAACTGGGTTAAAGAATCAGTGTCATTTAAAACACGGTTCACGATAAACCCAAAATCACATTCCATTAATTATCGGGTTAAAGAATAAGTGTTATTTAAAACATTGTTCACGATAAACCCAAAAATCAATACTAATTCAATTCCAATTAAATATTATTTAATTGGTACACTTCATTAAATCTAAATAAAAAGATTCAATCTTTTTCTCTACTGGGCATAAGAACAGTGTTAATGAAGACACCATTCACGACAAACCCAAATCACATTTGATATTAAATACAAGACTCTGAATAGAAAATATATCGGCTTATATTCAATATCAAATTCTACGACCAACAAATATCGTATTGGAAATAACGATATAAATATATCTTTCAAATTCCCATAACAATACCTGTATCGTCACGAAATCCAATAACGAAATATTCCAAAGACAATTTCGATTCAAATCCATTCCAATTCAATTATTGGAAATTCTGGTTATTTTCAAAACCATTTCGAATCCACTTCATTTATTTTAAAAATAAACAAATTATTATTCTAGTTTAAAACTAGTTCATTTCGATAAGAAAACAATTTTTATCTTTTCAAATATGGAGTTTTTCATCCCAATTCTTTACAAATCATTTCTTATGATCTTACACAAATTATTACTATTTTTAATAATTTTATCAAGGCCCGTACAGTCGATTTCCACCAACGGCCATCGAACTGCACTTACAGCGACCTTTTTCAAATTTGATTTGGACATAATTCCAAATCCAACCGTTAGATTTCTAATTTCTAATATTCGTTAGAAAGTTCTTTTCGATACGAACCCAACGGTTCCAGTTTGAGGAGAATCCGACGGTCGGATCTCCCGCAACATCAATTCGAAGTCAATGGTCGAAATTCACGAACTGCCGCAGCGCGGCGCGTTCTATTCAGGCCATTATATTATATATATAATATATACTTCGTCGATTTCCTTTTAAAACGTATTATATAAATCGTTTTAAATTCGTTTTCAAAACGATTTCAACTTCTTTTCAAATTCAAATCAAAATTGAATTTTTCCTTGTAAATTCATTTTAAATTCCTTTCAAATCGATTTCAATTCAATTTCAATTTAATTCGAATTTCAATTCATTTCAATTTAATTCGAATTCAGTTCTATTCAATTTCAATTTAATTCGAATTTCAATTCATTTCAATTTAATTCGAATTTCAATTCTACTCAATTTAATTCGAACTTCAATTCATTTCAATTTAATTCGAATTCAATTCTATTCAATTTCAATTTGAATTCAATTCTTTTCAATTTAATTCGAATTTCGATTATTTTCAATATAATTCAAATTTCGAAATCACTTTCAACATAATTCAAATTTCGAAAACACTTTCAACATACATTGAAAATTGAATAAAATCGATATAAATATCGTTCACGTCAAAATGGCGTCAATCTAATCAACACGGCTTCATATATTTCTATTTTCAAATATTCTATTTCAAATATTCCTTTTTCAAATATTTCTATTTCAAATATTATATTTCAAATGTTTCTTTTTCAAATATTTCTATTTCAAAAATGGAATGAGGCCCAATCAATTACCATATAATGTTAATTATATGGATTTTCTACAACACATGTACAAAATAACAACGATAAATAATCAACCATCATCCAGAGTGCGTTTTACACTGTATAAGCATCAAATATAAATAATTAACGCTCACACAGCCTGTCAATCAATCGATCGACATATAACTAATCAATCGGGATGAGTGGACTTCAAATATCATCCCAACACCCGTGCGGGGTTTCAAATCAACAAACACATATTTTTATTCACACACACTTTAAAAATAATATTTTTAACGATAAAATAATTTTAACTATATAAATATTTTATTTCATTTCATATCCCACAATCAATTTTCACCACAACAAACAATCAAACACACAAGCCATCCATGGTATGTGGATGACGGGTGTCGAGTGCTGCTAAGCACCGTCTGCATCCTAGTATATATTTTTAACTAGAAAAGAAGATTTAAAGTGAGAAGTTCTCACAGAGGGTTCCACTCCGCCGTGCTTTGCTTTTGAACTGCTGAACTGCCTGAATCCATTTGTAATTCCAATACAGTCTTTTCACGCTGTTCAAATAAAAATTATATTTTTATTGCTTCCTTTCTATAATATAAAAATTATATTTTTTTGTTTCAAAATCTTTCATATAAATGTCGTATTTTTATAACGCTACTTTACTAATACAAGATTATATTTTTAACTGTACCTGTATAAAAATTATATTTTTAACTTATACGTATAAAAATATAATCTTTCATCTCTTTTCATAGTAAAAATCACATTTTTATTATTCGTTTTTATATATAAAAATCGTCCTTTTATCTTCCCTAACTTCATAATAAAAATCTTACTTTTCTTTCTATAAAAATCTCTACTTTATATGTTCAAAAATTATAATTTCTTGTAAATAGAAATCTAAGCTTTCTTGTTTAAAGATCAAAGTTTAACATTCCTAAAAATTATAGCTTTATAAATTTAAAGTTATACTAAAAACTAAAAATTAAAAATCAATGTAAATAAAAATAAAAACTTACAGATTTTGGATTGAGGAGGATTGCGATGAACGGAGGGGGCGTGCTTCACTGTCGCGCTGAGCAGAGGGGGGGGGGGAAGCGGGAAAGAGAAGAGGAGGTCGAGGAACTGTGCAGTCGGAGGCGGCGTCGGGGGTCCCTGCGTGGGCCAGTGGCAGGCCAGGGGAGATGGGCGGTGGTCTGGTTTTGTGGGGGTTGGGTTCTAGGGTTCGGCAGTTTGGGGTTCGCGATTAGTACTGGAGAAGGAGGAGAGAAGTGGCGAGAGGAGGGAGATGGAGGAGAAGGCGGCGTGGTGGGGTGAACCGCCGACGGTGGCGACGTGGGTGGCGGCTCCATCGCTCTCTTTCATTTTTTTATTTCGATTTCATCGTGAAATGGTAAGGGGGGCCTGAGAGGTAATAGGAGGAGAGGGATTTATTTTAATTTTAATTTATTTATTTTATTTAATTTCAAAAAGCAACTTTTATTTTAGAACTCAAAATCGAACCCACCGCCTGTCGTCCACAGCTAATTACCCCCATTCCGAACACAATGGGATATGTTTCGCAAGCTGATTCGGCTGTTACGATCAGTTTCCGTCGAATTTAAAATATAACTCTATATATTCAATTTTAAACGTACATTTCAATTTACCGGGGCCACATACTAACTCAAAAAATTCCAGAAAAATATTTTCTAGCTTCGTATTGACGATACGGTCCTAACACAACTAATTTCATCGAATTCTGAGACCGTTTGAAAAATGGTCATTTTCCAGTCGATTAAAATCAACTGAAACTGGTCAAACGCGTTTTCCTTTGTCACGCTCACATATTGATTCGAAAAATTATGAAAATTGGAATCTAGCAATAACTTGACATCACGGATCCAACAAAAGTGGTTTCGTCGAAATCCGAGGTCGTTTGCAAAATAGCTATTTTTAAGGGTCGAAATTCCATAGCGACTATTCTGAAATTTCATTTGGACATAACTTTTGATTCCCGCTATGAAATTTTGATTTCTCGGATTCGTTGAAATTCTCAAATAGATTCTAATATTTTTGGTTTCACTAAAATCCGATTTATTTTGCACCCGGTATGTTCATTTGAAATTTGAAATCTAATTATCGAACTACCGCGCCATTTTCAATTCCTTTTAATAAATATAAATAAATATTTATATTCTAACGGCGATTTGAATAAATATATACGTTCGAATTCTATTCAAAATAAATTTTTCATCGGTATTATTTAAAATAGTTCATTTTAAATATTCAAAATTCGCTAAAATAAAATTTTTAAATTGGCTCGGATTTCTAGGTTATTACAATCTCCCCCACTTAAAACTTTTCGTCCCCGAAAAGGAACGGAGATGAAAGTTGTTTAACAAATCAACTCAACTTCCAGTATTTTCTTTACAGCTTAAGTTTTTCAACTTTTCAGTTTCTAAGAACTTTTCAGATTTTTCAAAAATTTGGCTAACACCCTAAATTTTCGAAAAATTTCGCCATAACCTCCCCTGCACCGGGGACTTTGGGATATTTCATGTTGACCCACTTTTTAGTCAAAGCAGTCACACATGAAATCTCTGATCAACAATACGCTCCAGTATTGGGAGCATCGTCAGAAGACAGGCAGCGATTTGGTCGAAATCGCATCACAAACAAAGAAAGGCCCGGAACTCCTAACAGATGACCTTTTCTGGGCCCGAAAACAGCAATTACAGAACTAAGCTCCGTAACTCTTGTAGCCCTCTGAATTAGCTTCAGTTTGAGCTTTCGTTTGGCTAAAACGGACTTACGGTTTGAAAGTTATGCCTGTTTCCGTGAACGTATGCAGAACCGGAAACCTGGAATTCATCATTGAATAGATCCTCGGATCGGATCGGACAAGCCTATTCGGATCGGACGATTCCTTAAAATGGACAACTTGGCACTTGCTCTTCGCATTCACATCTGCACGGATCGGATCGGAGGGAGCATTCCCGATCCGCTCCACCTTCAGAGCATTGGACACCAACTCGGTTCGGATCGGACCCGAACCGACCCGCCTGAAGTATCTTGCACAGAAGTGCTTCCAGCCTTCGGATCGGGGATTCCACCTCGGTTCGGATCGGATGGAGAACCGATCTGACCCCCTTCGACCTGCTACCATGCAATCAGCTTTGACCGATTCTCAAGGAGTAACCGCCTCTACATTCATGGATCTGGCTCCACTTGGCAAAACCCGAACAGAAGGACTTCTTCCACTTCTTCTCGAGATCAACTCCGGTCGTGACACGTGGCATATCCGAACCGGGTCACCCAGAGGCTCTTCTACGCCTATAAATACACCACAACATGGCTATTTCAGAGGATTTTTTTTTTGAACTCTAACTCTCAATGGCTTCAACTATGGTTCTTCGCAAGGCTATTGGATAACCTAGAAGTCGAATTCCACATTACAACATGAGGATTTCGTGTATAATCTCCCCTTTAATCTCCTCTTCTTCATTGTAAACACGAGGATTTCGTGTATAAACTGCAAACAAACAACATTGTAATAGCTTCTTAGGATTTAAGAAACTATAAAGTGGACGTAGGCATGGATTGAGCCGAACTACTATAAAAATCTCGTGTGTCTCCTCTTATTTTACCGCTTTTTCTGCATTAATCTGTGATTGTGAGGTTTTCACGTAGCATTTGGGTGTTAGGCCCAAATTTCAGTCTAACATTTCATATATCCTCCCATGGCCTTCTTCAATCCAAAAGAAAAAGAAAAAGCCAAGCGGCTCACAAAATCACCCAAAACTCAAGGAATACAAAAAACATGTACCTATTTGTCAGGCAAACAATTTTATTCCTTTGCTCTAGCTCCTTGCTATGACCTGCTCATACATATATATGTACATGCATGCATTTGCAAACTATTTTCAATACAGTTCAATATTTGACCAATTTGGTTAAAGGTCCAACATTTAATTATTCAAACAATAATCAAAAAATACAACCAGCAATCAATTAGTGAATTATCATTTCAAATTCATAACTTTGATATATAGTCTAAAATTAGATTTTTGATGCCAAATCACAACAATAAGCCCTATCCAATTTTGGTTCTCGCACCAGCCAATAGGAAATATATAGATATCACACCTTCGTCGCTCGAATAGAAATTCTGATGATGATATATCAATCATCAGAATCATCCCCGGGCGACTAGAGTGTAATTCTATATCAACCCAATATATTAAAACTTCGAATACACGCGGATTAGACGTATACGCAAAATCTTTATATACTGGATAGTCCAAATTAATATAAATAAATATTCAAATACGAATAATTCAAAACAAAAATTGTTTTCATTTTAAAAATATACTCTTCACACCCGTTCTAGGATACTACTGATCCCATCTCTAACGAGTCATTCCCATTGGATATTACTAATCCAATATCTGATGAATTCTTTCGTTCGGTTCTAATGTGTCTTGTTCTTTGAGCTTTGTAAACCAAAGCTCTGATACCAAATGTGACGACCTAGAATTTCGCTCGATCCGAATCAGTCGTTAAACCGACTAAGACCGTACGAAACGCCTGATTGTTTTGAGAACACGACAAATTAGAACGCAGACAGAAGAACATTTCATTGCTTATTACAACAATTCCATCAGATTATAAGAATATACAGAGTATAAATCAATATTACACATTATAAAATAACAGAGATTACAATAAATTACAAAGCAGCGGAAAATAATACAAAATACAACTGAAGGAGATATATGGATATAAAGCTTTCCGGATATCGTTTCAGCTGTAAACCAGGATCCTGTGAATATAAATCTGCAAAACCAAAACTACTAGCTGCCCGTATCAAAATAAGGGCACCCCGAGTTTAGGTTAAAACAATAAACTCCAAGTCAGTCATGGGACTGGTGTGAGAACTAAAACAGTTATTAATCTTTATTTTAAAGTTCAGTAAATCAAGGGACCACGCCATATAACACGGAACAAGTTTCCTCCCAAGAACACCAGTGCATAAAACAACAGTGCGATGCTAAATAAAGAAAAATGAAGCTATTATAAGACCCAGGTCCCATCACACAATGCAACACAAACCATAGGATAGGGTTTTACCTTATAATAGCCAAAGAATGCTTGATACGTCAAAACAAATCTTTTATTATTGCTATAAGTGAAGAAATCAATTTCAAATCATAAGTATCAATCATAGGCGGCATGAATGCCCCATACCACTATGTCGCCATATATAGGTTATACAATCAAAATCGCAAAGTCACGTATTTGGAAATTGGGTTTCCATCTATGAACCGAGGCAAAAGATAGTCCTCTACCGATTCGAGACGCTCTAGCCCGTGTCTCAGGATCAAAGCTCGAGTGACCCTTAGGAGCCACAGGGCCGGTCCATCGATGTGGATTAAAATGCCTGAACACTGCGTTTCCCCCACCCTTTGGGGTGTCAATGAGTCCAATGACTCCATCGGTCCCGGATCGACCGATATATCCGAGGCGCCTCGCAACAGCAACAACCACATAAGTCAAACTCGTCAGGGCGTGTAAAACCACTGACGCCACTTCTAGCTAGAAGGAAACGCATGCCTTCCCTGGATCCTTCTCCCGTTTTTGGTTCACAACCGGGGTGTGAGGTTCGCGAATCAATGTTACACAAAGCTATGCCACACAGGCCGTGCTTTGATCATCCACCACAAGACTCTGCTTTTCAACAGAAGCCTTGATCATTTTGCCACTTAGGCATGCCACACAGGCAATTCACTCCATGCGTTTGATATCCATCAATATATAACCTCTGAGCTCGTACGTCTCAGAGAAGGGCATTAAGCAAGAGAATAAATTCTCCGCTGCCAGACAGATATATATTTAATAGAAATCAACCACACAGAATAAAATCCAATGTCGGACACACAGTCCATTTACAAGTTCGTTCTGGGTCTGAACGAAACCGGAGGCACCTAGTACCCCGCATATCCATCGATCTCCAAGTACGTCTGGACGATCACCTACTGTTTCCATCTTCTTGGGTGTACAGCCCAATCAAGATCATCAGTAATCACCCAAACGACGTGAAGACCTCCGGTCTTCAACCACCGTCTTCATCTTCGACACCACGTCGAATTAGTTATCCAGAATGGGATAAACCCGGTCTTTCTGAATAACTCGCGTATATAATAAACAAGTGTTACACAAACACAACATACACCTCATTCCAATTTAGAATATTATTTTATTCAAATATTCTTATACTTTGGGAAAGATTCCTATTAATTTTATCAAAGATAAATTCTTTAAATTTATTCTTTAATCTTCTTTGAATATCAATTCAAACTAGTCGGGATTAGTGAACCACACCGAAGTAATCATTTATTTTATTTCCCAATCCCAACCTATTCACCCCATGAAGTAAAACTGGTAATACTTCATATCTAACACCACGGTGTTATCGGTAAATTCAATTACCATTTCACGTTTAAATCTAATTAAAGATTTAACTATCGCCTGGAGTAAAACTGGTGATAGTCCATTCTCGATCTTTTCAATCTAATTAAAGATTCATTAAAACTCCACTTAGTTTTAATCTTTAACTGGGTTAAAGAATCGGTGTCATTTAAAACACAGTTCACGATAAACCCAAAATCACATTCCATTAATTATCGGCTTAAAGAACAAGTGTTATTTAAAACATTGTTCACGATAAACCCAAAAATCAATACTAATTCAATTCCAATTAAATATTATTTAATTGGTACACTTCATTAAATCAAAATAAAAAGATTCAATCTTTTTCTCTATTGGGCTTAAGAACAGTGTTAATGAAGACACCATTCACGACAAACCCAAATCACATTTGACATTAAATACAAGGCTCTGAATAGAAAATATATCGGCTTATATTCAATATCAAATTCTACGACCAACAAATATCGTATTGGAAATAACGATATAAATAAATCTTTCAAATTCCCATAACAATACCTGTATCGTCACGAAATCCAACATCGAAATATTCCAAAGACAATTTCGATTCAAATCAATTCCAATTCAATTATTGGAAATTCTGGTTATTTTCAAAACCATTTCAAATCCACTTCATTTATTTTAAAAATAAACAAATTATTATTCTAGTTTAAAACTAGTTCATTTCGATAAAAAAACAATTTTTATCTTTTCAAATATGGAGTTTTTCATCCCAATTCTTTACAAATCATTTCTTATGGTCTTACACAAATTATTATTATTTTTAATAATTTTATCAAGGCCCGTACAGTCGATTTCCATTAACGGCCATCGAACTGCACTTACAGCGACCTTTTTCAAATTTGATTTTGAATAATTCCAAATCCAACCATTAGATTTCAAATTTCTAATATTCGTTAGAAAGCTATTTTCGATACGAACCCAACGGTTCCAGTTTGAGGAGAATCCGACGGTCGGATCTCCCGCAACGACAATTCGAAGTCAATGGTCGAAATTCACGAACTGCCGCAGCGCGGCGCGTTCTATACAGGCCATTATATTATATATAATATATACTTCGTCGATTTCCTTTTAAAACGTATTATATAAATCGTTTTAAATTCGTTTTCAAAACGATTTCAACTTCTTTTCAAATTCAAATCAAAATTGAATTTTTCCTTATAAATTCGTTTTAAATTCCTTTCAAATCGATTTCAATTCAATTTCAATTTAATTCGAATTTCAATTCATTTCAATTTAATTCGAATTCAATTCTATTCAATTTCAATTTAATTCGAATTTCAGTTCATTTCCATTTAATTCGAATTTCAATTCTACTCAATTTAATTCGAACTTCAATTCATTTCAATTTAATTCGAATTCAATTCTATTCAATTTCAATTTGAATTCAATTCTTTTCAATTTAATTCGAATTTCGATTATTTTCAATATAATTCAAATTTCGAAATCACTTTCAACATAATTCAAATTTCGAAAACACTTTCAACATACATTGAAAATTGAATAAAATCGATATAAATATCGTTCACGTCAAAATGGCGTCAATCTAATCAACACGGCTTCATATATTTCTATTTTCAAATATTCTATTTCAAATATTCCTTTTTCAAATATTTCTATTTCAAATATTATATTTCAAATATTTCTTTTTCAAATATTTCTATTTCAAAACTGGAACGAGGCCCAATCAATTACCATATAATGTTAATTATATGGATTTTCTACAACACATGTACAAAATAACAACGATAAATAATCAACCATCATCCAGAGTGCGTTTTACACTGTATAAGCATCAAATATAAATAATTAACGCTCACACAGTCTGTCAATCAATCGATTGACATATAACTATTCAATCGGGATGAGTGGACTTCAAATATCATCCCAACACCCGTGTGAGGTTTCAAATCAACAAACACATATTTTTATTCACACACACATGTTAAAAATAATATTTTTAACGATAAAATATTTTTAACTATATAAATATTTTATTTCATTTCACATCACATAATCAATTTTCACCACAACAAACAATCAAACACACAAGCCATCCATGGTCTGTGGATGACGGGTGTCGGGTGCTGCTAAGCACCGTCTGCATCCTAGTATATATTTTTAACTAGAAAAGAAGATTTAAAGTGAGAAGTTCTCACAGAGGGTTCCACTCCACCGTGCTTTGCTTTTGAACTGCTGAACTGCCTGAATCCATTTGTAATTCCAATACAGTCTTTTCATGTTGTTCAAATAAAAATTATATTTTTATTGCTTCCTTTCTATAATATAAAAATTATATTTTTTTATTTCAAAATCTTTCATATAAATGTCGTATTTTTATAACGCTACTTTACTAATACAAGATTATATTTTTAACTGTACCTGTATAAAAATTATATTTTTAACTTATACGTATAAAAATATAATCTTTCATCTCTTTTCATAGTAAAAATCACATTTTTATTATTCGTTTTTATATATAAAAATCATCCTTTTATCTTCCCTAACTTCATAATAAAAATCTTACTTTTCTTTCTATAAAAATCTCTACTTTATATGTTCAAAAATTATAATTTCTTGTAAATAGAAATCTAAGCTTTCTTATTTAAAGATCAAAGTTTAACATTCCTAAAAATTATAGCTTTATAAATTTAAAGTTATACTAAAAACTGAAAATTAAAAATCAATGTAAATAAAAATAAAAACTTACAGATTTTGGATTGAGGAGGATTGCGATGAACGGAGGGGTCGTGCTTCACTGTCGCGCTGAGCAGAAGGGGGGAAGCGGGAAAGAGAAGAGGAGGTTGAGGAACTGTGCAGTCAGAGGCGGCGTCGGGGGTCCCTGCGTGGGCCAGCGACGGGCCAGGGGAGATTGGCGGTGGTCTGATTTCGTGGGGGTTGGGTTCTAGGGTTCGGCAGTTTGGGGTTTTGGATTAGTACTGGAGAAGGAGGAGAGAAGTGGCGAGAGGAGGGAGATGGAGGAGAAGGCGGCGTGGTGGGGTGAACCGCCGACGGTGGCGACGTGGGTGGCGGCTCCATTGCCCTCTTTCATTTTTTTTATTTCGATTTCATCGTGAAATGGTAAGGGGGGCTGAGAGGTAATAGGAAGAGAGGGATTTATTTTAATTTTAATTTATTTATTTTATTTTATTTCAAAAAGCAACTTTTATTTTAGAACTCGAAATCGAACCCACCGCCTGTCGTCCATAGCTAATTACCCCCATTCCGAACACAATGGGATATGTTTCGCAAGCTGATTCGGCTGTTACGATCAGTTTCCGTCGAATTTAAAATATAACTCTATATATTCAATTTTAAACGTACATTTCAATTTACCGAGGCCACATACTAACTCGAAAAATTCCAAAAAAATATTTTCTAGCTTCTAATTAACGATACGGTCCTAACAAAACTAATTTCATCGAATTCTGAGACTGTTTGAAAAATGGTCATTTTCCAGTCGATTAAAATCAACTGAAACTGGTCAAACGCGTTTTCCTTTGCCACGCTCACATATTGATTCGAAAAATTATGAAAATTGGAATCTAGCAATAACTTGACATCACAGATCCAACAAAAGTGGTTTCGTCGAAATCCGAGGTTGTTTGCAATATGGCTATTTTTAAGGGCCGAAATTCCATAGCGAATATTCTGAAATTTCATTTGGACATAACTTTTGATTCCCGCTATGAAATTTTGATTTCTCAGATTCGTTGGAAATATATTCTCAAATAGATTTTAATATTTATGGTTTCACTAAAATCCGATTTATTTTGCACCCGGTATGTTCATTTGAAATTTGAAATCGAATTATCGAACTACCGCGCCATTTTCAATTCCTTTTTATAAATATAAATAAATATTTATATTCTAACAACGATTCGAATAAATATATACGTTCGAATTCTATTCAAAATAAATTTTTCATCGATATTATTTAAAACAATTCATTTTAAATATTCAAAATTCGCTAAAATTGGCAAAATAAAATTTTTAAATTGGCTCGGATTTCCGGGTTATTACAAACCCCTACCTGTATTAGAAGTCTGTCAGGAAACAAACGAATACTCCAATAGCTATAAAAAAATCGGGTTAATATAAAACATCTACTGGCATAGCCCATTTGTGTAAAGTAATTTCCCTCGAGAATATATTAAGTGGCTAATTCGCCTTTTTTGGGTTTTAAGTGGTTAGGACTTGATCCGTTCTTAAGGTTCATTCCTTGGATTTAGGATAAAGTCATGGGAATTGTAACAAACCAAATTTTAACAAACAGTATTTAATTAACAAATTAATTAATTGAAGAATGGAAATTTGGCAATGGGGATTATGTCGTTGGGCCTGTTACGATTTTCTGGTTCAGATGCATATTTTATTTTCCAGAAAAGGAAGTGAAATGAAGGAGTTTTGACCATTCGAAATTCAAAAAAAAAAAGAAAATCAAAAGAAAAAAATATTGCTTGGGACGACCCATTTCCTGGCCAAATCGACCTATGGGTCGACCCAGGCTATGGGTGGTTCGACCCATTTGTTGACTAGCGGGATACTGGGTCGACCCAAACGTGCCTGGCACATTTTCTTGGCAGGCACGAGACGAATTGGTTGGACGAGATTTTATCCGATATTTTTATGCTGGTGTCACTACACCAGAAAAGCAATTTTAATACGTATTTTGGCCATAGCTAATTAGTTTTGCCACAGCTTCAGGCCGTGCGAAAATAGCGTGTGGCAAAAATTTTGCCATGGGTCTGCCACGGCCCAGAGACGTGGCAAATTGGAATTTTGGCACGGTCCAAAGCCGTGGCAGATTTATGTTTTGCCACGGCTTTAGTCCATGCAAAATAATGTTTTGCCACGACTCTGAGCCGTGGCAATTTTTTTTATTTACTCTTTATCCATTGCTTTTGATAGTGGCTAAATTCAGTTGAAGAAACTGTATATATTAATCAGATCACTCTATAGCTACCTGAAGCAAAAATATCCGATTTTAACAAAATATGAGAAGGTTATACCCATCAATATAAATTTATGAGCAGATCATAGCCACCAATATAAATTGTAATTCTCATAGCTACAATGTTCAAATAAACAGCTCATGCTTAATTGTCACAAATACAACGTATCCACTAAAAACTACAAACTTCAACTGCAATTCACAATGTCGGTAGGCATCAACGATTCAAATTACAGTCCCTTACTTCAAAGTACAATTATGTCTATGTGCAAATTAACACACTGAAAAAAACATGATAGTTCACATTTAATTCCTTTCTCTTTCACATGATAAAGATAAAGCCGCCCAAAGCTCCATTGAAAGCATCAACTTCAGAAAACTGAAACCTCTATCATTGCATTGTATGTTGACCCTACAACACATTCAACAGTTAACATACTAAACCACTGAAAATTTCCTGACCTGTATGCATACTAAACCACTCAAGATCGCAAGAAAGCTAAAGCAACTTTCATGGCATTGCAATTTGATAAAAACATTGACAATAATATATGACAGTATAAATATTTTCTACCTACACTTAATTGCCTACAAGTTAAAACAATGTAAGGCAACAATGTTTCAGATATAGACAATGACATTATAGACAAAGCCCTTTTATCTCAAAATGCTATTTCATTTTTTTTTCATGACTGTAGTATTCAGATTATACTATTTCAATCTATAACATAACATGCAAAAACGATAGACAAGCTTCCAAAAAAATAGGAGGGAGAATTTCAATCCAAAAAGTCAAAAAAAAAACTTTCAAATTGAAGATAACTACAGCTCAAAACCTGACTGGTTTGGCTAAAAACTATATAAACACTACTAGGAATTAATCAAATCATATTTGATAGCTTCCATTTAAGTTATTTTTAAAATTAGTTATTTCTTAAGGTTAATTTGACTGATCCCAGACAAAAATATAAAGGACATAGCTACCATTTATCAAGAATCAAAATAAAAAATAGAATAAAGAATAAATTAACAAGTTGTTTCAGCATGGTTTCTGCTTAATACGTCCAAGTTTGAATTAAATAGAGTTATGAATATATATTTTTTGAATTTGTTTAGGAGGGAAACCGACCAGAGTCGTAAAACCCTCCCTAATGCACCTAGCTCGGTCCACGAGCACCACATAAGTGGCTGATCTTAGCGTATGCACATGGTAAGCTCTTAGCATGCCATTCTGGTTTCGAACCTGCAACACTGTTACCATAGTGCAAGTACTTAACCGCTGGGCTACTGTTGTGGACAAGAGTTATGAATAAAGCTTACTCGAAAATATTAGAAATAATATTTAACTATTTTCTGATTTCAGTAATATTTAACTATAATAGAAAATCAAAAAGCGGGGTAAAGAAGGACACGATTCCCTTTTAGCTCATGCTAAAGATAATTAAAAACAACAACAGAAAACAAGTTGTTAAACTGAATCAGGTTAACAATAAATCACAAATTTAACTATTTTAAAAATGAAAGTTGGATGAAAAAAATTATAAGAGTTCAGAGGCAAAATCGGATTAAGAAGAAAACAAGATTTCAAGTGAAACTCAAAAATATAAAATTTTCATTTTAGAAAACAAGTTTTGAGTAAGTGCTGGAAACATGCCAATACATTGTGTATTGATATTGATGGAGGAAAACATCAGCACATTGTGTATTGACTGGAGTAAAACATGATTTATAATGGTAACAGTTGTGCAATTAATTAATTCAAGAAAAATTACTTTCTTCAAAAATATATGTTAATTGATTCTGTTCTAATTCATGCCAAAGAAATTCATCTTAACCAATATTCAAAGTCGATTTTCCTGCTGCAATTTTGAACCAAAAACTGAAACTTTCAACATCAAAAAAATACTTTGAAAACATGATTAGCTTTTTCTAACTATGTTCAAAGATTAAACTTTAATCGCATACCAACGCAGTACAAAATTTTCCTTTTTCAAAGCTTTACATTAATGTGTTTACCTGGGATATTGAGTACAATATACTATCGGATATAGGTTAAAATGATCATATTACATATTAAAGGATAAAACATTTAATTCAAATGCTCATTTTATTCTTACTTGGATAAATAATAAGTGAACTGTAAAAACCCGCAACTTCCCCGTAAAGGAAAGCGTTGGATAGTTCGAGAACAAGCCACAACAGAACGCATATAAAAGAACATTTCATTGTATATTACAACAATGCATCAGAATACAAGAATATACAGAGTATAAATGAATATTACACAGAAATATCAGAGATTTAAATTACATTTAAATACATAGCAGCGGAAAATAATACAATACACAACTAGAAGAGATATACGGATACAAAGCTTTCCGGATATCATTCCAGCTATAAACCAGGACCCTATGAATATAAATCTGAAAACTACTAGCTGCCCGTGCGGAAAATAGGGGCACCCAGAGTTTAGGTTAAAACAATAAACTCCAGGTCCGTCATGTGACTGGTGTGAGAATTAAAACAGTTATTAATCTTTATTTTTAAAGTTAGGTAAATCAAGGGACCACGCCGTATAACACGGAACGGGTTTCCTCCCAAGAATACCAGTGCATAAAACAAACAGCGCAATGCTAAATAAAGAAAAATGAAGCTGTTATAAGACCCAGGTCCTATCACACAATGCAACGCAAGCCGGGGGATAGGGTTTTCCCTTATAACAGCCAAAGAATGCTTGATACGTTTAAAACAAATCATTTGATACTATAATAAGTGCATAGTGTATAAAACAACTTCAAATCATAAATATCAATCACAGGCGGCATGGGTACCATATATCATGTCGCCATACTAGTTCTACAATTAAAACCGCAAATGTCTCGTATTTGGAAATTGGGTTTCCATCTATGAACCGAGGCAAAAGATAGTCCTCAACCGATTCGAGACTGTCTAGCCCGAGCCTCAGGATCAGAGCTCGAGTGACCCTTGGATCGTCAGGGCCGGTCCACCGATGTGGATTAAAATGCCTGAACATGCGTTCCCCCGCCCTTTGGGGCGTAAATGAGCCAACGAATGACTCCATCGGACCCGGATCGTCCGATCAAACCGAGGCGCCTCGCAACAGCAACAACCACACAGGTGAAAAGTATATAAATGTCAGGGCTGGTAGGTCACTGACACCACCCTAGCTAGAAAGAAACGCATGCCCTCCCTGATGTCCTCTCCCGTTTCTGGTTCACAACCGGGGTGTGAGGCTCGCGAATTCACGTTACACAAAGCTGTGCCACACAGGCTGTGCTTTGATCATCACCACAAGACTTTGCTTTTCAACAGAAGCCTCGATCAATTGCCACTTAGCATGCCTCACAGGCAATTCACTCCATGCGTTTGATATCCATCAGTATATAACCCCTGAGCTCGTACGTCTCAGAGAAGGGCGTTAAGCAAGAGAATAAATTCTCCGCCGCCAAACAGATATATATTTAATAGAGATCAATCACACGGACTAAAATCCAATGTCAGACACACAGTCCATTTACAAGTCCGTTCTGGGTCTGAACGAAACCGGAGGCACCTAGTACCCCGCACATCCATCGATCTCCAAGTACGTCTGGACGATCACCAACTGTTTCCATCTTCTTGGGTGTACAGCCCAATCAAGATCATCAGTAATCACCCAAACGACGTGAAGACCTCCGGTCTTCGACCATCGTCTTCATCTTCGACTAATCGTCGTATCAGTTATTCAGAATGGGATAAACCCAGTCTTTCTGAATAACCCGCGTATATATTATAAAAGTGTTACACCAACACCACCTACGCCTCATTCCAATTCATCAGTCACTAACCGTAAATTAACCAGAGAATAATTCCCCAAATATTAAACCCGAAGGCCGAAACCAACATCAGATACATATCCAGAAAACCATTCTGCTTGGCTAACCGACAGTTAGTTTCTAAATTTCACATTCATAGGGAGAGGTTCCCATTAATTTTATCAAAGATAAATTCCTTGAATTTATTCTTTATTCTATTTTTGAATATCAATTCAAACTAGTCGGGATTAGCGAACCTTACCGAAGTAATCATTTGTTTTAATTTCCCAATCCCAACCTATTCATCCCATGAAGTAAAACGGGTCTTACTTCATATCTAACACCACAGTGTTACCGGTAAATTCAATTACCTTTTCACGTTCAAATCTAATTAAAGATTTAACTATCGCCTGGAGCAAAACTGGTGATACTCCATTTCGACTATTTCAATCTAATTAAAGATTCATTAAAACTCCACTTAGTTTTAATCGCTAACTGGGTTAAAGAATCAGTGTCATTTAAAACACAGTTCACGATAAACCCAAAATCACATTCCATTAATTATCGGGTTAAAGAATGAGTGTTATTTAAAACACTGTCCACGATAAACCCAAAAACCAATATCAATTCAATTCCAATTAAATATTATTTAATTGGTACACTTCATTAAATCTAAATAAAAAGATTTAATCTTTTCTCAACTGGGCTTAAGAACAGTGTTAGTCAAGACACCATTCACGACAAACCCAAATCACATTCGATATTACTTACAAAGCTTTGAATAGAAAATATCTCGGCTTATATTCAATATCAATTCTACGACCAACAAATATCGTGTTCGAAATAACGATATATATATCTATATCTTTCAAATTTCCATAACAACATCTGTATAATCACGAAATCCAACATCGAAATATTCCGAAGACAATTTCGATTCAAATCCATTCCAATGCAATCATTGGAAATTCTGGTTATTTTCAAAACCATTTCAATTTCAATTTATTTATTTAAAAATAAATAGAATTATAATTCTAGTTCAAAACTAGTTCATTTCGATAAAAATCTATTTTTATCTTTTCAAATATGGAGTTTTTCATCCCAATTCTTCCCAAATCATTTCTTATGATTTTACACAAATTATTACTATTTTTAATAATTTTATCAAGGCCCGTACAGTCGATTTCCATCAACGGCCATCGAACTGCACTTACAACGACCTTTTTTGAATTTGATTTGGACGTGTCTCCAAATCCAACCGTTAGATTTCAAATTTCTAATATTCGTTAGAAAGCTCTTTTCGATACGAACCCAACGGTTCCAGTTTTAGGTGAATCCGACGGTCGGATCTCCCGTAATGTCCGTTTGAAATAAATGGTCGAAGTTCGCGAACTGCCGCGGCGCGGCGCGTTCTATTCAGGCCATTATATTATATATATATATATATATATATAATATATACTTCGTCGATTTCAATTCAAAACGTGCTTTATAAATCGTTTTAAATTCGTTTTCAAAACGGTTTCAAATTCATATTCAATTTCTAATCAAAATTGAATATTACAATATAAATTCGTTTTAAAATTCATTTCAAATTGATTTCTACTTCAATTTCAGTTCTAATTCAATTCAATTCAATTTCAATTCGAATTCATTTATATTCAATTTCAATTTGAATTCATTTATATTCAATTTCAATTCGAATTCATTTATATTCAATTTCAATTCGAATTCATTTATATTCAAAAAATCAGATTTTGAAATCACTTTCGATATTCATTATAAAATGAATAAAATCGATATAAATATCGTTCACGTCAAAATGGCGTCAATCTAACCAACACGACTTCATATGTTTCTTTTTTCAAATATTCTATTTCGAATATTTCTATCTCAAATATTTCTTTTTAAATATTTCCTTTTTCGAAACTGGAATGTGGCCCAATCAATTACCATATAATGTTAACTATATGGATTTTCTACAACACATGTATATATCAACAACGATGAATAATCAACCATCATCCAAAGTGCATTCTACACTGTATAAGCATCAAATATAAATATTCAACGCTTATAACAGTCTGTCAATCAATCGATCGACATACAATTTAACAATCGGGATTAGTGTACGTCAAATATCATCCCAATACCCGTGTGGGGTTTCAAGCAATCAAACACAGATTTTTATTTGTGCAGTTAGGCGATGTGTAAAATTTATCGTCCCAATCAATGTCCTTCAAATAGGTGTACATAAACAAACCGTCCGGTTTGTAAATGAATATTTATTTCTTCACATTCACGTTAAAAATTATTTTTTTAACGATCAAACTATTTTATTCAAACTATGAATATTCTATTCGGTTCATTTATCAAATAAAATGTTATCTTTATTTTTCTAAATTACTTTAGAAATTTCGGCGGCATAACGGCACGATACTAGAAACGGGACGAGGCCTAGCCTTATCCCCGGTCTAGTGAAGGCCCACGCCATTCACACATCAATCAAATTCACCAAACAACCAAATTCAAATCAAATCATCAAATTAATTTATGCAACCAAACAAACAAGTCCATGGTCTGTGGACGATTGTGTCGGGTGCTACTAAGCACCGTCTGCATTTTAGTATATATATATAACTAGAGAAAGAAATTTTGAGTGAGAAGTTCTCACCGATAGCTATCCAACCTCACGACACTTCAAATGTAGAAGTCTTCGTCATTCTCTCCTTTTGTCGCTTTCGTTGCTCGTATTCACTACATATGTAAAAATCACATTTTTATTATGCTACTCAATAGATAAAAATCGAATTTTTTCTTTGAAGTTCAATATATAAAAATCATATTTTTACTTCGATGTTCAATATATAAAAATCATATTTTTACTTCGTTAAAAGTTATATTTTCCATTCGCTAAAAATCATACCTTTTCCATTGATAAAAATTCCGCCTTTCCTTTGTTAAAAATCCATACTTTCCGACTATAAAAATCTATACTTTTCGATTATAAAAATCTATTCTTTTCGATTATAAAAATCTATTCTTTTCGATTATAACTAAAAATAGAACCATGTTTTTCATTAGCTAAAAATTATATATAAAAACCATTTCTTTATAACATAACTATATAAACAAAAATCATATTTTTTTCTATAGAAAAATCGTACCTTTTCTGTTTCTGAACTGGAGCGTCGTCGGATTTCGTTTCGCGATGGGGAAGGGTCTTCGCGTCGAGCAGGAGGAGAGTGGGGCGAGGGTTCGGTGGTGGGGATCGGAGCTGAGGAGGCGACGATGATTTAGGGCGACGGTGGAGTTCGACGTCGGCGTCGCGATTTGGGGAGGAGGGGTTCGACGGTTCACGAGGGAAAGATGGAGGGAGGGGTTGGTCGCCGTCGCGCTGGCGGCTTTGGGGAGGGGCACGGCGGTCCTCCGTCGCGGGCGGTGGTGAGGCGTCGGCCCTGGAGCTAGCGCCCTCGATTTCCCTTTTTTTTTTTCAATTCGATTTCGGGTTCTGTAGGGTGAGGGAAAGAAAGAGAGGGGTGAGGGCTTTTATGTGAAACTATATTATATTATATTTATTAATATCCATAAAGTTGACTTTTTATACGATCTCAGAACGAGACCCACCGCCTGTCATCCATAGCGTATTACCCCCATTCCGAACACAATGGGCTATGTTTCGTAGGTTGATTCGATCGTTTGAATCAGTGTCCGTTGAATTTACATTTAAATCACTATATATTCAATTTAAATGCACATTTCAATTTACCGGGGCCACATACTAACTAGAAAAATTCCAGAAAAATATTTTCTAGCTTCGTATTTGCGATACGGTCCTAACAAAACTAATTTCGTCGAATTCTGAGATCGTTGGAAAAATGGCCAATTTCCAGTCGATTAAAATCAACTGAAACTGGTCAAACGCGTTTTCCTTTGCCACGCTCACATATTGATTCGAAAAATTATGAAATTTGAAACCTAGCAATAACTTTACATCACAGACCCAACAAAACTGGTTTCGTCGAAATCCGAGGTCGTTTGCAAAATGGCTACATTTAAGGGCCTGAATTCCATAGCGACTATTCAGAATTTTCAACTGGACATATCTTTTTATCCCCGCTATGAAATTTTGATTTTTCGGATTCGTTGGAAAGATATCATCAATTAGATTCTAATATTTTTGGTTTCACTAAAATCCGGATTGTTTTGCACCCGGTATGTTCAATTGAAGTTTGAAATCGAATTATCGAACTACCGCGCCATTTTCAATTCTATTTATAATTATATATAAATATTTATATTCTAACGACGACGTATATAATATATACGTTGAATTATATTCAAATTAAATTTCTCGCCGATATTATTTAAAATAATCTATTTTAAATAATCAAAATTCGCTAAAATTGCCAAAATAAAAATTTTAAATTGGCCCAGATTTTCGGGTTATTACATGAACGTTAAAGGATCATTTGTATAATTTAACAGTCTTAAGTTATACTCTTTTAAATAAAATTAGATGCAACTGTAACTCAAATATTAGTTAGATGTTATTGTATAATCAGTTATTACCGAAATAAATGAAATACCATAAGTCCATACAACTAAATTCCTTAGAAATCAACCCTCGAAAATTCAAAATTTGTTCCACACTTTGTTTCAATTTTAAGTTTTACAGCAAAAATATTTTTTGGCAGAAATATATATTTCAAAATACAATTTTGAAAATTTGAGTCCTTTAATATATTATCTTACACGTAGTCTACATCAAGGTATAAAAATATGAATTGATACTTCCAAAATTGTAAATAGAATTAACTACTTTTAGAAGTTCATGAAATTATGATTGCAACTAGAATTGCAAATATGATTGCATAATCAATTAATTATTATGCAATTATATTTTTATCTGTATTCGAATTAGAAATGCAGCAGCAATTGCAATTGCTATGCATAACAAAATCTGCACTTGTTAGTCACACTCAACTGAAGTATTGTTAATTTCGAACCTCTTCTACTTTAGTATCTTTGCTTATTAGTTTTTATCAGCTGGGAAAGCTAAGCAGGTTAAGAGTTTGAGAATCATTTCTATTTTACAGTTGGGCAATTACTATCACGTTCAACTTAGATCAAAGGATTTGCAGTTGAACAAAATTAAATGGAATATAAACAGTCATAAGTTTTTTTATAGAAGTGAAAGGGTAGACTAAATAATAAACTATTGCCACATGTATACATACTGACAGAAAAAATAAACTCAGAAGGGTAGCAAACATATACTATCCTAGAAAAATTTCCAGATATGATCCACGCATAAGAAAAGGATAATTGTAATTTACACATCATAAATCCTTAGAACTGGGTAAATCAGCCTCACCATAATTATTACTATGGTATATATTATGTAATTATATCGTATGTATGCTCCTGGCTTGATTAAATTAAAGCCCAATTTTTTTTCAAGAACTTCTGGAGTTGGTTCAAGAATATATATTGTGCGCTTCTTAATTATACAAGTTTCAATAAATATATATACTGTGCCCAACTTTATGGAGTTGGCTCAAAACTATTTCAATATATATATATATACATACATACATACATACATACATACACAGTGGATAATATAAGGTTAAGGATCTTCTAGGTCTCATTTAACAATAGCATGTACGCAAGAATGGAAATTGAAGCACAACTGAAATATAATCACACCTTGAGCACATTAGTTGTTTACTGGTATTGTCCAGGACTACATAATAACTACATTTCGAGTAGTTATCAACATTCAAAAAAATAACATTGAATAAAATTGATATAGCCACAAATATTATGTTATTATAACTTTACGAACTGGTAGTCATAAACAAAAAAATTGGTTCGGATCTGATACAGAAGTAAAATTAACTTTTGAGTAATTATATAGATTGTAAGTCGCATATGCATTATTTTCTACCACAAAAATTAATAGAAGCGAGTCAAAGGATTCACAGGGACTCAATGGATTTTTTTATATTTCTATCTTAAGAGGACGAACAATTAATGGGGGCAAAACGACGTTCCTAATAATTACAAGAAAGAAATCCATTTATCTCAGCACGAGCGTAATGGCATGCGCTCCGTGCGTGTATTGTTATTGATCCATTATTCAAGGGGCAGCGCATACATAAATGAAGTTTTTAAAAGAAAAGATCAACCACACATATCTTATATTTATGGAATAATTTTATAATTTAAATAAAGGGAAATTTTGACATTTCTCAATCAAACAAAAAAATATGTGTTTCCAACACAATTATTAATAAAGATAGGAGCATTAATGGAGATAAAATGGTGCTTCATCTGTGTATTATTAACCATATTACCCATGTAAAAAAACACGGAGGTTAAAGGAAGAGTGGAATTTTAGTTTCAGGATGTTATTAATTGCATCCATGCAAGTTGTAAAGGAATCGACTAAGTGACCTATCACTTTATTTCACAAATTAAACAGGTTGTACGTTAATTAACTATAAATTAATTGCTAGTAAAGAGTTAATTAGCCATTTATGCTAGCATCGATTTGCCCAGCCACTTAACTGAATAACATTTATTTAATAACTGATGAAATGCATATACATGTTTCAAAGAAAAATCTATTATCACAAACCAATTCATTAAGAATTAAGTGTTGTTTCATATAGAAGTATGACTCGGACCTAAAAAAAATACCTACACTATGCTTCACAATAAATAGAAAGACACGTATTGATTTTATCAGTCACAAATATATGTGTTGATCTACCGGTGTAATGGACATATTTTAGTGCAAATGCGTACACTACATGCAAATTGATACAAGAAAAGAAATATCCATGTAACTTCATTAGGTTTAAAGTGAATTCTAAGTTAAAAAAATTGTGTTATATTAAAAGATGGTATACAAATCAATGTACAAAAGTTAAATTAATAAAACTAATAATCACTTTACATTTTCAGGTAGATGTACAAAATCTGAAGCTTCATAGGGAAAATAAATTTAGTTAATATTATAAATTGACTGTCCTAACCAGCTATGCACAAACCGGTTTATCCATCAATCACTACTATGCAATATATATGAGTCAATTTATTTGTAAATATAGTAAACCGGGTCAAAATTACAGATTTTCTTCTATTTCCTTCTATAGATATATGAGTCATACCATGCCATATATATGAGTCCACTCATAAAAAGTATAATTAAAAATAGCAAGCAACGGGCTACAGATTTTCTTTTAAAAATAATCAAATAAAAGTATATGTGGCCTTCTATTGATTTTTTTTAAATAAAAGTACAAATGGCTACACATTTTTAATATTATAATTAAAAATAGCAAACAAATGGCTATAGTTTCTTTTAAAAATAATCAAATAAAAGTATACGTAGACTTCTACTGTTTTTTTTAAAGTATAAATGGCTACAGATTTTTAATATTATAAGTAAAAATAGCAAATAAATCGCATGGAAAGATTGTTGCAATACGTTAATCGCATGGAAAGATTGTTGGAATACAATTATAAATAATATATCAATCTAACAAAGAATTCTTATAGCTAGAGAGTATAAATGGATGTGTTTAACACCAAAATTAGTTTGCACTCTGCAGTTAACTTTAATTCAATATGAAGGGAAACAAATATAGTGAACATGATTAACAAAGTAATGAATAACTCTAAGCTGATGAGCCACAATTAAGTAATAGTACTCACAAAATCAAAATATTTTTCACATATCATATCATCAGTTTTCTGAACAATAATGTAAAACATTATACAAATAAAATAGGATAAAATCTATTCAAGTATGTTGCATGCTATTCAACAAAAGTAGATACCATCAGTTTTTTGTTTTATACAAATGAAAAAGAAGACAGAATAGTAAAATGATCTGACAGTTTAGCTTACTATAGATTTATAATTTCTTAACCTAAATTTTGTAACAAATCATATCAGTTTGCATCAATTTTTTAAAAAGGCAGAGAATTTGACACATGCAAAATATTAAGACACCTTAGGGTTAGAAAGTTTACCTTAAATTATCACCCTCTTTTGAACAGAGCACAACAACATTCAAAGTTGCTGCAATAACAAAGCCATGTTAAAATCAATAGATTTATATGAAGAATCAAGGCTGCATATGCCTATGCTATTACGTAAATAACTAAACACCTTGTTGCAGAAGTCCTCTATTTATATGAATTAGTTCCAAAGCCTTCTGCAGCATACACAGTTTCTGCAAATGACAAAGCATAACGTAAAGCCAGAAAATTTTTGCCGAAAGCACACATCATAACCAGAGGAAGTTGAAGGTGTCCAAGTCGATTTAGATATTTCATGCAAAAAATCAGATCGTAGGATATTTCTCTACTTGAATTTGAATATAATCTAAGAGAGTTTAATATTTTACTGCTTAGTAGTTACGGTAAGATAAGGGAAGAAAAGGAAAAAAAATATGTTTGGGTATATTTTCTTCCAGCTGGCTTTTTCTTCAGCATTTTTTCACTGACTTTTGGCAGATTTTTAAACCCTATTTTTTAGTATCAATTTTTTTTAAAATGTGTTAATTAAAGGGTAATGTCGGTATTTCATGGTCGGGCCAAGGGATTGTGTTTCTAACACAATTATTAATAAAGATATATAACAGTGGTAACAACATCAAGCATTGCAAGAGGAATAAATTAAGAACAAATCCACAAGCAAAGAATCCCAAGAAAATTCAGTCTAATCAACTAGATCGCTGTCCTAATTCATCATTGGTTAGTTTTGATACCTTTTTCTTCCTAAATAAACTAAAACTCATAACTCACTATTAGATGTCATAATTCATCGTCCATTAATATTTTCATTAAATGGTATTGACTGGAATTCGAATTTTTAGGCATTGACCGATAGGTTACAAAATCCAAAATAATGGAAAATAACAATGCTTCAAGCTAATAAATTAGCACATCAGTTAATATTGATCTTTCCACCATGGGTTTATTCGGTTCATAGTGAAGGGATAAAAATAGGATTTTGATTGAATACCTAAAAAAGCACTTAAATTAGAATCTTCGAAAGAAGATAGATCTCAGTATTCATTTTGGGGATATCTTGCTTTTGTTTGGATAGCGTGAATCTATTGGCACATAGGGTACATATACCGTGAAAATTTTCCCCTTTGCATTAGAACGGACCGAACCCATTCCAAAATTCCCATGGCCCAAGATCGTTCTAACTTCATTTTCCACGACCATAGCCATTCCAAAATTGCCATGGCAATTCTTCCACATTAGGGTGTGGCAAAACTGACAATATGGTGTAGTGTGTGTTTGGTTCTTATAGGCTGATGTGATTAATCTGGGTTGACCCAAGGAAATAGCGATTTGGGTTTTAAACCTCGATCTAATGGCTGAGATTTTTTGATCCACCTATAAATAAACCATCGATCACCTCCCAATTTCCTCACAACATGTCTCTTCCTGGCCTATGTTAGTCTTCCTCCAGAGACAGGTCACCCTAATTCTAAATTTTAGGCTAGTCGTTTTTTTGAAGATAAGCCATCTCAATCAAATTTTTAGGGCTTGAGATAAAATTAAAATATTTTCTACTTTATTTTCTTTTGGAGGGAAGTTCTGCCGAATCCACATCTGGGAAAACTTTGAGGTGGGTTTTTATGATTATTAATATTTTTGATCAAAGTTTGAGGTAAATAGGGATAATAGTAGTTTTAATTGTAGTTTTGTTTACAGTTCCTTCAAATTTAGTTTATTAATAGTTTATGTTTATCCCTATTTTCTGTAAAAAAATTCAATAAGTAGTTTCTGTAATTTTTCTGTATTTTCTTGCAACTTTTGTTTTATTAATATTTAGATTTGTGTAAATTATATTCTCAGCCTTTTTTCCCTATTCTTCGTCAAATTTTTACAATTAATTTTGGTTATGCCCAAATATGCATAAAAGGCATACATACATGATTGATCTAGGCATAGGTTGATATGCCTAATTATTTATGACTGATTATTATCCTTTATTATACGTGCGTGTCGGAAATTTGATTAAACTGGGACAACTGGATAAAATTAGGTCTAATTGGACATATGTTGAACTTAGAACTGTAATAAATGGGAACATTGGAAAGATAATATACAAACTTGATTAAAGTTTGTAAAATGATTATGACGTGAAATTGGGATAAAAGATGAATTGTAACATATATTTGAACAAATATGATAATTAGGAAATCATAATAAACAAAAAAGTTTATTTCCAAATATGAATATGACAGGAAATAGTTGAAAGGATCGTTAGGCTTTAATATGAACATATTAACATAAAGAGGTTAAGTTACGAGCCTAAAATTTAGTGTTAGGCTTTAATATGAACATATTGACATAAAGAGGTTAAGTTATGAGCCTAAAATTTAGGTTTAGCCTTTAATATGAACATATTGACTTAAAAGGTTAAGTTATAAGGCTAGAATTTAGCGTTAGGCTTTAATATGAACATAATACTTAAAGAGGTTAAGTTACGAGCCTAAATCTCTATGTTGGGGGGGGGGGAGGGGGAAATCAAGGGGAATTTGATCCATGTATAGATTGTTGTATAGGGATCCATACCATGCATCATACCATTTTTATCGCATAAGGTCTCAAATAGGAGGCAAGGACACACACCATGATGTAGGTGTTAGTAATTTGGTCCAATGGAGGTGGGTACGGGAACGTTCTGATGGTTCAATGTGAGTACATTGACACGATTGGGAAAATAATACACTGTAGCACCTATGAATAACCGTATGTCTTTTTGCTGATTGGTTTGGGCTTGATAAGCCCTAAACCCGTAGTGGGCATAGGTTATCACATTATGATTAACAACCGATCGATGGGTAGTATTAGGAATATTCTTTCTAATTATATTATGCTATGGATTTGTAGTTGTGCAAACAATCAAAATTTGAAAGTGAATGAGAACAATCAATCCTACTTATAACCTCTCATGTCATCCTATATGTTCACTTTAAGTGTACACAGACACTTATCCTATATGATACTAAAACTACTGTTTAATATGTTTCCCTTGCTTACTAATCATGCTAGTAATCATGACAGCTTACCAAACTTTATGTCAGACCCATTTTCCTTTCTTCTTTCCTCTTTCTTTCCCACAAGCTGGCAGAGAGGAAGTGCATAGTTCGGATTATTCAATTGATTCTATCTTGGAGAATTTTCTTTGTTTCATATGTATTGCTCTCTTTTTAATTTATCCATTTACCACAGTTTTGTTGTACCTATGACTACTATTTTTGGGGATATTATTTATGTATTCTTATTCTGTGACTGATATTTTATCTTCATGAGACATGGTATTCTATGATAGTTGGGTTTATTAAAGATAAATGGTTTTGTCATTCATGTAAATTGTTGACTTCTTCCGCTATTTTTTAAATATTTCTGTCTTGTGAACCTTAGTCTCTGTGATGTTCTTCATATACTTTAGCGGGACCCAACTTTGGGTAACGTTAAGGGGTGTAGGGTGTTTCATTTGGTATCAGAGCTAGAGGTTACAAGATAACAAAAAAAATTGTTTTAAAAGATAACTTTTGGGAGAAAACATATTTCCAAAATCAAAGTTACTTTAAAAAATTATCCCCTCAAGTCAGTTACAACCTTCCATTGACTCTCTTAAATTCTAAAATCTCTATCTTCTAACTCTCTCTCCCCCCTCTTGTGCACTATGTTAGACACCCCTAATTTTCCTGAGGACATCCCTATTCCTAATTGGTTTTGTAGATTCTTAGATGCTACGACACCAGCCGAAGGATATGAACCTGTGCAAGCTCCAGTACCAGCTATTGTGGTTCCTCCTAATCCACCAATAGCTCTTGAATTTTCCAAGCTTTGCAAGGATTTCATGAATTTGGGCACCAAGACTTTTGCAAAGGCTCACGCTTAGCTTAAATACACATAGCAGATTTTTGAGATATTAAACTTGGAGGATCGGTATAGAGTTCGATTAATAGCTTGACAGCTTAAGGGAGAGGCATCATTTTTGTGGCATATTATTAAGGCTGAAAGAAGACATATGGATTGGGTTAGATTTCGAGTTAGATTCAAGAGGAAATTTATGTTACAGGAAGAAGAGAATATGCAGTTAGAGCAGTTCCTTAATCTAAAGCAAGGAGACCTTTTCATCAAGGAGTACATCAACCAATTCAATAAGTTGTCACGACTTGGGATGGATTTTGTTAACACGGCTAATAAGAAGGCAGTTAGATTTGCGATAGAGTTGAGTCAAACTCTCCAAGGATTGGTTATGACTTATATTCTGATAGGAGCTACTTATGACACTTTGGTAGAGATATATTGCACGAGGCAAAAAGGAAGAGGTCAAGGATAGTAAAGGAGAAGTCCCAAAGGTTTATAATTCTAATAAGAAATGGTTGGAAAGCAACATAGGCAAGAAGAAGCTAGCTAGTGGTTCTCAAGAATGGTAGATCAAAACTAAGATCTGGTGTCATGGATGCGGGATGGCTGGACGTTTTGTGAAGGGTCACAGAAAGTTGAAAGGGAGTGTTTTACTTCTTGGCAGTCGGGGCATCATAGTAAGGCTTGTTCATAGAAGACCGGAAAGGGTATTGGTAACTCAACCGCACATGTCCATGTGTTGGAGGCGGCTCCGACTAGCGTGGTCTGGATAGAGATAGGAAAGTGGCAGTCAAAGATTTGATTTCCATTTTTGACTTTCCTATATATACTCTCTTTAATTCGGGTGCTTCACGTTCATTTATTTCCAGTACCTTGTTTGATTGTTTACATTTAGATATCTCTTTTGTTACAGATCTCATAGTATTTTAAAATCCTATATGTGGTTCGTCACACTTATGTATGATTTGTATGGGTTTGAAAATTTCTATTTTAGGTGTTGAGTTCGATTGTGATGCCTACGTTACGGGATTTGTTGGATATGGAATGATTTTGGGAATGGACCGGTTAGCCATGTACGAGGATATCCTCGACTACGAGAGGAGGGTTGTTAGATTGATGACTTGTAGCGGTAGGACCCTTGAGATTCCTTGCAACCCGCTAGGGTCATTCAGGTTGAGTTTTGTATATTCCTTATATTCTTATGTTAATGACGTTGATTCTGTAATTATTGTGCGATAATAACCGGACGTGTTCGAGGAGGTTAGTGGACTACCCCTAAGCAAGATATTGATTTACAGATCTATATATGTGAGAATGCAAAGACGGTTGCATTGCATGTTCATCATATGGCTCCAAGGAAACAGAGGGAGCTTATTAAGAAAGTGGGTGAGTTTTTAGAGAAAGGATTTATCAAACATAGTATCTTTGAGTAGGGAGCATCAGTCATTTCGCTACCTAGGCAGACAGATCCCTTCGACTTTGTGTGTATTACAGAGAATTGATTAAGTTCACGAAGAAAATCGTTACCCTCTCCCTTGGATATATGTTCTTTTTGACCAATTGGTGGGCACATCTGTATTTTCTCAATTGGAATAGACCATTGGTTTTCATCAGCTGCATGTGGTAGATGATAGCATTGATAAGACAGTTGTAATAGCTCGAATTTTTAAGACACTATAATTAATTAATTAATTAATTAATAAAATAATAAGTAAGCGAAATCATTAAAATTTGACTATGAAAATTGCACATTATATCCACGGTAATTTTTCGATCAGCTTGCATATAAAGTTTGTAGAAAACAATGCTCATATGTAAAAGTTATAAAAGAAACAATATAATTCGAAAACAAATAAAAGAAAGAAGCTAAAAGTAAAACTTTCGCAAATGGAAAATTTTAACTATGGGGCATTTCCCATTGCGTCTGTCATGATTTTTTGGGTCGTTTTCGTGTATAACTTGTAAAAATTTGAGTTCGTTTGTGGGAGATATCATGAAAAAAATAAAAAAAATAAGAGGGGCGGGTCGACCCACCTGTCTAATAAGCCTAAATCGCGGCCAGAAACATGTTAGACGAGCTAGGGGATTATATTTTTGAACTATGCTATGTTGGATAGATTTTATTGGCCTATTTTGAATCCAGGGGTGATGTGGCAGCCCCTAGTTAGTCCAAGGACATGGTTGGCTCATATTTAAACCCTAAAATCTTATAGTGAAGTTATTTTGCTCCACTTATAAATAAACCCCCTCCCTCTTCCTCACAACACATCTCTTCTCTGCCTAGCCTTGTCTTATTCTGAAGACAGGCCACTTTAATTCTGAATTTTTAGGCAAGCTTTTTTTTTAAGATAGGCTACCTTAATCTAAATTTTAGGGGTTGAGATAAAAATTAAAATATTTTCTATTTTATTTACTTTTGATGGAGGTTTTACCAGATCCACATCTAAGGAAGTTTTGAGGTGGGTTTTTATGATTATTCAGATTTCTGATTTAGTTTTGAGTTACATATAGTTAACAATAGTTATAGTTTAATTTACGCTTCTTTTGCTTACAGTTTCTGTTTATTCTTGTTTCTGTAATTTCTTTCTGTAATTAATTTATGTAGGTTTTCTGTCTTTTCTTACGGTTTCTATTTAATTAACATTCAGATTATCGTAAATTATTCTCGGTCTTCTTCCCTCTATTCTTCGTCGGACTTTTACAGTTTATTTGTGGTTATTCCTAATTATGCCTAAAAACCATACATATAAACAATTGATTTAGACATAGATTGATATGCCTATTATTATCATCTATTATGTGCACGTTTGGAAAGTTTGATTGAATTAAATTTGGTCTGATTGGACATATGTTATAAACTATGGGAAAAAGGGAACGTTGGACTGATAATATGCAAACTTGATTAAAGTTTGTAAAATGACAATGACGCAGGATTGAGAGAGAGAATGAACTGTAACTTATATTTGCACAAAAATGACAATTAGGAAATCTAAATAAACAAAAGTAGTTTATTTACAAATATGAAATTTGATAGGAAATGGTAAAAAGGACAGTTAAGCCTTAATTTGGACATATTGACTTAAAGCGGTTAAGTTATGAGCCTAAAATTTAGTGTTAGGCTTTAATATGAACATATTGACTTAAAGAGGTTAAGTTATGGGCTTAGAATTAAAATTGTGTGGTTATCCTTTAACATGAACATATTGATTTACAAAGTGGTAATTTATGAGCCTAAAAAGGCGATAGGCTTTAATATGATCATATTGATTTATAGGGGTTAAATTACGAGCCTATAATTAAAATTCTATGGCGGTTTTAAAATTAGACGTTAGACTTTAATATGTACACATTAATTCACAAATAAGTAAATTACAAGCAGAAGGATTCTATATAAAGATATTGACTTAAAGAGGTAAAATTACGAGTCTATTATTAAAATTTGGCACTAAGCTTTAATATGAAAATGTTGATTTACAAGGAGGTAAATTACCAGCCTAAAAAGGGTTTAGGCTTTAATATGGACATATTGACTTATAGGGGTTAAGTTACGAGTCTAAAACTAAAATACTATTGGGGCCCAAATCAAGGGGGATTTGGGCAAACATAAATTGTTTGTTGGAGATCCATACCATGCAGCATACCCTTTTTATCACATACAGTCTCAATTAGGAGGCAAGGTGAATGCACCATGTTATGTAGTGGTAGTAAGTTGGTCCAATGGAGGTGAGTACTGGTGTGTTCTGGCAGTTTAATGTGCGTGCATTGATCCAATTGGGGAAAATAAGACACTGTGACACCTATGATAATAGTTATGTCTTTAGCTGGTGGGTTAGGCCTGATAAGCCCAAGATGCACAGTGGGCATAAGTTATCACCAAGGGTATAAGGAGCCGATCGTTAGGTAGTATTAGGAATATTTTTCCTAATTATGTTGTGTTCGGAATTCATAGTTGTGAAAACAGTCAAAAGTTGGAAGTGAATGAGAACAATGAATCCTACTTGTAATCTTTTATGTCATCCTCTATGTTTGCTTTTAGGTGTGCACGGACACTTACCCTTTATGACACTAGAACTACTGTTATGTCTATTTTCCCTTGGTTATCAATCATGCTAGTTACCATGACAAATCGCTAGATTTTATGTCTAACCCATTTTTCCTTTCTCCTTTCATCTTTTCTTCCCCCAAGCTCGGATGGAAGAAGTGCATTGTTCGGATTAATCATCTAATTCAATCTTAAAGGGTTTGCTTTGTTGCAGATGTATCGCATTTGGTTTCTTTTCCACGTTTTTTTTTTATCTTTAGACTACTAGGGGAATAATATAATTATGTACTCTAATATTGTTTTTGACTGGGATTTTGAGACACGATATTTTGTGATGATTTGGTTCTAATGAAAAAAAAGGTTTTATCATTTTAATGTAAATTGTCTTTATCTTCTGCTGTATTTTACATAATTTTGTCTTGTGAAATGTTAGTCTCTATGATGCATTTATGTTACCTAGCTTAATATTATTTAACGGGATCCTACTTTGGGTAACGATAAGAGGTGTGTGGTGTTTCATTTGATATCAGAACCTAAGGTTATAAGATTACTAAAATTTTGTTTTAAAATAAAACTTTTTGAAAGAAAAAATATTTATTAAAAACCAAAAGTTATTTTAGAAAATAAATATATATCCCCTCTAGTCAGTTACAACCTTCCTTTGACTCTTTCGAATTCCGAATCGCTATCCCTTCTTTGTTGAGTTGTCTATAATGCGACATATCTATGCTTTTGTACATATAGAAATCTTAAATATTTATGGGTTGAAGTTGTGGCTTACGAATAAACCCATCTAACTCAATATTTAGGAAAAACCAAAATTATAGAGAAACTTGCTACTTAATGAATACTAAGTAAAGCTGGTCATGGATGTGACACACTTAAAGGACAAGAATGGCAAAGTGATGTTAAAGTATCACTATGGAGTTTTGTAAAAACATTATTGCCTTAGGGATTAACAGGAAGTTAGGAAGTTAGGAATAGCCTAGATTTTTTTGGTTCAGCAAAAGGGATATATTTCCATGGTGTAGTTTGTAATCAATATAGAAAATGTAAACGCAAAATTAAAAGAGGGATATGGACTAGTGTGAAATAGGGATTTAGCCGTATTGTGCACTATTCAACAACCTAGAAATAATAAAAAAGAACATCTTGTAATTACGGGTTTCTATTAATTAGATTGTTTAATACTATGAAAATATATTTTTGCACATTTTCGGTAATCAATCATTAGGCATGAGCAAAACTTCCTAAAAGGTAAACTTACGAGGATGGAAAGTGAAAGAGTAACAAAAATATGTTAATGTCGAAAGAATTATAAGGAAGATGTTGATCAAAAGGATCAAGAAACGGAAGTAGGTAAAGGTGGGTGAAAGAAAGAGTGTTATCTACCTTCGATTCTTTCTAATTCTCTTATTTTATCTGATTTAGGATTATTATGTCTCTTTATATTTGATTCACTAGTGGGGTGGCCACGTAAGGCCATAGCCATGCTGATATGAGATAAGCCATGTAGGGCATCTGTATTGTACGCCTAACGAAGTTATCCTTTACGGATATGGTAAATCCCCGACTGTGTAGTGATAACAATAGTTGGCTGTTTGCACATAAGTAACTTTTTAGCCCCAGTAGTAGTTTCTTAACCCCATATAGAGATCGACATTATTATCTATAGTAAGTGGGGGTTGAAACTAGAAATATTGATTAAGGAGATGGTTGGGGTATTTTCGGGTATGAGTAACCATATAATTGGTCATCTTAGATTTTGACACTGGTAGTAGAGTTTGATTGAGAAGGTTATATTCTGAGGTTTCTGAGATCGGAAATTTGAAGGATTACACATGGCTGTCTTGACTATAAGTAGAGTATTATTGGGCTTAGATATGCAGTAGACAATTTCTTGCAACTCGAAGGGTCAGTCATGTTGATTTTCCGACTTTTCCTTAGTGCATCTCTAAGTGATATCAATTTATTTCTCATTGTTCCATATATTACGAATATAGTAAAACATTGGAAGGTTATCTCCTTGGAAAGTGATTGATTTTCAAACCTATATTTATTACAATGCTAAGCTTGTGGCATGAACGATGAAGCACACGGTTGTATGGAAACAAGGGAGAATTGAGTTTCATGCTTATGACTAAAATCTTCTCTAGATATTGATTTTAGTTTATAGCATTACCATCTAAGGACTGGTTTTGAGTTTAGACAAGTTAACTATTTTATGAGCTTTCTCAAATGCTAAGAGGAGTATAGATTCTTAGTGGTATGCATAGTAGACGCACCCTAGTATTGGGCTGTGGAGATCATTTTAATGGATTATTTTACACTATAGACCTATCTTTTGGTAGATTGAGTATAATACTTGTGATGGGAGCTTTCAACGTATTTTGAGGAAGTCATTGGACTTCAGTCGCCGTGAAAAGATTTTGGAAAAACAAAGTAAGAAACTTTTTGAAAAAAAGGTTAATGAGTATCAACATTTTTGGATTAGAGGCATCGGTTGTCTTTTCTACAATGATGAATTATTTCTTTGGCTTAAGAGCAATCATAAGTTAATTGTTCTCTTAAACTCATGTTGATGGTCTTTTTGATAAATTTTGAGAGCATATTTTCCTTATAGTTGGATTTCTTTACTTATGATTTCCATCATGTTTTGAGTAGTGGAAAAAGATATAGATGGAGTTGGTCAACCTTCCATGGGTTTTAAAGAACAGTTGCCACACCTTTTGGACTAGCTTGTGTCAAAGCCTAGTTATTAGCTAACATGGTACGATGATTGGTGGGATTCTTTGGTAAGGGTCTATATCAGTGACATGTTGATTTAAACAAAGAGGGATAAATTTGGTATTTAGAACTTTATAAGCACACAGACCCAACATAAGGCTCTTTGAGCGTTGCTTTTGGAAGATATGGAATTTTCTCAGATTAGTGGTTATTGTAGAGAGGTTATTGGAAGTGTGGTTTTTGTAGAAACAGAATGAGGAAACTCCTCTTCAAAAGATTTTGAGTCACTACTCTAGTATCAATTCTGTTGGTAGCATTAGTAATAGAACCCACGAGGGTAGTTACCTTGGATTAACTACTATTATTTTCCAGTCTGGCATGGGTGCGCGATTTCCTATTTTAAGGGAAGTTTGAAATTTCGATAATCACGAGTTACTGGTTTGTTATTGTTGGATCTACATTAACCCTAAAGAGGGAGGGGGTGAATAGGGTTTATCACAATTTTTCGCTGAATTAAAAATCTGAGGGGATATTAAATAATAAACAGATCACAGAATGCATCAGAAATAAAAAGCGAAAAGGAAGTAAGACACAAAGATTCCCAGCTTCGGCAAAACCCTGCCTAGTGCTGCATTCCTAAGGTTTCTACTAGGTGATAGAACAGATCCCGCTTACAAGACCATGTAAACTCGCGAACCTCTTTCCTATTCTAACCCTACGCTCAAAACCCTAGACTAATCTAAACCCCTAGATCAGATTTTCCCTAGTTTTACAGACTCTAGTAACTACCAGTTAAACCCCTAACTGGATCCCCTAGAATTTTACAGACTCTAGCAACTGTTTTGTTGGTTTACAAAAGAAAATGATAATACAACAAAAATTAAAAACAAAAGAAAATAAGAAACCCTAGTAATAATATAATCTCCTCTTTAGCAATAACTTGGCCGACCCATTTGAAATGTGTTCCACCCTTTATTCGTTTCTTCGATTACTTTCTCCTAGAAAAAAATGGCGGCGGTGTGATTGGGAAATCAAAACTAGGGTTTCCTGATTTTTTTCCCCAAATCGAACCAATAGCTTGATGTATGGATTAATCTATGATGCTCGAACTTCCTGTTGCTTTCTTATTCTCCGATTTGGACTTTGCTCAATCGAAAACGATGGAAAGAATTTGTGAGTTTTCTCTGATTTGAAACTTTTGCTTTTGAGTTGATTGTAGTTTTCGATACAAATTTTGCCAATGATGGTTTGTGTTAGATATATGAGACAACCCCAAAACCCGTACTGACGGAGGCAAGGGTAATCCTTGGAATATAACACAGAAACAGATAATAGCAGAACAGAATTAAATAAATACACCAGATAATGAACAATAGAATATACTGGATAAACGTAATCATCGGAGTTACACAGTATACAGGATCATACTTAGTACAAATACAGTTCAACTATACATATATGTCTACAGCGGAAAACAAACATAATGTACAATAGGAGCTGAACAGCATAAAAAGAGATAAATGGTAGAACCCATCTTCAGCTCCAGCTATCCAGAAAGAACTAGCTAAACCTGAATACAAGGCTGCCCGTGTAGAAAAAGGGGCACCCGAGTTTGAAAGTGAAACAAACTACGAGTCAGTCATGGGACTAGTATGAGAAATCTACTCAACACATTCAAAATATGGCTAATCACAGGACCACGCCACTTTCATGGAACGGGTTTACTCCATTGGATTGCCAGTGCTTTTAAAACAAATATTTCTTTTAAACATCGCAATGCTTTTTATTAAAATGAAGCCATTATAAGACTCAGTTCCCATCATACAATGCAACGCAAACCGGAGGATAGAGTTTTACCTTATAATGGCCAAAATATGGTTGATACAAATAAAACAAAAGCAATTGATATTATTACTAGTGTATACATGTTTCAAAAACAATTTCGAATCATAACTATCAATCATAGACGGCATGGGTACCATATATCATGTTGCCATATATATATACAATCAAAACCGCACGATGACGTATTTGGGAATTGGATTTTCGTCCTGAACCAAGGCAAAAGATAGTCCTTACCGAATTCGAGACGCTCTAGCCCGTGTCTTAGGAACAGCCGCAACTGCCCCTTGGATCGTCAGGGTCGGTCCACCGAGGTGGATTATTATACCTGAACACTACGTTTCCTCGCCCTTTGGGGCATCAACGAGCCAACGAATGACTCCATCGGACCCGGATCGTCCGATCTAACCGAGGCGCCTCGCAACAGCAACAACCACATAAGTCAAACTCATCAGGGCGTGTAAAACCACTGACGCCACTTCTAACTAGAAGGAAACGCATGCCCTCCCTGAGGTCCTGTTCCCGTTTCTGGTTCATATCAGGGTGTGAGGCTCGCGAATTCACGTTATACACAAAGCTACGCCACACAGGTGGTGCTTTGATCATCACCACAAGACTTTGCTTTTCAACAGAAGCCCTGATCATTTGCCACTTAGGCATGCCACACTAGCAATTCATGCCATGCGACTGATGTCCATCGATATACAACCTCTGAGCTCGTGCGTTTCAGAGAAGGGCGTTAAGCAAAAGAATAAATTCTCCGCCGCCAAACAGATGTATATTTAATAGAGATCAATCAACACAGAATAAAATCCAATGTCAGGCACACAGTCCATTTACAAGTCCGTCCTGGGTCTGAACGAAACCGGAGGCACTAAATACCTCGCAAACCCATCGACCACCACGTACGTCTGGACGATCACCACTCATTATCCATATTTCAGGATGCCTCCCAATCAGGACCTCGGTTACCATCCAAATGAGGTGAAGATCTCCGGTCTTCGACCACCGCCTTCATCTTCGATTTCTTATCGTCGATTCAGTTATTCAGAATGGGATAAACCCGGTCTTTCTGAGCAACTCGCGTATATAATAAACAAGTGCAACACTAACATATACACGCATCATTTCAATTCATTAGTCACTAGCCGTCAATCAGTAAGAGAACGATTTCCCAAATATGAACCCCGAAGGCCGAAACCAACATCAGATCAACACCCAGGAAACCATTCGACTTAGCCAACCTTTAGTTAATTTCTAAATCACATCCATATCGTTTATAATATTTTATAACGATTTATCGCTATTTTTATTTATTTTAATATAGCCAATTTATTCAAAACGACGCTTCGGGCCATAACGCGGTCGTGGCGCTGTTTTTCTTCAGATTTGATTTACACATATCTGAAAATCTAACCATTGGATCTTCACAAAATTTACATCATTAGAAATATCTTTTCAAAACGAATCCAATGGTTCCAGTTTCGGGAAAATCCGACGGTCGGATCTCTCGGTATAATCGTTTGAAGTTTCGATTTCAAAATACGAACTGCAGCATCGTTATTCGATTAAATATAATTATATATATATATATAATCTTTTCTGGCGTTGTTTTTCTTCAGATTTGAATTAAACATTCCAGACAATCCAACCATTGGATTTTTACAAAGTTGGTGCCGTTGGAAAGATATTTCCAAAGCGAACCCAACGGTTGTGATTTCAGGAAAATCCGATGGTCGGATCTCCTGTACTAATCATTTGAAGTCACAGTTTCAAAATACGAACTGCAGCGTCGTTATTCGATATACTTCAATTCTATTTAAATATATATATCGATTCTTCGATTTCAAAACTATATTCTTTTCGTACATTTGATAAAAATGATATTTTTATCTAACTGTCTTCTATTTCAACCTTTCACTATTTTTAAAAATTCATGTATATAATAAAAATGTGATTTTTATTGCAAAACAATTCATTTCAAAACTCTATTATTTTATATAGTTCATATAGGTATTAAAAATAGGATTTTTATTACAAAACAATTTATTTCAAAACGAGATTATTTTATATAGTGCATATAGATGATAAAAATGTGATTTTTTATTATAAAACAATTTATTTCAAAATATGAATACCTTTCAACACATGAATTTCAATTCAACGAATGAATGTCGATTCAACACATGAAGGTTTTCTACAGTTTATATAAATAGATAAAAAGGTGATTTTTATATTTAAAACACGAATACCATTCAACACATGAATTTCAATTCAACGAATGAATATCGATTCAACACATGAAGGTTTTCTATAGTTTATATAAATAGATAAAAGGGTGATTTTTATATTTAAAACACGAATATCATTCAACACATGAATTTCAATCCAACGAATGAATATCGACTCAACACATGAAGGTTTTCTATTCAACGAACAAATATAGTTTCGACAAATGAAAATAGTTCAAACACATGAATATTATTCAAAATTTCGGCAGCATAATGGCAGGGTAATTAAAACCGGGACCGTCCCTAGTACGGCTCCTCGCTCTACCTTAAAACCTCGCGGTTTTTGACAATGGGGATCATGCATCTAGTTCGCACGCAGGCGGCATGTATATATTTATTTCATTTCCACAAACTAATCCTATGTGGTTTCAACCAAATATTTCTCAACCACAAATGGGTATTTTTCAACCACAATCAATCAATATCAACCACAAACAATTCCAATCAACCATTCGCTATCAATCAATGTTCACACCAATCACAACCAATAAATATCGTCCATGGTTTGTGGACGAGGGGCGTGTGTATATATATATATTTATATTTATATATAGCAATTCACTTCTATTTCAACACATATATAATTTTTACAACGCATATATAACTTATACATCGAACGTACAACTTATACAACGCTTATACATGAGGTGTACAACGATTATATAACTCATACATCGACTATATGATTTATACATCGTCGTTTTCCATATCGTTTATAAATTAGAAATCTCACATTGGGTTCCACTCCACCAAAAATAGCAGAAGGCTTAGAAAAATATGCGGTCTCTTCTAGAATGTAGAAGACGTCCACACGAGTCCACTGTCTCTTGTTTCACTGAATTTCGTCAACAAACGAAAAAGATAAGATTGTTACAATGAAATCATAAACGGTAGCGCTTTTAAAATGCTATAATATAGTTTATATATATTAAAACCGTTACCTTCTTGTTTGGTTCGAAACTAGGGTTGGGAATTTCGCGAAATCCGAGCAGCGTGGCGACGATCGGAGGGTGTCACGTTGTCGCCCTTGGAGAGAGCTTCCCACGCAGGTGCACCAAAGTCGAGTTCAAGCCCAGATCTGAGCGGCGGCGGGCCTTCAAAGGGCGCGATTTTCAAGGGGTCGTGCTCGACGATGGCGAGGCGATAGGTGGCGAGGCGGGGTCGGATTTGAAGGTGGTGGATTGGGCTACAAAATCCTCCAAAGGGTCACTGGGTTTCGTTGCGAGATGGAAGAGAAAAAGAGGAGGGAAGGTCGTGATGAATTCCGCCGTCGCTTCAGGGGGTATCGGGGAAGAAGGGGAATGCGTTGACCAATCAGATTATTTTATTTATTTATATATTTTTAAATTTCGAAAATACCCTCTTTCTCCCATGAACCCCAATCCAAACCCAACGACTGTCGTCCCTAGCGTTTTACACCCATCCCGAACACAATGGGATATGTTTCGAAGGCTCGTTCGACTGTTTCAGTCAGTTTTCCTTCAAATTAAAATATATAACATTCAATATTCGATTTGAACGTACATTTCAATTTTCCAGGGCCACAGACTGATTCGAAAAATTCCAGAAAAATAAATTTAGCTATGTTTTGACGATACGGTCCCAACAAAACTAGTTTCGTCGAATTCTGAGACCGTTTGTAAAATGGCCCATTCCTGGTCGATCCAATTTAACTGTAAATGACCAAAACACATTTTCCTTTGCCACGCTCACATACTAGCTTCAAAAATTATGAAATTTGAAACCTAGCAATAACTTCACATCCCGGATCCAACAAAAGTGGTTTCGTCGAATTCCGAGGTCGTATGCAAAACGGCCAATTTCACGGGCTATATGAATTCCATAGCGACCTTTCTGAAAATTCATTTGGCCATAACTTTTGCTTTCCGCTATGAAAATTCGATTTTTCATATTCGTTAGAAAGGTATTCACTAACAGATTTAAATATTTTTGGTTTCACTCAAATCCGTTTTGTTTTGCACCCGGTACAGTCCGACAAAGTTTGAATTTAATTTTTTGAAACTGCAGCGCCATTTCAGGCCTTGTTTATAATTAGAATTAATTATATTCGTTTTCAATTGTCGATTCAAACTCAGTTTTCATCGCTATTATTTAAAATATTTATTTTAAATATTTAAAATCCATTATTTTAGCCAATTAAAAATTTTTAAATTGGTCCAGATTTTCTGGGTCGTTACAATCTCCCCCACTTAAAACTTTTCGTCCCCGAAAAGGAACAAAGTCGAAAGTGGTTTGATTAATCAACTCTACGTTCGATCTGGCTTCAATTCTCCAACTTTTCAGTTTCTGAGAATTTTCAAATTCTTCAAAAATTTTGCTAACACCCGGAATTTTCGAAAAATTTCGCCATAACCTCCTTTGTACGGAGAGAGGTTTGGAAATTTATTGGGATGTATAAGGTACCCAATAAATCCTAATAAGCATACACATATTTATAGTGATATATTCTGGTGTTTACAGGGGAGCGTGTATTGATAATAACTCCAGAGAATAAATTCTCGTCACCCTGTCAAAGCCTGAGGGAGTGTGTATTTTAAATGCTCCAGAGGATAAATCTTCGTCACCTCGTCCCGTGTGGGAAATAAATAGTCCATGTGCCGTATCTGATAACTAGAGAGACGTAGTTATTGTCAACTCCAGACCCGTGTGGGGTTTTTATTAATCTGGCAATTTAATCGTTACAATTTAAATAATCCATATCAGTCATCAGTTCAACCTGTAAAATATAGTCATCGCCATACAAGCCTCTCGCTCGTATGGTAAATCTTCCACCTCATCACACAAGCTCCAAATGCTTATGTGGTATATGATGAAGTATGCCTATCTTCTGAAGTATGCCATGTAATGTAGTTCAAAATTAATTGTTACTATCCTATGGCGACGTTTACTATTTCACACAGAAAAACCAGCACTCCGCATCCAATGGCATTCACAGGAGTTGATATAATAATATTTCGCATCCAACTCATTAAGGTTTACCTATTTGTCGGGCACGCAAATAAAATCTTTACTCAACAGCTAATCCATTTACCTGTTCAAACATATATAATGCACAAGTATATATATTTCCATCTATTTTTAAATCAGCTCAATGTGTGATTTAATCAAATAAATCCTACCATTCATTCTATTGTTGATTAAATTAACTATCGTTTTAATAATTTTAATCAATCAAATCTACCATCACACAACACACACAACAATCAAATTGTTTTTAACTTTTCAAAAATATACTAATCAATTTCTATACTCTTTTAAAATCATTCAGACTATAGAATTAAAAGTACACATCCATGGAAAGAAAATAACAACAGAGTAGAGAATTAATTAGTAATGCAAAGTATGGTAAATGTACCTTGCACCGGAGTCAAACAGAGATATCCACTCGGCATCTAGGATAAGCTTTCTGAATGCTCTCCTCAGTTTCCCAAGTACAATCTCGGGGATCTCCACTCCATTTCACTTTGACTAAGCGAACCTTCTTGTTCCTCAGTTCTTTGGTTTCTTTGCCGATGATCTTTAGCGGCTCTCTTCTCACAGCTAATTCAGGGGTAATTTCAATATCCTGTTGAGCTACTTCTTCCACGATCAAGTCTGGATCATGAACATGCTTTCGAAGTTGAGATATATGAAATACATCATGAACTCCAGGCAACCAATCAGGCAGTTTGACCCTATAAGCGAGAGTTCCGATCCGTTCCAGAATAGGAAACGGACCAATGAATTTGGGTGCCAACTTTCCAATCTTACCGAACCGGATAACTCCTCTCATCGGCGATACTTTCAAGTATACGTAGTCGCCAACAGCAAAGGATATATCTCTTCTTCTTCTATCGGCATAGCTCTTTTGTCGGCTTTGAGCAGCAAGTAATCGCTTCTTAATAAAGTCGACTTTGTCGGCAGCTTCTCGGATCATATCTGGCCCCAACAACTCTCTCGGTGCATCTAACCTCTGCTTCATACTTGGTCAACCAGTCTAACCCCAAGATAAGATCGAACTCTGTAAAATTCATGACGGCCGCGATGGTAGGGAACCGATAACGAGAAAAGGAAACCGACACTCCACAAACCCAACTGAGATCAATGGAACCCCCACCCGGATTATGGACAGTCATTGGTTCCTTGAGCTTTTTCAAATTCAAATCCAGCTTCTTAGCTGCATTCTTTGCAACAAAGCTTCGCGATGCGCCGGTGTCAAACAATACTTTAACTGGGATATCTTTGACAGTTAGCGTGCCTTCCAAAACATCTGACCTTTCCTGAATAGCCGAGGGTGCTGAAGTTTCTGCTACTTCATTCACTTGAACTATTTCAGTCTTTTTCAACTGCCAGCAATCTTGCTTTACGTGACCAGCTATGCGGGGGTATCGGGGAAGAAGGGGAATGCGTTGACCAATCAGATTATTTTATTTATTTATATATTTTTAAATTTTGAAAATACCCTCTTTCTCCCACGAACCCCAATCCAAACCCAACGACTGTCGTCCCTAGCGTTTTGCCCCCATTCCGAACACAATGGGATATGTTTCGAAGGCCCATTCGACTGTTTCAGTCAGTTTTCCTTCAAATTAAAATATACAACATTCAATATTCGATTTGAACGTACATTTCAATTTGCCAGAGCCACAGACTGATTCGAAAAATTCCAGAAAAATAAATCTAGCTATGTTTTGACAATACGGTCCCAACAAAACTAGTTTCGTCGAATTCTGAGACCGTTTGTAAAATGGCCCATTCCTGGTCGATCCAATTTCACGGGCTATATGAATTCCATAACGACCTTTCTGAAAATTCATTTGGCCATAACTTTTGCTTTTCGCTATGAAAATTCGATTTTTCAGATTCGTTAGAAAGGTATTCACTAACAGATTTAAATATTTTTGGTTTCACTCAAATCCGTTTTGTTTTGCACCCGGTACAGTCCGACAAAGTTTGATTTTAATTTTTTGAAACTGCAGCGCCATTTCAGGCCTTGTTTATAATTAGAATTAATTATATTCGTTTTCAATTGTCGATTCAAACTCAGTTTTCATCACTATTATTTAAAATATTTATTTTAAATATTTAAAATCCATTATTTTAGCCAATTAAAAAAAATTTAAATTGGTTCAGATTTTTTGGGTCGTTACAATATAGGATTTCAGATCCTTAATTTGCGCTCTGCTTTCAATTAAACAATTTGATCTGGTTTACATGGTTTCCTCTTTTGATTTGCCTTGAATGAAATGGATTCTTCTGAATTGAAATTGCTTGCGTGATAGATGTTTTGAATCCAGACATGAAATTTGTCTTTGTCCCTCTTTGAATTTGGAAATAATTAATTGTATTTACTTGCCCAAAAACTGTGATTTCTGCTAATTGATAACTTGCCAAAACAACATGATTCCCTTTTAACTAATTGCCTCAAATGAGCATTATGATTTCTGGAGATAAATGAATTACCGAATTTCTTCTTTCCTAAAAACATGTAATTGCCAAGTCTGCAAAGAAAACAAACCTTCTTGCATGCTAGATGAAATGTGATACTTCATAAAAATGGGATCTCCTGGAAGTGCCTTAAATAAAAATTTCTTGCCCATCAATGTTTTATATATTTCCGGAAATCAATGTATTTCTCAAAGATGCATCATAAGTTTCTACATTTGATAAAGAGATGCTATTTGAAACCGTGTTTATCAATTCTGGAAAGTTTTGATTGTGAAATGATTTGTTTCCCAAACCAAAATCTTCGAATTTCTTGGAATAAAAAAAAAACTTTGGCCCACTGTCGAATTTGAACTTGCCTTGAATTCTCACCTGTATTTCTAGAAATCAGTTTAAACAATTTTGAATAACTTCCCATATATGTTCATGCTGATTTAATTCTCACTTGCATTTCTGAAAAACGAACCAAATGATGTTCTTGCTATTCAAAACTGGAAAGAATCTATCAGTGAATCGATTTATTGAAATGTCTGAATTTGTAACGACCTGCATTCTACGTATCGAAGGATCGTAGAATATTTATTTCTTTTTCATATGAGGTCGTATAGTCGTTTAACTTTGGGGAATAACTATTGGGGTCATTTCCCATATTCACGATTTTTGCTGATTTTTAAATGATTGTTTTGCCCCTTGTGAATCTTGTTTCGACTATAACTTTTGATTGGTAAGGAGTTTTGACTTGAAACCATTTCCATTAGATTCGGATGATGGTTTACCTTTCCGTAGACTGGTCACATTAATCAAACGGACTTACCATTTGGGAGATATGGCTGAATTAAGGTTTAGAAGGTGAAACACAGTTTTACCGGGCCAAATAGGGTGATTAACAGCTAGGCCCATTGGGGGATTTCGGGATTAGGGGTATTTGAGGACTGAAAGGGACTAGAGAAACCCTTCTTTATCATTTTTGCAGCCGCCACTTTCATTCCTTTAATCCTAGTAATGGATTCTACCTTCTAAAAACACCTCAAATCACCTTCTAATCACTAATTAAGAAGATCTACACCAAATCAAGGAAGATTAGTGTCAAATCAAAGTTGGAGCTGTTGTGTTGCATTGGAAACCGCGCCTAATTAGTAGAGAAGTTCAAATCTATAATTCATTTGTGGCCAAGATGAGTGATTTGCATTGTTTTTCACTAATTACAGCTTATTAGGGGTGATTAGTGATAATTAACGAAATTAGATCTCAGAAAAATCTGGAAACATTTGTAAAATTTTAAAATATTATTTTAAGCCTCTGTTAGAAATTTGGGTTAATTCGGAAATGTTTTGCTAATCGTATGGTTAATTCATGATTAAGGGGATTAAGGGAAAAAAACATGGGTTTTAAGTATGTTTGATCCATATTGACATGTTGTATTGTTTTTTTTGGTTGATTATACATGTTATTATTACTGTTTTGGAATGCTTTGTGATTGTATAGTTAAGTTAGAATGGTCGAAAACACCGTCGTATGGCATAAATACCTTACTGGGAAAAGTTGCAGGAAATTGGTCTTAGACCCGTTCGTGAAGCACATATCACGACCACGACCCGACCTACTCGCGACTAGGAGGCCACGAACCGCTCCAGTATCACCATCAGGAGATCATGAACTGGACCGTGAAGCTTGACCCCGAACCACTTGATGAACACGAACTGGATGGCTCGCGCCTGGATTTCACGACCCGACCCAGTGTAACCCCATGAACCTAAGCACCCACGAGCAGAAGCCACGAGCTAGACCTAGACAAGCACCACTGCATGAACCGGTTATGTAACGACTCGGGGAAATCGTGATCTTGGTTATCGACATAAACTCAATGTCGACTATCCAAGCATCGGAAACACCGGATAGTCCATGAAAGAAATTAGAGGGTGGGAATAGATAAGATAGAAACTTAGAATTAAAGAAGAAGAAGAACATACAACATCAGAGTAACACGAATCTCATAGCGGAACGAACAATAATGTTACTGTATACATATACTGATATTATTTCATAGTTATGTATCTATTATATTTTGTTCGTTCCGCTGTGGGATTCGTGTTACCCTGATGTTGTATGTTCTTCTTCTTCTTCTTCTATTCTAAGTTTCTATCTTATACTATTCTCACCCTCTAATTTCTTTCATGGGCTATCCGGTATTTCCGATGCTTGGATAGTCGACATTGAGTTTATGTCGATAAACAGGATCGGGATTTCCCCGGGTCGTTACAAGTTACCTCCACGACCAGATGTGTGTCATGAACCAGATGAGCATGCTTCCACGAGCCGCTCACACTCACGAGCTGCCTACCTGTATGAGTCACGAACCACGAACCGGGGCGCGGATATGAATGGAATCTTGGAGCTATGAACCGAAGAGCCACAAACGAGAAGAGACCAAAACCCGAGATGCAAAGGTAGTTCAAATGAGAAGTTAGGACTCGGGATCCATATGGGAACCAACGAGTTAACTTCATGAGTTGGACTTTGTTGCGGGATGTGTGCAAAGGGGTTATCGATATCCATAACTTTAGTTCACCACTGAGAGACGGATTAGTGGCTATGGATCAGTGCAATGGGGTCACTGTGACTCCATGGAGCAAAGTGATCGTAGCAAAGGATTGGGTGATCGAGTGATGGATATCGCATGCTTTACGCACTGAGTGAGAGATGTGAGGATGATTGCTATGTTTGATGTTTGCTATCACCATATCATGCACACCCCATATTACTTTTACACTTTATGTTAGTGTTACCTTAGAGTACTGTACATCTTGCTGTGCTAACTCTTTGGTTGCAGGTCCAGGTTCAGTTATGATTGGATTATACCTGTTATTGTTCTGTTTTTTTTCTTTTCGCTCATACCAGACTTTTGTCTGACGTTGATTTTTATGTCTCTTCTTATTACTCTGGGTGCTCTTAAACGAGCAGACTAGAGACATGTTAGGTGGTAATGCGCGAGTAGCTATCTGGAGACGAGCAGGAGCCTTCCACGTATGATATACATATATAGTCCCTGTGTTGTAGCTGGTCACTGCTTGGGCATTAGTAGTGTACCTTTTCTTTCTTTTGCTTTAGAGACATAAATTTGAAGTTGTAGTAATGATGTTGGATCATAAGTTGTGTTATGGATTCCACTGTTATGATGATTTAGTTTTTTGCTTATGCACTGTCTCACCTGTTTTATGTCAAAATTATGTTGTTATTATATTTTATTCCATGCGCTGTGAGAGATACTATAGGTTCCTTGTTAGCTCATATTTTCAAATTCCTTTTCTTCTCTTCTCTTTTCTTTTCTTTCAATGACCGTCCCGTGCTAGTTGGACATCGGTACAGCGCATTTCAAAGGAAATGTCGGCTGGTGCGGGGCGGGCCATCACATTTGGTATCAGAGCTCTAGGTTGCATAGTTAACCTAGGGGAAGACATTAGGGAGAGATAATATACGTATATGAGAGCGCGTATTTGTGATATTTTGGTTTTCAAAAGCTATAGATATATACTATTAGTATATGTAAGGATGAAGTCGCACTGCACTGGCACCACTGTGGAGATGGTTAATCGTTTTCTCTTTACAGATTTGACGATGAGCCGATATACGAGGAGTACGGGGTCAGGGGCTAATAATAGGAATGTCCCTGATATGAGGACGAAGTTCACTACTTTCATGCGAGAGATGCTTAGGGATGCTCGGGGAGTAGTTCCTAATGCCGCTAACGGTGGTGGTGCAGTAGTGCAGGCGCTTAGGGCCGATTTCGCCAAGATTAACAAGGATTATACTAGTCTTAGTGGGAAGCCGTTCCACGGAACAGAGTCGGCTACGGATATTCAAGATTGGTTGGATAGTTGTCAGCGCATCTTCGAGGACTTGGGAATCGATGATGCTATGAAGAGAAAGTTAGCATTGCGTCAGCTTCAAGGACGAGCTATGAATTGGTGGAATGCTATTAAAAGCAGCTACTTCTGAAGATCAAGTTATTTGGAATCAGTTTATGACTGATTTCAATGAAAATTTCATTCCAGCTGCTCACAAATTTGAATTGTTTAGGAAATTTTTGGAGCTTAAGCAGAATGGTAGGGCAGTCTCGGAATATGTTGCTGAGTTTGATACTTTATCGAAGTACGGATTATCTCTTATCGACACTGGCGAGAAGAAGAACGAGAAGTACATAACCGGCTTAGATGAGTACTTAGGGGAAAGGCTGATAAACCACATCGACGAGACGTTCGAGTCTATTGTGGGGAAAGCATTGAGATCGGAGAGTCTTTACCCTAAGTCAAAGGCCGATGTTGCTATTGCATCTGTAGAGGAACCAAAGCCGCAAGTAAGCGGTGGGGGTAAGAAGGAGTCTCAGAATAAGAGAAAACATGATCAGACCAAGGGTGGTCCGAAAAAGAAGGATAAGAAAGATAAAGAGTGCTTTAGTTGTTGCAAGAAGGGCCACTATGCTAGAGATTGTCAAGAAAAGCCTGGGGAAAGGAAGTGCTTCAATTGCGGCCAAGTGGGACATCACAAGGATAATTGCCCACAACCGCCTATAGAGAAACAGAATGTGAAAGCATATGCTGTCAACGTTGTTCCTTCTTCGTCGAATGCCCCCAACTGCGGCGGAGAAGGGAAAGGGCTTCATTATTCGAGGTATGCTTTCTTTTTATGATGTTTTGGTTCTAGTTTTGTTGATAGTGAGGCATCCCATTCCTTCATATCTAGTGACCTGATAGATAAGCTGGGATTGGAACCTGAGATAGTCGATAGACCTTTAGTTGTGACGAACCCAATAGGTGGTTCGACTAGTCTTTGCATGATTTGTTGTAATGTGGTCTTATCGAGTTATGGATGTATGTTTGCTTGTGATTGCTTAGTTGTTTTGCTAGTATCATCTCATATAGATTGTCTAAATTCGGAGGAGATGTTCCTTGAGTGCTTGTCTGATATTGGTTTAAGCCTTTGGGGCTTGTGCTTAGGGAATGTCGAGTTCGACTAGGATGGGTTACATGAGATATAAGTAGTTGTTGTGATTTCCATTGAATGATATCTCGGTTTACTCGAGGAGTGATGTGCAGCCATGGCATGATAAGACTATTCAATGGTATGGACTGCCCCGAGTTGGATTCGCTAGGGCTAGGAGATGACTCGAGCGGTACTTGAGGAAGCTGCAAGGTAATGGATTGCTTTGGACCCTATGTTGATGTTCTCTTTAGTTCAAGAATGGTAGAACTTTGAAGGGATAAGATGTGCTCGTTGATCGTGGAGATGCAACGAGGGCTAGGACGATTCAAGTTGGACTTGAACTCATAAAAGAAAAATGGTTGTTCGTTGATCTTGGAGATGCAACAAATAGAGAGACGACTCATGTTAGACTTGAGATTTGTCAGTAATGGATACTCGAGACTGGGTCAGAGTATGTGGGTAGCTCTTCTGATGAGAGTACCAAGAAATCATCGATACTTAGAGTGTTCTAGGTGGACTTGAAGCAGGGGTATCTGGGGACGCCCGTTACCTTGGATCCACTGGACGTGATCTAGTTATCCTTGGAGGTTAAATGTACGTTGGTCGTACAGTAGTCCATATGGAGGCAGGGCTTCCATTAGCCATGGGATTGGTTGGACCAAGCAAGTAGGCATCGACGTATGTATGGAGGCGGAGCTTCCAATAACCTTGGGATTGATTGGACCAGTCAGGTAGGTATCGACGTATTTTTGGATTTAGCAGTTGATAGATAGGACATGTCTGGTGGATGTTATGGTTGCTATGTTTGTTCCTATTTTTGTTCCCTTGAGTAGACTATCATCTGTAGGAATCTAGTAATAGAGAATGAAGAGATAACGACATACACGGATGCCTGTGCTACCGGACTAGGTGCGATAGTTGATGCATTGAATAGGAAACATGACAGTTTAAATGTTATGTTTCTTGAATGAAAGCAACTGGAGTATATCGTGGGATATGATCTCAGACGTAAGTATGGATTAGATCCAGAAATGTGAACAAGTTAGACGATCAGACCGACTTTGATTGAGCGGATCCAGAAATGTGAGTGACCGAGATCCGTTGTTTACTAGTGGATTTTGGAAGAGCTTACAAGAGGCTTTAGGATCAGAATTACATCTCAGTACCGTGTACCATCCTCAAACTGACAGACAGAGAGGGTGAATCGTGTATTAGAGGATCTCTTGAGGGCTTGTATGTTGGATTTTGGTGGATCATGGGATGACCATTTGCATCTAGTGGAGTTCGCATATAATAATAGTTATCAATCCAGTATTGGTATGGCTCCATTTGAAGCTTTGTACGGAAGACCGCGCAACTCACCATCATATTGGTTGGAAACCGACGAGAAAATTTGTGCTTGGATCAAAAGTAGTAAGAGAAACTTCAGATAAGATCAAGGTTATTCAACAGCGAATAAAGGCTGCCTAAGATAGGCAGAAGAGTTATGCTGATAAAAGACGAAGAGATTTGGAATTCTCCGTTAATGACTTAGTATTTATCAAGATATCTCCGTTGAAGAATGTTACTCATTTTGGAAGGGGAGGTAAGTTAGTACCAAAGTTCGTTGGTCCATTTCCCGTTCTCGAGCGAGTTGGGGATTTGGCGTATGAAGTTGGATTACCTGATAAGATGGCGAGAGTTCACAACGTATTTCATGTTTCCCAGTTAAGGAAGTTTGTGCACGACCCTGATGTGACTATTTCACCGGATCAGTTGGATGAGATCGAGGAAGAACCTGAGGTGGTTGGGAACCGCAGGCCGATTCGTATTGTCAAGTAAGATACGAAGCAACTTCGAAGGAAGGCAGTGAAACTAGTCAAGATCCAGTGGGGAGAGAATGAGAATGGTTGTACTTGGGAAACCAAGGAGAACATAAGGAAGTCGTATCCAGAACTCTTTTCCTGGTAAGACTCTAATCATGGTATAGTTATTTCCCTCGTAAGTAACCCGCGTGTTAGTATAGGCTTGTTATGTTGCTACGTATGTTTTATTGTTTGTAAATGGTTGATAGGTATGTGGGACCCATTGTTGTTACTTAATTAAGGAATTTCGGGGGAGAAATTTCTTAAGGAGGGAGAATGTAATGACCCGCATTCTATGTATCGAAGGATCGTAGAATATTTATTTCTTTTTCATATGAGGTCGTATAGTCGTGTAACTTTAGGGAACGACTATTGGGGTCATTTCCCATATTCACGATTTTTGCCGATTTTTAAATGATTGTTTTGCCCCTCGTGAATCTTGTTTCGCATATTACTTTTGATTGGTAAGGAGTTTCGACCTTAAACCACTTCCGTTAGATCCGGATGATGGTTTACCTTTCCGTAGAGTGGTCACATTAATTAAACGGACTTATCCTTTGGGAGATATGACTGAATTAAGGTTTAGAAGGTGAAAAACAGCTTAACCGGGCCAAATAGGGTGATTAGCAGCTAGGCCCATTGGGGGATTTCAGGATTAGGGGTATTTAAGGACTGAAAGGGACTAGAGAAACCATTCTTTGTCATTTTTGCAGCTGCCACTTTCATTCATTTAACCCTAGTAATGGGTTCTACCTTCTAAAAACACCTTAAATCACCTTCTAATCGCTAATTAAGAAGATCTACACCAAATCAAGGAAGATTAGTTTCAAATCAAAGTTGGAGCTTCTGTGTGGCATTGGAAACCGCACCTAATTAGTAGAGAACTATAATTCATTTGTGGCTAAGGTGAGTGATTTGCATTGTTTTTTCACTAATTACGGCTTATTGGGGGTGATTAGTGATAATTAGTGAAATTAGACGTCAGAAAAATCTGGAAAAATTTGTAAAATTTTAAAATATTATTTTAAGCCTCTGTTAGAAATTTGGGTAAATTCGGACATGTTTTGCTAATCGTATGGTTAATTCATGATTAAGGGGATTTAGGGAATAAACATGGGTTTTGAGTATGTTTGATCCATATTGACATGTTGTATTGTTGTTTTAGTATTTATGGTTGATTATACATGTTGCTATTATTGTTTGGAATGCTTTGTGATTGTATAATTAAGTTAGAATGGTCGAAAACGCCATCGTATGGCCTAAATAGCTTGTTGGGAAAAGTTGCAGGAAATTGATCATAGACCATTTCGTGAAGCACATATCACGACTCGACCTGCTCGTGACTAGGAGACCACGAACCGCCCCAGTATCAGCATCAGGAGATCACGAACCGGACCATGAAGCTTGACCCCGAACCACTTGATGACCACGAACCGGATGGCTCATGCTTGGATTTCACGACCCGACCCGGTGTGACCCCATGAACCGAAGCACCCACGAGTAGAAGCCACGAACTGGACCCAGACAAGCACAACGACACGAACCGGTTACCTCCACGACCAGATGTGTGTCACAAACCAGAGGAGCATGCTTCCATGAGCCGCCCACACTCACGAGCCGAGGAAGAAGTCTCGAGCCGCCTACCTGTACGAGTCACGAACCACGAACCGGGGCGCGGATATGAATGGAAGCTTGGAGCTATGAACTGAAGAGCCACAGATGGGAAGAGACCAAAACCCGAGATGTAAAGGTAGTTCAAATGAGAAGTTAGGACTCGGGATCCATATGGGAACCAACGAGTTAACTTCATGAGTTGGACTTTGTTGCGGGATGTGTGCAAAGGGGTTATCGATATCCATAACTTTAGTTCACCACTGAGAGACGGATTAGTGGCTATGGATCAGTGCAATGGGGTCATTGTGACTCCATGGAGCAAAGTGATCGTAGCAAAGGATTGGGTGATCGAGTGGTGGATATCGCATGCTTTACGCACTGAATGAGAGATGTGAGGATGATTGCTATGTTTGATGTTTGCTATCACCATATCATACACACCCCATATTACTTTTACACTTTATGTTAGTGTTACCTTAGAGTACTGTACATCTTGTTGTGCTAACTCTTTGGTTGCAGGTCCATGTTCAGGTATGATTGGATTATACCTGTTATTGTTCTTTTTTGTTGCTTATCGCTCATACCAGACTTTTATCTGACGTAGAGTTTTATGTCTCTTCTTGTTACTCCGGGTGCTCCTAAACGAGCAGACTAGAGATAGGTTAGGTGGTAATGCACGAGTAGCTGTCTGGAGACGAGCAAGAGGCTTCAAATATGATATACATATATACTCCTTGTGTTGTAGCTAGTCGCTGCTTGGTCATTAGTAGTGTACCTTTTCTTTCTTTTGCTTTAGAGATAGAAATTTGAAGTTGGAGTAATGATGTTGGATCATAAGCAGTGTTATGGATTTCGCTGCTATGATGATTTAGTTTTCAGCTTATGCACTGTCTCGCTTGTTTTATGTCTAAGTTATGTTGTTATTATATTTTATTCCATGCGATGTGAGAGATGCTGCAGGTTCCTTGTTAGTTTATAGTTTCAAATTCCTTTTCTTCTCTTTTCTTTTCTTTTCTTTCGATGACCGTCCGGTGCTAGTTGGACATCGGTATAGCGCATTTCGAAGGAAATGTCGGCTGGTGCGGGGCGGGCCGTCACAGAATTGATCACTGAATATCTAGAAAGTTTAAAAAGATATCTATGCTTGACATTGGTTTGCATTCAAAATTCTTGCCGTGATTGTTGCCGTGCTCTCTTTTGTTCTAACCTGGTCATACTGGTTATATACATTAACTTCATTAGCATGTACCATTTGAAAATCTAAAACATTTTGCTATGCTCTTAAAACTTGCCATAATCAACACATAATTTGTGAAACAGGAATTGTTTTCTTGATTAATTCTTGGCACATTAAAAACTTGTCCATTAACATACACATCTATAGACTGTATCTCCACTGTGTTGCATACATGTTGCATGTCATTGTTCGCATGAACATGTAGACCCTCTGTTACACCATCTTGCTCGAACCATGCTCACTGTTTTGTTGTGTGAATTTCTTACCTTGACCATGCCAAGTAACCAGCCCCATGCTGACTTGTGATGCACCAAACTTGTTTGATCTGAACTTGTACTTGAGCTTGATCACTTATATTTAATTGATCTTCCATGCTGTATGTATCCATACATTATTTTGTTGTCATGATGATGACCATATACCTGCTGAGTTCATGCTTCTACTGTGATGTGTTGCTCGACCAATTTTGCTTGACAAAGTATACTTCAGTTGCTGTTTTGTTGAGATGTTAGTGTGGTTGAAACATAGCTTGAACTGCACGCATACTCATCTCTACTCCATGCTGTTGAGTTGGCTTCCTTGCACTTGAATGTGAATCTGCTCATATATGTCTTTATTGTGTGTGTGATCCTACTTGCATTTGAACCATTTATGTAAACTGTGTGTATATGCAACATCCACATCCACTTAAGTTCAAAACTGCATGTTGTACATGCTACTTGCATCCTGCTTGCATTTTTGAGTTACACCATCAATATGTTGCTGCTTTACCTTCAAACCATGCTGCTATGATGTTTCACCAGTTTCATGTTTGCACTAGATCGACCATGTTTACCTGCTCATTTATATATGTGTATATATACACAATAGTGTATGTATACATATATCATGCACATGTAATTTATTTATCAGCAGACTTCTATACTGTGTTGTGGCTGTTCAGAATCAACAGGTTCTAATCAGCAAACCGGTGTAGTATGTTGAGGCTGATCAGTGGGTACTAGAAATATATACATATCAGATCAAGTCATGAAAAATGATGAGAAACACACAAAAATTCTAAGGCAAATAAATTTTAAAAATAAAATAATATTTGCTAGATTATGAAATTATTTCTGTTCCAGATACCGTGTGTGTGTTTCTGTATATGACAGGTATGGGTGACTGTACTGACTGTGAGCTGTGAAGACAGAAGACTGAAGACATTTAATTGTATAAATCAAGATGTCTATATTGAGTGATGTGTCTGTGTCATTAAAAATGTGTTTGTATATTGAAATGTAAACCGAGTGAGTGATTGTATGCATATATGAGATGTATAGCCAAAGTGTTGTAGTGAAGAGCTGTATAATAAAAGAATTGTATATGAATAAATTTGTACAAAATAGTGGAGTTTAAAATCTGTACTGTTTTGACTGTTGAAATACAATATTATATTTGATAAAATACTATTCGAATATTTAGTTCTTGTTCAGTAGTATTTCATATAAATATAAATATCATATTTCTGTCTGAGTTGTAGATTATTAGTACAGTAACAAACACATTTAATAATAAAATATATTTGGTTGTTATCATCAAACAAAAATCATATAAGTGTGTATACAACACCCTTATATACAAAATCTCCCCCTTTTGATGATGACAAACAAATATTAAGATTTTGAATATAATAAATGTGTTTGACAGTGAAGAACTGAACTCCCTCTATTTGAATGCTCCCCCACAACAGAAACTCCCCCTATAACTGTGATTGAGTGAAAAAAAAATGAAAATTGAATAAATTTTCAAAATTAAAAATATTCACTCATAAATCAAAATCTCAACCCATTCTCCCCCCTTTGTTATCATCAAAAGGATTCATAATTTAAAATATATATGAAAATTGACTAAAAAATATAATTTCAGTTTAAGAGGAAGAACGGTCATCATAAATCTCAATCAGCCAAACAAAAATCATATTGTTCTAAGAACTAGTGGCATATTTCACATTTTAGAATGATGGATTTACGATGAAATTATAAAAATGGAGAGAGTTTAAAAATATGAATATTTTCCCATTATTTCCAAAAGAATTTTATAAAATTGAGCACAAAAACAGTGATGGATTTGGACTACAATTAATAATTCAATTTAAGTGACAAAATCGTATAATCTCAAATCCCAATAGATTCAATCAACAAATCATAATACTTCATAAGATTTCAACACATTTCACAGATTAGAAAGATGGATTGATAGGCTGGTTTTTATACACCAAGGAAAATTTCATATAAAAATTTATTTATTGCAAATTATTTTCTTTTCTTTTTCTTTTGATTTAAGAGCACACTGACCACACATAACTAGATCTTTCATTTTTAAATGACATCAGTTGCAGCTTAAATGTAAGTAATCTCATAACCATGCATAACCAGAGCTTGGATTTTTAAATGAGGTTAGAGAAACACTTATATATTAATTTTATTTATCATTTCATTTTTAGCTCCAAAAGAAGAAAGCTCCACAGTATATAAAACCAATATGGATGATAGAAATATGGTAGGTACAGAAATGGTTTGTGAAATAAATTTCTAAGTTAATTATATTATGAAATATGCTCGACTGTACCGAGATCATTGAAAATTTTCAATTATCACTAATTCTGAATAATAACATAGTCCAATTCTATTACAAATATTACCACTGCTTATTTAAGAAGATTTTTAAAAAAATATTAAACTCTCTACATTAATTTAAAAAACATGACGACTGACAGAATGATGTCAGATAAAGAAGATGGTCGTGAAATAATCGCCAATTCAAAGATATTATAATAAATGGTCAACCATCATGAAAATCCAAATAAAATCTCCTATTGTTGTGAAATATATTGTAGTCATAATTCATCACAATTTCAAAATCTGATAATAATTTTGATGAATTATAAATACAGTTCAATTTGGATATTGATTTCAATTTCTGAATGAATAATCAATAAATAATTTTAAAACTGAAAATCAATTACAAGAGGAATATAAAGAGCTATACCGGACAAGAAGGATTAAAATACATACAAAAAATAATCAGCACATCTGATACCAATTGGTGTCCATATTAGCGGATTTCAATCACAAGGTCCAACTAGACAAAATCAACAAATTTGGCACATTTATCAGAGCTGCATACAAGAACAAGCTGTTATATGAAAAATAGTATCAAAGCAGCAAAGAGATCGTAAACAAGAAATTTCCAAAATATTTTCAAAAAAATATCAGAGCAGCACAAGAAATCAGTTCAAAGCGGACAAGTCAAGATGATGGTCACAAAAGATATTCCATGATCCAAGATTATAAAATATAGTTTATTTTAAATCATTTGAACGAATTGTGAAGATATTAGGATTCAATGAACCAATCACACGGTTTATACATTTCAGATTCAGGATATGCGTGGGATTCAATAAATCAATAATTTCAAATGATTTTAAACAACAAATATTCAAATCAAATAATCATAAAATAACAGTGATATTTAAGACTGGATTTCAAAGAATTTTCAAAATTATTTCTAACAAGCCCAAAGAAAATTCAGATCATTTACATCAAGTTTGAGAGGTATTCATGATACAAAAAAATTAAAAATAATTTATTTGAAATCACTTGAATCATTGTCAAGTTTGAGATATAATGAATCAATCACACAAGATTGATAATTTCAAATTTAAGAGGTATATGATATTCAAAATATCAAGAATTTCAAATGATTTCAAACAAACAAATTTCAACCAAAACGGTCATGAATAAAGATGAATTTCAAGATGTATCACTGAGATTCAAGACAATTCAAAATATCCAAGCCAATCTGAAAATCAACGAAATTCACAGTTGTAAAATAGCGGTGTGATGTCATGAGTATAATATTCCAAGCTTTTATAAAATGAATTAGATGGAACTCAAAACAGCAGAGGTGTGTGAAATTTCATTAAATATTCAGATCTTCAAATATTTAGAATCTAAATTAACAGTGTTCAAGATATGACATGAATACTTCAGCACTGTTATGAATTCAAAAATCAGAAAATAAACTTCAAAACAATTGCAGATATTTACAAGATTAAATTTAAGATCTGGAAATGATTAAAACATTAGCATTTTATACAAATGAAGTGAATTTCCAAAAATTATGAGTACTGCAACTGGAAGTTGAGAAAGCCCAAGAAGAAACAGAAATATGATAGTGACAAATCAAGCAAAAAAATAGATGGGGTAGAAGAAGGAATAAACAAAGGAAACAAAATATTTACCAAGATGAGTTCAGAGATTATACCTGAAATCCATGTAAACCAGAATCTCCGACTCAGCACATCTTGGCTAAGTAACTTTGAATGATACAGACATATGGAATAGCTTGAATTCAATTTCCTTTTAGCAAAGCAGTTCCTCGGCCTCCTCCGGTACCTAACAATTTAGGGGATCGAGTGGTCTGACAAAATTAGTAAAACTACTCACAGTTATATTCATATGTTTTTGTACCCAGACTTGTTTGTGTAACAAACCATTAGAATCAACTTTCGTACCCTCAGGAACCCAAATTTGTTTGAATTTAACAAAGCCCGTTTTATTACCTTTTGGGTTCTAAGATTGTTTAAATGGTTTGTTATAAAACAAATTCCCACTTCGATTACGATTCAAAATTCCTTTGAAAATTTCAGAGTTTAAATTTTCAAAACGATCTTTTCCAAACTAATTTGAAGGATTTTTCAAATCATTCGAATTTCATTTTTCAGAAACATCGTTTTTCCCAAAACCAATACCACGTTTATTTCCAACAGAAATTTGGGTTTTCAACAACATATTCAGATATTTTTCTCCATCAGAAAATTTACATAAAATTGTTTCAAGTTGTTGGATCTCAATTTTAAGATCACCATTTTCTTTCATTAAATCTGAATAACGTTTTTTTAGTGATCTTACATCTTTCAAAATCTGATTTCAAAACCAAATTTTCATCATTAAGCAATTTAATTTTGGTTTGGGACTCAGCAATTTCAAATTCAAAGAATTTTAAATTCAATTTTTTTTGAGTTTTTCAATCTCGATTTCTTGCTCATTCATAATAGACTCAGTTTTCAACAAGTTTAGTTTTTTAGCAAAATTATATTTGGAATTTTATGTCGTCTTAAAATTTTCAAACTCTTTTTGCAAACAATTGTTTGTGCTTTCAAGATCTATCTTGTTCTCTTTTAAGATCAGAATTTCATTCTTAAGTTTTTGAATATTTTTATTTTGACGAACAAGATCATTTTTCAAGTTTAAACAACTTTTGCAATTTGAATTTGAAGACTTCTTAACATTTTTAAGCTTTGATTCCAAAAGATTATTTTTGCATATCAACTCAAGTTTTTCAGATTTCAGAATTTTATTTTTAGAATTTAGATTCCCAACAGATTTAGTTAAATCATTTAAGCGAGAAATTATATCTTTATAAGAAAGGTCTCCTGTTGCGTCTCCATTTGGATTTCCATCTGTACAACCTGTTAAGCACATATCTGAAACTGAGTTGACCTTCTGAGGTTTTGAGCTGCTGTCTTCTTTTCCATATAGTGTGTTGAGAGTTGTCCAGATTTCCTGCGCAGTCAAACAATGAGAGATAAGGCTATATTGGACATCATCAATATAAGAATATAAAGTATGAATAGCACGAGAATTAAACCCAATATCATTTCTACTAACCATATCAAATCCATTAATAATATTATCCCAACATTTAATATCAACAGATTTTAAATATAACTCCATTTCTAATTTCCAATTTAAAAAATCTGTACCATTAAAAATAGATGGGATACACTGGACTGACTCTCAAAGGACTGACAACTAGGATGACCCATTACTCTAGAGTTAATGAAATAACCTGCTCTTATACCATCACTATTTCAAATCTCGCAAATATCACTCGAAATCTCCTCCGATATCTCATTTAAGGCTCCTTCCGAAATGAAACAGCAAATATCACTCTAAATCTCCTTTCGAATGTATCGCCTGAGATATTGCAATATCGAACGATATATCGACCGAGACGAAATACTGAAATATCGTCCGAGATCTTGGTTTTTTAGGTTAAAATTTAAATATGTGCCTGAACTAGAACAATAATTAAAAAACTCAAATCTAGCCATAACATTCTTTTGATATTTTACATTTTACATGTTAAATGATTATATTGTATGTTCGAATATGTTTTACAATGCTTATGATTTTCGTATTCGTCTTTTTACATACATGTTACTTATGAAATTATGTATTTTATGGTCTATTTATGCTGAATTTTTTTAATGTTTTTTATCCTTTTAATGTTTCATGTCTAACAATATTTCTGTTTAAGCATATTACGATTTAGAGTATAATGATATTCCGCAAAATAAAGAATAATAAAGTTATTTTGCATTTTAAGTTTAAGTTACTATGTTTTTAATAGCATTCATAAAAATCATTTTGTTAAAATATCAATTTTAACATATCATGTACCCCGAGATTGTTCCGAGATGAAAATCCAAGATGAACTCCCGAGTTAGACTTATCTCGTCCGAGATCTCCCCCGATACGAGACCGAGTCTATAAAATCCCCGAGACGAAACACGACCGATATACTAGATTTAAAACCTTGGATACCACTTGTTGGATCTGGATTAACCCTAGAGGGGGGTGGTGAATAGGGTTTATCACAGTTTTTCGCTGAATTAAAAATCTGACGGGATATTAAATAATAAACATATCACAGAATGCAGCAAAAAATAAAAATAAAAAGGAAATAACACACAGAGATACCCAGCTTCGTCAAAACCCTGCCTACTGCTACATTCCTAAGGTTTCTGCTAGGTGATAGAACATACCCCGCTTACAAGACCATGTAAACTCGCGAACCCTTGCTCCTATTCTAACCCTACGCTCAAAACCCTCGACTGATCTAAACCCCTAGATCAGATTTTCCCTAGTTTTACAGACTCTAGTAACTTCCAGTTAAACCCCTAACTGGATCCCCTAGAATTTTACAGACTCTATCAACTGTTTTGTCCGTTTACAAAAGAAAATGAAAATACAACAAAAATTAAAAACAGAAGAAAATAAGAAACCCTAGTTATAATATAATCTCCCTTTTAGCAATAACTTGGCCAACCCATTTGAAATGTGGTCCACCCTTTATTCGTTTCTTCGATTACTTTCTCTTGGAAAAAAATGGTGGCGGTGTGATTGGGAAATCGAAACTAGGGTTTCCTGATTTTTCCCCAAATCGAATCGATAGCTTGATGTATGGATTAATCTCTGATGCTCGAACACGCTGTTGCTTTCTGATGCTCCAATTTGGACTTTGCTCGATCGAAAACGATGGAAAGAATTTGTGAGTTTTCTATGATTTGAAACTTTTGCTCTTGAGTTGATTGTAGTTTTCGATACAAATTTTGCTGGTAATGATTGGTGTTAGAAATAGGATTTCAGATCCTTAAATTGCGCTCTAATATCAATTAAACGATTCCATCTGATTTACACGGTTTCCTCTTTTGATTTTCCTTGAATGAAATGGATTCTTCCGCATTGAAATTGCTTGCGTGATAGATGTTGTGAATCCAGACATGAAATTTGTCTTTGTCCCTCTCTGAATCTGGAAATAATTAATTGTATTTTCTTGCCCAAAAACTATGATTTCTGCTAATTGATAACTTGCCAAAACAACATGATTCCCTTTTAACTAATTGTTTCTTGCCTCAAATGAGCATTGTGATTTCTGGAGATAAATGAATTGCAGAATTTCTTCTTTCCTAAAAACATGTAATTGCAAGTCTACAAAGAAAACAAACCTTCTTGCATGCTAGATGAAATGTGATACCTTATAAAAATGGGATCTCCTGGAAATGCCTTAAATAAAAATTTCTTGCCCATCAATGTGAGACGACCCGAACTTCCCCGTGAAGGAAAGCACGGATAGAATTGAGTACAAGACAAAATAGAACGCAGACGGAAGAACATTTCATTGTTATTACAACAATTCCATCAGATACAAGAATATACAGAGTATAAATGAATAAATTACATTCGATAAATATCAGAGATTTAAATTACATTTAAATACATCGCAGCGGAAAATAATACAAAAGCACAACTAGAAGTAATGCACGGATACAGAGCTTTCCGAGCATCGTTCCAGCTGTAAATCAGGACCCTGTGAATATAAATCTGCAAAACCAAAACTACTACCTGCCCGTGTGGAAAATAGGGGCACCCGGAGTTTAGGTTAAAACAATAAACTCCAGGTCAGTCATGTGACTGGTGTGAGAACTAAAGCAGTTATTAATCTTTATTTTTAAAGTAAGGTAAATCAAGGGACCACGCCGTATAACACAGAACGGGTTTCCTCCCAAGAATACCAGTGCATAAAACAAACAGCGCAATGCTAAATAAAGAAAAATGAAGCTGTTATAAGACCCAGGTCCCATCACATAATGCAACGCAAGCCGGAGGATAGGGTTTTCCCTTATAACAGCCAAAGCATGCTTGATTCGTTTAAAACACATTATTTGATACTATTTTAGGTGTATAGTGTCAAAACAATTTCAATCATAAATATCAATCATAGGCGGCATAGCTACCATCTACTATGTCGCCATACTAGTTCTACAATTAAAACCGCAATATCACGTATTGGAAATTGGATTTCCGTCATGAGTCGAGGCAAGGGGCAAGCTCCTCTCCGCGTTCGAGACACTCTAGCAAATGTCCCAGGACCCCACTCCGATCCTTGGATCTTCAGGGTCGGTCCTCTCTTACTTTTGAGGATTAATTATTCCTGAACACACGTTTCCCGGTCCTTACAGACCTATATCCGAGGCGCCTCATATCCAACAACCACACAGGTGAAAAGTATATAAATGTCAGGGCTGGTAGGTCACTGACACCACCCTAGCTAGAAAGAAACGTCGTGCTCTCCCTGCAGTCACTATCTCGTTTTTGACTCATACCGAGGTGTGAGGCTCGCGAATTCACGTTATACACAAAGCTACGCCACACAGGCCGTGCTTTGATCATCAACCACAAGACTTTGCTTTTCAACAGAAGCCTTGATCAATTGCCACTTACGCGTGCCACACTAGTAATTCACTCTATGCGACTGATGTCCATCGATATACAACCTCTGAGCTCGTACGTCTCAGAGAAGGGCGTTAAGCAAGAGAATAAATTCTCCGCCGCCAAACAGATGTATATTTAATAGAAATCAATCAACACAGAATAAAATCCAATGTCAGACACACAATCGATTTACAAGTTCGTTCTGGGTCTGAACGAAACCGGAGGCACTTTCCTCGCATATCCATCCATCTCCAAGTACGTCTAGACGATCACCAACTGATTCCCTCATCTTGGGTGTACAGCCCAATCAAGATCATCAGTAATCACCCAAACTATGTGAAGACTTCCGGTCTTCAACCACCGTCTTCATCTTCGACATCTCGTCGAATCGGTTATTCAGAATGGGTATAAACCCGGCCTTTCGGAATAACCCACGTATATGATAAACAAATGTTACACAAACACAACAAACGCCTTATTCCAATTCAGAATATTCTTTCATTCACAAAATTACATTTTTAGGGAAAGGTTCCCATTAATTTTATCCAAGATAAATTCTTCTAAATTTATTCTTTAATCTTCCTTTGGATATCATTTCAAACTAGTCGGGATTAACGAACCACACCGAAGTAATTATTTATTTTATTTCCCAATCCCAACCTATATATCCCATGGAGAAAACTGGTAATACTCCACATCTAACACCACGGTGTTATCGGTAAAATTAATTACCATTTCACGTTCAAATCTAATTAAAGATTTAACTATCGCTTTGGAGAAAAACTGGTGGTACTCCATATCTCGATCACCTTTCAGATTTGATAATTTAAATTATCAATTCACATTTTAATCTAATTAAAGATTCATTAAAACTCCACTTAGTTTTAATCTTCTCAAAAATCAACATCCTGCCTTTAACTGGGTTAAAGAACAAATGTCATCTAAAACACGATTCGCGATAAACCCAAATCACATTTGATATTAAATACAAGGCTCTGAATAGAAAATATACCGGCTTATATTCAATATCAAATTCTGAAACCAACAAATATTGTATTGGAAATAACGATATGAATATATCTTTCACATTTCCACAACCATATCTGTATAATCACAAAATCCAACATCGAAATATTCCGAAGACAATTTCGATTCAAATCCATTCCAATTCACGTATTGGGAATATTGATTATTTTTAATAATTTTATCAAGGCCCGTACAGTCGATTTCCACCAATGGCCATCGAACTGCACTTACAACGACCTTTTCAAAATTTGACTTAGACATAATTCCAAATCCAACCGTTAGATTTCAAATTTCTAGTATGCATTGGAAAGCTCTTTTCGATACGAACCCAACGGTTCCGGTTTTAGGAGAATCCGACGGTCGGATCTCCCGTAACGTCGATTCGAAGTCAATGGTCGAAATTCACGAACTGCCGCTGCGCGGCGCGTTCTATTCAGGCCATTATATATATAATATATATATTTCGTCGATTTCCTTTTAAAACGAATTTTACAAATAGTTCTAAATTCATTTCAAAACAATTTCAACTTCATCTTCAATTTCAAATCGATTTGATTTCAATTCAATTCGAGTTCATTTCAATTCAATTCAAATTCAAATTCGTTTCAATTCAATTCAAATTCTAATTCGTTTTAATTCGATTCAATTTGAATTCATTTCAAATATTAAATTTTGAAATTACTTTTCCATATTCATTATAAAACGAATAAAATCGATATAAATATCGTTCGCGTCAAAATAACGCATCTCTAATCAACACGGCTTTATATTTTTCAAAACTTCTTTATTCTATTCAACAAATGAATATTTATCCCATTCAACACATGAATCTATATTTCTTTCAACACACGACTAATCTCAACACATGAGTACTGTCAACACATCACTATTTTTGTTATGTAAAATATTTTATAAAACTATGGTATCTATCGTTTGATTTTCAATTAGACTCCACCGTGAAGTAGTTCTAATTTTAAATATGATAAAGATGTGAATTTTATTATTAAAATATTTCACTCAACACATGAATAGATTCAACACATGAATTTTCCTTTATAATATTCATTATTTTCCCGATTGGAATGAGGCCCAATCAATCACCATATAATGTTAATTATATGGCTTCCATACAACACACGTATATAATAGCATTGAAAAATAATCAACCATCAACCAAAGTGCACTACACTGTATAAGCATCAAATATAGATATCTTACGCTTATAACAGCCTGTCAATCAATCGATCGACATATTTAATCAATCAGGATGAGTGAACTTCCAAATTTCATCCCAACACCCGTGTGGGGTTTCAAACAATCAAACACAGATTTTATTTGTGCAGTTGGGCGATGTGTAAAATTTATCGTCCCAATCAATGTCCTTCAAATAGGTGTACATAAACAAACCGTCCGGTTTGTAAATGAATATTTTATTTTATTCACTTCCACGTTAAAAATTATATTTTTAACGATAAAATATTCTATTTCAACACATGAATTTCTATTCTGTTCATTTACACAATAAAAATGATATTTTTATTTTTCTAATATATTTTGGGAAATTTCGATGGCATAACGGCACGATACTAGAAACGGGACGAGGCCTAGCCTTATTCCCGGTCTAGTGAAGGCCCACACCATTCACACATCAATCAAATCCATTCCATTTCACCAAACAATTCAATTCAAACCAAATAGACTAACCAACTACACAACCAAACAATTTAACAAACAAGCCATTCATGGTCTGTGGATGACGGGTGTCGGGTGCTGCTAAGCACCGTCTGCATCCTAGTATATATATATAATTAGAAAAAGAGAATTTAGAGTGAGAAGTTCTCACCGACTAGCTAAACCAAACACCACGACTCTTCTTATGTAGAAATCTTCGTCGTTCTCGCCTTTTGTCACTTTCAGCGCCCGTAGTCACTACATATATAAAAATCACATTTTTATATTGTTGCCATGTATATAAAAAATCACATTTTTATATTGTTGCTATGTATATAAAAATCACATTTTTATACTACTACTATATAGATAAAAATTCTATTTTTACAACGGTGTTCATATAATAAAGATTATATTTTTATATCGCCACTTATATAAAAATCACATCTTTGCTCCTTTTACATAATAAAGATCAAATCTTTAATACTTCTATAATGTAAAAATCATATTTTTATCATCTCTATAACATAAAAATCATCTTTTTATTAACTTCATATGTCAAAAATCATAGAAGCTTTATAACGGAGAAAACTCACATATTTTCTATCGTTCGGATTTGTTCTTCTGGCTCCAGAATTTGCAAACGAGCTTCAATCTTCACACCATATTTTTTTCTAGCACAAGCACGCCATTCTGAACAACTTTTGCCTAGTGGTCTTCTTGCCGAAAATGTGCCATTTCGCCGGAAATCGCGAAAAGACAGCATTTTGACAGTGTTTGAACAGCAAACTTCGGACGCGATTTCCCGACAACTCCGCAATGCAAAATAGGACTTATCATATACCAAATCAAAGAGAAAATCGTGCTCTTCGACTTTGGTTTTGAGGAACTTTGGCTAGAAACGCACGGTTTGGGAGTTATGGGGCAAAACAGATCTGGTTGTTTTTCTACATACGGGAATTTTTGTGAAAAAAAGGGATTTTGGGTTTGTGGGGCCCACGGCCAAGGGGAGGGCGGCCAGAGGCGGAGGCGGACCTGATGGGGCGTGGGGAGGCTGCAGCAAGGTTGTGGAGGCACTGGAGGGGCCCACGGTGGCGGGTGGTGGTGGATTTGGGGCTAGGGTTCATGAAATTGGAAGAGGGAAAGAGGAGGAAGAAGAGGAGGAGGTGGAGAGGAAGAGGAAGGAGGAGAGGAGGAGGCCGGCGGTGCGCGAGGGGGGGGGGGGGGAGGTGGCAGCGACGTGAGGGGGGGGGGGTGCTGCGTTTTCTTCCTTTTTCTTTTTTTTTAACGGTGAATGAATGAGAGGAGAGAAAGGTAAGAGTTGACTTTATATAATAATATATATTTAATTTAATTTATTCCAAAAAGTTACTTTTTCATTCGAACTCAAAATCGAACCCAACGACTGTCGCCCCTAGCTAATTACCCTCATTCCGAACACAATGGGATATGTATCGTAAGCTGATTCGATCGTTTCGATCAGTTTTCATCAAATTTACATTTAAATCAATATATTGAATTTTAAACGTACATTTCTATTTACCGGGGTCACATACTAACTCGAAAAATTCCAAAAAAATATTTTCTAGCTTCGTATTTACGATACGGTCCTAACAAAACTAATTTCGTCGAATTCTGAGACAGTTAGAAAAATGGTCATTTTCCAGTCGATTAAAATCAACTGAAACTGGTCAAACGCGTTTTCCTTTCCCACGCTCACATATTGATTCGAAAAATTATGAAATTTGAAACCTAGCAATAATTCGACACCACGGACCCAACAAAAGTGGTTTCGTCGAAATCCGAGGTCGTTTGCAAAATTCCCATTTTTAAGGGCCTGAATTCCATAGCGACTATTCAGAATTTTTAACTGGACATATCTTTTGATTCCCGTTATGAAATCTTGATTTTTCAGATTCGTTGAAAAGATATCATCAATTAGATCCTATTGTTTTTGGTTCCACTAAAATCCGGATTGTTTTGCACCCGGTACATTCAATTGAAGTTTGAAATCGAATTATCGAACTACCGCGCCATTTTCAATTCTATTTATAATTATATATAAATATTTATATTCTAACGACGACGTATATAATATATACGTTCGAATTATATTCAAAATAAATTTCTCGTCGTTTTTATTTAAAATAATCTATTTTAAATATTCAAAATTCGCTAAAATTGCCAAAATAAAAATTTTAAACTGGCTCAGATTTTCGGGTTGTTACAATCTCCCCCACTTAAAACTTTTCGTCCCCGAAAAGGAACAAAGTCGAAAGTGGTTTGATTAATCAACTCCACATTCGATCTGGCTTGCATTCTCCAACTTTTCAGTTTCTGAGAATCTTCAAATTCTTCAAAATTTTGGCTAACACCCTAAATTTTCGAAAAATTTCGCCATAACCTCCCCTGCACCAGAAGCCACGGGAAAATCCCGAAATTGCCATATAGGCTTTCTGATCTCAAAAAGAAAAAGAAAAAGCCAAGCGGCTAGCCAATAGGCTCATAAAATCATCATCACCCAAACAAAACAGTAGATTATGCAGTAAACATGTACCTATTTGTCGGGCAAACAAATTTTATTCTCTGCTCTAGCCTCCTTGCTATGACATGTTCAATGTAAGTATATGTATATGCGAGCAAATGCTACCAATTTTCAATACAGTTTAATATTTGATTCAATTAGGCTAAATGGTTCAAAATTATCAAATAAATAAACAAACAACACAAACATCAATCAATTAGTGGATTAGAGTTTCAAATTCATAAATTTGATATATATACAAAAAATCATGTTTTGATGCCAATTCACAACAATGTATCTATCTATATTAGTTTTGGTTCTCACACCAGTCTAATGGAAATATATAGAAATCACACCTTCGAAATTCGAATATGAATACTGATGATGATGCACCATCATCAGAATCATCCCCGGATGTCTAGAATGTGATTCTATATCTACCCAGTATATTAAAACTTCGAATATACGTTCATGACGCGTATATATAAAACTTTTATATACTGGATTGCCCATATCAATATAAATAAATATTCAAATACGTATAAAACGATTTAAATTTTCAAAACAAAATTGTTTTCGTTTGAAAAATATACTCTTCACACTCATTCTAGGATACTACTGATCCTATCTCTAACGAGTCATTCTAATTGGATATTGCTAATCCAATATCTGATGAATTCTTTCATATGGTTCTAATGTGTCTTGTTCTCGAGCTCTGTAAACCAAACCTCTGATACCAAACTGAGACGACCCGAACTTCCCCGTGAAGGAAAGCATGGATAGAATTGAGTACAAGACAAAATAGAACGCAGACGGAAGAACATTTCATTGTTATTACAACAATTCCATCAGATACAAGAATATACAGAGTATAAATGAATAAATTACATTCGATAAATATCAGAGATTTAAATTACATTTAAATACATCGCAGCGGAAAATAATACAAAAGCACAACTAGAAGTAATGCACGGATACAGAGCTTTCCGAGCATCGTTCCAGCTGTAAATCAGGACCCTGTGAATATAAATCTGCAAAACCAAAACTACTACCTGCCCGTGTGGAAAATAGGGGCACCCGGAGTTTAGGTTAAAACAATAAACTCCAGGTCAGTCATGTGACTGGTGTGAGAACTAAAGCAGTTATTAATCTTTATTTTTAAAGTAAGGTAAATCAAGGGACCACGCCGTATAACACAGAACGGGTTTCCTCCCAAGAATACCAGTGCATAAAACAAACAGCGCAATGCTAAATAAAGAAAAATGAAGCTGTTATAAGACCCAGGTCCCATCACATAATGCAACGCAAGCCGGAGGATAGGGTTTTCCCTTATAACAGCCAAAGCATGCTTGATTCGTTTAAAACACATTATTTGATACTATTTTAGGTGTATAGTGTCAAAACAATTTCAATCATAAATATCAATCATAGGCGGCATAGCTACCATCTACTATGTCGCCATACTAGTTCTACAATTAAAACCGCAATATCACGTATTGGAAATTGGATTTCCGTCATGAGTCGAGGCAAGGGGCAAGCTCCTCTCCGCGTTCGAGACACTCTAGCAAATGTCCCAGGACCCCACTCTGATCCTTGGATCTTCAGGGCCGGTCCTCTCTTGCTTTTGAGGATTAATTATTCCTGAACACACGTTTCCCGGTCCTTACAGACCTATATCCGAGGCGCCTCATATCCAACAACCACACAGGTGAAAAGTATATAAATGTCAGGGCTGGTAGGTCACTGACACCACCCTAGCTAGAAAGAAACGTCGTGCTCTCCCTGCAGTCGCTATCCCGTTTTTGACTCATACCGAGGTGTGAGCCTCGCGAATTCACGTTATACACAAAGCTATGCCACACAGGCCGTGCTTTGATCATAAACCACAAGACTTTGCTTTTCAACAGAAGCCTTGATCAATTGCCACTTACGCGTGCCACACTAGTAATTCACTCTATGCGACTGATGTCCATCGATATACAACCTCTGAGCTCGTACGTCTCAGAGAAGGGCGTTAAGCAAGAGAATAAATTCTCCGCCGCCAAACAGATGTATATTTAATAGAAATCAATCAACACAGAATAAAATCCAATGTCAGACACACAATCCATTTACAAGTTCGTTCTGGGTCTGAACGAAACCGGAGGCACTTTCCTCGCATATCCATCCATCTCCAAGTACGTCTGGACGATCACCAACTGATTCCTTCATCTTGGGTGTACAGCCCAATCAAGATCATCAGTAATCACCCAAACGATGTGAAGACTTCCGGTCTTCAACCACCGTCTTCATCTTCGACATCTCGTCGAATCGGTTATTCAGAATGGGTATAAACCCGGCCTTTCGGAATAACCCACGTATATGATAAACAAATGTTACACAAACACAACAAACGCCTCATTCCAATTCAGAATATTCTTTCATTCACAAAATTACATTTTTAGGGAAAGGTTCCCATTAATTTTATCCAAGATAAATTCTTCTAAATTTATTCTTTAATCTTCCTTTGGATATCATTTCAAACTAGTCGGGATTAATGAACCACACCGAAGTAATTATTTATTTTATTTCCCAATCCCAACCTATATATCCCATGGAGAAAACTGGTAATACTCCACATCTAACACCACGGTGTTATCGGTAAAATTAATTACCATTTCACGTTCAAATCTAATTAAAGATTTAACTATCGCTTTGGAGCAAAACTGGTGGTACTCCATATCTCGATCACCTTTCAGATTTGATAATTTAAATTATCAATTCACATTTTAATCTAATTAAAGATTCATTAAAACTCCACTTAGTTTTAATCTTCTCAAAAATCAACATCCTGCCTTTAACTGGGTTAAAGAACCAATGTCATCTAAAACACGATTCGCGATAAACCCAAATCACATTTGATATTAAATACAAGGCTCTGAATAGAAAATATACCGGCTTATATTCAATATCAAATTCTGAAACCAACAAATATTGTATTGGAAATAACGATATGAATATATCTTTCAAATTTCCACAACCATATCTGTATAATCACAAAATCCAACATCGAAATATTCCGAAGACAATTTCGATTCAAATCCATTCCAATTCACGTATTGGGAATATTGATTATTTTTAATAATTTTATCAAGGCCCGTACAGTCGATTTCCACCAATGGCCATCGAACTGCACTTACAACGACTTTTTCAAAATTTGACTTGGACATAATTCCAAATCCAACCGTTAGATTTCAAATTTCTAGTATTCATTGGAAATCTCTTTTCGATACGAACCCAACGGTTCCGGTTTTAGGAGAATCCGACGGTCGGATCTCCCGTAACGTCGATTCGAAGTCAATGGTCGAAATTCACGAACTGCCGCTGCGCGGCGCGTTCTATTCAGGCCATTATATATATAATATATATATATTATATATATATTTCGTCGATTTCCTTTTAAAACGAATTTTATAAATAGTTCTAAATTCGTTTCAAAACAATTTCAACTTCATCTTCAATTTCAAATCGATTTGATTTCAATTCAATTCGAGTTCATTTCAATTCAATTCAAATTCAAATTCGTTTCAATTCAATTCAAATTCTAATTCGTTTTAATTCGATTCAATTTGAATTCATTTCAAATATTAAATTTTGAAATCACTTTTCCATATTCATTATAAAACGAATAAAATCGATATAAATATCGTTCGCGTCAAAATAACGCATCTCTAATCAACACGGCTTTATATTTTTCAAAACTTCTTTATTCTATTCAACAAATGAATATTTATCCCATTCAACACATGAATCTATATTTCTTTCAACACACGACTAATCTCAACACATGAGTACTGTCAACACATCACTATTTTTGTTATGTAAAATATTTTATAAAACTATGGTATCTATCGTTTGATTTTCAATTAGACTCCACCGTGAAGTAGTTCTAATTTTAAATATGATAAAGATGTGAATTTTATTATTAAAATATTTCACTCAACACATGAATATATTCAACACATGAATTTTCCTTTATAATATTCATTATTTTCCCGATTGGAATGAGGCCCAATCAATCACCATATAATGTTAATTATATGGCTTCCATACAACACACGTATATAATAGCATTGAAAAATAATCAACCATCAACCAAAGTGCACTACACTGTATAAGCATCAAATATAGATATCTTACGCTTATAACAGCCTGTCAATCAATCGATCGACATATTTAATCAATCAGGATGAGTGAACTTCCAAATTTCATCCCAACACCCGTGTGGGGTTTCAAACAATCAAACACAGATTTTATTTGTGCAGTTGGGCGATGTGTAAAATTTATCGTCCCAATCAATGTCCTTCAAATAGGTGTACATAAACAAACCGTCCGGTTTGTAAATGAATATTTTATTTTATTCACTTCCACGTTAAAAATTATATTTTTAACGATAAAATATTCTATTTCAACACATGAATTTCTATTCAGTTCATTTACACAATAAAAATGATATTTTTATTTTTCTAATATATTTTGGGAAATTTCGGCGGCATAACGGCACGATACTAGAAACGGGACGGGGCCTAGCCTTATCCCCGGTCTAGTGAAGGCCCACGCCATTCACACATCAATCAAATCCATTCCATTTCACCAAACAATTCAATTCAAACCAAATAGACTAACCAACTACACAACCAAACAATTTAACAAACAAGCCATCCATAGTCTGTGGATGACGGGTGTCGGGTGCTGCTAAGCACCGTCTGCATCCTAGTATATATATATAACTAGAAAAAGAGAATTTAGAGTGAGAAGTTCTCACCGACTAGCTAAACCAAACACCACGACTCTTCTTATGTAGAAATCTTCGTCGTTCTCGCCTTTTGTCACTTTCACCGCCCGTAGTCACTACATATATAAAAATCACATTTTTATATTGTTGCCATGTATATAAAAAATCACATTTTTATATTGTTGCTATGTATATAAAAATCACATTTTTATACTACTACTATATAGATAAAAATTCTATTTTTACAACGGTGTTCATATAATAAAGATTATATTTTTATATCACCACTTATATAAAAATCACATCTTTGCTCCTTTTACATAATAAAGATCAAATCTTTAATACTTCTATAATGAAAAAATCATATTTTTATCATCTCTATAACATAAAAATCATCTTTTTATTAACTTCATATGTCAAAAATCATAGAAGCTTTATAACGGAGAAAACTCACATATTTTCTATCGCCCGGATATGTTCTTCTGGCTCCAGAATTTGCAAACGAGCTTCAATCTTCGCAGCATCTTTTTTTCTAGCACAAGCACGCCATTCTGAACAACTTTTTCCTAGTGGTCTTCTTGCCGAAAATGTGCCATTTCGCTAGAAATCGCGAAAAGACAGCATTTTGACAGTGTTTGAACAACAAACTTCGGACGCGATTTCCCGACAACTCCGCAATTCAAAATAGGACTTATTATATACCAAATCGAAGAGAAAATCGTGCTCTTCGACTTTGGTTTTGAGGAACTTTGGCTAGAAACGCATAGTTTGGGAGTTATGGGGCAAAACAGATCTGGCTGTTTTTCTACATACGGGAATTTTTGTGAAAAAGAGGGATTTTGGGTTTGTGGGGCCCACGGCCAAGGGGAGGGCGGCCAGAGGCGGAGGCGGACCTGATGGGGCGTGGGGAGGCTGCAGCAAGGTGGTGGAGGCGCTGGAGGGGCCCACGGTGGCGGGTGGTGGTGGATTTGGGGCTAGGGTTCATGAAATTGGAAGAGGGAAAGAGGAGGAAGAAGAGGAGGAGGAGAGGAAGAGGAAGGAGGAGAGGAGGAGGCCGGCGGTGCGCGAGGGGGGGGGGGGGGGTTGTGGCAGCGACGTGAGGGGGGGGGGGTGGTGCTGCGTTTTCTTCCTTCTTTTTTTTTAACGGTGAATGAATGAGAGGAGAGAAAGGTAAGGGTTGACTTTATATAATAATATATATTTAATTTAATTTATTCCAAAAAGTTACTTTTTCATTCGAACTCAAAATCGAACCCAACGACTGTCGCCCCTAGCTAATTACCCCATTCCGAACACAATGGGATATGTAACGTAAGCTGATTCGATCGTTTCGATCAGTTTTCATCAAATTTACATTTAAATCAATATATTGAATTTTAAACGTACATTTCTATTTACCGGGGTCACATACTAACTCGAAAAATTCCAGAAAAATATTTTCTAGCTTCGTATTGACGATACGGTCCTAACAAAACTAATTTCGTCGAATTCTGAGACAGTTAGAAAAATGGTCATTTTCCAGTCGATTAAAATCAACTGAAACTGGTCAAACGCGTTTTCCTTTCCCACGCTCACATATTGATTCGAAAAATTATGAAATTTGAAACCTAGCAATAATTCGACACCACGGACCCAACAAAATTGGTTTCGTCGAAATCCGAGGTCGTTTGCAAAATTCCCATTTTTAAGGGCCTGAATTCCATAGCGACTATTCAGAATTTTCAACTGGACATATCTTTTGATTCCCGTTATGAAATCTTGATTTTTCGGATTCGTTGAAAAGATATCATCAATTAAATCCTATTGTTTTTGGTTCCACTAAAATCCGGATTGTTTTGCACCCGGTACATTCAATTGAAGTTTGAAATCGAATTATCGAACTACCGCGCCATTTTCAATTCTATTTATAATTATATGTAAATATTTATATTCTAACCACGACGTATATAATATATACGTTCGAATTATATTCAAAATAAATTTCTCATCGTTTTTATTTAAAATAATCTATTTTAAATATTCAAAATTCGCTAAAATTTCCAAAATAAAAATTTTAAACTGGCTCTGATTTTCGGGTTGTTACACAATGTTTTATATATTTCTCGAAATCAATGTATTTCTCAAAGATGCACTACACCATACAAGCAGTTTTGCAACACCCAAGATCGGAAAATTTGCAACGACTCTGAGCCGTTGCTAATTAGCAACGGATATGGTCCATTGTAAACATTTATAGTACGGTCCATAGCCGTTCTGAATTATGCAACGGTTTCAAACCGTTCTCCAATTGAACACACCCATCCATACACACTCCGTTGCCAACGCAGTACACTTCCCTCTTTCCATTTCTTAAACCTAATTCCCACGGCTAAAAAGTGCCCTATCTCGATCAAAAAATTTCACGATCCGATCAGATCAAAATCGACGATCCATACTTGAAATCTGCCTTTCCTCCTCATCTTGAAATCGAAGTTGATCTCTCAAGGTATTGTAGATCTGTTTAAAATTGTCGTTTCTATGAATTATCGTTTGTAATTGACCATTTCTATAATTTTGATTGTGATTTGAATTATGAAGGGTTCCAGAACTTGACTATGTTTCGGTGGATTGGGACTTTCAGTTGTATTAAAAGGAGCAGTAGTTTACTTCAGTTTGACGTTAGGTACTTTACATCCTGTTTGCTTTCATAAACCGGCAGAATAGAAGGGTTGGTACTGCATAAATATCTGTACGTTAATGGGCGTAGTAATTGCAGAACTAATATGCACCTCAGGGTAAGATTCAGTACTTTTATTGTAAGTCGTTGGTGTAAGTTACATAACAATGATGGAAATATGGCACTATTGTTCACGTTCTATGTGTACCATTGTTTGACGATAAAATTATAGTTCGGTTAGATCATTGGAAACTTCGAACAACATAGTATTGTCAGTTATAGGCTCTATGGTCTAAAATTGTCATGTTGAAATTTTAAAACTGTCATATAGTTCTACATATATTATTACCTATTTCTAGTGCTAGTTTCAGGCCGAGGCTAGCCCGAGGGCCACCAAGAGCAACCCAGAAGAGGGTCACTAAAAGGAGCTTTCATGGTTTAAGTATATTATTATATATTTCATCAAAAATGTTATGTTGGTGTGATGCTGAAAGTTAATATTTTAATAATTCTATTACTAGAGGTTCAATCCTCAGCTTAGAAATTATCTGCAAAAGTAACAAAATTTTAGTGAAAAATTTCGAGTTTTTACCATTTATGGGTTTGAATCCTTCGAATAACCTCTTAAAATACTCTGGTTCCCATGTCAACCCTACGTAGTTTATTTATTTACTCTAGTAGTTAGTTGATGATATAAGTTTTATTTATACTTTTTGAATACATTTTGTGCTGGTGTGGGATCTATGGTGCCAATGCTGGAGGCTGTCATGCCTGTTATTCCAATTGAGAAACTGGGAGTGCATTATAATGACTCATATGCCCAGTCCCTTTCCAACATGCTTATTTTCCTTCAGGTAAGAAATCACTTAAGATATTTTTCCTTGATTTTGTATCACATGATTAACTTGACTTTTGTGATCGTTAGCTCACTAGATTAGCTTTTTCTTCTTTTTTGCGCCTCTCATCTCCTAGCAGCTCTTTACTCAGTTTAGGTGTATATATTGATAATTCTACTTTGGTTGAATCGAGGCTTAATTGTTAGATGTTAATGAATCTAAGATCAAATAAATAATAAAATTAGTAGAATTGCCTTCATTGACAGTATGATATGGAAAATCAACTTATGAATCATTAATCATATAACTGCATAAAAAGTTTATTATAACTTGACAATAATGTCAAAGGGCTGTGAATGATGCCAAAACGAAGTTTTCCATAATCAATGAAGTCACTGAAATAAAATACTCTTCTAGTTTTCTTTTTATTACATGTCATATACGACAAAATACTCCGCATAACACCGTTGTTGTTCATTGTTTTCTTTTTCAGGAATTAGTTACAAAACAGAAATTTAAGGAAAATGAATGATTAAATTAAGTGAACAAGCAGTATACTCTAGATATATAAACAAACAGTATACTCTTGATTTCTTCCAGTATTTTTTCAAAAAAGATAAAATTCATAAGTGTATTTATTTAATTTTATCAACATTAACATGCGTTTTTAGAATATAAGTCTATAATCCATAATCACCGAGCGCTCCTAAATTTGAAAATGGAAGAATTAAGAGAGAGCAAATTAAAAAAATAAAAATGTTGAAAACAATTGCTTCCTCCTCTTTTCAAGTTCTTAACATTGATTTAAGAGCTTTTGACTGTGAGCGCTGACATCAAGTAAAGGTCATTTAATATGGGTTTTTGTTTGAGGTTTGACTCTGCTTAGTCGCTTCTTTGTTGTATTTTTGACAATGGAGGAGATGACTGGTGTGTCGTCTTAAGTTAGTGGCAGATGTGGTGTGTTTTGGCCGTGGATTTAAAAATCAATCAACCAATTTAAAAATCACCTATTAACACAACTAAAAATTTTAACATTTCATACGTCAAACATCGTACAATCAACTACTCAAAGAGTTATACTATCAAACTAAGCGAAACATCGGCAAATTCAAATACGTCAAACATAAAAAATCTAAATTTTGCAAATCCTAAAATTAAATGTAGAAATTATGTACCTGTAGATATGCAACCTATAGATGACAATGATGAACTAAAAGATCCTATAATGGATACTAATAGGGATAGGACATCAGTTGAATCTGTTTTCATCATGGCTTTTGGATGATCATGATTTCAGGGAGATGGTGTGCACACTGTCAGTTAGTCTGTGCTAGAGTTGAAATGGATACTAGATATAGAATCCATATTGTTTCTTCTGAACTTGGGATGTTTCATACTACGAATGGGGCTGTTATATTACTCTTGGGCTGAATCCAGTGGAACGACAGGATAAATACATAGCCTTATATGGTGCCACTATTAAGAATTTTTGATCAAGATTTTAATTTGCTGGCAAAAAGTATTATATTTCAAGGCATGGGATAAAAGCATTGTTCAACAGAATATGTTTTTACATAAAGAAACCTTCAGCTTTTCATGTCTGATGCGTGCAGCTTGTGGGTACTTAGACTGTATTTTGCTCTGTAGTCAGTGGCTGTAAACAAAGGCATGGAGAAATGTCTTACTAGTTATTGTTTATATAGGTCCAAAATGTGCTCTAGTACACAGAGAAGTAGATGTACTTATAAAGACCGGAAGGTACACAATATTTCACAAGAAAAGACCGTAAGCACGTATTAAAAGGAAAAAACCATATCAAGTACAACAGCTAATGACATTGCCATACAGATACACAGATAGATAATCCCAATAATCCATCATGCAACATACATAAATATATTAATCAGAACAAATGGGTGAATGAGCTGATTCAATAAATACCAACATGTTTTCAAACTAGCCCAATAAAAAAATATCTTGTTAGCTACCATATGATATACGAAGAATTCATACATTGCTTTTTTCAAATCGTTTTTTTTTTCGTGTAGTGAAGGCGAAAGTAAAAGAAATCATCGGGAAATTTCAGGAGGTGGAGCTATAGTTCAAGTGTTGTAGGATTCACAGTTGGAGTATTTGTGCCCTATAATGTGGAAACGGACTTGGTTTGTGCTGATACAGTCATTGCATAGAATTCACACCTGCATGAAAATTTTAAAATGTAAACTGATGTATAAGAGTATGAAAAGCAATAAATTACCAAAGTAATGGGAAATATTAAGTAAAAAAAAAAAAATCATAGTAGACGTACGCTGCTGGGTTGATGTATCCTCCTGTAGTCCTATTCAATGTACATGATTTTTTTCCTGGTTATGTTCTAGCCTTATATTTATTGTGTTGACTAAGGCTAAGTTGATGTTTTAAATCGTGCAAAATGAACATGCAGACATAAATAATTCATTAACTCACCCAAAATATAACTATGAAACATTTGGCCCACACAACTTTGATTTGTGTTATTATTCCATTTAATGCATTTGCTTTGAATGTTATTTTCAAGTACATATAACAAATTTTGTAACATATACAATTATTCCTAAAATGGAGTATTTTTGCCAAGAAAAAAAATTCTTGCTGCTTTTTGCAATATTTTTAAAATACGACTCAACTATTATTTAATGACGTTTGTTAATATAGTCTTGCATAGAATGGAACCTCTGAAAAGCCATTTACTGATATATGCTCGTGAAAGCTTGAATGAATTACAACCACAGTCCGATTTGAAGAGAAAATAAATCAGGTAAATATGTTTCTTTTGTTTTATACTTTCCATTCCTCATTTATACACCTATATTAGTATATCAATATATATTACACACATAATATCTAGCATCTTACATGCACTGTATTAATCCTTTTGTTGTCAGTTTCACAATTGCTTTATCCTTGATTTTATTTCGACATAAATAATTCATTAACTCATCCAAAAATTAACTATGAAATATTTGGCCCACACAGCTTTGATTTGTGTTTATTATTCCATTTAATGCATTTTTTTTAAGGTTATTTTCAAGTACATATAACAAATTTTGTAACATATACAATTATTCCTAAAATGGAGCATTCTTGCCAAGAAAAAAAATTCTTGCTGCTTTTTGCAATATTTTTAAAGTACGACTCAACTATTATTCAATGACGTTTGTTAATACAATCTTGCACAGAATGAAACCTCTAAAAAGCCATTTACTGAAGTATGCTCGTGAAAGCTTGAATGAATTACTATCGCAGTCCGATTTGAAAAGAAAATAAATAACGTTGCCGTTAGTGAGGTAAATATGTTTCTTTTGTTTTATACTTTCCATTCCTCATTTATACACCTGTATATCAATAAATATTACGCACATAATATCTAGCATCTTACATGCACTGTATTAATCCTTTTGTTGTCAATTTCACAATTGCTTGATCCTTGATTTTATTTGAAATTAGCACAATTTTTTAAATGCAATTTTTCGGCAATCAAAATTGTGAAAATACCACTGATTTATTCTTTAATTGTTTATTTAACAAACCTGTGCAATGATAATAAACTATATAAGTCTAGTGTGCCTAACACATCTATTATAAAGATAAAATATACTTTCAAACGGAATTGTATAGAAAAAAAATTCAAATCTATTGACTTACGAGTTGCACCTAATGCTTATTGTTGGGACATTCGAAAGGAAAGAGCCAACAAATTAGATGCTTGAAAACAAGAAACAGATCTGTAAATAAATTCTCAACCATTGGTGATGAAAAATTAAAATTGATTGGTTTTTTTAGGTTGAGTCGCAATTCGGTCTCACTTTAAAATGTTTCGTGACTCTATCCAAAACAGTAACCAAGTAGTGCTTCTACAAAACAGTTTGGATCTCTGTTTTAAAGAGACAGCCAATAAAAGATTAAACACCCGCAAAATGCAACAATTTGGAAAATGATCTTTTAATAACTAAAATGCAAATTTTAGTCATACACAGGGATTTGCTGACTAGTCTCTATCTTAAAAATAAAAATAAAAAATTGAAGACAAAACTTTTCACTCGTTAATATTAGTGGGTGTATTATTGAAGTTGCAATACATAATACAATTGTTATCATATTTTTTATTTGATAGATGCTAACAAGAATGGTGTTGCACACGAAGCTATGAACAACATTAGGAGAGCAACCAAAGGCATGACTGAATAAGAAGCTCGTCAAACCTTAAGGCTCAATGAGCATGCTTCTTTGGAGGAAGTCTTGCAGGTAACTAATTATCCTGTAATTTTTTTGTACATATGCTCATAATTGATTTTCTTTGCTGGGCATTGATGTCCAACTAATATGTTTTATCTAATGTACCTTTTTTTCTAGAAGTATGATAACACTATTTCAAAAAAATGCTGCAAGTGGAAGCTTCTATCTTCAACCAAAGGTTCAAAAAAATGGAGGCAACATGTTCTCCTAGAACAGTGCTACACAGCAGCCATGGGTTGTACTATGTACCGATTAATATGCTTGTGAACTATGTATTGTATTTATAATATTTTTATATTGCTATTACTGCTGGACTTTGAAGTGTGACATACCATTGTTGAATGTTGTAATTTCAAAACTTGTTAAGTTTGGTTTTTGTGTTAATCTATAAAAAATATTTGGTTTAATGACCTTTCTTCTGTGATATTATGTTAAATTTGTAAACGTGTGTATTAAGTATGAAAATTAAATGAATTTGTTATTGTAAGAGAGTCTTTCAAAGTAATATTTAAAAAAAATGATGTGAATTCGCAACGGCTAAAAACCGTTGCTAAATCAAAAATAGCAACGGCTTTGAGCCGATGCAAAGTATAATTTAGCAACGGCTCAAAGCGGTTGCAAAATTTTTGCAACGGCTCATAGCCGTTACTAAATGATTTTGCAACGGCTCAAAGCCGTTGCGAAATAGCATTTTTGGTGTAGTGATGCATCAAAAGTTTCTTCATTTGATTAAGAGCTGCTATTTGAAACCGCATTTATCAATTCTAGAAAGTTTTGATTGTGAAATGATTTGTTTCCCAAACCAAAATCTTCGAATTTTTTGGAATAAAAACAAAACTTTAGCCCACTGTCGAATTTGAAATTGCCTTGAATTCTCACCTATATTTCTGGAAATCAACTTAAACAATTTTGAATAACTTCCCATATATGTTCATGCTAATTTAAATTCTCACTTACATTTCTGAAAAAATGAACTAAATGATGTTCTTGCTATTCAAAATTGGAAAGAATCTATTAGTGAATTGATTTATGGAAATGTTTGAATTGATCACTGAATATCTAGAAAGTTTAAAAAGATTTCTCTGCTTGACATTGGTTTGCATTCAAAATTCTTGCCATGATTGTTGCCATGCTCTCTTTTGTTTTGACCTGGTCATACAGGTTATATACATTAACTTCATTTGCATGTACCATTTGAAAATCTGAAACATTTTGCTATGCTTTTGAAACTTGCCATAATTAACACATAATTTGTGAAATAGGAATTGTTTGCTTGATTGATTCTTGGCACATTAAAAACTTGTTTGTCAATATGAACATGTATAGACTATAGCTCCACTGTATTGCATACATGCTGCATGTCATTGTTTGCATGAACATGTAGACCCTCTATTACACCATCTTGCTCGAACCATGCTCACTGTTTTGTTGTGTGAATTTCTCACCTTGACCATGCCAAGTAACCAGCCCCAAGCTGACTTGTTATGCACCAAAATTGTTTGATCTGAACTTGCACTTAAGCTTAATCACTTGTGTTTAATTGATCTGCCATGTTGTATGTATCCATACATTATTTTGTTGTCATGATGATGACCATATACCTGCTGAGTTCATGCTTCTACTGTGATGTGTTGCTTGACCAATTTTGCTTAACAAAGTATACTTCAGTTTCTGTTTTGTTGAGATGTTAGTGTGGTTGAAACATAGCTTGAACTGCATGCATACTCATCTCTACACCATGCTGTTGAGTTGGCTTCCTTGCACTTGAATGTGAATCTGCTCATATATGTCTTTATTGTGTGTGTGTGATCCTACTTGCATTTGAACCATTTATGTAAACTGTGTGTATATGCAACATCCACATCCACTTAAGTTCAAAATTGCATGTTGTACATGCTACTTGCATCCTGCTTGCATTTTTGGGTTACACCATCAATATGTTGCTGCTTTACCTTCAAACCATGCTGTTATGATGTTTCACCAGTTTCATGTTTGCACTAGATCGACCATGTTTACCTGCTCATTTATATATTTGTATATATACACAACAGTGTGTGTATACCTATATCGTGTACATGTAATTTATTTATCAGCAGACTTCTATACTGTGTTGTGGCTGTTCAGAATCAACAGGTTCTGATCAGCAAACTGGTGTAGTATGTTGAGGCTGATCAGTGGGTACTAGAAATATATACATATCATATCAAGTCATGAAAAATGATGAGAAACACACCAAAATTCTAAGGAAAAGAAATCTTAAAAATAAAATAATATTTGCTAGATTATGAAATTATTTCTGTTCTAGATACTGTGTGTTTGTTTCTATATATGACAGGTATGGGTGACTGTACTGACTGTGAGTTGTGAAGACAGAAGACTGAAGACATTTAATTGTATAAATCAAGATGTCTATATTGAGTGATGTGTCTGTGTCATTAAAAATGTGTCTGTATATTGAAATGTAAACCGAGTGAGTGATTGTATGTATATATGAGATATATAGCCAAAGTGTTGTAGTGAATAGCTGTGTAATAAAAGAATTGTATATGAATAAATTTGTACAAAATAGTGGAGTTCGAAATCTGTACTGTTTTGACTGTTGAAATACAATATTATATTTAATAAAATACTATTCGAATATTTAATTCTTGTTCAGTAGTATTTCATATAAATATAAATGTCATATTTCTGTCTGAGTTGTAGATTATTAGTACAGTAACAAACACATTTAATAATAAAATATATTTGGTTGTTATCATCAAACAAAAATCATATAATTGTGTATACAACACCCTTATATACAAAATCTCCCCCTTTTGATGATGACAAACAAATATTAAGATTTTGAATATAATAAATGTGTTTGACAGTGAAGAACTGAACTCCACCTTGTGAATTTCTTACCTTGACCATGCCAAGTAACCAGCCCCATGCTGACTTGTTATGCACCATACTTGTTTGATATGAACTTGCACTTGAGCTTGATCACTTGTATTTAATTGATCTGCCATGTTGTATGTATCCATACATTATTTTGTTGTCATGATGATGACCATATACCTGCTAAGTTCATGCTTCTACTGTGATGTGTTGCTCGACCAATTTTGCTTGACAAGGTATACTTCAGTTGCTATTTTGTTGAGATGTTAGTGTGGTTGAAACATAGCTTGAACTGCATGCATACTCATCTCTACACCATGCTGTTGAGTTGGCTTCCTTGCACTTGAATGTAAATCTGCTCATACATGTCTTTATTGTGTGTGTGATCCTACTTGCATTTGAACCATTTGTGTAAACTATGTGTATATGCAATATCTACATCCACTTAAGTTCAAAACTACATGTTGTACATGCTACTTGCATCCTGCTTGCATTTTTTAGTTGCACCATCAATATGTCGCTGCTTTACCTTCAAACCATGCTGCTATGATGTTTCACCAGTTTCATGTTTGCACTAGATCGACCATGTTTACTTGCTCATTTATATATGTGTATATATACACAACAGTGTGTGTATACATATATCGTGCACATGTAATTTATTTATCAGTAGACTGCTATACTGTGTTGTGGCTGTTCAGAATCAACTGGTTCTGATCAACAAACCGGTGTAGTATGTTGAGGCTGATCAGTGGGTACTAGAAATATGTGCATATCAGATCAAGTCATGAAAAATGATGAGAAACACACCAAAATTCTAAGGCAAATAAATTTTAGAAATAAAATAATATTTGCTAGATTATGAAATTATTTCTGTTCCAGATACCGTGTATGTGTTTCTATATATGACAGGTATTGTTGACTGGACTGACTGTGAGCTGTGAAGACAGAAGACTGAAGACATTTAATTGTATATATCAAGATGTATGTATTGAGTGATGTGTCTGTGTCATTAAAAATGTGTCTGTATATTGAAATGTAAACCAAGTGAGTGATTGTATGTATATATGAGATGTATAGCGTGAATGTTGTAGTGAAGAGCTGTGTAATAAAAGAATTGTATATGAATAAATTTGTACAAAATAGTGGAGTCTGAAATCCGTACTGTTTTGACTGTTGAAATACAATATTATATTTAATAAAACACTGTTTGAATATTTAATTCTTATTCAGTAGTATTTCATATAAATATAAATATCATATTTCTGTTTGAGTTGTAGATTATTAGTACGGTAACAAACACGTTTAATAATAATGGTTGTTATCATCAAACAAAAATCATATAATTGTGTATACAACACCGTTATATACAACAGTTATCCCCTGCAAAGAATCGTGACTTAAGACAAGGAAGATTAGTTGAGTTCGAGTGCCTGATGATTTTTATGATCTCTTTGTAAAAGTAAAAATGTACTTAACGTTGAGTTTTTGGTTTTTGGGTATAAGAGTTAATGTAACTTCTATGAAAATATCTTGCAGTGTGGTAAATATATCTTAGAACCTTAAAGGATTTAACGCAAAAGTGTATTTTCTCACTTTTGACAAGAAATCACCATTAGTTATGCTCTATGATTGAGGTTTGGTGTTCATCATGGTTATGTCATTAGGACATGAGATGAGGGTCCTAGAAATTCCATTTGGATAAAGTATGGATTATGGAAATGAGTTGAAACCTAACTATGAAAATTGAATTGGTAGGATAAATCTTTATATAACAATAAAATTTAAATAAGCAAAAAATTTGGGTAGTGAAAGAATGATCAAATGGATATACGGGTTTCAAATGGATTAATGACATAGTGAAAAATTGTGTTCCAAGAAAAGAATTTGAAAAGAGTGTTTTAAGGAAAAAGGAAACTTGTAGAACTACTTGGTGTTTAACCCCCCCCCCTCCCCCCCCACATATATATATATATGGTTTCATAAATAAGAATTTTAAAGGGTAAATATGTTTTGGTATGAAATTTGTATTTTTTTTTGGAAGTTCATAAAATTAACCAAATATATATATTCCCAAAAGAATTTTTTGTACCCTTACGAATAACAAATAATCTCACTATGATTTTTCAAATGAGATTTTGAAGAAATAAGTCCTTATGAGGTTGGACAACATAAGTGGAATAAATAAAGGGAAGCAAGATAGCAAAGGTAAAGGCTTTATATTGGATTGTGGATATGATTTTAAAACCCAACGACTTATCTATGTTGAAAAGGTTTAAAAAGGAAACGGAGAATTTGCAAATTAAGGGATGGACGCACTTGAAATATTTCTTCCTAAAGTATATAGTATAAGAAATTTCTTCAGCAAATTTGATTAAAATAGCTCGGTTGTTATAAGAGAAGCCATCTAATTTGGATATTTGGAAGGAATTTCGAGTTAATTGTAAGTCATCGTGTGGGGATGCACTGACGAATTCAGTAATAAGATCTTTTATCTCATAGGGAGAATTCAGGTTTATTGCTCGTGTTCTTTTGACAAATGTAGCACAATGTATTTTTAATTAAATAATAGAATAAATTTGAAAAGTTTTCAGAATTTGGTCATGGAATCAGCGTTATTGAATCCGTGGCGATTTTCTGATCAATTTAGACCTATGGTTTGCAGAAAACGGATTTAAGATGAAAAATGTAGTTTTAAATGAAATATTAAAATAAACGTGAAAAGAAGATATAAGAAGGACACTAAAAAGAACAATGACTACCATTGTTTTTAGTCTTATTAACAAAAGCTTATGTAGCCTAGTTGGTAGAGGCATGTCTCTTCTAGGTGAGTGGTGCAAGTTCGAGTCACGCTGGCACCATATTTTTATTTTAGAGGGACGACTAAAGAAATACATAATCTAAGAGAAAAATATGTATAAATGTACATATAAGGAAAATTATACATCTAGATGAGTATAAAAATATATGCATACATTCATATGTGAATATATGTGAATGTGTGTGTAAATAAATAAATATATATATATATGAAAATTTTCAATATATATATATATATATATATATATGAATGAGAAATCCAAAAGTAACCTACAAACAATAAAACGAGTAAGAAATAAATGATGGCATAACGCCATTTGAATTTTAAAAAAGAAATAAAGATTGCACGTATATATATATATATATATATATATATATATATATACACACAAATGTTGAAATAAAAAGTGCAAGTTAAGAGAAAAAAGTAATAAATGAAAATGAACAAGAAAGTAGATGCATTTGAAATTAGAATGCATTAAATGGAATAAAACAACGAATTGATAGCGTTATTAATTACATTAATTGGGTTGCTATCAAAGACAAGAAATTGAAAGGTTATATGCGTATATACGCACACAAATTTAAAATTGGAGATGAGTTATAAGTGGAAGATAGTAATTCACATAGTAATATTTGGGAACAAAAATAAACATTATCAACAAACATTAAACAAGAAATTAATATAGGCAAAAATTAATGCTAATAGCCCTGGCCATTTAACGTTTATTATTCCACTTGTACTCTTCGAATTTTTTTTCATCTAATCCGATAGATCAGAATCTTCTATACACCTATAAACAAACTAGCTGGGTCTAGCTTTTAACTCATATTTTCTGAGACGACGCTAAGGCTCTGCCATTTTTCTTCCTCTCTAAATCTTTCAGAAATTAAAAAATTAGCTTTAGGAAATTCTGATTCAAAATTTGAAGACAAAGAATGTAATTCTACAACATAGGTGTTCATATTTCTGATCAGCGTGAGGTAAGTCCTATGAATCTGAATTATTTAGGTTTCTTCCTTTCCTTTCTTCTTCTTTTAGTATCTGATTTGTAAACTCGTGGTTATTTTAATATTAGATTCAGTTAGGAAGATAACAGAATTACAGATCCGAATCAGATTCAAGGATTTGAAAGCTGTCAGGTGAGCGGATTTAGAATTATACCTATTGGATAACGGTATATTTGCCGTTTACATTCTCCGTTATTCTAAACATGTTAAATAATTATAATCTGTCATATTCATTATATAATTTATTTTCAAACATGTTAAGAATATCACCATTGTACAAATCTATTCTATGATTCTTCCATATGGATTAAGAACTACTGTAATACTGAGAATTATGGAATTTACAATAAACATGAATATTTTGTAAATAAAAATACCGTGAAATTGGAAATAATGGAAAAATAATAGATGCGCGTATTTTGTATGGAAAATTTACAATGCTTCAGAATTGGTAAATGAAAGTAGGAATTAAGATCTAACTCAGGAAAAAAAAGGGAAATTTGTAGTGGACTGAGTTAGATGGATTTGGGAAGATAGATACATTTCCATAACGGTAAATTTTCTAGAATGTAGTTGTAAGAAAAGAGAAATAAGGGATTAGTGTGAAATAAGGATTCTTTTACCATATTGCACACTGATCAAATAAAAAGATATACGTATGTCCATGATGAAAATAAAAGAAATAATTTGCAACTACTGGTCTTTATCAAAGTGCGTTATGGAAATGGATCTTTACATCTTGCCACTAGCCAATCTAATGAGGTCTTTAAAGGTGTACTCATGGAGGTTTGGTCTAGGCAGTACCTCCCGTTGAGTATACCTTAACTACAACGATAATCTGGAAGTCAGCAGGCTGTGGCGAATGGCGTTGGGTGATTCGGTGATTGGCCTCGGGAGAGGTCGGTCAGGACCAAATTAAAGATGGTAATCATCGGGTACCTGTCATCGGAAATAAGTGGGATGCATACAGACTAGAGCTAAACCAAGAGACCATCGATCTTTCACTATCGAGACGTTGGTTGCGGGAGTCACTAAATTGCATGTTAGATTGCTTGCTAGGGGCATGTCACTTAGCTTTTGATGTTGCTTTCACTAATTGAGGGAGGGGTCGGGGTGGGACCATAACATCCGTCAAAATGCAAACCATACTCTGGATATCTGTACTATAGGTCCTTTGAGAGGACCTATACAGATATGAAAGCTCCTGATCGAGTCCTGTGCAATGGATGCAACCATATTACGGGTCTCGAGGTACAGTAGACAGTACATAAGTGTGACGGTCTAGATACACGCACTAGGTGATGTAGACGTTAGGGCATTACTCCATGTTGAGACTTGTTTCGACCGAGGAGTTCGGATATGACGATCCGTACACTTTCGTGGCATAGCGATGGTGGTTATGTGTAACACCCCGTATTTTCTGTGAATATTAAAATTAATAAGTCTAAGAACACTTAATTTTTAAAAGAGGAACTGGGTGGCGTTCGTCTTGGAATTCTGCTTGAGATAGAGTCCGAGTTTGCGTGAATCGGACTCCGTATGAAGAAGTTATGGAGTTCAGAAGTTTTCAAGTTTAAACAGTAATTAAATATAATACGAAATCAAATCAGAAAACAGTTTAAATTTCAAAATCTGGCAAGAGCGGCCTGAGTGGGAAATTTCCTGCTCAGGGGTGTCGACCCCCCCAGGGGGAGTCGACACAGGTGTCGACCCACCCTGTAGGGAGTCGACCCCTCCCAGATTCAACTCCTATGACGAATTTTTACTGCCCTGTGATGATGTGGCCTTCTCTGATTGGCCAATGACTGATTTCTGAGGTATTAGGGCATATGTGTCATGCTATGGTTGGCTGGATGACACATCTCTTTGATTTGATGGCTCTGATTCACCTAGACTAATCTAAAGGCTTAGAATTAAACCTAGAATTCTATATAATCACCCCAAACCTCAACCCTAGAACTCATTCTATGAAGCCGTTATACTGTTCGTCTACAAACTGACCTAGCCTCCATTCATCTACCCCAAACTAGAGAATCAAATTCAAACTAGGAATCAATTAGAAGAACTAGAGAATCAAACGTCTACATCAAAGGATAGCTTTTCAAATTCAGAAATCAGATCCCATAAATCCAGATCCATCCTTTTTCCATAAGTACAGTTATTGTTTAGATGTGAACAAATAATAAGAAATCATGACAGTAATAACTGGATCTAGAACTATGCCTAATTCTATTTGTGCCTATCCTTTTGTCAATTCTGAATTACCTATGCCTATGAGACTATTGTGATTGATGTAATGACATCTATCGTGCCTATGAGACTATTGTGATTGATGTAATGACACTTATCGTGCCTATGAGACTATTGTGATTGATGTACACTACAAGAAAATGTGCTTTCTACCGCAAAAGTGGACAGCGTTTTTATCATGAATGCTGATGAAAATATTTTATAAACCAAAAATTGAAAATTTAAACGTTGTGTACGTTAACCCGCTTTATTTTGAGATTGTTTTCATTTCGCGGTAATCTGGCTGCCGCTTTTTCCTTCATTTATCCTCTTTAGATTAAGTAAACGACTAATCTTCCCCCAAAATTCTTTTGACACCTAACTAAAAGTCTAAATATTCACAAGGCAAATTCTATTCAGACCCAAAAAAATGCTGAGTAGCCCCCCAATTTTTTAAAAGCTTTCGCATGACCAAAATACCCTTTACCTCGTAGAGTGACTACTAGGTTATGTTGCTTACCTCGTAGGGACTCTACGAGGTAATGGTGCTAACCTCGTAGGACCCCTACGAGGTATTGATGTCAACCTCGTAGGGCCCCTACTAGGATGAATCACAATCCCCACACCCGCGCTACGTGGTTGATGAAAATGTGTAAAAAAAATATATTCAACTAAGGGTATTTTTGTCCAGCGAAATTTTAAAATAAAAAAGGGGGCTACTCAGTATTTTTTTGGGTCTGAATAGAATTTGCCTATTCACAAATCTCTGATGAAACTTTATTCATCCCCTAATTCCACCAATAACATCCTGTTCGCTCAAGCCCTAACCCCTATGGATCTAATTCCGAGTTCAATCAATAATCAGGAGTTGGGTATCATAGCAAGACTCTAGCGATGAAGGAGGCTGCAAATCGGCTCTTCAGGCTTGGATATCGTCAGTTCAGAACTTGACTTCAGATTTCGCGAACTGTAATGGCATCGTAAGTTTGTGTCTATAATTGTTTATAAGTTTTACGATTGCTAGATAATTTGTGTAAATTGCTATCATTTTGTGGGTTACAGTTTATGTAGAGGAATCAAGTGGAGAGTGATTTGCTGGCAATGCTTTTGGTTAATTTGTGTAAATCTTAGTTTGTGGTATGATATATAAAGTTCTATTGCAGTTCTGATTATGCTTTTTATGGCAATTCTGATTATGCTTGTTATGGAAGTTACAGGTGAATAGTCCAGCATTGAAATTTTTAGTTTGTGGTATGACGTATAAGGTTCTATCGCAACATATGTTTCTCTATGTCAAATTACAAAATGAAAAATCAACTAGGATCCTTACATACCTTAACCCACTAACTTAGGACCAATATTAATGTTCTGGAACCTCAAACACATGCCTTCTTGAACATAACAATTTTAATAAATTCTCGAAAACCGATACAGGTGAAATTTTATACACAAGTCTTCATTTACATGTAGTATATAACATGGACTCAAATCTTGTTTGCATGCATTTGCAATACAGTATGCAATGATATATAAATTTCTTGTTACTGCATTTATTCAGGGCTGCCTCATCCCGGATCACATGCAGCACAACCAAAATTTAGAACTATACCATTTTTCAAATAAAAAAAGTGACAAGTAAACTAACCTTTGTGTGTCCAAGCTAGAAAATTCACGGTTGGATTGATAATGAATATTTTCACTTTTGGGATCCAATCTTTGGGTAGTAAGCTTATCCGCGTCTCTGTTCCCAAATCCAGCATAGAATGGATTTTAAATGAGTTCTCACATCCTGCCAATATTAGAACAGAAATTTTATATACATAAAATAAATAAATAATTGAGTTATTATACCACTTACAATGTTTAGCTAAATAAGTGTTAGTCATCGATGAAAACTAATGCATTGCAGATATTTCTCTCATTAATTTGAATCAAGAAAGGATTAAATCTAAGACCATGTAGATATAACTCACTATTAGCAATAAACATTTATAGTTTTATACCAAAAAAGATGGACTAGTTATATATAAAAAAAACTATCTAAGACATAGTTCGTTTGCCGTTTGGCTTCAATAAACTAGGTTAAAATTTTCACGTAAGGTTGTTTAAAAACAAATTTCTATTACTAACAATTTATGTACTTATATGCATATAGCCGTGAAGTGAAAGTGAATAACCATATGAGATGTAGCCTTATATGCATCACCTGCAATTTTTTGCTATTATATTTTTAGGTAATATTTCTCACATATGAGATGTCTAAGGTATGGTTATTTGTTACCCATATTTCATATAAATTTCCTATATCTGACTATAAGAGTGGGTTCCACTTATGCATTATTTAAAACTTCGCGGGTGTTAATCTAACCACTCATTACGTGTACATGCATATGTATTCTATTTGAGACAATTTCATACTTAGCTATAGTGACTTTGCATTCATATTGTTACCTATCGTAAAGTAGTCCTTACTTGGACTGTTATTTTCCATAAATATAGCGACTGTGTTATAAGTTAAATGAGTTCAATTCCTCGGCTCTCTTCTTATTTATCTTATAGGTTATAATAAATTGCAGCTATTAATGGCAACAAAATAACAAATTAAAGAAATTCATTGTATCATATGAACTATTGATGATAAAAAATCCACAGTGCATGTCATGATAACAAGTTTACCATAACACTGTCCGTACTTTTGATGGTGAACTCTTGTGATGGTATGCATTTCATTGGGGATATTGCATAAATCAATTAATGGCCAAATTAAGGTGCATTACTAATAAGAAATTAAAATATTGATTATCACAAAAAAAAGGGTAAATGTAATGGATTTTTCCTGCAATTTGAAATCTGTTTTGTACAGGTTACAAGTTATGATTATATAATTTTCAGATTGGACTATAAGGGTTCTTCCACCATGGAAAATGAGTTGAGTTCATGTTTTGACATGCAGGGTTGGGCATAACAAACGTTTGAAATTATAACTTGGGGCATTTGACATGCAAGGTTCTCAACTTTGTCAGCTTTATCACGTGCCACTACACAGACCACATTACCTTTAACAAATTTAGAGCCAGGTGACTCTGTATCAGGGGTATTCAAAACAAGGTTTGGCCATGTGTTGCATGCTTATAAGCACCGTAAGACTTGGAATTCACTTTTAACTTCTTCTTTTTGTTTATGCTGACTGGGCTTTGGATTATGCAAAGGGATAGATGCATGATTTAATGGTGCGGAAACAGTGGGTTGAGTATTATTTACTACTGGATCAAGTATTATATTGTGTTAACATCAATCTGCATAGAATTGGGGTCAACATTGATTATTGAGGGCTAGCTCCAAGCTGGCAGAGGTTTTAGTTAAAAAGATCAGTAAGTACAATGTTATATTTTCTTCTAATTTGCGAGTAGCTAGGAAAAATGATTCAGACACATAAACAAGTGCTCACTGCTGTGCAGTGCTATCTAAAGAGGATAAGAATAGTTTGAATTGGTTGCATACATTTAATGATTCAATTTGATAAAGTTACCGGGTCAAATTATTTTTGGACCTGAGAAATGATGGATCCTGCTTGGTGGCCTTTTGTTATGTTTGGATCATCTGTTGTTAAGTACAGTTTCAGCCTTCATTGCCCAGGGGTTTATGTGTTTGCTAGTCAACTCGGGTCCCATATTTTAGCTAGATATATAATATACAATAGTACTTTTCTGTGATTTCTATATTCTATGAACATGATGATTATCAATCCCCATATACACCAGTCGCCTATATGGCTGAGAATAAGAAAGAGGGGGAGGGGATTTATAATATGCTGATACTTCTCAAATATTTGGACGTACTTAAACTTCAAATAATATATAGTTTTAGATATTCTGTCACCTGCACTAGCATGACACATTTTTCTATATTTTCTCTAGACATAACCTTGTCTTTTATATTATTCATCTGAACCGGATTGCATAAAAATTGATTGAATGTTGTTAATTTCAGGCATGTAACAGTGGTTCCACAAAGTACCACATTTGATATATCTTTCATGTGCTGAAATCAACTTGTAATTATGGCAGGATGATTCGTTCTTTTATTCAATTCTGTGATGATTCAATTGATAGTGCAAGGTAATTCTAACATTAACAGCTGTCTGCCTTTACTGAAGTTTCTATATTCTCTTTTAACTGATTTCTAAACAAAGGTGGTGATCAAAATGCTTGTGACACAAAGGGTAATGTACTATACACGATAATCAGTAGTTTGCACATTTTGAACTTTGATGCAATAATGTTATCTTTTTCTTTCCAGTCACTAAAAGAAGGGCTTCTAGGAAATGCATTTGCGGATAAACTTGACGGTCTAATGATGATTGTATGTGCATCAAATGGTTGCTTAAAGACGGTAAATTTTGTCCAGTGAACATAAACTCTCTCTTTCTTTCCTAGTGTTATGATTCTCCTTTTTGTTAATGTTTGGTGTAGAGCATCTTATGTGAGTCTTACCTATCCATTATCATCCAGTTGTGAGTCTTAGAGTGAACATAAATTCAATGATGCTCTTTTATTGGAAAAATAATTAGAACATAATGTTGAGTGTGAGAAAGTTGTATGACCTTCTTCCTCTCTTTCTTATAATAGCTTTTAATTTTAATTTATGTAGATGACACAGTTGTTATATTCTTTTTTTGATTAAAGCTACGCAAAACAGCAGGCTGCCTTCCAAGAGCATACACCACTTCACTACTCATCTCTTGTGCTATTTGCTTGACATGGCACAATGCTGCAGTATCCATCATCGACAAATCCATTAACAACGTCATTAAAACCTCTGGTCAATTTTTGATTGAAAGTACACAAAACAGCAGGCTGCCTTCCAAGAGTATACAACAGGTTGAGTATGCCATGCTGTTGGAACTTCTAGAGGTTCAGATATTTCCTACTAGATGATTATTTTGATCCCTTTTCTTCTTCTTGTGTCAATCTAAGTTATATTCAATTTTTTGTATAGGTAAGCAAATCTCAATCTAAGTTATATTCAGTTTTTTGTATGGTTTTGGGCTCTGCACCTATCACTGCTAACGATCAGGCTTGTTCTATTCCCCTCCTCCTTGCCAGCTGTTGTGCTGCTACGCCTTGCGATGAAGCTGCTGATGTTGCTTCAGTTTATTCGATCACTTCCTCTGCGCTACTCGCTGGAGGCCTCCCTGCTCAGCCAGTAAGCTCTTTTTGTGGTAATGCTTATCTATCTTGAAATCCAGTCCAAGACAATATTACCGAAAGTTGTACACAGTTATCCCTAACCCAAAATGTTGATGCGGTTGTTTCTTCAAGTATTTATACTGTTTCAAAACCATATAAAAACACTGTGTGCAATGTACAGAACTCAAAAATAAATAGGTCATAGTTATTTTTAGTCTTACCTGCAACCGTAGACATGTTTCTATTTTAAACCATTCTCCATAAATGATTGATCAAAACGAAAATGAAATTGCTAAACCTGAAATGCTTTTTGGATAAATAGTATGGAAAGAAAAGGTACTTTAAATTAAATAATTTTGTAAAAACAGAATCAATTCAATGGTTCTTCCTTTACAAAAATAAATCAAAAATACTGAATTAATATGTTTTTTCAGCTATCTTTAGGCAAATTCTATTTTCATGATTAGAAATAGTAAACTTAATACTTAACATTTTATTTATCAATTTTTTTAGTTTGGAATTGATCCTGTCGAAGAAGATTAGACTAGAAATTGATGGTTACTTAATGATCAACTGTTATCCTTATTCTGGTTACTTAATTACATTAAGCGCTGACCGTTGTAATCTGAGAATGCAGCTTGCATCAGGTGAAGTATTTTGGTAGAACCAACCTATTACCCTTAAATTACTTGGTTCTAGAAGGTCCTTTCAAGCTCTTGAAGGTAATTTTCTTTTTCTGTTTATCCTATCTTTTCTATTATTATTTTCACTACGTTTGAGAGTTTATTTGATTTGTATTCAGCTTTGAATCGCTACCACATCATAATTCATATCATATGGAGCATGATCAACAGTAGTAGCTATGGAGATGGCGGACTCCTTGTTCCCTTTACTAAGGAAAGTGAGCATAGGCATTGATCCATATGAATTCTTTCAGGATGCAGAATAGGCCCTTCTTATCGGAGGCCCAGGCATGGAATGCATTAACTTGCTTGACATTAATGGTTAGATATTTGCAGATCAGGTTCTTTTTTTCTAATTCTTCTAACAGTCATTTGTTGTTTTCGTTACTTTGAATAATTCAGAATATGAGTTTGATTAATTGATTCACAAATTCGATTTGAGTTCAGGGGAAAGCACTCAGTGTTGTGGTACCCCCAAATGTCAAAAATCATGGTTGTAGGGAACCCTTGCAATAAAAAGTATGAAATCAATCAATTCGATATATCTATTACTATAAACCGCTAAAATATTCATGAATTTGTAGTCTACTTATTTTTCCGAAAAATGCACTCAATATACATTTGTTAACTATATCAATGAAGTTAAGTTTAAAAATGCACCTATATTTTATCATTATATGGGAAGAGTATGTTATTTAGGTAGCAAAATATATCAATGTTTAAAATTTATAGGGAGGCTTTAGTTCGAATAGTACAAATCATCAATTACTTACAGTTTTTTGTGTGGAATTGCAACTTGCTCCACATCACATGTTCATGTACATTGTAAAGTTTTTGTAAGATGTGATCAAATGATGCACATGTGTGCGCATATATATCTGTTTAGTGTGTTTGGTGTGTTCATGTAGACTTGAACATTTGAGTTGTATATGTCTGTTTAGTGTGTTTGGTTGCGTATCAGTGCTCTTAAGTGTTGCACGGACATTTTGGTTTGCCGCTCTTACGCATTTTCATTTCCCTCGTAAGTTAGGATTTTTTTCTTTTCGCCTCTTTGCAGACATTTATGCAGTGGTGCTAACAATGCGCTGCACCATAGTAATGATGCATTTGTGCACCACTGTACTGGTGCAAATGCACCACAGTGGTGAATTACACCACATTATGGTACATCTGCACCACTGCAGTCGTGCAGATGCACCACTGTGTGGTGCAGTTCACCGCTGTGGTGCATTTACACCACAAGAGTGGTGCACCTGTGCACCATTACTTTGGTGCAGTGCACCATTAACACCATTGTATAATGTCCGACGATGACAATGATAATTAAAAGAAATCATCATTGTTTCGCTAATAGATAATTAATAATGAGAATTAATTGAGCTTATACTATACCAGCTTGCTTTTGTTCATGTTTCTTTCATTATATTGAGACTGCTCAATCATGTAGTGTTGAAGCTCAAGTGGACTTGAAGCATTAAAGAGACGAACAATGGAGCAATCTGCAGTGTGGACTAAAAGGAAGCAATAAACGACATGTTTAAGCGGTATGTGCCAGAACCAAAGGTTGAAGAGATAAACATGTATGTTTTTAACATGTATTATAAATAGGTTTGTTTTCATAAGTTTGTCTAATGTTGTATGACGTTTGTTTATGAATTTATGTAAATTTTGTCTACGGATATTGTATTCATATTACTTTATATAAATGATGATTAATAATTATATTTTCATATGGTAGTTTCTTGTTTGATACGATGTTATGTATATTGTTTAGTTGGATTATGATGAAATGAGTGTAAATTATTGATATAAATATTGCAATGAAACGTGGCAATGGAGGACTAGAAATATCAGGAACTAACAACAGCGTTTATATAATGCTGTTAGTTCAATGAAAAGACAAAGTATATTCGCTATAACAACATAAGAAAAACGCTGTGAAATATTAGTAACAGCGTTTATAATCCATTATTGAAAATGGAAGTAACACACAACTGGAAACTATTAATAGCTCATTATAAACGCTGTGCATAAAGTATTAACAGCTCAGAAAAAGCGTTGTGTATAAGTATTAACAGCTCAGAAGAAACGCTATGAAACTCAATTTTTAACAGCGTTTAATTTCCGTTGTTGAAAAAAAGGGGTCTACGACAGCATGTCGGTATACAACATTTATACTAACGCTGTTATAAATTTTAACAGCGTTTTTGAACCGCTGTTAAAAGCCTTTTTTGTTGTAGTGGTAATGACACCTATCGTGCCTATGAGACTATTGTGATTGTCATAATGAAACCTAACATGCCTATGAGACTGTTGGATTGACAAAATGGAACCTATCATACCTATGGGACTGTTGTGATTGATTTATCATGTTGTACATCCTATGACCATGAGAGTATTTGACTAACACAATTGAACCTACCATGTTGTATATGCAAATTACATGATAAGTTATGTTCATACATGTTTAGATCCAGGCTAGTACCCGTGTTTAAGATCTATATAAGTTCATGCTTATACAATTAGATCTATGCTAGTTCGCATGTTAATTGGATCTAATTTAAATGTAAGATCACATTCATGTGCTTAATTAAGTTTATGTTGTTCTATCCCAAATTTATACTACACATGTTGATCTATATTGTTTATGTCCGTTGGAATGTTACATGTCCCTTTCTTTTCCCCTTTGTTTAAAAGTTAGGCTAATTTGCGAGCCTAATGTTCTATGTGAATTATGCGAACGAATAACGGGGGAGACATTGGGGAAAAATATTAAACTACATGTTATTGGCATAGATTGGCTCATAATCATGTAAATGATTAGTAGCATGAAATGGTAGAATTTGTGTACCTAGAATTATGGACATAATTTAGAGGGTAAATGGGGAATGACTTGAATTGACAACACTTTCTTATAATTTACATATGAACATAAATTGTAAATATGTAGATTAATTAAAAGATGAATATGCATAACCCGAGGTTAGATTGAGTTGCGGTGTAAGATTACCCGGAACCGCCCCGCACATCCAGCAACCGTAACAATATAGATCTAATGTGAGAGGTTAGCGCATTAAGCCCAAAAACCTGAGGTTAGATTGAGTTGCGATGTAAGACTACTTGGAACCGCCCGGCACATCCAGCGACCGCAACAATATAGATCAAATGTGAGAGATTGGTGCTTTAATGAATGAATTAAAGCTAAGGAACATACAGGCTAGGAATGGTAGGGTTAAGTAAATCAAGGCAACACTTAACCAATGTAACATGACAAGTGATAGGGTTAAGTAACACAAGAGGGCAGCACTTAACCAATGTAACATGACAAGTGGTAGGGTTAAGCAACACAAGAGGGCAACACTTAACCAATGTAACATGACAAGTGGAAGGGTTAAGTTAACACTTAACCAATGAACGAGTGGGGTTAAGTTAATGGAAAACACTTAACCAACATAACATGATGAATGAATAAGGTTAAGCTAAGGAGAAATACTTAACCGATATCATATGATGAATGAACAGGGTTAAGTTAATAGAAAACACTTAACCAATTACAACATGATGAATGAGAAGGGTTAAGTTAATAAGAAACACTTAACCAACTTGATGACGTGTGGATGGGTTAAGTTAACTTGAATCGATGGATAACACTTAACCAATTTGGGGGATATACGAATAGACCCTAGGAAACCCTAGTAACAGGGACCCATTTCAGCATAGATGTATCACGGTACCCTAAAACTAGGTAGGGTGGGGCACGATTACTGGGCTGATTATAAGCGGTCAAAATAGCGGCAGGGGGTGCAGCAGTGAAGTTCCGACGGAGTATGGGCGTGCACATGCTCCGGAGTGGAAAAGCAGGCACTGGGCATCAGTAGTATACATTGTGCATCTTGAATCGTGTCGGGTCGCTATCATAGAGATTGATACACCTTATGGTGGGACCAACACAGGGTATCTATACGCAATAAAGGGTCGATTGACACAGACACAAGAAAAATTAATACAAGTAGGGAGCCGAATCGACAGGGTAGTAAGGGTACATCTAACATCTTCATGGCAATTGGGCTGATTGTGGTAAGATCCTCATACTAGATGTACACCTGAAGGCTACCACAATTGCGGGGTTGGGATCACCTTATTATATAAGGTAGGATACTAGTTGGGACACTAGTAGGGGATACAGATCCTTTTCACAGGATACTAGTTGGGACACTAGTAGGGGATACAGATCCTTTTCACAGGATACTAGTTGGGACACTAGTAGGGGATACAGATCGTTCCATAAAAGACACTAGTTAGAATTCTAGTTGGCTGGTGCAGAGTAAAGAAATCAGAGAAAGAACCAAAGCGCATTCAGTGTATCTTATCTTGTCATCTCTAACGATCATCCTTTGTTGTCTTGCTATGCTTATCATCATGGTTATGTCTGGTATTCAGTTTATTCATGTTATGATCCTTTTGCCTGTTTACATGCTAAATAATCACTGGACTTACCAAACTTATGTCTGACCCGTTTTCTTTCGCCTTCTTTTCTTCTGTTACCCCCCACAGGTTCACAGGGAGGAAATATTACCACTTAGCTCAGTTTTCTTTCCAAGCTCAAGGATAGTCGATGTATTTCTTTGGACTCTCTTTTCCACTGCTATGGCTGGCTCATGCTTTATTGGGGAATATCATTGTTATTTTCTTCTTCTTTATTTTGTTAAACAAGACAGATGCTTTGTTGTAATTGGTATAGGTGTTTTGGTGTTAGAAAACAAATCTTTTTACAAGCTGTTTTACCAAGCTGCTCTTTATCAATGAAGTAAGTTTTATATATTTTTTGCTATTTAAAATTTTGTTTGTTTTGTAGTTTATCTGTTCTATACACTTATGACGCTCTACTGAAGTTAATGCATTCCCTTTGTGAGTGACCTAAACGGAGGTGTGGTGTTACACATGGTATCAGAGCTAAAGGTTACCAGAACAGATAAAAGATTTTTCAAAAGCATATTTTAAAAGGGGTGTTTTCAAAAACATGTTTTAAAGAAGCATTTTTCAAGAGAAAAGTATTGTTTTTAAAAGGCATATTCCCCAAAAGCCATATGCACTATCTTTTGATTCTCTATTTGAATCTCTTCTTCCTTTCTTTTCGTCATAGTTTCGTAGGCATATGGCACATTTCGAGGGCGAAGTAGTGCCCAACCTCCATCTGTAGCCATAGTAGTTTCACCTGCGGCTAGTCTTCATTCAAGCTTTGTAGGTTATTGTGCGATGGAGGTAGTTTGAGAAACTTTTCAGCAAGCTACACAAGGATAGTAAGGATGAGAATAAAAGAGTTTGGGCTAAGAAGCACAAGCCCAAGGATAGGAAGCTTGTTGATATGGCTTAATCCATGCAAAAGGAGAAAGGTGAAAAGAAAGAGGCCAAAGTGGAGGAACCACAAACAAGGGATTAGAATATAAGAAGGGTGGAAGAAATAATGGATCCCGCAACAAGAGGAAGTGTCTTTTCTGTGGTATAGTGGGTCATTTAATTGTAGGAAGAAGAAGACAGGTGGTTGTTTTTCAGTATAGTGAAGCAGGGCATCTTATCAAGGATTGTCGAAGGACAAGGACAAGGGACATAATCTTCTAGCGGGCAATTGCTTGCTCTCGTTGCTAGTGTACCTAAGAGTGGTAGGAATGTTTCTGTTGAAAGTTTAGTTTTTCTTTTCAATCATCCTATTAGAACTTTGTTCAATTCTGGCGCTTCACCTTCTTTTCTATCTGCTTCCGTAGTTGAGTCTCTGCACCTTAGTACTTGTATAGTAGAAGATCCCATTATGGTCTCAAATCCAATTGATGGTTCGGCTCATTTATTTGTGATTTGTTTGGATTTGGGAATATCTATACTAAGCGTTGAGTTTAGATATAATGCTTACGTTTTTGTTTTCATGGACTATGGGTTGATTCTTGGGATAGATTGGTCATCCATTAATGGTGCCATTCTCAATTGTGAAAGGAGGGTAGTTAGAATTTTGACTTGCCTCGGTAATACCCTTGAAATCTCATGTAACCCTAAGGGTTTTGTCATGCTTAGTTACCTAGAATCTCTTGATACATCTGTTGATAATTTGCAATCTGTTTAAGTAGCCCATGAGTATCCCGATGTCTTTGATGAAGTTAAGGGTTTACCCCCATAATGTGAAATAGATTTTCGCATATACTTGGTTGATAACGCCAACCCGGTTGCATTACCCATACAACACATGGCTCCTAGGGAGAGGAAGGAGCTCAGCAAGCAAGTAAAAGAGTTGCTTGAGAAGGGCTTTATTTGGTGAAGTATTTTGAATAGGGTGCTCCAGTAGTGTTCGCTACTAAGGTAGATAGTCCACTTCGCTTATGCGTGGATTATAGAGAATTAAACAAGCTGACTAAGAAAAATAGGCAACCACTTCCAAGAATAGATGATTTGTTTGACCAACTTGTAGGTGCATCTATTCTCCCAACTAGATTTGGCTACAGGGTTTCATCAGCTGAGGACAGTATAGACAAGACTACTTTAGGACCCCTGACGGTTTCTTTAAGTGGCTAATCATGCCTTTCGGTTGGACGAATGTGCCCTCTTATTTTGATGACTTAATGAGTAGGGTCTTTAGGGAGTTCCTTAATAAGTTTGTAGAAGTCTTCGTGGACGATATCTTGATTTTCTCAAAGAACGAGGGAGATCCTGCTTTGCATTCAAGAGAAGTCATGGATACACTTCAGCACATCAACTTAAGGCGAAGTTGTAACAACCTGGAAATCCGAGCCAATTTAAAAATTTTATTTTGGCAATTTCGATGAATTTTGAATATTTAAAATAGATTATTTTAAATAATCTCGACGAGAAATTTATTTTAAATGTAATTCGAACGTATATATTTATATAGATCGTCGTTAGAATATAAACTTTATTTATATATAAAAGGAATTGAAAATGGCGCGGTAGTTCGATAATTCGATTTCAAACTTCAATTGAATGTACCGGGTGCAAAATAAACCGGATTTTAGCGAAACCAAAAATACTAGGATCTAATTGAGAATATCTTTCCAAAAATCCGAAAAATCAAAATTTCATAGCGGGAATCAAAAGATATGTCCAGTTGAAAATTCTGAATAGTCGCTATGGAATTCTGGCCCTTAAAAATGGGAATTTTGCAAATGACCTCGGATTTCGACGAAACCACTTTTGTTGGATCCACGATGTCAAATGATTGTTAGGTTTCAAATTTCATAATTTTTCGAATCAATATGTGAGCGTGGCAAAGGAAAACGCGTTTGACCAGTTTCAGTTGATTTTAATCAACTGGAAAATGGCCATTTTTCAAACGGCCTCGGAATTTGACGAAACTAGTTTTGTTAGGACCGTACCATCAACACGAAGCTAGAAAATATTTTTCTGGAATTTTTCGAGTTAGTATGTGACCTCGGTAAATTGAAATGCATGTTCAAATTCAATATATAGAGTTATATGTTGATTTTGACGAAAACTGATCGAAATGATCGAATCAGCTTACGATACATATCCCATTGTGTTCGAAATCGGGGTAATTAGCTATGAACGACAGGCGATGGGCCTCGTTTAGAGGTCGTATGAAAAAGTCAACTTTTTGAAATTAAAAATAATATAATATATTTATTCTTTAATCCCCTCAGTATCATTTTGAGACGACCCGAAATCCCGTTCTCACGGAGACAAGGGTTATCTTTGGAATATAACACAGAAACAGATAATAGCAGAACAGAATTAAATAAATACACCAGATAATGAACAATAGAATATACTGGATAAAAGTAATCATCAGAGTTACACAGTATACAGGATCTTACTTAGTACAAATACAGTTTAGCTATACATAAATGTCTACAGCGGAAAACAAACAAAATATGTACAATAGGAGCTGAATAGCATAAAAAGAGATAAATGATAGAATCCATCTACAGCTCCAGCTATCCAGAGAGAACCAGCTAAACCTGAATACAAGGCTGCCCGTGTAGAAAAAGGGGCACCCGAGTTTGAAGGTGAAACAAACTACGAGTCAGTCATGGGACTGGTATGAGAAATCTACTCAACACATATATTGTTTGGCTAATCACCACTTTCGTGGAACGGGTTTACTCCATTGGATTGCCAGTGCTTTAAAACAAATCTTTCTTTTAAACATCGCTATGCTTTTTATAAAAATGAAGCCGTTATAAGACTCAGTTCCCATCACACAATGCAACGCAAACCGGAGGATAGAGTTTTTACCTTATAACGGCCAAGATATGCTTGATACGAATAAAACAAAGGCATTTGATATTATTACTAGTGTCTATATGTTTCGAAAACAATTTCAAATCATAACTATCAATCATAGACGGCATGGGTACCATATATCATGTCGCCATATATATATACAATCAAAACTGCACGATGTCGTATTTTGAAATTGGATTTCCGTCATGAACCAAGGCAAAAGATAGTCCTTACCGAATTCGTGACTCTCTAGCCCGAGCCACAGGCAAGCGCCCAGGCAAGCCTTGGAGCGACAGGGCCGGTCCACCGATGTGGATTATTATGCCTGAACAATACGTTTCCCCGCCCTTTGGGGCGTAAATGAGTCAACGAATGACTCCATCAGACCCGGATCGTCCGATCAAACCGAGGCGCCTTGCAACAGCAACAACCACATAGGTGAAAAGTATATAAATGTCAGGGCTGGTAGGTCACTGACACCACCCTAGCTAGAAAGAAACGCATGTCCACCCTGAGGTCCTTCTCCCGTTTTTGGTTCATACCGGGGTGTGAGGCTCGCGAATTTGCGTTATACACAAAGCTACGCCACACAGGCGGTGCTTTGATCATCACCACAAGACTTTGCTTTTCAACAGAAGCCCTGATCACTGCATCTTAGCATGCCACACAGGCAATTCATGTTATGCGACTGATGTCCATCGATATACAACCTCTGAGCTCGTGCGTCTCAGAGAAGGGCGTTAAGCAAAAGAATAAATTCTCCGCCGCCAAACAGATGTATATTTAATAGAGATCAATCAACACAGAATAAAATCCAATGTCAGACATAAAGTCCATTTACAAGTCCGTTCTGGGTCTGAACGAAACCGGAGACACTAAATACCTCGCAAACCCATCGATCACCACGTACGTCTGGACGATCACCACTCATTATCCATATTTCGGGATGCCTCCCAATCAGGACCTCGGTTACCATCTAAACGAGGTGAAGATCTCCGGTCTTCGACCATCGTCTTCTTCTTCAAATTTCAATCGTCGGTCAATCATTTGAAATGAGAATTAACTCGGCCATTTCAAATAATTCACGTATATTTAGAATTTCAAATCAATTTATTTCAATGGTTAAGTTATTCGACAACACCAATTTTGTTCTTTAATGTAATTTTCACATCAAACACATTCAACCATCAAACACAACATAAATCGAGCAAATTCAGCTTATTTCCATTCCATATTATTTATGATATTTTATAACGATTTATCGCTATTTTTATTTATTTTAAAATAGCTAATATAATCAAAACGACGCTTCGGGCCATAAAGCGGCCGTGGCGCTGTTTTTCTTCAGATTTGATTTACACATATCTGAAAATCTATTCGTTGGATCTTCACAAAATTTACATCATTAGAAAGGTCTTTTCAAAACGAATCCAACGGTTCCAATTTCGGGAAAATCCGACGGTCGGATCTCCCGGTACAATCGTTGGAATTTTCGATTTCAAAATACGAACTGCAGCGTCGTTATTCGATTAAATATATAATTATATTTATATATATATAAATATAATCGCTTCTGGCGCTGTTTTTCTTCAGATTTGAATTAAACATTCCAGACAATCCAACCGTTGGATTTTTGCAAGGTTGGTGCCGTTGGGAAGATATTTCCAAGGCGAACCCGACGGTTGAGATTTCGGGAAAATCCAATGGTCGGATTCCCCGTACTAGTTGTTTGAAATCACGGTTTCAAAATGCGAACTGCACGGCCACGTTTCGTTTTAATTTTATTTATATTTATATAATTATATAAATATAGTTCATTCAACAATTTCAATATCGTTTTCACTTCAAATATTTCACTAACGCCTTAAAATTTTGGAAAATTTCGCCATAACCTCCCCTGCACCGGGAGCATCGGGAAATCGCAAATAGCTTTCCCGGTCCTTCTAATCTCAAAAAGAAAAAGAAAAAGCCAAGCGGCTAGCCAACAGGCTCATAAAATCATCACCCAAACAAAACAGTAAATGTGTACCTATTTGTCGGGCACAAAATTTTATTCCTCTTCTCTAGCCCCTTTGCTATAACCTGTTCAATGAATATGCATATACATATATATACAGTTCTTATCATTTATCATTTTCTATTCAACTTCATATTTGATTTCTATTTGGTTTAAAAACACCATTCATTCTAATGTTACATACATAGGTACAAATCATTTCATTAGCTACTTAATGAATATTTCAACTCATATATATTTATTTGAACAAGTGGCTATTTTTAACACTTCACATTTCAACGATTCATGCATACAATAAAAATGTGATTTTTATTGTAAAACAACTCACTTCAAAACACTATTTTTCTATATAGTTCATATTGGTGATAAAAATAGGATTTTTCTTATAAAGCAATTTCTTTTAAAACGGGATTATTTTACATAGTTCATATAGTCGATAAAAGGTGATTTTTATTATCAAACAATTTATTTCAAAATATGAATACCATTCAACACATGAATTTCTAATCAACGAATGAATATCAATTCAACACATGAAGGTTTTCTATAGTTTCTATATATAGATAAAAATGTGATTTTTATATTTAAAACGCGAATACCATTCAACACAAGAATTTCTAATCAACGAATGAATATCAATTCAACACATGAAGGTTTTCTATAGTTTCTATATATAGATAAAAATGTGATTTTTATATTTAAAACGCGAATACCATTCAACACATGAATTTCTAATCAACGAATGAATATCAATTCAACACATGAAGGTTTTCTATAGTTTCTATATATAGATAAAAATGTGATTTTTATATTTAAAACGCGAATACCATTCAACACATGAATTTCTAATCAACGAATGAATATCAATTCAACACATGAAGGTTTTCTATAGTTTCTATATATAGATAAAAATGTGATTTTTATATTTAAAACGCGAATACCATTCAACACATGAATTTCTAATCAACGAATGAATATCAATTCAACACATGAAGGTTTTCTATAGTTTCTACATATACATAAAAATGTGATTTTTATATTTAAAACGCGAATACCATTCAACACATGAATTTCTAATCAACGAATGAATATCAATTCAACACATGAAGGTTTTCTATAGTTTCTACATATACATAAAAATGTGATTTTTATATTTAAAACGCGAATACCATTCAACACATGAATTTCTAATCAACGAATGAATATCAATTCAACACATGAAGGTTTTCTATAGTTTCTATATATAGATAAAAATGTGATTTTTATATTTAAAACGCGAATACCATTCAACACATGAATTTCTAATCAACGAATGAATATCAATTCAACACATGAAGGTTTTCTATAGTTTCTATATATAGATAAAAATGTGATTTTTATATTTAAAACGCGAATACCATTCAACACATGAATTTCTAATCAACGAATGAATATCAATTCAACACATGAAGGTTTTCTATAGTTTCTATATATAGATAAAAATGTGATTTTTATATTTAAAACGCGAATACCATTCAACACATGAATTTCTAATCAACGAATGAATATCAATTCAACACATGAAGGTTTTCTATACAATGAATAAATATAGTTTAAGCAGATGAAAATAATTCAAACACACGAATACTATTCAAAATTTCGGCAGCATAACGGCAGGGTAGTTAAAACCGGGACCGTCCCTAGTACGGCTCCTCGCTCTACCTTAAAACCTCGCGGTTTTTGACAATGGGGATCATGCATCTAGTTCGCACGCAGGTGGCATGTATATATTTATTTCATTTCCACAAACTAATCCTATGTGGTTTCAGCCAAATATTTCTCAACCACAAACGGGTATTTTTCAACCACAATCAACCAATATCAATCACAAACAATCCCAAACAACCATTCGCTATCAATCAATTTTCACAACAATTTCAACCAATAAATATCGTCCATGGTTTGTGGACGAGCGGCGTATATATATATATTTATATATAGCAATTCACTTTTATTTCCACACATTTATAATTTTTAAATCAGAAATCTCACCGAATAGCTAATTCAATCCCACGACTCTTCTTTGCATAAAATCTTCACCGATCTTGCCTTTTGTCGCTTTCGTTGCCCGTATTCACTACATATGTACAGATCGAATTTTTACTTCGTTATTCAATATATAAAAATTGCATTTCAAAAATATAGATTCCGCCTTTTCAAAAATAAAGATTATATTTTTAATATTCCTATGATGTAAAATTTATATTTTTATTACTTTAAAAATATAAAAATCATATCTTACTTCTTCTACTTAATAAAAATTCCGTCTTTTCTATTTTAAAAATATGATCTTTTCTATCCAAGTTCAAATCTTTTTCTATTTAAAGTTCTAATCTTTTTCTATTTAAAGTTCAAATCTTTTTCTATTTAAAGTTCAAATCTTTTTATATTTAAAGTTCAAATCTTTTTCTATTTTAAAGTCCAAATCTTTTTCTATTTAAAGTTCAAATCTTTTTCTATTTAAAGTTCAAATCTTTTTCTATTTAAAGTTCAAATCTTTTTCTATTTAAAGTTCAAATCTTTTTCTATTTTAAAGTTCAAATCTTTTTCTTTTTAAAGTTCAAATCTTTTTCTATTTTAAAGTTCAAATCTTTTTCTATTTTAAAGTTCAAATCTTTTTCTATTTTAAATCTTAAAATTAAAATCAGTTTTAAACCTTTAAAAAAAAATCAGTTTTAAACCCTTTAAAAATCAGAATTTAAACCTTTTAAAAATCAGAATTTACAGAATTAAAATAAAAATAAAATAACAACAACTTACTGTAATCTGCGAAGAAGGGGGGGGGGTCGTCAGGCTCGGCGGCAGGAGGAGGAGCAGGCGGTGGCTTCAGTGGTCTCGAACGGGGGGCTCGCGAATTGGGGCGTCGCGATGGCTTCGGGGGGGGGGGGGGGGGGGGGGGGCGGATGCGTCGCGGGGGGGGGGGGGGGGGGGGGGATTCGGGTGCGTCGAGGTGGAGAGGAGCGGGATCGGAGGGTGGAGCGGGGCACGACGGTCGTGGGTGGAGCTTCGGTGGTGGGCGACGAGCGAGAAGGCAGCGAGGGTTTTTTTTTCTTTTTTGACTGTCGGTTGACCAAGAAGGAAAGGGGAGGGAGAGAATATAAGGGGAATCTAATTATTTATTTAATTAATTTTTTTTTTTTATATAAAGTTGACTTTTCATACGACCTCTAAACGAGGCCCACCGCCTGTCGCCCATAGCGTATTACCCCCATTCCGAACACAATGGGATATATATCGTAGGTTGATTCGGCTGTTACAATCAGTTTCCGTTAGATTTACATTTAAATCACTATATTGAATTTTAAACGTACATTTCAAATTACCGGGGTCACATACTAACTAGAAAAATTCTCGAAAAATATTTTCTAGCTTCGTATTGACAATACGGTCCTAACAAAACTAGTTTCATCAAATTCTGAGACCGTTTGAAAAATGGCCAATTTCCAGTCGATTAAAATCAATTGAAACCGGTCAAACGCGTTTTCCTTTGCCACGCTCACATATTGATTCGAAAAATTATGAAATTTGAAACCTAGCAATAATTTGACATCACGGATCCAACAAAAGTGGTTTCGTTGAAATCCGAGGTCGTATGCAAAATGTCCATTTTTAAGGGCCTGAATTCCATAGCGACTATTCAGAATTTTCAACTGGACATATCTTTTGATTCCCGCTATGAAATTTCGATTTTTCAGATTCGTTAGAAAGGTATCATCAATTAGATCCTATTGTTTTTGGTTTCACTAAAATTCGTTTTGTTTTGCACCCGGTATAGTCCGACAAAGTTTGAATTCGATTTTCGAAACTACAGCGCCATTTCAGGCCTTATTTATAATTATAATTAATTATATTCGTTTTCAATTGTCGATTCAAACTCAGTTTTCATCGCCATTATTTAAAATATTTATTTTAAATATTTAAAATCCATTATTTTAGCCAATTTAAAAATTTTAAATTGGTTCAGATTTTCTGGGTCGTTACACATTTCAAAACAGAAATCACAATTATAAAAAAAAAGGAAGGGGGCGGAGCGCCGCCCTCCTCTCTTCCTCCACCGCACCAAGTCCCCCCCTCGACACCCCCCTCTCGCGCCAGAGCGCGATCCCCTTTCCCCCCCTCGTTCGATTTCCCTCAGCCCAGAACCCCCGCCAACAGCGCCCACCTCCGACATCCCCAACCCCTCCCCCCCACCCCCCCACCCCGCGCGCCTCAGCCCCGTCCCCCACTTCTCCTTTTTCCTCCTCTTCCTCCTTTGAAATCCGCAGCCCATCTACACCAAAACCCACACCCATTTCGCCACCTCAGGTCCTGGCCGCGACCACCGCCCCTCCACCCCCTCTTCGGGTCCTCCTCCGACTGAAATATTGTAAGTTTTCCTTTTTATTCGTTTAGTTTATTTACTTTAAAACTGAAAACTTATTTACTTTAAAATTGAAAACATATTTTAAAAGGTAAAAGATTAGATCTTTAGGTAAGAATAATAAAAATATAATTTTTATATAATGTAAAGTATAAAAATAGGATTTTTTATTAATGTAAGAGATTAAAAATACGATTTTTATATATGTAGCGGAATAAAAATTTGATCTTTCTTATATGTATTTTGAAATAAAGGCGAAATCTTTATATAGAGTATAGCGGGATAAAAATATAATCTTTATTATATGAACATCGATGTAAAAATAGAATTTTTATCTATATAGTAGCAATATAAAAATGTGATTTTTATACACATGACAACAATATAAAAATGTGATTTTTATATATGTAGTGGCTACGGGCAACGAAAGTGACAAAAGGCGAGAACAGCGATGACTTTTACATAAGAAGAATCGAAGCGTTTGGATTAGCTATTTGGTGAGAACTTCTCACTTTAAATTTTCTTTTCTAGTTAAAAATATATACTAGGATGCAGACGGTGCTTAGCAGCACCCGACACCCGTCATCCACAGACCATGGATGGCTTGTATGTTTGATGTGTTTTGAAAATTGATTGTGTGATTTGAAATAAAATAAAATATTTATATAGTTAAAAATATTTGATCGTTAAAAATATTATTTTTAACGTGTGTGTGTGAATAAAAATCTGTGTTTGTTGATGTGAAACCCCACATGGGTGTTGGGATGATATTTGGCATACACTAATCCCAATAATCAGTTGTATGTCGATCGATTGACTGACAGGCTGTTATAAGCGTTAGATATCTATATTTGATGCTTATACAGTGTAGTGCACTTTGGATGATGATTGATTATTTATCGTTGCTATTTATATACATATGTTGTATGGAATCCATATAATTAACATTATATGGTGATTGATTGGGCCTCATTCCAATTGGGAAATAATGAATATTATAAAAGAAAATTCATGTGTTGAATAGAATAAATAGTCATGTGTTGACGATGCTCATGTGTTGAGAATTCATGTGTTGAAAGTGTATTCATGTGTTGAATAAAATATTTATACAATAAAATTTATCCTTTTAATTTAATTAAGAAGAAATATAGATTCATGTGTTGAATGGAATAAATATTCATTTGTTGAATAGAATAACGAATTTATTGAAATATACAAAGCCGTGTTGATTATAGTTGCGCTATTTTGACGTGAGCGATATTTATATCGATTATATTCGTTTTTAAAATGAATATAGAAAAAGAAGAGATTTCAAAATATAACGTTTTGAAAATATTATCATTTATATAGTAATGATATGAAATATTCAATTTTGATTTGAAATTGAATATAGAGTTGAAGTGGTTTTGAAAACGAATTTAAAACGATTTATAAAATTCGTTTTAAAAGGAAATCGATGAAATATATATAATATATATATATATATATTATATATATAATGGCCTGAATAGATCGCGCCGCGCCGCGGTAGTTCGTGAAATTCGACCATTAGCTTCGAATTGACGTTGCGGGAGATCCGACCGTCGGATTCTCCTGAAACCGAAACCGTTGGGTTCGTATCGAAAATAGCTTTCCAATGAATATTAGAAATTTGAAATCTAACAATTGCATTTGGAATGATGTCCAAATCAAATTTGGAAAAGGTCGCTGTAAGTGCAGTTCGATGGCCGTTGATGGAAATCGACTGTACGGGCCTTAATAAAATTATTAAAAATATCTATAATTTATGTAAAATCATAAGAAATGATTTGTGAAGAATTGGGATGAAAATTTCCATATTTGAAAAGATAAAAATAGATTTTAATCAAAATGAACTAGTTTTGAACTAGAATTAAAATCAATTTATTTTTGAAATAAATAAATTGAACTTGAATGTGGTTTTAAAAATAATCAGAATTTCCAATGCGTGAATTGGACTGGAGTTGAATCGAAATTATCTTCGGAATATTTCGATGTTGGATTTCGTGACTATACAGATATTGTTATGGGAATTTGAAAGATATATTTTATATCGTTATTTCCAATAGGATATTTGTTGGTTTCAGAATTTGATATTGAATATAAGCCGGTATATTTTCTATTCAGAGCCTTGTATTTAATATCAAATGTGATTTGGGTTTGTCGTGAATGGTGTCCTCATTAACACCGATTCTTAAGCCCAATAGAGAAAAAGATTAAATCTTTCTATTTAGATTTAATGAAGTGTATCAATTAAATAATATTTAATTGGAATTGAATTTGAATGTGATTTTGGGTTTGTCGTGGATCGTGTTTTAGATGACATTGGTTCTTTAACCCAGTTAAAGACAGGGTATTGATTTTTGAAAAGATTAAAACTAAGTGAAGCTTTAATTAATCTTTAATTAGATTGAAATGTGAATTGATAATTTAAATTATCAAATCTGAAAGGTGATCGAAAATGGAGTACCACCAGTTTTGCTCCAAAGTGATAGTTAAATCTTTAATTAGGTTTGAACGTGAAATGGTAATTAATTTTACCGATAGCACCGTGGTGTTAGATGTGGAGTATTACCAGTTTTGCTCCATGAGATGAATAGGTTGGGATTGGGAAATAAAATAAATAATTACTTCGGTGTGGTTCGCTAATCCCGACTAGTTTGGAAAACCATAATATGTTTTGAAATGATATCCAAAGGAAGATTAAAGAATAAATTTAGAAGAATTTATCTTTGATAAAATTAATGGGAACCTTTCCCTAAGAGTGTGAAAATTTGAATAAAAGAATATTCTGAATTGGAATGAGGCGTATGTTGTGTTTGTGTAACATGTGTTTATTATATATGCGGGTTATTCGGAAAGGCCAGGTTTACACCCATTCTGAATAACCGATTCGGCGATAAGTCGAAGATGAAGACGGTGGTTGAAGACCAGAAGTCTTCACATCGTTTGGGTGATTACTGATGATCTTGATTGGGCTGTACACCCAAGATGAGGGAATCAGTTGGAGATCATCCAGACGTACTTGGAGATCGATGGTTATGCGAGGAAAGTGCCTCCTGTTTCGTTCAGACCCAGAACGAATTTGTAAATGGACTGTGTGTTTGACATTGGATTTTATTCTGTGTTGATTGATCTCTATTAAATATACATCTGTTTGGCGGCGGAGAATTTATTCTCTTGCTTAACGCCCTTCTCTGGGACGTACGAGCTCAGAGGTTATATATCGATGGACATCAGTCGCATGGAGTGAATTGCCAGTGTGGCATGCGTAAGTGGCAATTGATCAAGGTTTCTGTTGAAAAGCAAAGTCTTGTGGTTGATGATCAAAGCATGGCCTGTGTGGCACAGCTTTGTGTATAACGTGAATTCGCGAGCCTCACACCTCGGTATGAGTCAAAAACGGGATAGTGATTGCAGGGAGAGAACGACGTTTCTTTCTAGCTATGGGTGGTGTCAGTGCTTAAACTGGCTGACATTTATATACTTTTCGCCTGTGTGGTTGTTGGATGCGAGGCGCCTCGGATATAGGTCTGTTAGGACTGGGAAACGTGTGTTCAGGAATAATTAATCCTCAAAAGTAAGAGAGGATCGGCCCTGAAGATCCAAGGATCATAGTGGGGTCCTGAGATATTTGCTAGAGTGTCTCGAATCGGAGAGGAGATTGCCCCTTGCCTCGACTCATGACGGAAATCCAATTTCCAATACGTGATATTGCGGTTTTATTTGTAGAACCTAGTATGGCGACATAGTGGTATGGGTCATTCATGCCGCCTATGATTGATATTTATGATTGAAATTGTTTTGACACTATAAACCTATAGTAATATCAAATAATGTGTTTTTAACGTATCAAGCATGCTTTGGCTATTATAAGGTAAAAACCCTATCCTCCGGCTTGCGTTGCATTGTGTGATGGGACTTGGGTCTTATAATAGCTTCATTTTTCTTTATTTAGCATTGCGCTGTTTGTTTTAAGCACTGGTATTCTTGGGAGGAAACCCGTTCCGTGTTTTACGGCGTGGTCCCTTGATTTACCAAACTTTAAAATAAAGATTACTAACTGTTTTAGTTCTCAAACCAGTCACATGACTGACCTGGAGTTTATTGTTTTAACCTAAACTTTGGGTGCCCCTATTTTCCACACGGGCAGCTAGTAGTTTTGGTTTTGTAGATTTATATTCACAGGATCCTGATTTACAGCTGGAACGATGCTCGAAAAGCTCTGTATCCGTGTATTACTTTCAGTTGTGTTTTGTATTATTTTCCGCTGCTATGTAATTTATTGTAATCTCTGATATTTATCGAATGTATAATATTCATTTTTACTCTGTATATTCTTGTATCTGATGGAATTGTTGTAATAAACAATGAAATGTTCTTCTGTTTGCGTTCTATTATGTCATGTTCTCACGGTAATTCGTTCTTTCTCTTCTCTTCGGAGATGGGGAAGTTACGGGTCACTACAGTTGGTATCAGAGCTTTGGTTTACAGAGCTCGAGAACAAGACACATTAGAACCGAACGAAAGAATTCATCAGATATTGGATTAGTAAAATCCAATTAGAATGACTTGTTGGAGATAGGATCAGTAGTATCCTAGAACGAGTGTGAAGAGTATATTTTTCAAATGAAAACAATTTTGTTTTGAAAGTTTAAACTAGATTATACGTATTTGAATATTTATTTATATTGAATTTGGACAATCCAATATATAAAGATTTTGCATATACGCGTCATGAACGTATATTCGAAGTTTTAATATACTGGATAGATATAGAATCACATTCTAGACACCCGGGGATAATTCTGGTGATGTCCGGACATCAACAGTATTTATGTTCGTGTTTCGAAAGTGTGGTATCTATATATTTCCATAGGCTGGTGTGAGAACCAAAATTTACTTAGGATCTATTATTGTGAATTGGCATCAAAAACATGATTTTCTGTATATATATCAAATTATGAATTTGAAACATTAATTCACTAATTGATTGATGGTTGTGTTGTTTGATTATCGTTTGTCTAATTAAAATTTGAACCATTTAGCCTAATTGAACCAAATATTGAACTGTATTGAAAATTGTTTGGAAATGCTTGCATATACATGTTCTTACATTGAACAGGTCATAGCAAGGAGGCTAGAGCAGAAGAATAAAATTATTTGCCCGACAAATAGGTACATGTTTACCATAATTTACTGTTTTGTTTGGGTGATGATGATTTTATGAGCCGATTGGCTAGCCGCTTGGCTTTTTCTTTTTCTTTCGAGTTAAAGAAGGCCATGGGAGGCTATATGAAATATCCCGAAGTCCCCAGTGCAGGGGAGGTTATGGCGAAATTTTTCGAAAATTTAGGGTATTAGCCAAATTTTTGAAATTTTTGAAAAGTTCTTAGAAACTGAAAAGTTGAAGAACTTAAGCCGTAACAAAAATAGTGAAAGTTGAGTTGATTAGTTAAACAACTTTCGGCTTCATTCCTTTTCGGGGACGAAAAGTTTTAAGTGGGGGAGAATGTAACAGCCCGGAAATCCGAGCCAATTTAAAATTTTTATTTTGGCAATTTCGATGAATTTTGAATATTTAAAATAGATTATTTTAAATAATCTCGACAAGAAATTTATTTTAAATGGAATTCGAACGTATATATTTATATAGATCGTCGTTAGAATATAAATTTTATTTATATATAAAAGGAATTGAAAATGGCGCGGTAGTTCGATAATTCGATTTCAAACCTCAATTGAATGTACCGGGTGCAAAATAAACCGGATTTTAGCGAAACCAAAAATACAAGGATCTAATTGAGAATATCTTTCCAAAAATCCGAAAAATCAAAATTTCATAGCGGAAATCAAAAGATATGTCCAGTTGAAAATTCTGAATAGTCGCTATGGAATTCTGGCCCTTAAAAATGGGAATTTTGCAAACGATCTCGGATTTCGACGAAACCACTTTTGTTGCATCCGCGATGTCAAATGATTGCTAGGTTTCAAATTTCGTAATTTTTCGAATCAATATGTGAGCGTGGAAAAGGAAAACGCGTTTGACCAGTTTCAGTTGATTTTAATCGACTGGAAAATGGCCATTTTTCAAACGGCCTCGGAATTTGACGAAACTTGTTTTGTTAGGACCGTACCGTCAATACGAAGCTAGAAAATATTTTTCTGGAATTTTTCGAGTTAGTATGTGACCTCGGTAAATTGGAATGCACGTTCAAATTCAATATATAGAGTTATATGTTGATTTTGACGAAAACTGATCGAAATGATAGAATCAGCTTATGATACATATCCCATTGTGTTCGGAATGGGGGTAATTAGCTATGAACGACAGGCGGTGGGCCTCGTTTAGAGGTCGTATGAAAAAGTCAACTTTTTGAAATTAAAAATAATATAATATATTTATATTTATTCTCTAACCCCCCCGTATCATTTCAAAACAGAAATCACAATTATAAAAAAAAAGGAAGGGGACGGAGCGCCGCCCCACCGCTCATCGCGCCGCCGTAGGGGGGGAGCGCCGCCCTCCTCTCTTCCTCCACCGCACCAAGTCCCCCCCTCGACACCCCCTCTCGCGCCAGAGCGCGATCCCCTTCCCCCCTCGTTCGATTTCCCTCAGCCCAGAACCCCCGCCACCAACGCCCACCTCCGACATCCCCGACCCCCCCTACGCGCCTCAGCCCCGTCGCCCTCTTCTCCTTTTTCCTTCTCTTCCTCCTTTGAAATCTGCAGCCCATCTACACCAAAACCCGCACCCATTTCGCCACCTCAGGCACTGACCGCGACCACCACCCCTCCACCCCCTCTTCGGGTCCTTCGATAACTGAAATGCTGTAAGTTTTCCTTTTTATTCGTTTATTTTATTTACTTTAAAAATGAAAACTTATTTACTTTAAAATTGAAAACATATTTTAAAAGGTAAAAGATTAGATCTGTAGGTAAGAATAATAAAAATATAATTTTTATATAATGTAAAGTATAAAAATAGGATTTTTATAAATGTAAGAGATTAAAAAAATGATTTTTATATATGTAGCGGAATAAAAATCTGATCTTTCTTATATGTATGTTGAAATAAAGGCGAAATCTTTATATTTGAAAAGGCGAAATCTTTATATTTGAAAAAGCGAAATCTTTATATAGAGTATAGCGGGATAAAAATATAATCTTTATTTTATGAACATCGATGTAAAAATAGAATTTTTATCTATATAGTAGCAATATAAAAATGTGATTTTTATACACATGGCAACAATATAAAATTGTGATTTTTATATATGTAGTGGCTACGGGCAACGAAAGTGACAAAAGGCGAGAACAGCGATGACTTTTACATAAGAAGAATCGAAGCGTTTGGATTAGCTATTTGGTGAGAACTTCTCACTTTAAATTTTCTTTTCTAGTTAAAAATATATACTAGGATGCAGACGGTGCTTAGCAGCACCCGACACCCGTCATCCACAGACCATGGATGGCTTGTATGTTTGATGTGTTTTGAAAATTGATTGTGTGATGTGAAATGAAATAAAATATTTATATAGTTAAAAATATTTGATCGTTAAAAATATTATTTTTAACGTGTGTGTGTGAATAAAAATTTGTGTTTGTTGATGTGAAACCCCACATGGGTGTTGGGATGATATTTGGCATACACTAATCCCAATAATCAGTTGTATGTCGATCGATTGACTGACAGGCTGTTATAAGCATTAGATATCTATATTTGATGCTTATACAGTGTAGTGCACTTTGGATGATGATTGATTATTTATCGTTGCTATTTATATACATATGTTGTATGGAATCCATATAATTAACATTATATGGTGATTGATTGGGCCTCATTACAATTGGGAAATAATGAATATTATAAAAGAAAATTCATGTGTTGAATAGAATAAATAGTCATGTGTTGACGATGCTCATGTGTTGAGAATTCTCGCGTTGAAAGTGTATTCATGTGTTGAATAAAATATTTATACAATAAAATTTACCCTTTTATTGTAAATAAGAAGAAATATAGATCCATGTGTTGAATGGAATTAATATTCATTTGTTGAATAGAATAACGAATTTATTGAAATATATAAAGCCGTGTTGATTATAGTTGCGCTATTTTGACGTGAGCGATATTTATATCGATTATATTCGTTTTTAAAATGAATATTGAAAAAGAAGTGATTTCAAAATATAACGTTTTGAAAATATTATCATTTATATAGTAATGATATGAAATATTCAATTTTGATTTGAAATTGAATATAGAGTTGAAGTGGTTTTGAAAACGAATTTAAAACAATTTATAAAATTCGTTTTAAAAGGAAATCAATGAAATATATAATGTATATATATATTATATATATAATGGCCTGAATAGAACGCGCCGCGCCACGGCATTTCGTGAATTTCGACCATTAGCTTCGAATTGACGTTGCGAACCGTCAGATTCTCCTGAAACCGGAACCGTTGGGTTCGTATCGAAAATAGCTTTCCAATGAATATTAGAAATTTGAAATCTAACGATTGGATTTGGAATGATGTCCAAATCAAATTTGGAAAAGGTCGTTGTAAGTGCAGTTCGATGGCCGTTGATGGAAATCGACTGTACGGGCCTTGATAAAATTATTAAAAATATCTATAATTTGTGTAAAATCATAAAAAATGATTTGTGAAGAATTGGGATGAAAATTTCCATATTTGAACAGATATAAATAGATTTTTATCAAAATGAACTAGTTTTGAACTAGAATTAAAATCAATTTATTTTTGAAATAAATAAATTGAATTTGAAAGTGGTTTTAAAAATAATCAGAATTTCCAATACGTGAATTGGACTGGAGTTGAATCGAAATTATCTTCGGAATATTTCGATGTTGGATTTCGTGACTATACAGATATTGTTATGGAATTTGAAAGATATATTTTATATCGTTGTTTCCAATACGATATTTGTTGGTTTCAGAATTTGATATTGAATATAAGCCGGTATAGTTTCTATTCAGAGCCTTGTATTTAATATCAAATGTGATTTGGGTTTGTCGTGAATGGTGTCCTCATTAACACCGATTCTTAAGCCCAATAGAGAAAAAGATTAAATCTTTCTATTTAGATTTAATGAAGTGTATCAATTAAATAATATTTAATTGGAATTGAATTTGAATGTGATTTTGGGTTTGTCGTGGATCGTGTTTTAGATGACATTGGTTCTTTAACCCAGTTAAAGACAGGGTATTGATTTTTGAAAAGATTAAAAATAAGTGAAGTTTTAATGAATCTTTAATTAGATTGAAATGTGAATTGATAATTTAAATTATCAAATCTGAAAGGTGATCGAAAATGAAGTACCACCAGTTTTGCTCTAAAGCGATAGTTAAATCTTTAATTAGGTTTGAACGTGAAATGGTAATTAATTTTACCGATAGCACCATGGTGTTAGATATGGAGTATTACCAGTTTTGCTCCATGGGATGAATAGGTTGGGATTGGGAAATAAAATAAATAATTACTTCGGTGTGGTTCGCTAATCCCGACTAGTTTGGAAAACCATAATATGGTTTGAAATGATATCCAAAGTAAGATTAAAGAATAAATTTAGAAGAATTTATCTTTGATAAAATTAATGGGAACCTTTCCCTAAGAGTGCGAAAATTTGAATAAAAGAATATTCTGAATTGGAATGAGGCGTATGTTGTGTTTTTGTAACACGTATTTATTATATATGCGGGTTATTCGGAAAGGCCGGGTTTATACCCATTCTGAATAAACGATTCGGCGATAAGTCGAAGATGAAGACGGTGGTTGAAGATCGGAAGTCTTTACATCATTTGGGTGATTACTGATGATCTTGATTGGGCTGTACACCCAAGATGAGGGAATCAATTGGTGATCGTCCAGACGTACTTGGAGATCGATGGATATGCGAGGAAAGTGCCTCCTATTTCGTTCAGACCCAGAATGAACTTGTAAATGGACTGTGTGTCTGACATTGGATTTTATTCTGTGTTGATATATCTCTATTAAATATACATCTGTTTGGCGGCGGAGAATTTATTCTCTTGCTTAACGCCTTTCTCTGAGACGTACGAGCTCAGAGGTTATATATCGATGGACATCAGTCGCATGGAGTGAATTGCCAGCGTGGCACGCGTAAGTGGCAATTGATCAAGGCTTCTGTTGAAAAGCAAAGTCTTGTGATTGATGATCAAAGCATGGCCTGTGTGGCACAGCTTGTGTATAACGTGAATTCGCGAGCCTCACACCTCGGTATGAGTCAAAAACGGGATAGTGACTGCAGGGAGAGCAAAACGTTTCTTTCTAGCTATGGGTGGCGTCAGTGCTTAAACTGGCTGACATTTATATACTTTTCACCTGTGTGGTTGTTGGATGGGAGGCGCCTCGGATATAGGTCTGTTAGGACCGGGAAACGTGTGTTCAGGAATAATTAATCCTCAAAAGAAAGAGAGGACCGACCCTGAAGATCCAAGGATCATAGTGGGGTCCTGAGACATTTGCTAGAGTATCTCGAATCGGAGAGGAGCTTTCCCCTTGCCTCGACTCATGACGGAAATCCAATTTCCAATACGTGATATTGCGGTTTTATTTGTAGAACCTAGTATTGCAACATAGTGGTATAGGTCATTCATGCTGCCTATGATTGATATTTATGATTGGAATTGTTTTGACACTATACACCTATAGTAATATCAAATAATGTGTTTTTAATGTATCAAGCATGCTTTGGCTATTATAAGGTAAAAACCCTATCCTCCGGCTTGCGTTGCATTGTGTGTTGGGACATGGGTCTTATAATAGATTCATTTTTCTTTATTTAGCATTGCGCCGTTTGTTTTAAGCACTGGTATTCTTGGGAGGAAACCCGTTCTGTGTTATACGGCGTGGTCCCTTGATTTACCAAACTTTAAAATAAAGATTAATAACTGTTTTAGTTCTCACACCAGTCACATGACTGACCTGGAGTTTATTGTTTTAACCTAAACTCTAGGTGCCCCTATTTTCAACACGGGCAGCTAGTAGTTTTGATTTTGCAGATTTATATTCACAGGATCCTGATTTACAGCTGGAACGATGCTCGGAAAGCTCTGTATCCGTGTATTACTTTCAGTTGTGTTTTGTATTATTTTCCGCTGCTATGTAATTTATTGTAATCTCTGATATTTATCGAGTGTATAATATTCATTTTTACTCTATATATTCTTGTATCTGATGGAATTGTTGTAATAAACAATGAAATGTTCTTCTGTTTGCGTTCTATTATGTCGTGTTCTCACGGTAATTCGTTCTTCTCTTCTCTTCGGAGATGGGGAAGTTATGGGTCACTACAGTAGTTCTCCAAAATGTCATTTTTAGAGAGAAGAAGTAAGATTTCTAGGACATGTGGCGTCCAAAGAAGGGATAGCAGTAGATCCCGTAAAAGTAGTTGCGGTGCAAGACTGAAAGGTCCCAAGGAATGCCATAGAAGTAAGAAGCTTTCATGGACTAGCAGGTTAATATAGGAAGTTCATTAAGAACTTTGCGAAGGTATTAGCCCCACTTACTGGATTAACGAAGAAGAATCTAACCTTTGCTTGGGATATTGATTGTGAGGTCGCTTTCCGACGATCGAAGAGGGATCTTACAACGGCCCTAGTTTTGACTTTTACCTTATGGTAGTAAAAGGTTTACGGTATACACGGATGCATGCGGCACAGGACTAGGCTTCATTTTGATGTGAAAAGGAAGAGTAAGGTCATAGCGAACGCCTTAAGAAGAAAAAGGATGACTATAAGTCCTCTTTAGGTGGAAAGGAAAAGTTCAGAATACATATCAACCATTGATTTTAAAAACCTTTGGTTAAGTTAGTGGTTGGCATCGCTAGGAGTAAGACCTACGGTTTTGGATCAAACAGGGACTTCACAAAGAAAAGACTCTCAGATGGTTGACGCACTGGATAAGTTAAGTAGAGAAGATACCTCTAGTCACCTTAATAACTACACTTGGTAACATTGTTAACATCTGTTTATTTTCAAGAGATAGTTCTTCCACATGGAATACCCTCCAGTGAATTTTGGAAGACCTTTTTAGCATGACACGGTAGGAGTTGTAGTGCTGAGTATACTAGAAGGGGAATGGGTGGAACAAGAGGCGACAGCGTAATGAGTTCCAACTCATATTTTGTAAATAGAAATTAAGAAGTTATGCAATCGTGAAGTTAAGACAGTCAGAGCACAATAGGGTGAAGCTCAAGAAGATGCGACTTAGAAGACCGAAGACTAGAAACGTGCATCATACCCTTTTTGAGGTTATATCCTTGATCTCTCTTTTTCTGTAAAGTTTATTTGCATGCTAGTTATATCTTTTAAGTATATCCTTAAACATGTGTTTGAAACATGTTATGTTTGGTGGATGCAAGTGGATGCAAGTGTTTACTAGTGGTTGCTCATGGATGCATATACACACACTAGGTACTAGATCGGCTCAGTCACTTTCATATTACATATGCATATATGAATTTATATATGGATTGAAACTTGATGTGTTATCATATGGATGTTTCATTTGAATGTATGGTTGTGCACTAATATAGAAATGATACGTATCAATAGGGTTCTTTTGCATACATAATGGACGCATGACACTATCATGAATTGCATTAAGGAGGTCAACTGAATCAGTAGACCGCCTGATTTTGCATTAGATAAGGACATATACACACACTATGCATATGATCATGAAAGCATTAGAAGTCTTTTAAGGACAATGGATGTCTGTGATTAATGGTTTAGTAGATGGATGTTGGATGTTAGGATACATTCTTCTTAACTTAGAGATTTCGAGGACGAAATCCTTTAAGGAGGGGAGAATGTAACACCCCGTATTTTCTTTGAATATTAAAATTAACAAATCTAAGGACACTTAATTTTTAAAATAGGAATTGGGTGAAATGGTTTACGCCATTGCGTTTGTCTCGGAATTCTGCTTGAGATAGAGTATGAATTTGCGTGAATCGGACTCCATATGAAGAAGTTATGGAGTTCATAAGTTTTCAAGTTTAAACAGTAATTAAATTTAATACTAAATCAAATCAGAAAACAGTTCAAATTTCAAAATCTGGCAAGAGCGGCCTGAGTGGGAAATTTCCCGCTCAGGGGTGCCGACCCCTATAGGGAGTCGACATAGGTGTCGACCCCCCTGTAGGGAGTCGACCCCTCCTAGATCCGGCTCCTGTAACGAATTTTTACCGCCCTGTGATGATATGGCCTTCTCCGATTGGCCAATGACTGATTTCTAAGGTATTAGGGCATATGTGTCATGCTATGGTCGGCTGGATGACACATCTCTTTGATTTGATGGCTCTGATTCACCTATACTAATATAAAGGCTAGAATTAAACCTAGACCTCTATATAATCACCTCAAACCTCAACCCTAGAACTCATTCTATAAAGCCGTCATGTTGTTCGTCTACAAACTGGCCTAGCCTCCATTCATCTACCATAAACTAGAGAATCTAATTCAAACTAGGAATCAATTAGAAGAACTAGAGAACCAAACGTCTACATTAAAGGATAGCTTTTCAAATTCAGAAATTAGATCCCAGAAATCAAGATCCGTCCTTTTTCTGTAAGTACGGTTATTGTTTAGATGTGAACACCTGATGAGAAATCACGACTATAATAACTAGATGTAACACCCCGAATTTTAGTTAATGCTTAAATTCACTAATTACAGAATAAATAATCTCATATGTGGGAATTGGGGGAAACGGGCTGCGTTATTGCGTTCGTCTCGGAAAAATATGCAAAATAGAGTCCGAGTTTTCGAAAATCGGAGTCCGTATGGCCCAGTTATGGCCCAATGAAGTTTGCAGAAAATTCAAAACTAAAAACAGATTTAAGAATTTAAAATTCAGATTTTAAATTGGAGCAAGTGGGGTCAGGCGGGAAAAATCCCGCCCTGACCATGTCGACAGGGCTGTCGACAGGCCTGTCGACAGGGGTGTCGACTTGCCTGTCGACTTGCCTGTCGACAGGGGCGTGGCGTCCAGTGAACCTGGGTGCACCAGGTTGGGTTCTAGGCTGGCTTAGAGGGCTGGTTCTAGAGATTTCCTAAATCTAAGGGTCCTAATCTAATCTAGGGTTAATCTAAGGGCCTAAAACACTCACCTAATCCTATAAATAAGACCCCAACCCTACCCTAATTCATTCATAATTAGGTCTTGTAACTAAACTATGGCAAAATGAAATTTGAGCATGGCCTCCACTAGTTCATGAAGGAAGTTGCAAGCAAATCACTCTCTAATCAACCTCTAATCCATTCTAAGCATCTTAATCTTCTTCATTTGGAGTGCAAATTTGCTAGTGTGAGTTTCTATCACTTTAACATCAATTGTTAAAGTAAGTAGATTGGGTATAATGAGACTTATGGTCTTAAATGCGGATTAGTGAGTTTGAATCATTTGTAATGATATGCTACTCTATGTTTTACTATGATTATGCATAATTAATAAGGGGCTTTATGCATGTTTGATAAGTTGGTTTATGCATGCTTAATAAGTTGGTTTATGCATGTTTAACAAGTGGGTTTATGCATATTTAATGAGTGGAATTATGCATGTTTAACAAAGTGAGTTATGCAAGTTCATATGCAAGTTAAGTATATGTTTAAATGCAAGTTTAACATGATATGCAAGTTATGCATGCTTATGCGAGTATATGAATGCTTATGCAAGATATGTATATGCTTAAATGACATGATATGCAAGTTATGCATGCTTATGCAAGTATGTGAATGCTTATGCAAGTATGTGAATGCTTATGCAAGTATGGGAATGCTTATGCAAGTATGTGGATGCTTATGCAAGTTATGTGTATGCTTAAATGCATGTTTAACATGTTATGCAAGTTATGAGAATGCTTATATGCAAGTTCAACATGTTATGCAAGATATGTGTATGATAATATGCAAGTTTGGGTTAAATGTAGTTGGGTTAATATATGTTCATATATGCAAGTTGACATCCTCTTAACCCATGACAAAGTTATATGCTAAGCCCATGATATTTGTGATGGATCTTCCCCTTTATTATGTCATGAAGTGAGAACGATTTACGTGGGGAACGATGGGGTTGGAAAATATGTTAATAAATGTATGATTGGGTATGATTAAGCATACCATAAAAATAAATTACCATAAGTGGGAATTTACCTATTGAGTTAGGTCTACCCCATGGGAATTTACCTATTGAGTTAGGTCTACCCATGTTATGGAAAACTTGATATTAATTAGGGATAATTAATATGGGGGTGATTAATTAGGTGTAATTAATCGACTAAGACACGAGGTTGGACTCATTTGTAGTGTAAAACTGCCCGGACCCGACCGGCTTAACCAGTTGCTACAAATGTCAGCCCAATGTGAGAGGTCTTAGCCATAAATTAAATACGTGATTAAAGTAAAGACATGAGGTTAGGCTCTGTTATGACGTAAGACTGCCCGGACTCTACCGGCTTAACCAGGCGGTCATAACAGCCAGTCTAATGTGGGAGGTCTTTATGGAGATCATGGTCTTAATTAATTAAGAAACACTTAACCATACTAGCATGTAGTGGGACATGAGGGGTTAAGTGGGTGCCTTGGGTGGCATGTGGAAATTCAGTGGTTGCCTTGGGTGGCATGTGGAATCTAGTGGGTTGCCTTGGGTGGCAATAGAAAATACGATTAGAATACTTAACCAAGTGGAAACATGTAATTAAACATGATTAAAGGGTTAAGTGGGATACACTAGATATGTGACAAGCTTAGGTGGGTAGCTTGTGGGGGCCCATTTCAACCAATATCCCAAACGTATCTTTGTGGGCTCGACCCATGTCGAGTGATGGGACACGCATATTGGGCTTGATTATAAGAGGCCAAAACGGGTTAGCGGTGGCAACGCAAGTCCAACGGGTTTCATATGCGTGTGTGGGCCCGGGCTGGTAGATAAGCCGTTGTTGCATCGTGTAGATATAAAGCCGTGCACCGTTGATATTATCAGGTAGCCACTTTAGGGGAGTGATACACCCCACTGTGGGACCAGCACGGGTATCTACGGTAGGGAGCCGATCGATGGGGAGTAGTGGGTACACCTAATAAAGATGGAGGCAGACGGCACCTATGTAGGGGTACACGAAACTACTGGGTAAAATTGCTAGGTACACCTAGTGGAGATAGGGGCAGACGGCACCTATGTAGTGGGCTAGGAGTACACGAAACTACTGGGGAAATTTTCTAAGTCCTTGGAGGGATCAACCTTTAAGTAGGAATGACTGGTGTGGTGCAGTTAGTAATTATCCATGGGTGGGTAGATGCGTCCTTGCGGATATCTTAGTTTATCCTAGGTCTACCAAACTGCTTGGTATAGCCATTCATCCCCAGACATTACCGTATGTCAAACTTATGTCTTCTCTGGTTACCTTAATGATTGTATTGTTAAAGTTATAGGATTCACTCTGACTTATGTCTGACCCCGTTGTTTTTATCTTTTTCCCAACCCTCAGGTCCTACGGTGGATCCTAGCAGTAGTGGAGTTTGATCGGATTGCTGTTCCAGTCTTTAGGAGCTTGGGTGGATGTAAAGCTCCAGTTATCCAGTTATCTTTTCTTTTGTCATGGCTATTGTTGAGAATGGGATTATGTATAAATTTATTTGATGGATACTGTACTTGACTTTATGATGTAACCAGACATGTTTTACTTCCGCTGTTATGAGATGATGTTTTAAAATTTCAAGTACTATTTATATCTGTCTTGTTGTTATCTATCTGTTCTATATTCACTAAAATACTCCACCGATGCTATGGCATTCCCTTAGTGAGTGTCCGTAGCGGGTGTGGGGTGTTACACGTGGTATCAGAGCAAAGGTTACCGGAACAGATAACATTTTTAGAAAACTATTTTTCTAAAAACATTTTTGGAAGAGATATTTTCAAAAACATGTCTTTAAAGAGAAAAGTTTTTGAAAGAAAAGCATAATCCCCAATAGCCATATCTATATCCTTCGAATTCTCCGTTTTGAATCTTTCCTTTTTCGTTTCAGCATGGCTGAGGATCTTAACTTTCCGGAGGGTGTGACGGTACCAGTATGGTATAGGAGATTGATGGAGGCTAGGGCCACCACTGCGGGTCCAGCAAATGTTCCTCCACCAACCGTAGCACCCGATCTTCCTCCTCCCCCTCCTCCTCGCACAGATACTTTTGCTAAGACTTGTAAGGAGTTTAAAGCTATGGGAGGGAAACCTTTTCAAGGATCTGAAACTTTTGTGGAGGCTAGAGATTGGCTTAAAGAGGTGGAAGAATTGATAGATATCTTTGAGATGGAAGAAGGAAAGAAAGTCAAGTTGGCTGCTTGGTTAATGAAGGGAGAGGCCTCATTCTGGTGGGAGGTCACTAATGGAGAACGGCCCGTTGACTCTTGGGCGGATTTTAGGCAAAGATTTGTGGCAAAGTTTCTCTCAAGGGCGGAGGAAAACTTGTATATGGAAAGATTCTTGACTCTAAAGCAAGGAAATCTCTCGGTGAAGGAGTATGTTAATAAGTTTAATCAATTGGCAAGGTTTGGCCTAGATATGGTGAATACACCGGAGAAGAAGGCTTTGAGGTTCGTGAAAGGCTTGAATGAACCGATGCATGGGTTGGCTATGACTCATATCCCTATGGGGGCCACCTTCGAGAAGCTAGTTGACATGGCACTCATGCATGAAGAAGAGAAGGGTCCCAATGCTAATAAGGCACCCGAGAAGAAGGGAGATCAAAAGAGACCTCAGCAACAACAGCAAAACAAAGGCGGGAAAGGCAACGGTGGCAAGGGCAAAAAGAAGAAGTGTTTCAATTGTGGGACACCTGGTCACCTAAGCAAGGATTGTCGCAAGAGGAAGAAGACTGGCTGCTTCCACTGTGGCGAAGCAGGGCATCTAGTGAAAGACTGTCCCAAGAAGGGGCAAAGGACGGGATCTACCTCGAAAGGACAGGTGCAAGCTCTTATGGCACCGGGTCAGGCTAGGGGGCAAGTACAGGCTCTCGCGGTTCCACCGATTCAGGAGAGAGGTAGAACTATTTCCGTGGAAAGTCTGGTTTTTCTATTTGATCATCCTGTCCGTACATTGTTTGATTCAGGCGCATCGCATTCTTTTATCTCATCATCGTTAGTTGAGTCACTGCACTTAGACACCAGTCTGGTAGATGATCCCTTGGTTGTTTCAAACCCAATTGGGGGCTCCACTTATTTGTCCATGATATGTTTGGGTTTGAAGATTTCTATACTTAGCATAGAGTTTAGATGTGATGCTTTTGTGTTGGGCTTCACGGGCTATGGGTTGATTTTGGGCATGGACTGGTTATCCAGTAATGGTGCCGTTCTTGATTGCGAAAGGAGAGTTGTTAGGCTCATGACCCGCTTGGGTAACACTCTCGAGATCTCTTGTAATCCCAGGGATTCTGTTATGCTAAGTTATCTTGAATCGCTTGACGCTTCGGTCGAGAATTTGCAATCTGTTAAAGTGGTCCGGGAATATCCGGATGTGTTTGAGGAGGTGAAGGGCTTACCTCCGAAGCGGGAGATTGACTTCCGAATATATCTGGTGGATAATGCTAAACCTGTATCTTTACCAGTGCGCCACATGGCTCCTCGTGAGAGGAGGGAACTCCATAAGCAAGTAGGGGAGTTGCTTGAGAAGGGGTTCATAAGACGAAGTATATCGGAGTGGGGTGCTCCAGTAGTTTTTGCTACGAAGGCGGATGGGTCCCTCAGACTTTGTGTAGACTATAGAGAACTAAACAAGCTCACAAAGAAGAATAGACACCCATTGCCGAGGATTGATGATCTTTTCGATCAGTTAGTTGGCGCTTCAGTATTTTCTCAGTTGGACTTAGCCACGGGGTTTCATCAGTTGAGGGTGGCTGAGGATAGCATAGACAAGACTGCCTTTAGGACTCCAGATGGTTTCTATGAGTGGCTGGTGATGCCATTTGGGTTGACGAACGCCCCTGCATACTTTGATGACTTGATGAGTAGGGTGTTCAGGGAGTTCCTTAATAAATTCGTGGTGGTCTTTGTGGATGATATCTTAGTATTTTCTAAGAGTGAAGAAGAGCATGCCTTACATCTTGGGGAGGTATTAAAGACTCTTCGAGCACATAGCCTTAAGGCTAAATTCTCTAAATGTCACTTCTGGAGGAGGGAAGTGCGGTTCTTGGGGCACGTGGTCTCCAAGGAGGGGATAGCTGTGGATCCCGCGAAGGTAGTATCAGTCCAAGATTGGAAGGTTCCTAGAAATGCTACCGAAGTAAGAAGTTTCTTGGGCTTGGCGGGTTATTATAGGAAGTTTATTAAAGACTTCGCGAAAATATCAGCCCCATTAACCCGCTTAACGAAGAAGAATCTTGTTTTCGCATGAGACGTAGATTGTGATGATGCGTTCCGACGGTTAAAGAGAGCTTTAACCACTGCTCCAGTTTTAGTGTTGCCAGATGGGAGCAAGCCATTTGTTGTCTATACCGATGCTTGTGGGACAGGACTTGGCGCAGTCTTAATGCAAGAGGGAAGGGTAATAGCCTATGGTGGAAGGCAATTGAGAGTGCATGAGAAAAATTACCCTACCCATGATCTAGAGTTGGCCGCTATTGTTTTTGCTCTTAAGATTTGGCGCCATTATCTTCTTGGTGAGAGATTCGAATTGTTCACTGACCACAAATCATTGAAGTACTTGTTTTCTAAGAAGGATTTAAATCTGAGACAGCAAAGGTGGATGGAGTTCTTAGCATCCTATGACTTCGAGATAGCGTATACCCTTGGCAAGGGTAACGTGGTGGCGGACGCCTTGAGCAGAAAAAGGTTGTCTTTGAGTCCATTGTTCGTGGAACGACGAAGCTTGGAATTTATCTCGATGTTTGATTTCAGACCTTCCATTGATTATATACCCGGTTTGCTAGCATCCTTGGAGGTCCGACCTACTCTTCTGGGGCGGATTGGGGAAGCCCAGAGGGACGACCCACAGTTGGTTGAGTTGATAGAGAAGCTCATAAGGGGGGGGAGTCGTCCAGCCATTTGAGTAGGTACACCCTAGACGATAGGGGGTGCTTGCGTAGAGACGGTAGACTTTGTGTACCGCAAGATGAAGGGTTGAGGAAGGCTATTCTTGATGATGCACACCGTTCTAGGATGACCATTCATCCCGGTGGGGACAAGATGTACCAAGATATGAAGAGGGTTTTCTTCTGGGCCGGTATGAAGAAAGATGTGGCCGAATATGTCGCTCGATGCTTGGTATGCCAACAGGTGAAAGCGGAGCAAAAGAAACCTGGGGGATTGCTTCACCCATTGGAAGTTCCGCAATGGAAATGGGATAGCGTCTCGATGGATTTTATTGACGGGTTACCCAGATCGAGAAAAGGTAATACAGGAATTTGGGTGGTGGTAGACAGACTTACCAAGAGCGCCCATTTCATACCTGTAAAGAGCAAGAGGACTGCTCCATGGCTAGCTTCAGTATATCTCCGAGAGATAGTTCGATTGCATGGGGTACCCTCTAGCATAGTGAGTGATCGAGACCCTATCTTCACTAGTGAGTTCTGGAGAAGTTTACAGGAAGCAGTGGGAACTCAATTGTGTCTGAGCACCGCATATCATCCTCAGACAGACGGCCAGACTGAGAGGGTGAATCGTGTGCTAGAAGATCTTTTGAGGCTTTGTATCTTAGATTTCGGAGGTACATGGGAAGAGCATCTTCCATTGGTGGAGTTCGCATATAATAACAGCTTTCAGTCCAGTATTGGTATGGCTCCTTTCGAAGCTCTCTATGGAAGGCCTTGTCGATCACCTACATGTTGGTGGGAATCTACGGATAAGATCTTGCGTGGGCCTGATATGATTAGAGAGACTTCTGAGAAGATTGACTTGATTCGAAGAAGGATGAAAGCAGCGCAGGATAGGAAAAAATCTTATGCGGACAAAAGAAGGACGGATCTTGAGTTTGAGGTTGGGGATATGGTTTTTGTCAAGGTATCTCCGTTAAGAAATGTTGTTCGCTTTGGATCCGTTGGGAAGTTAGCACCAAGGTTCGTAGGGCCGTTTCCTATTAAGGAAAGGATTGGACGGATGGCATATAGAGTGGAGTTGCCCGACAGACTTAGTGGTGTACATGATGTATTCCACGTATCTCATTTGAGGAAGTGCTTACATAAGACCGCAGAGGTGGTAGAGCCGAGCTTGCTTAAAGAAGTGGAAGTAGAGCGTGATGCGACTATTCGACGAGCTCCTACCCGCATCCTTGGGTCAGAGACTAGGAAATTGAGGAATCGAGAGGTTCATCTAGTCAAAGTGCAATGGGGAGAAGACGAGGGCAACGCAACTTGGGAAACAGAAGCAAATATGCGTTCATTGTACCCATTTCTTTTTGAGGGTATGTCTTTTAACTTCTCCTTTATCATTTGTCTGGTACTTATCTTATCTTGAGTATGTCCTCTCATTAGTACCTTTGACCTTTAGATAGGGTAAACCTATGGTTGAAACATGTGTTTGAGACATGTTATGGTTGATGGATGCAAGTGGATGCAAGTGGTTGCTAGTGGTTGCTCGTGGATGCATATACACACACTCTAGGCACTAGATCGGCTCAATCACTTCATATTGCATATTGCATAAAATTGTGTGTAGGAAGCTATATTTATGGATGTCTAATGATTGTGTTATCATATGGATGATGCATTTTGGTGAATGATTGTGCACTCATGTAGATATTGTATGTGTCGATAGGGTTCTTTCGCATACATAATGGATGCATGGCACTATCATGGTTTGCATATGTTCATACATTAGATAGGGAACATATACACACACTCTTTGCATATGCTCATACATCATTAGAAATTGTTCTAAGGACAATGGATGCTCGTGTTTGATGGATTGAGTAGATGGTTGTTTGGATGGTAGGATATTCATTCTCCTTAGCTTAGAGATTTCGGGGACGAAATCCTTTAAGGAGGGGAGAATGTAACACCCCGAATTTTAGTTAATGCTAAAATTCACTAATTACAGAATAAATAATCTCAGATGTGGGAATTGGGGGAAACGGGCTGCGTTATTGCGTTCGTCTCGGAAAAATACGCAAAATAGAGTCCGAGTTTTCGAAAATCGGAGTCCGTATGGCCCAGTTATGGCCCAATGAAGTTTGCAGAAAATTCAAAACTAAAAACAGATTTAAGAATTTAAAATTCAGATTTTAAATTGGAGCAAGTGGGGTCAGGCGGGAAAAATCCCGCCCCGACCATGTCTACAGGGCTGTCGACAGGCCTGTCGACAGGGGTGTCGACTTGCCTGTCGACTTGCCTGTCGACAGGGGCGTGGCGTCCAGTGAACCTGGGTGCACCAGGTTGGGTTCTAGGCTCGCTTAGAGGGCTGGTTCTAGAGATTTCCTAAATCTAAGGGTCCTAATCTAATCTAGGGTTAATCTAAGGGCCTAAAACACTCACCTAATCCTATAAATAAGACCCCAACCCTACCCTAATTCATTCATAATTAGGTCTTGTAACTAAACTATGGCAAAATGAAATTTGAGCATGGCCTCCACTAGTTCATGAAGGAAGTTGCAAGCAAATCACTCTCTAATCAACCTCTAATCCATTCTAAGCATCTTAATCTTCTTCATTTGGAGTGCAAATTTGCTAGTGTGAGTTTCTATCACTTTAACATCAATTGTTAAAGTAAGTAGATTGGGTATAATGAGACTTATGGTCTTAAATGCGGATTAGTGAGTTTGAATCATTTGTAATGATATGCTACTCTATGTTTTACTATGATTATGCATAATTAATAAGTGGCTTTATGCATGTTTGATAAGTTGGTTTATGCATGCTTAATAAGTTGGTTTATGCATGTTTAACAAGTGGGTTTATGCATATTTAATGAGTGGAATTATGCATGTTTAACAAAGTGAGTTATGCAAGTTCATATGCAAGTTAAGTATATGTTTAAATGCAAGTTTAACATGATATGCAAGTTATGCATGCTTATGCGAGTATATGAATGCTTATGCAAGACATGTATATGCTTAAATGACATGATATGCAAGTTATGCATGCTTATGCAAGTATGTGAATGCTTATGCAAGTATGTGAATGCTTATGCAAGTATGGGAATGCTTATGCAAGTATGTGGATGCTTATGCAAGTTATGTGTATGCTTAAATGCATGTTTAACATGTTATGCAAGTTATGAGAATGCTTATATGCAATTTCAACATGTTATGCAAGATATGTGTATGATAATATGCAAGTTTGGGTTAAATGTAGTTAGGTTAATATATGTTCATATATGCAAGTTGACATCCTCTTAACCCATGACAAAGTTATATGCTAAGCCCATGATATTTGTGATGGATCTTCCCCTTTATTATGTCATGAAGTGAGAACGATTTACGTGGGGAACGATGGGGTTGGAAAATATGTTAATAAATGTATGATTGGGTATGATTAAGCATACCATAAAAATAAATTACCATAAGTGGGAATTTACCTATTGAGTTAGGTCTACCCCATGGGAATTTACCTATTGAGTTAGGTCTACCCATGTTATGGAAAACTTGATATTAATTAGGGATAATTAATATGGGGGTGATTAATTAGGTGTAATTAATCGACTAAGACACGAGGTTGGACTCATTCGTAGTGTAAAACTGCCCGGACCCGACCGGCTTAACCAGTTGCTACAAATGTCAGCCCAATGTGAGAGGTCTTAGCCATAAATTAAATACGTGATTAAAGTAAAGACACGAGGTTAGGCTCTGTTATGACGTAAGACTGCCCGGACTCTACCGGCTTAACCAGGCGGTCATAACAGCCAGTCTAATGTGGGAGGTCTTTATGGAGATCACGGTCTTAATTAATTAAGAAACACTTAACCATACTAGCATGTAGTGGGACATGAGGGGTTAAGTGGGTGCCTTGGGTGGCATGTGGAAATTCAGTGGTTGCCTTGGGTGGCATGTGGAATCTAGTGGGTTGCCTTGGGTGGCAATAGAAAATACGATTAGAATACTTAACCAAGTGGAAACATGTAATTAAACATGATTAAAGGGTTAAGTGGGATACACTAGATATGTGACAAGCTTAGGTGGGTAGCTTGTGGGGGCCCATTTCAACCAATATCCCAAACGTATCTTTGTGGGCTCGACCCATGTCAAGTGACGGGACACGCATATTGGGCTTGATTATAAGAGGCCAAAACGGGTTAGCGGTGGCAACGCAAGTCCAACGGGTTTCATATGCGTGTGTGGGCCCGGGCTGGTAGATAAGCCGTTGTTGCATCGTGTAGATATAAAGTCGTGCACTGTTGATATTATCAGGTAGCCACTTTAGGGGAGTGATACACCCCACTGTGGGACCAACACGGGTATCTACGGTAGGGAGCCGATCGATGGGGAGTAGTGGGTACACCTAATAAAGATGGGGGCAGACGGCACCTATGTAGAGGTACACGAAACTACTGGGTAAAATTGCTAGGTACACCTAGTGGAGATAGGGGCAGACGGCACCTATGTAGTGGGCTAGGAGTACACGAAACTACTGGGGAAATTTTCTAAGTCCTTGGAGGGATCAACCTTTAAGTAGGAATGACTGGTGTGGTGCAGTTAGTAATTATCCATGGGTGGGTAGATGCGTCCTTGCGGATATCTTAGTTTATCCTAGGTCTACCAAACTGCTTGGTATAGCCATTCATCCCCAGACATTACCGTATGTCAAACTTATGTCTTCTCTGGTTACCTTAATGATTGTATTGTTAAAGTTATAGGACTCACTCAGACTTATGTCTGACCCCGTTGTTTTTATCTTTTTCCCAACCCTCAGGTCCTACGGTGGATCCTAGCAGTAGTGGAGTTTGATCGGATTGCTGTTCCAGTCTTTAGGAGCTTGGGTGGATGTAAAGCTCCAGTTATCCAGTTATCTTTTCTTTTGTCATGGCTATTGTTGAGAATGGGATTATGTATAAATTTATTTGATGGATATTGTACTTGACTTTATGATGTAACCAGACATGTTTTACTTCCGCTGTTATGAGATGATGTTTTAAAATTTCAAGTACTATTTATATCTGTCTTGTTGTAATCTATCTATTCTATATTCACTAAAATACTCCACCGATGCTATGGCATTCCCTTAGTGAGTGTCCGCAGCGGGTGTGGGGTGTTACACTAGATCTAGAACTATGCATATTTTTATTCGTGCCTATCCTTTTGTCAATTCTGAATTGCCTATGCCTATGAGACTATTGTGATTGATGTAATGACACCTATCGTGCCTGTGAGGCTATTGTGATTGATGTAATGACACCTATCGTGCCTATGAGACTATTGTGATTGATGTATTGACAACTATCGTGCCTATGAGACTATTATGATTGACATAATGAAACCTAACATGCCTATGAGATTGTTGGATTGAAAAAATGGAACCAATCATGACTATGGATCTGTTGTGATTGATTCATCATGTTGTACGTCCTATGCCTATGAGACTATTGGACTAACACAATTGAACCTACTATGCTGTATATGCAAATTACATGATATGTTATGTTCATGCATGTTTAGATCCAAGCTAGTACCCATGTTTAAGATCTATATAAGTTTATGCTTATACAATTAGATCTATGCTAGTTTGCATGTTAATTGGATCTAATTTAAATGTAAGATCACATTCATGTGCTTAATTAAGTTTATGTCGTTCTATCCCAAATTTATACTACACATGTTAATCTATATTGTTTATGTTATTGGAATGTTACATGTCCCTTTATTTTCCCCTTTGTTTATAAGTTAGGCTAATTTGCGAGCCTAACATTCTATGTGAATTATGCGAATGAATAACGGGGAGACGTTGGGGAAAAATATTAAACACATGCTACTGGCATAGATTGGCTCATAATCATGTAAATGATTAGTAGCATGAAATGGTAGAATTTGTATACCTAGAATTATGGACATAATTTAGAGGGTAAATGGGGGCATGACTTGAATTGACAACACTTGTGGATAATTTACATATGAACATAAATTGTAAATATGTAGATTAATTAAAAGATGAATATACCTAACCCGGGGTTAGATTGAGTTGTGATGTAAGACTACCCGGAACCGCCCGGCACATCCAGCAACCGTAACAATATAGATCAAATGTGAGAGGTTAGCGCATTAAGCCCAAAAACCCAAGGTTAGATTGAGTTGCGGTGTAAGACTGCTCGGAACCTCCCTGCACATCCAGCGACCGCAACAATATAGATCTAATGTGAGAGGTTGGTGCTTTAATGAATGAATTAAAGCTAAGGAACATACAAGCTAGGAATGATAGGGTTAAATTAATTAAGGCAACACTTAACCAATGTAACATGAAAAGTGGTAGGGTTAAGTAACACAAGAGGGCAACACTTAACCAATGTAACATGACAAGTGGAAGGGTTAATTTAACACTTAACCAATGAACGAGTATGGTTAAATTAATGGGAAACACTTAACCAACATAACATGATGAACGAATGGGGTTAAGCTAAGGAGAAACACTTAACCAATATCATATGATGAATGAACAGGGTTAAGTTAATAGAAAACACTTAACCAATTACAACATGACGAATGAGAAGGATTAAGTTAATAAGAAACACTTAACCAACTTGGCATGACGTTTGGATGAGTTAAGTTAACTTGAATGGATGGATAACACTTAACCAATTTGGAGGGTATACGAATAGACCATAGGAAACCCTAGTAATGGGGACCCATTCGGCATAGATGTATCACGGTACCCTAAAACTAGGCAGGGTAGGGCACGATTACTGGGCTGATTATAAGCGGTCTAAATAGCGGCAGAGGGTGCAGCAGTGTAGTTCCGACGATGTATGGGCGTGCACGTGCTCCGGAGTGGAAAGGCATGCACTGGGCATCAGTAGTATACACTGTGCATCTTGAATCGTGTCGGGTCGCCATCATATGGATTTATACACCTTATGGTGGGACTAACACATGGTATCTACACGCAAGAGAGGGCCGATTGACACAGACACAAGAAAAATTAATACAAGTAGGGAGCCGAATCGATAGGGTAGTAAGAGTTCATCTAACATCTTCATGGCAATTGGGCTGATTGAGGTAAGATCCTCATACTAGATGTAAACCTGAAGGCAACCATAATTGCGGGGTTGGGATCACCTTATTATATAACGTAGGATACTAGTTGGGACACTAGTTGGTGATACAGATTCTTTTCACAGGATACTAGTTGGGACACTAGTAGGGGATACAGATCGTTCCATAAAAGACACTAGTTAGAATGCTAGTTCGCTGGTGCAGAGAAAGGAAATCATAGAAAGAACCGAAGCGCATTCAGTGTATTTTACCTTGTCATCTCTAACGATCATCCTTTGTTGTCTTGCCATGCTTATCATCATGGTTATGTCTGGTATTCAGTTTATTCATGTCATGATCATTTTGCCTGTTTACATGCTAAATAATCACTGGACTTACCAGACTTATGTTTGACCCGTTTTCTTTCGCCTTCTTTTCTTCCTTCCCCTCCCCCCCAAGGTTCCCAGGGAGGAAATATTACCACTTAGCTCAGTTTTCTTTCCAAGCTCGAGGATAGTTGATGTATTTCTTTGGACTCTCTTTTCCACTGCTATGGATGGCTCATGCTTTATTGGGGAATATCATTGTTATTTTCTGCTTCTTTATTTTGTTAAACAAGACAGATGCTTTGTTGTAATGGGTAAGGTTGTTTTGGTGTTGGAAAACAAATCTTTGTACAAGATGTTTTACCAAGCTGCTCTTTATCAATGAAGTAAAGTTTTATATATTTTCCACTGTTTAAAATTTTGTCTGTTTTGTAGTTTACCCATTCTATACACTTATGACGCTCCACTGAAGTTAATGCATTCCCTTTGTGAGTAACTTTAACGGAGGTGTGGTGTTACATTATGTGCGGTAATGGAGTAACAATATGAATTTTCGTATGTCATTCAGCGTAGGATGATAGCTCTATATGCTTCCATGGCGTGACGACGGAGACCGTGCAAGGAGGATACTATGAACAATACCTTGGTATGCTAGGGGTAGCTACATATATATTGTATTAGTTTAATCTACTGAGAAGTAGATGGACATGAGCATAGAGACTTGAGTGTTGTTAAACCAAACAACTAGTAAATAAGAAAACATAACCGAACAATATATTTAGAGTTATTTCAGAATGTATAATTTGTCTAGTCCCTAGAACTTTGTATTCTGGGCACTCGCAGGTTAGCTTTGTAGCAGAGATATGATAGTTATGGATACTGCCTAGATAGTATTATTACTTTGGTAAGGATATTTTTAATTATATTATTTTTATCCATTCCGCTGTTATATGTTTACTAAGCTCTGATATGTTTATTATCTCTGTCTTTTTTGCAGGATACCAGACAAGCTGACTCAAGATTCGATAGATTAGGATGTTTGGAAAAAAGTCGGTCTGTCGATATTTGGGTTGTTACAACAAAATGTTTCCTTTTTGATATTCTATCATTAGCTTCTTCCTTTAACTAGAGCCTTTCTTCTAAATATCCTTGGGAAGGGTAGACCTTAGGACTCAAGCCATAGATGGTAGAATATGGTTGAAACATGTCATTGAAATGTGTTACATTTGATGTTTGCAAATGGATGCAAGGGTTTTTAAGCATATGCAGTGGATGCATATACACACACAACATTATGATTGGCTACTAGGACACTTGCATATGCATATGGTTGTGTGCACATTGTATATTATTTTATGTATGATATAAATGAATGTTATCATATGGTTATTTCATATGAATGATGATTGAAGCACACATATAGAACTATCTGTTATCATTAGGGTTCTTACGTGCATTTGGATGCATTACACAATCATACTTGCATAAAAAGGAGGTCAATAAATTAGTAGACCGCCTAATCTTTTTCATTAGTGAGGGACATATACTGTGACGGCCGGGAATTTCGCTCGATCCGAATCAGTCGTTAAACCGATCTAGACCGTTCGAAACCCCTGATCGTTTGAGAACAGGACAAATCAAAACGCAAACAGAAGAACATTTCATTGCTTATTACAACAATTCCATCAGATATACAAGAATATACAGAGTGTAATTGAATAAATTACATTTGAATAAATATCATAGATTACAACAAATTACATAGCAGCGGAAAAATAATACAAAGCACGACTGAAGGTGATATACGGATACAGAGCTTTCCGGATATCATTCCAGTTGTAAACCAGGATCCTGTGAATATAAATCTGCAAAACCAAAACTACTAGCTGCCCGTGCGGAAAATAGGGGCACCCAGAGTTTAGGTTAAAACAATAAACTCCAGGTCAGTCATGTGACTGGTGTGAGAACTAAAACAGTTATTTAAAACTTTACTTTAAAAGAGAGTAATTCAAGGACCATGCCGTATAACACGGAACGGGTTTCCTCCCAAGAATACCAGTGCATAGGAAAGACAACGCAATGCTTTTTCGAAAAATGAAGCTATTATAAGACCCAGGTCCCATCACACAATGCAACGCAAGCCGTAGGATAGGGTTTTACCTTATAACAGCCAAACATGCTTGGTACGTTTAAAACAAATCATTTGATACTATAATAAGTGTATAGTGTCAAAACAATTTCAATCATAAATATAAATCATAGACGGCATAAGTGCCCCGTACCACTATGTCGCCATACTAGGCTCTACAAATAAAGCCGAAATACACGTATTGGAAATTGGATTTCCGTCATGAGTCGAGGCAAGGGGTAAGCTCCTCTCCGCTTTCGAGACACTCTAGCAAATGTCCTAGGGCTACGTACTCTGGGCAACCTCTGGATCTTCAGGGCCGGTCCTCACTTACGTTAGAGGATTAGTTATGCCTGAACACACGTTTCCCGGTCCTTACAGACCTAAAATCGAGGCGCCTCATCCAACAACCACATAGGTGAAAAGTATATAAATGTCAGGGCTGGTAAGTCACTGACACCACCAAAGCTAGAAAGAAACGTCGTGCTCTCCCTGCAGTCCTTATCCCGTTTTTAACTCATACCGAGGTGTGAGGCTCGCGAATCCACGCTATACACAAAGCTACGCCACCAAGGCCGTGCTTTGATCATCAACCACAAGACTTTGCTTTTCAACAGAAGCCTTGATCTATGCAACTCAGCGTGCCACACAAGCAATTCATGCCATGCGATTGATATCTATCGATATATAACCTCTAAGCTCGTACGTCTCAGAGAAGGGCGTTAAGCGAGAGAATAAATTCTCCGCCGCCAAACAGATATATATTTAACAGAAATCAATCAACACAGAACAAAATCCAATGTCAGACACACAATCCATTTACAAGTTCGTTCTGGGTCTGAACGAAACCGGAGGCACTTTCCTCGCATATCCATCGATCTCCAAGTATGTCTGGACGACCACCAACTATTTCCATCCTCTTGGGTGTACAGCCCAATCAGGATCATCAGTAATTATCCAAACGATGTGAAGACTTCCGGTCTTCGACCACCGTCTTCATCTTCGACTTATCGTCGAATCGATTATTCAGAATGGGTATAAACCCGGACTTTCCGAACAACCCACGTATATTTAAAACAAATGTTACACAAACACAACATACGCCTCATTCCAATTCATTAGTCACTAACCGCAGATTAGTAAGGGAACAATTTCCCAAATATTAACCCCGAAGGCTGAAACCAACATCAGATCAATATCCAGGAGACCACTCATCTTAACTAATCTACAACTAGTTTCTAAATTTCAATTCTCAGGGAAGGATTCCCATTAATTTTATCCACAATAAATTCTTTAAGATTTATCCTTTAATCTTCCTTTGGATGTCATTTCAAACCAAATTATGGTTTTCCAAACTAGTCGAGATTAGCGAACCACACCGAAGTAGTTATTTATTTTATTTCCCAATCCCAACCTATTCATCCCATGAAGCAAAACTGGTAATACTCCATATCTAACACCACGGTGTTATCGGTAAAATTAATTACCATTTCACGTTCAAATCTAATTAAAGATTTAACTATCGCTTTGGAGCAAAACTAGTGATACTCCATTCTCGCTTATTTGCCAAATTTGATAATTTAGATTATCAATTCACGTTTCAATCTAATTTCAGATTCATTAAAACTCCTTTTACTGGGTTAAAGAACTAGTGTCATTTAAAACACAGTTCACGATAAACCCAAATCATATCCTATTTATTATCGGGTTAAAGAACTAGTGTTATTTAAAACACTGTTCACGATAAACCCACAAATCAATTCTAATTCAGTTCCATTTTATTTACTTAAAAATAAATAGGTTTTAATTTTAGTTCAAAACTAGTTCATTTCGATAAAAATCTATTTTTATCTTTTCAAATATGGGGATTTTCATCCCAATTTTTCCCAAATCATTTCTTATGATTTTACACAAATTATTGATATATTTAATAATTTTATCAAGGCCCGTACAGACGATTTCCATCAACGGCCATCGAACTGCACTTACAACGACCTTTTTCGAATTTGATTTGGACATAACTCCAAATCCAACCGTTAGATTTCAAATTTCTAATATTCGTTAGAAAGCTCTTTTCAATACGAACCCAACGGTTCTAGTTTTAGGAGAATCCGTCGGTCGGATCTCCCGTAATGTTCGTTTGAAATAAATGGTCGAAATTTACGAACTGCCGCGGTGCGGCGCGTTCTATTCAGGCCGTTATATTATATATAATATATATTTCATCGATTTCTATTTAAAATGAATTATATAAATAGTTTTAATTTCGTTTCAAAAACAATTTCAACTTCCATTTAGATTCAAATCAAAATTGAATTTTTCCTTATAAATTCGTTTTAAAATTCATTTTTATTCAATTCAAATTTCAATTCAATTTGAATTCATTTCAATTCGTTTTCAATTCAATTCAAATTCGTTTTCAATTCAATTGAATTCAAATTCGTTACATATTCAATTCAAATTCGTTTTCTATTCAATTCAATTCAAATTTGTTATATATTCAATTCAAATTCGTTTTCTATTCAATTCAATTCAAATTCGTTATATATTCAATTCAAATTCGTTTTCTATTCAATTCAATTCAAATTTCAATTCAATTTGAATTCATTTCGTTTTCTAATCAATTCAATTCAAATTCGTTTTCTATTCAATTCAAATTCAATTTGTTTTCAATTCAATTCAAATCAAATTTGTTTCTATTCAATTCAAATCCAATTTTTTTTCAATTCAAATCAAATTCGTTATATATTCAATTCAAATTCAATTTGTTTTCAATTCAATTCAAATCAAATTCGTTTTCAATTCAATTCAAATCAAATTCGATTTCTATTCAATTCAAATTCAATTTGTTTTCAATTCAATTCAATTCAAATTCGTTTTCTATTCAATTCAAATCCAATTTGCTTTCAATTCAAATTCAATTTGTTTTCAATTCAATTCAATTCAAATTCGTTTTCTATTCAATTCAAATCCAATTTGCTTTCAATTCAATTCAAATCAAATTCGTTATATATTCAATTCAAATTCGTTTTCTATTCAATTCAAATTCAATTTGTTTTCAAATCAATTCAAATCAAATTCGTTTCTATTCAATTCAAATCCAATTTGTTTTCAATTCAAATCAAATTCGTTATATATTCAATTCAAATTCAATTTGGTTTCAATTCAATTCAAATTCGTTTTCAATTCAATTCAAATCAAATTCGATTTCATTTCAAAATATTCGATTTCGAAATCACTTTTCAATATTCATTTTAAAATGAATAAAATCGATATAAATATCGTTCACGTCAAAATGGCGTCAATCTAATAAGCACGGCTTCGTATATTTCTATTTTCAAATATTCTATTTCAAATATTTCTATTTTTAAAATATTTCTATTTTTAAAATATTTCGTTCAACACATGACTAATCTCAACGGATGAGTACTGTCAACACATGAACCTTTATTTTATATTGATAAAGATGTAATTTTTATTATTAAAATATTTCGTTCAACACATGACTAATCTCAACGGATGAGTACGGTCAACACATGAACCTTTATTTTATAATATTCTTTATTTTCTAAATTGGAATGAGGCCTAATCAATCACCATATAAAGTTAATTATATGGATTCCATACAACACATGTATATAATAGCAACGATAAATAATCAACCATCATCCAATGTGCACTACACTGTATAAGCATCAAATATAGATATCTAACGCTCATAACAGCCTGTCAATCAATCGATCGACATACAACTAATTATTGGGATTAGTGTATGCCGTATTTTATCCCAATACCCGTGTGGGGTTTCAAATCAACTAACATAGATTTTTATTTGTGTAGTTGGGCGATGTGTAAAATTTATCGTCCCAATCAATGTCCTTCAAATAAGTGTACATAAACAAACCGTCCGGTTTGTAAATGAATATTTATTTATTCACATTCACTATATCCATATTCACGTTAAAAATTATATTTTTAACGATAAGATATTTTATTTTAACACATGAATTTCTATTCAGTCCATTTACAAAGTAAAAATGGTATTTTTATTTTTCTAACTTATTTTAGAAAATTTCGGCGGCATAACGGCACGATACTAGAAACGGGACAAGGCCTAGCCTTATCCCCGGTCTAGTGAAGGCCCACGCCATTCACACATCAATCAAATCAATTTCATTTCACCAAACAATTCAATTCAACCCAAACAATCTAACTAACAACAAAGCCAAACAAACAAGTCCATGGTCTGTGGACGATTGTGTCGGGTGCTACTAAACACCGTCTGCATCCTAGTATATATATATATATATAACTAGAAAATGAAACTGAAAGGTGAGAAATTCTCACCAATAGCTATTCCAACTTCGCGGCTCTTCTTTTGTAGAGACCTTCGTCGTTCTCGCCTTTTTATCACCTTTGTTGCCCGTATTCTCTACATATGTAAAAATCACATTTTTACTTCGCTATTCAATATATAAAAATCGAATTTTTACTTTGTTATTCAATATATAAAAATCACATTTTTTACTTTGTTATTCAATATATAAAAATCACATTTTTACTTTGTTATTCAATATATAAAAATCACATTTTTACTTTGCTATTCAATATATAAAAATCACATTTTTACTTTGCTATTCAATATATAAAAATCACATTTTTACTTTGCTATTCAATATATAAAAATCACATTTTTACTTTGTTATTCAATATATAAAAATCACATTTTTACTTTGTTATTCAATATATAAAAATCACATTTTTACTTTGCTATACATATAAAGATGATATTTCTAATATTCCTATCATGTAAAAATTATATTTTTAATTCTCTACATAAACAAAAATCATATTTTTACATCTCCTATGTAGTAAAGATTATATTTTTAATACTTTAAAAATATAAAAATCATATTTTTATTACTCTCTTCATTCTATTAAAAATCGAAATTTTACATCCCTATTCAATATATAAAAAAACATTGATTTCATAATTCAAAATCATAGCTTTTTATATTTCAAAAATTATAGCTTTATATAATTTAAAAAAACATATTTTTATTCACTAGAAATAAAAATAAAAATAAATCCTATCTTTCTCTTCTTTTTTTTAACACAGACATATAATAAAACAAAGTAAAGTAAAAAAAAAATCAGTGTACTCACTGTTGATGAACGCAGGAGTTGGAGGAAAGAGAGGCAGCGGGTGTAGGGTCGGCGGAGCATCGACAGCGGCTCCTCTGGCGATCTGTGAGGGCCTATGTGTGGGACGATGGCTCAACGGATCCGAGATTCGCTGACGTGGACCGAGCAGCTTCTGATCGAGGTGGGAGCTTGGGGTTTTGAACGGTGGAGGGGAGAGAAGGGGACGGGACACAGGAGGGGGGGGGGGTCGGCGGTCTTCGAACGGAGGAGGGAAAGACAAGGCTGGAGGGAGGCGCGAGGTGGAAAGCAGCGGGAGGCGGAGGGAGGCGATGGGGGGGGGGGGGGTGGCTGTCTCGTGCGGCGGTCGGCGCCGCTAGGGGGAGGGGGTCTTCGATTTCGTTCGTGGTTTTTTTCTTTTCTTCTTATTTGAACCGATTAATGAAGAACGACGGGGGGGGGGGGGGGGGGGCAGAGAAATAGAGAGGGTGAGGAGAGAGAGGATTTTATTTTTTAATTATTTAATTTCAAAAAAAGTTGACTTTTACATACGACCTTGAAACGAGGCCCACCGCCTATCGTCCATAGCGTTTTACCCCCTTTTCGAACACAATGGGATATGTATCGCAAGCTGATTCGATCAGTTTCAGTCAAAATCAACGTATAACTCTATACATTGAATTTGAACGCGCATTTCAATTTACCGGGGTCACATACTAACTAGAAAATTTCAAAAAAAATATTTTCTAGTTTCGTATTGACGATACGGTCCTAACAAGACTAGTTTAATCGAATTCTGAGACCGTTTGAAAAATGGCCATTTTCCATCGATTAAAATCAACTAAAACTGGTCAAACGCGTTTTCCTTTGCCACGCTCACATATTGATTCGAAAAATTATGAAATTTGGAATCTAGGAATAATTTGACACTGCAGATCCAACAAAAGTGGTTTCATCGAAATCCGAGGTCGTTTGCAAAATTCCCATTTTTAAGGGCCTGAATTCCATAGCGACTATTCAGAATTTTCAACTGGATATATCTTTTTATGCCCGTTATGAAATTTTGATTTTTTGGATTCGTTGGAAAGATATTATCAAATAGATCCTAATGTTTTTGGTTTCACTAAAATCCGGATTATTTTGCTCCCGGTACATTCAATTGAAGTTTGAAATCGAATTATCGAACTATCACGCCATTTTCAATTCTATTTATAATTATATATAAATATTAATATTCTAACGACGACGCGTATAATATATACGTTCGAATTCTATTCAAAATAAATTTTCTCGTCGATATTATTTAAAATAATCTATTTTAAATATTCAAAATTCGCTAAAATTGCCAAAATAAAAATTTTAAACTGGTTCAAAATTTCAGGGTTATTACATATACACTACACTATTGCATAACTACATGAAAAGCATTACAAAATATAAGGACAAATGGATGCTAATGGATGATGTTTGAGTAGATGGTTGTAAATATTAGTATGAAAACATTTGTCTTATATTCCTACCCTTGATGTTTTCGAGGCGAAATCCTTTAAGGAGCGAAGAATGCAACAATCCGAATTTTTAAGACAGCGTAATTAGTTAATTAAATAAAAAGCGAAATTATCAGAATTTAACTATGAAAATTGCACCATTATATCCATGGTAATTTTCTGATCAATTTACATATAAAGTTTGTAAAAGTCAAAGCTCCTATGAAAAAGTTATAAAAGAAACAATTTGTAACACCCCGTATTTTTATAACATGTTAAAACCGTAGAATCAAGGCAGAATTAATTGTTAAAACAAGAATCAAGGGAAACGGGTTGCGCCATTGCGTTCGTCTCGAAATTCTACGTGAAAACGAGTCCGAGTTTTTGAGAAACGGAGTACGTATGAGGGAGATATGACCCTCCGAATTTTAAGGAATTTTCAGAATAGAAAAACAACTTGAAATTCGAATTCAAATTCGAATTCAAAACCCAGAACAGGCTGGGCGGGAAATTTCCCGCCCAGGACCAGGTCGACCTAGGGGTCGACCATAGTGTCGACCTTCCAGGGACCAGGTCGACCATAGTGTCGACCTGGTACTGGAGCCCAGTTTTGAGCCTGGGTTCATTCTGATGTATCCGGTCTCGTTTTCTGTCTAGACTCATCCGCCTAATCCTATATAAGCAGCCTCCTAGCCTCATTCTCTTTACACTATTCTTCTCTAACCTTATGCTACACAAATTCTTGATGGACATGGCTTCTTTTAAATTAAATTAAAATAAAATAAAACACGAAGACTATTCTTGAAGACTATGGCTAGGAATTGCATATTGGATATTCGAATAAAGTTAAAGCTTCAAGAAGGGAAGCAAAGGCTGATTCAACGGCTTCGAGCAACGTCGCGCGAATCATATCACCTCAACATTATCTTATTATCCTTTTCTAAAACCGATCAATGTAAGTCAGTTACTTTTTAGATTTGAACGTCTAGATCTATTTGTGGCATGTAATTAAATGGATATAAGAATATGCCTGATCCTCTCATTTGAATCTGTGCTTGTATATGCCTATGACGTTGAAACTATTATTAATGGCCTAAGACTATGATTATGAACATAAGACTATGCCTATGCCTTTGACTGTGAACATAAGACTCTGCCTGTGCCTATGACTATGAACATAAGACTATTGCCTATGACTATGACAAGGACAATTGTGGCTAATCACCTATGACTCATGACTATGAGGTTATTGCGTATGATTATGAACATAAGACTATTGTCCATGGCCATGACTTTGAAATTATTACAGTTAACTGCCTATGACTATTTAGGGTAATTGCCTAGGACTATTTTGGTTAAATATCCATGACTATTATGTTTAATCGCCCATGATTCATAACTATGAAACCATGACTATGACTGTTGTGGTTAATTGTAGTTTGTGGTTAATTGCCTAGGACTATTGTGGTTAATTGCCTATGACTAGTATGGTTAGTTGCTTATGCCCATAACACTGTAGTTACAAATCATGTTGTACACCGAACTGGCATTATGTTGGACCAAATCACCTATGCTTATTCCCTAAATTATGTTGATCTTATATTTATGATGTAGCCTGACTAGTTTATTCCTATTCACTGTTATGAACATCAGACCTATTGGAACCATTATCTTTTTATTTTGTTCGCTTTCTCATGCCTATTCTTTTATGTTAAATTCTCGTGCTTATCCCTTGTTCCTTTTGTTAGTTTCATTTTATAAGTACTTAGAAACTTGTGAAATCATGTTATACGTACGACTACGGCGGAGGAATTTGGGCGTAGCTTAATTTATATAATTTGGCATAATAAACATGTTGATATAAATCTGAATTGGCTATAATTGTAAATATTACATGCATATTAGACTTGGGCGTATAATGGTAAAATGTTAATTGGCCGCAAAGTATGTAATTCGCATGTAAGCCAAGTTTTGGGCATAAACTGTAAACTAGAGTATCAAATCTAGTTTTGACATGAACTGTAAAAGAGAATACTAGATTTGAATTGGCATAAAAACTGCAAGTTGGGTTAAATGATTGGTAACTCAAGATTTGGGCCTAGAATATAGGTATGTTAGTGGGCATGACAAATGAATATGACATAGGCCAAATTTGTTTAAAAGAGTCGTTAGCAATTTACATATAGACAAAAAGGATAGATATATAAATCTAGGGAAAGACGAATATGTCTAACCCGAGGTTAGATTGAGTTACGGTATAAGACTGCCCGAAACCTCCCGGTGAAACACCCCACCTCCGTTAGGGTCACTCTAAAAGGGAATGCCCTAATTTTGGTGGAGGTTTATAAGTATAAGTCACAGATATACAAGACAGATATAATAACACATATTTTTGAACAGCGGAAAACAACAACAACTTTTATTTCATTAAAATACGTGTTACACAAACCATGCCATAATTGTCTTACAATACTTCCAAAAACATAACATCTTCATAACTGTCTTGATTACATTATTTAAAGAAGCATAAAGAAAACATAAATAAACTGCAAAAGTCCCATAATTGCTGTCCACAACCACAGTCCAAAACGGAAAAGATCCAAGCAATACATTCTTTCTCTTCAAGCTGGATGTGAAAACTGGTCAAGTTGCGGTATTCCCTCCCTGTGGACCTGGGGGGGAATGAAATAAAAGAAGGCGAAAGAAAAGTAGAGTCAGACATAAAGCCTGAGTAAGTCTAGGACTATTCAGTCTATGAATAAAGAACTGGGTATGATAAGCATAAACTGGAAATGAGAAAGCACCATAAACTAAGTTAAGTTGTCTAGGGTCGAATACTATTGTACCCCATATTAATCTCTGTACCCATATAAACTAGTTCCCAACAGGCACCCCATAATCAGGGTGAAGTGGTCCATTTTCTGATGATCGGCTCCTACTCGCATAGTTACATGTGTCTTACGGCCCCCGATGTTGTAGTTACCTATGCTGGTCCCACCATGGGGTGTATCAAGTCCCATGGTGGCGGCCCGACACAATTCTAGAATGCACAGGTATGCTACTGGTGCCCAGTGCCTTATTTTTCTGCGCCAGAGTGTGTGCACGCCCGCACCCCGTTAGAACCTACACTGCTGCACCACCGCCGTCGATTTGTGTAACAACCCGTAAAATGCGAGCCAGTTTGAAATTTTTATTTTGGCAATTTTAGCGAATTCTGATTATTTAATATGAATTATTTTAAATAATATCGACGAGAAATTTATTTTGAATATAATTCGAACGTATATATTATACGCGTCGTCGTTAGAATATAAATATTTATATATAATTATAAATAGAATTGAAAATGGCGCGGTAGTTCGATAATTCGATTTCAAACTTCAATTGAATGTACCGGGTGCAAAACAATCCGGATTTTAGTGAAACCAAAAATAATGGAATCTAATAGTGAATATCTTTCCAACGAATCCGAAAAATCAAGATTTCATAATGGGAATCAAAAGATATGTCCAGTTGAAAATTCTGAATAGTCGCTATGGAATTCAGGCCCTTAAAAATGGACATTTTGCAAATGACCTCGGATTTCGACGAAACCACTTTTGTTGGGTCCGTGATGTCAAACTATTGCTAGGTTTCAAATTTCATAATTTTTCGAATCAATATGTGAGCGTGGCAAAAGAAAACGCGTTTGACCAGTTTCTGTTGAATTTAATCGACTGGGAATTGGCCACTTTTCAAACGGTCTCAGAATTCAACGAAACTAGTTTTGTTAGGACCGTATCGTCAATACGAAACTAGAAAATATTTTTCTGGAATTTTTCTAGTTAGTATGTGACCCCGGTAATTTGAAATGTACGTTTAAAATTCAATAAAAGGATTTAAATGTAAATTTAACGGAAACTGATTCAAACAGTCGAATCAGCCTACGATACATATCCCATTGGGTTCGGAATGGGGGTAATACGCTATTGACGAAAGGCGGTGGGTCTCGTTTCGAGGTCGAAAATAAAAGTTGCTTTTTAGAGAATAAATAAAATAAAATAAAAATTAATAAAACCCTTACCCCCTCACTACTTTCTCTCTCTTCCCCTTAAAAACGGTCAACCCCCCCTCCTTTTCTATATCGTTCAGAACAGTTAAAAAAAAAAAAAAAAAAAAAAAAAAGGAAAAAGGGAGAATCGCGACCACCACGACGTCGGAGGACCACCGCGCCCCGACCCTACTTCGCCGCCGCCCTCCGACCTCCCCACCCGCGCCACCATCGCCTGAATCCGCCCCCCCTACACGTGCGCGACTCCACTTCCTCCCTCCCCCTTCTTTTCTTCCTCCGATCCGACCTTCCAGTCGCCTGAGCCCGCCGCCGACATGAGCCCCCCCCTCCAACGCCACCAGGCTTCGTTGCAGCCCCCCCTATTGCTCCCCCACCCCGGCGCCGTCGCAACCAGCCCCCCCCAAACGAAAGATCTGATTTTGGCCAAGGTCAGTTTTTATTTATTTATTATTATTATTATTATTATTTTGTAGTTTATCCTGTTTTTTTTTTAGGTTAAAGTATATTGAAAATTTTCAGTTTTTATAAGTGAAAGTATATTGAAAATTTTCAATTTTTATAGGTTAAAGTATATTGAAAATTTTCAGTTTTTATAAGTGAAAGTATATTGAAAATTTTCAGTTTTTATAAGTGAAAGTATATTGAAAATTTTCAGTTTTTATAAGTGAAAGTATATTGAAAATTTTCAGTTTTTATAAGTGAAAGTATATTGAAAATTTTCAGTTTTTATAAGTGAAAGTATATTGGAAAAAAAAAAAAATCAATTTCTATATAGATAGTGTATATAAAGCTATGATCTTTGTAGGTAAAAATATAATTTTTGTAAAGAAGGAAAGTAAAAATTCGATTTTTATATATTGTATAACAAAGGAAAAAAATATGATTTTTATATATAGAACTTCGAAAGAAAAATATGATTTTTATATATAGAACTTCGAAAGAAAAAATATGATTTTTATATATAGAACTTCGAAAGAAAAAATATGATTTTTATATATAGAACTTCGAAAGAAAAAATATGATTTTTATATATAGAACTTCGAAAGAAAAAATATGATTTTTATATATAGAACTTCGAAAAAAAAAAAAATATGATTTTTATATATATTGAACTTCATAGGAAAAATTCGATTTTTATATATGGAATAACGAAGTAAAAATTCGGTTTTTACATATGTAGTGAAAGCGAGCAATGAAGGTGACAAAAAGGCGAAAAGACGAAAACTTCTGCAGATGAAGAGCCGTGGAGCTAGGATAGCTATAGGTGAGAATTTCTCACCTTTCAATATACTTTTCTAGTTATATATATATACTAGGATGCAGACGGTGCTTAGTAGCACCCGACACAATTGTCCACAGACCATGGACTTGTTTGTTTGGCTGTTTGGTAATTGATTGCGATATTGGTTTGAATGTGGTTTGTGGTGTGAAAAATCGAATCGATAAATTGGTTAGGATTAGACGTGCGCCGTTATAAGGCGAAGGAGTAAGGCTAGGTTAGACCCTTACTCCAAAGTTTGTGGTTTGCATAACGAATTGATTTGATTGATGTGTGAATGGCGTGGGCCTTCACTAGACCGAGGATAAGGCTAGGCCTTGTCCCGTTTCTAGTATCGTGCCGTTATGCCGCCGAAATTTTCTAAAATAAGTTAGAAAAATAAAAATAGCATTTTATTTAACGAATGAACTGAATAGAAATTCATATGTTAAAATAAAATGAGTTATCGTTAAAAATATAATTTTTAACGTGAATGTGAATAAATAAATATTCATTTACAAACCAGACGGTTTGTTTATGTACACCTATTTGAATGACGTTGATTGGGTCGATAAATTTTACACATCGCCTAACTGCACAAATAAAATATGTGTTTGATTGTTTGAAACCCCACACGGGTGTTAGGATGAAATTTGAAGTTCACTCATCCTGATTGATTAAATATGTCGATCGATTGATTGACAAGCTGCTATAAGCGTTAAATGTCTATATTTGATGCTTATACAGTGTAGTGCACTTTGGTTGATGATTGATTATTCATCGTTGTTGATATATACATGTGTTGTAGAAAATCCATATAATTAACATTATATGGTAATTGATTGGGCCTCATTCCAGTTTCGAAAAAAAATATTTGAAATAGAAATATTTGAAATAGAAATATTTGAAATAGAATATTTGAAAATAGAAATATGTGAAGCCGTGAGGATTAGATTGACGCCATTTTGACGTGAACGATATTTATATCGATTTTAAAAACGATTTCGAAATGAATTGAATTGAAAACGATTTCGAAATGAATTGAATTGAAAACGATTTCGAAATGAATTGAATTGAAAACGATTTCGAAAGGAATTGAATTGAAAACGAATTCGAATTGAATTGAAAGTGAATTGAATTGAATTCAAATTGAATTGAAATTTGAATTGAATAGAAATGAATTTTAAAACGAATTTATAAAGAAGAATTCAATTTTGATTTGAATGGAAAAGGAAGTTGAAATTGTTTTTGAAACGAATTCAAAACTATTTATATAATTCGTTTTAAATAGAAATCGACGAAATATATATTATATATATTATATATAATATAATGGCCTGAATAGAACGCGCCACGTCGCGGCAGTTCGCGAATTTCGACCATTTATTTCGAACGGACATTACGGGAGATCCGACCGTCGGATACTCCTAAAACCGGAACCGTTGGGTTCGTATCGAAAAGAGCTTTCTAACGAATATTAGAAATTTGAAATCTAACGGTTGGATTTGGAATTATGTCCAAATCAAATTTGAAAAAGGTCGCTGTAAGTGCAGTTCGATGGCCATTGATGGAAATCGACTGTACAGGCCTTGATAAAATTATTAAAAATAGTAATAATTTGTGTAAAATCATAAGAAATGATTTAGAAAGAATTGGGATGAAAAACTCCATATTTGAAAGGATAAAAATAGATTTTTATCAAAATGAACTAGTTTTGAACTAGAATTATAATTCTATTTATTTTTTTTTAAATAAATAAATTGAATTTGAAATGGTTTTGAAAATAACCAAAATTTCCAATGATTGCATTGGAGTGGATTTGAATCGAAATTGTCTTCGGAATATTTCGATGTTGGGATTCGTGATTATACAGATGTTGATATGGAAATTTGAAAGATATATATTTATATCGTTATTTCCAATACGACATTTGTTAGTCGTAGAATTCGATATTGAATATAAGCCGATATATTTTCTATTCAGAGCCTTGTATTGAATATCGAATGTGATTTGGGTTTGTCGTGAATGGTGTCTTCACTAACACTGTTCTTGAACCCAGTTGAGAAAAGATTAAATCTTTTTATTTAGATTTAATGAAGTGTACCAATTAAATGATATTTAATTGGAATTGAATTGATATTGATTTTTGGGTTTATCGTGAACAGTGTTTTAGATAACACTCGTTCTTTAACCCGATAATTAATGGAATGATTTTTGGGTTTATCGTGAACAGTGTTTTTAAATAACACTCGTTCTTTAACCCGATAATTAATGGAATGTGACTTTGGGTTTATCGCGAACCGTGTTTTTAGATGACACTGATTCTTTAACCCAGTCACAGATTAAAACTAAGTGGAGTTTTAATGAATCTTTAATTAGATTGAAAAGATCGAGAATGGAGTATCACCAGTTTTGCTCCAGGCGATAGTTAAATCTTTAATTAGATTTGAATGTAAAATTTAGAAACTAACTGTCGGTTGGCCAAGCAGAATGGTTTTCTGGGTATTGATCTGATGTTGGTTTCGGCCTTCGGGGTTAATATTTGGGGAATTATTCTCTTGATTAATTTACGGTTAGTAACTGATGAATTGGAATGAGGCGTATGTTGTGTTTGTGTAACACTTATTTAAAATATACGCGAGTTATTCGGAAAGTCCGGGTTTATCCCATTCTGAATAACTGATACGACGATAAGTCGAAGATGAAGACGGTGGTCGAAGACCGGAAGTCTTCACGTCGTTTGGGTGATAACTGATGATCTTGATTGGGCTGTACACCCAAGAAGATGGAAACAGTTGGTGATCGTCCAGACGTACTTGGAGATCGATGGATATGCGGGGTACTAGGTGCCTCCGGTTTCGTTCAGACCCAGAACGGACTTGTAAATGGACTGTGTGTCTGACATCGGATTTCATTCTGTGTGACTGATATCGGTTGCATAGGATGGTTTGCCTGTGTGGCATGCTAAGATGCAAATGATCAAGGCTTCTGTTGAAAAGCAAAGTCTTGTGGTGATGATCAAAGCACGGCCTTTGTGGCGTAGCTTTGTGTAACGTTTACCTCGCGTGTTTCACACCAGGTATGAACCAAAACGGGAGACGGACCTCAGGGAGGACTTGCGTTTCTTTCTAGTTAGAAGTGGCGTCAGTGGTTTTACACGCCCTGACGAGTTTGACTTATGTGGTTGTTGCTGTTGCGAGGCGCCTCGGTTATATCGGTTTCGGCCGAATGCATTCTGGTCGGCTGACGGACCAGACTTACACCCCATAGGGTGGGGAGACGTATTGTTCAGGTATAATAATCCACTCCGTGTGGACCGGCCCTGACGATCCAAGGGGCAGTTGCGGCTGTTCCTGTGGCTCGGGCTAGAGAGTCACGAATCGGTTGAGGACTATCCCTGGCCTCGGTTCATAGACGGAAATCCAATTTCCAAATACGTGACTTTGCGGTTTTATTTGTAAACCTATATATGGTGACATAGTGGGATGGGGCGCTCATGCCGCCTATGATTGATACTTATGATTCAAAATTGTTTTATACACTATGCACTTATTATAGTATCAAATGATTTGTTTTAAACGTATCAAGCATTCTTTGGCTGTTATAAGGGAAAACCCTATCCCCCGGCTTGCGTTTGCATTGTGTGATAGGACCTGGGTCTTATAACAGCTTCATTTTTCTTTATTTAGCATTGCGCTGTTTGTTTTATGCACTGGTATTCTTGGGAGGAAACCCGTTCCGTGTTATACGGCGTGGTCCCTTGATTTACCTAGCTTTAAGAATAAAGATTAACTGTTTTAGTTCTCACACCAGTCACATGACTGACCTGGAGTTTATTGTTTTAACCTAAACTCTGGGTGCCCTTATTTTGACACGGGCAGCTAGTAGTTTCGGTTTTGCAGATTTATATTCACAGGATCCTGGGTTACAGCTGGAACGATATCCGGAAAGCTTTGTATCCGTATATCTCATTCTAGTTGTGTATTGTATTATTTTCCGCTGCTATGTAATTTAAATCTCTGATATTTCTGTGTAATATTCATTTATACTCTGTATATTCTTGTAATCTGATGCATTGTGGTCATATACAATGAAATGTTCTTCTGTATGGTTTCTGATTTGTCCTGTTCTCAACGATAGGGCGTTTCGAACGGCCTGGATCGGTTTTAGCGACTGGTTCGGACCGAGCGAGATTCTTTGTCGTCACATTTGGTATCAGAGCTTTGGTTTACAAAGCTCAGAGAACAAGGCACATTAGAAACATTCGAAAGAATTCATCAGATATTGGGTTAGTAATATCCAATTAGAATGACTCGTTAGAGATAGGATCAGTAGTATCCTAGAACGAGTGTGAAGAGTATATTTTTCAAATGAAAACAATTTTTGTTTTGAAAATATAAATCAATTATTCGTATTTGATTATTTATTTATATTGATGTGGACAATCCAGTATATATAGATTTTGCGTATACGTCTGATCCGCGTGTATTCGAAATTTTAATATACTGGATAGATATAGAATCACCTTCTAGTCGCCCGGAGAGAACTCTGATGATTGATGCATCGTCATCAGAATTTATGTTCGAGTGGCGAAAGGGAGATTTCTATATATTTCCATTAGACTGGTGTGAGAACCAATTTGATAGGGCTTATTGTTGTGATTTGGCATCAAAAATCTGATTTTTGTATATGTATCAAAATTATGAATTTGAAACTCTAATCCACTAATTGATTGATGTCTGTGTTGTTGTTCATTGTTTGATAATTTTGAACCATTTAGCCTAATTGAATCAAATATTGGATTATATTGAAAATTGGTCGCATTTGCTTGCATATACATATACTTATATTGAGCAGGTCATAGCAAGGAGGCTAGAGCCAGAGAATAAAATTTGTTTGCCCGACAAATAGGTACATGTTTACTACATAATTTACTGTTTTGTTTGGGTGATGATGATTTTGTGAGCCTATTGGCTAGCCGCTTGGCTTTTTCTTTTTCTTTTTGAGATCTGAAGGACCGGGTAAGCTATTTGAAATTCCCCGATGCTCCCGGTGCAGGGGAGGTTATGGCGAAATTTTTCAAAAATTTAGGGTGTTAGCCAAATTTTTGAAATTTTGAAAATTCTCAGAAACTAAAGAGTTGGAGAATGGAAGCCAGATCGAACGTAGAGTTGAATAATCAAACCACTTTCGACTTTGTTCCTTTTCGGGGACGAAAAGTTTTAAGTGGGGGAGATTGTAACAACCCGTAAAATGCGAGCCAGTTTGAAATTTTTATTTTGGCAATTTTAGCGAATTCTGATTATTTAATATGAATTATTTTAAATAATATCGACGAGAAATTTATTTTGAATATAATTCGAACGTATATATTATACGCGTCGTCGTTAGAATATAAATATTTATATATAATTATAAATAGAATTGAAAATGGCGCGGTAGTTCGATAATTCGATTTCAAACTTCAATTGAATGTACCGGGTGCAAAACAATCCGGATTTTAGTGAAACCAAAAATAATGGAATCTAATAGTGAATATCTTTCCAACGAATCCGAAAAATCAAGATTTCATAATGGGAATCAAAAGATATGTCCAGTTGAAAATTCTGAATAGTCGCTATGGAATTCAGGCCCTTAAAAATGGACATTTTGCAAATGACCTCGGATTTCGACGAAACCACTTTTGTTGGGTCCGTGATGTCAAACTATTGCTAGGTTTCAAATTTCATAATTTTTCGAATCAATATGTGAGCGTGGCAAAAGAAAACGCGTTTGACCAGTTTCTGTTGAATTTAATCGACTGGGAATTGGCCACTTTTCAAACGGTCTCAGAATTCAACGAAACTAGTTTTGTTAGGACCGTATCGTCAATACGAAACTAGAAAATATTTTTCTGGAATTTTTCTAGTTAGTATGTGACCCCGGTAATTTGAAATGTACGTTTAAAATTCAATAAAAGGATTTAAATGTAAATTTAACGGAAACTGATTCAAACAGTCGAATCAGCCTACGATACATATCCCATTGGGTTCGGAATGGGGGTAATACGCTATTGACGACAGGCGGTGGGTCTCGTTTCGAGGTCGAAAATAAAAGTTGCTTTTTAGAGAATAAATAAAATAAAATAAAAATTAATAAAACCCTTACCCCCTCACTACTTTCTCTCTCTTCCCCTTAAAAACGGTCAACCCCCCCTCCTTTTCTATATCGTTCAGAACAGTTAAAAAAAAAAAAAAAAAAAAAGGAAAAAGGGAGAATCGCGACCACCGCGCCCCGACCCTACTTCGCCGCCGCCCTCCGACCTCCCCACCCGCGCCACCATCGCCTGAATCCGCCCCCCCTACACGTGCGCGACTCCACTTCCTCCCTCCCCCTTCTTTTCTTCCTCCGATCCGACCTTCCAGTCGCCTGAGCCCGCCGCCGACATGAGCCCCCCCCCTCCAACGCCACCAGGCTTCGTTGCAGCCCCCCCATTGCTCCCCCACCCCGGCGCCGTCGCAACCAGCCCCCCCCAAACGAAAGATCTGATTTTGGCCAAGGTCAGTTTTTATTTATTTATTATTATTATTATTATTATTTTGTAGTTTATCCTGTTTTTTTTTTTAGGTTAAAGTATATTGAAAATTTTCAGTTTTTATAAGTGAAAGTATATTGAAAATTTTCAATTTTTATAGGTTAAAGTATATTGAAAATTTTCAGTTTTTATAAGTGAAAGTATATTGAAAATTTTCAGTTTTTATAAGTGAAAGTATATTGAAAATTTTCAGTTTTTATAAGTGAAAGTATATTGAAAATTTTCAGTTTTTATAAGTGAAAGTATATTGAAAATTTTCAGTTTTTATAAGTGAAAGTATATTGGAAAAAAAAAAATCAATTTCTATATAGATAGTGTATATAAAGCTATGATCTTTGTAGGTAAAAATATAATTTTTGTAAAGAAGGAAAGTAAAAATTCGATTTTTATATATTGTATAACAAAGGAAAAAATATGATTTTTATATATAGAACTTCGAAAGAAAAATATGATTTTTATATATAGAACTTCGAAAGAAAAAATATGATTTTTATATATAGAACTTCGAAAGAAAAAATATGATTTTTATATATAGAACTTCGAAAGAAAAAATATGATTTTTATATATAGAACTTCGAAAGAAAAAATATGATTTTTATATATAGAACTTCGAAAGAAAAAAAAATATGATTTTTATATATATTGAACTTCATAGGAAAAATTCGATTTTTATATATGGAATAACGAAGTAAAAATTCGGTTTTTACATATGTAGTGAAAGCGAGCAATGAAGGTGACAAAAAGGCGAAAAGACGAAAACTTCTGCAGATGAAGAGCCGTGGAGCTAGGATAGCTATAGGTGAGAATTTCTCACCTTTCAATATACTTTTCTAGTTATATATATATACTAGGATGCAGACGGTGCTTAGTAGCACCCGACACAATTGTCCACAGACCATGGACTTGTTTGTTTGGCTGTTTGGTAATTGATTGCGATATTGGTTTGAATGTGGTTTGTGGTGTGAAAAATCGAATCGATAAATTGGTTAGGATTAGACGTGCGCCGTTATAAGGCGAAGGAGTAAGGCTAGGTTAGACCCTTACTCCAAAGTTTGTGGTTTGCATAACGAATTGATTTGATTGATGTGTGAATGGCGTGGGCCTTCACTAGACCGGGGATAAGGCTAGGCCTTGTCCCGTTTCTAGTATCGTGCCGTTATGCCGCCGAAATTTTCTAAAATAAGTTAGAAAAATAAAAATAGCATTTTATTTAACGAATGAACTGAATAGAAATTCATATGTTAAAATAAAATGAGTTATCGTTAAAAATATAATTTTTAACGTGAATGTGAATAAATAAATATTCATTTACAAACCAGACGGTTTGTTTATGTACACCTATTTGAATGACGTTGATTGGGTCGATAAATTTTACACATCGCCTAACTGCACAAATAAAATATGTGTTTGATTGTTTGAAACCCCACACGGGTGTTAGGATGAAATTTGAAGTTCACTCATCCTGATTGATTAAATATGTCGATCGATTGATTGACAAGCTGCTATAAGCGTTAAATGTCTATATTTGATGCTTATACAGTGTAGTGCACTTTGGTTGATGATTGATTATTCATCGTTGTTGATATATACATGTGTTGTAGAAAATCCATATAATTAACATTATATGGTAATTGATTGGGCCTCATTCCAGTTTCGAAAAAAAATATTTGAAATAGAAATATTTGAAATAGAAATATTTGAAATAGAATATTTGAAAATAGAAATATGTGAAGCCGTGAGGATTAGATTGACGCCATTTTGACGTGAACGATATTTATATCGATTTTAAAAACGATTTCGAAATGAATTGAATTGAAAACGATTTCGAAATGAATTGAATTGAAAACGATTTCGAAATGAATTGAATTGAAAACGATTTCGAAAGGAATTGAATTGAAAACGAATTCGAATTGAATTGAAAGTGAATTGAATTGAATTCAAATTGAATTGAAATTTGAATTGAATAGAAATGAATTTTAAAACGAATTTATAAAGAAGAATTCAATTTTGATTTGAATGGAAAAGGAAGTTGAAATTGTTTTTGAAACGAATTCAAAACTATTTATATAATTCGTTTTAAATAGAAATCGACGAAATATATATTATATATAATATAATGGCCTGAATAGAACGCGCCACGTCGCGGCAGTTCGCGAATTTCGACCATTTATTTCGAACGGACATTACGGGAGATCCGACCGTCGGATACTCCTAAAACCGGAACCGTTGGGTTCGTATCGAAAAGAGCTTTCTAACGAATATTAGAAATTTGAAATCTAACGGTTGGATTTGGAATTATGTCCAAATCAAATTTGAAAAAGGTCGCTGTAAGTGCAGTTCGATGGCCATTGATGGAAATCGACTGTACAGGCCTTGATAAAATTATTAAAAATAGTAATAATTTGTGTAAAATCATAAGAAATGATTTAGAAAGAATTGGGATGAAAAACTCCATATTTGAAAGGATAAAAATAGATTTTTATCAAAATGAACTAGTTTTGAACTAGAATTATAATTCTATTTATTTTTTTTTAAATAAATAAATTGAATTTGAAATGGTTTTGAAAATAACCAAAATTTCCAATGATTGCATTGGAGTGGATTTGAATCGAAATTGTCTTCGGAATATTTCGATGTTGGGATTCGTGATTATACAGATGTTGATATGGAAATTTGAAAGATATATATTTATATCGTTATTTCCAATACGACATTTGTTAGTCGTAGAATTCGATATTGAATATAAGCCGATATATTTTCTATTCAGAGCCTTGTATTGAATATCGAATGTGATTTGGGTTTGTCGTGAATGGTGTCTTCACTAACACTGTTCTTGAACCCAGTTGAGAAAAGATTAAATCTTTTTATTTAGATTTAATGAAGTGTACCAATTAAATGATATTTAATTGGAATTGAATTGATATTGATTTTTGGGTTTATCGTGAACAGTGTTTTAGATAACACTCGTTCTTTAACCCGATAATTAATGGAATGATTTTTGGGTTTATCGTGAACAGTGTTTTTAAATAACACTCGTTCTTTAACCCGATAATTAATGGAATGTGACTTTGGGTTTATCGCGAACCGTGTTTTTAGATGACACTGATTCTTTAACCCAGTCACAGATTAAAACTAAGTGGAGTTTTAATGAATCTTTAATTAGATTGAAAAGATCGAGAATGGAGTATCACCAGTTTTGCTCCAGGCGATAGTTAAATCTTTAATTAGATTTGAATGTAAAATTTAGAAACTAACTGTCGGTTGGCCAAGCAGAATGGTTTTCTGGGTATTGATCTGATGTTGGTTTCGGCCTTCGGGGTTAATATTTGGGGAATTATTCTCTTGATTAATTTACGGTTAGTAACTGATGAATTGGAATGAGGCGTATGTTGTGTTTGTGTAACACTTATTTAAAATATACGCGAGTTATTCGGAAAGTCCGGGTTTATCCCATTCTGAATAACTGATACGACGATAAGTCGAAGATGAAGACGGTGGTCGAAGACCGGAAGTCTTCACGTCGTTTGGGTGATAACTGATGATCTTGATTGGGCTGTACACCCAAGAAGATGGAAACAGTTGGTGATCGTCCAGACGTACTTGGAGATCGATGGATATGCGGGGTACTAGGTGCCTCCGGTTTCGTTCAGACCCAGAACGGACTTGTAAATGGACTGTGTGTCTGACATCGGATTTCATTCTGTGTGACTGATATCGGTTGCATAGGATGGTTTGCCTGTGTGGCATGCTAAGATGCAAATGATCAAGGCTTCTGTTGAAAAGCAAAGTCTTGTGGTGATGATCAAAGCACGGCCTTTGTGGCATAGCTTTGTGTAACGTTTACCTCGCGTGTTTCACACCAGGTATGAACCAAAACGGGAGACGGACCTCAGGGAGGACTTGCGTTTCTTTCTAGTTAGAAGTGGCGTCAGTGGTTTTACACGCCCTGACGAGTTTGACTTATGTGGTTGTTGCTGTTGCGAGGCGCCTCGGTTATATCGGTTTCGGCCGAATGCATTCTGGTCGGCTGACGGACCAGACTTACACCCCATAGGGTGGGGAGACGTATTGTTCAGGTATAATAATCCACTCCGTGTGGACCGGCCCTGACGATCCAAGGGGCAGTTGCGGCTGTTCCTGTGGCTCGGGCTAGAGAGTCACGAATCGGTTGAGGACTATCCCTGGCCTCGGTTCATAGACGGAAATCCAATTTCCAAATACGTGACTTTGCGGTTTTATTTGTAAACCTATATATGGTGACATAGTGGGATGGGGCGCTCATGCCGCCTATGATTGATACTTATGATTCAAAATTGTTTTATACACTATGCACTTATTATAGTATCAAATGATTTGTTTTAAACGTATCAAGCATTCTTTGGCTGTTATAAGGGAAAACCCTATCCCCCGGCTTGCGTTTGCATTGTGTGATAGGACCTGGGTCTTATAACAGCTTCATTTTTCTTTATTTAGCATTGCGCTGTTTGTTTTATGCACTGGTATTCTTGGGAGGAAACCCGTTCCGTGTTATACGGCGTGGTCCCTTGATTTACCTAGCTTTAAGAATAAAGATTAACTGTTTTAGTTCTCACACCAGTCACATGACTGACCTGGAGTTTATTGTTTTAACCTAAACTCTGGGTGCCCTTATTTTGACACGGGCAGCTAGTAGTTTCGGTTTTGCAGATTTATATTCACAGGATCCTGGGTTACAGCTGGAACGATATCCGGAAAGCTTTGTATCCGTATATCTCATTCTAGTTGTGTATTGTATTATTTTCCGCTGCTATGTAATTTAAATCTCTGATATTTCTGTGTAATATTCATTTATACTCTGTATATTCTTGTAATCTGATGCATTGTGGTCATATACAATGAAATGTTCTTCTGTATGTTTTCTGATTTGTCCTGTTCTCAACGATAGGGCGTTTCGAACGGCCTGGATCGGTTTTAGCGACTGGTTCGGACCGAGCGAGATTCTTTGTCGTCACAATTTGACCTCTTACAGTCAGCCTAGTAATCGTGCCCCACCCTGCCTAGTTCAGGGTATCCTGATACACCTTGTAGGGTTACTGCTGAAAAGGGTCCCCCGCTACTAGGTTTTCTATTTCTAGCCAACATGCTAAGTTGGTTAAGTGTTTTATAAACCTAACCCCCAATCAGTCTGTTTAGTTTAGCATGTTCCATTTTGATTAAGTATTAATTCAATTTATTTAATCCTATCAATCCTGACTCAGCCTTAATTGTCTTATTAAAGCCTCGACCTCTCACATTAGACATGTATTGTTGTGGCTGCCTGTTGCCGGTTGGGTCCGGGCAGTCTCACGCCATAACTCAGTCTAACCTCGGGTCTTTATTGGGCTCCGTGTTTAACCACCCACATTGGATATGTATTGTTGTGACTACTGGACAGCTGGGCGGTTCCGGGCAGGTTTACATCACAACTCAATCCAACCTCGAGTTAAAAACATCGTATTTTCTACATTTACATATTTTGTCTCTTTTCTTTTTATATGTAAATATTTGCGGCCCATTATTCAAATTCATCTTTATTGGGTAAAATTTATTTATACCACTTAATTGTTTTTCAAGGTTGTTGGCATGCGTCAAACATGCCAACACATATGTTTTATATTTTAACCCCATCGTCATTACCCCCGCTTTGTACGTTCACTAAAGTATAACATATGTTGGGTTTAACATTTAAACCCAACTTAGCCACATGAAAAAGGGGAGGCTTATAACATGGTGTTTATATATTCTAAGTGACATAAAAAGGGGAGTGTGAACGCATGAACTTGCAACATAACGATCTAATTAACATGTATTAGGCATATGTGAACTTGCATGGTAACAGCATATAATCATGGCATAAACATACTTAAACATGAATCATTCTATTCATATGATCATGGCATAAACATACCTAAACATGAATCATTCTATTCATGTAAACTTGCAATTGGAATGTAAATCTAACTTAATTGTGTCACATATATTACCATAAGATTTTTATAACAACATAGGCCTAAACATGGTTTCAACTAGGCATAACACCAAACATAGTTTAGTCATGTTCATAAAAATGCTTACTTTTGTTTTTAATACAAAAGTATGATTTGCCAATTCCAACATAGATTCATATAAACCATAGTACTTAGTCGAATCCAATTACACACTAAAAGTGATCATAAAAGTATGTACATCATATTGGCATAATAGTGAATCATATACTTGCATGAATCCAAAATAAATTACTACAACATATGGTTGTTAACATGAATCATATACTTGTGTGAACCCCTAAATGAAATACCACAACATATGGTTGTTAACATGAATCATGTACTTGTATGAATCCCAAATAAAATACCACAACATATGGTTGTTAACTTCCAACATAAATCACATACTTGCAAATATCCAATCGTATACCATAACATTTCCAAATCGTTTAGAATCAAAATAACATATAAGTATAGATTATTATCGCCACAATTTCATTTCGTTGTTAACTTCCAACGTAAATCACATACTTGCAAATATCCAATCGTATACCATAACATTCCCAAATTGTTTAGAATCAAAATAACATACAAATATAGATTATTATCGCCACAATTACATTTCGCATTTTACACAAATCAAATGCAATTAATTATTCACATCGGAATAGCACTCTACTTACAACGTATGACGAATCTTCAATTCAGGAATCTGAATTCTGAATTTGGAGATGCTATCCTTTGTTGTAGGCGTTGTTTTGATTCAATTGACGTTGCTTTAAGCTTTCAAATTATCTCCTAATTGTCTCTCAATTTCTGACGGCTATTCTTAGTCTCTCCTCAGCAGCATGATGGTCTCATCTCCATTTTAGTTTGTGTGAATTAGGGTGAGTCTTAGGTCCTTTTTATAGAGTTTGTGAGTTGATTTAGACCGTCGATGGAGCTTGGTTTGATAACAGCCGTTCGTTTGAAAGAGAGACCAACTAGGAGCTGAAACCTAGCCCTAGTGACAAGGCAAGGCTCAGAAAATCGACCAAACACAGACCAGGCCAGCCAGGGGGGCTGGGTTCGACCTGGCTCAGGGGCCAGGTCGACACCCCAGTCGACACCGTGTCGACTTGGCAGTTGACACGGGTGACCCAGGTCGACTGCCTAGTCGACCTGGCTAGCCCCAGGTCGACTGCCAAGTCGACCTAGGTGCCTTGGGCGGGAATTTTCCCGCCTTGGCCAATTGGGCCCCATTTTTGAATTTTAAATTGGTTTTTCTGAGCTGTTTTCATCTGTTTGAATTTTAAACTGAATTCTGAAACTTCCGGACGCAATGGCTACTGATTCAGTTGAAATTCCGAGACGAACGCAATGGCTTGTCCCATTTCCCTTAATTCTTTGATTTGAAATTAATTATACTTTAATTTGTGAATTTCACTATTATAGAATACACGGGGTGTTACATTCTCCCCCACTTAAAAGGATTTCGTCCCCGAAATCTTCAAGTTCAGGAAGAATGTACATCCTAATATCCAAACATCCATCTACTCATCCATCAAACACGAGCATCCATTGTCCTTAAAAGACTTCTAATGCTTCATGATCATATGCGAAGTGTGTGTGTGTGTACATGTACTTATCTAATGCAAAATCAGGCGGTCTACTGATTCAGTTGACCTCCTTAATGCAAAGTATGTGAGTGCCATGAATCCATTATGTATGCAAATTTTCCTATTCATGATTCTACATGAGTGCACAATCATTCACACAAATGCAACATCCATATGACAACACATTAAATTTCAACCATATACGGATGCAAACATATATGCATATGCAATATGAAGTGACTGAGCCGATCTAAAACCTAGATTGTGTGTGTATATGCAACCACGAGTAACCACTAGCAATCATTTGCAACCACTTGCAACCATCATCCATAACATGTTTCAATTACATGTTTTCATCCAAAGGGTTTCTTCCTAAAAGATAAGGTCGAGGAGATATACCTAAAAGGATAGATAAATGCGCAACTTAAGGAAAAAGGAAAGATCAAAGATGTACCCTCGAAAAGAAAAGGGTAGGCTGCGCGTATTCTAGCTTCAGTTTCCCAAGTTGCATCTTCTTTGGCGTCGCTCCACTGAACTTTGACGAGCTTGACTTCGCGGTTGCGTAGATTCTTCACTTTCGTTCCTAATATGTGGGTTGGAACTTTCCTTACGGTTGCTTCGCGTTCAACTTCAGCTTCTTCTTGGATATTTGGCTCTACCACTTCAGCAGACTCATGTAGACATTTTCGCAGATGTGAAACGTGAAAGACGTTGTGAACTCCGGCCAACTTTTCGGGTAGCTCTAATCTATAGGCCATTTTTCCAATTTTCTCGATCATAGGAAATGGCCCTACGAACCTTGGTGCTAGCTTTCCTGTGGTTCCAAAACGACCAATGTTCCTTAGCGGAGATACCTTAAGAAAAACTCGGTCCCCAACCTCAAATTCAAGGTCGGTCCTCCTCTTGTCGGCGTAGGATTTTTGTCTGTCTTGGGCTGTCTTCATTCTTCTTCGTATTAAGTCTACTTTCTCTGAAGTCTCTCGGATCATATCTGGTCCAAGTATGAGCTTATCAGTAGACTCCCACCAACAAGTGGGCGATCGGCACGGTCTTCCATATAAAGCTTCGAAGGGCGCCATTCCGATGGTTGCTTGATAGCTGTTGTTGTAGGCAAATTCCACCAAAGGAAGATGGTCTTCCCACGTCCCTCCGAAATCAAGGACGCACGGTCTTAAAAGGTCCTCCAAAACTCTGTTCACTCTTTCTGTCTGGCCGTCGGTTTGGGGATGATAGGCTGTGCTCAAGCATAACTGTGTGCCTACCGATTCTTGCAGACTCCGCCAAAACTCACTTGTGAAGATAAGGTCACGGTCACTAACAATGCTGGATGGTATTCCATGGAGTCGAACAATTTCCTTGAGGTAAAGAGATGCTAGGGATGAGGCAGTTCTTTTACTTTTGACAGGTAAAAAGTGGGCGCTTTTAGTAAGCCTATCCACTATTACCCAAATGGTAGTGTTGCCTCTCCTAGACCTAGGCATCCCATCGATGAAGTCCATTGAGATGCTATCCCACTTCCACTACGGGACCTCTAGAGGATGGAGCAGACCGCCAGGCTTTTTCTGTTCTGCCTTAACCTGTTGGCACACCATACACTTAGAAACAAATTCTGCCACGTCTTTCTTCATGCTGTTCCAAAAGAAAGTTCTTTTTATGTCCTTGTACATTTTATCTCCGCCTGGGTGTATCGTCATCTTGGAGTGATGTGCTTGCTCGAGAACCTTCTTTACTAAATCCCTTGTCTGTGGGATGCATAGTCTTCCGTCTCGCGTTAGCCAACCCTTGTCGTCGATGGAGTATCTGCTGAGGTGACTTGAAGTCTCACCCCTAATTAGTCTATCAATCATCTCCACAAGCTGAGGGTCTTCGCGTTGTGCTGTCCCTATTGAGTCCACTAAAGTCGGGCGTACTTCGAGAGATGCTAGCAAGCCTGGTACAAAATCGGAGGAGGGCCTAAAGTCAAAGCTGGCTATAAACTCTAGGCTTTGTCTTTCAACAAACATCGGGCTTAGGGTCAGTTTCTTTCGGCTCAACGCGTCTGCCACTACGTTGCCTTTGCCCGGAGTGTAGGAGATCTCGAAATCGTACGAGGCAAGAAACTCCATCCACCTCTGTTGCCTCAAGTTAAGGTCCTTCCGCGAGAAAAGGTATTTCAACGATTTATGGTCAGTGTAAAGTTTGAACTTCTCACCTAGGAGATAGTGTCGCCAAGACTTGAGTGCAAAGATGATGGCAGCTAACTCAAGATCGTGGGTCGGGTAGTTCTTTTCATGCACTTTCAATTGTCTCCCGCCATAAGCTACTACCCTTCCTTCTTGCATTAAGACAACGCCTAGCCCTGTCCCACATGCATCTGTATAAACTGTGAACATCTTGCTTCCATCTGGCAATGTTAAAACTGGGGCTGTTGTAAGAGCCGTTTTCAGTCGTTGGAAAGCAAACTCGCAATCCAAGTCCCAATTGAACACTAGATTCTTCTTGGTCAACTTTGTGAGCGGAGCTGATATCTTTGCAAAGTCTCTAATGAATTTTCGATAGAAGCCTGCTAGCCTGAGAAAGCTTCGGACCTCTGTTGCGTTATTTGGCGTCTTCCAATCCTGACCGCTACTACCATAGCCGGGTCTACAACTAACCCTTCCTTGGATACTATGTGCCCAAGAAATCTTACTTCCTTTCTCCAAAAGTGGCATTTGGAGAATTTGGCTTTTAGCTGATGGACTCACAGAGTTTCCATGATTGCCCTTAGGTGCTGAGCATGTTCCTCTTCACTCTTTGAGAAGATAAGGATATCGTCTACGAAGACCACTACGAACTTATTGAGGAGATCTCTGAACACCCTACTCATTAGGTCCACGAAGTAAGCATGTACGTTTGTCAAGCCGAAAGGCATGACAAGCCATTCAAAGAAGCCGTCTGGGGTTCTGAATGCCGTTTTATCGATGCTATCTTCAGCCACCCTTAGCTGATGAAAACCGGTCGCTAAATCGAGTTGGGAGAAAACAGACGCTCCTACAAGCTTATCAAAAAGATCGTCAATTCTGGGGAGAGGGTGCCTATTCTTTTTCGTTAGCTTGTTGAGCTCCCTATAGTCAACACATAGACGGAGTGAACCATCCGCCTTTGTAGCGAACACCACTGGAGCGCCCCATTCTGAAATGCTTCTTCTAATGAACCCCTTCTCTAGAAGCTCTTTTATCTGTTTACTGAGCTCTTTCCTTTCCCGTGGAGCCATGTGTCTAACGGGCAATGCAACGGGCTTTGCATTATCTACAAGATATAAGCGGAAGTCTATTTCCCGCTTCGGAGGCAAGCCCTTCACCTCTTCGAAGACATCCGAATATTCCCGGACCACTCTAACTGATTGCAAATTGTCGACAGAGGCATCTAGCGATTCAAGATAACTAAGCATAACCGCATACGAGGGATTACAAGTAATTTCCAAAGTGTTACCGAGCTGGGTCAGGAGCCTAACAACCCTTTTCTCACAATCAAGGATGGCCCCATTACTGGATAGCCAATCCATGCCCAAAATCAAACCATATCCCGAAAAGCCCAAAACAAAGGCACTACATTTAAATTCTACGCTTAGAATAGAAATTTTCAATCCCACACAGATCATAGACAAATGAGCCGGGCCCCCAATTGGGTTTGAAACAATTAAGGGGTCCTCCACCATACTAGTTTTTAGGGGCAGAGATTCTACTAAAGCAGACGAGATAAAGGAGTGTGATGCGCCAGAATCAAATAAAGTGCGAACGGGGTGATCATAAAGATAAACTACACTTTCTATAGAAGTATTTATACCTCGTTGTTGCAGAGGTGGCGCCTCTAGCACATGAACCTCTGCCCCCGAGGTGGATCCAGCCCTCTGCCCCTGTCCTCGTTTCTTTGGGCAGTCCTTAGCCATGTGGCTTGTCTCACCGCAAGAAAAGCATCCACCATTCATCTTGGCCTTCTTTTTCCGGCAATCTTTCAGTAAGTGCCCCACTTTGCCACAGAAATTACACTTCCTCTTCTCTTTGTTGTCTTTCCCGCCCTTCTTAAAGTCTGTCTTCTTAGGCTGTAAACCCTCTTTCTTCCCTTGATAGCTTTCTGCCTTTGTCTCCTTCTTGCCCTTATCCTCTTCGTTCAGCAATGCCATCTGTACCAACCTTTCATACGTAGCTCCCATGGGTATATGGGTCATGGCCAAACTGTGTAATGGCTCATTCAACCCTTTGACAAAACAGAGAGCCTTCTTGTGCGGGGTGTTGACTAGGTCCAGTCCGAACCTAGATAGCTCATTGAACTGATTATACTCTTTGAATGTCTTATTCCCTTGCTTAAGAAATAAGAATTTTTCCAACTGCAAACTCCTTTCAGCGTCTGAGAGAAATTTAGCTTCAAACCTTGCCCTAAAGTCCTCCCATGTTTCCACTGGTCTTTCTGCATTAGTGACTTCCCACCAGTAGGAAGCCTCGCCTTTAAGTAGCCATACTGCCAGTTGTACTTTCTTCCTATCTTCTACCTCAAAGATGACGAATAAGTCCTCGGTTTCTTTCAGCCAATTTCTAGCTGCCACGAAGGACTCAGTTCCATGAAATTCCTTTCCTACCATAGCCTTAAAATCTTTACATATCTTGGCAAAAGTGTTTCCCTACGGAGGAGGTGGAGGAAGAGGTGCTGCTGCAGCTAGACGATTCCCTGCAGCTGGGGGAGGAGGAATGGTAGGGCCTGGCTGAGTGGCCCTTGCTTCTAAGAATCGTCTAAACCAACCAGGTATTGGTACACCCTCTGTCAAGTTAAATTCTTCGGACATGCTGAAACAAAAAGGATAGATTCAAAACGAAGGATAAGAGATAGTACCTATGGCTTTGGGGGACTTTGCCTTTTTAAAATAAAATAATATTTCATCTTCTAAAAATGCTTCTTTAAATTTTCTTTTTGAAAATAAATTTTCAAAACTTTTTATCATATCTGGTAAACCTATGCTCTGATACCATGTGAAACACCCCACCTCCGTTAGGGTCACTCTCAAAGGGAATGCCCTAATTTTGGTGGAGGTTTATAAGTATAAGTCACAGATATACAAGCCAGATATAAGAACACATATTTTTGAACAGCGGAAAACAACAACTTTTATTTCATTAAAATACGTGTTACACAAACCATGCCATAATTGTCTTACAATACTTCCAAAAACGTAACATCTTCATAACTGTCTTGATTACATTATTTAAAGAAGCTTAAAGAAAACATAAATAAACTGCAAAAGTCCCATAATTGCTGTCCAAAGCCATAGTCCAAAACGGAAAAGATCCAAGCAATACATTCTTTCTCCTCAAGCTAGATGTGAAAACTGGTCAAGCTGCGGTATTCCCTCCCTGTGGACCTGGGGGGGACGAAAGAAAAGAAGGCGAAAGAAAAGTAGAGTCAGACATAAAGCCTGAGTAAGTCTAGGACTATTCAGTCTAGGACTATTCAGTCTATGAATAAAGAACTGGGTATGATAAGCATAAACTGGAAATGAGAAAGCACCATAAACTAAGTTAAGTTGTCTAGGGTCGAATACTATCGTACCCCATATTAATCTCTGTACCCATATAAACTAGTTCCCAACAAGCAACCTATAATCAGGGTGAAGTGATCCATTTTCTGATGATCGGCTCCTACTCGCATAGTTACATGTGTCTTACGGCCCCCGATGTTGTAGTTACCTATGCTGGTCCCACCATGGGGTGTATCAAGTCCCATGGTGGCGGCCCGACACAATTCTAGAATGCACAGGCTTGCTACTGGTGCCCAATGCCTTATTTTTCTGCGCCGGAGTGTGTACACGCCCGCACCCCGTTAGAACCTACACTGCTGCACCACCGCCGTCGATTTGACCTCTTACAGTCAGCCTAGTAATCGTGCCCCACCCTGCCTAGTTCAGGGTATCCTGATACACCTTGTAGGGTTACTGCTGAAAAGGGTCCCTCGCTACTAGGTTTTCTATTTCTAGCCAACATGCTAAGTTGGTTAAGTGTTTTATAAACCTAACCCCCAATCAGTCTGTTTAGTTTAGCATGTTCCATTTTGATTAAGTATTAATTCAATTTACTTAATCCTATCAATCCTGACTCAGCCTTAATTGTCTTATTAAAGCCTCGACCTCTCACATTAGACAGGTATTGTTGTGGCTTCCTGTTGCCGGTTGGGTCCGGGCAGTCTTACGCCACAACTCAGTCTAACCTCGGGTCTTTATTGGGCTCCGTGTTTAACCATCCACATTGGATAGGTATTGTTGTGACTACTGGACAGCCGGGAGGTTCCGGGCAGGTTTACATCACAACTCAATCCAACCTCGGGTTAAACACATCGTATTTTCTACATTTACATATTTTGTCTCTTTTCTTTTTATATGTAAATATTTGCGGCCCATTATTCAAATTCATCTTTATTGGGTAAAATTTATTTATACCACTTAATTGTTTTTCAAGGTTGTTGGCATGCGTCAAACATGCCAACGCATATGTTTTATATTTTAACCCCATCGTCATTACCCCCGCTTTGTACGTTCACTAAAGTATAACATATGTTGGGTTTAACATTTAAACCCAACTTAGCCACATGAAAAAGGGGAGGCTTATAACATGGTGTTTATATATTCTAAGTGACATAAAAAGGGGAGTGTGAACGCATGAACTTGCAACATAACGATCTAGTTAACATGTATTAGGCATATGTGAACTTGCATGGTAACAACATATAATCATGGCATAAACATACTTAAACATGAATCATTCTATTCATATGATCATGGCATAAACATACCTAAACATGAATCATTCTATTCATGTAAACTTGCAATTGGAATGTAAATCTAACTTAATTGTGTCACATATATTACCATAAGATTTTTATAACAACATAGGCCTAAACATGGTTTCAACTAGGCATAACACCAAACATAGTTTAGTCATGTTCATAAAAATGCTTACTTTTGTTTTTAATACAAAAGTATGATTTGCCAATTCCAACATAGATTCATATAAACCATAGTACTTAGTCGAATCCAATTACACACTAAAAGTGATCATAAAAGTATGTACATCATATTGGCATAATAGTGAATCATATACTTGCATGAATCCCAAATAAATTACTACAACATATGGTTGTTAACATGAATCATATACTTGTATGAACCCCTAAATGAAATACCACAACATATGGTTGTTAACATGAATCATGTACTTGTATGAATCCCAAATAAAATACCACAACATATGGTTGTTAACTTCCAACATAAATCACATACTTGCAAATATCCAATCGTATACCATAACATTTCCAAATCGTTTAGAATCAAAATAACATATAAGTATAGATTATTATCGCCACAATTTCATTTCGTTGTTAACTTCCAATGTAAATCACATACTTTCAAATATCCAATCGTATACCATAACATTCCCAAATCGTTTAGAATCAAAATAACATACAAATATAGATTATTATCGCCACAATTCCATTTCGCATTTTACACAAATCAAACGCAATTAATTATTCACATCGTAATAGCACTCTACTTACAACGTATGACGAATCTTCAATTCAGGAATCTGAATTCTGAATTTGGAGATGCTATCCTTTATTGTAGGCGTTGTTTTGATTCAATTGACGTTGCTTTAAGCTTTCAAATTATCTCCTAATTGTCTCTCAATTTCTGACGGATATTCTTAGTCTCTACTCAGCAGCATGATGGTCTCATCTCCATTTTAGTTTGTGTGAATTAGGGTGAGTCTTAGGTCCTTTTTATAGAGTTTGTGAGTTGATTTAGACCGTCGATGGAGCTTTGTTTAATAACAGCCGTTCGTTTGAAAGAGAGACCAACTAGGAGCTGACATCTAGCCCTAGTGACAAGGTAAGGCTCAGAAAATCGTCCAAACACAGACCAGGCCAGCCAGGGGGGCTGGGTTCGACCTGGCTCAGGGACCAGGTCGGCACCCCAGTCAACACCGTGTCGACTTGGCAGTCGACACGGGTGACCCAGGTCGACTGCCCAGTCAACACCGTGTCGACTTGGCAGTCGACACGGGTGACCCAGGTCGACTGCCCAGTCGACCTGGCTAGCCCCAGGTCGACTGCCAAGTCGACCTGGCTAGCCCCAGGTCGACTGCCAAGTCGACCTGGGTGCCTTGGGCAGGAATTTTCCCACCCTGGCCAATTGGGCCTGATTTTTGAATTTTAAATTGGTTTTTCTGAGCTGTTTTCGTCTGTTTGAATTTTAAACTGAATTCTGAAACTCGCGGAGGCCATATCTACTTCATACGGAGTCCGTTTTACGCAAACTTGGACTCTATTTCAAGCAGAATTCCGAGACGAACGCAATGGCGTATCCCGTTTCCCTTAATTATTTGATTTGAAATTAATTATACTTTAATTTGTGAATTTCACTATTATAGAATACACGGGGTGTTACACCCAGCAAATCCAGCAACCGTAACAATACCTATCTAATGTGGGTGGTTAGAGCATTGAGCCCAAAAGGACCCGAGGTTAGACTGAGTTGCGGTGTAAATCTGCCCAGAACCGACCGGCACATCCAGTAATCGCAACGATATCTGTCTAATGTGAGTGGTTGGTGCTTTAAAGAATAATTTAAAGCTAAGAAACGGTTAAGCTAGAATGGGAGGGTTAAGTCCATAGGAACACTTTACCAACTTAACATGTTAATAAGACAAGGCTTGTAGGGGTTAAATAACCGTTATAACATGTTGACTAGACAAGTGGGTGAGGTTAAGAAAAGGTTCAACCGTTATAACATGTTAACTAGACTAGAAGGTGGGGTTAAGTAAAATACACTTAGCCAATTTAACATGTTAACTAGACTAGAAGGTGGGGTTAAGTAAAATACACTTAGCCAATTTAACATGTTAACTAGACTAGAAGGTGGGGTTAAGTAAAATACACTTAGCCAATTTAACATGTTAACCAGACTAGAAGGTGGAGTTAAGTAAACTTAGAACACTTAGCCATCATAGTGTGGCAAATGAACAAGGTTAAGTTAAAACATGAAGGGACAATACTTAACCGTTAGAACATGTGAATTAAACATATGCTAGGGTTAAGTTAACTAAGAGAACACTTAACCATTTTAATATGTAAGCTAAACAGATGGGCACGGTTAAGTAAAAGGGAACAATTAACCAATACAAGATGAAGGGGTGGGGTTAAGTAGTAAATACGTAACCAATATAACTTGATTTGTGGTAAGGTTAAGTCAACATGAACTACTGATAACACTTAACCAGTTTAACATGACAAATGAATGGATTAAGTTAACTTGAATGGACTAATGACACTTAACCAATCCAACTTGACGAACTAAGTAGTAAATCTTAGTTAAAGAGGACTAAGTTGTAAACCTTAGTTAAGAAAACGACGATTCAGGAACTAAGTAGTAAACCTTAGTTAAGGGAACTAAGTAGTAAACCTTAGTACAACACGAGATGGAGCGAACGTCCATCTGATCTTAAAGAAGGCTCCAACAAACTGGGTTATGAAGCACGCGGCTTCGAGGGGACGTGAGGGTACTCTTGGTATCCCTCTGTGAGGCTGCAGATGATCCGCCTGGGCTCACAGAGGTTAAGGTCTGCGTTAGAAGATCCAAGGGTATGCCTTGGTTGCAATATAGGGCAACCTAAAGACTAGGATGGACCAGCGTGATTCGGCGAGACCAGTAGCCCTGTGATAGCAACTCATCGTATTCCTAACATCTTGAGTCAATCGAGATACGTGAAGCGGAAAGGCGGAGAACTCCAAAAGACCATATACTTGCTCTCTAGTTATGGGTGCAGATGGCCATAGGTTAGTGGGGGCATAGAGGGCCTGCGTATAGTTCACATTTTTCAAGGTGTGTCGTTCATTAGTTGAGGGAGGGGTCAAGTGGGACCATAGCCACTGGAAAAACAGACCTTAGCACCTGCATCGGCAGATATCTGAAAGCTCCTGAACGAGTTCCGTGTTTCTTGATTTGCCAAACCGTGAGACTCGGGTCGCAAATATAGAGGACATGTGCATCTAGACAACGATAACGATCCACGACACATACGTGGGGGAAAGTCTAGGAACATATACCACTCTGCGTAGTGTGTCCTAGATTAGGGGCATCGTTCGATAGGTAGCATAATCCCTGGTTATACCTAGGTCGCGTAAACCCTAAAATCAGAGAAACGTTCAATAGGTAGCATAAACCCCAGTAGCCCTGGGTAGCGTAAACCCTGGTTGGATCTAGAATGCGCTCGATAGAAAACCCTAGATTAGATCTAGGTAATAAATAATAGATGTACACCAGAACAACCACAATTGTAGGGATTGGGATCACGTATCTGTTCTTATCAGTTTATACAGATTACTAGTTAGGTGGTGCAGAGATATAGAAATTAGAATAACAAGGTAGTAGCGAAGCAGAGAAAGTATAGAAGTGCATCCATTTTATCTTACCTTACCATATCTTGTGCTAACCTTATGATTCCCGTCATCATGGTGTAGTCTTGTATTCAGTTAATTCATGCCATGTTGCTTTTTACCTGTTCACATGCTGAAAGTTACTGAACTTACCAGACTTTATGTCTGACTCTGTTTTCTTTCGCTTTCTTGTCTTCTGTCTCCCCCCTAGGTTCGCAGGGAGGGAATATTACTACTTAGCCCAGTTTCCTTTCCAAGCTGAAGATTAGTCGAAGTTTTGCTTGGATTCTCTTTTCCATTGCTATGGCTGGCTTACGCTACATTGGGGAATATAAATGTTATTTTATGCTTCTTTACTTTGTAAGACAGATATTCTGATATTGGAAAATAATTATTGTACAAACTATTTGATCAATAAAGTAAAGTTCTATTTTCTGCTGTTTTAATTTTGTCTTTCTTGTAATTTATCTGTATCTTTTACCTATAACTCTCCACCGAAGTTAAGGCATTCCCTTTGTGAGTGACCTTAACGGATGTTGGGTGTTACACGTGGTATCAGAGCTGAAAGTTACCAGGTCAGATAAAAGATTTGAAAAAAAATATATTTTCAAAACGGTTTTTAAAGAAGCATTTTTCAAAAGAAAAGTTTTGTTTTAAAGGCATATTCCCCAAAATCCATACGCACTATCTTCTGATCCACTGTTTGAATTCTTGTCCCCTTCTTTCTTGAGTCTTCAGGGCTCCTGGCTTTCTGGGAGGTAACCTCATCGTGACACGGTTCCGTAGGCTTGATAAAACTACGATACCTATCGAAGGGCAAAGTAGTTCCCGACTCCCATCTATAGCCATAGTAGTTTCACCTACAGCTAGTCTTCTCTCAAGCTTTGGAGGGTTTTCTGTGCGATGGAGGCAGCTTTTGAGAAACTTGTCCATATGATTACACGGGGATGGTAAAAATGAGGATGATGGAATTTGGCTGGGGAGCTCAACGCAAGGATGAGAAATTCATGGATATGAACTCGACTCACGAAGAAAGAAGGAATTATAAAGCCTAAGACGAGAGGAAGTATCTTTTCCATGGTATAATGGGGCATATAATTAAGGATAAGGGCAAGGACGAGGGACATGATTTTTAGAAGGGAGGGTGCATGCTTCCACCACCGGAATACCTGAAAGAGAGAGAGAGTAAAAGTCTCTGTTGGAAAAGTTTAGTTTTTCGTTTTGATCAACCAGCTAGTGCTCTTTTGGTCTTAGCGCTTCGCATTTGTTCATATCTACTTCCATAGTTGAGTCTCTGCACCTTAGTAGTTGTATAGTAGAAGATCCCATTAGTGTCTCAAATCCAATTGGTGGTTTAGCCCGTTTACCTTTGGTTTGTAAGGATTTGAGAATAACCACATTAAGTGTTGAGTTTAAGCGTAATGTTTATGTTTTTGGTTCCACGGGCTATGAGTTGATTCTAGGCATGGGTTGGTGTGCTAGTAATTCGGAAAGGAGGGTAGTTAGACTTTTGACTTGCCTTGGAGATACCCTCGAGATTCCGTGTAAAGAATCAGTTAGGCTTAGCTAGCTAGAATCGGTTTATGCATTTATCGACGATTTGCAATCCGTTAGGATAGTCCATGAGTACGCAGATGTTTTTGATTAGGTTAGTAGTTTACTCCTAAATCGCGGGATAGACTTCCGCATGTATCCAGTTGACAATAAAAATCCAGTTATCCGATCAATGACAGTTTTTGAAATGAAGGTCAAGAAGCTTCGCAATCATGAAGATTAATTAGATAAGGTACATAATAGTGAAGCTCAAGAAGATGCGACTTATAAGACTAAAGGTTGGATACACGCATCATACCCTTTTTCTTAAGGGTACATCCTTGATCTCTTTCTCTAGGAATTTTATGCGTATTTTCTAGCTTTCAAGGTATATCCTCTAGGGGGTATCATCGATCCTTAGGTAGAAGCCAATGGACGTAAACGTGTATTTAAAACATGTTATGATTGATGGTTGCAAATGGTTGCTCGTGGATGCATATACATATTATAGGCGCTAGAACGACTCAGTCACTTTCATATTGTATTCGCATATATGTATTTGCTTAACGGATTTAACTTGATACATTATCATATGGATGTTGCATATGGATGAATGGCTATGCACACATGTAGTATTTACATAACTAGGGATGCTTGCATACATGATTGGACGCATGTCACTGACATAATTCGCATTAAGCAGGTCAACTGAATCAGTAGACCGCCTGATTTTGCATTAGATAAAGACATATACACACATTATGCATATGAACATGAAAGCATTAGAAATATTTTTAAGGACAATGAATGCCTGTGATTGAATGGTTGAGTAGATGGTTGATTGTATGGTAGGATACATTCTTCCTAACTTGAAGATTTCGGGGACGAAATCCTTTTAAGAGGGGGAGAATGTAACACCCCATATTTTTATAACATGTTAAAACCATAGAATCAAGGCAGAATTAATTTTTATAACAAGAATCAAGGGAAACGGGTTGTTCCATTGCGTTCGTCTCGAAATTCTGCTTGAAAACAAGTCCGAGTTTTCGAGAAACGGAGTCCGTATGAGGGAGATATGACCCTCCGAAGTTTAAGGAATTTTCAGAATAGAAAAACAGCTCGAAATTCGAATTTAAATTCGAATTCAAAACCCAGAACAGGCTGGGAGGGAAATTTCCTGCCCAGGACCAGGTCGACCTGGGGGTCGACAATAGTGTCGACCTCGCAGGGACTAGGTCGACCATAGTGTCGACCTGGTACTGGAGCTCAGTTTTGAGCCTGGGTTCATTCTGATGTATCCGGTCTCGTTTTCTGTCTAGATTCGTCCGCCTAATCCTATATAAACAGCCTCCTAGCCTCATTCTCTTTAGACCATTCTTCTCTAACCTTATGCTGCACAAATTCTTGATAGACATGGCTTCTTTTAAATTAAATTAAAATAAAATAAAATATGAAGACTATTCTTGAAGACTACAGCTAGGAATTGCATATTGGAGATTCAAATAAAGTTAAAGCTTCAAGAAGGGAAGCAAAGGCTGATTCAACGGCTTCGAGCAACATCGCGCGAATCATATCACCTCAACGTGATCTTATTATCCTTTTCTAAAACCGATCAATGTAAGTCAGTTACTTTTTAGATTTGAACGTCTAGATCTATTTGGGGCATGTAATTAAATGGATATAAGAATATGCCTGATCCTCTCATTTGAATATGTGCTTGTATATGCCTATGACGTTGAAACTATTATTAATGGCCTAAGTCTATGATTATGAACATAAAACTATGCCTATGCCTATGACTGTGAACGTAAGACTCTGCCTATGCCTATGACTATGAACATAAGACTATTGCCTATGACTATGACAAGGACAATTGTGGCTAATCACCTATGACTCATGACTATGAGGTTATTGCCTATGATTATGAACATAAGACTATTGTCCATGACCATGACTTTGAAATTATTACAGTTAATTGCCTATGACTATTTAGGGTAATTGCCTAGGACTATTTTGGTTAACTATACATGACTATTGTGTTTCGCCCATGATTCATAACTATGAAACCATGACTATGACTATTGTGGTTAATTGCCTAGGACTAGTTTGTGGTTAATTGCCTAGGACTATTGTGGTTAATTTCCTATGACTAGTATGGTTAGTTGCTTATGCCCATAACACTATAGTTACAAATCATGTTGTACACCGAACTGGCATTATGTTGGACTAAATCACCTATGCCTATTCCCTAAATTATGTTGATCTTATATTTATGATGTAGCTTGCCTAGTTTATTCCTATTCACTGTTATGAACATCAGACCTGTTTGAACCATTATCTTTGTATCTGGTTCGCTTTCGCATGCCTATTCTTTTATGTCAAATTCTAGGTCTTATCCCCAGTTCCTTTTGTTAGTTTCATTTTATAAGTACTTAGAAACTTGTAAAATCATGTTATACGTATGACTACGGAGGGGAAATTTGGGCGTAGCTTAATTTATATAATTTGGCATAATAAACATGTTGATATAAATCTAAATTGGCTATAATTGTAAATATTACATGCACATTAGACTTGGACGTATAATGGTAAACTGTTAATTGGCCGCAAAGTATGTAATTGGCATGTAAGCCAAGTTTTGGGCATAAACTGTAAACTAGAGTATCAAATCTAGTTCTGACATGAACCGTAAATGAGAATACTGGATCTAAATTGGCATAAAAACTGCAAGTTGGGTTAAATGATTGGTAAATCAAGATTTGCGCCTAGAATATAGGTATGTTAGTGGGCATGACAAATGAATATGACATAGGCCAAATTTGTTTAAAAGAGTCGTTAGCAATTTACATATAGACAAAAAGGATAGATATGTAAATCTAGGGAAAGACGAATATGCCTAACCCGAGGTTAGATTGAGTTACGGTATAAGACTGCCCGGAACCGCCCGGCAAATCCAGCAACCGTAACAATACCTATCTAATGTGGGTGGTTAGAGCATTGAGCCCAAAAGGACCCGAGGTTAGACTGAGTTGCGGTGTAAATCTTCCCGGAACCGACCGGCACATCTAGTAACCGCAACGATATCTGTCTAATGTGAGTGGTTGGTGCTTTAAAGAATAATTTAAAGCTAAGAAACGGTTAAGCTAGAATGGGTGGGTTAAGTACATAGGAACACTTTACCAACTTAACATGTTAATAAGACAAGGCTTGTAGGGGTTAAATAACCGTTATAACATGTTGACTAGACAAGTGGGTGAGGTTAAGAAAAGGTTCAACCGTTATAACATGTTAACTAGACTAGAAGGTGGGGTTAAGTAAAATACATTTAGCCAATTTAACATGTTAACTAGACTAGAAGGTGGGGTTAAGTAAAATACACTTAGCCAATTTAACATGTTAACTAGACTAGAAGGTGGGGTTAAGTAAAATACACTTAGCCAATTTAACATGTTAACTAGACTAGAAGGTGGGGTTAAGTAAAATACACTTAGCCAATTTAACATGTTAACTAGACTAGAAGGTGGAGTTAAGTAAACTTAGAACACTTAGCTATCATAGTGTGACAAATGAACAAGGTTAAGTTAAAACATGAAGGGACAATACTTAACCATTAGAACATGTGAATTAAACAGATGTTAGGGTTAAGGTAACTAAGAGAACTTAACCGTTATAATATGTTAGCTAAACAGATGGGCAGGGTTAAGTAAAAGGGAACACTTAACTAGTACAAGATGAAGGGGTGGGGTTAAGTAATTAATACTTAACCAATATAACTTGATTTGTGGTAAGGCTAAGTCAACATGAACTACTGATAACACTTAACTAGTTTAACATGACAAATGAATGGGTTAAGTTAACTTGAATGGACTAATGACACTTAACCAATCCAACTTGACGAACTAAGTAGTAAACCTTAGTTAAAGAGGACTAAGTTGTAAACCTTAGTTAAGAAAATGATGATTCAGGAACTAAATAGTATGCCTTAGTTAAGGGAACTAAGCGGTAAACCTTAGTACAACACGAGATGGAGCGAACGTCCATCTGATCTTAAAGAAGGCTCCAACAAACTGGGTTATGAAGCACGCGGCTTCGAGGGGACGTGAGGGTACTCTTGGTATCCCTCTGTGAGGCTGCAGATGATCCACCTAGGCTCACAGAGGTTAAGGTCTGCGTTAGAAGAACCAAGGGTATGCCTTGGTTGTAATATAGGGCAACCTAAAGACTAGGATGGACCAGCGTGATTCGGCGAGACCAGTAGCCCTGTGATAGCAACTCGTCATCCACCTACCATCTTGAGTCAATCGAGATACATGAAGCGGATAGGCGGAGAACTCCAAAAGACTATATACTTGCTATCTAGTTATGGGTGCGGATGGCCATAGGTTAGTGGGGGGGGGGGCATAGGGGGCCTGCGTATAGTTCTCATTTTTCAAGGTGTGCCTTTCATTAGTTGAGGGAGGGGTCAAGTGGGACCATAGCCACCGGAAAACAGACCTTAGCATCTGCATCGGCAGATATCTGAAAGCTCCCGACAGAGTTCTGTGTTTCTTGATTTGCCCTGCCACGAGACTCGGGTCACACATATAGAGGACATGTGCATCTAGACAGCGATAACGATCCATGACACATACGTGGGTGAAATTCTAGGAACATATACCACTCTGGGTAGTGTGTCCTAGTTTAGGGGCATCGTTCGATAGGTAGCATAATCCCTAGTTAGACCTAGGTCACGTAAACCCTAAAATCCGAGAAACGTTCAATAGGTAGCATAAACCCCAGTAGCCCTGGGTAGCATAAACCCTGGTTGGATCTAGAATGCGCTCGATAGAAAACCCCAGATTAGATCTAGGTAATAAATAATAGATGTACACCTGAACAACCACAATTACATGGATTAGGATCACGTATCTGTTCTTATCAGTTTATACAGATTACTAGTTAGGTGGTGCAGAGATATAGAAATTAGAATAACAAGGTAGTAGCGAAGCAGAGAAAGAATAGAAGTGCATCCAGTTTATCTTACCTTATCATATCTTGTGCTAACCTTATGATTCCCGTCATCATGGTGTAGTCTTGTATTCAGTTAATTCATGCTATGTTGCTTTTTACCTGTTCACATGCTGAAATTTACTGAACTTATCAGACTTTATGTCTGACTCTGTTTTCTTTCGCTTTCTTGTCTTCTGTCCCCCCCCCCAAGGTTCGCAGGGAGGGAATATTACTACTTAGCTCAGTTTCCTTTCCAAACTGAAGATTAGTCAAAGTTTTGCTTGGATTCTCTTTTCCATTGCTATGGCTGGCTTACGCTACAATGGGGAATATAAATGTTATTTTATGCTTCTTTATTTTGTAAGACAGATATTCTGGTATGGGAAAATAATTGTTGCACAAACTATTTGATCAATAAAGTAAAGTTCTATTTTCCGCTATTTTAATTTTGTCTGTCTTGTAATTTATCTGTATCTTTTACCTATAACTCTCCACCGAAGTTAAGGCATTCCCTTTGTGAGTGACCTTAACGGATGTGGGGTGTTACACAATTTAATTTGGAAATTAATTAAAGAAAGAAGCTAAAAAGAAAAATTTCACAAACGGACAAATTTGGCCATAGGACATTTTCCATTGTGCTTGTTATGATTTTTTGCGTCAGTTTCATGTATAATTTCTCAAAATCGTTGTATGTATGAGAGAGATATCACAAAAAAAGATTAAAAAGAATAAAAGGGGCGGGTCGACCCCTAGGATGACCAGGTAAAGGGGTGGTTCGACCCACTGGGCTAATCAGCCCAAATCGTGGCCAAAAATGTGCTAGACGAGTCAAGGGATTATATTTTTGAATCGTGTTGTGTTGGATTGATCTTATTAGTCTATTTTGAATCCAGGGCTGACATGCCAACCTCTAATTGTGTGACGGCCCGCCCCGCACCAACCGACATTTACTCCAAAAGTGCGCTGTACACATGTCCAGTTAGCATGGAACGGGTCGTCAGAAGGAAAAAGAAAGAAGGAAATGAACATACAAAGAACCTGTAGAATGTATCATAGCGCATCGAACAAAATATAATAATAACATACTTGACATAAAACAGGAGAGACAGTGCATAAGCTGAAAATCAGAACCAAACATCATAGCAGCGGAAATCCAAAATACAGCTTATTACAACTTTCAAACTGTCTCAAAGCAAAAGTAAGATAAATGAGGTACACTACTAATGCCCAAGTAGCGACCACCAATGACACAGGGAGAATGTGTATATATATCATACGTGGAAGCCTCCTGCCCGCCTCCGAATCAGCTACTCGCGCATCACCAGCTAACCTGTCTCTAGTCTGCTCGTGTGAGCACCCAGAGTAATAAGAGGAGACATAAAACTCTGGGTCAGACATAAAGCCTGGTATGAGCGATAAGCATCTAAAGTGAACAATAACAGGTAGACTAAAACATACCTGAACCTGGACCTGCAACCAAAGAGTTAGCACTACATACTGTACAACACTCTAAGGTTTCATATCAAACAGTGTAAAGATACGGAGATGGGGAGGTGTGCATGTCATAATGATGGCAAACAATCAAGCATAGCATCCATCCTCACATCTCTCACTCAGTGCGTAAAGCGTACGATATTTACCACTTCGATCACCCAACATACCTTGCTACGATCACTCTGCCCCCATGAAGTCATAAATGGCTTCACTGCACTGATAACGTAGCCACAAATCCTTTGCTATGTCCACTTTGCCCCATGGAGTCACAAGAACCCCATTGCACTGGCTCATAGCCTTACCATCCTTACTATGTCCACTTTGCCCCATGGAGTCACAAGAACCCCACTGCACTGGCTCATAGTCTTACTACGCATCACCTTGCCCCTCGGGTCGTAATGACCCTACTGCACTGATAACGTAGTCTTGCTACCATCACTTTGCCCCTCAGGTCATAATGACCCTACTGCACTGATAAGTAGCCCATCATTCCTTTTTAGTGGTGAATCGAAGTTATGAACATCGACAACTCCTTAGCACACGTCCCGCAGCAAAGTCCAACCATGAAGTGAACTCCTTGGTTCCCAATTGGATCCTGAGCTCTAACTTCCCCTATTTGACTACATTTGCATCTCTGGTTATTGGTCGATATTGGGTCGGGTCGGGTTCCTCCTCAAGCCATCGGTTCGGGTCGGTGTCCTTCATCCGTTCGGGTCGGGTCTCCTTCTGGTGCGGTTCGGGTCGGGCATTCCTCTGGGTTCAAGTCAGATGCTTCTCTTCGGGTCGGGTCGGGTGCCTCCCTTCGGGTCGGGTCGGGTGTCCCTTCTTGGTTCGTGCTTTCGATCCGTCTTCATGCTCCCTTCATATGCTCCTATCCGATCCGCTTTCGTGCTCCCGTTTTGATTCGTCTTCATATTTCCGCTCCGATCCGTCCTCACCGATCTGATCCGTCTTCCTTAATCCGATCCGATCCCAGTTCTGCTAGCGTGGCCTTCCTTTTTGCCACTTTTCCCAAGTGTTGGGTTCCGATCCGATCGGATTCTTTGCTCAGTTCTACATATCCGATCCGAGCCCCCTTATCCGATCCGAACCCTGCACTGTTTCCTGCAACTGTTCCAGCAAGTGTTTACGCCATTCAACGGCGTTTTCGACCATTCTAACTATTGGAATCAATCACAAAGCATTTCATACAGTCATAGCAACATGCATAATCAACCACAAACATCATTCACATCAATATCATAGGTTAAAATGGATCAAACATACCCAAAATCTCATATTTCCCCTTAAGCATGTTTAGGTGAAACTAATGATAGGATTAACAAAACTTAACCAAATTAACCCAAATTCATATCAGAGGTCTAAAACATCATTTAGGAATTTATGAACATTTTTCCCGAATTTTATCATGCTTAAATTCGCTAATTAGCACTAATCACCCCTAATTAGCCATAATTAGTGTAAAACTATGCAAATCACTCACCTTAGCCACAAAATAAACTAAGATCAGAAATAATTCTCTGATTTGATGTGAATCTCAATGCCAACAGCAGCTCCTATGTTGATTTGGTGAAGATCTTCCTTGATTAGGGGTTGATAAGCTTAATCCTTGACCAAAAGATGATTTGGAGGTGATTTAGGAGTTGGAGACCATTTTTAGGGATCCTTGGTGATAAGTGGAGGCTAAAAACTGAAATGGAATGATTCTCCATCTCACTTCAGCCCTCCCATAACCCTAATCCCGAAATGGGTTATGGGCCTACTCACTAATCACCCGATTTGGCCCGGTTAAGCGGTTTTTCACCCTCCAAACCTTGTTTCAGCCATATCTCCCAAACGGTAAGTCCGTTTGGCTAATGTAACCACTCTACGGAAAGGTAAACCATCAAACGAATCAAATGGAAGTGGTTTCAGGTCAAAATTCCTTTCCAATCAAAAGTTATGGCCAAAACAGTACCAACTAGGGGCAAAATAATCATTTAAAAATCGACAAAAATCATGAACATGGGAAATGACTCTAATGGATGTTTCCCAAAGTTACATGACCATACAACTTCACATGGGAAAGAAATAAATATTCTACGATCCTCCGATGCATAAAATGCGGGTCATTACACTCTCCCCCCCCCCCCCTTAAGAAATTTCGCCCCCGAAATTCCCTAATCCAAACACACACAAAGGTTCCCGCATGCCTATCGACCATAAAACAACCATCAAACATGCAAAGCAAGTAAAATAAGTATATCCTAGCATGCGGAATAACTAAATCGCAAGGTAAATCTTACCAGGCAAAGAGTTCTGGATATGCATCCCTAATGCTCTCCTCTGTCTCCCAAGTACAATCATTCTCGTCCTCGCCCCACTGAACCTTGACTAGCTTCACCGCCTTCCTTCGAAGTTGCTTCGTATCGTGCCCCACAATACGAATCGGCTTGCGGTTCCCAACCGCCTCAGGTTCTACTTCGAAGTCCTCTAACTGATCAGGTGAAATAGTCACATCTGAGTCGTGAACGAACTTCCTTAGTTGGAAAACATGAAACACATTGTGAACTCCCGCCATCTTTTCTGGTAAGCCAACTCTATAAGCCAAATTCCCAACTAGTTCAAGAACAGGGAATGGGCCAACAAATCTTGGTGCCAACTTGCCTCTCCTGCCAAATCGAATCATACTGTTTAACGGAGAGATCTTGACGAACATCAAGTCACCAACGGAAAATTTCAAGTCTCTTTTCCTCTTATCGGCATAGCTCTTCTGCCTATCCTGAGCAGCTTTCATTCGTTGTTGAATGACCTTAATCTTATCGGAAGTTTCCCTCACCACATCTGGTCCAAGCACAAACTTCTCGCCAGTCTCTATCCAACATGATGGTGAGTTGCACGGTCTTCCATACAAAGCTTCATATGGAGCCATACCGATACTGGATTGGTAGCTATTATTATATGCAAACTCTACTAGATGCAAATGGTCATCCCATGATCCACCAAAATCCAATATACAAGCTCTCAAGAGATCTTCCAATATACGATTCACCCTCTCCGTCTGACCGTCGGTCTGAGGATGATATGCGGTACTGAGATGTAATCCTGACCCTAGAGCCTCTTGTAAGCTCTTCCAAAACCCACTAGTGAACAACGGGTCTCGGTCACTCACGAAGCTTTTGGGTACTCCATGAAATCTCACTACCCACTTCATATACAATTCGGCCAACTTGGCTGCCGTCCTGGTCGATTTGACTGGTATAAATCTTGCACTCTTAGTCAATCGATCCACAATTACCCAAATGCCATCATATCCCGATCTAGTCCTTGGTAGGCCATCGATGAAATCCATCGAGACTTGCTCCCATTTCCATTCGGGAATTTCTAATGGTTGCAACAACCCACTAGGCTTGTTTTGCTCGGCTTTAACTAGCTGGCAATTCATGCATTTGGATATAAACTTCCCAACGTCTCTTTTCATTCCTTCCCAGTAGTAAGTTCACTTCATGTCTCGATACATCTTATTACCACCGGGATGCATAGTTAGTTTTGAGTGATGACATTCTCTAAGCACTTCATCTCTCAAACCATTCACGTTGGGTACAACTAGTCTTCCATTCTTTCGAAGCCATCCATCTCGATCAAGCCCATACACATTCATCTCCTCATCGATAACCATCTCTAACTTGGAGATGATTTCCAATAGATTAGGATCGTTCCTCTGACTGGAACCAATCCGCTCTATCAAAGTGGGTCTGATCGTCAAACTAGCTAGCATAACTGGATCCAATTCGCACTTTGGTCTGAAATCAAACCCCGCTGTATACTCCAGTTGCTTCCATTCAAGAAACATTGCCCCTAAGCTGGCATGTCTCCTACTCAAGGCATCGGCTACCGCATTACCTTTCCCAGGTGTATACGCGATATCAAAATCATACGAAGCCAAGAACTCTAACCATCTCTGCTGACGGAGATTCAGATCTTTCTGGGAGAAGAGATACTTTAGCGATTTATGATCGGTAAACAACTCGAATCTTTCTCCCAAGAGGTAATGTCTCCACATCTTCAGCGCAAATACAATCGCTGCCAATTCCAAATCATGGGTAGGATACTTCTTCTCATGCGGCTTTAGCTGTCGACTAGCATAAGCTACAACCCTACCTCCTTGCATCAATACAGCACCCAATCTGGTACCACAAGCATCCGTGTATACCGTCATCTCTTCATTCCCTTTAGGAATGACTAACACTGGCGCACGCGTCAATCTCTCCTTTAGACTCTTGAAGGCATCCTCACACACTCCGTCCCAGACGAAGGACTGATTCTTCTTAGTCAACTGAGTCAACGGTGCTGCTATCTTGGAGAAGTCCTGGATAAACTTACGATAATATCCAGCTAATCCCAAGAAACTTCTTACATCTATAGCATTCTTGGGCGTAGGCCAATCCTGTACCGTAGCCACCTTCGCAGGGTCCACGGCAATACCACTCTCGGAAACAACATGACCCAAGAATCTCACTTCCCTTCTCCAAAAATGACACTTAGAGAATTTCACTTTCAATTGGTGTTTCCTCAACACCTCCATCACTATCCTCAAGTGTCCCTTGTGTTCCTCCTCTGTCCTTGAGTAAACAAGGATATCATCCACGAACACAAGAACAAACTTATTCAACTGATCTCTGAATACTCGATTCATAAGATCCACAAAATAGGCTGGTGCATTGCTCAACCCAAATGGCATGACCAACCACTCATAAAATCCAGACGACGTCCTAAAGGCCGTTTTCGGAACACTCTCATCTGCTACTCGAAGCTGATGAAATCCTGTCGCGAGGTCCAACTGGGAGAACACTCTAGCTCCTTCCAGCTGATCAAACAAATCATCTATCCGCGGTAGAGGATACTTATTCTTCCTTGTCACCTTATTCAACTCTTGATAGTCCACACACAAACGAAGGGAACCATCTGCCTTGGTGGCAAACACAACTGGTGCTCCCCACTCGGAGACACTCCTTCTAATAAATCCCTTCTTCAAAAGATTGCTGACTTGCACCCCGAGCTCTCACTGCTCCCTTGGTGCCATACGACGAAGTGGCATCACTATAGGTCTAGCATCTTTCACTAAATCAATACGGAACTCAATCTCTCGGTGTGGTGGAAGCCCGGTCACCTCCTCGAAGACGTCCGGATACTGGCCAACCACGGGCACATCTGACAACTCATCCTGCGGGATGTCGAGGGAATTTACAAAACTAGCCATAACCCCATCACTAGGTAGGCTACCAAACACTACCTTCCGCCCATCATCCGCCCTCACTGTCACCAAAAAGCCCTCACAGTCTACCACCATCCCGTATCTTTGGAGCCAATCGACCCCCAATATAATGCCATACCCAGTAAAGCCCAAAACAAAGCAATCACATACAAACATACATCCATGACTCGATAAGACCAAATTCCTGCAAATCATACTAAGGCTAGTCGAACCACCAATCGGGTTCGTCACAACCAATGGTCTATCGACTATATCGGGTTCCAGTCCCAACCTATCTACCAGGTCACTAGATATGAAGGAACGGGAAGCCCCAGTATCAAACAAAACTCGAACTGGTATATCATAAATAGAAAGCATACCTTGAATAACAACATTCTTTCCTTTCTCCGCCGCAGTTGGGGCATTCGACGAAGAAGGAACATCATCAATAGCATATGCTTTCACAATCTGCTTCTCCTTAAGAGGTTGCGGACACTTATCTTTCTGATGTCCCACTTGACCACAGTTGTAGCACTTCCTTTCCGCTGGCTTGGCCCAACATTCCTTAGCATAATGGCCCTTCTTCCCACAGCTGAAGCACTCAACATCCTTCTTGCTCTTTTTCTGGCCACCCTTAGATTGGTCCTGCTTCCTCTTATTCTGAGGGTTATTCTTGCCTCCACCGCCTGCTTGCGGCTTTGGCCCTTCTGCAGATGCAGCCTCAGTCTTTGACTTAGGGTAAAGACTCTCTGATCTCAAAGCCTTCCCCACAATCGATTCAAAAGTCTCATCGATGTGGTTGATAAGCCTTTCCCCCAAGTATCCATCCAACCCGGTAATGAACTTCTCATTTTTCTTCTCAGGAGTATCAATGAGAGACAGTCCATACTTCGACAAAGTGTCGAACTCAGCAATATAATCAGAAACTGCCCTTCCGTTCTGCTTGAGTTCCAAGAACCTCTTAAACAATACTGACTTCTGGGCAGCTGGAATAAACTTCTTGCTAAAGCGAGCCTTGAACTGATCCCAAGTAACCTGATCCTCTGGAGTAGCTGTTCTAATGGCATTCGCCCATTTCATTGCTCGCCCTTGCAGCTGACGAGACGCTAGCCTTCTCTTCATCGCATCCTCGTGACCCAAGTCGTCGAAGATACGGTCACAGCTATCCATCCAGTCCTGAACATCCGTGGCCGACTCCGTCCCGTGGAACGGCTTCCCACCAAGGTTAGTGTAATCCTTGCACAATTTGGCGAAATCGACCCTAGGCGCCTGCACTACTGGGCCAACACCAACTCCGGGATTGGGAATTGCCCCTTGCACTTCTCTAAGCATGTCTCTCATGAGGTTAGTAAACATAGCCCTCATGTCAGCGGCATTCCCTTGGTTGGTCCCTCTACCAGCACCCCTCGTGTCTCGGCTCATCGTCAATCTGAAAAAGGGAAACGATTAACGACCCCATAGTGGTGCTAGTGCAGTGCGACTTCATCTTTATACTACTAATAGTATATACATATATAGCTTTTGAAAACCAAAGTAATCACAAATACGCGCTCTCATATACGTACTATCTCTCCCTAGTGTCTTTCCATAGGTTAACTACGCAACCTAGAGCTCTGATACCAAGTGTGACGGCCCGCCCCGCACCAACCGACATTTACTCCAAAAGTGCGCTGTACACATGTCCAGTTAGCATGGAACGGGTCGTCAGAAGGAAAAAGAAAGAAGGAAATGAACATACAGAGAACCTGTAGAATGTCTCACAGCGCATCGAACAAAATATAATAATAACATACTTGACATAAAACAGGAGAGACAGTGCATAAGCTGAAAATCAGAACCAAACATCATAGCAGCGGAAATCCAAAATACAGCTTATTACAACTTTCAAACTGTCTCAAAGCAAAAGTAAGATAAATGAGGTACACTACTAATGCCCAAGTAGCGACCACCAACGACACAGGGAGAATGTGTATATATATATATATATATATATATCATACGTGGAAGCCTCCTGCCCGCCTCCGAATCAGCTACTCGCGCATCACCAGCTAACATGTCTTTAGTCTGCTCATGTGAGCACCCAGAGTAATAAGAGGAGACATAAAACTCTGGGTCAGACATAAAGCCTGGTATGAGCGATAAGCATCTAAAGTGAACAATAACAGGTAGACTAAAACATACCTGAACCTGGACCTGCAACCAAAGAGTTAGCACTACATACTGTACAACACTCTAAGGTATCATATCAAACAGTGTAAAGATACGGAGGTGGGGAGGCGTGCATGTCATAATGATGGCAAACAATCAAGCATAGCATCCATCCTCACATCTCTCACTCAGTGCGTAAAGCGTACGATATTCACCACTTCGATCACCCAACATACCTTGCTACGATCACTCTGCCCCATGAAGTCATAAATGTCTTCACTGCACTGATAACGTAGCCACAAATCCTTTGCTATGTCCACTTTGCCCCATGGAGTCACAAGAACCCCACTGCACTGGCTCATAGCCTTACCATCCTTACTATGTCCACTTTGCCCCATGGAGTCACAAGAACCCCACTGCACTGGCTCATAGTCTTACTACGCATCACCTTGCCCCTCGGGTCGTAATGACCCTACTGCACTGATAACGTAGTATTGCTACCATCACTTTACCCCTCAGGTCATAATGACCCTACTGCACTGATAAGTAGCCCATCATTCCTTTTTAGTGGTGAATCGAAGTTATGAACATCGACAACTCCTTAGCACACGTCCCGCAGCAAAGTCCAACCATGAAGTGAACTCCTTGGTTCCCAATTGGATCATGAGCTCTAACTTCCCCTATTGGACTACCTTTGCATCTCGGGTTATTGGTCGATACTGGGTCGGGTCGGGTTCCTCCTCAAGCCATCGGTTCGGGTCGGTGTCCTTCATCCGTTTGGGTCGGGTCTCCTTCTGGTGCGGTTCGGATCGGGCATTCCTCTGGGTTCAAGTCAGATGCTTCTCTTCGGGTCGGATCGGGTGCCTCCCTTCGGGTCGGGTCGGGTGTCCCTTCTTGGTTCGTGCTTTCGATCCGTCTTCATGCTCCCTTCATATGCTCCTATCCGATCCGCTTTCGTGCTCCCGTTTTGATTCGTCTTCATATTTCCGCTCCGATCCGTCCTCACCGATCCGATCCGTCTTCCTTAATCCGATCCGATCCCAGTTCTGCTAGCGTGGCCTTCCTTTTGCCACTTTTCCCAAGTGTTGGGTTCCGATCCGATCAGATTCTTTGCTCAGTTCTACATATCCGATCTGAGCCCCCTTATCCGATCCGAACCCTGCACTATTTCCTGCAACTGTTCCAGCAAGTGTTTACGCCATTCGACGGCGTTTTCGACCATTCTAACTGTTGGAATCAATCACAAAGCATTTCATACAGTCATATCAACATGCATAATCAACCATAAACATCATTCACATCAATATCATAGGTTAAAATGGATCAAACATACCCAAAATCTCATATTTCCCCTTAAGCATGTTTAGGTGAAACTAATGATAGGATTAACAAAACTTAACCAAATTAACCCAAATTCATATCAGAGGTCTAAAACATCATTTAGGAATTTATGAACATTTTTCCCGAATTTTATCATGCTTAAATTCGCTAATTAGCACTAATCACCCCTAATTAGCCATAATTAGTGTAAAACTATGCAAATCACTCACCTTAGCCACAAAATAAACTAAGATCTGAAATAATTCTCTGATTTGACGTGAATCTCAATGCCAACAGTAGCTCCTATGTTGATTTGGTGAAGATCTTCCTTGATTAGGGGTTGATAAGCTTAATTCTTGACCAAAAGATGATTTGGAGGTGATTTAGGAGTTGGAGACCATTTTTAGGGATCCTTGGTGATAAGTGGAGGCTAAAAACTGAAATGGAATGATTCTCCATCTCACTTCAGCCCTCCCATAACCCTAATCCCGAAATGGGTTATGGGCCTACTCACTAATCACCCGATTTGGCCCGGTTAAGCGGTTTTTCACCCTCCAAACCTTGTTTCAGCCATATCTCCCAAATGGTAAGTCCGTTTGGCTAATGTAACCACTCTACGGAAAGGTAAACCATCAAAAGTTATGGCCAAAACAGTACCAACTAGGGGCAAAATAGTCATTTAAAAATCGATAAAAATCATGAACATGGGAAATGACTCTAATGGATGTTTCCCAAAGTTACATGACCATACAACTTCACATGGGAAAGAAATAAATATTCTACGATCCTCCGATGCATAAAATGCGGGTCATTACAAATTGGTCTGAGGATAGTTTGGTTCAGATTTACACCCTAAAATCTAAAGGATGATGACCTTTTGCTCCACATATAAATAAACCCTCAAACCCTCCCTCTTCCTCACAATGCATCTCTTCCCCGCCTAGGCTAGTCTTCTTTTAAAGACATGCCACTTTAATTCTAATTTTTTAGGTTAGTCTTCATTTTGAAGATAGGCCATCTAAATCGAAATTTTAGCAGTTGAGATAAAAATTAAAATATTTTCTATTTTATTTACTTCTAGGGGAGGTTTTGCCACATCCACATCTGGGAAAGCTTTGTGGTGATTTTTCATGATTATTGAGATTTTTGATTTGGTTTTGGGTTAAATAGGGGTAACAACAGTGTTGTTTACTTTACGCTTCTTTTCTTATAGTTATTTATAGTTTATGTTTATTATTGTTTCTATAATTTAGTTCTGTAAGTAATTTTTATAGTTTTTCTGTCTTTTCTGTCTTTTCTGTTTAATTAATATTCAGATTATCATAAAATATTCTCAGTCATGTTTCCTCTATTCTTCGTCGGATTTTTGCATTTTATTTGTGGTTATGCCCAATTATGCATAAAAGGCATACACGTATACGATTGATTTGGGTGTGCATCGACATTTACCCTCTATGACACAAGAACTACTATTCTATTTTACTTTTGTTTATCAAACGTGCTACTAATAATGATTGCTCACCATATATTATGCCTGACCCATTTTTCCTTTCTCCGCTCCTCTTTTCTTCCCCCAGGCTCCCAGGGAGGAAGTGCGTAGTTCAGATTATTCAACTGATTTAGTCTTGGAGGATTTTCTTTATTGTAGATGTATTGCATTCCGTTTGTTTCCCACGGTTTGGTTGTATCTCTTGAGTACTTGGGGAATTATGTAATCTGATGTTGTTTTTGACTAGGATTTTGAGACATGATATTTTGTGACAAATTGGTTCTATTGAAAAAAATGATTTTATCATTTTTATGTAAATTGTCTTGTTCTTCAGTTGTATTTTATAAAATTTTGTCATGTGAAATATTAGTCTCTGTGATGTAATTATAACCTTTTACCTAACGCTTTATATTCTTTAAAGGGTAAAGTTAAGGGACGTGGGGGTATTTCAACATCATTTCGGACTCCTGATGGTTGCTTTGAGTGGTTAGTCATACCTTTTGGGTTCACCAATGCACCAACATATTTTGTGGACTTGATCAGTAGGGTAGTTTTTATATATGATATTCTTATCTTCTCGAGGAGCACGAATGAGTACGCATTGCATTTGTGAGAGGTTCTTCGTACTCTTCGAGCACATCAGCTTAAGGCGAAATTCTCTAAGTGTCATTTTGGTGGAGAGAGATGCGGTGGAGTGAGATGCTTTCTTAGGGAATATGGTTTCAAAGGATGTGTTAACTATTGATCCTGCCAAGGTGGTGGCGGTAAATGATTGGAAAACCCCCAAGAACACGATAAAGTTAGGAGTTCTCTTTATCAAGTGGGTTATTATAGGAAGTTCATTAAGGAATTCACGTTGATCTATGCACCAATAAACCTGACTTAATAAGTAGAATTTAGTTTTCTCTAGGGATATGGATTATGAGGATGCTTTTTAGTGGTTAAAGAAGCGTCCCACCAGTGCACCGGTTTTGACATTACCCAATGGTTCTAAAATGTTCACAGTATATACCAAAGCTTGTGAGACTGGCTTAGGCGCAGTATTGATGCAAGAGGGTAGGGTAGTATGCTACGATAGTAGGTAGTTAAGGGTTCATGAGATAAATTACCTGACTCACAATTTGGAGTTAGCTGCTATAGTGTTCACACTTAAGTCTTGGAGACATTACCTACTTAGCAAGAGATTAGAGCACTTTATGGACCATAAGTCTTTTTAAATATTTATTCTCTCATAGGAACCTTAATTTGAGATAGGAAAGGTTGATGGAGTTCTTAGCATCATATGATTTTGAATTTTCTTTTATCTTAGGCAAGGAGAATGTGGTGGTTGATGCTTTGAGTAGGCAAAGGGCATCATCGAGTCTATTGTTTGTAGAGTGGAAAAGTTTGGAATTTACATTTACATTCGACTTTAGACCATCTAGACTATACTCCTGGATTGTTGGCATTGTTGGAGGTGCAACATACCTTGCCAGAGTAGATTGGAGTGAGGCAGAGAGAGGTTCCAGAGCTTGTGGATATCTTTGATTGGTTGAGTAGAAATGAGGTGTCGGGACATCTTCTCAGGTATTCTATGGATTATAGAGGTTGGCTTTGATATGATGGAAGACTATGTGTACCTCACATGGATGATTGGACGAGTGCAGTATTGACTGATGGACACCACTCTAGGATGACTATCCATCAGGGTGGTGATAAGATGTACCATGCGTTAGGAAAAATTATGGTCAATACCTAAAGAACAAGGTCGTCCATGGAACGCCCAATTTGTGATAGAAAAGAACTTAGATTCAAGAACTGCTGGCATTTTGGGGTTCCTGCCAAAAAGCCACTGTAAATTACTGAATCGTGTTGAGAACAAAGATAGTCACGAGTTTCCCTTTGACTTCTTAATGGGAGATTCATCCTTTTATTACACATTCCCTTGGTACTATCTTGAGATACCTATGTTGTTAAGAGGAGGAGGTCAGAATAATAAGTTCTGGTGAATAAAATCTTAAGCTTTACATTTTATTTTTATTTGGTAGTGTAATCTTAAATAAAGATATGTCTATGGCATACAACAGACATATGGTGCTCTACTAATCAAATAAAAAAAGACGGGACCTGTGATGACTTAATACCAAGGAATATCCAATGATCACTTAATATCCAATGGAAGATCCAACCTCTTAATGTCTAAATTCCCAAGTAGACATCGTAACCCATTCTTAAAGTCTATTTAACTAAATAATGCAAGATACAGTAAATAGTCAATTATTACCTATAAGATAGGCAGATGTCATCTCGCCATTTAAGAACATCCTCGATGGAACCTTATGTTACTATCCAGCTGAAATTATTAGGTAATTTCCTAATCACCTAATACTTTCCTTAGGTTAATCAATCCATATGTACATTTAGTATCCTATCCTTAGGCGTAAGTCTACCTAAGTCACTTAATACCTTTAGGAAGTGGACCCTTCCAGAGAACCTCCTAAAAAATCCCATATCTCGACCATTTAATACTTTAAATTGAGGAAAGGTTGGCCTAATGGTCACTTATTACCTAGTAGGAGTGGATCTTTTGACTACTAATCGTACTCCTTAGGATAAATCCATAAGGAGAGAGGTGAGTCTCAATCACTTATACACAAAAGATGGATCTAACTGCTTAATATCTTGCCTTTGAACTAGATCCTTGCATCTCTTAATGACTTACAATACTATGTCATCTCACATTAGTCCACTTTCTGTAGTTGTTACTAGCCAGATCGATTGGGAAGACTTCTTCTAAAAAGGGATTAACCTCGCATCCACATGCTACTTCTTATAGGAAATTATTCCTATAAATTAGCTATTTTATTTACCTACTCACTAAAGTAATTAATAAGTATAAGGAAATCTTCCTTAACTAACCTTGAATTTTCCTAATAGGGGCATTAAATTCAAAATAAAAATTCTTAGTTAATTATGAATTTATTCAAATTAATTGTATGTTGCATAATTAAAAAAATATCATGCATACTAACATGCATTTGAAGCGCACCCTATATTATTCATAAGAAAAGTCAATCTTCATACAGTTCAGAGTTATAAGTCTTTCTCCCATAATAAGAATTATTTCCAACATAGGTAGGGATTTACAACATTAATCATTTCTAACAAGATTAGTGATTTACTACAACATTTACCGAACATTAACCTGTAACTTAAGTTCTAAATTACTTCTATAAATTAAATAGAATATCAAACAGTTGGACTTACAATTTTTGTTCCTAGTTTATTCCACTTTCGTTTAAATATAGAAAAACCATTTGTAGAAATAATAGATTTGAGTTACATATACTTTTCCATTTTCAAACTCATTATTCTCATGAGGAACACAAGAACCATAGAGGACTAAGAGCCAAGAAGTGGAGTAACCAAAGATTTACATAAAGTTTCTAAAAAATAAAATTCCATCATATTTATATACCTAATTGGAATTTGACAACAAGGTTGATACCTTGGTAATTTAAAATAGAATTCTAAGGGGGTTTACAGTTTTATCTTTGTAATACCCAAAATTCGTAAGCATATCAAAATCCAATAATTCAAACTGAACAAATTTACAATTAAAAGAAAGCTCAAGATTCCACTCACAAAATTACAGTCCTGAAATAGATACTTTTCTTATCTTCAATCTTCTCCGCCATTGTCTTTCCCTCCCTAATTGTCTCGAAAACCCATTTCTTTCACATACAAACACACACACATAAATGCGCGCGCGCACACACACACACACACACACACACACACATATATATATATATATATATTGTACATAAATATACATGTGTGTTAGATCTAGAAAATAAATATAAAAGGAAAAGAGATTGGCGGAAGTAGAATGGAATTCAAAAAGTAATCTTGATTCCTATTTTTGGATCTGGATAGAAAGAAATGGAGTTAGAGCAGCTTTTGGCATAGGAATTGTGAGTGATAATAATAGGGTTTAGGGTCTTATTTGAAGTTACTTCAACCAATCAGAATCGCCATATTTCTAGAATAAACTCTAATATGCCATATGGTAACATTTACCCTAAAAACCCTAACCACCACAACTTCCCAACAGTCGAATTGGTTGACTTGATCCATCAATTGTTGACCGAGAGGTCGACCGCTAGGTCGAAATGGTGGTCGATCACCCTCTTGTCTGAGCGTTAAATTTTGACTGTAGTATTATTTCATTAATTATGTTATTAAATTTCAATTAAGTCTATTACATTTTATCATTCACTATTTTCATTAGTAACTCTGCTTAAATTCTAATTCAAATTGAGACTTCTTTAATCCATTCAAATTTTAAATTTTAAATTCAAACTGATTTTATTTTAAATTTTAAAACTTTAATAACTTTTAACTTGTAACGATCTGAAACTTCCATTGTAATGTCTAATTAACTTGAATTTTCTAAATATAAATTGGATTTAATAAGGTTTTAAAAAAATTGAATCATCAATTTATGTCTTGTTATTTTATAGAACATGATTTGGTAATAAAAACTTATTCTGGGCTATGTTTATTTTATTTTATTTTATTTTACACATAATTTTTGTAAAATATGATTTATTTAGATGTTATTATGTAATATATGAGATTTCGTAAGTATGCTGGGAATATTAAAGTTTATAATAATTTTATTGGAGCGATATGAATTTTGTAAAGATTTTCAATTATCTAAATTTTAAATTATTTTTGGTTAAATATAAATTTTAAGACAATAATATTTGGATTCAAATTAATTTAGCTAAAACAATATCTGTTTGCCAAAACAGTTCGTTATTGGTCGAGTGGTCAAAACGGTTTGTAATATAGTTGCTAAAACGATCAGTGTCCGGATACAAATCATATTTTAATAACTGGTTTAAATAACCGTTTAGTTTCTAAACGCGCAGTGTTAAAATATTTTATAAAATTTTACTGTAAATTTTACTGTCAAAAAAATGAATGCATATTTTTCTAATGTATTTAAAGTAACCGTGGTCCTTTTGACACTTTATAGAATCAAACAACCGGTCTGTTTCATTATTGTTTTCTGATCTGTCTACATTGTTGTATGCGATTATAATTTGATTTTGTTATAATAATAAGAGTAGTAATAATAATAAATTTATTTTATATGTAATTTTGGAATGACACATGTAATTGAATTCAAACAAAAGGGGTTTCTCGCGTGAGACAAACAAATGAAAAGGATGAACAGTGGTAGAAGTTCACACAGGCATATGAAACAGTTTATTCTAATAAAAATAATGTGTACACCAGAGGAGTTGAGTGGGTAACATCTTCTCTTTTTCTCCCCACGTGTATTATTACTTCTACATCGCGCTCCACACTCCTCTTTCTTCTAAAAAATATATCTTCCTCTGTAAAGCTCAGTGGAAAATTTGATCGAAAAAAAGAAGGCTTTCACGCAAATTGAAAAAATATACTTGCAAGGTGGGAAGTGGGAACAATGCAATGCAAGGAGAATACACAGCTCGCTCTTCTTCTATTCTCTGTTGCGTGGACTCCCTCCTTCCCCATTGTGCTGACGCCTGGCCATTCCAGATCCTCCTTCACCAATCACCACCCCAGTTCAATCGACGGCCTTCTCCTCACGTTATCAACAACAGTTTCTCCACTAAACCTCCTCTTCCCCCTTAAATCGGTTCCTCCACCCTTACCTGTCATGCACTTCATGTCCCCCTTAAGTAAACAGTCGATCCATTTTGTCACTCTAGAAACAGTGTCGGCCTTCCTACACCTTGCTACCTTCCCATTGATTGCTACTCCCCTCAAATTCCTTTTCTCTCCTAGCAGCAGCTTCCTCTTTGCACAAACCTTCCATATTTTCTTGCACCGGCCACCGACACCTCCTCAGCTGCATGCACCCACCACGACAGAGCCGTGATTATGTTGGTGTTTGACAGTGTAACAGGAGCGACGTGTAGATCTAAGAAGGCATAGGAAAGAGTGTAGTATGGGGATGGATTGAGCCGATTGGCTGGAGAAGTTGTGGCTTGACGCTTGCGTTGATGTTTGGGAGGTCCAGAATGGTTCAGGTTTGGCTGTTCTTGGTGGGATGTGGTTGTGAGAGTTGAGTCTGAGAGGCAGTAACTGATGGTGAATGGTTGTTGAACAGAGAGTGTGGAGTTCATGTATGAGTGAAGTTATTTGTTGCGTGAGCACATATAGCAACTAAAGGGAAGTGTGGCAATGCAAAGGAGGGTACAGTTGCATGCAAGGCGTGAGCACTGTTTGGTGGGAAGCTATGTTCAAAGGGGTACATGGAGTCATGGGACAAAGAAGTACGCTTGAGGAAAATAAAGGAGCAGGTGCGTGCAAGTTTGCGAAGTCAGCGTGCATGATGGTAGCAGCATCAGCAAGGATGGGTACTCGATCATCCAGAGTAAATTGCGATATATACGGGTCTTGACGGCAAATATTATTTGAGCCATGCAGGTTAGAACTTTCAATTTAAATTCATTTTAAATTAGTTATAAAAGTTGATTATAATTAGTTGTTAATTGTAATTAATAATTTTTTAATAATCATAGGGTGTTATGGATGATTGCCATGGGGTGTTGATGGATGTTTATCTAGTTATAATACACCATACACCAAGCATTATTCATCGTAACGCTTTACACACAACAAATTGGTTATTTTGACTGTTGTGATGGTGATGGATGAACTCATATTTGTTATTGGCTATTGAGTGATTCTGGTTGCATATAATCACGTTCACCATAGTGGTGGAATCGTACGGGTAATTAATTTAAATTTCCTTTCCATGTGAATAACGAATTTTATTGAAATAAAAATGGGAATGTGGTTTTAAATTTAAATTAAACTATTTATAAATCAAATTAAGGAAACAACTTTCATATGAAATAGTTTTGAAAATAAATTTCATTATTAAATATTGAATTGGGATCAGAAAAGAATATCCAACATTGACGGTTATTTACAAATGATTGACTGAGTTTGATGATAATGTTATCATTTCAATTTAATTTTGAAACGAAAGTTGAAATTTAAAAGAATTATTTTGAACAATTAATTTGGAATGGATTAAACAAGTTTGGAGTAATCATTATATATTAAACGAAACGTGGTATGAAGAATTTGGAAAATTTGAATATTGGATTTTATGCAAATTCGTGGTTCCATAAGGATTCTGAATAATAATTGAAGAAGTTTTAACTAAAATAATATTTTTATTTCGAATTGATTTGAAATGGAAATTTGAAATTTAAAATGATTTTTGAACTAAAGATTTAAACATAAAAGTATTATTTCAAAAAAGGTATTTGGAATACGGTTTATTTCTACATTATGGAAATGCAACTTATTTAGGAAATCAAAGTAATGATTTTAAAATAAAATTATTTTGGAATGTACAAAATATTATTTCGAGAAAAGATATTAGCAATATAATTTTAATCTATATTATGGAAATACCAAATTATTTCAAAAAGAGATTTAAAAAATTTAGATTAAAATCATTATATGGAGTGAATCGAATGCGTCGCGCAGCGACAGTTCGATGATATCGATTTCAAATTTCAAATGGTTATAACTTGAAAATTTTGAATCGGATTGACCTGAAACGAGAAAGGGCGGATATATATTAATGATGGTTATGAATAGAAAAGGAATTTTCAAATTCCAAAGTGTGATTTCCAGGTTATGTCTAAATTAAAATTTGAAAAGGTCGTTATACGTGTAGTTCGGCGACCGTATTGGAAAATCGAATAAAATAGACTTATAAAAAATTATTTAAAAAAAATCCAAAAAAATATGATAAATTAAATTTTATTAATTAAAAGTGATTTGAGTTAAATTATGTGAATTTGGAATGGTTTTAGATCTATGTAGTTAAATAACCATTTCTCAGCGCTTTCCGTAACACTTTTACAATTATTATACCGTTTCTTTGAAAATAATTGGAATTTGAAAATTTTAAAACATGAACTATTATGGAAAAATGGATTCATTTAAAAGAATTTAAATATATGGTATTGAACTTAAATAATATTTTAATTAAGAAGGGAATGAGTTTTGGATAGAATTAGTCTTTGGATATTCGATATGGATTTACAGGAGCAGACGGATACGATCAGGAATAATAAAATATATCCATGTCCAGATTCTGATAGTGTTTGCCTAAGTTGTGAATCAATATCAAATGTAAGCTGATTAAATTCTATGTAAACATATATTTGAAAATATTAATTATTTGAATCGACATAAATAGAAATTCAAATCCAAATAAAGATTTGGTAGTTCAGAATAACGTCGAATAAATGGATTTCGGTTTTGAAATATAAGGTTGGAAATGAATATTAAATTTCAAGATAAGGGCTGAGATGATAACGAGGTTTCGAGAACTAAATCCAACCTTAATTCGAAGTAAAGTGACAACATTCGGAAAGGAGATTTGAATTGAGAAACTCGTAAAATCCATAGTTATTGTTTTAAAATACGCTTATTATTTGGAAAGTCTGGGATCAAATATATGTTCGAAAACCATTCAAAGTAATAATACGACGTATAAAACTGGAAACTTGGAAATTGATAGGTGAAGACCGAGTATATTCTAATTGTTCGGGGTGATTGCTAATGTCTCAGATCTGGCCGTACACCTGATACGAGGTTATAAGTGGCATGAGATCTGAATATATTTGAATATTTTCGGGTTGTTGTTCCGTTCAAACCCAGAACGGACTGTATGGATTATGTGGCTGACATTGAAATTGATCACATAGCACTGATTTCCGTTAATATATATCAGATTTATGGCAATATATTATCCTCGTCTCTAAGTCTTATGAACATAGAGGATATGCAATGATACAAATCAGTGATATGTCATGAATTGCTAATGTGGTGTACTCGAGTTGTGAAACGAGCTAGTGACGATCAAAGCACGGCTTATCGAAGCATAGCTTTGTGTATATCATGACATCGACGAACCTCACACCCCGGATTTGATGGTAAACTGGAGGTTAGGTTGTATACACAATTTCTAGTGAAAATCGAAAGCTTCGGCGGTAGATCTACTTCGAAACCTAAGGGAATAAAGTATATATAGTTTCTGATGTCCAGATGTTATCCGGGATATATAATTTTGTGCTATGTATTCGGTGTCCATTGTCTGGATGTTAACCGGGAGATACTTAGCTTCGTGTCCTCGAATGATCTTTCAAGCCAAGAACCATCATTTTGGAGACCCAATCTCCAATACGAGCCCTTACGATTTTGATTCTACACCTATATGTCAATATAACCAATTGGGGTTACGGGGGCTATGATTCTGTATTTATTTGCGAAATGATTTTTTGACACTATGTACTAATGATAATATTAAAAGAGGATTTATGTATTAAAGCGTTATTGGTTATCATAAGACAAAACTCGCCCATCTGGTGTGCGTTTGCATTGTGTGATGTGGGAAGAGCTTATGAAAGCTTCATTTTCCAAAGTCATTGCGAATTTCTATGCACGGGAATTCACATGGAATAATCCCGTTCCACATTAGCGGTGTGGCCCGGTGAATTATCCCAACTTTAAAATAAACAGAAATAATAACTGTTTTGCGTTCTCACACCGGTCCCACGACTGACCTAGAGTTTGTTGTTTTCCACCTAAACTCTGGGTGTCCATTATTTTGCACGGGCAGCTAGTAGTTTAGTCTACAGGTTTAGCTTTTAGAGATGGATTCAGATTTGGAGCTAGAGATACGTTTTGAGATTTTACTTCTTCCGCTGTGAGCTTTTGTTTTCTGCTGAGCATATGTTGTACTATGATTCATTGTCACTCTGATGTAAAGTTTTGTAGTGCAATAAAAAGTTCTATTTTGTGTTCAAATATGTTAGTACCCATAACTATATGTCTTTATAAGCGATTTAAGTTGGTTTAATTACCGGCGAGAATCAAGCAAAAAGTCGGGTTGTTACATCTGGTATCAGAGCTTTGGTTTATACAAAGCTATGGGGTACGACATATTTGAACAAGAGATAGGAGTCATCAGAGTTATAATATCTCATTAGGGATAAGGTTAGTAACGCCCTGGAATGGGATTCTGGATTATTAAGATTGAGAGAGCGTATTTTTTTGAAAATATAAATTATTTTGAACCAAGTAAATCATTTTAAAAAGGGTAAATATTTTAAAATATAAATTATTATAAGGGTTTTGAGTATTTCATTGGATGTCGAGATCGGACTATCGAGTATGTAAAGATTTTGAATTTATGTCTGATCAACATATATACGAAATCCAATATATACTAGATAGATATGGAATCACATTGTAGTCGCTGAAGGATAATTCTGTGGATGATCCGGACATCATTAGTGATTATTTTTGAGTTTCGAAAGTGGGATGACCATATGATTCCGATTTAAACATCGAGAATTACTTAAAACTGTTTACATAAACATTGAAATATTTGGATAAATCTCAATAAAACGTTTTGATTAATTACAGTAAGTTGGAATAGATAAGCAAAATTTAATGAGTAAGATGTTCATTTCTTGTAAGGTATAAATTGAATTCGCAGTTGACTAAGGTGTAACTTGAATAAAATTGAATGGTAAGTGTTTGAAATCTTGTATAGATGCCATAACTTAGGTAATTAACAAAACGTTGGATTTGCATTAAAACTTAAGTTAGTTCATAAACTATTAGGCATAATAATGATTTTTGGTTTGGTATTAACTTAAATAAAACCCTTAACCACTTTTGAATACACTGGATAATTTTAGGGTATAAAGGCTTAATAAGGATTTAACTTGAATCATTTGGTTAACTTAAGTAAATGATCAGTTATATATATTTTTATTTAAATGGTTTATAAAGCCTATGTTTCAGAAATTTGTAAAGTTTAAATTTGTACGGTACTGGATTTAAATTAAATTGTATCATAAAATGGAAATATTGATTTTCAATTATTGAACGAAGTTGATTCTCCAAGTTATTTGGATGTAAAGTTAACGATTTGAAATCCCGATATTTTGAAAACATTAATAGTATTTCTTGAAATATTTTTAGATTATTATTGTTTATAACTTCGGGATATTAAATAAAATGATTTGTTACCAAGATTCGAGTAACCCATGACTAAAGAAAGGTACGACGAGCCTTGATGATGGTATGCTCTGGGACCAGAGAGACATCACTTATTTATATCGATACGTGCATAGGCCGTGCCTAGTGGCCTTGTCATTACGAGAAACCTCTCGACTTAGGATATAAATATTTCATGTCATTTATCGTAAAATATTTGAAATTTTTGAAATGATTTTGGTTTTGAAATCCTGAAGCAAGTATGATTCGATGTAAAAAGGAAATATTGTATTTCAGATGTTTTGAAAGTAAAACTAGGATTTCGAGTCGAATAAATTATTTCATACTTTGATTTCAAATTTATTATTTGCATTTAGATTTTGATAAAAATAAAATTGATGAGATTTTGGTGGAAACTGATGAGTTTAACTTATAAGAAATTTTCAAGTTTTAAAATTCTACTGTGTATTCTGTTTAAAACTAAATTTTGTGTCGACAACATTTTGTTTAACACATATAGGTATAATTTCACCAATCTCCCCTTTTTGAGGAAGAAAAGTTTTAAGGTGGGAGATTATAACGATCTGAAACTTCCAACATTTTAATGTCTAATTAACTTGAATTTTCTAAAAAAATTGGATTTAAAAAGGTTTCAAAAAAAAAATTGAATCTTGAATTTATGTCTTGTTATTTTATATAATAGGATTTGGTAATAAAAACTTATTTTGGGCTATATTTATTTTATTTTATTTTATACATAATAATATTATTTTGTAAAATATGATTTATTTAGACGTTATTATGTAATATATAAGATTTCGTAAGTATACTGGGAATATTAAAGTTTATAATAATTTTATTGCAGCGATATGAATTTTGTAAAGATTTTCAAGTATCTAAATTTTAATTTTTTTGGTTAAATATAAATTTTAAGACAATAATATTTGGATTCAAATTAATTTGGCTAAAACAATATCCGTTTGCCAAAATAGTTCGTTATTGGTTGAGTGGTCAAAACGATTTGTAATATAGTTGCTAGAACGATTAGTGTTCGAATATAAATCATATTTTAATATCTGGTTTAAATAATTGTTCAGTTTTTGAACGCGCGGTGTTAAAATACTTTATAAAATTTTACTATAAATTTTAATGTGAAAAAAATGAACGCATATTTTTCTAATGTATTTGAAGTAACCGTGGCCCTTTTGACACTTTATAGAATCAAACAACCGGTCAGTTTCATTATTGTTTTGTGACTGTATACGTTGTTGTATGCGATAATAACTTGATTTTGTTATAATACTAAGAGTAATAATAATAGTAAATTTATTTTATATGTAATTTTGGAATGGCACTTGTAATTGAATTCAAACAAAAGGGGTTTCTTGCATGAGACAAACGAATGAAAAGGATGAATTGTGGTAGAAGTTCACACAGGCATATGAAACAGTTTATTCTAATAAAAATAACGTGTTCACCAGAGGAGTTGAGTGGGTAACATCTGTCCTTTTTCTCCCCACGTGTATTATTACTTCTGCATCACGCTCCACACTCCTCTTTCTTCTAAAAAATTCATCTTCCTTTGTAAAGCTCAGTGGAAAATTTGATCGAAAAAAAGAAGGCTTTCACACAAATTGAAATATACATGGAAGGTGGGAAGTGGGAACAATGCGATGCAAGGAGAATACACAGCTCGCTCTTCTTCTATTCTCTATTGCGTGGACTCCCTCCTTCCCCACTGTGCTGACGCCTGGCCATCCTAGATCCTCCTTCACCAATCACCATCCCAGTTCAATTGGCGGCCTTCTCTTCACATTAGCAACAACACTTGCTCCACTAGGCTTCCTCTTCCCCTCTTAAATTGGTTCCGCCACCCTTAACTGTCATGCACTTCACGTCCCCCCTTAAGAAAACAGTCGATCCATTTTGTCACTCCAGAAACTGTGTCGGCCTTCCTACCACATTGCTACCTTCCCATTGATGGCTACTCCACTCCAATTCCTTTCCTCTCCTAGCAACAGCTTCCTCTTTGCACAAACCTTCCATATTTGCTTGCACTGGCCACCGACATCTCCTCAACTGCATGCACCCACCACGATAGATCCACGACTATGTTGGTGTTTGACAGGGTGACAAGAGCGACGCGTAGATCTAAGAAGGCGTAGAAAAGAGCGTAGTATGGGTTTGGATTGAGGCAATTGGCTGGAGAAGTTGTGGCTTGACGCTTGCGTTGATGTTTGGTAGGTCCAGAATGGTTTGGGTTTGGCTGTTCTTGGTGGGAGGCGGTTGTGAGAGTTGAGTCTGAGAGGCAGTAACTGATGGTGAATGGTTGTTGAACATAGAGTGCGGAGTTCATGTATGAGTGAAGTTATATGTTGCGTGAGCACATATAGCAAGTAAATGGAAGTGTGGCAACGCAAAGGAGGGTACAGTTGCATGCAAGGCGTGAGCACTATTTGGTGGGAAGCTATGTTCAAAGAGGTGCATGGAATCATCGGACAGAGAAGTACGCTTGAGGAAAATAAGAGAGCAGGCACGTGCAAGTTTGCAAAGTCAACGTGCGTGACGGTAGCTGCATCTGCAAGGATGGGTACGCGATCATCCGGAGTCAGTTGCGATATATACGGGTCTTGACGGCAAATATTATTGAAGTCATGTAGGTGAGAACTTCTAATTTAAATTCATTTTAAATTAGTTATAACAGTTGAGTATAATTAGTTGTTAATCATAATTAATAATTTGTTAATAATCATGTGGTGTTATGGATGATTTCCATGGAGTGTTGATGGATGTTTATGTAGTTATAATACACCATACACAAAGCGTTATTCATCGTAACGCTTCATGCACAGTAAATTAGTTATTTTAATTGTTGTGATGGTGATGGATGAACTCATGTTTGTTATTGGTTATTGAGTGATTCTGGTTGCATATAATCACGTACACCGTAGTGGTGGAATCGTAAGGGTAATTAATTTAAATTTCCTTTCCATGTAAATAATGAATTTTATTGAAATAAAAATGGGAATGTGGCTTGAAATTTAAATTAAACCATTTATAAGCCAAATTAATGAAACAACTTTCGTATGAAATAGTTTTGAAAATAAATTTCATTATTAAATATTGAATCGGGATCAGAAAAGAATATTCAACATTGACAGTTATTTATAAATGATTAACTGAGTTTGATGATAATGTTATCATTTCAATTTAATTTTGAAACAAAATTTGAAATTTAAAAGAATTATTTTGAATAATTAATTTGGAAAGGATTAAACAAGTTTGGAATAATCATTAAATGTTAAATGGAATGTGGTATGAAGAATTTGGAAATTTTGAATATTGGATTTTATGCGAATTCTTAGTTCCATAAGGATTCTGATTAATAATTAAAGAAGGTTTAAATAAAACAATATTTTTATTTCAAATTGATTTGAAATGGAAATTTGAAATTTACAATGATTTTGAACTAAAGATTTAAACATAAAAGTATTATTTCAAAAAAAGGGATTTGGAATACGATTTATTTCTAAATTATGGAAATGCAACTTATTTGGGAAATCAAAGTAATGATTTTAAAATAAAGTTATTTTGGAATATACAAAATATTATTTCGAGAAAGAGACTGGAAATATAATTTTAATCTATGTTATGGGAATATAAAATTATTTCGAAAAGAGATTTAAACAATTTAGATTAAAATCATTATATGGAGTGAATCGAACGAGCCGTGCAGCGACAGTTTGATAATATCGATTTCAAATTTCAAATGTTTATAACTTTAACATTTTGAATCGGATTAACCTGATATGAGAAACAACGGATGTATATTAATGATGGTTATGAATAGAAAAGGAATTTTCAAATTCCAAAGTGTGATTTTTAGGTTATGTTTAAATTAAAATTTGAAAAGGCAGCTATACGTGCAGTTCGGCGACCATATCGGAAAATCGAATAAAAAAGACTTATAAAAAATTATTTAAAAAAAATCCAGAAAAATATGATAAATTATATTTTATTAATTAAAAGTGATTTGAGTTAAATTATGTGAATTTGGAATGGTTTTAGATCTATTTGGTTAAGTAACCATTTCTCAGCACTTTCCATAACGCTTTTACCGTCATTATACCGTTTCTTTGAAAATAATTGGAATTTGAAAATTTTAAAACATAAACTATTATGGAAAATGGATTTGTTTGAAAGAATTTAAATATATGGTATGAAACTTAAATAAGATTTGAATTAATAAGGGAATGAGTTTTGGGTAGAGTTAGTCTTCGGATATTCGATATGGATTTACAGGAGCAGACGAATACGATCAATAATAATAAAATATATCCATATCCAGATTCTGATAGTGTTTGCCTGAGTTGTGAATCAATATCAAATATAAATCGATTACATTGTATATAAACTTATACTTGAAAATATTCTTTATTTGAATCGACATAAATGGAAATTCAAATCCAAATAAAGATTTGGTAGTTCAGAATAACGTCGAATAAATGGATTTCAGTTTTGAAATATAAGGTTGGAAATGAATATTAAATTTCAAGATAAGGGCTGAGATGATAAAGGGGTTTCGAGAACTGAATCCAACCTTAATTCGAAGTAAAGTGACAACATTCGGAAAGGAGAATTGAATTGAGAAACTCATAAAGTCCATAGCTATTGTTTTAAAATACGCTTATTATTTGGAAAGTCCGGGATCGAATATATGTTCGAAAACCATTCCAAGTAATAATACGACGTATAAAACTGGAAACTTGGAAATCGATAGGTGAAGAACGGGTATATTCGAATTGTTTAGGTTGATTGCTGATGTCTCAGAACCAATCTCCAATACGAGCCCATGCGATTTCGATTGTACACCTATATGTCAATATAACCAATTAGGGTTATGAGGGCTATGATCCTATATTTATTTGCGAAATGATTTTTTGACACTATGTACTAATGATAATATTAAAAGTGGATTTTATGTAATAAAGCATTTTTAGTTATCATAAGACAAAACTCGCCCATCTGGTGTGCGTTTGGATTGTGTGATGTGGGACGAGCTTATGATAGCTTCATTTTCCAAAGTCATTGCGAATTTCTATGCACGGGAATTCATGTGGAATAAACCCGTTTCGCATTAGCGGCATGGCCCGGTGAATTATCCCAACTTTAAAATAAACATAAATAATAACTGTTTTGCGTTCTCACACCAGTCCCACAGCTGACCTAGAGTTTATTGTTTCCCACCTAAACTCCGGGTGCCCATTATTTTGCATGGGTAGCTAGTTGTTTAGTTTGTAGGTTTAGCTTTTAGAGCTGAATTCAGATTTGGAGCTAGAGAAACGTTTTGAGATTTTACTTCTTCCGCTGTGAGCTTTTGTTTTCTACTGAGCGTATGTTGTACTCTGATTCATTGTAACTCTGATGTAAAGTTTTGTAATAAAACAAAAATTTCTATTTTGTGTTCAAATATGTTAGTACCAATAACTATCCGTCTTTATGAGCGATTTAGGATGGTTTAATTACCGGCGAGGATCGAACAAAAAGTCGGGATGTTACATAACTTGTACATAAAAGGGCTCCGCTTTTAGTATACTTTATATGGACACAGATCTAAGTCTTTCTAGAATACAAGGATTAACTTTCATTGTCTAACTCTGATATTGTCAAATTTACATATTTTTGCTTTAATATTATTTATAACTTTCATCTTTACTATGTCTATTTAGTTTTGATTTGACAAAGTGTTAAAGAATTTTAAAAACTGCATAACTAAAAAGAAATGATGAAATATCTAAACAATAATGGAGTCTCTAGCAATGCTATGTCTCCAGTAATGTAATCCTTAGCTGTAATACTCAAGATGATCGGAGCATAATGCAAAACACAATACTCGATTTAGAACTAACATTCTCATGTAAATTAATAAAAGAAAATGCATAGTAACTTAAGAGATGTTACGGGTGTTTCCTTATCCTAAGGACCCGTTAAATGATCTTTACATAATAAGGTGCACCATTTATAATGTCTATCAGTAAAGTATACTATTGAAAAAAATTAAGGCGTTATCCATATTTCCTCTTAACGTATCTTACATGCATGTAGTTCATGCAAGTACTGTTATTCCATCGTAAACTAGTAGTTATTAAATGGTCCCTTATAGTTACAATATGAACTGAAATCATAATGGGGATAAAATATCACAAGGACTGTGAGGCAATTCCCAAGGTAGAATTCTACCTGTTTATCCTTTTTGACTAGTCATAACCCCTACCAGATGACTGCATCCGACAATCTAAGCCAGAAAAGAGCACTTACTGAGTTCAAAAGCACAATAGCAATACGATATAAAGATGCCCGCTAGAGTAGCTAACCTCATTGGAAAGACATATGATAATGTTTTAGTCATTTTAATTTGATACAAGTGTCAAGTCATCCATCATCATTCGTCTACTTCTTCCAGTAACATTTACCAATTCAACCACTACTTTCTAGATAACATCCATTACGTACACAACTGATAAAGTGGTTTGAGATCAACAAAGAGTATGCCAATATATGATCTTGATATCTTTAACAACCAATCGTTCATTTTACATGCCACTTGGTTATTTATAATTCCGAAACATACTCATATTACACGTTGAGCCATAGTTACTCAAATGTCATATTTCCATGTATGTAATTCCATTTCAATGATTTTTGTTTTAAAATAAATTCAATTCAAATTTAACTTCTCTTTACAATCAAATTCAAACAAATTTCACTTTTATCTCAAGTCATATGACCCATTCCAAAACAAAAGATTAGAAAATAGGTTGACCAATTTAAAACTTCAATGATTTCAAAGTTTACATTATATTTCAAATAGATAAATTTCCTATAAAGTTTCAATTTCAAATCTTAAATCGAGTTAACCATACCTCAACTTATTTCAACTTAAATTCAATTTAAAACCAAGATTTTCTAGGTCACTTCCAATTGAAAATCATAGTTAACGAAGTCAACTTAAATTCAATATTCTTAATCAATTTAATAAGCTTTGACGCAACATTGTTATATTTAAAGTATTCAATTTTCTTGTTTTAATCAATTTGTATCTCCATTTCAAGAATTAAGGTTTAAACTAAATTATTTAAACCTTTAGTAGATTCATTTCAATATTACCATACGTTTCAACAAAATTCATATTTATTTACAAGGCCAAGTAATATATTAAATTCCATTTTTTCTATAAAAATCCATTTAAAAATTTCAAACTATTATTTTCAAATTTCTAAATGATTTCAAATATCATAAAATCATTAGACCAAGTGATGTTTATTATTCAAATTTGTTACCAAAGAAAAGTGAAATGTTTATAATTTCAAATATGTGGTATAAATCATTTCAATCTATTCCAATGTCAAAGACGTATATCTCAACTCATATCGAATGTCCGTAGGGACTTTACAAGAATGATAATGACAGTTAATATCATAACTATTGTGACGAGCAAGGAATTTCGCTCGGTCCGAACCAGTCGCTAAACCGATCCAGGCCGTTCGAAGCGCCCTATCGTTTCGAGAATAGGACAAAACAGAACTCATACAGAAGAACATTTCATTTCTTATTACAACAATGCATCAGATTACAAGAATATACAGAGTATAAACGAATATTACATAGAAATATCAGAGATTTAAATTGCATTTAAATACATAGCAGCGGAAAATAATACAATACACGACTAGAGGAGATATACGGATACAAAGCTTTCCGGATATCATTCCAGCTGTAAACCAGGATCCTGTGAATATAAATCTGCAAAACCAAAACTACTAGCTGCCCGTGTCAAAATAGGGGCACCCAGATTTTAGGTTAAAACAATAAACTCCAGGTCAGTCATGTGACTGGTGTGAGAACTAAAACAGTTATTAATCTTTATTTTAAATCATTAGGTAAATCAAGGGACCACCCGTATAACACGGAACGGGTTTCCTCCCAAGAATACCAGTGCATAAAACAAACAGCGCAATGCTAAATAAAGAAAAATGAAGCTGTTATAAGACCCAGGTCCCATCACACAATGCAACGCAGCCGAGGATAGGGTTTTCCCTTATAACAGCCAAAGAATGCTTGATATGTTTAAAACAAATCGTTTGATACTATTATAAGTGCATAGTGTATAAAACAACTTCAAATCATAAGTATCAATCGTAGACGGCATAAGTGCCCCATCCCACTATGTCGCCATACTAGGCTCTACAAATAAAACCGCAGAATCACGTATTTGGAAATTGGGTTTCCATCTATGAACCGAGGCAAAAGATAGTCCTCAACCGATTCGAGACGCTCTAGCCCGCCCCTCAGGATCAGAACGCATCAACCCTTTAGATCGTCAGGGCCGGTCCACCGATGTGGATTATTATGCCTGAACACTACGTTTCCCCACCCTATGGGGTGTAAGTGAGCCAACTAAATGACTCCATCGGTTCGAGAACGACCGATCAATCCGAGGCGCCTCGCAACAGCAACAACCACATAAGTCAAACTCGTCAGGGCGTGTAAAACCACTAACGCCACTTCTAGCTAGAAAGAAACGCAAGTCCTCCCTGATGTCCTCTCCCGTTTTTGGTTCATACCGGGTGTGAAACTCGCGAAGTAAACGTTACACAAAGCTATGCCACGAAGGCCGTGCTTCGATCATCAACCACAAGACTTTGCTTTTCAACAGAAGCCTTGATCATTTGCCACTTAGGCATGCCACACAGGCAATTCACTCCATGCGTTTGATATCCATCAATATATAACCCCTGAGCTCGTACGTCTCAGAGATGGGCGTTAAGCAAGAGAATAAATTCTCCGCCGCCAAACAGATATATATTTAATAGAGATCAATCACACGGACTAAAATCCAATGTCAGACACACAGTCCATTTACAAGTCCGTTCGGGGTCTGAACGAAACCGGAGGCACCTAGTACCCCGCATATCCATCGATCTCCAAGTACGTCTGGACGATCACTAACTGTTTCCATCTTCTTGGGTGTACAGCCCAATCAAGATCATCAGTAATTACCCAAACGACGTGAAGACCTCCGGTCTTCGACCATCGTCTTCAACTTCGACTTATCGTCGTATCAGTTATTCAGAATGGGATAAACCCGGTCTTTCCGAATAACTCGCGTATATTTTGAATAAGTGTTACACAAACACAACATACGCCTCATTCCAATTCATTAGTCACTAACCGTAAATTAATCAAGAGAATAATTCCCCAAATATTAACCCCGAAGGCCGAAACCAACATCAGATCAATATCCAGAAAACCATTCTGCTTGGCTAACCGACAGTTAGTTTCTAAATTTCACATTCATAGGGAAAGGTTCCCATTAATTTTATCCAAGATAAATTCCTTGAATTTATTCTTTATTCTATCTTTTGAATTTCGATTCAACTAGTCGGGATTAACGAAACTTACCGAAGTAATCATTTGTTTTAATTTCCCAATCCCAACCTATTAATCCCATGAAGTAAAACTGGTAATACTTCATATCTAACACCACAGTGTTATCGGTAAATTCAATTACTATTTCACGTTCAAATCTAATTAAAGATTTAACTATCGCCTGGAGCAAAATTGGTGATACTCCATTCTCGATTATTTCAATCTAATTAAAGATTCATTAAAACTCCACTTAGTTTTAATCTTCGACAGGGTTAAAGAATCAGTGTCATTTAAAACACGGTTCACGATAAACCCAAAATCACATTCCATTAATTATCGGGTTAAAGAACGAGTGTTGTTTAAAACACTGTTCACGATAAACCCAAAAATCAATATCTATTCAATTCCAATTAAATATCATTTAATTGGTACACTTCATTAAATCTAACTAAAAAGATTTAATCTTTTCTCAACTGGGTTCAAGAACAGTGTTAGTGAAGACACCATTCACGACAAACCCAAATCACATTTTGATATTAAATACAGGGCTCTGAATAGAAAATATCCCGGCTTATATTCAATATCAAATTCTACGATTAACAAATGTCGTATTGGAAATAACGATATAAATATATATATCTTTCAAATTTCCATAACAACATCTGCATAATCCCGAATTCCAACATCGAAATATTCCGAAGACAATTTCGATTCAAATCCACTCCAATGCAATCATTGGAAATTTTGGTTATTTTTTTTAAACCCTTTTCAAATTCAATTTATTTATTTAGAAATAAATAGAATTATAATTCTAGTTCAAAACTAGTTCATTTCGATAAAAATCTATTTTTATCTTTTCAAATATGGAGTTTTTCATCCTGATTCTTTCTAAATCATTTCTTATGATTTTACACAAATTATTACTATTTTTAATAATTTTATCAAGGCCCGTACAGTCGATTTCCATCAATGGCCATCGAACTGCACTTACAGCGACCTTTTTCAAATTTGATTTGGACATAATTCCAAATCCAACCGTTAGATTTCAAATTTCTAACATTCGTTAGAAAGCTCTTTTCGATACGAACCCAACGGTTCCGGTTTTAGGAGAATCCGACGGTCGGATCTCCCGTAATGTCCGTTTGAAATAAATGGTCGAAATTTACGAACTGCCGCGGCGCGGCGCGTTCTATTCAGGCCATTATATTATATATATAATGTATATATATAATATATTTCGTCGATTTCTATTTAAAACGAATTTTATAAATCGTTTTAATTTCATTTCAAAAGCAATTTCAACTTCCATTTCAATTCAAATCAAAATTGAATTCTTCTTTATAAATTCGTTTTAAAATTCATTTCTATTCAATTCAAATTTCAGTTCAATTTGAATTCATTTCAATTTGCTTTCAATTCAATTTGAATTCGTTTTCAATTCAATTTGAATTCGTTTTCTATTCATTTCATTTCGAAATTGTTTTCAATTCATTTCATTTCGAAATTGTTTTCAATTCATTTCGTTTTGAAATCGTTTTCAATTCATTTCATTTATCGTTCACGTCAAAATGGCGTCAATCTAATCAACACGGCTTCATAAATTTCTATTTTCAAATATCCTATTTCAAATATTTCTTTTTCAAAATAGTTGTTATTATCAAAATATTTCGTTCAACACATGACCAATCTCAATGGATGAGTACTGTCAACACATGAACCTTTATTTTATATTGATAAAAATGTAAACTTTATTATTAAAATATTTCGTTCAACACATGACCAATCTCAATGGATGAAACTGTCAACACATGAACTTTTATTTCATATTGATAAAGATGTAAACTTTATTATTAAAATATTTCGTTCAACACATGACCAATCTCAATGGATGAAACTGTCAACACATGAACTTTTATTTCATATTGATAAAGATGTAAACTTTATTATTAAAATATTTCGTTCAACACATGACCAATCTCAATGGATGAAACTGTCAACACATGAACTTTTATTTCATATAATATTCTTTATTTTTCAAATTGGAATGAGGCCCAATCAATTACCATATAAAGTTAATTATATGGATTTTCATACATTACACACATGTAATAGCATTGAAAAATAATCAACCATCAACCAAAGTGCACTACACTGTATAAGCATCAAATATAGATATCTAACGCTTATAACAGCCTGTCAATCAATCGATCGACATATTTAATCAATCAGGATGAGTGAACTTCAAATTTCATCCCACCACCCGTGTGGGGTTTCAAACAATCAAACACAGATTTTATTTGTGCAGTTGGGCGATGTTTAAAATTTATCGTCCCAATCAATGTCATTCAAATAAGTGTACATAAACAAACCGTCCGGTTTGTAAATGAATATTTTATTTATTCACATTCACGTTAAAAATTATATTTTTAACGATAAAACATTTTATTTCAACCTATGAATTTCTATTCAATTCATTTATTCAATAAAATGATATTTTTATTTTTCTAACATATTTTAGAAAATTTCGGCGGCATAACGGCACGATACTAGAAACGGGACGAGGCCTAGCCTTATCCCCGGTCTAGTGAAGGCCCACGCCATTCACACATCAATCAAACCATTCAATTTCACTCAAACAATTCAGTTCAATCACATAATCAAACTAATCTATGCAACCAAACAAACAAGTCCATGGTTTGTGGACGATTGTGTCGGGTGCTACTAAACACCGTCTGCATCCTAGTGTATATATATATATATATATATATATATATATATATAACTAGAAAATAAATTGAAGAGTGAGAAATTCTCACATATAGCTATCCAATCATCTTGACTCTTCTTTCGCAGAATTCTTCATCGACCTCGCCTTTTTGTCGCTTTCGCCCGTATTCTCTACATATGTAAAAATCGAATTTTTACGATGCTATTCAATATATAAAAATATGATTTTTACTTCGACTTTCAATATATAAAAATCTGATTTTTACTTCGACTTTCAATATATAAAAATCTGATTTTTACTTCGACTTTCAATATATAAAAATCTGATTTTTACTTCGACTTTCAATATATAAAAATCTGATTTCTACTTTCAAACCTTTTTCTATACGAAAAATCAAACCTTTTTCTATACGCAAAATCAAACCTTTTTCTATACGAAAAATTAAACCTTTTTCTATACGAAAAATCAAACCTTTTTCTATACTAAAGATCAAATCTTTTCTTATTTAAAATCTAAAAATAAAATCAGTTTTAAAATTCTTTTAAAAATTCAGTTTTCAATTCTTTTAAAAATCAGTTTATATTTCTTTAAAAAAAACAGTTTATATATCTTTAAAAAAAACAGTTTTTACTTTCTTAAAAAAAATCAGTTTATAAGCTTTAAAAAAAAACAGTTTTTAAAACTAAAAAAAAAAAACAGTTTCAGCAGAACAAAAACAAAAGAAAAATAAAATCGAAATTACCTAATCACTCACCGTGGTATGCGAAGGGGAGGAGGGAAGAAGAGGCGTCGGCGGCGGCTCGTGGTTCAAGGTGAGGGCGCTTCTTCGATTCGATGCGACTGGGGGGGGTGTTCGAGGGTTGCGTCGGCTTCGACACTGGAAGGAGGAGGTCGTGCGGTGGGGGGCTTCGGCGAAGTCTTCGTCGGCGGGTTCGAGGTAAGGCGTCTTCGATGAGTTAGGGTTTTTTTTTCTTTTTCTTTTCGTTTTCTGATAACTGAATCGGGGGGGGGGGGGCAAGCAGAAGAAAAGGAGGGAGTATATATTTTTTTTATTTTATTTTATTATTTAATTATTTAATTTTGCAAAAAGGTTGACTTTTACATACGACCTCGAAACGAGGCCCACCGCCTGTCGTCCATAGCGTTTTACCCCCATTCCGAACACAATGGGAAATGTATCGTAACCTGGTTTGATCGTTACAATCAGTTTCCGTTAAATTTACATTTAAATCACTATATTGAATTTTAAACGTACATTTCAAATCACCGGGGTCACATACTAACTAGAAAAATTCCAGAAAAATATTTTCGAGTTTCGTATCGATGATACGGTCCTAACAAAACTAGTTTCGTCGAATTCCGAGACCGTTTGAAAAATGGCCATTTTCCAGTCGATTAAAATCAACTGAAACCGGTCAAACGCGTTTTCCTTTGCCACGCTTACATATTGATTCGAAAAATTATGAAATTTGGAATCTAGCAATAACTTGACACCACGGACCCAACAAAACTGGTTTCGTCGAAATCCGAGGTCATTTGCAAAATGTCCATTTTTAAGTGCCTGAATTCCATAGCGACTATTCAGAATTTTCAACTGGACATATCTTTTGATTCCCGCTATGAAATTTTGATTATTCGGATTCGTTGGAAAGATATTATCAATTAGATCCCATTATTTTTGGTTTCACTAAAATCCGGATTGTTTTGCACCCGGTACATTCAATTGAAGTTTGAAATCGAATTATCGAACTACCGCGCCATTTTCAATTCTATTTATAATCATATATAAATATTTATTTTCTAACGACGACGTATATAATATATACGTCGAATTATATTAAAAATAAATTTTCTCGTCGATATTATTTAAAATAATTCATTTTAAATAATCAAAATTCGCTAAAATTGCCAAAATAAAAATTTCGAACTGGCTCGCATTTTCCGGGTTGTTACAATCTCCCCCACTTAAAACTTTTCGTCCCCGAAAAGGAACAAAGTCGAAAGTGGTTTGATTATTCAACTCTACGCTCGATCTGGCTTTCATTCTCCAACTCTTTAGTTTCTGAGAATTTTCTAAATTTCAAAAATTTGGCTAACACCCTAAATTTTCGAAAAATTTCGCCATAACCTCCCCTGCACCGGGAGCATCGGGGAATTTCAAATAGCTTCCCCGGTCCTTCAGATCTCAAAAAGAAAAAGAAAAAGCCAAGCGGCTAGCCAATAGGCTCATAAAATCATCATCACCCAAACAAAACAGTAAATTATATAGTAAACATGTACCTATTTGTCGGGCAAACAAATTTTATTCTCTGCTCTAGCCTCCTTGCTATGACCTGTTCAAGGATATACATGTATATGCAAGCAAATGCTACTAATTTTCAGTATAATTCAATATGTGATTCAGTTAGGCATATTGGTTCAAAATTAGCACACAAATGAACAAACAACACAAACATCAATCAATTAGTGAATTTAACGTTTCAAATTCATAATTTTGATAAATATACAGAAAATCTTGTTTTTGATGCCAATTCACAACAAAGTGTTCTAGCTATATAAGATTTGGTTCTCACACCAGTCTAATGGAAATATATAGAAAATCACACCTTCGAAACACGAACATAAATATTGATGATGCCATGGTCATTATCAACATCATCCCCGAGCGACTAGAGTGTAATCTTATATCTATCTAATATATTAAAACTTCGAATATACGTTCATGACGCGTATATGCAAAATCTTTATATATTGGAATGTCCATATTCAAAATAAATAGATAATCAAATACGTATAAAGCGATTTGAATTTTCAAAACAAAAATTGTTTTCATTTGAAAAAATATAATCTTCACACCCGTTCTAGGATACTACTGATCCTATCCCTAACGAGTCATTCTAATTGGATATTACTAATCCAATATCTGATGAATTCTTCGTATGGTTCTAATATGTCTTGTTCTCGAGCTCTGTAAACCAAAGCTCTGATACCAACTGTGAAAACCCGTAACTTCCCCGTTAAGGAAAGCGTCGGATAGTTCGAGAACAAACCACAACAGAACTCATATAAAAGAACGTTTCATTGTATATTACAACAATGCATCAGATTACAAGAATTACAGAGCATGAATACATATTCCACAGAAATATCAGAGATTTAAATTACATTTAAATACATAGCAGCGGAAAGTCATAAAATACACAACTAGAAGAAGATATACGAATACAAAGCTTTCCGGATATCGTTCCAGCTGTAAACCAGGATCCTGTGAATATAAATCTGCAAAACCAAAACTACTAGCTGCCCGTGTCAAAATAGGGGCACCCAGAGTTTAGGTTAAAACAATAAACTCCAAGCCAGTCATGTGACTGGTGTGAGAACTAAAACAGTTATTAATCTTTATTTTAAATCATTAGGTAAATCAAGGGACCACGCCGTATAACACGGAACGGGTTTCCTCCCAAGAATACCAGTGCATAAAACAAACAGCGCAATGCTAAATAAAGAAAAATGAAGCTGTTATAAGACCCAGGTCCCATCACACAATGCAACGCAGCCGAGGATAGGGTTTTCCCTTATAACAGCCAAAGAATGCTTGATACGTTTAAAACAAATCGTTTGATACTATTATAAGTGCATAGTGTATAAAACAACTTCAAATCATAAGTATCAATCATAGACGGCATAAGTGCCCCATCCCACTATGTCGCCATACTAGGCTCTACAAATAAAACCGCAGAATCACGTATTTGGAAATTGGGTTTCCATCTATGAACCGAGGCAAAAGATAGTCCTCAACCGATTCGAGACGCTCTAGCCCGCCCCTCAGGATCAGAACGCATCAACCCTTTAGATCGTCAGGGCCGGTCCACCGATGTGGATTATTATGCCTGAACACTACGTTTCCCCACCCTATGGGGTGTAAGTGAGCCAACTAAATGACTCCATCGGTTCGAGAACGACCGATCAATCTGAGGCGCCTCGCAACAGCAACAACCACATAAGTCAAACTCGTCAGGGCGTGTAAAACCACTGACGCCACTTCTAGCTAGAAAGAAACGCAAGTCCTCCCTGATGTCCTCTCCCGTTTTTGGTTCATACCGGGTGTGAAACTCGCGAAGTAAACGTTACACAAAGCTACGCCACGAAGGCCGTGCTTCGATCATCAACCACAAGACTTTGCTTTTCAACAGAAGCCTTGATCATTTTCCACTTAGGCATGCCACACAGGCAATTCACTCCATGCGTTTGATATCCATCAATATATAACCCCTGAGCTCGTACGTCTCAGAGAAGGGTGTTAAGCAAGAGAATAAATTCTCCGCCGCCAAACAGATATATATTTAATAGAGATCAATCACACGGACTAAAATCCAATGTCAGACACACAGTCCATTTACAAGTCCGTTCTGGGTCTGAACGAAACCGGAGGCACCTAGTACCCCGCATATCCATCGATCTCCAAGTACGTCTGGACGATCACTAACTGTTTCCATCTTCTTGGGTGTACAGCCCAATCAAGATCATCAGTAATTACCCAAACGACGTGAAGACCTCCGGTCTTCGACCATCGTCTTCATCTTCGACTTATCGTCGTATCAGTTATTCAGAATGGGATAAACCCGGTCTTTCCGAATAACTCGCGTATATTTTGAATAAGTGTTACACAAACACAACATACGCCTCATTCCAATTCATTAGTCACTAACCGTAAATTAATCAAGAGAATAATTCCCCAAATATTAACCCCGAAGGCCGAAACCAACATCAGATCAATATCCAGAAAAACATTCTGCTTGGCTAACCGACAGTTAGTTTCTAAATTTCACATTCATAGGGAAAGGTTCCCATTGATTTTATCCAAGATAAATTCCTTGAATTTATTCTTTATTCTATCTTTTGAATTTCGATTCAACTAGTCGGGATTAACGAAACTTACCGAAGTAATCATTTGTTTTAATTTCCCAATCCCAACCTATTAATCCCATGAAGTAAAACTGGTAATACTTCATATCTAACACCACAGTGTTATCGGTAAATTCAATTACTATTTCACGTTCAAATCTAATTAAAGATTTAACTATCGCCTGGAGCAAAATTGGTGATACTCCATTCTCGATTATTTCAATCTAATTAAAGATTCATTAAAACTCCGCTTAGTTTTAATCTTCGACAGGGTTAAAGAATCAGTGTCATTTAAAACACGGTTCACGATAAACCCAAAATCACATTCCATTAATTATCGGGTTAAAGAACGAGTGTTGTTTAAAACACTGTTCACGATAAACCCAAAAATCAATATCTATTCAATTCCAATTAAATATCATTTAATTGGTACACTTCATTAAATCTAAATAAAAAGATTTAATCTTTTCTCAACTGGGTTCAAGAACAGTGTTAGTGAAGACACCATTCACGACAAACCCAAATCACATTTTGATATTAAATACAGGGCTCTGAATAGAAAATATCCCGGCTTATATTCAATATCAAATTCTACGATTAACAAATGTCGTATTGGAAATAACGATATAAATATATATATCTTTCAAATTTCCATAACAACATCTGCATAATCCCGAATTCCAACATCGAAATATTCCGAAGACAATTTCGATTCAAATCCACTCCAATGCAATCATTGGAAATTCTGGTTATTTTTTTTAAACCCTTTTCAAATTCAATTTATTTATTTAGAAATAAATAGAATTATAATTCTAGTTCAAAACTAGTTCATTTCGATAAAAATCTATTTTTATCTTTTCAAATATGGAGTTTTTCATCCCGATTCTTTCTAAATCATTTCTTATGATTTTACACAAATTATTACTATTTTTAATAATTTTATCAAGGCCCGTACAGTCGATTTCCATCAATGGCCATCGAACTGCACTTACAGCGACCTTTTTCAAATTTGATTTGGACATAATTCCAAATCCAACCGTTAGATTTCAAATTTCTAACATTCATTAGAAAGCTCTTTTCGATACGAACCCAACGGTTCCGGTTTTAGGAGAATCCGACGGTCGGATCTCCCGTAATGTCCGTTTGAAATAAATGGTCGAAATTTACGAACTGCCGCGGCGCGGCGCGTTCTATTCAGGCCATTATATTATATATATAATATATATATAATATATTTCGTCGATTTCTATTTAAAACGAATTTTATAAATCGTTTTAATTTCATTTCAAAAGCAATTTCAACTTCCATTTCAATTCAAATCAAAATTGAATTCTTCTTTATAAATTCGTTTTAAAATTCATTTCTATTCAATTCAAATTTCAGTTCAATTTGAATTCATTTCAATTTGCTTTCAATTCAATTTGAATTCGTTTTCAATTCAATTCGAATTCGTTTTCTATTCATTTCATTTCGAAATTGTTCTCAATTCATTTCATTTCGAAATTGTTTTCAATTCATTTCATTTCAAAATCGTTTTCAATTCATTTCATTTATCGTTCACGTCAAAATGGCGTCAATCTAATCAACACGGCTTCATAAATTTCTATTTTCAAATATCCTATTTCAAATATTTCTTTTTCAAAATAGTTGTTATTATCAAAATATTTCGTTCAACACATGACCAATCTCAATGGATGAGTACTGTCAACACATGAACCTTTATTTTATATTGATAAAAATGTAAACTTTATTATTAAAATATTTCGTTCAACACATGACCAATCTCAATGGATGAAACTGTCAACACATGAACTTTTATTTCATATTGATAAAGATGTAAACTTTATTATTAAAATATTTCGTTTAACACATGACCAATCTCAATGGATGAAACTGTCAATACATGAACTTTTATTTCATATTGATAAAGATGTAAACTTTATTATTAAAATATTTCGTTCAACACATGACCAATCTTAATGGATGAAACTGTCAACACATGAACTTTTATTTCATATAATATTCTTTATTTTTCAAATTGGAATGAGGCCCAAACAATTACCATATAAAGTTAATTATATGGATTTTCATACATTACACACATGTAATAGCATTGAAAAATAATCAACCATCAACCAAAGTGCACTACACTGTATAAGCATCAAATATAGATATCTAACGCTTATAACAGCCTGTCAATCAATCGATCGACATATTTAATCAATCAGGATGAGTGAACTTCAAATTTCATCCCAACACCCGTGTGGGGTTTCAAACAATCAAACACAGATTTTATTTGTGCAGTTGGGCGATGTGTAAAATTTATCGTCCCAATCAATGTCATTCAAATAAGTGTACATAAACAAACCGTCCGGTTTGTAAATGAATATTTTATTTATTCACATTCACGTTAAAAATTATATTTTTAACGATAAAACATTTTATTTCAACCTATGAATTTCTATTCAATTCATTTATTCAATAAAATGATATTTTTATTTTTCTAACATATTTTAGAAAATTTCGGCGGCATAACGGCACGATACTAGAAACGTGACGAGGCCTAGCCTTATCCCCGGTCTAGTGAAGGCCCACGCCATTCACACATCAATCAAACCATTCAATTTCACTCAAACAATTCAATTCAATCACATAATCAAACTAATCTATGCAACCAAACAAACAAGTCCATGGTTTGTGGACGATTGTGTCGGGTGCTACTAAACACCGTCTGCATCCTAGTATATATGTATATATATATATATATATATAACTAGAAAATAAATTGAAGAGTGAGAAATTCTCACATATAGCTATCCAATCATCTTGACTCTTCTTTCGCAGAATTCTTCGTCGACCTCGCCTTTTTGTCGCTTTCGCCCGTATTCTCTACATATGTAAAAATCGAATTTTTACGATGCTATTCAATATATAAAAATATGATTTTTACTTCGACTTTCAATATATAAAAATCTGATTTTTACTTCGACTTTCAATATATAAAAATCTGATTTTTACTTCGACTTTCAATATATAAAAATCTGATTTTTACTTCGACTTTCAATATATAAAAATCTGATTTCTACTTTCAAACCTTTTTCTATACGAAAAATCAAACCTTTTTCTATACGCAAAATCAAACCTTTTTCTATACGAAAAATCAAACCTTTTTCTATATGAAAAATCAAACCTTTTTCTATACTAAAGATCAAATCTTTTCTTATTTAAAATCTAAAAATAAAATCAGTTTTAAAATTCTTTTAAAAATTCAGTTTTCAATTCTTTTAAAAATCAGTTTGTATTTCTTTAAAAAAAACAGTTTATATATCTTAAAAAAAAACAGTTTTTACTTTCTTAAAAAAAATCAGTTTATAAGCTTTTTTTAAAAAAAAAACAGTTTTTAAAACTAAAAAAAAAAACAGTTTCAGCAGAACAAAAACAAAATAAAAATAAAATCGAAATTACCTAATCACTCACCGTGGTATGCGAAGGGGAGGAGGGAAGAAGAGGCGTCGGCGGCGGCTCGTGGTTCAAGGTGAGGGCGCTTCTTCGATTCGATGCGACTGGGGGGGGGGTGTTCGAGGGTTGCGTCGGCTTCGACACTGGAAGGAGGAGGTCGTGCGGTGGGGGGCTTCGGCGAAGTCTTCGTCGGCGGGTTCGAGGTAAGGCGTCTTCGATGAGTTAGGGTTTTTTTTTTCTTTTTCTTTTCGTTTTCTGATAACTGAATCGGGGGGGGGGGGGGGGCAAGCAGAAGAAAAGGAGGGAGTATATATTTTTTTTATTTTATTTTATTATTTAATTATTTAATTTTGCAAAAAGGTTGACTTTTACATACGACCTCGAAACGAGGCCCACCGCCTGTCGTCCATAGCGTTTTACCCCCATTCCGAACACAATGGGATATGTATCGTAAGCTGGTTTGATCGTTACAATCAGTTTCCGTTAAATTTACATTTAAATCACTATATTGAATTTTAAACGTACATTTCAAATCACCGGGGTCACATACTAACTAGAAAAATTCCAGAAAAATATTTTCTAGTTTCGTATCGACGATACGGTCCTAACAAAACTAGTTTCGTCGAATTCCGAGACCGTTTGAAAAATGGCCATTTTCCAGTCGATTAAAATCAACTGAAACCGGTCAAACGCGTTTTCCTTTGCCACGCTCACATATTGATTCGAAAAATTATGAAATTTGGAATCTAGCAATAACTTGACACCACGGACCCAACAAAACTGGTTTCGTCGAAATCCGAGGTCATTTGCAAAATGTCCATTTTTAAGGGCCTGAATTCCATAGCGACTATTCAGAATTTTCAACTGGACATATCTTTTGATTCCCGCTATGAAATTTTGATTATTCGGATTCGTTGGAAAGATATTATCAATTAGATCCCATTATTTTTGGTTTCACTAAAATCCGGATTGTTTTGCACCCGGTACATTCAATTGAAGTTTGAAATCGAATTATCGAACTACCACGCCATTTTCAATTCTATTTATAATCATATATAAATATTTATTTTCTAACGACGACGTATATAATATATACGTCGAATTATATTAAAAATAAATTTTCTCGTCGATATTATTTAAAATAATTCATTTTAAATAATCAAAATTCGCTAAAATTGCCAAAATAAAAATTTCAAACTGGCTCGCATTTTCAGGGTTGTTACAACTATAGTAGTTATCTTTTCATAGATAGGTATAAGATAATATGATTATAATTAAATTTCACAAAATATATGTCCAAATTAATTTCAATTATATTCAACATATGCGTATAATGACAAACAGCTGCAATCAAACACAATAATTATTCCATAATCCAACTAAGTAAATTATATGTTAAATTTAAATTTTAAACAAGCTTATATACAAATATATGCAGCATGATACAAATTAACTTGCAAGATAATGTTAGTATAGCGTGAGTGGGTTTTAATAACCAAAATTGATAATGTTGTCCATAAGCTAGCGATCTACACGTAAGCACACATGCTACGGACGACAGGACGACATGCTGTGATATAACTTCATGTTATGGCAACGATTGGACATCAGACTCGCTATTAATAATTGATCGAAAATGGGACGGCGGGTTCGACTTAGGTCTAGGGTTGTTGTGCGTCATTGGAGATGATTAGTATAACAACTCTAGATCGGTGTTTACCTATAATCACGATTAATGAATTATAATAAGAGGCCACTAGTTAATTAAGAACCAAATATTGTTTGGGAGATAATTTAAAATATTTGTATAAGTAAGAATTGACTTTGGGCTTTGAGTCATTGTGGGAATTTGGTGAAACTTGAGTATTTAATCATTAAAATGATTCAATAGTGCGCTTGGGAAAAGTATATCCAATTTGGAGATAAAATTGTAGAAATAAGTAATAAAGGAGAAATAAATTGGGTTTATGGAAAAATTAAAGTAAATAAGCTTTACTATGTAAAAATAAGTAGAGAAAACTTTATAATGTTCAAATTTTGATTAAATAATGATTAACACAATTTATATTGTGAATGTTGCAACCAATTACAATCTACACGTGTATGTGCAATGAGTTTAGTGTTATATTATGTGTTTTAAATATTTTGTGTTCAGAATAAAATGAAAAATGTAAATATTGATGGAAAATCAATATTAATGTATCAAAATAATTTTTAATATGACTGTATAAGTCATTAGTATCGCATAATTATGTTTGCACAATTTTAGAATCAAAATTATGTGTTTTGTACATAAAAGAACAAAATGTTCAATTTAAATTTGAAATGTGAATTTTTGGTGCTATCGTGTTAAAACTTGTGCTGAATCTTGTTAAAAAGTACATGTTGTATAATTTTCTACACAACTATAAGTGTGCTAACTTGCATGTTTAAGAGTGTAAGGGATGAAATATGTTGTTAATAAAGCATTTTGGATGACAAACAACCTACTTAACTTAACATAGCATGATTTGCTAGTGTTGAGGCCTAATTAAGCTTGTATTATGCCCGAACCAAAATTTAATCAAGGAAAAGTTTGGAAACTATCTTCCAAATACATACCTTTAAAAAAATAGTGTAACAACCCGAAAAATCCGAACCAATTTAAAATTTTTAATTTGGCTATTTTAGTGGATTTTGAATATTTAAAATAAATTATTTTAAATAACAGTGACCAAAAATCTATTTGGATCGAAGTTATAGCGAATATATTTATTTTAATTATAAAACAAGGCCTGAAATGGCGCAGTAGTTTGAAAATTTGAATTCGAACTTTGACTGACTGTACAGGATGCAAAATAAAACGGATTTTAGTGAAACCAAAAATATTTAAATCTGCTTGAGAATATCTTTCTAACGAATCCGGAAAATCGAAGTTTCATAGCGGGAATCAAAAGTTATGGCTAAATGAATTTTCAGAAAGGTCGTTATGGAGTTAATATAGCCCTTGAAAATATACATTTTACAAACGACCTCCGTTTTCAACGAAATCAGGGATGTCAAATTATTGCTAGGTTTCAAATTCGATAATTTTTTAAATCAATATGTGAGCGTGGCAAAAGAAAATTTGTCTGGTTAATTTAAGTCAATTTGGATCGACCAGAAAATGGCCATTTTTCAAACGGTCTCCAAATTCGACAAAATTAGTTTTGTTGTACCATATCATCCAAACATAGCGAGATTTATTTTCCTAGAATTTTTGGAATCAGTATGTAGCCCCGACAAGTTAAAATGTACGTTCAAATCCATATTTGAATGTTTTACATTTTAATTTGAAGAATAACTGACTGAAACAGTCGAATGGGCCTACGAAACATATCCCATTGTGTTCGAAATGGGGGTATTTAGCTAGATATGATAGTCATTGGGTTTGAATTGGAGTTCGTATGTGGAGAAGGGTATTTTCGGATTTAAAGAAATTAAATATATAAATAAAATTCCTGGCCCAATCAGATTCCATCTTCAAACCCGCATTGACTTTCAAAACCCGCTACCCCCCTTTCATGGATGACGGAAGAGAACACCCTCCTTCTCCCCTCTTTTTCTCACAAACCACTCACTAAAATCTAGAGTTCATGTTGGGGTTTTTGTAGAGCATCAAGAGAGCTTTAAATCCATACTGGTTTGGTAATTTATCATCGAGTATTCCTCTCGAATCAACCTCCTGAAGTTGCACCGTTTGCTGGCCGATTCCCCCTCCCCCTGACCTTCGAGTTCGATGTTGTCAACACCCCAGGAGCACCTCTCCGAGCTCCACGTCGTGGTGGAATCCGATCCTCTCCTGGCTACGCGGTTTGAACGCAAATTGGTGACCTAGTTTCGAACATTTTCTAAGAGGTAACGACCTCTATTTATTTAAACTATTTATAACAGTTAAAAGCGTTGCGAAGTTAATTTATGGAATAAAAATCGTATCTTTGTGCTACGTTGTCGAAATCTAGTGAAACAAGAGACATTGGACTCGTGTGGACGTCTTCTACATTCTAGAAGAGACCGAAGAATTTTTGGAGCTTCCTACAATTTTGAAGGAGTGGAACCCAATGTGTGATTTCTAAATTATAAACGATATGGAATGGCGATGTATAAGTTATATAATCGATGTATAACTTATATAAGCGTTGTACACCTATGTATAAGCGTTGTATAAGTTGTATGTGCGATGTAAAATTTATATATACTTTGTAAAAATCATATGTGCGTTGAATGGAATTGAAATGGTATTTAAATGAAATAAAAATATATTTATATACATGTATATATACTCCCCTCGTCCACAGACCATGGACGATATATATTGGTTGTGATTGTTTGGATTTTGGTTGACGTGAAATTTGGTGAATATTATGAATGGTTGATTTGATTATGGTTGTTTTTGGTTGAAAACAAATAGGATTTGTTTATGGGAAAATTCGTATGCGTACAAACTAGATTATTGAAATCCCCCTTGTCAAAAGCTGCGAGGCTTTAAGGTAGAGCGAGGAGCCGTACTCGGGACGGTGCCGTTTTTAACTACCCTGCCATTATGCTGCCGAAATTTTCTGAAATATTCCTGTGTTTGATATATATTCATGTATTGAAATATTCTCATGTGTTGGAAAAATATTCATATGACGAATAAAATGGTTGAAAGTTAAAAATCACATTTTTTATCATGTATATAAAATATATAAAATATTCAAGTTTGAAATAAACTGTTTTAAAAATAAATATCACATTTTTATTATATATATGAAACGTTAAAAATAATCATGTTTGAAATAAATTGTTTTAACAATAAAAATCACATTTTTATTGTATATATGAAATGCTAAAAATAATCATGTTTGAAATAAATTGTTTTAACAATAAAAACCACATTTTTATTATATATATGAATCGCTAAAAATATTCATGTTTGGAAATAAATTGTTTTAACAATAAAAATCACATTTTTATTATATGTATGAATCGCTAAAAATATTCGTGTTTGGAAATAAATTGTTTTAACAATAAAAATCACATTTTTATATTATATACGAAGTGTTAAAAATAGTCATGTGTTGAAATAAATATATGTTGGGTAAAAATATTGTTTTTATCAAATGTATGAAATGAAAATGGTTTGGAAATTGAAGAATGGATTATATATATATATATAATTAAAATAAATCGAATAACGATGCTGCAGTTCGAATTTTGAAATCATGATTTTAAATGATTATTGCGGCAGATCCGGCCGTCGGATTTTCCCGAAACCGAAACCGTTGGGTTCGCTTTGAAAATATCTTTCCAACGATACCAAATTTGTAAAGATCCAACGGTTAGGTTATGTGAAAAGTTAAATTCAAATCTAAATGAAAACAACGCCAGAATGGATTATATATATATATAAATATAATTAAATTAAAACGAATAACGAAGCCGCAGTTCGTACTTTGAAATCGTAACTTTAAACGATTGTATCGGGAGATCCGACCGTCGGATTTTCCCAAAACTGGAACTGTTGGATCTGTTTTGAAATGATATTTCCAATGATATAAAATTTGTAAAGATCCAACGGAAAGATTTTCAGATATCTGTATATCAAATCTGAAGAAAGCAGTGCTACGGCCGCGTTATGGCCTGAAGCATCGTTTGAATAAACTGGCTATTTTTAAATAAATAAAAATAGCGATAAATCATTATAAAATATTATGAACGATATAGAATGGAAAGAAACCGTATTTGCTCGATTTATTGGAAATTTGATGGTTGAATGTGTTTGACGTGAAAACTACATTAATGAAATGAATTATTGATGTCAAATAATTAAACTATGGAAATGAATTGATTTAAATTCTAATTATATGCGAATAATTTGAAAAGGCCGAGTTAAATCTCATTTCAAATAATTGGACGACGATTAGAAGTCGAAGATATGAAGACGGTGGAAGACCGATGATCTTCACATCGAATGGATGGCTACTGATGCCTTTGATGGGAGTTGCTGCCCTGAAGGGGTTATAGTGGTGGTTGTCCGAACGTACTTGTTGATCATTCGGATGTGCGAGGACCTCTCTCCTGTATTGGACATATGGGACGAGGAATAAGGTGCCTCCGGTTTCGTTCAGACCCAGAACGGACTTGTAAATGGACTGTGTGTCCGACATTGGATTTCATTCTGTGTGATTGATATATGTCATTACATGGCGTGAATTGCCTGTATGGCATGCTGAGATGCAGTGATCAAGGCTTTTGATGAAAAGAAGAGTCTTGTGGTTGATGATCAAAGCACGGCTTTAAATAGCATAGCTTTGTGTATAGCATTGATTCGCGGGCCTCCCACCCCGGTATGGACTAGAAACGGGAGAGGACCTTAGGGAGGGCATGCGTTTCCTTCTAGTTAGGAGTGGTGTCAGTGTTATACAAGCCCTGACATTTTACTTATGTGGATGATGGATAGCGAGGCGCCTCAGTTATATCGGTCGTTCCGGGGCCGATAGTTTGGTCGGGATATGACCAGTTTACGGCCCATATTGCGGGGAAACGTAGTGTTCAGGCATTTTAATCCACTCCGTATGGACCGGCCCTAACGATCCAAGGGTCACTCGAGCTCTGACCCTGAGGCTCGGGCTAGAGTGTCTCGAAGCGGTAAGGACGATCCCTTGCCTTGGTTCATGATAGAAATCCAATTTCCAAATACGACATCATGCGGTTTTGATTGTATACCTATATATGGCGACATAGTGGTATGGGGCATTTATGTCGTCTATGATTGATACTTATGATTGAAATTGTTTTTGAAACATATAAACACTAGTAATAATATCAAATGCTTTTGTTTTATTCGTATCAAGCATATTTTGGCCACTATAAGGTAAAACTCTATCCTCCTGTTTGCGTTGCATTGTGTGATGGTAACTGAGTCTTATAATGGCTTCATTTTTGTAAAAAAAAACATTGCGATGTTTAAATGATTTACTTGTTTTAAGCACTGGCAATCCAATGGAGTAAACCCGTTCCGCGTTAGCGGCGTGGTCATGTGATTGGCCTTATTATCAAATAAGTTTAGTAGATTTCTCATACCAGTCCCATGACTGACTCATAGTTCGTTTCACTTGCAAACTCGGGTGCCCTATTTTTTACACGGGCAACCTTGTATTCAAGTTTTTAGCAGGATCTATCTGGATAGCTATGGAGCTAAAGATGGATTCTATCACTTCTTTCTTTTTATGCTGTTTAGCTCCTGTTGTACATATTATGTTTTGATTCCACTGTAAACATTTTATGTAAAGCTGAACTGTATTCTGTACTAAGTATGATCCTGTATAATGTGTAACTCTGATGATTATGTTTATCCAGTGTATTCTGTTGTACATTATCTGGTGCATTTATATATTTCTGTTCTACTGTTAATGTTTATGTGTTATATTCCAAGGATTACTGCTGCCACCATGGAATAGGGATTTGGGGTTGTCACAAACATGAATTGTTTCTTTTTCTTCTATAGAAAAACAAAACACGGTATAAAATAGAAACCCATCCTTTGAAACCCAAATTTCAACCTAAATCTCAAGTGGAAAGAAGAGAAAACTTATTATTCTAATTACCACTGTTACCTTTCTACTAATCAATGGGCATTTCAACATCGATATATAAGAATATTGTCTAATTTCTTAAATCATGCTTGTTGTGTCTTGCATGTCTTTGAAATGTTATTTACATGTATTGCATCTTCTCTACAAGCCTAACTTTGGAAATTTTGCCTCAAATCTTCGCTGAAAGCACTAGTATATATCCAAAAGGTAGGTTATCACACACTTATAGCTTATGCATGCTTTGAAAATGTTTTATTAGTGATAATCTATGATAAATCATATTATCTGTAATGTTTTTCAGTATTTTTATGTTATAGTCCAATTCAGTTTGAGTCCATGTTTATGGCTTTATATCTCTTATGTTTTATGTCGAAATCCTGTGGAACTTTTTTGGTTGATAGAAAAGTTGTTCTACTTGTGTTTTCATTTTTTAGGTCATTCATAGCTCATTAAATCATTCAAAACTTGCATGTAAGTTGTAATCGAAGAAGAATTCAAGCTTGGGGAAAATCCCACGCCTAGGTTAACCCAAACAATTCTCTGGGTCAACCCAGGTATATAAGGGTTTACTTGAGGGTTGACCTGAGAAAAATCATGGGTCGACCCTTGTAGCGGATGGTGCGCAGGCTATATTTCATGGTTGTGTTGGTTTTTGGAACTATATCCTACAATGTTTCTTAGTATATTTGCACGCTATTTTGAGGTGGATTGTGTGAAGTCTTCTTAGGCTTAATCTGATAATAGATAATCCAATATTATCATCAATTTTCACATCGAATTAGAGAAGTTTTATGGGGTTTTCATTGTTGATTTCAAGATTTACTCCATGAGATTTCTGACATTATTTCGGTTTTATAAAAGAGTTTTAATAAGGAAATTTTATCTGCATATATTTGTTTTGAGACAAAGGATTTTTGATGTTTTATTTATAAAAACAAACTTTTTTCAAGGCAATACTATATACAACATATTCTAATATATACAGATTTTCAAATGGATAAACCAGATGATTTTGAAATCATTTTATAATGTTTTCTCAAAATCTAAGTATTTCTATATATAAAATAATAAGGTTTAGCATGCTTCGAGAAGGCGAGGTTGTTACTAAATGATGCATTAAATCATATGGTATGTGACATATTGTTTTATTATGTCGGTTAATTCCAAACTAATCTAATACAGACTATTATTTTGAGATTTGATTTAGCTATTTTAATGTGGAATTAGCTAATGGATAATAAACTGATAAGTGAGGATGTGCGGCATGGGACATAACTTACCACTATTTAGGTTACTATATGGGGGTTGTGATACATTCAAATATATAACTAGTACTAAACTATTAAGTCATCTAAGACATTTTAGACATTCTGGTCATCTAAGACATTTATAACCTTTGGGTCATCTGATATTCCTGACTTTCGGTCAGCATGGGTACCATATGTACATATATTAATTAGTACTAGTAAGGGTCGGCTATCTAAGTTATGGACATACGAAATTTGTAATGACCCATAACTTAATAATTGAATATTTAAGTATTTTATTTAAATATTGATCGACAAATAACCGAGTGACGGTTCCAAATAGTGATTTTCTATAAACGATCAGATCGGGACTTAAGACTAGTTCGGCTGAGTTCCTATGGTTTGTTACGTGAATAGAAAGTATAAGGATTGCTGTATCTCTAGATCGGGAGATTTTAGAGACAAAACCATCTTGAAATACGCGAAAAATTATCACATCGGATAATAGTCTTAGATTTCGATGCAACTTGTACAATATCATTGTATGATGCAGGCAGTCAAGTTTCATGTTGAACGGACTTGTGTTTGATCATGCAAAAATTAAACTTGTAGCGCTATTAAGTAAATTGGAAATGAAATAAACATGAGATTAGAATAATAAATCCTCTAATGGCAAACTCGACCGATTTCTATTTTCCTGTTCAAGTTACTGTTCCATTAACAGTAAAGAATAATGGATGCTCCTCTCTTGTCAGTTCGAAAATCAAGATCTCCCTTCCCTCTCATTTAAAAATTATGAAATATCTATAAGTTTGAATTCGTGCTTTGAATCTCTACAATCCCATATTGATTTTATCACGTGCGCACCCTATTCTCGAGATCCACCTTATTGAAGCAGCGATTAGGGTTCGAACTTGCTCTGCTTATAATCGGATTTTGATTATTTTGAGAATGGCGTTAGGATTAAGGTGAAGAATCTTGTCGTCTGGTCGAGTTTGGTGATTATCTTGGCATGTTAATGATTGATATGCACATTTATTTTTGGTAATTAGGGTGAAGAATCAGATCTTGATCTTGCCTAGTATCCTGGTATGTTAGTGATTGATATGCACCTGCATTTTTGGTTCATTTTTGTGTTTCTCACAGCCTGGAAAAAAAGAAGGATTTGAGAAAGAAAAGTATAGAGGAAATTTGGTAATTATCTTATTGTTTTGTTTTCTTATGTTGTTAAAGTCATATAACTAGTACTCATTATAACTTTTGCACACATTGTCAGATTTGGACGTCTTTTCTTGCGTTGGACTCGTATTGACGAGCTCAACGCTATGGAGCATGTTTGGATTGATTTGGTTGAGTTGAGTGATTTTGTCTCTTACTATACTAGTGCAAACGATGTTTTTGAACCTAAATGAATTTTAAACGGGATTTCTAAAATAATAGAATCTTGCTAATGATTTTATAAATGGATTAAAAAGTGTTCCAAAAATATTTTTTGAGATTAAATATCACATTTTACCCCGTTTGAAAACTGTTTGTCGATATCGCTAGATTTAGGACATTTTGTCATATATCTCACTTTGATTGTCATATATAGAAAGGTTTTATTTGTCGCACTAATGATACCATGGATGTTTGTATGTTGTTTTAGTCATTTATAAGACTATTGATTGCATTGTTGCATGTTTGTGTAGTTTGGTTGTATATGCCATTATTGGGCATGTAAGATTAGGATAGATTCACGAAGAAGCTTCAGATGGCGTATTGACTTGGAAGCGGTAGATGGACTCGACAACTAGCAGAACTTTGAGACAAACGCCAGACATTCTCAATGGACGAGTATTTAACCAATCTTAGCTAGATACTTCATTCGAGGGCCATTAACGATATTGAGTGTTATAGTTGGTTGGTCGTTTCAACCAACTTTGATGTGGACCATGAAGAGTGTTTAACCAATAATGGTTATACACATGGTTTGAGTGGACATTAGTGATTATAAATGAGTGATCGGTATGACTACTATTGGTGTTGGTCATTTGACCAACCTTGACGTCAATGGCAACGAGGTCTAGATGAGATGGACTGGATGGCCCATTCGATGGTGGATTCGACAGGGTGGCTCTCCGACTTGATATATTGGTATGAGGCATGATGGGTGCTTCGTTAAGATGCAGATGGATAGTGTAATCCATGGACTCAGGTAGTGAGATTTTAAGAGTGGGCTAGGGATTTCGACTCTTTGATTTCACGGCTTGAATGTGCTCGAGATGGATCGATGGGATGGGTCGACAGTATACGATTCACGAATCGGCGAGATTGTGGGATGGATCGATGGATGAATCAGATTTATGCAAGTTGTAGTAAGGCGAGGCTACGAGATCATGGATCGATGTGATATGCACTTCTGGTGTTATAAAGCTACAGGATGCTAATGGCTATCATGTTGGACAGGTAGGGTGTAACACCCTACTTTCGTTAAGGTCACTCACAAAGGGAATGCCTTAACTTCGGTGGAACGTTATAAGTAAACAGAACAGAAATTTACAAGATGGATATGTAAAGTAGTACTTGAAAATTTTATAACTTTATTACAGTAGAAAAAGAAATAAATTTGGTCACATCATAATACCAAAACACAAGTACACAAATATCAGTCTTATACCAATCCTTCATAATGCATAATTTTAAAGCCATAATCCCCAACAGAGAAAGCCACAAATAGGTAGAATCAAAGCCAAGCGATATTTCAAGCACTTCTAGCACTTCAAGCAGATGGAACCTGAATCAAGCTCCTATGTTTCCACCCTGAGAACCTTGGGGGGGGGAATGGAAGAAAAGAGGCGAAACAAACTAGGTCATACATACGTCTGGTGAGTCCAGTGACTTTCAGCATATAAACAGATAACAGTATCATGACTAGCAAATAAAACTGGATAAGAGATAACCATAACAGGAGTAGCAAGTTAACAGAAGAGCCAGAATGATATAGGTTAAACTAAGCTTCTTACTTGGTTTTTTACTTTACTGCACTAATATTAGTATAACAGAATTAGGTGTTGTCCTAATTTCTAAACAGAAAACAGAACGATCTTTTCAGAAACACGATGCTAGTAATGGGCCTTTACCACCCTAACAGAGACAGATGTACAGAAACAGAATGCTAGTAATGGGCCTTTACCACCCGAACAGAGATAGACGCTATAGAGATAGAAGCAGAAACAGAGTTAGAGATGGAAATGGAATATTCCCCACGGAAACAGAATGTTAGAATTAGGTGTACACTAGTAATGGGCCTTTACCACCCCAACAGATGGTACCACACAGAAACAGACAGGTGTTACCACCCCAAAAGAAACAGACGGTACCCCAACAGAAATAGACAGAACTAAGTGTACCCTAAATTCTACCCCAAGAGATCGGCTCCCTAATACATAAATACCCTGTGCCGGCCCCACAGAAGGGTGTATCACTATCTAAAGTGGCAACCTATAGACACAGACCTATGTACAGATGTCACGGCGTCTTACATCCTCAGAGCAGACCGGATCTATGCACGCACATGACCCGGTTGGAATGCACCATCAACACCCTTCACCATTGTCAGAATTGACCTCTTACAATTAGTTCAGTAAGCGTTCCTTGGACCCCTACCTAGTGTTGGGTCATAGTTTTGATACCAGAAAGGGTTACTAACTAATATGGGTCCCAAACAATAGATGACACAAATAATTTCCCCTCCTAACATTATGTCCCCAGACTAACATATTTCATATTAACTTACTTATAGATTTCAGATGTACAAAGTTCAGATTAACTAGTTCTCAGATCAGACATATAAGTTAACAAGTTTTCAGACTAACAGATCAGATATACATATTAACAAGTTTTCAGACTTAATGGATTGGATTATGGATTACCAACTTACATATGGTTTCATCGAACCTTGTATTGGGCCTACAGACTTCCAAATGGGTTTATTAGATTCATCAGTCCAGTTGTTTTAACCCTATCCACCCAACACGTTTTTAGGTATCACATTTATCTTAGATTTGCATTAATTAAATATTAATGCACAGACCTCTCACATTAGGTCGGTAGCTTGCGGCCGCTGGATGTGTCGGGAAGTTCCGGGGAGACTTCTGCCACAAGCCAGACCTAACCTCGTGTCTAAGCATCATTATGCCTATGACCTCTCACATTAGACAAACAGTTTGTGGTTGCTGGTTAAGCCGGTTGGGTCTGGGCAGGCTTCTACCGTAAACAGAGTCTAACCTCGTGTCTCGGCATTCTTATTTTTAGCTAAAGTATTTATTCACAGATTATGCCAATATCAGACTAATTATGCCAATTCAACAGATTAACTTCTTTACAAGTTACAATAGATTATCCACAGTTCTATTAACATGTTTTGCTCAATTCACTATGCCATAGATGGCCTACGGCAACCCCAGAGAAGTGACGTGGTAGGTGCCAAAAAGTGTTGCTATAGGCAAAAAATGATCTATGGCAACACTTTTTTGGGGTTGCCTTTTGCCGCGTTGCCTTAGGGTCAAAGGCAACACCTTTGTGACTCTATGGTAATATCGGTACAGGTGTTGCCACAGGTACCAATACAACAAAAAATACCCTTTCGCAACTGCCAAAAACAGTTGTAATATGTCTAGTACAGTTGGCAATTGTAATAAAGTCAACCTTTTTTACAACTATTTCTAGCAGTTGTTAAAATTTGTTTTACAACTACTAAAAGTAATTACACCTCAACTGCTATTAATCAAAGCTTTTGTAATATTATAATAAATATTATTATAACGCAGAATTTTATTCGAATAAATATTTTATTTCAACATTTCAAATGGTACAAATTTTTTGACTCCACTATTGTACATTCACTCGTATATTACACAATCATTCATATTTACATACATTCCTCACTACATTGTCACTCGATTCACTCATATACAGACTCACACATATAACCATAAACAAGAAAAAATACACGAAAATAATTATATAAACTACTACCTTTATTTTTTTTCCTTCTGATGATTTGCTCGCAACTGCAACTTCTCTAGTTCAATCATGAATGTCCTCTGATACTTCGGCATTACTTCATCATTGATCGCCTTGAATTGATCTAACATAACAAAATTTATTTAATGGTAATGAAAACAAAACAAAACACAGTTATATGTAAGATGCACTGCAAACTCAGTTGGAAAACTGAGTTGCGGAAAATTTAGTCAGAAAACTATACAACACATTCCTATCTCAAAACAAAGAAGTAATGAGAAAAATAATAATCAAGTATACCATTGAAGATCTGAAAAAACTCAAAACTGATCGTAACTAGAATTTCAGTCGTGTAAACAACTTATTATTGTATCTCTCAGCAGGAAAACTGTATCACTAGCAAGCGAATATGACCAAATCCACCTCAATGTCTACATATAAGACCGTTTACTAAAGCATCATGGTAGTAACTGCATAACCAAGCACACCCGAAACAGCTCAAGAGTAGCTGCAATAAAAGAGCATCCCATAGCCAAATTAACAAACACACTCATAACCCACTGAGTGCCATCATAATCCACTGATGGGTGCAGACACCAATTGTAAGGAGATCCATAAGGTATGAAGCCACTTTCTCAAGTGTGCAACTTGATGAAAAGGATAGAACCTATGAATAAATATGAAATAATTACATAGAACCAGCAAAGCAAAGATTATGACCCAGTAATTGCACAAACCATCAATGTTTTGATTAAAACTAGCTAAAATAAGGGAAAAGTAAATGCATACCTGATGTGGTGTTAGTGAACCAGGTTGTAACTCTAAAAGTAAACCGTCGAGTCTTTTGTGTAAACTGGAAAGTCCACATTTTCCGGAGTATTTCTTAATACCCTTCAAAAGAGGTACAAGAAAGCGACTATAGCAGCAAAAGAAAGTGTAATTTTGGAGACAAAACTACAAAAGAGAATGCAACATCCCTTGTAGCTCTATTCATAAATACCTGCACCAAAAATAAAATGTACACACATACGTCCATCAATGCTTCCAACCAGTTTATAATCTAATAGCATTCATTGATACTAAACATTAAAAAAGAAGAAGCCTATAATAAGAAATCATAAACACAACTCTAAAATTCCTATATACAAGATTATTCCAATTTTCCTAAACAATGTTGTTACTACTGCCTAAAAGATGATCAAATTAGACTAAAACCACCCCTTTATCACTGCATTTCCAAATCTTTTTGCAGTTAGAGGACAAACATTTTCTACTTTATGGAAAGTTTCTAGAAAATTAAGCAAGTCTAGAAGTGCTTTATCTGATGGGTCGTTGTACCAACTCTCGATTGGGATTCCATTGTTCACTTGCAATCGGAAAACCTACAAATCATAAATATAAAAATATAAAATGTACCATTGATACAAAAAATTATCATATGTTATAGATAAAAGTTGGCATCCAGGCTAATTAAAGTAACATTCATAACCTCTGAAAAAAGAAAAATATAGGAAATGTAAATTATGTTTTTTTTATATCTTGAAAGGTTTCATATCCTCTATATCACTGTTGTCCAAAGAACTAAAGCTTCTCATAGGGTCTCCTACCAAAGAACAGAACAATACAAACGACATACTGAGCCAATCAAGGGTACATATAAAGTACAACTCAAATATTCATGCAAATAGGTTAGTTCAAAACACATTTAAAAAACCAAATTAAGTGTCGATAATCCAAGAAACTATTGCAGAGATGATTATTAGAGAAGAGGAAACTCAAGGTCTGGGAAAGCCATGCATTCCATAGGTTCTCCTACCACCAGCACCATAGACTCCTTTTCAGCTGTGGACGCATTCAAATAGTTACGCTGCCATGTAGTCATCATCATCTAATAGTTACTCTAAACTCTTACCTACTATTAAACTTTCACAGACACGTACCTTTAGGCTGTGGGAAAACAGTTCATTAGTATTTAAAATTATCATATTTGTTAACTTATGGGTGTGAATGTGTAAAACCACAAAATCCGTATTCCCAGTAAAGATTAATTTTTAAAATAAGCAAATTATCTAGTTTAATATTTAACAACACTCGGACCTAAAGCTCAAATGAATTATTACTCATATGCTAATTAAAGGAAAGCGATTGTATAACTCACCAGATTTATTTATCGCCGACTTCATGAGGCAGCACCGAGTAAAGGATCGACGAATCTTTTCAAATTGAAGAAATAGAATCAAATTTACCTAAAAGAAACCGAAGCCCAAATCCAATTTTTTGAATCGATTTGAAGATCGAACTCGCGATTCCTCTCCAGAGCTAAATCCGCAGCAAAGGAAACCATTAGAAGGTGATTGAAGTTGATCTGGGATTTAAGAGAGTTTTAGGTTTGAAACCTAGCGGCTTGAAGTCGCGATTTGTTGAAGAGGGCGAAACCTAGTTTTTGATCCGCATGTTTTTTCTCAAGGAAAAAAAAAGAGAAGCAGATAGCGGGAAAATGAAAATTTGGGGGCAAAGGAGTATGAATTAGGTTACAACGGGAAAATGAAAATTTGGGGGCAAAGAAGCTGAGAGGACAAGGAATATCAGATTGCGAATTGATAACGTAGACCGTTGGATCGTTATCACGCGGATTGGTAACTTTTTTAGTTTTTTTAATATGAATAAATCTATAACTACTGCAACACAATTTGATATCTATGCTAACACATTGAAGAGTGCGTTGCAATAGACAAAAAATAGCATAACAATGGCAACATTGTAGCTAGCAACACCATGGGTTTTCGTTGTGATAGGCCATCTATGGCGTAGTGATTTTAGATCGAGCCTACAGATTTTCATACCCCAAATTACCGCATTTAGTTTCAGCAGATTAGGCAATTTAACATATTTGATCTTCCTTTAAAATTCCATTGACATTCCTTGCTTAATCATAAAATTAAGCCTAATTTTACATGCTCAAATCATGGTCATAATTCACAATATAACATATGCCCCAAATTTTTAGTTAAATTTACATAGTACAGAATATTCTCCAAAAACCCCACATCATGATATACAATATGAATTATGCCGAATTATAGCCTTTGATTTCAGTGTATGTAAATATCCAAAATCCCCATTTAGGCGTATTCACAATCAATTGTTATCCTATTTTTAATATAGACCTTTTACGCCTAAATCATATATCCTTTTTCTTTCAAGTCATAGATCGTCATATAAAATACACCCCTAGATCTTAAATTTACAACATAAATTATGTCCTCAAAATCAGATCATGCATTATGTTCCCAAATTACAAGTCATATGTTGTCATAAAATAATTCTCCATATTCCAAATCATAAACTGTCATATATAGTATGCCTAGATCTAGATCTTAAATTACAACATACGCCCATTTCTTAAATCAGTCACAAATCAATCATGTCCAATTATGCATCATTCATTATTTTCCCCAAATTTAGCGTTCGTGCATCAATCTCTTAAGAGATTTGGCTCAGGCTCGTGGTAGCCTGGCTATAGAATAGAAGGAAGAGATAGAGAATAGTTACAACAATAAGATAGATCTACACATAAAAACAGATCTGATAAACAGGAATAAGATAGATCTACATAGAAAAACAGATCTGATGCACAATCTCCAATTCAGATTTATAACCATGTCAAGATCTTAATTAAATTTCATATCTGAAAATAACTGTACTCACAATTTGTGGTTTAAGAAAGAGAAGAATAGTTCTGGGATCTGATTTTCTGGAGTTGATTTAGCTTTCCCTTGATGTAGGCGTTGATTTGTAATCTTTTAATCCTATTCAGATTGGAAGAAGAAGAAGAAGCACTTGTTCTAGCTTAGGTTTCAACAGGGTAGCGACGCCATTGATTTATTTTAATATGAATTACGGTAGAGTATAGGCGAAATGAAATTGTGTGGAGAGAAAGTGAGGTTTTGGGGGTGTTTAAATAGATTAGGAGCAACGAATATGGTCAGAACGGGCGTCTAAATAAAAAAAATGAATCTGTCCTCGGATATGGAAAAGGGAAGGGGGGAGGTCGACCCCCAGGTCGACCCCATGGTCGACCTGCCTACCCAGGTCGACCCCCTGGTCGACCTGTGTCCTGGACGGGAATTTTCCCGCCTAGCTCGGGTGTGTGTTTTGAATTCGAATTTTGAAATTTTGACCGAGCTGTTTAAATTTTCTGAAAATTTCTGAAGGTCATAATTTCTTCATATGGATTCCGATTTGTGCAAACTCGTACTCTATCTCAAGCATAATTCCGAGACGAATGCAATGGTGTAAACCATTTCTCCTAATTCTTCATTTAAAAATTAATTATACTTTGTTTTGTAACTTTATGTTCTTAGAAAATACGGGGTGTTACATTCTCCCCTCCTTAAAGGATTTCGTCCCCGAAATCCTCAAGAAGAATGTGTCCTACCATCCAATCATTCATCTACTCAACCATCATCCACAAGCATCCATTGTCCTTAGAAAACTTCTCACGTTGTATGAACATATGCAAAAGTGTGTGTATATGGCTCTTATCAAATGCAAAGTTCAGGCGGTCTACTGATTCAGTTGACCTCCTTAATGCTAATTATGTTAGTGCCATGAGTCCAATTATGTATGCAAGAAATCCTATTTGATACACATCATTTCTATATGAGTGCATAACCATTAATCTAGATGCAACATCCATGTGATGAGTCAATCATTTTTCATCTACAAAAATTGAAAAATGCACACGCATCCATATGCAGTATGAGAGTGTTTTTGAGCCGATCTAGTGCCTAGTGTGTGTGTATATGCATCCACGAGCAACCACTTGCATCCACTTGCAACCATCAAACATAACAAGTCTCAAACACATGTTTACACTCATTAGTTTCTACCTAAAGGTCGAAGAATCGATCGATAGGATACGACCGAGTGATAGAATCAAGTACAAAAGTTTTGTTCCCATTAGACATTGGTTAATAGAATAAATTCGTAAGTATCAACCCCGAAGACCGAAATCAACATCAGATTGACACTCAGATAATTACTCCCATTAAACAATGTCAAAACTGGAAATCTATTTCATGCTTCGAGTAAAAAACCCATATCCATTTCAGAAATATTCAGATACTTATAGACTACTGATGCAGATCAGATTATCAAATGATTCTTAGGAAAATAAGCATGATAAAACCCCACCATATCCCAAAAAAACTAGAATACATGCATCACAGTCAGCTTAACGCTTAACACAGATACCTTCAAACCCCAACTTATCACAAACAGATGAGTCGTAACCCTCCTAGGGTTTGAGACTATAGCGGGATCAGAAACAAGACTAGTATTAAAGTGCAGAGTCTCAATTATAGAATCAAAATGTCAGAATCAAAAAGAGTTTTATCTCAATAATTGGATAAGGAAATTAATCCTTCTACAGAAATTTTCCTATCTCTACCCTATCTACCAGTCATGTGAGCATTCGCCTGCCCTCCAGAAGTAGGTTCGGCACTCTGCCCTTGCCCATGTTTCTTTGGGCAGTCCCTAGTGAAGTGTCCCATTTCTCCATAGTTGAAGCAAGGCCCTTCCTCTTTCTACAATCCTCGTTCAGATGAGTCAAGCTTCCACAAGTAAAGCACTTTTTCTCCTTCTTATCTTCAGACTTTTCATCCTTCTTTTGTGTTTCCTTTTTGGGCCACGCTTTCTTGTTCTGTGGTCCTTCGGCTTTTCCTCTTTCTTCACACTTTTGGCTTCCTCTTCATGCATTAACGCCATGTCAACCAATTTCTCGAAGGTAGCCCCCATAGGAATATGGGTCATAGCCAACCCATGTAGCGGCTCATTCAAACCTTTAACAAATCCCAAGGCCTTCTTCTCAGGTGTGTTCACCAAGTCTAAGCCGAATCTCGCCAACTGATTGAACTTGTTGACGTACTCCTTTACTGATAAATTCCCTTGCTTCAATGCTAAGAACCTCTCCATGTATAAATTCTCTTCCACTCGTGAGAGGAATTTCATCTCGAACCTATGCCTGAAATCCCTCCATGTCTCCACCGGACGCTCTCCATTCGTGACCTCCCACCAAAACGAGGCTTCGTCCTTCATTAACCAAGCAATCAATTGGACCTTCCTTCCGTCTTCTTCGAAGATACCAAACAAATCTTCCATCTCCTTAAGCCAATTTCGAGCTTCAACAAACGTCTCAGATCCGTGAAAAGGTTTCCCACCCATTTCCCGAAAGTCTTTGCATATCTTCGAAAAAGTATCAACGTGGGGAGGGGGAGGAGGAGGAAGAGGAACGTCTGCTGGGCCTGCGGCGGTGGCCCTAGCCTCCAGATAACTTCGGAACCAAGTTGGTATCAGTATGCCCTCGGGTATCTCGGGTAACCTAGACATGCTGAAAAGAAAATGAAGAGATTTATAACGGACAATTCGAAAGACAGATATATGGCTTTTGGGGATTATGTTTTTCAAAATAAATTCTACTTTTTAAAATACTTCCTTTTCAAAACCTTTTTTGGAAATATTTTTCAAAAACTTTTTATCAAATTTGGTAACCTTCAGCTCTGGTACCAAGTGTAACACCCCACTTCCGTTAAGGTCACTCACAAAGGAAATGCCTTAACTTCGGTGGAACGTTATAAGTGAACAGAACAGAAATTTACAAGACAGATATGTAAAGTAGTACTTGGAAAATTTATAACTTTATTACTGCAGAAATGGAAATAAATTTGGTTACATCCTAATATCAAAACCCAAGTACACAAATATCAATCTTATACAAAATCCTTCAAAATGCATAATTTTAAAGCCATAATCCCCAACAGAGAATGCCATAAATAGGTAGAATTAAAGCCAAGCGATATTTCAAGCACTTCAAGCAGATGGAACTTGAATCAAGCTCTTATATTTCCACCCTGAGAACCTAGGGGGGACGGAAGAAAAGAGGCAAAACAAACTAGGACAGACATACGTCTGGTGAGTCCAGTGACTTTCAGCATATAAACAGATAACAATATCATGACATGCAAATAAAACTAGATGAGATATAACCATAACAGGAGTAGCAGGTTAACAGAAGAGGTAGAATGATATAGGTTAAACTAAGCATCTTACTTGGTTTTTCACTTCTCTGCACTAATACTAGTATAACAGAATTAGGCGTTGTCCTACTTTCTAAACAGAAAACAAAATGATCTTTTCAGAAACACGATGCTAGTAATGGGCCTTTACCACCCTGACAGAGACATATGTACAGAAACAGAATGCTAGTAATGGGCCTTTACCACCCGAACAGAGACAGACTGTATAGAGCCAGAAGTAGAAACGGAGTCAGAGACGAAAAATGAATATTCCCCATGGAAACAGAATGTTAGAATTAGGTGTACACTATTAATGGGCCTTTACCACCCCAACAAACGGTACCACACAGAAACAGACAGGTGTTACCACCCCAACAGAAACAGAAGGTACACCAACAGAAACATACAGAACTAAGTGTACCCTAAATTCTACCCCAAGTGATCGGCTCCCTAATACATAAATACCCTGTGCCGGCACCACAGAAGGGTGTATCACTCCCTAAAGTTGCAACCTATAGACACAGACCTATTTACATATGTCACGGCGTCTTACATCCTCATAGCAGACCGAATCCATGCACGCACATGACCCGATTGGAATGCACTATCAACACCCCTTACCATTATCAGAATGAACCTCTTACAATTAGTTCAGTAAGCGTGCCTTGGACCCCTACCTAGTGTTGGGTCATAGTTGTGATACCAGAAAGTGTTACTGACTAATATGGGTCCCAAACAACAGATGACTCAAGTAATTGCCTTTCCTAACCTTGTGTCCCTAGACTAACAGATTTCAGATTAACTTACTTACAGATTTCAGATGTACAAAGTTCAGATTAACTAGTTCTCAGATTAGACATATAAGTTAACAAGTTTTCAGACTAACAAATCAGATATGCAGATTAACAAGTTTTCAAACTTAATGGATTAGATTACAGATTACCATACTTACAGATTGTTTCACCTAACCTTGTATTGGGCCTACAGAATTCCAAATGGGTTTATTAGATTCATTAGTCCAGTTGTTTTAACCCTATCCACCCAACATGTTTTTACGTATCACATTTATCTTAGATTTGCATTAATTAAATATTAATTCACAGACCTCTCACATTAGGTCGGTAGCTTGCGGCCGCTGGATGTGTCGGGCGGTTCCTGGCAGACTTCTTCCACAAGCCAGACCTAACCTCATGTCTAAGCATCTTTATGCCTACGACCTCTCACATTATACTGACAGTTTGCGGTTACTGGTTAAGCCGGTTGGGTCCGGGCAGGCTTCTACCGCAAACAGAGTCTAACCTCATGTCTCGGCATTCTAATTTTTAGCTAAAGTATTTATTCATGGATTATGCCAATATCAGACTAATTACGCCAATTCAACAGATTAACTTCTTTTCAAGTTACAACAGATTATCCACAGTTCTATTAACATGTTTTGCTCAATTTTAGATCGAGTTTACAGATTTTCATACCCTAAATTACCGCATTTAGTTTCAGTAGATTAGGCAATTTAACAGATTTAATCTTCCCTTAAAATTTCATTGACATTCCTTGCTTAATCATAAAATTAAGCCTAATTTTACATGCTCAAATCATGGTCATAATTCACAATATAACATATGACCCAAATTTCTAGTTAAATTTACATAGCACTGAATATTCTCCAAAAACCCCCAAATCATGATATATAATATGAATTATGCCAAATTATAGCCTTTGATTTCAGCGTATGTAAATATCCAAAATCCCCATTTAGGCGTATTCACAATTAATAGTTATCCTATTTTTAATATAGACCTTTTACGCCTAAATCATATATCCTTTTTCTTTCAAGTCATATATCGTTATATAAAATATGCCCCTAAATCTAGATCTTAAATTTACAACATATATGATGTCCTCATAATCAGATCATGCATTATGTTCCCAAATTACAAGTCATATGTTGTCATACAATAATTCTCCTTCTTCCAAATCATAAACCGTCATATATAGTATGCCTAGATCTAGATCTTAAATTACAACATACGCCCATTTCTTAAATCAGTCACAAATCAGTCATGTCCAATTATACATCATTCATTATTTTCCCCAAATTCAGCGTTCATGCATTAATCTGTTAAGAGATTTAGCTCAGGCTCGTGGTAGCCTGGCTATAGAACAGAAGGAAGGAAGAGATACATAATAGTTACAATAATAAGATAAATCTACATAGAAAAACAGATCTGATAAACAGGAATAGGATAGATCTACATAGAAAAGAAGATCTGATGCATAATCTCCAATTCAGATTTATAACCATGTCAAGATCATAATTAAATTTCATATCTAAAAATAACTATGCTCACAATTCATGGTTTAAGAAAGAGAATAACAATTCTGGGATCAGATTTTCTGGAGTTGATTTAGCTTTCCCTTGACGTAGGCATTGATTTGTTATCTTTTAATCCTATTCAGATTAGAAGAAGAAGAAGAAGCACTTGTTCTAGCTTAGGTTTCAGCAGAGTAGCGACGCCATTGATTTATTTTAATATGAATTAGGGCAGAGTATAGGCAAAATGAAATTGTGTAGAGAAAAAGTGAGGTTTGGGGGTGTTTAAATAGCTTAGGAGCAACGAATCTGGTTAGAACGGGCGTCTAAATGAAAAAAATGAATCTGTCCTCGGATCGGGAAAAGGGGGGAGGTCGACCCCCAGGTCGACCCCAAGGTCAACCTATCTACCCAGGTCGACCCCCTGGTTGACCTAGGTCCTGGGCAGGAATTTTCTCGTCCAGCCCAGGTGTGTGTTTTGAATTCGAATTTTGAAATTTTGACCGAGCTGTTTAAATTTTTTGAAAACTTCTGAAGGTCATAACTTCTTCATACGGAGTCCGATTTACGTAAACTCGGACTCTATCTCAAGCAGAATTCCGAGAAGAATGCAGTAGTGTAACCTGTTTCTTTAATTCTTCTATTAAAAATTAATTATACTTTGTTTTGTAACTTTATGTTCACAGAAAATACGGGGTGTTACATAGGGTCCAGCAAGCACGATTGCAGATGTTTTGAGTCTTCGATTGAGAGCTCGGAAATTAGGTTGAATCAGAGAAGTAACTAATGAGGAGCTCGAAGGTGATGAGGTTATAGTATAGTAGATGGATTGAGAAAGGTGGCTCGATCCCATATTTGGAAACTCAAGGAGCATAGGAGCACATACCAAGTGTTGGTGGTTGACTTGTGTTCAGGGAAGAATCGTGGAGGTGTATGCGTTGATTATTTTTTCATTTCATCGAGTGCTCTCTCAAGAGGAGAAACTAGAAACGATGTCGCCACTTCAGATATGCTCTCCACCAGTGGTTTTTCCATACATGTTTTATATTGATCCATCTTCATTGATTGTGACTTGCCGTGTTAAGGGTTTAGTTAGATCGTATGTTTATAACATCCCATGTTTGGCCGCCAGGGGCTAATACTTCGGATGACTACAACATTCATAGGATTAGCTTTGGGCCATGAGGTGGGGGACTGTTACTGCGAACTTTTTATACTTGGAAGTACACATGGGTCATTAAAAACTTATCTCATCGAGTCATGTTTATTGGGATGTTAGCTTGGTTGTTATTGATTGCTTATACTCGATTATGTTTAGTACCCATGTCAAGGATTTTCTAGTTGGGGTCGTTACAGAGGGTCAGTGGTAGGGATATATTTTTGACGACGATAGTGAGCTAGGACATTTTGCGATGTAGGAGTGAGTCATCATTGGTCGAGCGATAGCAGAAAGCAAGTCGTTTATTGTTAGACGATAGCTGGCTAAGATATCGGGTCTCTAGTAGCGATTCATCATCTAAACTGGTAAGCTTGAGAGTATCCGGACATTTTTGAAGAGATGACCAAATTCCCACTATGTTTGAGCTGAGTTTCGTATCGATTTGGCCATTGATAGTGGATCGACGGCTACGCCTCTAGGGTATGTATACCTTGAGAGGGGGAAACGAGTTGGTATCCATTCTTGGTTTATGACGGCTGGTCAGGTTAGCTCTAAGGTGTGAGAAGAGGTTTCTTTGGTTGCATTTCCCAAGGGGATCGATCCAACATAGGGTTAGTTGGTGTATGCCGACTTCAGCGTCTTATGTTGTTTCGAGTAGGATTAGTTGGTTATGTCATTTGGGATAACCAGTGAGTCGGCATATTTTGTGAGTTTTTTGGATTGTATTCCAAGATCGTCAGGTTGGGTTGCACTTGTATTGCTTGATTGCATTTTTTTCTTCGAATGGACAAAATGAAAGCACAAAGCATGTCTGTGTTGTCGATGTGGAGAGTACACCGATTGTTATTCGGTTTGTTGGAGTTTCGCATCAGGTTGGAAGAATCGGGGTACTTAGGTCACATTGCCTAGAGTGGGGAGTCGCTATCTATCCTACAAAGGGTATGGTGGTAGTACCTGGAGAGTAGATCATCGCATGTTACTCAACGAACGAATTGGCTCGTAATAGCGTATTCAACTCTTGGTTTAAAGTCGATGGAGATAGAGTCGCTATGTTGATAGAGTTCGCGATGGCAATAGAGTTTGCTTTGGAGTTTTAGGAGACACTATTTATTAGGATGGAGTTGGGTTTATCGGTGATGTTACCATCAGGAATTCTCCTTTTCGAGTGGCATTCTGACCTTCATAGATATTGACTATTAGATTCCTATCCTTCTTGTTGTTGTAGTTATGATGAATATGTATCAGTTTAGGAGTAGTATTCCATTAATGGGTGTTGCTCACTTTTAATTCAGATTATTGCTCCATTTTGTGAAATATTGTTGTACAGATTTCACCTAGGATGGTTAATTCTATAGTGAAGAGGTATGGTTGTTCCAGGCATCATTGAAAGATGTTTTGACACTTGTTCATAATGAGTGGATGGCCATCAAGTTAATGTCGAATGGGAAGAGCTGTGTAGCTCTTCGTAGCTACTAGAGATTCCATGTAGATGCAGGAGCGATTTTCGATGTTTTTCATCGACCGATTACCGAGGATTTGAGGGTAGCATGATAGCACTTGATTTATACTCGATTCGATGATGAGAGATGCTAAAGTTACTTCCCTCATTTTTGTGGAATGGAAACCATTATTGTCGAGTCATATATGAATTAGATGTCTTTTGTTGATTAGACTAGTATCCTGCATGCTAGGATAGACGTGGATGTTATTTATCATGATTGCTATTATTTATCTGTGCATGTTTGATTGTTGATACTTGAGTTGACCACTTACAATTACATGATTGTTAGGCTTGTAGGATAACTGTTTTGATTTTTGTGACCCATTTATTTCCATACATGACTTGACACGTTGTTTTTCTTTGTTGGTTTCTACTACGTTGTCTAACCCTTTTTTAGTACATGTTAGGTACATGGAGCATGAGCTTATTTTTCTTTGGATCCACACTTGCTTTTATTTGCATGTAAATGCTAAGCTTTCTTTAAAAAGAGGTATGTAGTAGATGTAGTGTTGTGGCTATTCCATTTAGTGTATTTTGGTGATTTTATGCTTTGTGTATGCATAACCACTTTTGTGCTTTGTTTCCTTTTGATGGTTTGGGCCTTACATGACATGTTTAGGTTTTTCGGGATCAAGTCATTCAGAAGAGGTATTGCTAAAATTTTCCGCGAATTTAGCCAAAGTTAGAAGGAAATCATGATTTGATTATTAGGTTAAGGTTGTCTTCCAACTAGCGAGTTGCCATTTTGTAACCATGACTTGTTGGGTTGGTAATAAACGAACGACTTAGATGTTTGGCTTAATTACGACATTTCAGATTCTGGGTTGCAGTTATACTTAGGGATGGGAATTTTGGCTTCATGCGATATTCAAAATCTATTCCCTTTGTTGTAATCGCTTTCTTGGATGACTGTTGAGAGCGATAAGGGAAGATTTAGTTTGTATAATTGCTTACTCGAGAGTGCTAGGCTATGTTGTTTAGTACTTGAGGATTTCAAGCATGAAATCCTATAAGGATGAGAGAATGCAATGAACCATATTTTAACAATTGAATATTTAAATATTGATCGTCAAATAATTGAGCGACGATTCCAAATGATATTTTTAATAAATGGTCGAATCGGGACTCGAGACTAGTTCCGTTGAGTTTGTATGGTTTGTTACGTGAATAAAAAGTATAAGGATCACTATATATCGAGATAAGAAGATTCTAGGGTCAAAACCATCTCGAAATATGTAAAAAATTATCATATCGGGCTACAATCTCAGATTTGGATGAAACTTGTAATATCAGAACCGTATCGATATAGTGATACAGGCAATCAAGTTTCATGGTGAACGAACTTATTGTTTGATCGTGGGAAAACTAAACGTGTAACGGTTTTAAGCAAAATTGGAAATAAAATAAATAGGAGATTAAAATGATAAATCCTCTAATTTCAAACACAGCTCATTTCTATTTTACTCTTCACGTTAGTGTTCCATTACCAGTAAAGAATAATGGACACTCCTCTCCTATCAATTCAAAAATCAAGATCTCTCTTCCCTCTCGTTTAAAAATTATGAAATATATATATTTGAATTCGTGCTTCAAAGCTCTACAAGCCCATACTGATTTTATCATGTGCACACCACCTTATTCCTGAGATCCTCGTTGTTGAAGCCGCAATTAGGGTTCGCCTTGCTCTTCCTATTATCAGATTTTGATGATTTTTAGAATGGATTTGGGCTTAAGGTGAAGAAAATTGTCGTCTGGTTGAGTTTAGTGAGGTGCGATCAACAATCGGGGATTGTGATTTTCGATAGGAGTGTGGGATTGCTTATGTCTCATTGTTTTAGGGCTATCCGAGATTATCTTGCAGGTGCAGGAAGATGCAACATCGATGCAATCAGATATTGATTTTGCTAAGTATCTTGGCATGTCAGTGATTGCATTTTTGGTTCTTTGTTGTATCTCCCACAGCATTGAAAAAAAGGAGGATTTGGGAAAGAAAAGTCTAGGGGCAGTTTGGTAATTATCTTATTATTTTATTAGTTCGTGTCGTTAAAGTCATATAGCTTGTATTCATCATCTCTTTTGCATTCTTTGTCAGATCTGGATGTCGTTTCTTGCGTTGGAATCATATTGACGAGCTCTACGTTATGGAGAAGGTTTAGATTGATTTGGTTGAGGTATGTGATTTTATCTATCACTTTGCTATAGTTGTTCATATAATGTAAAGGGTGTCTTTGAACATAAATGAATTTTAAACAGGATTTCTAAAATAACAAAATCTAGTTAATGATTTTATAAATGGATTAAAAAGTGTTTTAAAAATATTTTGAGATTAAATATCACATTTTATCCCATTTTTACACCATTTGTCGATATTGCTAGATTTAGGACATTTTGTTACATATCCCACTTTGATCGTTATAGAAAGGTTTTATTTATCCCATTGATGATACCATGGACGTTTGTATGTTGTTCTAGTCATTTATAGGACTATTGGTTGCATGGTTGGTTGTTTGCATAGTTTGGTTGGATATGTCGTTATTTGGTCTTTAGGGTTAGGATAGTTCTGCGTAGAAGCTTTGGACATGCGTATCGACTTGGTAGCGGTAGATTGAATTGACGACGAGCTGGACTTCGAGACAAATGCTGGATATCTTTACTACATGAGTATTTAACCAATCATGGTTAGATACTTTGCCTGGTTAGTCATTAACTGTTACTAGTAAGTGATCGATATTGACCTCTATTGTTGATTTGTCGCTTTGACTAACTTTGACGTGGACAATCACGAGTGTTTAACCAATCATGGTTAAAGACATGGTCTAAGGGGTCATTAGTGATTATTAGTTAGTGATTAGTATTTACTACTCTTTGTGTTGTTGTTTGACCAATCTTGACATCGACGACGATGAGTTCTCAATGAGATGGACTAGATGGGTTGTTCGATGGTGGATTCGATGGGGTGGCACTTCGACTGGATATATTTGTAAGACATAGGATGGGTGCTTTGTCAGGATGCAGATGGATAGCATAATCCATGGATTGAGGAAATGAGATATTCAGAGTGAGCTAGGGATGTTGAATCTTTGATTTCAAGGCTCAGATGTGCTTAAGATGGATTGATTGTACGTGATTCGCGGGTTGGCGATATTGTGAGATGGATTGATGGATGGATCAGCGTTATGTGGTTAGTAATGAGATGAGACTGCGGGATTATGGGTCGATGTGATATGTACTTCATGGAATAACTACAGGATGCTGATGGTGATCGTACTGAATAGGTGAGGTCCCGCAAAAACAATTACAGATGTTGTGACTCTTCGATTGGAAGCTCAGACATTTTGTTGAATCGAAGGGGTGACTGATGTGCAGCTCGAGATGTGACAAGGCTGGAGTATAGCGGATGGTTGAGCAAGATGGCTTGATCCGATATTTATAAACTTAAGAAGTTTGGACGTGCCAAGGAATAGTCGAAAATCGAAGGTTCTAGCATACTAATAGCAAAGGCATTGTGGGCACACCTTTCAAGATTAGACGGATCATGTCCCCTGGATCAATTTGTCGTACAAGGTGGTAAATAAACCTAAGTCAATATATAGCAGTCTGATTAGAACCGAGGTTTCCACTTGCCCTTGAAGGACGGCAATGGTCAGTCATTCAATGATCGAGGTATTTGAGGCTTTAATAGATGACAGATAGGACTTATTTGATGGATTCTATGATTGTTATGATTGCTCCTTTCTCATTTCTTCCAGTAGACTACCACCTCTAGGATTCTGTAGGAAGGATAAGGAGTAGGGCAAAGTTAGGATGCAAAGATTCTTCTATCCTAGTTCAGTTTCCTCTTTTGCTATTCTGAGCAGCATATACTATCTTGATTGTATGTGCTGACTCTGTGTATGCAAGAACAAGACACGTATGACTTACCATACATATGTTCCTTATACTATTACGACTTGTGTAGTATTTGAGAGTTGTTAATTGCCCTCACTAGACTGTTTTCTGACTCAAGGTTCTATATTTCCTCTTGTTACCTTGAGGGCTCATCGATAAAGCTGATGAGCAGTCGAGGTAGCAGGTTATAGCATTGCTTTGAGCTATGGAGCTGGGTTTGCAAGAGGCGATACCTTTTCGTATTATATCTGTATTATTGCTTATACCGTTGTATTTCATTGTGGAGTCTTGGCAATATTATTTATTATTTTGAGATATTTATTAGTGAGTTTATTTCTTGTATAAACTCTAATATTGTGTATAACTGTACGGGACTGTACTCTGAATATGTTGTTTGTATAGTTATTACTATCTCATCTATTATACTTGTGATTATTATATGTTGTCTGATACGATGTGAGATATTCAACTGGTTTTATGATTTAGTTTCATCCTCCTCTCTTCTTTTATCTTCCCTTCTATTATATTTCCTTCCTTTTCTCTTATTTCTTTATCTTAGCAACCATTCTACATTGACAGTGTATGGTGCTCGCTACAACATTGTTTTGGCTTGCCATCTGAGTCATGGATTCCAATGAGTTATTTTCTAGCTTTCGCTATTTATGGTTTCTAGATTCTGAGATTTCTTTTTGATTTCATATTCTGAGTTTATCATTAATATATATATATATATATATAGCCTGAGGGATATCTAAGGACTTATTTGTATATAATGAATTCATTTTGTGCTTTGAACTTTTAGTTGAGTTCACAAGTTCTGTGGTTTTGATATTTATAAGATTTCTAATTTTTTTTGTAATTTCTGCAGTTTCCATCCTATGGTTTCTACAATTTTAACTCTTTTAAATCATAGCATTATAATCAAAGGATTCCAAATAGATGGAAACATCTATGTAGTGTATTTAAATTGCATGAGGCGCTTATTAGTTGATTTTGTGATCCTTTCACGTATATTATGTGGAAATGAGAATTTACATGATTCCTTTATTTATCAAAAAAAAATTATTTCCTTGTGTATCATTATACCTTATTCATCGCATACTAATCACCTTATTCTAGTTAGACTGACCTATATATTTTATGCCAGACCGAGTTGCGGGTTAGGCTTATTTGTGGTCTTTGCTTAGTTATCTCACCTTGGACACCTTTTGGACTCGATATGCATAATTTTTTGTAGTTTACCCGATAGTTGTTCCGCACTCTGATACTCATGTACATATTCTTTTGGGAAACACGATGTTGTACACGTTATAGTTTGTATGATCGTATGTAAGTATCTTTGTATTGTATTTGATGTGTGTGTATCTATATATGACTGTGTTTCCTATTCTATGACCTGTGATATTTATTATTGCTATATTTTGTTCTGAATTAATCATGTATCCACCATATTATAGTGTTATGCAAGAATTAAGTATGTCGACCCACTGAGAAAAGAAAAAAAATGAATTCATTATCGACGTATTTGATACTTGTTTAGTACAAGATCATGGACGGTCGCTTTAAAAAACCATATTCTCCATATTAGCAGACGACATTACTTGTTAATGCTCTTAGTTAATAGGAGTCTCGGGGTGGGGCATCATAATTGGATGGCCACTATGCATCTAGAGTGGATGGGTATTGGATGCAATAGCTTTGAGGAGCTTGGGTTGTGGTTGTTCGAGGATGCAAGGTTGTGCAATTTAAAGGTATAAGGTCTAGAACTGTTGTTCGGTCTATATATAGATAGTGATCGGACAAGGAGAAGGTGGTTATGGTTAACATGATGAGGAGGAAGATGATACTGCAATAGAGGTTGTAGGTTACTATGACGAATAAGAGGCATGGTCGAAGGTGTCGTGATGGGTAAGGGTGGTTATGAGGTGTTGCCAGTGGTTTGAAGGGTTTCTTTGTGGCATGGGTGAGGCATAACGAGGAGCTGACTTTGGCAAGGCAATGAAGCAATGATAGTGGGGTGCATTATAATGTGCAAAGGAATTTGAGGTTGTGGACGAAGTAGTCAGAGGCCGATAGGTTGAGTTAACGATTGTGGCGTTAGTGGCTGAGTTATGGGGTTGTGATGAGGAATGGGGTAGAGGTTAGGCAATGGTCTGGTTTGAAGGGGTTTGAAACTTTCGAAATTTCTTGTTTTTTTGTATCGAAACTTCAATTGATAGGAGGATAAAACCAAGCATATCGTTGAAGTGGAAGACAAAATAATGAAGATGACAACAGTTATATTTTTGAATAAAATAATATATAAAAGAGGAAAGTTTGAACATGTATACCCCCATTTTCTTATATCCCAAAATATCAGCACAGATTAGGCAAAAATAATTCATTATATCATTTAATTTTAGCTTTTAGATACGAATAAGCCCGTCAATCATGTACACCATAAATCAAAATTCAAATAGCTTTGCAGCCTAAATCACATATCCAAAGACAAAAAAAAAATTATTGTTATGCTTATAGCATCTATACATATGGAATATCATGTTGAAAACTTATATTTTATTGTTCATGTAGAATTTAATTATATTCGTTATTTATGTTACTATTAACCTTCAGCAATTATATAAATCTAATTAAATGAAGCTATCAAAATCGAAATTCAATGAATCAAACGTCAACAATTTGATTATTAAATTTTCTAAAATAATTTCATGTAAAATATTTATATTTTGAAAATTAATACTTTACCATTGTATTTTCAACTGATTTTACATTAACAATTTAAAATTGAATAAATTTCCATATTTAAGGATCTATTTAATTCCTTTAATTTAACTAATATATGCAGTGTGAATTTGTAACAACCCTGAATTTTGGGGCCAGTTTAAAATTTTATTTTTAACTAATTTTAATGAGTTTTGATATTTAAAATGATTTATTTAAAATAATAATGATTAAAAGTTGATTTAAATCGAAGGTAGAATTAATAATTTAATTTTAGTTATAAAAGAAATTAGAAATAGCGCGGTAGTTTGAAAAATAAAATTTAAACTTTGACTGAACGTACAAGACGCAAAATTTAACGGATTTTAGTGAAACCAAAAATATTAGAATCTATTTAAAAATATCTTTCTAACGAATCTAAAAAATTGAAATTTCATAGCGGGAATCAAAAGTAATGCCCAAATTAAAATTTAGAAAGGTCGCTGTGAAGTTTACAAAGGTCAAAATTGCTGCTCTTTGCATAAGAAGGAATTTGGACTCGAAACCACTTCCATTGAGTTCAGAATGATGTTTCTGCATTTAAAAAGTATAAACACTTATATATTTCGAGTTTCGGAAATTATTGGTATAAAAATTTATTTTTAATATTAAATATATACGCCTTGAGAATTGAAATTTTGCAACCGGTCTCCAAATTGAACAAAATTAATTTTAATGGGTTCGTATCATGAAAACAAAGCTAAAAATGATTTTTTGGTAATTTTTAGAATTAATATATAACTATAATTGATTTTTTTCAGTGTAAACGGATAATTTTTGACATTAAAAATTCATACGGACTCGAAAATTTACGAAACCAGTTTCTATAGGTTCGTATTGATTAGGATTAGCTGCGATCAAAATTCCATCGAATTTGGAATCAGTATGTGGTCGTACGGTTTTAAAAACTGCAAAACGGATGTTAATAATTACACTAAAGCTATAATTAAAATGGGATAAATTACATATGGGCTGAATTAAAGTAACCCCTACATAATATCTCATAGACCAGCCATAACCTAATTCTGAAAATCTAAACATAACCTAGCCTCCATCTTCTTCATCTTCATTTCCATGGCCTCCTCCTTAGAAAAAAACTTCGTTGCACAAAAATCCCCAAATTTTCAAAATCTTATTAACTAGCCTTGTGACATCTCGATCAATTTGCAAAATTACCACAAAATTACTGATCAAATTTGTTTTTCGAAATTCATAAAATTCTGGGCTAGAAATTCGTGTTAAGCTGTTTCAATTTTCTAAATATCAAAAATCCCCAAATTTTCAAAATCTCATAAACTAGCCTTGTGACATCTCGATCAATTTGCCAAATTACCACAAAATTACCGATCAAATTCGTTTTTCGAAATTCATAAAATTCTGGGCTAGTAATCCGTTTGAAGTTGTTCGACGTCGCCTCAGTTTCTAAACAATGGAAGGTAACGCTTTAATAATGTAATAAAAAGTTAATTAATTTAATTAATTTTGTAATTAAGTTAGTTAAAGGATTAAATAGCGATATCTTTTTTTTTTATATATAAGGTCAGAATTTGATGAAACGAAATGCGTTGGAATCCGCTTGACGAGAAGCTTCGCATAGACACTAATTTTGCCCAAAACCGCCCATTTGGAACAGATTAGAGCGTAAACAGAGCATCTTAGAAATTCATCAAATTTCAGATCTGACGAATACAAAGGTGAGAGTACTTATTTACAAAAATCAATTTAAAATTAATTATTCTCCTCGCTTATAGATGCATGATATTCATATTATTGTTCTGATCCGTGATGTGAGATTGTTGATTGTGGATAATGGTAAAACATAAGTAGATTTACTATGATTACATGTTGATGCTTTGGGTTTGGATTTGACTGTACTGTAAATTTGGATGTTTGGATTGTTTATATTTATTTAGATCTATAAACACCTATTTAGTAAGATCTATACACACCAATGGATTTAGATTTGGTCTCATTGATTCATGACGTATATGTTAACACCCAAATATAGTTGTTGTTCATGTGTTATACTTAGATTTAGTATATATATATATATATATATATATATATATATATATATACAGGATCATGATCATATGTTGACACCAAACTTATAAATTTGCTTACATATTTAAATATGAATCATGATGCAAATGTTGACATCATAAATTTTTGTTCGTTTCATGCTTGAACCATCACCATATGTTGTACCATACGTGATTTTGTTGAAACATGAAATATAAGCATATGTAATTTTTTTTTATCGAAACATTAAGATATAAACATATTGTAGCATTTTGTTGAAACATGAGATTAAGAACATTTTAGCATCTTTATGAAATAATCAAACAAAAAGATTAAATCTTTATGTTGCGTTTGAATGAAATAAAAAGATTAAATCTTTATGTTGCGTTTGAACGAAATAAAAAGATTAAATCTTATGTTGCGTTTGAATGAAATAAGACGATCAAATCATTATGTTGCGGTTGTAGTCAAATAATTTAGGTTGACGTTGAAATTTCCATTGAAATTAAAGTATGATATTACATCGTAAAAGAAATTACCTTTATTTTTAATAAATAAAGAATAAGATTTGCATTGTAAAATAAAATTACATTTTTATATGTAATTGAAGAATGATACTTTACGCTGTAAAAAATTTTTATATTTTTAATGTAAGTAAAAAGAATGAACATATATACATTTTTAATGTGAATTAAGAGGACAATTTTTTTTTATGTAATTAAAGAATAAATTGTCATCTTTTATTAGAGAATAAATTGTCATCTTTTATTAGAGAATAAATTGTCATCTTTTATTAGAGAATAAATTGTCATCTTTTATTAGGGAATAAATTGTCATCTTTTATTAGAGAATAAATCTTCATCTTTTATTAGAGAATAAGTTGCCATCTTTTGTTAGAAAATAAAAGAACATTTATGTTAGAATTAAAAAGAACATTTATGTTAGAATTCAAAATGACATTTATGTTAAGGTTCAAAAAAATGTCATTTATGTTAGATTAAAAATGTCCTTAAATTGGAATGGTCGTTAGATTAAAATTATAATACTTGTTGAAATAAGAGAGTTGAAACCAAATTATCATATTTGTTGAAATGATAGAATTGAATTAACATAAAAGTATTCTTTTTGTCTTAATATATGAATTGTTAGAATTATTAAACATTAAAAATATCTGTGCTAATTAAACAGCATTTTTGTAAGAATATATCATGTTGTGTTAAACATATCATTTTAGTTAGGAAATATCATTTTAGTCAAAAAATGTTTAGTTAGGATAGACATGCCACTTTTATTCGAAATATGTTATGTAAGGTAAATTTGTCATCTATGTTTAAGATAAAATTTTCATTTATGTAGAAATAAATTTGTCATTTATGTAGAAATAAATTTGTCATTTATGTGGAATTTAGTTTGTCAATGTTAGGGAAATTTGAAATTGGCATTTATGTTAGGATAAACTTGCCCTTCATGTTAAAATATTATAAGGTCATTTATGGAAAATGTCATCAAATTAGGATGTCATTAAAACTATAATATCACTAGATTAAAATGTTGTTAAGTCATAATGTCATTAAAACTAGAATATCACTAGATTAAAATGTTGTTAAGTCATAATGTCATTAAAACTAGAAGGTCATTAGATTAAAAAAGGTCATTAGAATTTATAGAAAATATATTTACATATAATATATCCTCTTTATATGGCATTAGAATTCATCACCTTTATTAAAGAATGGCACGTGAATTAAAAACATCAATTATGTTAAGAAGTGTTATGTAAAATAATATTTTTAGTAGAACAATTGTAATGATTAATTAAAATTGTACTTCGACATGAGGTTAGGTCACATTTGTGGTGGAAGTCTGCCCGGACCCGACCGGCATATCCAGCAGCCACAAATGTTGGGCCTAATGTGAGATGTCCAAGTGCGCAAATACAAATTGGGCCAAGACACGAGGTTAAGCCCAACTTGTAGGAGAAGTCTGCCCGGAACCGACCGGCCTATCCAGCATCCACAAGTTGTAGGCTTAATGTGAGAGGTCTGGCCCATATTAAAATATAAATGGATAACTTAGAAATTGACATTATTTCCACACCGTTATGTGTTAATAATGAAATGAATATTTTCACCTCCAAGTTTGTTATGAAGGAAAGTTACATTTTTAATAAAATAAGATAAGGATTATAAAAGTTTTACATTTTTCTTAATGTAAATATTAGAAAAGTAACATTTTTCTTAATGTAAATAAAAGGAAAATAGGAAGTTACATTTTTATATGTAATTGGTGTAATATAGAAACCGACATTTTTCAATGTAAATAAGGATGAAATAGAAATTATATTTTTATATGAAAATAAAAAAAGTTTACATTTTTCAATGTAAACTAAAGAATGATTAGGAATTTATATTTTCCAATGTAAATAGAATATGAAATAAAGATTACATTTTCAATATAATAATATATTGAAGTATAAGTTTACATTTCTCAATGTAAATAAAATAGGAATAGAAATTTACATTTTTCAATGTAAATAATAGGATTAGAAATTTACATTTATAAGGAATGGATTTTCATTAGAAAAATAATGAAACCAAATATACATTTGGTGTAAATTGAAAAATGGAAGAGTAAAATATACATTGTTATGTTTAGGATGCGTATGTAAAGTAAAAATAGCGATAGATTGTTATAAATTATTAACAACGATATGAAATGGTTTTCAAATTTATATATGCGAGAGTTATTTGGAAAGTCCGAGTTTACTCTCATTCCAAATAATGATACGACGTTCGAAGAATTGAAGATGGCGATTGAAGACTGACAATCTTCACATCGAATGGATAACATGTGTTGAGGCCCTTGATTGATTTGCTCCCAATACGGGGCTAAAATGGTAGTTATCCGGACGTAGTGCTGATTTGTACGGATTTGGCTTTCGCTCAGACCCAGAGCATAAGCTTATAAATGGAATGTGTGCCTGACATTGTACTCCTTTATATTGTATTTATTGATTTTCTGTCGAATATATGAATGTTTGGTGGCGGAGAATTTATTCTCTTGCTTAACACCCTTTCATATATTTTGGCAAAGGATTGGTAGTGTGATATGGAGTGACGATGTGGCATGCTAAGATGCATATGATCAAGGCTTTGTTGAAAAGCAGGCCTTGTGGGATGATCAAAGCATAGCCTGTTTAGGCATAGGTTTGTGTATAGCGTGACTTCGCGAGCCTCACACACCGGCGGAGTCTAAAACGGGAGAAGGGAACGCAGGGAGAGAAGCACGTTTCTTTCTAGCTAGAAGTGGTGTTTGGGCTTTAACACGGCCCGGCATTTTACTTATGTGGATGATGGAATGAGGCGCCTCGGATGATAGGTCCTATAGGACCGGGAAACGTGTGTTCAGCAATTGCCAATCCACGAAGCTGTATGTGTGGACCGGCCCTGCAGGAGCCAAGGGTTAACTGCGGGGAATCCTGAGACATTAGCTAGAGTGTCTCGAATCGGTAAGGAGCTCCTCCCTAGTCTTGACACATGATGGAAACCCAATTTCCAATACGACCTCATGCGGTTTTGATTGTATTACTAGTATGGAAGCATAGTATTATGGTATCTATGTGTCCTAGGATTGATACATTATGATTGAAATGTTTTTGAAACATATACACACTAATAATAAAATCAAATTCATTTTTATCGTATCAAGCATTTTTGACCATTATAAGGTAAAACCCTATCCTTCGGTTTGCGTTGCATTGTGTGATGGGACTTGGGTCTTATGATGGTTTCATTTTTCCAAAAAGCATTACGTTGTTTTACGATTTACTTTTAATTATGCACGACAATCCATTGGGGTAAACCCGTTCCGCGTTAGCGGCGTGGTCCTTGGATTTGCCTTATTACTATTAGTTAAATTAGTTAAGAATTCTCACACTAGTCCCATGACTGACCCGTTGTTTGTTTCCACCTTTGCAAACTCGGGTGCCCTCTTTTCCACACGGGCAGTCGAGTAGTTTGTCTACAGGTCTTTATCTCGAGCAGGATTCTGGATTGAAGCCTAAAGCTGTGTCCAAAGCATAGAAAGTCTTCCGCTGTATTTATTTTATTCCGCTGCAATGTGTTAAAATATTGTAATTTATCTTCCGCTGTAATTTTAATCGATGTACTATGATATGTTCTGTACTCTGATGTAACATTTTTGTAATGTTTATAAAAGTCTGCTGTTGTTGTTCTGATGTTGAACGTATGCGGATTTTGAACGATCTTGGTCGATTTTGCGATCGATCAGGTCGGGCAAAATGCGTATCGTTATAGTTGGTATCAGAGCTTTGGTTAGCTCAAATCTTTGGGGTACAACTCATTAGAACTGAACAAAAGAATCATCAGAGATTAGATTAGTAATATCCAATAAGAATACTCATTAGAGATAGGATCAGCAGTATCCTAGAATGAGAAAACTCATTAGAGATGGGGTTAGTAATGCCCTAGAATGAGTTGAGAGTAGCAAGCCTATAATATACGTATTTGTAATTATAATCTATTTTAGAAAATATGATTTTTGAATATACAAAAGTTATACATTTTAAAAGTTAATCAACTAATTGATTGATGGTTGTGTAGTGTAATTATTAGTTCAACTAATAAAATTATAGAAACAAATTAAAGAATTAAAGATGAGATAGGATAATTAAGCAACTTAAGCTTCGTTCCTTTTCGAGGACGAAAAGTTTTTAAGTGGGTGAGACTGTAACAACCCTGAATTTTGGGGCCAATTTAAAAATTTATTTTTAACTAATTTTAATGAGTTTTGATATTTAAAATAATTTATTTAAAATAATAATGATTAAAAGTTGATTTAAATCGAAGGTAGAATGAATAATTTAATTTTAGTTATAAAAGAAATAAGAAATAGCGCGGTAGTTCGAAAAGTCAAACTTAAACTTTGACTGAAGGTACATGATGCAAAATTTAACGGATTTTAGTGAAACCAAAAATATTAGAATCTATTTAAAAATATCTTCCTAATGAATCTGAAAAATTTAAATTTCATAGCGGGAATCAAAAGTTATGGCCAAATTAAAATTTAGAAAGGTCGCTATGAAGTTTACAAAGGTCAAAATTGCTGCTCTTTGCATAAGAAGGAATTGGGACTCGAAACCACTTCCATTGAGTTCAGAATGATGTTTCTGCATTAAAAAAGTATAAACACTTATATATTTCGAGTTTCAGAAATTATTGGTATAAAAATTTATTTTTAATATTAAATATATACGCCTTGAGAATTGAAATTTTGCAACCGGTCTCCAAATTGAACAAAATTAATTTTGATGGGTTCGTATCGTGAAAACAAAGCTAAAAATGATTTTTCGGTAATTTTTAGAATTAATATATAATTATAATTGATTTTTTTCAGTGTAAACGGATAACTTTTGACATTAAAAATTCATACGGACTCGAAAATTTACGAAACCAGTTTCTATAGGTTCGTATTGATTAGGATTAGCTGTGATCCAAATTCCATCGAATTTGGAATCAGTATGTGGTCGTACGGTTTTAAAAACTGCAAAACGGAAGTTAATAATTACACTAAAGCTATAATTAAAATGGGATAAATTACATATGGGCTGAATTAAAGTAACCTCTATATAATATCTCATAGACCAGCTATAACCTAATTCTGAAAATCTAAACATAACCTAGCCTCCATCTTCTTCATCTTCATTTCCATGGCCTCCTCCTTAGAAAAAAACTTCTTTGCACAAAAATCCCCAAATTTTCAAAATCTCAGAAACTAGCCTTGTGACATCTCGATCAATTTGCCAAATTACCACAAAATTACTGATCAAATTCATTTTTCGAAATTCATAAAATTCTGGGCTAGAAATTCGTTTGAAGCTGTTTTAATTTTCTAAATATCAAAAATCCCCAAATTTTCAAAATCTCAGAATCTAGCCTTGTGACATCTCGATCAATTTGCCAAATTACCACAAAATTACCGATCAAATTCGTTTTTCGAAATTCATAAAATTCTGGGCTAGAAATCCGTTTGAAGTTGTTCGACGTCGCCTTAGTTTCTAAACGATGGAAGGTAACGCTTTAATAATGTAATAAAAAGTTAATTAATTTAATTAATTTTGTAATTAAGTTATTTAAAGGATTAAATAGAGATATCTTTTTTTATATAAGGTCAGAATTTGATGAAACGAAATGCGTTGGAATCCTCTTGACGAGAAGCTTCGCATACACACTAATTTTGCCCAAAATCGCCCATTTGGAACAGATTAGAGCGTAAACAGAGCATCTTAGAAATTCAGCAAATTTCAGATCTGACGAATACAAAGGTGAGAGTTCTGATTTACAAAAATCAATTTTAAATTAATTATTCTCCTCGCTTATAGATGCATGATATTTATATTATTGTTCTGATCTGTGATGTGAGATTGTTGATTGTGGATAATGGTAAAACATAAGTAGATTTACTATGATTACATGTTGATGCTTTGGGTTTGGATTTGACTGTACTGTAAATTTGGATGTTTGGATTGTTTATATTTATTTAGATCTATTTTAATTAGATCTATAAACACCTATTTAGTAAGATCTATACACACCAATGGATTTAGATTTGGTCTCATTGATTCATGACGTATATGTTAACACCCAAATATAGTTGTTGTTCATGTGTTATACTTAGATTTAGTGTATATATATATATATATATATATATATATATATATATATGGGATCATGATCATATGTTGACACCAAACTTATAAATTTGGTTACATATTTTAATATGAATCATGATGCAAATGTTGACATCATAAATTTTTGTTCGTCTCATGCTTGAATCATCACCATATGTTATACCATATGTGATTTTGTTGAATCATGAAATATAAGCATATGTAATTTTTTTTTTATCGAAACATGAAGATATAAACGTATTGTAGCGTTTTGTTGAAACATGAGATTAAGAACATTTTAGCATCTTTATGAAATAATCAAACAAAAAGATTAAATCTTTATGTTGCGTTTGAATGAAATAAAAAGATTAAATCTTTATGTTGCGTTTGAATGAAATAAAAAGATTAAATCTTATGTTGCGTTTGAATGAAATAAAAAGATTAAATCGTTATGTTGCGGTTGTAGTCAAATAATTTAGGTTGACATTGAAATATCCATTGAAATTAAAGCATGATATTACATCGTAAAAGAAATTATCTTTATTTTTAATAAATAAAGAATAAGATTTGCATTGTAAAATAAAATTACATTTTTATATGTAATTGAAGAATGATACTTTACGCTGTAAAATAAATTTATATTTTTAATGTAAGTAAAAAGAATGAACATATATACATTTTTAATGTAAATTAAGAGGACAAATTTTTTAATGTAATTAAAGAATAAATTGTCATCTTTTATTAGAGAATAAATTGTCATCTTTTATTAGAGAATAAATTGTCATCTTTTATTAGAGAATAAATCGTCATCTTTTATTAGAGAATAAGTTGCCATCTTTTGTTAGAAAATAAAAGAACATTTATGTTAGAATTAAAAAGAACATTTATGTTAGAATTCAAAATGACATTTATGTTAAGGTTCAAAAAAATGTCATTTATGTTAGATTAAAATTGTCTTAAATTGGAATGGTCGTTAGATTAAAATTATCATACTTGTTGAAATAAGAGAGTTGAAACCAAATTATCATAATTGTTGAAATGATAGAATTGAATTAACATAAAAGTATTCTTTTTATGTTAATATATGAATTGTTAGAATTATTAAACTTTAAAAATATCTATGCTAATTAAACAGCATTTTTGTAAGAATATATCATGTTGTGTTAAACATATCATTTTAGTTAGGAAATATCATTTTAGTCAAAAAATGTTTAATTAGGATAGACATGCCACTTTTATTAGAAATATGTTATGTAAGGCAAATTTGTCATCTATGTTTAAGATAAATTTGTCATTTATGTAGAAATAAATTTGTCATTTATGTAGAAATAAATTTGTCATTTATGTGGAATTTAGTTTATCAATTTTAGGGAAATTTGAAATTGACATTTATGTTAGGATAAACTTTCCCTTCATGTTAAAATATTATAAGGTCATTTATGGAAAATGTCATCAAATTAGGATGTCATTAAAACTATAATATCACTAGATTAAAATGTTGTTAAGTCATAATGTCATTAAAACTAGAATATCACTAGATTAAAATGTTGTTAAGTCATAATGTCATTAAAACTAGAAGGTCATTAGATTAAAAAAGGTCATTAGAATTCATAGAAAATATATTTACATATAAAATATCCTCTTTATATGACATTAGATTTCATCACCTTTATTAAAGAATGGCACGTGAATTAAAAACATCAATTATGTTAAGAAGTGTTATGTAAAATAATATTTTTAGTAGAACAATTGTAATGATTAATTAAAATTGTACTTGGACATGAGGTTAGGTCACATTTGTGGTGGAAATCTGCCCGGACTCGACCGACATATCCAGCAGCCACAAATGTTGGGCCTAATGTGAGAGGTCCAAGTGCGCAAATACAAATTGGGCCAAGACACGAGGTTAAGCCTAACTTGTGGGAGAAGTCTGCCCGGAACCGACCGGCCTATCCAACATCCACAAGTTGTAGGCTTAATGTGAGAGGTCTGGCCCATATTAAAATATAAATGGACAACTTAGAAATTGACGTTATTTCCACATCGTTATGTGTTAATAATGAAATGAATATTTTCACCTCCAAGTTTTTTATAAAGGAAAGTTACATTTTTAATAAAATAAGATAAGGATTATAAAAGTTTTACATTTTTCTTAATGTAAATATTAGAAAAGCAACATTTTTCTTAATGTAAATAAAAGGAAAATAGGAAGTTACGTTTTTATATATAATTGGTGTAATATAGAAACTGACATTTTTCAATGTAAATAAGGATGAAATAGAAATTATATTTTTATATGCAAATAAAAAAGTTTACATTTTTCAATGTAAACAAAAGAATGATTAGGAATTTATATTTTCCAATGTAAATAGAATATGAAATAAAGGTTACATTTTCAATATAATAATATATTGAAGTATAAGTTTTCGTTTCTCAATGTAAATAAAATAGGAATATAAATTTACATTTTTCAATGTAAATAATAGGATTAGAAATTTACATTTCTAAGGAATGGATTTTCATTAGAAAAATAATGAAACCAAGTATACATTTGGTGTAAATTGAAAAATGGAAGAGTAAAATACACATTGTTATGTTTAGGATGTGTATGTAAAGTAAAAATAGCGATAGATCGTTATAAATTATTAACAACGATATGAAATGGTTTTCAAATTTATATATGCGAGAGTTATTTGGAAAGTCCGAGTTTACTCTCATTCCAAATAATGATACGACATTCGAAGAATTGAAGACGGCGATTGAAGACCGACGATCTTCACATCGAATGGGTAACTAGTGTTGAGGCCCTTGATTGATTTGCTCCCAAGACGGGGCTAAAATGGTAGTTATCCGGACGTAGTGCTGATTTGTACGGATTTGGCTTTCGTTCAGACCCAGAGCATAAGCTTATAAATGGAATGTGTGTCTGGCATTGTACTCCTTTATATTGTATTTATTGATTTTCTGTCGAATATATGAATGTTTGGTGGCGGAGAATTTATTCTCTTGCTTAACACCCTTTCATATATTTCGGCAAAGGATTGGTAGTGTGATATGGAGTGACGATGTGACATGCTAAGATGCATATGATCAAGGCTTTGTTGAAAAGCAGGCCTTGTGGGATGATCAAAGCATAGCCTGTTTAGGCATAGCTTTGTGTATAGCGTGACTTCGTGAGCCTCACACACCAGCGGAGTCTAAAACGAGAGAAGGGAACGCAGGGAGAGCAGCACGTTTATTTCTAGCTAGAAGTGGTGTTTGGGCTTTAACACGGCCCGACATTTTACTTATGTGGATGATGGAATGAGGCGCCTCGGATGATAGGTCCTATAGGACTGGGAAACGTGTGTTCAGCAATTGCCAATCCACGAAGCTGTATGTGTGGACCGGCCCTGCAGGATCCAAGGGTTAACTGCGGGGAATCCTAAGACATTAGCTAGAGTGTCTCGAATCGGTAAGGAGCTCCTCCCTAGCCTTGACTCATGATGGAAACCCAATTTCCAATACGACCTCATGCAGTTTTGATTGTATTACTAGTATGGAAGCATAGTATTATGGTATCTATGTGTCCTAGGATTAATACATTATGATTGAAATGTTTATGAAACATATACACACTAATAATAATATCAAATTCGTTTTTATCGTATCAAGCATTTTTGACCATTATAAGGTAAAACCCTATCCTCCGGTTTGCGTTGCATTGTGTGATGGGACTTGGGTCTTATGATGGTTTCATTTTTCCAAAAAGCATTGCGTTGTTTTACGATTTACTTTTAATTATGCACGACAATCCATTGGGGTAAACTCATTCCGCGTTAGCGGCGTGGTCCTTGGATTTGCCTTATTACTATTAGTTAAATTAGTTAAGAATTCTCACACTAGTCCCATGACTGACCCGTTGTTTGTTTCCACCTTTGCAAACTCGGGTGCCCTCTTTTCCACACGGGCAGTCGAGTAGTTTGTCTACAGGTCTTTATCTTGAGCGGGATTCTGGATTGAAGCCTAAAGCTGTGTCCAAAGCATAGAAAGTCTTCCGCTGTATTTATTTTATTCTACTGTAATGTATTAAAATATTGTAATTTATCTTCCGCTGTAATTTTAATCGATGTACTCTGATATGTTCTGTACTCTGATGTAACATTTTGTAATGTTTATAAAAGTCTGTTGTTGTTGTTCTGATGTTGTTGTATTCCCAAAGTTAACGTATGCGGATTTTGAACGATCTTGGTCGATTTTGCGATCGATCAGGTCGGGCAAAATGCGTATCTTTACAGTTGGTATCAGAGCTTTGGTTAGCTCAAATCTTTGGGGTACAACTCATTAGAACTGAACAAAAGACTCATCAGAGATTGGGTTAGTAATATCCAATAAGAATACTCATTAGAGATAGGATCAGCAGTATCCTAGAATGAGAAAACTCATTAGAGATGGGGTTAGTAATGCCCTAGAATGAGTTGAGAGTAGCAAGCCTATAATATACGTATTTGTAATTATAATCTATTTTAGAAAATATGAAATATACAAAAGTTATACATTTTAAAAGTTAATCAACTAATTGATTGATGGTTGTGTAGTGTAATTATTAGTTCAACTAATAAAATTATAGAAACAAATTAAAGAATGAAATATGAGATAGGATACTTAAACAACTTAAGCTTCGTTCCTTTTCGAGGTCGAAAAGTTTTTAAGTGGGGGAGACTGTAACAACCCTGAATTTTGGGGCCAATTTAAAAATTTATTTTAACTAATTTTAATGAGTTTTGATATTTAAAATAATTTATTTAAAATAATAATGATTAAAAGTTGATTTAAATCGAAGGTAGAATGAATAATTTAATTTTAGTTATAAAAGAAATTAGAAATAGCGCGGTAGTTTGAAAAGTCAAACTTAAACTTTGACTGAAGGTACAGGATGCAAAATTTAACGGATTTTAGTGAAACAAAAAATATTAGAATCTATTTAAAAATATCTTTCTAACGAATCTGAAAAATTGAAATTTCATAGCGGGAATCAAAAGTTATGCCCAAATTAAAATTTAGAAAGGTCGCTATGAAGTTTACAAAGGTCAAAATTGCTGCTCTTTGCATAAGAAGGAATTTGGACTCGAAACCACTTCCATTGAGTTCAGAATGATGTATCTGCATTTGAAAACTATAAACACTTATATATTTCGAGTTTCGAAAATTATAGTTGTAAAAATTTATTTTTAATATTAAATATATACTGTAACGACCCAGAAAATCTGAACTAATTTAAAAATTTTAAATTGGCTAAAATAATGGATTTTAAATATTTAAAATAAATATTTTAAATAATAGCAATGAAAACTGAGTTTGTATCGACAGTTGAAAATGAATTTAATTAATTCTAATTATAAACAAGGCCTGAAATGGCGCTGCAGTTTCAAAAATTGAATTCAAACTTTGTCGGACTGTACCGGGTGCAAAACAAAACGGATTTGAGTGAAACCAAAAATATTTAGATCTGTTAGTGAATACCTTTCTAACGAATCTGAAAAATCGAAGTTTCATAGCGGAAAGCAAAAGTTATGGCCAAATGAATTTTCAGAAAGGTCGCTATGGAATTTATATAACCCGTGAAATTGGCCATTTTGCATACGACCTCAGAATTCGACGAAACCACTTTTTTGGATCCGGGATGTGAAGTTATTGCTAGGTTTTAAATTTCATAATTTTTGAAGCTAGTATGTAATAACCCGGAAAATACGAGCCAATTTAAAATTTTTAAATTGGTCATTTCAAAGAATTTGAACAATTGAAATAGAATATTTCAATAAAATAGTGAATTAGAAATAGTGAGTCAATTTGAAAATTTGAATTCAAACTTTGATTGACTGTGCAAGGTGAAAAATATAACGAATTTTAGCGAAACCAAAAATATCTAAATCTGCTTATCAATACCTTTCTAACGAATTTGAAAAATCGAAGTTTTATAACAGGAATCAAAAGTTATGGCCGAATGAATTTTCAGAATGGTCGCTATATAGAATATATAGCCCTGGAAAATTGATATTTTGCATACGACCTCGGAATTCGACGAAACCAGTTTTGTTGGGTCCGGGATGTCAAATTATTGCTAGGTTTCAAATTTCATAATTTTTGAAGCTAATATGTGAGCGTGGAAAAAGAAAATGTGTTTGGTCAATTTCTATTAAATTGGTCCGACCAAAAATGGCCATTTTTCAAACGATCTCAGAATTCGACGAAACTAGTTTTGTTGGGACCGTAGCGTCCAAACATAGCTAGATTTATTTTTCTGGAATTTTTCGAATCAGTTTGTGGCCCTGGCAAATTGAAATGTACGTTCAAAGCTAAAAATTAAATGTTTTACACTTTAATTTGTAAAATAACTGACTGTAACAGTCGAATTGGCTAACGAAACATATCCCATTGTGTCCGGAATGGGGGTATTTAGCTAGGGGCGACAGTCGTTGGGTTTGAAAAGGAGTTCGTTTGAGAAACACTATTTAAAAATTTATTAAAACCATCGACCAATCATATTTCTCCGTTCATTATTTTTTTTTAAAAAAAACCCCAAAACCAACGGCGAAACCCGCTCCCCCCCTTCCAGGCCCGATCGCCGCCGCTTCCAGATGCCGCCACCACTGCCGCTCGACGCGCCTTTGCCTCCCCTTCAAATCCGACCCCACCACGACCTCGACCAACCCCTCCTCCGCCTGAATCGAGCCCAGAAAGCCCCGACCTTACCAGCGCCGCCGCCGATGATCCCGACCACCGAACGCCACCAAACCACCACCGACAGGAAGCCCTCTCTTCCCTCTTCCACGTCCAACCCGCCGATCATCCCCTCGTGCCTCGATTCTCGCAAAAACCATAAACCTAGTTTTAAACCATCGTGAAAGGTGAGTTCTTTTTTATGTTTACACTTTGAAAAATCATATCTTTTTAGTGTGTTGACGAAATTCGATGAAACAGGAAACATCACGACCGCAAGGAAGCTCTCTACACTCTAGAAGAAGTCGCGGATTTTTCTGACATCGTATCTGTAACACCCCGTAAATTCTATAACTGTGAAATTTACAAATTAAAGTATAATTAATTTGAAATCAAAGAACTAAGGGAAACGGGATACGCCATTGCGTTCGTCTCGGAAAAATACGCGAAATAGAGTCCGAGTTTTCGAAAAACGGAGTCCGTATGAAGAAGATATGGCCTTCGGAAGTTTGAAAATTAAGTTTAAAATTCAAACAGAATAAATCAAATTTAAATTCGAGAGTGGGGCCCAATGGGCCAGGGTGGAAAAACACCCGCCTGACGCACCAAGTCGACTGGGCTGTCGACCTGGTCTAACCAGGTCGACAGGGCTGTCGACAGGGCTGTCGACAGGCATGTCGACCTGGTCCAGACCCAGGTCAAGCCCAGTCTCACCCAGCTGGCCTATTCTATGTTGGCCGATTTTCTGTGGTCTGCTTTGTCATTAGGGCTAGGTGGCGGGTTCTAATTGGTCTCTCTTCCTAATGAATGGCTATGATCAATCCAAGCAACATCAATGGTCCTAATCAGTTCATAACCTCTATATAAACAACCCTAGACTAAACCCTAATCTATTCATTCAAAAATAAGAACATAGCCGCCATGTTGCTGAGGAACGACTAAGAGTAGCCGCCAACTAGAGAGAGAATTAGGAGGAAAATTCTAAAGCTTAAAGCGACCTAAATCAAATCAATTCAACAAAGGAATCATATCTCTTAATTGGAGAATTCGTCACACCATTGTAAGTAGAGTATTACTTTGGTATGAATAAATAACTGTGTTGATTTGTATGCTTGAATTGTGGTAATAAAGTAATTCATATTTGTGCAAAATTATGTTATTCATTATAAATAAACTACATGCGGTAGTTCTATGCAAGTATACGTTTGGAATATTCGCAAATTATGTAATCTATGTTGAAGCTACACGTATGTAGTTGATTGAAATTTATGCAAGTTTGGGCCTTTGCTATTATGCCATCATAAGGTGTATTTTTATGCAAACATCATCTTTGTAAAGTAATTGGAATAAGTTTGGGTTATCATAATCCGTATGAAATTATGTTGAAAAATTGGCATCATGTATTAAGTCATGCTTTGTATTAGAAAACCTATTTGTAAGCTTATGAATATGGCTAGGCTATGATGGATATTTTGCATAATTGAAATCCATATTGTTAACAAGCATCGTAAGATGACATATGTGGTACATAGTTAGGATTAGATTCAAAAATCCCTTTTTGCAAGTTTGCATGACTAAAGTAAAAATCATGATTTCATGTTAGAAATATTTATGCCATGGTTATGTGAACAAGTTTAACTATACCTATGCCATGCTTATATTTGACATTATGCCATGCTTATGTTTGACATTATGCCATGCTTATGTTAGAAATACTTATGCCATGCTCATGTTCGATATTATGCCTAAATAAAATATAGGTTTATGTTGTAGTTAAGCCTATGCAAGTTTACATGGTTTGATTCATGTCACTTATGCTTTATGAACAAAGTATATGTCATTACCATGCAAGTACACCAGTTTCTATTTTGTATTTCCAACGTCATATTGCAAGTTCATGCGCTCACATTCCCCTCTTTGTGTATGTAATCACGCTTTAAGCCTCCCCTTTTCGCATGGCTAAGTTGGGCTTTAAAAGGCTAAGCACAACATATATATAATAATCGGACGTGTTAAACGGGGGAAAATAACGTTGGGTTAAAATTACTAATGAATGAAAATATAAAATAGAAGGGCCCAAATTCAAGTATGGGTTGGGCCCATGATTGGTGTAACCTTTACACCATTAACTTAATAATGGGCCGCAAATATTTACATATAAGAAATAAAGAAGAATGACAAAATATGTAAATGTAGAACATACGATGTGTTTAACCCGAGGTTGGATTGAGTTGTGATGTAAACCTGCCCGGAACCGCCCGGCTGTCCAGTAGTCACAACAATACCTATCCAATGTGAGAGGTTAAACATGGAGCCCAATAAGGACCCGAGGTTAGACTGAGTTGTGGCGTAAGACTGCCCGGAACCAACCGGCAACAGGCAGCCACAACAATAACTGTCTAATGTGAGAGGTCAAGGCTTTAATAAAACTATTAGAGCTGAGTCAGGACTGTTAGGATTAAGTGGACTAAAGACTTAATCAAAATGGAACATGCTAAACTAAACGAACTGGTGGGGGTTAGGTTAGAAACACTTAACCAACTTAGCATGTTGGCTAGAGATAGAAAACCTAGTAACGGGGGACCCTTTTCAGCAGTAACCCTATAAGGTGTATCATGATACCCTGAAACTAGGCAGGGTGGGGCACGATTACTGGGCTGATTGTAAGAGGTCAAATCGACGGCGGTGGTGTAGCAGTGTAGGTTCTAACGGGGTGCGGGCGTGCACACACTCCGGCGCAGAAAAATAAAGCACTGGGCACCAGTAGCATACCTGTGCATTCTAAGGTTGTGTCGGGCCGCTGCCATGGGACTTGATACACCCCATGGTGGGACCAGCATAGGTAACTACAACATCGGGGGCCGTAAGACACATGTAACTATGCGAGTAGGAGCCGATCATCATAGAATGGATCACATCACTCTGATTATGGGGTGCCAGTTGGAAACTAGTTTATATGGGTTCAGAGATTGACAGGGGGTACGATAGTATATTCGACCCTAGACAACTTAACCAAGTTATAATGCTTGCCCACTTCTCGTTTATACTTATCATACCCAGTTCTTTATTCATAGACAAAATAGTACTAGACTTACTCAGGCTTTATGTCTGACTCTACTTTTCTTTCGTCTTCTTTCTTCCGTTCCCCCCCCAGGTCCACAGGGAGGGAACACAGCAGCTTGATCAGCCTTAACATCCAGCTTGAAGAAGAGAAATGTATTGCTTGGACTTTTTCGCTTTGAACTATGGCTTTGGACAATCCACCATGGGGCTTTGCAGTTTATCTATGTTTTATTTATGCTTCTTTAAATAATGTACTCAAGACAGATTATGAAAATGTTATGTTATGTTTTTGGAAAGGATGTAAGACAATCATGGTGATGTTTTGTAACACGTATTTGACTTTATGAAATAAAAGTTGTTGTTCTTCCGCTGTTTACAAATATGTGTTCTTATATCTGTCTTGTACACCTATGACTTGTACTTATAAACCTCCACCAAAATTAGGGCATTCCCTTTGAGAGTGACCTTAACGGAGGTGGGGTGTTTCACTTGGTATCAGAGCATAGGTTTACCAGATAAGATAAAAAGTTTTGAAAATTATTTTCAAAAAGGAAATTTAAAGAAGCATTTTTAAAAGATAAGAATATTATTTTAATTTTAAAAGGCAAAGTCCACTCCCCAAAGCCATAGGTACTATCTCTTATCCTTCGTTTTGAACCTATCCTTTTTGTTTCAGCATGTCCGAAGATCTTAACTTACCGGAAGGGGTACCAATACCTGGTTGGTTTAGACGATTCTTAGAAGCAAGGGCCACTCAGCCAGGTCCTACCGTTCCTCCTCCCCCAGCTGCAGGAAATCATCCAGCTACAGCAACACCTCTTCCTCCACCTCCTCCGCGGGGAAATACGTTTGCTAAGATATGTAAAGATTTTAAAGCTATGGGAGGAAGGGATTTCCATGGAACTGAGTCCTTCGTAGCAGCTAGGAATTGGCTGAAAGAAACTGAGGACCTATTCATCATCTTCGAGGTAGAGGATAGACAAAAAGTGCAATTGGCAGTGTGGCTATTGAAGGGCGAGGCTTCCTACTGGTGGGAAGTCACTAATGCTGAAAGACCAGTGGAGACATGGGAGGACTTTAGGGCAAGGTTTGAGACTAAGTTTCTCTCAGATGCGGAAAGAAGTTTGCAGTTGGAAAAATTCTTATTTCTTAAGCAAGGAGACAAGACTGTCAGAGAGTATGTAAATCAGTTTGATGAGCTGGCTAGGTTTGGACTTGACCTAGTCAACACCCCGCACAAGAAGGCTCTCCGTTTCGTCAAAGGGTTAAATGAGCCATTACATAGTTTGGCCATGACCCATATACCCATGGGGGCCACGTATGAAAGATTGGTGCAAATGGCATTGCTGAATGAAGAGGACAAGGGTAAGAAGGAGACAAAGGCAGAAAGCTCTCAAGGGAAGAAAGAGGGTTTGCAGCCTAAGAAAACAGACTTTAAGAAAGGCGGGAAAGGCAACAAAGAGAAGAGGAAGTGTAATTTCTGTGGCAAAGTGGGGCACTTAGTAAAGGACTGCCGGAAAAAGAAGGCCAAGGAGAATGTGGGTGCTTTTCTTGCGGTCAGACAGGCCATAGGGCTAAGGACTGCCCAAAGAAACGAGGACAGGGGCAGGGCGCTGGATCCACCCCAGGGGCACAGGTTCATGTGCTGGAAGCGCCACCTTTGCAACAGCGAGGTACAAATACTTCTGTAGAAAGTGTAGTTTATCTTTATGAACACCCCATTCGCACTCTATTTGATTCTGGCGCATCACACTCCTTTATCTTCTGCATTAGTAGAATCTCTGCACCTAAAAACTAGTATGGTAGAGGACCCCTTAATTCTTTCAAACCCAATTGGGGGCCCAGCTCATTTGTCTATGATCTGTTTGGGATTGAAAATTTCTATTCTAAGTGTAGAATTTCAATGTAGTGCCTTTGTTTTGGGCTTTTCGGGTTATGGTTTGATTTTGGGCATGGATTGGCTATCCAGTAATGGGGCCATCCTTGATTGTGAAAAAAGGGTTGTAAGGCTCCTAACCCAGCTCGGTAATACTTTGGAAATTTCTTGTAATCCCTCGTATGCGGTTATGCTTAGTTATCTTGAATCGCTAGATGCCTCTGTTGAAAATTTGCAATTAGTTAGAGTGGTCCGGGAATATCCGGATGTCTTCGAAGAGGTGAAGGGCTTGCCTCCGAAGTGGGAAATAGACTTCCGCATATATCTTGTAGATAATGCAAAGCCCGTCGCGTTGCCTGTTAGACACATGGCTCCACGAGAAAGGAAAGAGCTCAGTAAACAGATTAAAGAGCTTCTAGAAAAGGGGTTCATTAGGAGGAGCATTTCAGAATGGGGCGCTCCAGTGGTGTTCGCTACAAAGGCGGATGGTTCACTCCGTCTATGTGTTGACTATAGGGAGCTCAACAAGCTAACGAAAAAGAATAGGCACCCTCTCCCTAGAATTGATGATCTATTTGACCAGCTTGTAGGAGCGTCTGTTTTCTCCCAACTCGATTTAGCAACCGGTTTTCATCAGCTAAGGGTGGCTGAAGATAGCATCGATAAAACGGCATTCAGAACCCCAGACGGCTTCTTTGAATGGCTTGTCATGCCTTTCGGCTTGACAAATGCACCTGCTTACTTCGTGGACCTGATGAGTAGGGTATTTAGAGATTTCCTCAACAAATTCGTAGTCGTCTTCGTAGATGATATCCTTATCTTCTCAAAGAGTGAAGAGGAACATGCTCAGCACTTAAGGGCAATCATGGAAACTTTGCAAGTCCATCAACTAAAAGCCAAATTCTCCAAATGCCACTTTTGGAGAGAAGAGGTGAGGTTCCTTGGGCACATAGTATCCAAACAAGGGTTAGCGGTGGACCCTGCTAAGGTAGTGGCGGTACAGGATTGGAAGACGCCAAGGAATGCAACTGAGGTCCGAAGCTTTCTAGGACTAGCGGGTTTCTATCGAAAATTCATAAGGGATTTTGCGAAAATCTCAGCTCCGCTCACGAAATTGACTAAGAAGAATCTAATGTTCAATTGGGACTTGGATTGCGAGTTTGCTTTCCAACGACTGAAAAGGGCTCTTACAACAGCCCCAGTTTTGACGCTGCCAGATGGGAGCAAGATGTTCACTGTTTATACGGATGCATGTGGGACAGGGCTAGGCGCCGTCTTAATGCAAGAAGGAAGGGTAGTAGCTTATGGCGGGAGACAGTTGAAGGTGCACGAAAAGAACTACCCGACCCACGATCTTGAGTTAGCCGCCATCGTCTTTGCACTCAAGTCTTGGCGACACTATCTCCTAGGTGAGAAGTTCGAACTTTACACTGACCATAAATCGTTGAAATATCTTTTCTCGCAGAAGGATCTTAACTTGAGGCAACAAAGGTGGATGGAGTTTCTTGCCTCGTACGATTTCGAAATCTCCTATACTCCGGGCAAAGGCAACGTAGTTGCAGACACGTTGAGCCGAAAGAAATTGACCCTAAGCCCGTTGTTTGTTGAAAGACAAAGCCTAGAGTTTATAGCCAGCTTCGACTTTAGGCCTTCCTCCGATTTCGTACCAGGCTTGCTAGCATCTCTCGAAGTGCGCCCAACTTTAGTGGATTCAGTAGGGACAGCACAACGCGAAGACCCCCAGCTTGTGGAAATAATTGATAGGCTAATTAGGGGTGAGACTTCAAGTCACCTCAACAGATACTCCATCGACGATAAGGGTTTGCTAAGGCGAGACGAAAGACTATGTGTCCCACAAACAAAAGATTTAGTAAAGAAGGTTCTCGAGGAAGCACATCACTCCAAGATGACGATACACCCAGGCGGAGACAAAATGTATAAAGACATAAAAATGACTTTCTTCTGGAACGGCATGAAAAAGGACGTGGCAGAGTACGTTTCTAAGTGTATGGTGTGCCAACAGGTTAAGGCGGAACAGAAAAAGCCTGGCGGACTGCTACATCCTCTGGAGGTCCCGCAGTGGAAATGGGATAGCATCTCAATGGACTTCATCGATGGGCTGCCTAGGTCTAGGAGGGGCAACACTAGCATTTGGGTAATAGTGGATAGGCTTACTAAAAGCGCCCACTTTTTACCTGTCAAAAGTAAAAGAACTGCCTCATCCCTAGCATCACTTTACCTCAAGGAAATCGTTCGACTCCATGGAATACCATCTAGCATTGTTAGTGACCGAGACCCCATCTTCACCAGCGAGTTTTGGCGGAGTCTGCAAGAAGCAGTAGGAACGCAGTTATGCTTGAGCACGGCCTATCATCCCCAAACCGACGGCCAAACGGAGAGAGTGAACAGAGTTTTGGAAGACCTTTTAAGGCTATGCGTCCTTGACTTCGGAGGGACATGGGAAGACCACCTTCCTTTGGTGGAATTTGCCTACAACAACAGCTATCAAGCAACCATCGGAATGGCGCCCTTCGAAGCTTTATATGGAAGACCGTGCCGATCGCCCACTTGTTGGTGGGAGTCTACTGATAATCTCATACTTGGACCAGATATGATCCGAGAGACTTCAGAGAAAGTGGACTTAATCCGAAGAAGAATGAAGACGGCCCAAGACAGACAAAAGTCCTATGCCGACAAGAGGAGGACCGACCTTGAATTTGAGGTTGGAGACAGAGTTTTTCTCAAGGTATCACAGCTAAGAAACGTTGTTCGTGAAACACCCCACCTCCGTTAGGGTCACTCTCAAAGGGAATGCCCTAATTTTGGTGGAGGTTTATAAGTACAAGTCACAGATATACAAGACAGATATAAGAACACATATTTGTAAACAGCGGAAGAACAACAAACTTTATTTCATAAAGTCAAATACGTGTTACAACAACATCCTTTCCAAAAAAAACATAACATAACACTTTCATAATCTGTCTTGAGTACATTATTTAAAGAAGCATAAATAAAACATAGATAAACTGCAAAAGCCCCATAGTGGATTGTCCAAAGCCATAGTTCAAAACAGGAAAGTCCAAGCAATACATTTCTCTTCTTCAAGCTGGATGTTGAGGTAGGTCAAGCTGCTGTGTTCCCTCCCTGAGGACCTGGGGAAGGGGGGGGGGGGGGAACGGAAGAAAGAAGACGAAAGAAAAGTAGAGTCAGACATAAAGCCTGAGTAAGTCTAGTACTATTTTGTCTATGAATAAAGAACTGGGTATGATAAGTATAAACGAGAAGTGGGCATGCACTATAAACTTAGTTAAGTTGTCTAGGGTCGAATATACTATCGTACCCCATGTTAATCTCTGAACCCATATAAACTAGTTTCCGACTGGCACCCCATAATCAGGGTGATGTGATCCATTCTATGATGATCGGCTCCTACTCGCATAGTTACATGTGTCTTACGGCCCCCGATGTCGTAGTTACCTATGCTGGTCCCACCATGGGGTGTATCAAGTCCCATAGTGGCAACCCGACACAACCTTAGAGTGCACAGGTATGCTACTGGTGTCCAGTGCCTTATTTTTCTGCGCCGGAGTGTGTGCACGCCCGCACTCCGTTAGAACCTACACTGCTACACCACCGCCGTCGATTTTTGACCTCTTACAATCAGCCCAGTAATTGTGCCCCACCCTGCCTAGTTTCAGGGTATCATGATACACCGTGTAGGGTTACTGCTGAAAAGGGTCCCCCGTTACTAGGTTTTCTATCTCTAGCCAACATGCTAAGTTGGTTAAGTGTTTTCTAACCTAACCCCACCAGTCCGTTTAGTTTAGCATGTTCCATTTTGATTAAGTCTTAGTTCACTTAATCCTATCAATCCTGACTCAGCCTTAATTGTCTTATTAAGGCCCGGACCTCTCACATTAGACATGTATTGTTGTGGCTGCCTGTTGCCGGTTGGTTCCGGGCAGTCTTACGCCACAACTCAGTCTAACCTCGGGTCCTTGCTGGGCTCCATGTTTAACCTCCCACATTGGATAGGTATTGTTGTGACTACTGGACAGCCGGGCGGTTCCGGGCAGGTTTACATCACAACTCAATCCAACCTCGGGTTAAACACATCGTATGTTCTACATTTACATATTTTGTCTTTCTTCTTTATTTATATGTAAATATTTGCGGCCCATTATTAAGTTAGTGGTGTAAAGGTTACACCAATCATGGGCCCAACCCATACTTGAATTTGGGCCCTTTTACTTTAGTTTTCATTCATTAGTAATTTTAACCCAACGTTATTTTCCCCCGTTTTACACGTCCGTTTATATATATATTGGGCTTAGCCTTTTAAAGCCCAATTTAGCCATGCGAAAAGGGGAGGCTTAAAGCGTGATTACATACACAAAGAGGGGAAGGTGAGCGCATGAACTTGCATATGACGTTGGAAATACATAATAGAAACTGGTGTACTTGCATAGTGGTAACATAGGTGACATGAATCAAAGCATGTGAACTTGTAATTGAGATATCATTATTGACCCATGAACCTATATTTTTACTTAGGCATAATGTCAAACATAAGCATGGCATAAATACTTTTAGCATAAACATGGCATAATGTCAAACATAAGCATGGCATAAATACTTCTAGCATAAACATGGCATAATGTCAAACATAAGCATGGCATAAATACTTCTAGCATAAACATGGCATAATGTCAAACATAAGCATGGCATAAATACTTCTAGCATAAACATGGCATAATGTCAAACATAAGCATGGCATAAATACTTCTAGCATAAACATGGCATAATGTCAAACATAAGCATGGCATAAATACTTCTAGCATAAACATGGCATAATGTCAAACATAAGCATGGCATAAATACTTCTAGCATAAACATGGCATAGGTATAGTTAAATTTGTTCATGGCATAAATATAAACAAGTCATGTTCATAAGGTTTCTACATGTTTACAAAGGGGATACTTTGTTACTAACACAAAAGCATAGTTCAACTTAATCATGATTTAAGTCTAATCACATAACGACGGTATAAATATTCTTATGCATAAATCTTTCCTAATCATGGTGTTTGCTTTAAACTTGCAAAAAGGGATTTTTGTGTCTAACTTAGCCATGTCTCACATATGTCATCATATAATTCTTTTAAACAAGATAGACTTAATCATGAATTTCAATTATGCCCAATATCATTCATAGCCTAGCCATATTCATAAGTTTTGCAAAAGCATGACTTAATACATGGATTATGGTGTCAAAATTCCAACATAGTTTCATATGAACTATAACAACCAAACTTGTCTCAATTACTTGCAAAATGATTTATGCACAAAAATAGACATCATGGTGGCATAATAACAAAGCCCCAAACTTGCATGAAATTCCAATCAACTACATACATGTAGCTTCAACATAGGTCACATAATTTGCGAATATTCCAAACGTATATTTGCATAGAACTACCGCATGTAGTTCTTTATAATTGAATGACATAATTCAGAATATCCAAAAGTATATAAATCGCACAAATACGAATTTCATTGCCACAATTCAAGCATACATATCTACACAATCATTTGTTCATACCAAAGTAATACTCTACTTACAATGGTTGCGGCAAATTCTCTAATTAAGAGATATGATTCCTTTGTTGAATTGATTAGCTTTAGGTTGCTTGAATTGCTTTAGGCTTTAGAACTTTCTCCCTAATCCTCTCTCTTTAGATGGCGGCTACTCTTAGTTGTTCCTCAACAACATGGCGGCTATGTTCTTAATTTGAATGAATAGATTAGGGTTTAGTCTAGGGTTGTTTATATAGAGGTTAGGAATTGATTAGGACCCTTGATGTTGCTAGGTTAGATCGTAGCCATTCATTCGATAGAGAGACCAATTAAAACTTGCCACCTAGCCCTAATGACAAAGCAACCCACAGAAATTCGACCAAACACAGACCAGGCCAGCCAGGAGGGACTGGGTTCGATTTTCAAAAATTAAACTTTAAATTGAGCTGTTTTAGTCTGTTTGAATTTTATCTATTGTATACATATAGTTTTGCATATATACATATATATTCTCATATATATACATATATTTTCTTTATTTCCTTATATGTACGTTCTTATCCTTTCAAAATTTGAATTTGTATACGTACATGTATTTGCATGCTCAGTTGGCCCTCTCTAAAACAGAGATAAAAATTATGTCGCCGCCGGGGTTCGAACCCCCGACCTCCATGCTACAAATCCAATGCCTTAACCAACTGAGCTACAGAGGCTTTTGTTAATAAGTCTTAGAATAATAATAATTATTGTCCTCTCCTTACTTCTCTTTTTCATGTTTTGCTGTAATATTTAAATTAAAGATATCTTCTTCATACGTTATCCGTTTTGCGCAAACTCGGACTCTATCTCAAGCAGAATTCCGAGACGAACGCAATGGTGATGTCCGTTTCCCTTAATTTTTCTGTTACAATTTAATTATACTTTAATTTGTTAATTTACTGTTAACGGAAAAATCCGGGGTGTTACATTCTCCCCCACTTAAAAGGATTTCGTCCCCGAAATCTTCAAGTTTAGGAAGAATGTAAATCCTAACATTCAATCATCCATCTACTCATCCATCAAACACGAGCATCCATTGTCCTTAAAAGACTTCTAATGCTTCATGATCATATGCGAAGTGTGTGTGTTCATGAACTTATCTAATGCAAAATCAGGCGGTCTACTGATTCAGTTGACCTCCTTAATGCGAATCATGTAAGTGCCATGTATCCATTATGTATGCAGATTTTTCCTATTCATGATTCTACATGGGTGCACAATCTTTCATACAAATGCAACATCCATATGACAACACATTACAATTCAACCATATACGAGTGCAAACATATATGCATATGCAATATGAAGTGACGGAGCCGATCTAAAACCTAGATTGTGTGTGTATATGCAGCCACGAGCAACAACTAGCAATCACTTGCAACCACTTGCAACCATCATCCATAACATGTTTCAACTACATGTTTCCATCCAAAGGGTTTCTACCTAAAAGATAAGGTCGAGGAAATATCCCTAAAAAGATAGATAAAAGCGCAACTTAAGGAAAAAGAAAGATCAAGGATGTACCCTCGAACAGAAAAGGGTAGGCAGCGCGTATTCTAGCTTCAGTTTCCCAAGTCGCGTCTCCCTCGGCGTCGCTCCACTGGACTTTGACGAGCTTGACTTCGCGGTTGCATAGCTTCTTCACTTCCGTTCCTAATATGCGGGTTAAAACTTTCCTTACGGTTGCTTCTTGCTCCACTTCAGCTTCTTCTAGGATATCTGGCATTACCCCTTCAGCAGACTCATGTAGACATTTTCGGAGATGTGAAACGTGAAAAACGCTGTGGACTCCAGCCAACTTCTCGGGTAGCTCTAATCTATAGGCCATTTTCCCAATTTTCTCGATGAGAGGAAATGGTCCTACCTAAAGGTATAGTCGAATGATAGAAGAAAGTGAAAACTCTGTGCCCATTAGGCAATGTCAAAACTGGAAATCTATGCCACATATATATTGATTAGGAGAAGAACTCTCTAAGCATCAGCCCCGAAGACCGAAATCAACATCAGACTGACACCCAAAGAATTACTCAACCCAACCACCATATATGATTCTAGGAAACTAAGCATGATGGACTCCTTTTAGGTCACCAGGGAATCCCCTCCTAAGACCAACCTGTATCTTATAAAACCCAAAAAACTTTAGTCAAACCAATGAACACCCTCGAGCCCCAACATGTGTTACTAACAGATGAGTCATACTCCCTATGGGGTTTGCAACAGAAATTGGATTGAGAATGGGACCGAGAGGATATACACAAAAGATAGCATGCAAGTAAGCTCTACAGGAAGAGAGGGATCAAGGACATACTCTTAAGAAGAGATATGATGCACGAATCTAGTCTTCAATCTTCTAAGTCGCATTTCCTTGAGCTTAACTCCATTATGCTTTGTCTGCCTTTAACTTCTCAATTTCGTAGTTTCTTAATTCTTGTTTCCAAAATATGAGTTGGAACCTATGTCACTGTTTCCTCTCGTTCCTCTTTCACTTATTCTCCTTCTAGTATACTTGGCTCAAGCATAACTGCGTACTCATGGTTCCATGCAAGCTCGCAATCCAAATCCCAATTGAACCCTAGATTCTTCTTAGTCAATTTCGTGAGTGGAGTTGAGATATTCGCAAAATTCCTTATAAACTTTCGATAGAAACCTGCTAGTCCTAGAAAGCTTCGGACCTCAGTTGCATTCCTTGGTGTCTTCCAATCCTGTACCGCCACTACCTTAGCAGGGTCCACCGCTAACCCTTGTTTGGATACTATGTGCCTAAGGAACCTCACCTCTTCTCTCCAAAAGTGGCATTTGGAGAATTTGGCTTTTAGTTGATGGGCTCGCAATGTTTCCATGATTTCCCTTAAGTGCTGAGCATGTTCCTCTTCATTCTTTGAGAAGATAAGGATATCATCTACGAAGACCACTACGAATTTGTTGAGGAAATCTCTAAATACCCTACTCATCAGGTCCACGAAGTAAGCAGGTGCATTTGTCAAGCCGAAAGGCATGACAAGCCATTCAAAGAAGCCGTCTGGGGTTCTAAACGCCGTTTTATCGATGCTATCTTCAGCCACCCTTAGCTGATGAAAACCGGTTGCTAAATCGAGTTGGGAGAAAACAGACGCTCCTACAAGCTGGTCAAATAAATCGTCAATTCTAGGGAGAGGGTGCCTATTCTTTTTCATTAGCTTGTTGAGCTCCCTATAGTCAACACATAGACGGAGTGAACCATCTGCCTTTGTAGCGAACACCACTGGAGCGCCCCATTCTGAAATGCTCCTCCTAATGAACCCCTTTTCTAGAAGCTCTTTAATCTATTTACTGAGCTCTTTCCTTTCCCATGGAGCCATGTGTCTAACGGGCAACGCAACGGGCTTTGCATCATCTACAAGATATATGTGGAAGTCTATTTCCCGCTTCGGAGGCAAGCCCATCACCTCTTCGAAGACATCCGGATATTCCCGGACCACTCTAACTGATTGCAAATTTTCAACAGAGGCATCTAACGATTCAAGATAACTAAGCATAACCGCATACGAGGGATTACAAGAAATTTCCAAAGTATTACCGAGCTGGGTTAGGAGCCTAACAACCCTTTTCTCACAATCAAGGATGGCCCCATTACTGGATAGCCAATCCATACCCAAAATCAAACCATACCCCGAAAAGCCCAAAACAAAGGCACTACATTCAAATTCTACACTTAGAATAGAAATTTTCAAATCCAAACAGATCATAGACAAATGAGCTGGGCCCCCAATTGGGTTTGAAACAATTAAGGGGTCCTCTACCATACTAGTTTTTAGGTGCAGAGATTCTACTAAAGCAGACGAGATAAAGGAGTGTGATGCGCCGGAATCAAATAAAGTGCGAACGGGGTGATCATAAAGATAAACTAAACTTTCTACAGAAGTGTTTGTACCTCGCTGTTGCAAAGGTGGCGCTTCCAGCACATGAACCTGTGCCCCTGGGGTGGATCCTGCGCCCTGCCCCTGCCCTCGTTTCCTTGGGCAGTCCTTAGCCCTGTGGCCTGTCTGACCGCATGAAAAGCACCCACCATTTTCCTTGGCCTTCTTTTTCCGGCAGTCCTTTACTAAGTGCCCCACTTTGCCACAGAAATTACACTTCCTCTTATCTCGGGACTTGTTGTCTTTCCTGCCCTTCTCAAAGTCTGTCTTCTCAGGGCAGTCTATGCTGATGTGTCCAGTCTCCCCACAATGAAAACATTCTCCTTGCTTTCTTTTCCTCTTTCTACAATCCTTGGCTATGTGCCCTTCCGTACCACAAAAATTGCATTTCCTTTTTTCTCGTTTCTTATTATTACTTTTACGATCCTTTCTTGTTTGACTATTATTCGTCTTCCTACTCTGGGACTTTTCCGCTTGCTGGTTCACGTGGAGGAGGAGGAGGAGTGAAAGCGTCAGCAGCTGGGAAGTAAGGTCCCCAGACATGCTGAAACAGAAGGGATAGATTCAAAACGAAGGATAAGAGATAGTACCTATGGCTTTGGGGAGGGACTTTGCCTTTTAAAATAAAATAATATTTTTCTTTTAAAAATGCTTCTTTAAATTTCCTTTTTGAAAATAAATTTTCAAAACTTTTTATCTTATCTGGTAAACCTATGCTCTGATACCAAGTGAAACACCCCACCTCCGTTAGGGTCACTCTCAAAGGGAATGCCCTAATTTTGGTGGAGGTTTATAAGTACAAGTCACAGATATACAAGACAGATATAAGAACACATATTTGTAAACAGCGGAAGAACAACAAACTTTATTTCATAAAGTCAAATATGTGTTACAACAACATCCTTTCCAAAAAAAAACATAACATAACACTTTCATAATCTGTCCTGAGTACATTATTTAAAGAAGCATAAATAAAACATAGATAAACTGCAAAAGCCCCATAGTGGATTGTCCAAAGCCATAGTTCAAAACAGGAAAGTCCAAGCAATACATTTCTCTTCTTCAAGCTGGATGTTGAGGTAGGTCAAGCTGCTGTGTTCCCTCCCTGAGGACCTGGGGGGGGGGGGGGGAAACGGAAGAAAGAAGACGAAAGAAAAGTAGAGTCAGACATAAAGCCTGAGTAAGTCTAGTACTATTTTGTCTATGAATAAAGAACTGGGTATGATAAGTATAAACGAGAAGTGGGCATGCACTATAAACTTGGTTAAGTTGTCTAGGGTCGAATATACTATCGTACCCCATGTTAATCTCTGAACCCATATAAACTAGTTTCCCACTGGCACCCCATAATCAGGGTGATGTGATCCATTCTATGATGATCGGCTCCTACTCGCATAGTTACATGTGTCTTACGGCCCCCGATGTCGTAGTTACCTATGCTGGTCCCACCATGGGGTGTATCAAGTCCCATAGTGGCAACCCGACACAACCTTAGAGTGCACAGGTATGCTACTGGTGTCCAGTGCCTTATTTTTCTGCGCCGGAGTGTGTGCACGCCCGCACTCCGTTAGAACCTACACTGCTACACCACCGCCGTCGATTTTTGACCTCTTACAATCAGCCCAGTAATCGTGCCCCACCCTGCCTAGTTTCAGGGTATCATGATACACCGTGTAGGGTTACTGCTGAAAAGGGTCCCCCGTTACTAGGTTTTCTATCTCTAGCCAACATGCTAAGTTGGTTAAGTGTTTTCTAACCTAACCCCACCAGTCCGTTTAGTTTAGCATGTTCCATTTTGATTAAGTCTTAGTTCACTTAATCCTATCAATCCTGACTCAGCCTTAATTGTCTTATTAAGGCCCGGACCTCTCACATTAGACAGGTATTGTTGTGGCTGCCTGTTGCCGGTTGGTTCCGGGCAGTCTTACGCCACAACTCAGTCTAACCTCGGGTCCTTGCTGGGCTCCATGTTTAACCTCCCACATTGGATAGGTATTGTTGTGACTACTGGACAGCCGGGCGGTTCCGGGCAGGTTTACATCACAACTCAATCCAACCTCGGGTTAAACACATCGTATGTTCTACATTTACATATTTTGTCTTTCTTCTTTATTTATATGTAAATATTTGCGGCCCATTATTAAGTTAATGGTGTAAAGGTTACACCAATCATGGGCCCAACCCATACTTGAATTTGGGCCCTTTTACTTTAGTTTTCATTCATTAGTAATTTTAACCCAACGTTATTTTCCCCCGTTTTACACGTCCGTTTATATATATATTGGGCTTAGCCTTTTAAAGCCCAATTTAGCCATGCGAAAAGGGGAGGCTTAAAGCGTGATTACATACACAAAGAGGGGAAGGTGAGCGCATGAACTTGCATATGACGTTGGAAATACATAATAGAAACTGGTGTACTTGCATAGTGGTAACATAGGTGACATGAATCAAAGCATGTGAACTTGTAATTGAGATATCATTATTGACCCATGAACCTATATTTTTACTTAGGCATAATGTCAAACATAAGCATGGCATAAATACTTTTAGCATAAACATGGCATAATGTCAAACATAAGCATGGCATAAATACTTCTAGCATAAACATGGCATAATGTCAAACATAAGCATGGCATAAATACTTCTAGCATAAACATGGCATAATGTCAAACATAAGCATGGCATAAATACTTCTAGCATAAACATGGCATAATGTCAAACATAAGCATGGCATAAATACTTCTAGCATAAACATGGCATAATGTCAAACATAAGCATGGCATAAATACTTCTAGCATAAACATGGCATAATGTCAAACATAAGCATGGCATAAATACTTCTAGCATAAACATGGCATAGGTATAGTTAAATTTGTTCATGGCATAAATATAAACAAGTCATGTTCATAAGGTTTCTACATGTTTACAAAGGGGATACTTTGTTACTAACACAAAAGCATAGTTCAACTTAATCATGATTTAAGTCTAATTACATAACGACGGTATAAATATTCTTATGCATAAATCTTTCCTAATCATGGTGTTTGCTTTAAACTTGCAAAAAGGGATTTTTGTGTCTAACTTAGCCATGTCTCACATATGTCATCATATAATTCTTTTAAACAAGATAGACTTAATCATGAATTTCAATTATGCCCAATATCATTCATAGCCTAGCCATATTCATAAGTTTTGCAAAAGCATGACTTAATACATGGATTATGGTGTCAAAATTCCAACATAGTTTCATATGAACTATAACAACCAAACTTGTCTCAATTACTTGCAAAATGATTTATGCACAAAAATAGACATCATGGTGGCATAATAACAAAGCCCCAAACTTGCATGAAATTCCAATCAACTACATACATGTAGCTTCAACATAGGTCACATAATTTGCGAATATTCCAAACGTATATTTGCATAGAACTACCGCATGTAGTTCTTTATAATTGAATGACATAATTCAGAATATCCAAAAGTATATAAATCGCACAAATACAAATTTCATTGCCACAATTCAAGCATACATATCTACACAATCATTTGTTCATACCAAAGTAATACTCTACTTACAATGGTTGCGGCAAATTCTCTAATTAAGAGATATGATTCCTTTGTTGAATTGATTAGCTTTAGGTTGCTTGAATTGCTTTAGGCTTTAGAACTTTCTCCCTAATCCTCTCTCTTTAGATGGCGGCTACTCTTAGTCGTTCCTCAACAACATGGTGGCTATGTTCTTAATTTGAATGAATAGATTAGGGTTTAGTCTAGGGTTGTTTATATAGAGGTTAGGAATTGATTAGGACCCTTGATGTTGCTAGGTTAGATCGTAGCCATTCATTCGATAGAGAGACCAATTAAAACTTGCCACCTAGCCCTAATGACAAAGCAACCCACAGAAATTCGACCAAACACAGACCACGCCAGCCAGGAGGGACTGGGTTCGATTTTCAAAAATTAAACTTTAAATTGAGCTGTTTTAGTCTGTTTGAATTTTATCTATTGTATACATATAGTTTTGCATATATATATATATTCTCATATATATACATATATTTTCTTTATTTCCTTATATGTACGTTCTTATCCTTTCAAAATTTGAATTTGTATACGTACATGTATTTGCATGCTCAGTTGGCCCTCTCTAAAACAGAGATAAAAATTATGTCGCCGCCGGGGTTCGAACCCCCGACCTCCATGCTACAAATCCAATGCCTTAACCAACTGAGCTACAGAGGCTTTTGTTAATAAGTCTTAGAATAATAATAATTATTGTCCTCTCCTTACTTCTCTTTTTCATGTTTTGCTGTAATATTTAAATTAAAGATATCTTCTTCATACGTTATCCGTTTTGCGCAAACTCGGACTCTATCTCAAGCAGAATTCCGAGACGAACGCAATGGTGATGTCCGTTTCCCTTAATTTTTCTGTTATAATTTAATTATACTTTAATTTGTTAATTTACTGTTAACGGAAAAATCCGGGGTGTTACAGTTCGTTTCGGAACCACAGGAAAGCTGGCACCAAGGTTCGTAGGGCCATTCCCCATCATCGAGAAAATTGGGAAAATGGCCTATAGATTAGAGCTACCCGAGAAGTTGGCTGGAGTCCACAACGTTTTTCACGTTTCACATCTCCGAAAATGTCTACATGAGTCTGCTGAAGTGGTAGAGCCAAATATCCTCGAAGAGGCCAAAGTGGAACGCGAAGCAACCATAAGAAAAGTTCCAACCCGCATACTAGGAACGGAAGTGAAGAAGCTACGCAACCGCTAAGTCAAACTCGTCAAAGTTCAGTGGAGCGACGCCGAGGGAGACGCGACTTGGGAAACTGAAGCTAGAATACGCACTGCTTACCCTTTTCTTTTCGAGGGTACGTCCTTGATCTTTCTTTTTCCTTAAATCGCGCTCTTATCTATCTTTTTAGATATATTTCCTCGACCTTATCTTTTAGGTAGAAACCCTTTGGATGGAAACATGTAATTGAAACATGTTATGGATGATGGTTGCAAGTGGTTGCAAGTGATTGCTAGTGGTTGCTCGTGGTTGCATATACACACACAATCTAGGTTTTAGATCGGCTCAATCACTTCATAGTGCATATGCATATATGTTTGCATTCGTATATGGTTGAACTTTAATGTGTTGTCATATGGATGTTGCATTTGTATTGAATGATTGTGCACTCATGTAGAATCATGAATAGGAAAGTTTGCATACATAATGGATTCATGGCACTTACATGATTCGCATTAAGGAGGTCAACTGAATCAGTAGACCGCCTGATCTTGCATTAGATAAGTACATATACACACACCCTTCGCATATGATCATAAAGCATTAGAAGTCTTTTAAGGACAATGGATGCTCGTGTTTGATGGATGAGTAGATGGATGATGGGATGTTAGGATATACATTTTCCTAAACTTGAAGATTTCGGGGACGAAATCCTTTTAAGTGGGGGAGAATGTAACACCCCGTAAATTCTATAACTGTGAAATTTACAAATTAAAGTATAATTAAATTGAAATCAAAGAACTAAGGGAAACGGGATACGCCATTGCGTTCGTCTCGGAAAAATACGCGAAATAGAGTCCGAGTTTTCGAAAAACGGAGTCCGTATGAAGAAGATATGGCCTTCGGAAGTTTGAAAATTAAGTTTAAAATTCAAACAGAATAAATCAAATTTAAATTCGAGAGTGGGGCCCAATGGGCCAGGGTGGAAAAACACCCGCCTGACGCACCAAGTCGACTGGGCTGTCGACCTGGTCTAACCAGGTCGACAGGGCTGTCGACAGGGCTGTCGACAGGCATGTCGACCTGGTCCAGACCCAGGTCGAGCCCAGTCTCACCCGGCTGGCCTATTCTATGTTGGCCGATTTTCTGTGGTCTGCTTTGTCATTAGGGCTAGGTGGCGGGTTCTAATTGGTCTCTCTTCCTAATGAATGGCTATGATCAATCCAAGCAACATCAATGGTCCTAATCATTTCATAACCTCTATATAAACAACCCTAGACTAAACCCTAATCTATTCATTCAAAAATAAGAACATAGCCGCCATGTTGCTGAGGAACGACTAAGAGTAGCCGCCAACTAGAGAGAGGATTAGGAGGAAAATTCTAAAGCTTAAAGCGACCTAAATCAAATCAATTCAACAAAGGAATCATATCTCTTAATTGGAGAATTCGTCACACCATTGTAAGTAGAGTATTACTTTGGTATGAATAAATAACTGTGTTGATTTGTATGCTTGAATTGTGGTAATAAAGTAATTCATATTTGTGCAAAATTATGTTATTCATTATAAAGAAACTACATGCGGTAGTTCTATGCAAGTATACGTTTGGAATATTCACAAATTATGTAATCTATGTTGAAGCTACACGTATGTAGTTGATTGAAATTTATGCAAGTTTGGGCCTTTGCTATTATGCCATCATAAGGTGTATTTTTATGCAAACATCATCTTTGTAAAGTAATTGGAATAAGTTTGGGTTATCATAATCCGTATGAAATTATGTTGAGAAATTGGCATCATGTATTAAGTCATGCTTTGTATTATAAAACCTATTTGTAAGCTTATGAATATGGCTAGGCTATGATGGATATTTTGCATAATTGAAATCCATATTGTTAACAAGCATTGTAAGATGACATATGTGGTACATAGTTAGGATTAGATTCAAAAATCCCTTTTTGCAAGTTTGCATGACTAAAGTAAAAATCATGATTTCATGTTAGAAATATTTATGCCATGGTTATGTGAACAAGTTTAACTATACCTATGCCATGCTTATATTTGACATTATGCCATGCTTATGTTTGACATTATGCCATGCTTATGTTAGAAATACTTATGCCATGCTCATGTTCGATATTATGCCTAAATAAAATATAGGTTTATGTTGTAGTTAAGCCTATGCAAGTTTACATGGTTTGATTCATGTCACTTATGCTTTATGAACAAAGTATATGTCATTACCATGCAAGTACACCAGTTTCTATTTTGTATTTCCAACGTCATATTGCAAGTTCATGCGCTCACATTCCCCTCTTTGTGTATGTAATCACGCTTTAAGCCTCCCCTTTTCGCATGGCTAAGTTGGGCTTTAAAAGGCTAAGCCCAACATATATATAATGAACGGACGTGTTAAACGGGGGAAAATAACGTTGGGTTAAAATTACTAATGAATGAAAATATAAAATAGAAGGGCCCAAATTCAAGTATGGGTTGGGCCCATGATTGGTGTAACCTTTACACCATTAACTTAATAATGGGCCGCAAATATTTACATATAAGAAATAAAGAAGAATGACAAAATATGTAAATGTAGAACATACGATGTGTTTAACCCGAGGTTGGATTGAGTTGTGATGTAAACCTGCCCGGAACCGCCCGGCTGTCCAGTAGTCACAACAATACCTATCCAATGTGAGAGGTTAAACATGGAGCCCAATAAGGACCCGAGGTTAGACTGAGTTGTGGCGTAAGACTGCCCGGAACCAACCGGCAACAGGCAACCACAACAATACCTGTCTAATGTGAGAGGTCAAGGCTTTAATAAAACTATTAGAGCTGAGTCAGGACTGTTAGGATTAAGTGGACTAAAGACTTAATCAAAATGGAACATGCTAAACTAAACGAACTGGTGGGGGTTAGGTTAGAAACACTTAACCAACTTAGCATGTTGGCTAGAGATAGAAAACCTAGTAACGGGGGACCCTTTTCAGCAGTAACCCTATAAGGTGTATCATGATACCCTGAAACTAGGCAGGGTGGGGCACGATTACTGGGCTGATTGTAAGAGGTCAAATCGACGGCGGTGGTGTAGCAGTGTAGGTTCTAACGGGGTGCAGGCGTGCACACACTCCGGCGCAGAAAAATAAAGCACTGGGCACCAGTAGCATACCTGTGCATTCTAAGGTTGTGTCGGGCCGCTGCCATGGGACTTGATACACCCCATGGTGGGACCGGCATAGGTAACTACAACATCGGGGGCCGTAAGACACATGTAACTATGCGAGTAGGAGCCGATCATCATAGAATGGATCACATCACTCTGATTATGGGGTGCCAGTTGGAAACTAGTTTATATGGGTTCAGAGATTGACAGGGGGTACGATAGTATATTCGACCCTAGACAACTTAACCAAGTTATAATGCTTGCCCACTTCTTGTTTATACTTATCATACCCAGTTCTTTATTCATAGACAAAATAGTACTAGACTTACTCAGGCTTTATGTCTGACTCTACTTTTCTTTCGTCTTCTTTCTTCCGTTTCCCCCCCCCCCCCAAGGTCCACAGGGAGGGAACACAGCAGCTTGATCAGCCTTAACATCCAGCTTGAAGAAGAGAAATGTATTGCTTGGACTTTTTCGCTTTGAACTATGGCTTTGGACAATCCACCATGGGGCTTTGCAGTTTATCTATGTTTTATTTATGCTTCTTTAAATAATGTACTCAAGACAGATTATGAAAATGTTATGTTATGTTTTTGGAAAGGATGTAAGACAATCATGGTGATGTTTTGTAACACGTATTTGACTTTATGAAATAAAAGTTGTTGTTCTTCCGCTGTTTACAAATATGTGTTCTTATATCTGTCTTGTACACCTGTGACTTGTACTTATAAACCTCCACCAAAATTAGGGCATTCCCTTTGAGAGTGACCTTAACGGAGGTGGGGTGTTTCAGTATCTATTTTTAGTGAAGCAACAAACTAATGTGAGAAATCTAAATTAAATAAATTTGAAGGGAAAATGTCGTGTAGAAATTATATTAGCGAAATATAAATTACACACGTGTTGCATACCTCATGTACATGCGTGGTGTAAGCTATATAAGCGAAGTATGAATTATACATGCATAGAATAATTGATATATGTGTTGAAATGCAAGTGAAATATAGCAATTATATATATATATATATATATATATATATATATATATATATATATATACGCCCCTCTTCCACAAACCATGGACGATATTTATTGTTGTGAATTGGTGTGAAATATTGGATGAAAAATGCGAATGGTTGAATAATTGTTTGTGGTTGATATTGATTGGTTGTGGTTGAAAAATACCCATTGGTGATTGAAATGAATTGGAAATATTTGTGGAAATAAATATAAACATGCTGCCTGCGTGGGAATTAGATGCATGAATCCCCATTGTCAAAAACCGCGAGATTTTAAGGTAGAGCGAGGAGCCGTACTAGGGACGGTGCCGGTTTTAACTACCCTGCCGTTATGCTGCCGAAATTTTGAATAATCTTTGTGTGTTAGAATTATTTTCATATGTTGAAATTATCTTCATGCGTTGAAATTAAAGTCATGTGTTGAAACTATATCCATGTGTGGAAATGTTCGTGTGTTGAAAAGTCATGTGTGAAAATTAAATTCATTTGTGAATGAATGAAGTGTTTAAACAATAAAAATCACATTTTTATAATATATATAAAGTATGAAAAATATTCGCCTTATATATAAATAGTTTTAACAATACAAATTCCATCTTTCTAATATGAACAACATAAATAAAATATCCATGTGTGGAAATGCTCACGTGTTGAGAAGTGTGTGTAGTGGAAAAGTTCATGTGTTGAATAAAAAGACCGAACAATAAAAATTACATTTTTATTGAAACTATGAAGTGTTGAAAACATTCATTTGTCGAATAAATATTTTAAATGATAAAAATATCATTTTTATCTTATATGTGATATGCTAAAGATATGCGGACGTTGAAATAAATATTGGTGAAGAAATATTATTTTTAACATGCATAGGAACTAAATAAAATAATCATGTGTTGAAATCTATTTTAGTTCGCCAAATTATCATCTTTGAAAAGTGAAGTGTTAAAAATAGCCACTTGTTCAAATAAATGTGCATGAGTTGAAATATACATTAATTAGCTAATAATATGATTTTAGCCTATGCATGCAACATTAGAATGAATGGTGTTTTTAAACCAAAGTAAATCGAATATGAAGTTGAATGGAAAATGATAAGTGATAAAAATTATATATATGTGCATGCATATTTATTGAACAAGTTATAGCAAAGGGACTAGAGAAGAGGAATAAAATTTTGTGCCCGACAAATAGGTACACATTTACTGTTTTGTTTGGGTGATGATTTTATGAGCCTGTTGGCTAGCCGCTTGGCTTTTTCTTTTTCTTTTTGACATGAGACGCCCGTGTGGCTATTTGGGAATTTTCCCAGCCCCTCCCGTACAAAGGAGGTTATGGCGAAATTTTCCAAAATTTAAAGGCGTTAATGAAATAATTGAAGTGAAAACGATATAAGAATTTTTGAATGAACTATATTTATATAAATATAAGTAAAATTAAAACAAAACGTGGCCGTGCAGTTCGTATTTTGAAACCGTGATTTCAAACGACTAGTGCGGGAAATCCAACCATTGGATTTTCCCGAAACCGCAACCGTTGGGTTCGCCTTGGAAATATCTTTCCAACGGCACCAAGTTTGTAAAGATCCGACGGTTGGATTGTCTGGAATGTTTAATTCAAATCTGAAGGAAAACAACGCCAGAAACGATTATATTTATATATATATGTAATTAAATTAAATCGAATAATGACGCTGCAGTTCGTAAATTGAAATCGTAATTTCAAATGGCTAGTGTGGAAGATCCGACCGTCGGATTTTCCCAAAACTGAAACCGTTGGATTCATTTTGAAATAACCTTCCTAATGATATAAAATTTGTGAAGATCCAACGGTTGGATTTTTAGATATGTATAAAACAAAATTAGTGGAAAGCAACGCCAATGCATCGGCACGACCTGTAATGTCGTTTAATTAAATATGGCCGTTTTAAAATAAATAAAAAATGGCTATATATCGTTATAGAATACTATAGACGATATAAAGTGGAAATAAACCAATTTAATTGTGTTTGCTTGATATGTGATGGTTGAACGTATTTGACATGAAACTTATAACTAAAGAACCGAAATGTGAATGTTGAATAGTCCAACCATGTGATAAATTTATTTGAAAATCTAAATATACGTGGATTATTTGAAAAGGCCGAGTTCATCTCATTTCAAATAATCGATCGACGTTGAGAAGTCGAAGAGTCAAAGACGGTTGAAGACCGACGATCTTCATATTGGATGGATGGGCGCTACTGATGCTCGTGATTGGAGTAGCTACCATGAAGGAACTGAAGTAGTAGCCGTCCAAACATACTGTTGATTGTACGGATATGCGAGGAATTGGTGCCTCCGGTTTCGTTCAGACCCAGAACGGACTTGTAAATGGACTGTGTGTCTGACATTGGATTTTGTTCTGTGCTGATTGATCTCTGTTAAATATATATCTGTTTGGCGGCGGAGAATTTATTCTCTTGCTTAACGCCCTTCTCTGAGACGTACGAGCTCAGAGGTTATGTATTGATAGAAATTAGTCGCATGGAGTGGATTGCCTGTGTGGCACGCCTAAGTGGCATATGTTCAAGGCTTCTGTTGCAAAGCAAAGTCTTGTGGTTGATGATCAAAGCATAGTCTGTGTGACGCAGCTTTGTGTATAACGTGAATTCGTGAGCCTTACACCCCAGTATGAGTCAAAAACGGGAGAAGGACCCAAGGAGTGCATGACGTTTCTTTCTAGCTATGGTGGTGTCAGTGACCTCCCAGCCCTGACATTTATATCTACTTCTCACCTGTGTGGTTGTTGGAATACGAGGCGCCTCGATTATAGGTCTGTAAGGACCGAGAAACGTGTGGTCAGGAATAATTAATCCTCAAAAGTAAGGGAGGACCGGCCTTGGAGGATCCAGGGGATTGCTGTGTGCAGTCCCGAGGCATTTGCTAGAGTGTCTCGAATCGGAGAGGAGCTTGCCCCTTGCCTCGACTCATGAAGGAACCCAATTTCCAATACGAAATATGCGAATGTGATTGTATTACTAGTATGGCGACATGATATATGGTACCCATGCCGTCTAGGATTCATATTTATGATTGAATTGGCTTTTGAAACATATATGCACTAGTAATAATATCAAACACTTTTGTTTTATACGTATGAAGCGTTTTTGGCCATTATAAGGTAAAACTCTATCCTCCGGCTTGCGTTGCATTGTGTGATGGGGCCTGAGTCTTATAATGGCTTCATTTTATAAAAGCATTGCGATGATTTAATCATTTACTTTATATCATGCACTAGCACTCATTAGAGTAAACCCATTCCACGAAAGTGGCGTGGTCCTTTGATTTGCCTTATTATTGTTGTTAATAAGTTATGTAGATTTCTCATACCAGTCCCATGACTGACTCGTAGTTTGTTTCACCTTGCAAACTCGGGTGCCCTCATTTTCACACGGGCAGCCTAGTTACAGGTTTCTGACCTTTTGGCTCATGGCGAGGCTTGACTACACCGTGCTGACTTGGATTTTCTCCGCCATTATTGTATCTATATTATGATTCCGCCATTGGCGATGTAGACTGATATTTATTTTGTGTACTCTTTATGTATGATTCCGCCTCAGGCGATGGTGACTGATTATGTATCATTATGCACTAAGTTGTATCCTGTACTGTGCTTCTCTGATGTGATGATATCTATATGATTCCGCTGTCATATGTGTGTAAATTATTCTATTTTCTGTTTATGCTATTATCTGTGATCTGCTAATGATGATTAATGTGTTATATTCCAATGATTATCCTTAACACCATGTCACGGGGTTTTGGGATCGTCACAGCTGGTATCAGAGCTTTGGTTAACCTTAGTTCTGGAGTCTAACACATTAAACATTTCGTTAAAATAGAATCAGTAGTATTCTAAGGCGAGTCGCTCATTAGAGATAGGACTGGTAAAGTCCTAGAATGAGCCTAGCAGAATAGCAAAAACAATTTGATCAGTCCATCGTTATCTTTCCGTAAATTTTCTGCTTAATCATGCAATAAACTATCATTTCTGTTAGCTGACTCTTTTCTTGCTTATATAGAATTTGACAAATGCCTACCAGAGCAGCCGCCGCTAGAGGAGGCCGTGCCGGCCGAGGCCGAGGAATGGGAGAAGCCCCAGTTCAAGAAGGACCTTTGATACAACCTCCGGCAGCTCAATACTTCGAGCTTGACCGTGTAGCTAAGAGATATAAGAACTTAGGAGGCAAGACCTTCTCGGGAACTGGCACCGTAATAGAGGCCCTTGCATGGCTTAAAACATGCGAGAAAATTCTTGAAGGCCTAAGGCTTGGAGACGAAGATAAAGCTATTATGGGCGCCTGGCTTATGCAGGAACAGGCTGAACTATGGTGGGAATCTCTCACCGCCGGGAATGGAGAAGCTGGAAGAACATGGGATGGATTCAAAGAACTCTTCAAGGAGAAATATGTCCCAGAACAAGCTCTAGAAAGAATGCACGATGACTTCGCCAATCTCCAGCAGGGGGATCTTTCCGTGCAGGATTATCTAAATAAATTTACACTGTTGTCGCCCTACGCTCCGGAGCTCGTCGCCACTGCAAAGTCCAAAAGTAAGAGGTTTATCCTTGGGCTAAGACGACAATATCATGATAGAGCCATGACCCATGTCAAGCTGGAATTCAACGAACTGGTGGAAATGACATGCAACTACGAAGACCTTGATCAAAGGCATCTGGATCAGGATCGCGCTAGAAGCCAAGCTGGAACCAAGCGCAAGCCTGCTGTAAATCAAGGCGAGTCAAGCCAAGCGGCATCTTTGAATCCACAAACCAGTAAGCCGCCAAGAGGAAACTACTTCAACTGTGGCAAGCCGGGGCACTACTCGAATGTCTGCACAGCTCCGAAAAGGCAGAGAACCAATTCTCAAGGTTCGAGCCAAGGCTCCCAGAACCCTCGCTCGTGCTTCAACTGTCGCAAGACCGATCATCTGGTCAAAGACTGTCCTTTGCTGAAGAAAGCCACAGTAGCTCACGTGTATGACGGGTCGAGCCCGCCAGCTGCTTCCGATGGAGCAGGTAAACCTGATGTTTTGGGAGGTACCCTTACAATTAAAAATATTCCTGTTTCTGTATTGTTTGACATAGGTGTGTCACGTAGTTTTATTGCTAGAAACACAATGCACAAATTAAAGTTAAAGCAGAGAAAGCTTAAAGAATCGGTTGAAGTACAGAATCCGATAGGGGATTCTATTACTCTCAGTACATGTTGTAGAGTGTCAATCTCTTATTCTTTCTACAATTTTCCCATTAATTTGATTGTTATGGATTTTCCCGAATTCGACGTTATCCTTGGGTTAGAATGGTTAACGAAATACGAAGCCGAGGTAAATTGTGCAGAAAGAATCGTTAAAATTAGAACGAAGCTTGGACATATATATATACCCTGTCATGGTTCGAATCCGAATAGAGAAGAATTTTGGTCGGCATTAGAACTTATCCCCACCTCCATAGAAAAGATTCCGATTGTAAGAAATTATGCGGATGTGTTTGAAGAAGTTGAAAACTTACCTCCGCAAAGAGAAATAGAATTCCAAATCGATCTAATTCCCAATGCCAGACCAGTGGTACATCCAATTCGCAGAATGACTCCGAAAGAAAAAGAAGAATTAGGCGATCAAACTCGTCAACTGTTGCGGAAGGGTCTAATCAGACCTCGTTTTTCTAATTGGGGTGCAGCTGTTGTGTTTGTCCCAAAGTCAGACGGTACTCTTAGATTATGTGTTGATTACCGAGACCTCAACAAACAGACGCTCAAAAACAAGTATCCATTACCCCGCATTGATGATTTGCTAGACCAATTGAATGGGGCGAAGGTATTTTCCCGAATGGACCTAGCTACAGGTTTTCACCAATTGAGAATAGCAGAAGAGTGTGTTCCTTTGACAGCTTTCAGAGGTCCAGACATATTTTATGAATGGTTAGTAATGCCGTTTGGCCTGTGTAACGCTCCAGCATACTTTGTCGATCTAATGAATAGAGTGTTCAGGGGAGTTCTGAATAAATTTGTCCTCGTGTTCATCGATGATATTTTACTCTACTCCAAATCAAAACCCGAGCATGAAAAACACTTAGAACAAGTATTGGAGATTCTAAGAAAGAACGTCTTCAAAGCCAAATTCTCTAAATGTGTCTTCTGGCAAGATGAAGTCAAATTTCTTGGCCATGTCGTGTCAGAGAAAGGGATTTCTGTTGACCCAAGCAAAATAACAGCGATTCAAGACTGGAAACAACCCACTACTCCCACAGAAGTTAGAAGTTTTATGGGGTTGGCTAGTTATTATCGAAAGTTCGTTAAGGATTTTTCGAAGATATCTAGTCCGTTAACGAAGCTCACAAAGAAACATGAGAAGTTCAAGTGGACTTCCGACTGTGAAGAAGCTTTCCAGGAATTGAAATCAAAACTGACAACTGCTCCAGTGTTAATCATTATTGATGGAAATCAGGATTTAACGGTTTGGACAGAAGCTTTTACTAGAGGTCTTGGTGCAGTGTTAATGCAAAGAGGCCAAGTAGTCGCTTATGCAAGCCGCCAACTGAAACCACATGAGAAGAACCATGTGACTCATGATCTTGAGTTGCTAGCTATCGTTTTTGCCTTAAAAATCTGGAGGCATTATTTATTGGGCGAGAAATTTATACTGTACACAAATCATCAATCATTGAAGTATTTATACACCCAGAAAGATCTGAATTTGAGACAGCAGCGGTGGCTAGAATTTCTTGCAGCGTATGATCTTGATATCCTGTATACGCCGGGGAAGGCTAACGTTGTAGCGGATGCGCTTAGTAGGAAAACCGCAATCGTTGCCCATCTTATAATTACCCCTAGCTTGATCGATAAGATATGTGCTCTCCAGAGGAATGATTATTTCATCCAAAGGATCAAAGGGAGAATCCAGAAGGGAGAGCCCTCAAGTTTTCAGGTAGATAAAGAAGAAGTTCTGAGACTGAATGGGAGAATATGTGTTCCCAACCTTCCTGAGCTCAAGAGAGAAGTGTTAGATGAATGCCATAAATCCAAATTTTGCATCTATCCTGGGGTGAGTAAAATGTACAACGATATCAAACGCACTTTCTGGTGGAAGGCAATAAAAAGGGATATTTCTTTGTATGTTAGCAGATGCCCTACTTGTCAATTGGTCAAGAGCGACCAACAGAAGCTAGCTGGATTGTTGCAACCGTTGGAAGTCCCAAGTTGGAAATGGGAACAAATTTCCATGGATTTCATAGACGGCTTGCCGCGAACCAGGAAAGGTAATGACAGCATTTGGGTAATCGTAGATCGCTTCACGAAGACTGCCCATTTTATACCTATCAGATCCAATAGAACCGCTCAAAGTCTAGCACAAATATATTTCAAAGAAATTGTTAAGCTGCATGGAATCCCCATCAGCATAGTCAGTGATAGAGATCCCCTATTTACTAGCAAATTCTGGGAGGATTTCCAGACAGAATTGGGAACAAAACTGAATATGAGCACCGCTTATCACCCTCAAACAGATGGCCGAACTGAGTGGGTGAACATAATTCTAGAAGATTTATTACGGGCTTGTATAATTGATTTTGGTGGGTCATGGGAAGATCATTTGCATTTGGCAGAATTCTCATATAACAATAGCTATCAAGCAAGTTTGGGAATGTCGCCATTTGAAGCATTATATGGCAGACCCTGCCGATCTCCAGCATGTTGGGTAGAACCTGGCAACAGACTTGTGTTAGGACCCGATATGATTAGAGAAGCATCTGATAAAGTTGACTTCATCAAAAAGCGTTTGAGAACCGCGCAAAGCCGACAGAAAAGTTATGCAGATTCTAGAAGAAGAGATTTGACATTTGCTGTTGGTGATCATGTTTATTTGAAAGTTTCTCCGATGAGGGGAGTAATCAGATTTGGCAAAACTGGGAAGTTGGCACCGAGATTTATTTTTCCCTTTCCTATACTTGAACGAATTGGAACTCTAGCTTATAGGGTTCAATTACCTGATTGGTTGCTTGGAGTGCACGATGTATTTCATGTATCTCAACTTAGAAGACATGTGCATGATCCGGATCTTGTTGAGAAGAAGCAGCGCAACAGGATATAGACATAACTCCAGAATTAGCACTCAGAAGAGAGCCATTAAAGATTGTTGGCAAAGAAACTAGAGAACTAAGAAGCAAAAAGGTTCATTTAGTTAAAGTGCAGTGGAGCAGTGATCCTAGAGACTGTACTTGGGAGACTGAGGAAAGCATTAACCAAGCTTACCCCAAATGCAGAGTGGATATCTCTGACTAACTCCGGTGCAAGGTACCTTTACAATACTTTGCATTTACATTTTGTTTCCTACTTTACTGTTGTTTCCTTTTCGAGGACGAAAAGTTTTAAGTGGGGGAGATTGTAATAACCTGGAAAATACGAGCCAATTTAAAAATTTTAAATTGGTCATTTCAAAGGAATTTGAACAATTGAAATAGAATATTTCAATAAAATAGTGAATTAGAAATAGTGAGTCAGTTTGAAAATTTGAATTCAAACTTTGACTGACTGTGCAAGGTGGAAAATATAACGGATTTTAGCGAAACCAAAAATATCTAAATCTGCTTATCAAAACCTTTCTAACGAATCTGAAAAATCGAAGTTTCATAACAGGAATCAAAAGTTATGGCCGAATGAATTTTCAGAATGGTCGCTATATAGAATATATAGCCCTGGAAAATTGATATTTTGCATACGACCTCGGAATTCGACGAAACCACATTTGTTGGGTCCGGGATGTCAAATTATAGCTAGGTTTCAAATTTCATAATTTTTGAAGCTAATATGTGAGCGTGTTAAAAGAAAATGTGTTTGGTCAATTTTTGTTAAATTGGATCAACCAGAAAATGGCCATTTTTGAAACGATCTCAGAATTCAACGAAACATGTTTTGTTGGGACCGTAGCGTCAAAACATAGCTAGATTTATTTTTCTGGAATTTTTCGAATCAGTTTGTGGCCCTGGCAAATTGAAATGTACGTTCAAAGCTAAAAATTAAATGTTTTATACTTTAATTTGAAAAATAACTGACTGTAACAGTCGAATTGGCTAACGAAACATATCCCATTGTGTCCGAAATGGGGGTATTTAGCTAGGGGCGACAGTCGTTGGGTTTGAAAAGGAGTTCGTTTGAGAAAACACTATTTAAAAATTTATTAAAACCATCGACCAATCATATTTCTCCATTCATTATTTAAAAAAAAAATCCCCAAAACCAACGGCGAAACCCGCTCCCCCCTTCCAGGCCCGATCGTCGCCGCTTCCAGACGCCGCCACCACCGCCGCTCGACGCGCCTTCGCCTCCCCTTCAAATCCGACCCCACCACGACCCCGACCAACCCCTCATCCGCCTGAATCGAGCCCAGAAAGCCCTGACCTTCCCAGCGCCGCCGCCGACGATCTCGACCACCGAACGCCACCAAACCACCACCGACAGGATGCCCTCTCTTCCCTCTTCCACATCCAACCCGCCGATCATCCCCTCGTGCCTCGATTCTCGTGAAAACCGTAAACCTAGTTTTGAACCATCATGAAAGGTGAGTTCTTTTTGATGTTTACACTTTGAAAAATCATATCTTTTTAGTGTGTTGACGAAATTCGATGAAACAGGAAACATCACGACCGCAAGGAAGCTCTCTACATCTAGAAGAAGCCGCGGATTTTTCTGACATCGTATCTATTTTTAGCAAAGCAACAAACCAATGTGAGAAATCTAAATTAAATAAATTTGAAGGGAAAATGTCATGTATAAATTATATTAGCGAAATATAAATTATACACGTGTTGCATACCTCATGTACATGCGTGGTGTAAGCTATATAAGCGAAGTATGAATTATACATGCATAGAATAATTGATATATGTGTTGAAATGCAAGTGAAATATAGCAATTATATATATATATATATATATATATATATATATATATATATATATATATATATATATATATATATACGCCCCTCGTCCACAAACCATGGACGATATTTATTGTTGTGAATTGGTGTGAAATATTGGATGAAAAATGCGAATGGTTGAATAATTGTTTGTGGTTGATATTGATTGGTTGTGGTTGAAAATTACCCATTGGTGATTGAAATGAATTGGAAATATTTGTGGAAATAAAAATAAACATGCCTCCTGCGTGCGAATTAGATGCATGAATCCCCATTGTCAAAAACCGCGAGGTTTTAAGGTAGAGCGAGGAGCCGTACTAGGGACGGTGCCGGTTTTAACTACCCTGCCGTTATGCTGCCGAAATTTTGAATATTCTTTGTGTGTTAAAATTATTTTCATATGTTGAAATTATCTTCATGCGTTGAAATTAAAGTCATGTGTTGAAACTATATCCATGTGTGGAAATGTTCGTGTGTTGAAAAGTGATGTGTGAAAATTAAATTCATTTGTGAATGAATGAAGTGTTTAAACAATAAAAATCACATTTTTATAATATATATGAAGTATGAAAAATATTCGCCTTATATATAAATAGTTTTAACAATAAAAATTTCATCTTTCTAATATGAACAACATAAATAAAATATCCATGTGTGGAAATGCTCACGTGTTGAGAAGTGTGTGTAGTGGAAAAGTTCATGTGTTGAATAAAAAGACCGAACAATAAAAATTACATTTTTATTGAAACTATGAAGTGTTGAAAACATCCGTTTGTCGAATAAATATTTTAAATGATATAAATATCATTTTTATCATATATGTGATATGCTAAAGATATGCGGACGTTGAAATAAATATTGGTAAAGAAATATTATTTTTAACATGCATAGGAACTAAATAAAATAGTCATGTGTTGAAATCTATTTTAGTTCGCCAAATTATCATCTTTGAAAAGTGAAGTGTTAAAAATAGCCACTTGTTCAAATAAATGTGCATGAGTTGAAATATACATTAATTAGCTAATAATATGATTTTAGCCTATGCATGCAACATTAGAATGAATGGTGTTTTTAAACCAAAGTAAATCGAATATGAAGTTGAATGGAAAATGATAAGTGATAAAAATTGTATATATGTGCATGCATATTTATTGAACAGGTTATAGCAAAGGGGCTAGAGAAGAAGAATAAAATTTTGTGCCCGACAAATAGGTACACATTTACTGTTTTGTTTGGGTGATGATTTTATGAGCCTGTTGGCTAGCCGCTTGGCTTTTTCTTTTTCTTTTTGACATGAGACGCCCGTGTGGCTATATGGGAATTTTCCCAGCCCCTCCCGTACAAAGGAGGTTATGGCGAAATTTTCCAAAATTTAAAGGCGTTAGTGAAATAATTGAAGTGAAAACGATATAGGAATTTTTGAATGAACTATATTTATATAAATATATAAATATAAATAAAATTAAAACGAAACGTGGCCGTGCAGTTCGTGTTTTGAAACCGTGATTTCAAACGACTAGTGCAAGAAATCCGACCATTGGATTTTCCCGAAACCGCAACCGTTGGGTTCGCCTTGGAAATATCTTTCCAACGGCACCAACTTTGTAAAGATCCGACGGTTGGATTGTCTGGAATTTTTAATTCAAATCTGGAAAAAAATAGTGCCAGAAACGATTATATTTATATATATATATATATATAAAAATATAATTAAATTAAATCGAATAACGACGCTGCAGTTCGTAAATTGAAATCGTAATTTCAAATGGCTAGTGTGGAAGATCCGACCGTCGGATTTTCCCAAAACTGAAACCGTTGGATTCGTTTTGAAATAACCTTCCTAATGATATAAAATTTGTGAAGATCCAACGGTTGGATTTTCAGATATGTGTAAAACAAAATTAGTGGAAAGCAGCGCCAGTGCATCGGCATGACCTGTAATGTCGTTTAATTAAATATGGCCGTTTTAAAATAAATAAAAAATGGCTATATATCGTTATAGAATACTATAGACGATATAAAGTGGAAATAAACCAATTTCGTTGTGTTTGCTTGATATGTGATGGTTGAATGTATTTGACATGAAAATTATAACTAAAGAACCGAAATGTGAATGTTGAATAGTCCAACCATGTGATAAATTGATTTGAAAATCTAAATATACGTGGATTATTTGAAAAGGCCGAGTTCATCTCATTTCAAATAATCGATCGACGTTGAGAAATCGAAGAGTCAAAGACGGTTGAAGACCGACGATCTTCATATTGGATGGGTGGGCGCTACTGATGCTCATGATTGGAGTAGCTACCATGAAGGAACTGAAGTAGTAGCCGTCCAAACATACTGTTGATTGTACGGATATGCGAGGAATTGGTGCCTCCGGTTTCGTTCAGACCCAGAACGGACTTGTAAATGGACCGTGTGTCTGACATTGGATTTTTTTCTGTGCTGATTGATCTCTGTTAAATATATATCTGTTTGGCGGCGGAGAATTTATTCTCTTGCTTAACGCCCTTCTCTAAGACGTACGAGCTCAGAGGTTATGTATTGATAGAAATCAGTCGCATGGAGTGGATTGCCTGTGTGGCACGCCTAAGTGGCATATGATCAAGGCTTCTGTTGCAAAGCAAAGTCTTGTGGTTGATGATCAAAGCATGGTCTGTGTGACGTAGCTTTGTGTATAACTTGAATTCGTGAGCCTCACACCCCGGTATGAGTCAAAAACGGGAGAAGGACCCAAGGAGTGCATGACGTTTCTTTCTAGCTATGGTGGTGTCAGTGACCTCCCAGCTCTGACATTTATATCTACTTCTCACCTGTGTGGTTGTTGGAATACGAGGCGCCTCGATTATAGGTCTGTAAGGACTAGGAAACGTGTGTTCAGGAATAATTAATCCTCAAAAGTAAGGGAGGACCGGCCTTGGAGGATCCAGGGGATTGCTGTGTGCGGTCCCGAGGCATTTGCTAGAGTGTCTCGAATCGGAGAGGAGCTTGCCCCTTGCATCGACTCATGAAGGAACCCAATTTCCAATACGAAATATGCGAATGTGATTGTATTACTAGTATGGCGACATGATATATGGTACCCATGCCGTCTAGGATTCATATTTATGATTGAATTGGCTTTTGAAACATATATGCACTAGTAATAATATCAAACACTTTTGTTTTATACGTATGAAGCATTTTTGGCCATTATAAGGTAAAACTCTATCCTCCGGCTTGCGTTGCATTGTGTGATGGGACCTGAGTCTTATAATGGCTTCATTTTATAAAAGCATTGCGATGATTTAATCATTTACTTTATTTCATGCACTAGCACTCATTGGAGTAAACCCGTTCCGCGAAAGTGGCGTGGTCCTTTGATTTGCCTTATTATTGTTGTTAATAAGTTTGGTAGATTTCTCATACCAGTCCCATGACTGACTCGTAGTTTGTTTCACCTTGCAAACTCGGGTGCCCTCATTTTCACACGGGCAGCCTAGTTACAGGTTTCTGACGCACCTTTTGGCTTATGGCGAGGCTTGACTACACCGTGCTGACTTGGATTTTCTCCGCCATTATTGTATCTATATTATGATTCCGCCATTGGCGATGTAAACCGATATTTATTTTGTGTACTCTTTATGTATGATTCCGCCTCAGGCGATGGTGACTGACTATGTATCATTATGCACTAAGTTGTATCCTGTACTGTGCTTCTCTGATGTGATGATATCTATATGATTCCGCTGTCATATGTGTGTAAATTATTCTATTTTCTGTGTATGCTATTATTTGTGATATGCTAATGATGATTAATGTGTTATATTCCAATGATTATCCTTAACACTGTGTCACGGGGTTTTGGGATTGTCACATAGTATGTGAGCGTGGCAAAGGAAAATGTGTTTTGGTCAATTACAGTTAAATTGGATCGACTAGAAATGGGCCTTTTTGCAAACGGTCTTAGAATTCGACGAAACTAGTTTTGTTGGGACCGTATCGTCAAAACATAGCTAGATATATTTTTCTGGAATTTTTCGAAGCGGTTTGTGGCCCTGGCAAATTGAAATGCACGTTCAAATCGAATATTGAATGTTTTATATTTTAATTTGAATGGAAACTGACTAAAACAGTCGAATGGGCCTACGAAACATTTCCCATTGTGTTCGGAATGGGGGTAAAATGCTAGGGACGACAGTCGTTGGGTTTAGATTGGTGGTCGTGTCAGAAAACCCCTTTAAAACCCACCGGCCAATCATAATTTTTATAATAAAAAAAAGAAAAATCTTTTTTTCTCTCTCCCCGATCGAAGGAGGAAACCGCTTTAAACCTTCCTCCTTATTTTCCGATCAATCCACACCGAATTAGCTCGTGCCACAGTTGAACTTTTTGAAGATCTTCTCGAGATCTTCAAATCCATATAAAGTTTGGAATTTTTCGTGGCCTGTGGAGTGAGAATCGACGCATAGAAGTCGACGACTTCAATTCGCCGCCGCCGCTGCCTGGGACCACCGAACTGGCCCCACCTCCTGGCGCACGTGCGCCTCTCCTAGCCCGACAAGGTGGCACTGGCCGATCGAAGCAACAATCAACGGATTGGAAGATAAATCGCGACCTAGTTTTGAAGATTTTCAGAGAGGTACGGCCTTGTATATTTAAAATTGATTTCAACAATTTTAAAGTGTTGCAAACTTTGAAAAATCATATCCTTTTCATTTCTTGACGAAATTCGATGAAACAGGAAACATCGTGACCGTGTGGATGTCTTCTACATTTTAGAAGAGACCGCATATTTTTCTAAGCCTTCTGCTATTCTTGGTGGAGTGGAACCCAATGTGAGATTTCTAATTTATAAACGATATGGAAAACGACGATGTATAAATTATATGATCGATGTATGAGTTATATAAGCGTTGTACACCTCATGTATAAGCATTGTATAAGTTGTACGTTCGATGTATAAGTTATATATGCGTTGTAAAAATTATATATGTGTTGAAATAAAAGTGAATTGCTATATATATATATATATATATATATATATATATATATATGCCCCTCATCCAAACCATGGACAATATTTATTGGTTGTGATTGGTGTGAAAATTGATTGATAGCAATTGGTTGATTGGAATTGTTTGTGGTTGATATTGATTGATGGTGGTTTAAAAAATACCCATTTGTGGTTGAGAAATATTTGGTTGAAACCACATAGGATTAGTTTGTGGAAATGAAATAAATATACATGCCGCCTGCGTGCGAACTAGATGCATGATTCCCCATTGTCAAAAACCGCGAGGTTTTAAGGGAGAGCGAGGAGCCGTACAAGGGACAGTCCCGGTTTTAACTACCCTGCCGTTATGCTGCCGAAATTTTGAATAATATTCATGTGTTTGAGTTATTTTCATTTGTTGAAACTATATTTATTCGTTGAATAGAAAGCCTTCATGTGTTGAGTCAATATTCATTCGTTGGATAGAAATTCATGTGTTGAAGGGTATTCGTGTTTTAAATATAAAAATCACATTTATATATATATATATATATAGAAACTATAGAAAACCTTCATGTGTTGAATCGATATTCATTCGTTGAATTGAAATTCATGTGTTGAATGGTATTCGTGTTTTAAATATAAAAATCACATTTTTATCATCTATATGAACTATATAAAATAATCTTGTTTTGAAAGAAATTGTTTTATAATAAAAATCCTATTTTTATTACCTATATAAACTATATAAAATAGTAGTGTTTTGAAATGAATTGTTTTACAATAAAAATCACATTTTTATTATATACATGAATTGCTAAATATAGTGAAGTGTTGAAATAGAAGACAGTTAGATAAAAATATCATTTTTATCAAATGTATGAAAAGAATATAGCTTTGAAATCGAAGAATCGATATATTTATATAAATAGAGTTAAAATATATCGAATAACGACGCTGTAGTTTGTATTTTGAAACCGTGATTTCAAACGACTATACCGGGAGATTCGACCATCAGATTTTCCTGAAATCGCAACCGTTGGGCTCGCTTTGGAAATATCTTTCCAACGGCACCAACTTTGTAAAAATCCAACGGTTGGATTGTCTGGAATGTTTAATTCAATTCTGAAGAAAAACAACGCCAGAATCGATTATATATATATGTATATATATATATATATATAATTATAATATATCGAATAATGACGCTGCAGTTCGTATTTTGAATTCGAAACTTAAAATGATTGTACCGGGAGATCCGACCGTCGGTTTTTCCCGAAACTGGAACCGTTGGATTCGTTTTGAAAAGATCTTTCTAATGATGTAAATTTTGTGAAGATCCAACAGTTAGATTTTTAGATATGTGTAAATCAAATCTGAAGAAAAACAGCGCCATGGCCGCGTTATGGCCCGAAGCGTCGTTTTGAATAAATTGGATATTTTAAAATAAATAAAAATAGCGATAAATCGTTATAACATATTATAAATGATATGGATGTGAAATTTAGAAATTAACTGAAGGTTGGCTAAGTCGAATGGTTTCTTGGGTATTGATCTGATGTTGGTTTCGGCCTTCGGGGTTAATATTTGGGAAATCGCTCTCTTACTGATTGACGGTTAGTGACTAATAAATTGAAATGATGCGTGTGTATGTTGGTAGCGCACTTGTTTATTATATACGCGAATTGCTCAGAAAGACCGGGTTTATCCCATTCTGAATAACTGAATCGACGATAAGGAATCGAAGATGAAGACGGTGGTCAAAGACCGGAGATCTTCACCTCGTTTGGATGGTAACCGAGGTCCTGATTGGGAGGCATCCCGAAATATGGATAATGAGGGGTGATCGTCCAGACGTGCGTGGTGATCGATGGGTTTGCGAGGTATATAGTGCCTCCGGTTTCGTTTAGACCCAGAACGGACTTGCAAATGGACAGTGTGTCCGACATTGGAATTTATTCTGTGTGATTGATAGCCATTAGTTGCATGGTGTGAATTTCCTGTGTGGCATGCTAAGATGCAGTGATCAGGGCTCCTATTGAAAAGCAAAGTCTTGTGGTGATGATCAAAGCACCGCCTGTGTGGCATAGCTTTGTGTATAACGTGAAATCGCGAACCTCACACCCGGTATGAACCAGAAACGGGAGGAAGGACCTCAGGGAGGACATGCGTTTCTTTCTAGCTAGAAGTGGCGTCAGTGGTTTTACACACCCTGACGAGTTTAACTTATGTGGTTGTTACTGTTGCGAGGCGCCTCAGTTTGATCGGACGATCCGGGTCTGATGGAGTCATTCGTTGGCTCACTCACACCCCATAGGGCGGGGAAACGCATTGTTCAGGAATTTTAATCCACATCGGTGGACCGGCCCTGACGATCCAAAGCCCCACCTGAGTCTGGGTCCTGAGGGGCGGGCTAGAGCGTCTCGAAGTCAGTAAGGACTATCTTTTGCCTTAGTTCATGACGGAAATCCATTTTCCAAATACGTGACTGTGTGATTTTGATTGTATACCTATATATGGCGACATAGTGGTATGGGGCATTAATGCCGTCTATGATTGATAGTTATGATTTGAAATTGTTTTCAAACATATAAACACTAGCAATAATATCAAATGCCTTTGTTTTATTCGTATCAAGCATATTTTGGCCGTTATAAGGTAAAAACTCTATCCTCTGGTTTGCGTTGCATTGTGTGATGGGAACTGAGTCTTATAATGGCTTCATTTTTATAAAAAGCATTGCGATGTTTAAGAGAATGATTTGTTTTAAAGCACTGGAAATCCAATGGAGTAAACCCGTTCCACGAAAGTGGCGTGGTCCTGTGATTAGCCATATATTAAACGTGTTGAGTAGATTTCTCATACCACTCCTATGACTGACTCGTAGTTTGTTTCACTTTCAAACTCGGGTGCCCCTTTTTCTACACGGGCAGCCTTGTATTCAGGTTTAGCTGGCTCTTTCTGGATAGCTGGAGCTGAAGATGGATTCTATTATTTATCTCCTTTTATGTTGTTCAGCTCCTATTGTACATATTTTGTTTATTTCCGCTATTGACATTTATGTATAGCTGAACTGTATTTGTACTAAGTAAGATCCCGTATACTGTGTAACTCTGATGATTACTTTTATCCAATATATTCTATTGTTCATTATCTGGTGTATTTATTTAATTCTGGTCTGCTATTATCTGTTTCTGTGTTATATTCCAAAGATTACCCTTGTCTCCGTCTGTACGGGAAATGGGGTCGTCACAACGTGGTATCAGAGCTTTGGTTAAGCTTAGTGCTAGAATATAACATATTAACGAACTCGTCAGAAATAAAACCAGTAGTGTTCTAGGACGGGTAACTCAATACAGATAGGATCAGTAATATCCTAGTATGAGTAAAGCAGAATGAAATACACCCCATTAGACACATTTACATTTGAAGTATGTGTTTCTATATTTTAAATTGTCTTTTCTGTGACCTGACTCTTGATCTGCCATTTGCAGAAGTACTGGAAAAATGAGTGTCAGAAACAGAAGAAATGTAGAACCCGATCTAGAGGCTCTATTAAAGAGATATCGAAATCTGAACGGAGCACAGTTCTCGGGCAATGAATCTATAATTCAGACGCAAGCTTGGATGAGTTCTGTCGAAAGAATTTTTGAGCATAGCTAGCTGAGAGATGACCAGAAAAGGTTAGTAGCCTCTTGGGCGCTCAAAGAAGAAGCTTTAATCTGGTGGGAAACAATCATCAAAGATAATCCAGAAGGTGATATCACCTAGGGCAGATTCAAAGAGATTTTCCTAGAAAGATTTACTCCTCCTGAAGCGACGGAGCGATTATGTGATGAATTTCCTTATCTGATACAAGGTGATATGACCATCCCAGAATATCATAAGAAATTCAACGAACTTGCTCACTTTGCTCCTCATTTGATTCAAGATCCAAAGAGGAAGAATCTGAGATTTATTCATCGCCTGCAAAGGAGACATCAGAATAGTGTAAGGAGGAACGTTAAGCTCCCTTTTTCAGAAATGATATACATGGCTTATCAGTATGAAGATCTCCATAAAAAAGGAATGTTGCACGACGAAGAAGAAGTCTGTTCTAGTGACAAAGAAGAGTCTGAAACTGATCGTCCTAAGACCAGTATGGTGTCTGAGGTGAGTAGGAAGCCCAAAGTAAATCAGAAAAGGGCCAGATCTGGGAAAGAACCAACTACGACCGCCACGTGCTCAAGCTGCAATAGAAAAGGGCATTTGGCGATAAGTTGCAAATCATGGAACAAACGAAGAAAGAGTGGATTTGAACCCAGTAAGAAGCTTCCTGAGGGTAGAGGATGCCATAAGTGCCATCAGGCTGGGCATATTGCAAAAAACTGCCCGCTATCTCAGAAATCTAAAGCAGTACATGTAAATGAGGTGGCAGAAGTGCCTGCATCTTCGTCTGCTCAGGAAAGGCCAGATGTGTTAGAAGGCACGCTTACTGTCAAAGACATTCCTGTTAAAGTACTGTTTGATATAGGCGCGTCACGAGGCTTCATTGCCAAGAATGCAACTATGAAACTAAATTTGAATTTGAAGAAGCTCAAGGAACCAATGACTGTCCAGAATCCGGTTGGGGGTTCCATTGATCCCAGTTGGGTTTGTGGAGTGTCGGTTTCTTTCTCTCGTTATCGGTTTCCTACCATCGCGGTCGTCATGAATTTTAAAGAGTTTGATCTTATCTTAGGGTTAGACTGGTTGACCAAATATGAAGCTGAAGTTAAATACGCCGACAGAGTCGTAAAGGCGAAGATTAAATCAGGTGATTATATAACCATTCCCTGTGAAGGTCAGAATGCTAATAGAAAAGACTTTTGGGAAGCTCTCGATGTTTCTCCAACCCAAATAGAAAATATCCCTGAAATCACAGAGAATATTCCCGAACTAGTGAAAGATATTCCTGTCATCAAGAACTATGCAAAATTGTTCGAAGAAGTTGTTCGATTACCTCCGAAGAGAGAAATAGATTTCAAAATTGCTTTAATTCCGAATGCAAGATTGGTAGTTCACGCTATTCGAAGAATGTCCTTGAAAGAGAAAGAGGAATTAGACAATCAAACACGACAGCTCGTATGGAAGGGTCTGATCAGGCCTAGTTTCTCAGATTGGGGAGCAGCAGTGGTGTTTGTCCCAAAATCAGACGGTACTCTACGGCTATGTGGGGATTATCGTGATTTAAACAAACAGACAATAAAGAACAAATATCCATTGCCGCGGATTGATGATTTGTTGGATCGATTAAATGGCGCACAAGTATTCTCAAGGATGGACCTAGCTACAGGCTTCCATCAACTTCGAATTGCCGAAGAGTGTGTTCCAATGACAGCATTCAGAGGTCCCGACTTATTCTACGAGTGGTTAGTAATGCCGTTCGGCTTATGTAACGCTCCAGCTTACTTCGTCGATTTGATGAATAGAGTGTTCAGAGGAGTTTTGAATAAATTTGTTCTGGTTTTTATTGACAATATTCTAATCTTCTCTAAATCAAAGGCCGAACATGAAAAGCATTTGGAACAGGTTCTGGAAATCCTCAGAAGGAATGTATTAAAAGCCAAACTATCCAAATGTATATTCTGGCAGGATGAAGTGAAATTTTTAGGCCACGTCATATCTAAAGAACGAATTGCTGTGGATCCAAGTAAAATCATAGCTATTCAGAATTGGAAGCAGCCCAGTACTCCTACAGAAGTCCGTAGTTTTCTCGGATTGGCTAGTTATTACCGGAAGTTCGTTAAAAACTTTTCGAAGATATCTGGTCACTTAACGAAGCTTACAAAGAAGCACTCTAAATTCAAATGGACTCCAGAAAGTGAGGAGGCTTTTGAAGAGCTAAAGTTAAGATTAACTACTGCTCCAGTGTTAACCATTATCGACGGCAATCAGGATTTGAAAGTCTGGACTGACGCTTCTAGAGAAGGCCTTGGTGCAGTGTTAATGCAAAGGGGCCAAGTGATTGCTTATGCTAGCCGTCAGCTGAAGCCGCACGAAAAGAACTACGTAACTCATGATCTTGAGTTATTGGCTATGGTATTCTCTTTGAAAATCTGGAGACACTATCTTCTGGGTGAGAAATTCGAGATGTATACAGACCATCAGTCACTGAAGTATCTGTTCACCCAGAAGGACTTGAATATAAGGCAGCAACGTTGGCTGGAGTTTCTTGCAGCATATGACTTTGAGATTATATACACTCCAGGGAAAGCCAATGTCGTGGCCGATGCACTGAGCCGAAAGAATGTAATGATCGCCAGCTTTATTATTACGACTTCCTTGATTGACAAAATATCTATTCTTCAGAAGGAGGGTATCTTTATCAAGGATATGATCAAAAGGATTCAGAAAGGCGAACCCTCGTGCTTTCAAATAGATAACGACGGGATCTTGAGATTGAAAGGAAGGATTTGTGTTCCTGACATCCCCGAGCTCAAAAGGGAAGTGTTAGACGAGTGTCACAAGTCCAAGCTGAGTATCCATCCTGGTGTGGCTAAAATGTACAACGATCTCAAGCGAACATTCTGGTGGAAGGCTATGAAAAGAGACGTTTCGATATATGTTAGTCGATGCCCTACTTGCCAGCTAGTCAAAAGCGACCAACAGAAACTGGCTGGATTGTTACAACCGCTAGAAGTTCCTGGTTGGAAGTGGGAACATATTTCCTTGGATTTCATTGATGGTTTGCCCAGAACCAGAAAAGGAAATGACAGTATTTGGGTGATCGTAGATCGCTTCACGAAGACCGCCCATTTCATACCTATCAGATCAAACAGAACTGCTCAGAGTCTGGCGCAGATATACTTTAAAGAAATAGTTAGATGACATGGAGTGCCGCTCAGTATAGTTGGTGATAGAGATACAATATTTACTAGTAAATTCTGGGAGGCATTTCAAGTCGAGCTGGGAACGAATTTGAACTTGAGCACCGCTTATCATCCTCAGACAGACGGTCAGACTGAGAGGGTGAATCGTATTTTAGAAGATTTATTATAGGCTTGTATTCTAGATTTCGGTGGATCATGGGAAGACCATCTGCATTTGGCTGAATTCTCATATAACAACAGCTACCAGGCAAGTCTGACAATGTCACCATTCGAAGCGTTGTATGGTAGACCGTGCCGATCTCCTGCTTGTTGGGTCGAACCCGGTAATAGACTTGTGTTGGGGCCAGATATGATTCGAGAAGCTGCCGACAAAGTCGATTTTATTAAGAAACGATTACTGGCCGCTCAAAGCCGACAAAAGAGCTATGCCGATAGGAGAAGAAGAGATATATCATTTGCGGTTGGTGACTATGTATATTTGAAAGTATCGCCGATGAGAGGAGTTATCCGGCTCGGTAAAACCGGAAAGTTGGAGCCCAAATTCATTGGTTCGTTTCCTATTCTGGAACGGATAGGAACTCTCGCTTATAGAGTTAAACTACCGGATGGGTTGCCTGGAGTTCATGATGTATTTCACATATCTCAACTTCAAAAACACGTTCATGATCCAGACTTGATCGTGGAAGAAGCAGCTCAGCAGGATATTGAAATTACTCCAGAATTAGCTGTGAGAAGGGAGCCGCTCAAGATCATTAGCAAAGAAACCAAAGAACTGAGGAACAAGAAGGTTCACTTAGTCAAAGTGCAATGGAGTGGAGATCCGCGAGATTGTACTTGGGAAACTGAGGAGAGCATTCAAAAGCCTATCCGAGATGCCGAGTAGATATCTCTGACTGACTCCGGTGCAAGGTAAATTTACCATACTTTGCATTACTAATTAGTTCTTTATTCTGTTGTTATTTTCTTTCCATGGATGTGCACTTTTAATTCTATAGTCTGAATGATTTTAAAAGAATATAGAAATTGATTTGTTTGATTTTGAAAAGTTAAAAACAATTTGATTATTGCTTGTGTTGTGTGATAGTAAATTTGATTAATTGAATTATTGAAACGATAGTTAATTTAATCAACAATAGAATAATGGTAGAATTTATTCATTTAGATCACACATTGAACTGATTAGAAAATAAATAGAAATATATACATGTGTATTATATATGTTTGAACAGGTAAATGGATAGCTGTTGAGTAAAGATTTTATTTGCGTGCCCGACAAATAGGTAAACCTTAATGAGTTGGATGCAAAATATTATTATATCAACTCCTGTGAATGCCATTGGATGCGGAGTGCTGGTTATTCTGTGTGTAGTAATAAATGTCGCCATAGGATAGTAACAATTAATTTTGAACTACATTACATGGCATACTTCTGGAGATAGGCATACTTCATCATATACCACATAAGCATTTGGAGCTTGTGTGACGAGGTGGAAGATTTACCATTCGAGTGAGAGGCTTGTATGGCGATGACTATATTTTACAGGTTGAACTGATGACTGATAAAGACTATTTAAATTGTAACGATAAAATTGCCAGATTAATAAAAACCCCACACGGGTCTGGAGTTGACAATAAACACGTCTCTATAGTTATTAGATACGGTGCATGGACTATTTATTTCCCACATGGGACGAGGTGACGAGGATTTATCCTCTGGAGCATTTAAAATACACACTTCCTCAGGCTTTGACAAGGTGACGAGAATTTATTCTCTGGAGTTATTATCAATACACGCTCCCCTGTAAACACCAGAATATATCACTATAAATATGTGTATGCTTATTAGGATTTATTGGGTACCTAATACGGCCCAATAAATTTCCAAACCTCTCTCCGTACAAAGGAGGTTATGGCGAAATTTTTCGAAAATTCCGGAAATTAGCCAAATTTTTGAAGAATTTGAAATTTCTCAGAAACTAAAAAGTTGGAGAATGGAAGCCAGATTGAACGTAGAGTCAATAAATCAAACCACTTTCGATTTTGTTCCTTTTCGGGGACGAAAAGTTTTAAGTGGGGGAGATTGTAACAACCCAGAAAATCTGAACCAATTTAAATTTTTTAAATTGGCTAAAATAATGGATTTTAAATATTTAAAATAAATATTTTAAATAATAGCAATGAAAACTAATTTTGTATCGACAATTGAAAACGAATATAATTAATTCTAATTATAAACAAGGCCTGAAATGGCGCTGCAGTTTCAAAAATTGAATTCAAACTTTGTCGGACTGTACCAGGTGCAAAACAAAACGGATTTGAGTGAAACCAAAAATATTTAGATCTGTTAGTGAATACCTTTCTAACGAATCTGAAAAATTGAAGATTCATAGCGGAAAGCAAAAGTTATGGTCAAATGAATTTTCAGAAAGGTCGCTATGGAATTTATATATCCCGTGAAATTGGCCATTTTGCCTACGACCTCGGAATTCGACGAAACCACTTTTGTTGGATCCAGGATGTGAAGTTATTGCTAGGTTTCAAATTTCATAAAGCTATTATGTGAGCGTAGCAAAGGAAAATGTGTTTTGGTCAATTAAAGTTCAATTGGATCGACCAGAAATGGGCCTTTTTGCAAACGGTCTCAGAATTCGACGAAACTAGTTTTGTTGGGACCGTATCGTCAAAACATAGCTAGATTTATTTTTCTGGAATTTTTCGAATCAGTTTGTGGCCCTGGCAAATTGAAATGTACGTTCAAATCGAATATTGAATGTTTTATATTTTAGTTTGAATGGAAACTGACTAAAACAGTCGAATGGGCCTACGAAACATTTCCCATTGTGTTCGGAATGGGGGTAAAACGCTAGGGATGACAGTCGTTGGGTTTAGATTGGTGGTCGTGTCAGAAAACCCCTTTTAAACCCACCGGCCAATCATAATTTTTATAATAAAAAAAAATCTTTTTTTCTCTCTCCCCGATCGAAGGCGGAAACCGCTTTAAACCTTCCCCCTCATTTTCCGATCAATCCACGCCGAATTAGCTCATGCCACAGTTTAACTTTTTGAAGATCTTCTCGAGATCTTCAAATCCATATAAAGTTTGGAATTTTTCGTGGCCTATGGAGTGAGAATCGACGCCTAGAAGTCGACGACTTCAATTCGCCGCCGCCGCCTGGGACCACCGAACCGGCCCCACCTCCTGGCGCACATACGCCTCTCCTAGCCCGACAAGGTGGCGCTGGCCGATCGAAGCAACAATCAACGGATTGGAAGATAAATCGCGACCTAGTTTTGAAGATTTTTAGAGAGGTACGGCCTTGTATATTTAAAACCGATTTCAACAGTTTTAAAGTGTTGCAAACTTTGAAAAATCATATCTTTTTCGTTTCTTGACGAAATTCGATGAAATAGGAAACATCGTGACTGTGTGGACGTCTTCTACATTTTAGAAGAGACCGCATATTTTTCTGAGCCTCCTGCTATTTTTGATGGAGTGGAACCCAATGTGAGATTTCTAATTTATAAACGATATGGAAAACGACGATGTATAAATTATATGATCGATGTATGAGTTATATAAGCGTTGTACACCTCATGTATAAGCGTTGTATAAGTTGTACGTTCGATGTATAAGTTATATATACGTTGTAAAAATTATATATGTGTTGAAATAAAAGTGAATTGCTATATATATATATACACGCCCCTCGTCCACAAACCATCGACGATATTTAATGGTTGTGATTGGTGTGAAAATTGATTAATAGCGATTGGTTGATCGGAATTGTTTGTGGTTGATATTGATTGATGGTGGTTGAAAAATACCCATTTGTGGTTGAGAAATATTTGGTTGAAACCACATAGGATTAGTTTGTGGAAATGAAATAAATATACATGCCGCCTACGTGCGAACTAGATGCATGATTCCCCATTGTCAAAAACCGCGAGGTTTTAAGGTAGAGCGAGGAGCCGTACTAGGGACGGTCCCGGTTATAACTACCCTGCCATTATGCTACCGAAATTTTGAATAATATTCATGTGTTTGAATTATTTTCATTTGTTGAAACTATATTTATTCGTTGAATAGAAAGCCTTCATGTGTTGAGTTGATATTCATTCGTTGGATAGAAATTCATGTGTTGAAGGGTATTCTTGTTTTAAATATAAAAATCACATTTTTATCTATATATAGAAACTATAGTAAACCTTCATGTGTTGAATCGATATTCATTCGTTGAATTGAAATTCATGTGTTGAATGGTATTCGTGTTTTAAATATAAAAATCACATTTTTATCATCTATATGAACTATATAAAATAATCTTGTTTTGAAAGAAATTGTTTTATAATAAAAATCCTATTTTTATTACCTATATAAACTATATAAAATAATAGTGTTTTGAAATGAATTGTTTTACAATAAAAATCACATTTTTATTATATACATGAGTTGCTAAATACAGTGAAGTGTTGAAATAGAAGACAGTTAGATAAAAATATCATTTTTATCAAATGTATGAAAAGAATATAGCTTTGAAATCGAAGAATCGATATATTTATATAAATAGAATTAAAATATATCGAATAATGACGTTGTAGTTCGTATTTTGAAACCGTGATTTCAAACGACTATACCGGGAGATCCGACCATCGGATTTTCTTGAAATCGCAACCGTTGGGTTCGCTTTGGAAATATCTTTCCAACGGCACCAACTTTGTAAAAATCCAACGGTTGGATTGTCTGGAATGTTTAATTCAAATCTGAAGAAAAACAGCTCCAGAATCGATTATATATATATATATATATATAAATATAATTATAATATATCGAATAACGACACTGCAGTTCGTATTTTGAATTCGAAACTTCAAACGATTGTACCGGGAGATCCGACCGTCGGATTTTCCCGAAACTGGAACCGTTGGATTCGTTTTGAAAAGATCTTTCTAATGATGTAAATTTTGTGAAGATCCAACAGCTAGATTTTCAGATATGTGTAAATCAAATCTGAAGAAAAACAGCGCCACGGCCGCGTTATGGCCCGAAGCGTCGTTTTGAATAAATTGGCTATTTTAAAATAAATAAAAATAGCGATAAATCGTTATAACATATTATAAATGATATGGATGTGAAATTTAGAAATTAACTGAAGGTTGGCTAAGTCGAATGGTTTCTTGGGTATTGATCTGATGTTGGTTTCGGCCTTCGGGGTTAATATTTGGGAAATCGCTCTCTTACTGATTGACGGTTAGTGACTAATAAATTGAAATGATGCGTGTGTATGTTAGTGGTGCACTTGTTTATTATATACGCGAGTTGCTCAGAAAGACCGGGTTTATCCCATTCTGAATAACTGAATCGACGATAAGGAATCGAAGATGAAGACGGTGGTCGAAGACCGGAGAACTTCACCTCGTTTGGATGGTAACCGATGTCTTGATTGGGAGGCATCACGAAATATGGATAATGAGTGGTGATCGTCCAAACATACGTGGTGATCGATGGGTTTGCGAGGTATATAGTGCCTCCGGTTTCGTTCAGACCCAGAACGGACTTGCAAATGGACAGTGTGTCTGACATTGGAATTTATTCTGTGTGATTGATAGCCATCAGTTGCACGGTGTGAGTTGCCTGTGTGGCATGCTAAGATGCAGTGATCAGGGCTTCTGTTGAAAAGCAAAGTTTTGTGGTGATGATCAAAGCACCGCCTGTGTGGCATAGCTTTGTGTATAACGTGAAATCGCGAGCCTCACACCCGGTATGAACCAGAAACGGGAGGAAGGACCTCAGGGAGGACATGCGTTTCTTTCTAGCTAGAAGTGGCGTCAATGGTTTTACACGCCCTGACAAGTTTGACTTATGTGGTTGTTACTGTTGCGAGGCGCCTCGTTTTGATCGGACGATCCGGGTCCGATGGAGTCATTCGTTAGCTCACTCACGCCCCACAAGGCGGGGAAACGTATTGTTCAGAAATTTTAATCCACATCGGTAGACCGGCCCTGACGATCCAAGGGCCCACCTGAGTCTGGGTCCTGAGGGGCGGGCTAGAGCGTCTCGAAGTTGGTAAAGACTATCTTTTGCCTTGGTTCATGACGGAAATCCAATTTCCAAATACGTGACTGTGCGGTTTTTATTGTATACCTATATATGGCGACATAGTGGTATGGGGCATTAATGCCGTCTATGATTGATAGTTATGATTTGAAATTGTTTTCAAACATATAAACACTAGCAATAATATCAAATGCCTTTGTTTTATTCGTATCAAGCATATTTTGGTCGTTATAAGGTAAAAACTCTATCCTCCGGTTTGCGTTGCATTGTGTGATGGGAACTGAGTCTTATAATGGCTTCATTTTTATAAAAAGCATTGCGATGTTTAAAAGAATGATTTGTTTTAAAGCACTGGCAATCCAATGGAGTAAACCCGTTCCACGAAAGTGGCGTGGTCCTGTGATTAGCCATATATTAAATGTGTTGAGTAGATTTCTCATACCAATCCCATGACTGACTCGTAGTTTGTTTCACTTTCAAACTCGGATGCCCCTTTTTCTACACGGGCAGCCTTGTATTCAGGTTTAGCTGGCTCTTTCTGGATAGCTAGAGCTGAAGATGGATTCTATTATTTATCTTCTTTTATGCTGTTCAGCTCCTATTGTGCATATTTTGTTTATTTCCGCTGTAGACATTTATGTATAGCTGAACTGTATTTGTACTAAGTAAGATCCTGTATACTATGTAACTCTGATGATTACTTTTATCCAGTACATTCTGTTGTTCATTATCTGGTGTATTTATTTAATTCTGGTCTGCTATTATCTGTTTCTGTGTTATATTCCAAAGATTACCCTTGTCTCCGTCTGTACGGGAAATGGGGTCGTCACTATTTGCCTTGAGAATTGAAATTTTGCAACCGGTCTCCAAATTGAACAAAATTAATTTTGATGGGTTTGTATCGTGAAAACAAAGCTAAAAATGATTTTTTGGTAATTTTTAGAATTAATATATAATTATAATTGATTTTTTTCAGTGTAAATGGATAATTTTTGACATTAAAAATTCATACGGACTCGAAAATTTACGAAACCAGTTTCTATAGGTTCGTATTGATTAAGATTAGCTGTGATCCAAATTCCATCGAATTTGGAATCAGTATGTGGTTGTACTGTTTTAAAAACTGCAAAACGGAAGTTAATAATTACACTAAAGCTATAATTAAAATGGGATAAATTACATATGGGCTGAATTAAAGTAACCCCTATATAATATCTCATAGACCATCCATAACCTAATTCTGAAAATCTAAACATAACCTAGCCTCCATCTTCTTCATCTTCATTTCCATGGCCTCCTCCTTAGAAAAAAACTTCTTTGCACAAAAATCCCCAAATTTTCAAAATCTCAGAAACTAGCCTTGTGACATTTCGATCAATTTGCCAAATTACCACAAAATTACTAATCAAATTCGTTTTTCGAAATTCATAAAATTCTGGGCTAGAAATTCGTTTGAAGCTGTTTCAATTTTCTAAATATCAAAAATCCCCAAATTTTCAAAATCTCAGAAACTAGCCTTGTGACATCTCGATCAATTTGCCAAATTACCATAAAATTACCGATTAAATTCGTTTTTCGAAATTCATAAAATTCTGGGCTAGAAATCCGTTTGAAGCTGTTCGACGTCGCCTCAGTTTCTAAACGATGGAAGGTAACGCTTTAATAATGTAATAAAAAGTTAATTAATTTAATTAATTTTGTAATTAAGTTATTTAAAGGATTAAATAGCGATATCTTTTTTTATATATAAGGTCAGAATTTGATGAAACGAAATGCATTGGAATCCGCTTGACGAGAATCTTCGCATAGACACTAATTTTGCCCAAAACCGCCCATTTGGAACAGATTAGAGCGTAAACATAGCATCTTAGAAATTCAGCAAATTTCAGATCTGACGAATACAAAGGTGAGAGTTCTGATTTACAAAAATCAATTTTAAATTAATTATTCTCCTCGCTTATAGAAGCATGATATTTATATTATTGTTCTGATCCGTGATGTGAGATTGTTGATTGTGGATAATGGTAAAACATAAGTAGATTTACTATGATTACATGTTGATGCTTTGGGTTTGGATTTGACTGTACTGTAAATTTGGATGTTTGGATTGTTTATATTTATTTAGATCTATTTTAATTAGATCTATAAACACCTATTTAGTTAGATCTATACACACCAATGGATTTAGATTTGGTCTCATTGATTCATGACGTATATGTTAACACCCAAATATAGTTGTTGTTCATGTGTTATACTTAGATTTAGTATATATATATATATGGGATCATGATCATATGTTGACACCAAAATTATAAGTTTGGTTACATATTTTAATATAAATCATGATGCAAATGTTGACATCATAAATTTTTGTTCGTTTCATGCTTGAATCATCACCATATGTTGTACCATATGTGATTTTGTTGAAACATGAAATATAAGCATATGTAATTTATTTTTATCAAAACATGAAGATATAAACATATTGTAGCGCTTTGTTGAAACATGAGATTAAGAACATTTTAGCGTCTTTATGAAATAATCAAAGAAAAAGATTAAATCTTTGTGTTGCGTTTGAATGAAATAAAAAGATTAAATCTTTATGTTGCGTTTGAATGAAATAAAAAGATTAAATCGTATGTTGCGTTTGAATGAAATAAAAAGATTAAATCGTTATGTTGCGGTTGTAGTCAAATAATTTAGGTTGACGTTTAAATTTCCAGTGAAATTAAAGTATGATATTACATCGTAAAAGAAATTATCTTTATTATTAATAAATAAAGAATAAGATTTGCATTATAAAATAAAATTACATTTTTATATGTAATTGAAGAATGATACTTTACGCTGTAAAATAAATTTATATTTTTAATGTAAGTAAAAAGAATGAACATATATACATTTTTAATGTAAATTAAGAGGACAATTTTTTTATTTAATTAAAGAATAAATTTTCATCTTTTATTAGAGAATAAATTGTCATCTTTTATTAGAGAATAAATTGTCATCTTTTATTAGAGAATAAATCGTCATCTTTTATTAGAGAATAAGTTGCCATCTTTTGTTAGAAAATAAAAGAACATTTATGTTAGAATTAAAAAGAACATTTATGTTAGAATTCAAAATGACATTTATGTTAAGGTTCAAAAAAATTTCATTTATGTTAGATTAAAAATGTCCTTAAATTGGAATGGTCGTTAGATTAAAATTATCATAGTTGTTGAAATAAGAGGGTTGAAACCAAATTATCATATTTGTTGAAATGATAGAATTGAATTAACATAAAAGTATTCTTTTTATGTTAATATATGAATTGTTAGAATTATTAAACATTAAAAATATCTGTGCTAATTAAACAACATTTTTTTTAGAATATATCATGTTGTGTTAAACATATCATTTCAGTTAGGAAATACCATTTTAGTCAAAAAATGTTTAATTAGGATAGACATGCCACTTTTATTAGAAATATGTTATGTAAGGTAAATTTGTCATCTATGTTTAAGATAAATTTGTCATTTATATAGAAATAAATTTGTCATTTATGTAGAAATAAATTCGTCATTTATGTGGAATTTAGTTTGTCAATTTTAGGGAAATTTGAAATTGGCATTTATGTTAGGATAAACTTGCCCTTCATGTTAAAATATTATAAGGTCATTTATGGAAAAGGTCATCAAATTAGGATGTCATTAAAACTAGAATATCACTAGATTAAAATGTTGTTAAGTCATAATGTCATTAAAACTAGAATATCACTAGATTAAAATGTTGTTAAGTCATAATGTCATTAAAACTAGAAGGTCATTAGATTAAAAAAGGTCACTAGAATTCATAGAAAATATATTTACATATAAAATATCCTCTTTATATGACATTAGAATTCATCACCTTTATTAAAGAATGGCACGTGAATTAAAAACATCAATTATGTTAAGTAGTGTTATGTAAAATAATATTTTTAGTAGAACAATTGTAATGATTAATTAAAATTGTACTTGGACTCGAGGTTAGGTCACATTTGTGGTGGAAGTCTGCCCGGACCCGACCGGCATATCCAGCATCCACAAATGTTGGGCCTAATGTGAGAGGTCCAAGTGCGCAAATACAAATTGGGCCAAGACACGAGGTTAAGCCCAACTTGTGGGAGAAGTCTGCCCGGAACCGACCGGCCTATCTAGCATCCACAAGTTGTAGGCTTAATGTGAGAGGTCTGGCCCATATTAAAATATAAATGGATAACTTAGAAATTGACGTTATTTCCACACCGTTATGTGTTAATAATGAAATGAATATTTTCACCTCCAAGTTTGTTATAAAGGAAAGTTACATTTTCAATAAAATAAGATAAGGATTATAAAAGTTTTATATTTTTCTTAATGTAAATATTAGAAAAGTAACATTTTTTTAATGTAAATAAAAGGAAAATAGGAAGTTACATTTTTATACGTAATTGGTGTAATATAGAAACCGACATTTTTCAGTGTAAATAAGGATGAAATAGAAATTATATTTTTATATGCAAATTAAAGAGTTTACATTTTTCAATGTAAACAAAAGAATGATTAGGAATTTATATTTTCCAATGTAAATAGAATATGAAATAAAGGTTACATTTTCAATATAATAATATATTGAAGTATAAGTTCACATTTCTCAATGTAAATAAAATAGGAATAGAAATTTACATTTTTCAATGTAAATAATAGGATTAGAAATTTACATTTCTAAGGAATGGATTTTCATTAGAAAAATAATGAAACCAAATATACATTTGGTGTAAATTGAAAAATGGAAGAGTAAAATATACATTGTTATGTTTAGGATGTGTATGTAAAGTAAATATAGAGATAGATCGTTATAAATTATTAATAACGATATGAAATGGTTTTCAAATTTATATATGCAAGAGTTATTTGGAAAGTCCGATTTTACTCTCATTCCAAATAATGATACGACGTTCGAAGAATTGAAGACGGCGATTGAAGACCGACCATCTTCACATCGAATGGGTAACTAGTGTTGAGGCCCTTGATTGATTTGCTCCCAAGACGGGGCTAAAATGGCAGTTATCCGGACGTAGTGCTGATTTGTACGGATTTGGCTTTCGCTCAGACCCAGAGCATAAGCTTATAAATGGAATGTGTGTCTGACATTGTACTCCTTTATATTGTATTTATTGATTTTCTGTCAAATATATGAATGTTTGGTGGCGGAGAATTTATTCTCTTGCATAACACCCTTTCATATATTTCGGCAAAGGATTGGTAGTGTGATATGGAGTGACGATGTGGCATGCTAAGATGCATATGATCAAGGCTTTGTTGAAAAGCAGGCCTTGTGGGATGATCAAAGCATAACCTGTTTAGGCATAGCTTTGTTTATAGCGTGACTTCGTGAGCCTCACACACCGGCGGAGTCTAAAACGGGAGAAGGGAACGCAGGGAGAGCAGCACGTTTCTTTCTAGCTAGAAGTGGTGTTTGGTCTTTAACACGGCCCGACATTTTACTTATGTGGATGATGGAATGAGGCGCCTCGGATGATAGGTCCTATAAGACTGGGAAACGTGTGTTCAGGAATTGTCAATCCACGAAGCTGTATGTATGGATCGGCCCTGCAGGATCCAAGGGTTAACTGCGGGGAATCCTGAGACATTAGCTAGAGTGTCTCGAATCATTAAGGAGCTCCTCACTAGCCTTGACTCATGATGGAAACCCAATTTCCAATACGACCTCATGAAGTTTTGATTGTATTACTAGTATGGAAGCATAGTATTATGGTATCTATGTGTCCTAGGATTGATACATTATGATTGAAATGTTTTTGAAACATATACACACTAATAATAATATCAAATTCGTTTTTATCGTATCAAGCATTTATGACCATTATAAGGTAAAACCCTATCCTCCGGTTTGCGTTGCATTGTGTGATGAGACTTAGGTCTTATGATGGTTTCATTTTTCCAAAAAGCATTGCATTGTTTTACGATTTACTTTTAATTATGCACGACAATCCATTGGGGTTAACCCATTCCGCATTAGCGGCGTGGTCCTTGGATTTGCCTTATTACTATTAGTTAAATTAGTTAAGAATTCTCACACTAGTCCCATGACTGACCCGTTGTTTGTTTCCACCTTTGCAAACTCGGGTGCCCTCTTTTCCACACGGGCAATCGAGTAGTTTGTCTACAGGTCTTTATCTCGAGCAGGATTCTGGATTGAAGCCTAAAGCTGTGTCCAAAGCATAGAAAGTCTTCCGCTGTATTTATTTTATTCCACTGCAATGTGTTAAAATATTGTAATTTATCTTCCGCTGTAATTTTAATCGATGTACTCTGATATGTTCTGTACTCTGATGTAACATTTTTGTAATGTTTATAAAAGTCTGTTGTTGTTGTTCTGATGTTGTTGTATTCCCAAAGTTAACGTATGCGGATTTTGAACGATCTTGGTCGATTTTGCGATCGATCAGGTCGGGAAAAATGCGTATCGTTACATAATTTAAATTCAAATTTTAAATACTTAAGTTTTTCTTTATTTTGAATAAACTCTGATTCCGTCATTTTCAAATGCTAAATTTATGATCCATTGCAATCTCCTCACACTCAAAACTTTTCATCTCCGAAAAGAACATGGCATAAGAATGGAAGTTGACCAATATGAAGTAGATTAATGAAATAAAACATACCTGGAACTATAAAACCTTAAGCAGGGATGTATCTTCATTCATCTAGATGCAATCTCATTCATTGCACTCCACATAACTTTGACAAGATTAACTAATTTCTTCCTCAACTTCTTCGCACTTCAACCCAAATCACAAAGTGGTATCCTTTCAATAGTAAGTTTTAATTGAACCTTCAATTCGTCAGTTGTGCAGGTTGAACAATTGTTGTTCGATCACACAGATGTTTGTGGATATGTAAGACATGGAACACGTCACGATGCCTAGTAGCTTTTTTGGTAACTCATCCCTATGAACCAAAGTACCAAACCTTTCATAGAAGCGAAAAGGACCAAGAAATTTGGGGTTGACCTCTCCTTCCACCCAAATCGAATTATGTTCCTTAAATGTAATATGATGATAAATACTTGGTTTCCTACTGAAAATTTTGAATCCTTCCTTCGCCTATTTGCAAATTCTTCTACCTATACCGAGCAGGTTCGTCCTTCTCTTAATCCTTTTGACTTTATTAGAAGAATACAGATTTATTTCATGCCTAAGAACTAGTCTATCTTCTATGCCAACCTAATAGGTTGAAGATTTACATGTTCGTTCGTAAAGAACTTTGAACGGTGCCATGTTAATGTTGTCCTTAATTTCAAAGATTTAATAAATAAATAAATATGTTTTCTTATACATTCAATTCGAGTTATTTAAATTTATTTATGCATGATATATATTATTATAGGTGAATTCAAACATATGGAGTGGTATTCTCAGGATCCACAAAAATCAAGAGCATAAGCAATAAGAAGGTCCTACAAAACCCTATATATCCTTTTGGTTTGTCCCTCTCATTTACGAGTGATAGGCTATACTCAAATTCACCAATATACTCAATGAACCATGGATGGTTTCCCAAAAGTTATTAGTAAATATAGGATCTCAATTGCAAATAATGTTAGAAGGAATTCGATGGAGTTGGAAAATTTCCTACAATTAAATTTTAGCCTAACACGAAGCATTTCGAGTTGACTTCACTGGAATAAAGTGAGCAGACTTCGTCATCCGATTAGCAATCACCCAAATTCTCTGGTTTCCCCCTAATCCTTGGTGGACCATCTACAAGATATATAGATATTTAATCTCATTTCTAATTTGGAATCTCAAAAGGCTACAATAAACCTGTTACTTTCTAATAAACGGCCATGATTTGCCGACAAGTAGCCCATTCGCTTACATTGATAGATAAGTTGCTTCATTCTACTCCACAATACAACTTCTTTATATTTTGAAACATTATTATGATTTCGGGATAATTAGAAAATCAAGACTTATGACTCTCTCTAACTAATTCATGTCTCGGCCCATTTACAATTGAAACGTAAATCCTGCCATTGATTCTTGGAATACCTTCCTTATCAACTTCTACACTACCATACCTTTTACGAGTATTAACTTATCCTCTCATGACCTTCTCCTTAATACTCCTTAAGTTTAGGTCTTCACCTCTCTTCAGACTCATTCTAGGGTAGTACTAATCCCATCTCTAATGAGCCATTCTTATTGGATATTACTAATCCAATCTCTGATGAATTCTTTCGTTCGGTTCTAATGTGTCTTGTTCTCGAGCTCTGTAAACCAAAGCTCTGATACCAAACTATAACGACCCGAACTTCCCTGGTCTCTGAAGAGGAGAGAAAGAACGGATTCTCTGAGTAAACGACAAATCAGAACACAAACAGAAGAACATGTCATTGCTTATTACAACAATTTACATCAGAGTACAAGAATATACAGAGTATGAATAAATATTATACATCAGAAAAATATAAGAGATTTAAATTACAATGCATCGGAAAAATAATACATAACATAACTGAAACAAATACACGGATACAGAGCTTTACGAATATGTCTCTAGTTGTAAACCAGGATCATGTAAGAATAAACCTGCAAACCCAAAAATACTACCTGCCCATGTGGAAAATAGGGGCACCCAGAGTTTAGGTTAAAACAATAAACTCCAGGTCAGTCATAGGACTAGTGTGAGAACTAAAACAGTTATTAAATCTTTACTTTAAAAATATAGTAAATCAAGGGACTATGACGTATAACACGGAACGGGTTTCCTCCCGAGAATACCAGTGCATAAAACAAACATCGCAAGGCCCAGGTCCCATCACATACTGCAACGCAAGCCGGAGGATAGGGTTTTCCCTTATAATTGCCAAACATGCTTGGTATGTTTAAAACAAATCATTTGATACTATTATAAGTGCATAGTGTATAAAACAACTTCAAATATAAATGTATCAATCATAGACCGCATGGGTACCATACATCATGTCATCAATACTAGGCTCTACAATCAAAACCGAAATATCACGTATTGGAAGTTGGATTTCCATCTGTGAACTAAGGCAAGGGATCGTCCTTACCGCTTTGAGACGCTCTAGCCCATGCCTTAGGATCAGAATGCATCGACCCTTGGAGCGATAGGGCCAGTCCACATGGAGTGGATTAAAATGCCTGAACACTGTGTTTCCTCGACCTATGGGGCGTCAATATGGTTAGTACATCGACCATACCATCCATCGGCCCCGTAGTGACCGATATATCCGGCGCACCTTGCTTTCCATCATCCACATAAGCAAAATGTCTGGGCTCCGTACCATGACACTACTCCTAGCTAGAAAAAAACGCATGTCCTCCCTGAGGTCATCTCCCATTTCTAGTTCACACCGGGGTGCGAGGCTCGCGAATTAACACTACACACAAAGCTATGCTATATTAAAGTCGTGCTTTGATCGTCAACCACAAGACTCTACTTTTCAACAGAAGCTTTGATCATTTGCATCTTAGCATGCCACACTGGCACTTCACGCCATGCAACTGATGTCCATCAATCACACAGAATGAAGTCCAATGTCAAACACACATCCATTTACAAGTTTGTTCTGGGTCTGAACGGAACCGGAGGCACCTTATTCCTCGTCCCATATGTCCAATACAATAGAGAGGTCCTCGTATATCTGGTCGATCTCTGAGTACGTCTGGACGATCACCACTTATTACCTTGTCTTGGGTGTACAGCCCAATCAAGACCTCAGTAATCATCCAAACGATGTAAAGACCTCTGGTCTTCAACCACCGTCTTCATCGTCGACTTATTGTCGAACCAGTTATTCAGAATTGGATAAACCCGGTCTTTCCGAATAACTCACGTATCTTATAAACAAGTGTAATAAAAACACAACATACGCCTTATTCCAATTCAGAATATCTTTTATTCAAATATTCTTTTCACAATTTAAACTATATTAAGGTTTTCCAAACTAGTCGGGATTAGCGAATCTTACCGAAGTAATCATTTATTTAATCTCCCAACCCAACCTATTCATCCTATAAAGCAAAACTGGTAATACTCCATATCTAGCACCATGGTGTTATCGGTAAAATTAATTACCATTTCACGTTCAAATCTAGTTAAAGATTTAACTATCGCCTGGAGTAAAACTGGTGGTACTCCATTCTCGATCATTTCCCGAATTTGATAATTTAAATTATCACATTCAAATTTCAATCTAATTAAAGATCCATTAAAACTCTAATTCAGTTTTAATCCCAAAAAATCATTACTTAATGATTTTTTCCAACTTAAGAAGCAAGTTAAGAAATTAATCTTATCTTTAACTGGGTTAAAGAACTAATGTCATTTAAAACACAGCTCACGATAAACCCAAAATCACATTCCATTAACAATGGAATCTTCATGGAAAACTGATCAATATATATAATCGATATAAACATTCATATCCAACCGATAATATAAATGAAATAATGGCAAAGCCTCTTAAATTCCATATATAGTAATAGTTTTCCTCCGCAGAAGTTCACTTCCATTTTTACCAAATCAAATTCCATTCCATTCCAATTTATTTTGTTAAATTGGAAAACTTTACTTTGGAAAATTCCATTAAATCTTAATTAAAAGATTTATAAATTCCAAATCACATTTCACTGTTAATCGGGTTAAAGAACGAACGTCATTAAAAACACAGTTCACAATAAACCCAATTCACATTCCATTTTTATTCAAGTTACTAATTATAACTGGAAACTCCAATAATCTTAATTAAAAGATTTATTCTTTTCACATGGGGTTTGAGAACAGTGTTAATGAAGACACCATTCAACAAACCCAAAATCCAATTCTTTTATTCGATTCCAATTAAATATTAATTAATTGGAAAATTTCACTAAATCTTAATTAAAAGATTTATTCTTTTCTCAACTGGGTTTAAGACTTGTGTTATTTAAGACACCGTTCACGACAAATCCAAAATCCCATTTGATATTAAATACAAGGCTCTTAATAGAAAATATATCGGTTTATATTCAATATAAAATCCTGCAACCAACAAATATCATATTGGAAATAACGATATAAATATATCTTTCAATTTCCATAACAATACCGGTACAATCACGAAATCCAACATTGAAATATTCCGAAGATGATTTCCATTCTAATCGACTCCAATTCATATATTGTACATTCTGGTTATATTAAAACCCATTCTCAATCCAGTTTATTTATTTAAAAATAATTGGATTATAATTATAGTTAATAACTAGTTCATTTCGATAAAAATATATTTTTATCTTTTCAAATATGGAATTTTTCATCCCAATTCTTTCCAAATAATTTGTTATGATTTTACAGAAATTATTTATATTTTAATATTTTTATCAAGGCCAGTACAGTCGATTTCCACTAACGGCCATCGAACTCCATCCATAGCGACCTTTTCCAAATTTGATTTGGACATAATTCCAAATCCAACCATTAGATTTCAAATCGCTTATATTCGTTGGAAATCTCTTTTCGATACGAACCCAACGGATCCGGTTTTAGGAGAATCCGACGGTAGGATCTCCTGTAATATCAATTCGAAGTCAATAGTTGAAATTCGCGAACTTCCGCGGTGCAGCGCGTTCTATTCAGGCCATTAAATATATGTAATATATATTATATATATTTCGTTGATTTCCATTTTAAACGTATTTTATAAATCGTTTTAAATTCGTTTTCAAAATGATTTCAACTTCATATTCAATATTAAATCTAAATTGAATATTCCATATCATTAATGTATAAATGATAATATTTTCAAAACATTAGATTTTGAAATCTTTTCCTTTTCGATATAAAAATGAATAAAATCAATATAAATATCGTTTATGTCAAAATGGTGTTAATCTAATCAACACGGCTTCATATATTTCAATATTTTCGTGTCCATCCCAAATCGTACATCAAAATCATATTATGATCCATTACTGAATATTATTTTAAAATATTAGTTATTTTAAAATATTCATTATTCGTCATTTTAAAATATTCGTTAATTTAAAATTGTCGTCCTTTCCGAATTGGAATCAGACACAGTCAATTACCATATAATATTATTTATATGGATTTCATACACGCATGTATACAACGATAATCAAACATAGTCAACCATCATTCAGAGTGCGTTACACAACTGCATAAGAGTTAAATATAAATAATTAATGCTTACAACAGTTTTTCAACCAATCGATTGACATACAAAAAAACAATTGAGATTAGTGTATGTCAAATATCATCCCAATACCCGTGTGGGGTTTCAATCAATCACACACCGATTTTATTTGTGCAGTTGGGCGATATGTAAAATATATCGTCCCAATCAATATCAGTTAAATGTGTGTACATAAACAAATCATCCGATTTGTAAATGAATATTTATTTTCATTCATATATCCATTAAAAATTATATTTTTAACGATAAAATATTTATTTCAGCATATGAATATTTTATACAGTTCATATATTCGATAAAAATGATATTTTTATTATTCAAATATTTTATTCATCACATGAATGTTTTATTTTCAATTTCACAATACAATCACAAATAATGTCCACCACACAATACAATCAGACAAGTCATCCATGGTCTATGGATGACGGTGTCAGGAGCTACTAAGCCCCGTCTGTAACCTCATATATATTTAACTAGAAAACAAGATTAGAGTGGGAAGTTCTCACCTTTGGGATCCACTCCGCCGTGCTTTGTTTCTGAATTTCTAGCTTGGATTTGCCCGAAATTCAACACAACCCTTTTCATGCTGTTCATATTAAAAATCACATTTTTATTATGACAATTATATATTTAAAAATCGCATTTTTGATTAATGATATTTATCTTTAAAAATCACATTTTTATTTCAATGTCATATATTTAAAAGTCACCTCTTTACAATGCCATCTACACATTAAAAATCATATTTTTACAATGCCATTATATATAAAAAGTATATTTTTATATCGCTACTTCATATATAAAAATTATATTTTTATATCGTTATTCATATAATAAAAATTATATTTTTATCGCGCCATTCAAATAAATAAAATCATGTATTTATTTCGCTTCATATATAATAAAAATCGAATTTTTATTATCTCCACTACATATGTAAAAATCATATTTTTTTATTATTAAAAAAATCATATCTTCATATTTTTTTATAAATCAAATCTTTTTATTTAGCTAAAAACCATGTTTTTATAGCGCTTTACTTATATAAAAACCAAATTTTATAATACTTCTATACATATAAAATCATAATTTTATATAATTAAAAATTATATTTTATCTCAAAGTTATATATATATAAATCAATTTTTTTTATTTGCTATTCATATATTTTTATGTCGAGTATACACTATAAAAATCACATTTTTATTTAAAGTTATATATATAGAATAAAAATCATATTTTTAACACTATGTTTATATTTTAAAAAATCACATTTTATTACCCTTAGTTATTTCTTACAAAATTAATGTTAATTTTATTTTATAAAATCAATGTTAATTTTCTATTTTAAAACTATGCTAGTTTTATATTTTAAAACTATGCTAATTTTCTATTTTATAACAATAATATTTACAATTTTAAAACCATGATATATTTTTATTTCTAAAGATAATGTATATTTAAAAAAAACTTATTTTAAACAATACTAATATAAATAATTAAATTAAATTAACAACGCTTACTCAAAACGTTGCTATTCCTTCTTTATCTTCTTCCAACTCACGGCTGAATGCTAAAACCCATTACCGTCCGCCTAGGTCAAGGATTTGCCGCCGTTAGGAGCCACCGTTCGACGATCGGGAGGTGCCTCGTCGAAGAGCTCGAGCCGCTCCACCTACGCCTGGGATGGCGTGCCACTTAGTGGCCCAATGCGGCCCAGAAACCCGCGCGAACTTGCCCCTTGCAGCTCGAAGTTCGAGCAATTCACTTAACGATAACCTCCCAAATTTGATCTACATGTAGATCTCTCTTAGCACTTTAACCTTGCTTCATGAAGATTTTAGAAGTAGTGCATGGATTTGGAGAAAAATGAGCTCGAATTTTTGAGTTATTTTCCGCCGTGAAAACGAGAGGGAGGCGGGTTTCGTGGTTGGCAGCTAGTGAATGAAGGGAGGGCTTTGACTAGGTTTGACCAATAAATATATAATTTATATTTTTATTATTTTAATTCCAAAAGTATCTGTTTTTGCATTCGAACTCCAAACAGGACCGAACGACCGTCGCACCTAGCTAATTACCCTCATTTCGAACACGGGATATGTCCCGTAAGCCAATTCGACTGTTTAGATCAGTTTTCGTTTAAATTAAAATATAAATCAATATATTCAATTTGAATGCACATTTTAATTTACCGGGACCACATATTGACTCCAAAAATTCCAGAAAAATTATTTCTAGTTATGTTTCGACGATATGGTCCTAACAAAACTAATTTCATTGAATTTGGAGACCATTTGAAAAATGGCCATTTTCCGGTTGATCCAAATTGACTGAAATTGACAAAACACGTTTAAATCCTCCACGTTCACATATTGATTCCAAAAATTATGAAAATTGGAATCCAGCAATAATTTGACATTATGGATTCAACAAAAGTGGTTTCATCGAAAACAGAGGTCATTTGAAAAATCGCTATTTTTAAGGGCTATATATAATATATTATATAAATTCCATAGCGACTATTATGAATATTCAACTGGACATAAATTTTTATTCCGGCTATGAAATCTTGATTTTTCACATCCGTTGGAAAGATATTTTCAAAAAGATTCGAATATTTCTAGTTTCACTAAAATCCGGTTTATTTTGAATCCTATACATTCATTTGAAATCGAATTTTCAAACTACTACGCCATTTCCAATTCCTTTTATAATTAAAATAAATATTTATATTCTAACTTCGACTTAAATAGATTTATACATGCTAATTCTATTCAAAATAAATTTCTAATCGTTATTATTTAAAATGAATCATTTTAAATAATCAAAATTCATTAAAAGTGCTAAAATAAAATTTTTTAATTGGTTCTGATTTTCCAAGTTGTTACAATCTCCCCCACTTAAAATCTTTTCGTCCTCGAAAAGGAACGGAGATGAAAGTTGTTTTACTAACCAACTTAACTTTCAGTTTGGATTTCATTCTTCAACTTTTCAGTTTCTAAGAAATTTCAAATTCTTCAAAAATTTGGCTAATATCCTAAAATTTTGAAAAATATCGCCATAACCTCCTTTGTACATGGAGACATTTAAAACCGCAACTAGCCACGCAGGACCCTCACCATCCGAAAGGAAAAAGTAAAAGCCTAATGGTTAGACAATTGGCTCATAAAATCATCCAAACCCAATAAATTAGTAAACATGTACCTATTTGTTGGGCATACAAGTTTATTCCTCTTCTCTAGCCTCCTTGCTATGACCTGTTCACACATATATATGTACATGCATGCATTTCTAAACAATTTTCAATTCAATTTCAGATTTGATACAATTTGGCTAAATTTACCTTTCTTTCATGTATTGGTTTTGTTAGTTAATAAATAATCATGCAACACGAACAACATTCAATTTGTGAATTAGGTTTTCAAATGCATAAATTTAATATATATATATATATATATATATATATATATTCAAAAATCAGGTTTTTGAGGCCAAATCACAACAAATAATCCTATGTAAGTTTTGGTTCTCACACCAGTCAATTGGAAATATATATATATGCCACTTTCGAAACTCGAACATAAACACTGATGATGAGATCTTAATCATCAGTATCGTCTTCGGGCGACTAGAGTGTGATTCAATATCTATCCAGTATATTTGAGACTTCGTACACACGCTAGCTAGGTGTATATGCTAAATCTTCAGATACCAGATTGTCCAAATCAATTTAAAATAAATTACTCAAATACGTATAAATGGATTTAATTTTCAAAACAAAATTTGTTTTCATTTTATTTCCAAAAACAACACTTTCTTCAAACTCATTCTAGGGTACTACTGATCCCATCTCTAACGAGCCATTCTTATTGGATATTACTAATCCAATCCCTGATGAATTATTTTGTTTGGTTCTAATGTGTCTTGTTCTCGAGCTCTGTAAACCAAAGCTCCGATACCAAACTACAACGACCCGAACTTCCCCGGTCTCCGAAGATAAGAGAAAGAATGGATTGTATGAGAAAACGACAAATCAGAATATAAACAGAAGAACATTTCATTGCTCATTACAACAATTTACATCAGAGTACAAGAATATACAGAGTATGAATAAATATTATACACCAGAAAAATATCAGAGAATTAAATTACAATGCAGCGAAAAAATAATACATAACACAACTGAAACAAATACACGAATACAAAGCTTTCCGAATATATCTCCAGTTGTAAACCAGGATCCTATAAGAATAAATCTACAAAACCCAAAACTACTAGTTGCCCGTGTGGAAAATAGGGGCACCCAGAGTTTTGGTTAAAACAATAAACTCCGGGTCAGTCATAGGACTGGTGTGAGAACTAAAACAGTTATTAAATCTTTAGTTTAAAAATAAAGAAAATCAAGGGACCACGCCGTATAACACGGAACGAGTTTCCTCCCGGTAATACCAGTGCTTAAAACAAACAACGCAATGCTTTTTAAAAAAATGAAGCTATTTTAAGACCCAGGTCCCATCACACAATGCAACGTAAGCCGAAGGATAGGGTTTTCCCTTATAATAGCCAAACATGCTTGGTACGTTTAAAAAAAGTCATTTGATACTATTATAAGTGCATAGTGTATAAAAAAACTATAAATATAAATGTATCAATCATAGACGGCATGGGCACCATATATCTTGTTGCCAATACTAGGCTCTACAATCAAAACCAAAATGTCACATATTGGAAGTTGGATTTCCATCTGTAAACCAAGGCAAGGGATCATCCTTACCGCTTCGAGATGCTCTAGCCCGTTTCTCAGGATCAGAACGAATCAACCCTTGGAGCGACAGGGCCGGCCCACACGGAGTGGATTAAAGTGCCTGAACACTGCATTTCCCCGCCTATGGGGTGTCCATCTGGTTAGTATATCGACTATACCATCCACCGGCCCCGTAGTGACCGATATATCCGAGGCGCCTCGCTTTCCATCATCCACTTAAGTAAAATGTCTGGGCTTTATACCATGACACCACTCCTAGCTAGAAGGAAACGCGTGTCCTCCCTGAGGTACTCTCCCATTTCTGGTTCACACGGGGGTGTGAGGCTCACGAATTAATGCTACACACAAAGCTATGCTATATTAAAGTCGTGCTTTGATCATCAACCACAAGACTCTACTTTTCAACAGAAGCCTTGATCATTTGCATCTTAGCATGCCACACTGGCACTTCACGCCATGCAACTGATGTCCATCAATCACACAGAATGAAGTCCAATGTCAGACACACATCCATTTACAAGTTCGTTCTAGGTCTAAACGAAATCGGAGGCACCTTATTCCTCGTCTCATATGTCTAATACAGGAGAGCGGTCCTCGCATATCCGGTCGATCTCCAAGTACTTCTGGACGATCACCACTTATTACCTCGGCTTGGGTGTATAGCCCAATCAAGACATCAGTAATCATCCAAACGATGTGAAGACCTCCGGTCCTCAACCATCGTCTTCATCGTCGACTTATTGTCGAATCAGTTATTCAGAATGGGATAAACCCGGTCTTTCCGAATAACTCGCGTATCTTAGAAACAAGTGTTACAAAAACACAACATACGCCTTATCCCAATTCAAAATATTCTTTTATTCAAATATTCTTTTCACAATTTAAACCAAATTAAGGTTTTCCAAACTAGTCGGGATTAGCGAATCTTACCAAAGTAATCATTTATTTAATCTCCCAATCCCAACCTATTCATCCCATGAAGCAAAACTGGTAATACTCCATATTTAACACCATGGTGTTATCGGTAAAATTAATTACCATTTCACGTTCAAATCTAATTAAAGATTTAACTATCGCCTGGAGTAAAACTGGTGGTACTCCATTCTCGATCATTTCCCAAATTTGATAATTTAAATTATCACATTCACATTTCAATCTAATTAAAGATTCATTAAAACTCTAATTCAGTTTTAATCCCCAAAAATCATTACTTAATGATTTTTCCAAGTTAATAAATTAATCTTATCTTTAACTGGGTTAAAGAACTAGTGTCATTTAAAACACAGCTCACGATAAACCAAAAATCACATTCCATTAACCATGGAATCTTCACGGAAAACTGATCAATATATATTCGATATAAACTTCCATATCCAACCGATAATATAAATTAAATAACAGCAAAGCCTCTTAAATTCCATATATAGTAACAGTCTTCTGCCACAGAAGTTCACTTCGATTTTTACTAAATCGAATTCCATTCCATTCCTATTTATTTTGTTAAATTGGTAAAATTTAATTGGAAAATTCCATTAAATCTTAATTAAAAGATTTATAAATTCCAAATCACATTTCACTTTTAAACGGGTTAAAGAACGAATGTCATTAAAAACACAGTTCACAATAAACTCAATTCACATTCCATTTTTATTCCTGTTACTAAATATAATTAGAAACTCCAACAATCTTAATTAAAAGATATATTCTTTTCACATGGGGTTTAAGAACAGTGTTAATGAAGACACCATTCACGACAAACCCAAAATCCAATTCTTTTATTCAATTCCAATTAAATATTAATTAATTGGAAAATTTCACTAAATCTTAATTAGAAGATTCATTCTTTTTTCGATTGGGTTTAAGAATAGTATTATTTAAGACGTCGTCCACGACAAACCCAAAATCCCGTTTTATATTAAATACAAGGCTCTGAATAGGAAATATATTGGCTTATATTCAATATCAAATTCTGAAACCAACAAATATCGTATTGGAAATAACGATATAAATATATCTTTCAAATTTCCGTAACAATATCGGTACAATCACGAAATCCAACATCGAAATATTCCGAAGTTGATTTCCATTCTAATCCACTCCAATTCATATATTGGACATTCTGGTTATATTAAAACCCATTCTCAATCCAATTTATTTATTTAAAAATAATTGGATTATAATTCTAGTTAATAACTAGTTCATTTCGATAAAAATATATTTTTATCTTTTCAAATATGGAATTTTCAGCCTAATTCTTTCCAAATCATTTATTATGATTTTACACAAATTATTAATATTTTTAATAATTTTATCAACGCCCGTACAGTCGATTTCCCCTAACGACCATCGAACTACATCCATAGCGACCTTTGCCAAATTTGATTTGGACATAATTCCAAATTCAACCATCTGATTTTAAATCGCTTATATTCATTGGAAAGTTCTTTTCGATATGAACCCAATGGTTCCGGTTTTAGGAGAATTTGACGGTCGGATCTCCCGTAATATCAATTCGAAGTCAATGGTCGAAATTCGCGAACTACTGCAGCGCGGCGCGTTCTATTCAGGCCTTTAAATATATATTATATATATTTCGTTGATTTCCATTTAAAATGTATTTTATAAGTCGCCTTAAATTCGTTTTCAAAACGATTTCAACTTCATATTCAATTTTAAATTAAAATTGAATATTACATATCATTAATATATAAATGATAATATTTTCAAAACATTAGATTTTGAAATCCCTTCCTTTTAGTCATTATAAAAATGAATAAAATCGATATAAATGTCGTTCACGTCAAAATGGCGTTAATCTAATCAACATGGCTTCATACATTTCAATATTTTCGTGTCATCCCAATTCGGACATCAAAATAATATTTTGATCTGTTACTGAATATTATTTTAAAATATTAGTTATTTTAAAATATTCATTATTCATCATTTTAAAATATTAGTTAATTTAAAATATTCGTTCTTTTCGAATTAGAATCAGACACAGCCAATTACCATATAATTTTATTTATATAGATTTCATACACGCATGTACACAACGATAATCGAACACGGTCAACCATCATCCAGAGTGCATTACACAACTGCATAAGCGTTAAATATAAATAATTAATGCTTACAACAGTTTGTCAACCAATCAATTGACATACAACTAAACAAGTAGGACTAGTGTATGTCAAATATCATCCCAATACCCGTGTGGGGGTGTCAATCAATCACACACCAATTTTATTTGTGCAGTTGGGCGATGTGTAAAATATATTGTCCCAATCAATATCAGTTAAATGTGTGTACATAAAAAAATCGTCTGATTTATAAATGAATACTTATTTTCATTCATATACGCATTAAAAACTATATTTTTAACGATAAAATATTTTTTTCAACATATGAATATTTTATACAGTTCATACATTCGATAAAAATGATATTTTTATTATTCAAATATTTTATTCATCACATGAATATTTTATTTTCAATTTCACAATACAATCACAAGCAATGCCCACTACACAATACAATCAAACAAGTCGTCCATGGTCTGTGGACGACGGTGTCAGGAGCTACTAAGCCCCGTATGCAACCTAGCATATATTTAACTAGAAAACAAGATTAGAGCGAGAAGTTCTCACCTTTGGGATCCACTCTGCCGTGCTTTGTTTCTGAATAGCTTGGATTTGCTCGAAATTCCAACGCAACCCTTTTCACGCTATTCATAGTAAAAATCACATTTTTATTATGATGATTATATATTTAAAAATTGCATTTTTGATCAATGATATTTATATTTAAAAAGCACATTTTTATTTCAATGTCATATATATAAAAATCACCTCTTAACAATGCCATCTACACATTAAAAATCGTATTTTTACAATACAATTATACATAAAAAGTATATTTTTATATCGCTACTTCACATATAAAAATTATATTTTTGTATTGTTATTCATATAATAAAAATCATATTTTTATCGCGCCATTCAAATAAATAAAAATCATACCTTTATTTCGCTTCATATATAATAAAAATCGAATTTTTATTATCTCTAATACATATGTAAAAATCATATTTTTTTATTATATAAAAAATCATATCTTTATATTTAAAAAAAAAAAACAAATCTTCTTATTTAGCTAAAAACCATGTTTTTATAACGCTTTACTTATATAAAAACCATATTTTATAATACTTATATATATATATAAATCATAATTTTAAATAATTAAAAATCATATTTTGATCTCGAAGTTATATATATAAAAGTCAAATTTTTTTTTTCGCTATTCACATATTTTTATATTGATGCTTACACTATAAAAATCACATTTTTATTTAAATCTATATATAAAATAAAATCATATTTTTAACACGATGTTTATATTTTAGAAAAATCACATTTTATCACCCTTAGCTTTTTCTTACAAAATTAATGCAATTTTTATTTTATAAAATCAATATTGTTTTTATTTCTAAAAACAATATATATTTTTATATTATAAAATCAATGTTAATTTTCTATTTTAAAACTATGCTAATTTTCTATTTTAAAACTATGCTAATTTTCTATTTTAAAACAATAATATTTATAATTAAAAACATAATATATTTTATTTCTAAAGATAATGTATATTTAAAAAAAAACTGATTTTAAACAATACTAATATAAATAATTAAAATAAATTAACAGCGCTTACTCAAAACATTGTTGTTCCATCTTTATCATCTTCCAGGTCACGGCTAAACGTTGTAACCCATTACCGTCCGCCTAGGTCAAGGATTTGCCACCGCCAGAAGCCACCGTTCGACGATCGGGAGGCGCCTCGTCGAAGAGCTCGAGCCGCTCCATCTACGCCTGGGATGCCGTGCCACTAGGCACCCACGGCGGCCCAAAAACCGACGCGAGCTTGGCCCATTGCAGCTCGAAATTCGAGCGATTCACTCAAGGGTAACCCCCCAAATTTGATCTGCATATAGATCTCTCTTACCACTTTAACCTTGCTTCTTGAAGATTTCAAAAGTAGTGCGTGGATTTGGAGAAAAATGAGCTCAAATTTTCGAGCTATTTTCCGCCGTGAAAACGAGAGAGAGGCGGGTTTCATGGTTGACCGCGTAGTGAATGAAGGGAGGGCTTTGACTAGGTTTAACCAATATATATAATTTATATTTTTATTATTTTAATTCTAAAAATATCTGTTTTTGCATTCGAACTCCAAACGAGACCCAATGACCGTCGCCCCTAGTTAATTACCCCCATACGAACGCAATGGGATATGTTCCGTAAGCCAATTCGACTATTACGATCAGTTTTAGTTTAAATTAAAATATAAATCAATATATATTCAATTTGAACGCACATTTTAATTTACCGGGGCCACATACTAACTCCAAAAGTTCTAGAAAAATTATTTCTTATTATGTTTCAATGATATGATCCTAACAAAACTAATTTCGTCGGATTTGAAGACCGTTTGTAAAATGGCCATTTTCTGGTCGATCCAAATTGACTGAAATTGACAAAAGACGTTTAAATCTGCCAAGCTTACATATTGATTCCAAAAATTATGAAAATTGGAATCCAGCAATAATTTGACATTCGAGATTCAACAAAAGTGGTTTCGTCGAAAACGTAGGTCATTTGCAAAATCGCTATTTTTAAGGGCTATATATTATATAAATTCCATAACGACTATTTTGAATCTTCAACTGGACATAACTTTTTATTCCCGCTATGAAATATGGATTTTTCACATTTGTTGGAAAGATATTTTCAAATAGATCCAAATATTTCTGGTTTCACTAAAATCCGGTTTATTCTGAATCTTGTACATTCATTTGAAATTTGAAATCGAATTTTCAAACTACCGCGCCATTTCCATTTCTTTGATAATTAAAATAAATATTTATATTCTAACTTCATTTTAAATATATTTATACATTCTAATTCTATTCAAAATAAATTTCTAATCGTTATTGTTTAAAATAAATCATTTTAAATATTCAAAATTCATTAAAATTGCTAAAATAAAAATTTTAAATTTGTTCTGATTTTCTGCGTAATCACAGTGATAGCTTTATTTTCCAAAGTCATTGCGATTTTCTATGCACAGGAATTCACATGGAGTAAACTCATTCCCCGTCAGCGGCGTGGTCCAGTGAATTTTCCCAACGTTAAATAAACCCTAAATATTAACTGTTTTGAGTTCTCACACCAGTCCCACGACTGACTTGGAGTTTATTGTTCCCTTATCTAAACTCTGTGTGCCCGAAATTTGGCATGGGCAGTTAGTAGTTTAGTTTACAGGTTTAGTTTCAGAACTAGTTTCTGTTTGGAGTTAGAGTCTTGTTTGGTTTTACTCTTCCGCTGAGAGCAATTTTGTTTCGCTGAGCTTATGGTATACTCTGACTCTTTGTAACTCTAATGTAAATTTTCTGTAATGAAATAAAAGTTCTGTTATTTGTGTTCAAATATGTTAGTATCCATAACAATCCGTCTTTTTGAACGAATTAAGTTGGTTTAATTACCGGTGAGAATCGGGCAAAAAGGCGGGTTGTTACAAGTTGGTATCAGAGCTTTGGTTTATAGAAAGCTATGAGGTACAACATATTTGAACGAGGATATGACTCATCAGAGTTATAATATCTCATTAGAGATAGTGTTAGATATACCCTAGAATGAGTTTATGGAGTATTAGGTTTGAGAGAGCGTATTTCAAAATCTATAAATTATTTTGAAACTAAGTAAATCTTTTTGAAAGTGTAATTATTTAGAAATACACCTTATGATAATGATTTTAAGTATACTATAGACGTCAAGATTGGACTACCGAGTATGTAAGGACTTTGAATATACGCCTAGCTAACATATATATGAAATCCAATATATACTAGGTAGATATAGAATCACAATCTAGTCTCTCGGGGATGATCCTGATGTTTGATGCATCATCATCAGTATTTATTTTCGAGTTTCGAGAGTGGGATGACAATATGATTCTGATTGAGACGTCGAGAAATACTTAAAACCATTTAAATAAGTGTTCAAAATTGTTTACCTAAATTTTAATGAAACGTTTTGGTAAACTAATATGAATTTGAATAGATTAGCAAAAGATAAATAAGTAATGTATTCCTTGTTTACAGAGTATAAATTAAATTCGCAAATAAATTATGGTGTAATAAGGAATAATGAATGTTTGAAAATAAATTAAATTGATTACCTCGTCTCTCGTTGGTCTGCTGTTGCCCTTGATCCACTGTTATCTTTTGCTTACTATCTCTTCGGTCTCTCCGTGCTTGAAATATTAAAGCTGTGAATTTCTTGAAACCTCCCTTTGCCTTGCTTGACAAATCTAAGGACAAGGTGTATTACTAGCATAGTTCCAGATTTGGAAATAAGTATTCTGAATTAAAATAACATTGAATTGCAAACGGTTGACAAACGAATTTTGAGATATTGAATTTATCCAAGATACTATGCCTTGGGAAAACGAGATTTACAAGGTAAAAGGTTTCAAGTTATTTTTTCTACTATTCAAACAATGAAAATTTTCAAGCATAATTTAAATATATGGAGCCAGAATGAATAAAATTGTATACTTGATGCAAATGATTTGAAATTTATTTCCATGAAAGTTTGATTTGGCTTATAAATTAAAATGGTTATAAAACATATGATTTAAATATTTGCAAACTTGAATTCATACAATATTTGATTTAAGTTGAATTGATTTGCAAATAAGTCGAATTTGATTTCTAATTATCAGAAGGAGTTTCCAAGTTATTTGGATATGGAAAATTGTTTATACAGTAGTTTATAAACATAGAAATTTTGACGATCAGAAATCCCGATATTTTGAAATGTTTAGAGATGACAAAAATATTTCAAAGTATTTATAAATTATTGTTGTGAAATGATTTATAACTTAGGGCTGTAAAATAAAACGATTTATTACTAAGATTTGAGTAACCCATGACTAAAGTAAGGTATGGCGAGCCTTGATGATGGTCTACTCTGGGGGGCCGGAAAGACATCACTTATTTATATAGATGCGAGCATAGTCCGTGCCTAGTGGCCTTGTCATTGGGAGAAACCTCTTGACTTGGAAAATAAATGTTGTTACGTCATTTATAGTAAATATTTGAAATTTTCGAAGTGATTTCGATTCTGAAATCCTGAAGCGAATATGATTTGATATGAAAACAATAGATACTTCAAATAATTTGAAAATGAGTTGGGATTTCGGGTTAAAGAAGTTATTTCATACTTTAATTTTCAAGTGTATTTTCCATTAATGTTATTTAAAACTAAATTTAATGTAAATATTTTAAATTGGTATGGGTTTAACAATCTCTCCTTTTCGAGGACAAAAACTTTTAAGTGGGGAGATTTTAACGATCCAAGATTTCAATGGTTAATATATGAAATTTGTTTGGTTTTTTCTGAATATAGATTTAATTTAATATGGTATAAATATAAATATTGATTAATAGACTTTTATATATTAGTTCAAATAAATATTTTGTTCTATTTTATAAATATGCTTTTGTAAAAGAAAACTTATTTTAAGATTATGTTCAAAGTACATAAGATTTAATAAGAAATTATTTTATATGATTCATTTAAATGGTATTTAATGCATTACATAAGATTTTACAAAATTATTTTTATTATTACGATTTAAAATGTTATATACATGTATGGATTTTATAAAGATTTAAAAATTGTTAGGTTAAATAAAATTTGAAGACGATGATATTCGGTTCAAATTAATTTAGTTAATAACCATATCCATTTGGCAAAACTGCCTGTTATTGATTGAATCGTCAAAATGATTTGCAATATTGTTACTAAAACAATAAGTATTCAAATATCAATTATAACTAAATATTCACTTCGAATAATCATTCGATTTCGGTACGCGTAGTCCTAAAATATTTTATAGAGTTTTACAGTAATTTTTAATTTGGGAAATAAGCATATAATTTTCTAACGTATTATTAGGTAACTGTGATCCTTTTGATACCTTACCGAATCAATTAACCGGTCTATTTCATTATTGTTTTGTGATCAGTGTACGTTGTTGTATACAATTTCATATGTCCTTCTTCATTGATAAGGGAGAAAATATCATGCTAAGTTGAAACCTCTTAAATAACATGGTCGGCTACAATAATCCTTTTTATTTTTCATAAAAGTAGCATCTCTGAAATCGTGTATGTACACTTGTTAAAATGGGAGTAGACACCTGGCCACGTTATTCTAGGGTCAATTCTTCTGTACCCAACTCGGGTGTTCCCGTGTGCCCGACAAATCACAACCACACGTCAACCACACATATTATTAATAATCTAATGAACGGGTCCTACAATACACTCAAAACCATTAAATTTTGTGCAAATCAGTGGCTAAGATTGATCTGGCACATGAGAACACCCAATTTGGGTATAGAACAATTCATCCCTGTTATTCTAGTTTGATGACACGTTGTGTGGCTTCTTTGTTTTTCCAATACAACATTTAAAGGTTCTGAAAATAAATCAGTAAAAGAAAAGGCTTTCTTTCCCCACTTGTTCCATTTTCGAGAACCAAAAACCAGGAAAAATAAAGCAACTCTTCTTTCGAAAGCCTAAAAAAATCATCAACCTTTCCTCCTCCCCTCGCTTAGCCCAAACTCCACGGTTCACTCTCCCCATTGTGCACTGCTTCTTCATCACCTTTCCCATCATATTCCTCCTCTTCACCACGCCAAGTTCCCCTTCTTCGGAGCGTTCTTCTTTTCCTTTCCTGGTCTCCTCAACCATCCTGATCTTTCCGCCACCCAACAAACTACCTCCGCAACTCGGCAAACTCCGTCGAACCCTCTGGTCAACTCCGACTTGGATCCTATAAATCAGCTCCACCTAAAGCTAAGGAGCAACACAACAGCTTCTTTACCCATGAGTGACCACCTCCGATAGTCAGCGAACCCCCTGAATCGCCGAGCTACGACCGCCTTGCAACCACCTCCTACTTGCTATACCGGTGAGCCTTGCGCCCTCCTTATAATGTCAAGCCAGTATATAATATACAATAAAAAAGAGAAAGGGTTCACATGCGTGGTGCAGATTAGTGATAGCATACGGGTTCCGGGTGTCGCTAAGTTGTATATAGAAGAAGGATATTTGTGGAAGAAGGAGAAGGGCACAAGCTTGATCGGATTGCAGAAACGAGGACTAGTGAAGCAGCAAGTTGAGCCTTCTTTAATCTTTGGGTAAAGAAATTTAAAATAAATTTAGTTAATATAATTAAAAAGTTAATATATCGTTAGTTTTAAATCAGTTGTCTTGCTTCTTGTAGTGGGAGAATTGTATGAATGAATTAGAACACACTGGTATATAATATTGACCAGTTTGGTTAAATGCAAAAATTATGATAAAATAAGAGTCTCTAAATATATATATACACACACATATCATATGTCGTTATAAATTAAGTTTCAATATTTAATTGTAGAGAAATCACCAACTGCTAGTAGAAATTGAATTGGAAGTAGAGCGTGTAGCGATAGCATTGCTCAATGGCTTGTAAGGGAACTCTGACAGTTATTTCTGGAGGCTTAAAGGTGAGAACAATTAATTTAATTTAAATTTAATTTCACTAGTTAATTATAATTAGCTGATTGGTTGATGTTCATGAATGGCTTGTGTATGTAAATTTTATATGAAATGTTTGGAATGGATGGTATGTAGTTGAAACACATTGAACACGAAGCGTTACTAAACGTAACGCTTACGCACAATAAAATTGGTTGTTTGAATTTTATGTTTACGATGAATGGTTTATGTTCAATTGTTTTTTGTGGTTGCATCACACACCCTGTATTTGTGCGATTGTACGGATAATCAATTTGAATCTCCTTGCATCCAAATAATGATATTATTATCAAATTAATAAGCTGAAATTCAACTATGAATTTTATTTTACTTTGTTTTGAAATCTAAATAATTAAACAATGTGCACAAAGGACAGCGATTTTGGAAGGAACTGGTTTTGAAATTTAGAAGGAAAAGAGATTTTTTGAATTTCATATGCAAATAATGAATTTATGGAAACAGTTGATGTTATGACAATAATCGAATGAGTTTGTAGGGAAATATTATTGTATTTAACTTAAAATGAATACTCGGAAATTTAAATGATGTTTTGAAATAAAGTTGTGTCAAAAGGGAATATAAAATATTATTTTGGAAAATTTGGAAATATGATTGGAATTCCAAGTTAATTAAAAAAAATGATTTTCATACAAGACAAAGAAATTTTGACATATTTCGTTATTTCATATTAAATTGGTTTGGTTACTATTCAACTAAATTAAATTTTAAATTAAATTTAAATCTAAATGATCAACCGAAGTCGTGAAAAGATTCTAAATTTTGTTTTGAGATTTAGATCGGATAATGACTTGATATATATTCAACATTGGTTTATGCAAACGGTTTTAACAATAAAATTGTGAAATTTGAGCGAGATTTGGTAAATATTATTTTAAGATTTTGATTTAAAATGAATAGTTGAAAAATGGGAATGATGATCTTTAGAAGTAAAGTGGTTTGACATGAATATAAAATATTATTTGAAATATAGTTTTAATAGTTAAATTATGAAAATTTAAGTTTATTTTTAAAATTTTGGACGACTTATATTAAATCGTTATATAGCTCGAATTGAACGCGTCGCGTAGCGATAGTTCATTAGTATCAATTTTTTTTCCAAACGACTGTAACTTGAACATTTTAAATCGGATTGAAGTGAAACGAGAAACGTTGGGATTCTATTAATAATAGTTTTTGAATTGAAAAGAAAATTTCAAATTCTAACGTATGGTTTTCATGTTATGTTTAAATCAAAATTGGGAAGGTCGCTATACGTGCAGTTTGGCGACCATAAAGGAAAATCGAATAAAACAGACTTATATAAATTATTAAAAATATGGAAAATTATATAAATCATATTTTTTTATTTAAAAAGTGACGTGAGTTGTTTAATATTTTGAAGAATTGGAAGAGCTCGAAATAGTTCATATAAAATTTATTTAAATAAGATATTGGAAATTTGAAATGTTTAAAGGAAATGAGTTGGTTTGATTTGGTCAAATACTCGATAGGAGAAGAAAATATAACTGGTTATATTAATCTAATATCTTCTTGGGTTGGTGAAGTAATATCGAATAATAAGTCGATTTAACTCCATTTGAAATATAATTTTTTTGAATGATTGTGAATGAAATTTAAACCAAATTAAGATTTGGTAAACTTGAAATTTATGAAAAGGATAACAACGAATGAAAGCAACATGTTTGGAATTAAAAGGTTTTAAAATGAATAGTTAATTTCAAGGAAGGGTAAGACGATAACATGGTTTTATGAAATTGAGTGAATCCAACTTGATTTCCAAATAAATTAATGATTTGGAAGGAGATTTAAATTCAGAATCCGAAATGATCCATAACTATTGTTTTAAAATGCGCTTATTATTTGGGAAGACCGGGATTGGATATATGTTAGAAAACCATTCCAAGTAATAATACGATGTTTTAAAGGAATTGTAGACTTGAAAATCGATAAATGAAGACCGAGAATCTGCGAATTATTCGGATTGACTGCTGATGTCTCGTTTGGGCCGATCACCCAATACGAGGTTATAAGTGGCATGAGATCTGAATATATTTTGAAATTTTTGGATTGTTGTTCTGTTCAGACCTAGAACGGACTTGTATGAATTGTATGTCTGACATTGAAATTGACTGCATAACACTGATTTCTGTTAATATATATCGGACTCGTGGCAATATATTATTCTCGCCTCTAAGACATATGAACTTAGAGGTTATGTATTGACCAAAATCAGTGACATGTCATGAATTGTCAATGTAGATACTCAAGTTATGAAATGAGCTAGTGATAGTCAAAGCAAGGCTTATTGAAGCGTAGCTTTGTGTATATCGTAACATCGATGAACCTCACACCCCAGATTGATGGTAAACTAGCGGTTAGGTTGTATACATAATCTCTAGTGAAAATCAAAAGCTACAGCGGTAGATCTACCTCGAAACCTGAGGGAATAAAGTATGTACGTTGTCCGATGTCTGGATGTTATCCAGGATATATGCTTTTGCGCTATGTATTCGGTGTCCGTTGTCTGGATGTTAACCGGGAATACTTAGATTTGTGCCCTCCAATGATCTTTCATGTCAGGAACCATCATGTTGGAAACCCAATCTCCAATACGAGCCCATGCGATTTTGATTGTATACCTATATGTCAATATAACCAGTTGGGGTTATGCGGGGCTATGATTATATATTTATTTGCGAAATGTTTTTCAACACTGTGTATTAATGATAATATTAAAAGAGGATTTTACGTATTAAAGCATTTTTGGTTATCATAAGACAAAACTCGCCCATATGGCGTGCGTTTGCATTGTGTGATATGGGACGAGCTTATGATAGCATTATTTTCCAAAGTCATTGCGATTTTCTATGCATAAGAATTCACATAGAGTAAACCCATTTCGCGTTAGCAGCGTGGTCCGGTGAATTTTCCCAACATTAAATAAACCCTAAATAATAACTGTTTTGAGTTCTCACACCAGTCCCACGACTGACCTGGAGTTTATTGTTCCCGTATCTAAACTCTGGGTGCCCAAATTTTGCATGGGCAACTGGTAGTTTAGTTTATAGGTTTATTTTCAGAACTGGTTTCTGATTGGATCTAGAGTCCTGTTTGGTTTTACTCTTCCACCGAGAGCAATTTTGTTCCCGCTGAGCTTATGGCATACTCTGACTCTTTGTAACTCTGATGTAAATTTTCTGTAATGAAATAAAAGTTTTGTCATTTGTGTTCAAATAGGTTAGTACCCATAACAATCCGTCTTTGTGAACGATTTAAGTTGGTTTAATTACCGGCGAGAATCGGGCAAAAGGGCGAGTCGTTACAATGACCGTTAGAGTCATAAATGGCAGACAACCTTAATTAAATAATAAATGAAATAAAAAGGGGATTAATGGTATTGGTTGTCACAGTAAGTGCCAAGTCCAATAAGGAAATAAATAATTTAACATCCTAGGATAGGAAGTTGTAGATTTTCCTTATTTTAATCTATAATTAATATAATTAGAAATAAGGTTTGGACTTAGTAGGTTAATGATGCGAGGTCAGTTGCCATACTCGATATATGTCTGCACTTTCCAACAGTCGGATATATATACAACTGATGTGAGATATCATCAACCATAGGAACCCGTGATTATATTTAATTGCGTAGCGAGAATTATTTCCTAAAATAAGATTTACTTCAAGTGTTGAGGATTAAGTGGCTGTGGGGCACTCCTCTAGTCCAAAGGAATAAATCAAAATGGAAATAATTTACAAACATAGCCTACTTCTAGATTTGAGGTATTAAGCAGTAAGACCTCGTTATTGGGTATTAAGTGACTTGATTTACCCCTCTCCATAAGGGTATAATCATTGGGTCCTCTCTTAAAAACGGTATTAAGTTATTGAATAGCTCACCACTTATAAATAAGAAGTATTAAAGGCTAACTGAGCACAAGATTGGTAATCTCCATGATAGTTTGCTTCCTTAGTGACTTGGGTTATAGTTCACCTTGGGAAAAGGTATTAAATGACCACCACGGAGGTACCATAGGTCTTCCTATCTTATGGGAAGTATTAGGTGATTAAAATGTTATATAATAAGATTTTTTGGACAGTAACACGGGGGTTTGCTGGTGGAAGGTCATAAATGACGGTTAGTCATCTACTTATCCTATAAATAATAAGTGACTGCTTATTATCTCTTGCCTTATGCGAGGCTTGGGTATATGCGTAAATGAAGAAAGCCTTAAATTATTATGACTTAGTAGCTAGTGTCCATTAATTGATACTAATGTAGAGTAAATCATCGAGTAAGGCAATAAGAGATCGATTGGATCTGCCTTGGGTCTTAAGTGATCAAAAGGATCCACTCTTATCTTCTATTGATAGTGAGGTTGTAAGTGGCTATATAAAAATAACTTACCTCCTTATAGCATGTTGAGTAGTTGGAGAGCCCACCTCTAAATTTTTGTAGTTGGTTGAATGGTGGTTTAAACGCTCCATACTTATGTGTAAAAGTTCTATCTCAGTATTACGATATCGTTATCTTTAGTGAGTGTTACATTGGGTATGGTATTTATTCATCATGCACAAATTTTGACAAGGTTAGGTTAGAATTACTAACCTTGTTTGACGTATGTCTGGGTAAAGGCCAAACGGGGCACATTTGTGTAATATGGACAGTGTTATAGGTTTCCTACTCATCATGACTTGTTGTCCTGACCCCTCCTCATAACAACTCTCAAGTTTACCTCGGGGAAGACGGGTCGTAGCAAGTGTTCAAGTTTGGTTTTTGGTTCTTGTTCTTTCATGCCTAGTATTAATGTGGTTATTTTCTTTTAAGGTGGTTGCATAAGTCGATACTTGTTATCCAATCTTGTTTCCATTATGAGTTAGTTTTATTGTTTCTGATTATGCTCATGCTCATTATTTGAAGGCATCAAATTTATACTCTCCATGTCTGGATGGGTTTGAGTATCGATTTTTTCGAAATTCGAGATTAAAAAAGTGTGGGGTGTTACATTTGGCATTAGAGCTTAGGTTTTGATGATCAAAGGAATTAATAAAATTAGGATTACTGAGAGAACATATTCGAATTTCTTTTCTATTTTCTTTGGTCTTTCTTACTTGTCTAAATAATTTCGATGATGAGGTAGTCGTGAACATATTTATTTAAGATGGGTTTAAAATAAATAAGATTTAGAAGTATTTTGAGTTCGAGCATTCGACTAACCCCGTCTTACCCCATGGTGTGCTTGGCGATTTTTTTTAAAGGCATGAGGACCAGACATGATGAATCCCATGGATTTGAGCTTGGTGACTGAATGAAAATCTAGCTACAACTGATATACTCGTGATTTCTGGTTCTTAGTTTCATTGGGAGTTCCAGTTAAAAACCTTTTCTAAATATTAAACAAGAAATTAATGCTAATATGTCATGTTCGTTTGGAAATATAGTTATGAGGTATATCCATTCATTACTTCGTTTTAGAAATTCAGATATTCTTTTTCTTGAACTATTCCTTTGAATCCTTGGTCTTATATTCGGAGAGATTTCAGTTTTTAAAACTGTTTTGGAAAAGAAAATGGGGTTTTAGAATTATTAGCTTATAGTTTTAATAAATTGTTTAATAAATAAAGATTCGTGAAAATAATTAAATTTTAGAAATATAAATCTAACCATGTTTCAAATTGTTGGATTTTGTGTAATTTTAATAAATAATCCATTTTGGTAAAAAGAAGGAATTTGGAAATGACAAGGAAAAAGGCTCAAAATTTAGAAATTATAATTATACATTCCTTTTGATTTTTAATATTCCTCTTTTTGGATATTTCGGGTTATAAAAGATGTAACACCCCACGTCCACTAATGTCACACACAAAGGGAATGCATTAACTTCTATGGAGCATTTTAAGTGTGTATAGAACAGAAACTTAACAACAAGACAGATATAAATAGTACTAAAACTTCAAAATTTTATTCATTGCAGCGGTAAACACATAAGTTTGATTACATCATCAAAAACCAGAGTCAAAGTACATAATATCCATCTTAACTAAATCAAAGTACATAAATTGAAAGACATAACCCCAGTACAAAATAGCCATAAATAAGATAGGCTGAACTTTACTTCAGGGATCCAAGCAATCTTCTAAAAGAAACAGATATAGCTATCCAAAATCAAGCTTCACTGGTGCTAGTTCCACCCTGAGCACCTGGGGGAGGGGGGAGGAAGGAAGAAAAGAGATGGAAACAAAGGGGGTCAGACATAAAGTCTGGCGAGTGCGATAACTTTAACAATATAATTACCAAAATAACTAGGCTAAGGCATAAGTTGGAAAATAAGGAAATGACTGTGAACAATTGGGTATGACAGAGTAAACAAGGAAATAAGATGAACAAAGATAAGGTTAAAGGCGCACCTAGACCACTATAAGATAATTACTATACTGCACCACCACTAGTCACCCTAAAGGTTGATCCCACCTACCAAACTTAATAATGATAATGGCAGTTTCGTGCACCCCTAGTTGCTTTCATAGGTGCCGCCTGCCCCTATCTCCACTAGGTGTACCCAATACCCCCATGCGATTGGCTCCCTAACTCATAGATACCCGTGTTGGCCCCACAGTAGGGTGTATCACTCCCCAAAGTGACAACCCGATACCACCAATAATGCATGGCTTATACCTACACTATGCAACAACGTCTTACCTACCAGCCCGGGCCCACACATGCACATGAACCCGTTGGACTTGTGTTGCCACCGCTAACCCGTTTTGGCCTCTTACAGTCAAGCCCAGTACGCGTGTCTCGTCCTCGACTTGGGTCGAGCCCACAAAGATACTTATGGGTTACTGGTTGAAACGGGCCCCCATTACTTGACACAAGCTATCCACCTAAGCTTGGTCCCCTCTAGTACATCCCACTTAACCCTGTTCTTATTCATGTTCACTTACATGTTTCAATTTTTGGTTATGTGTTACTAATCGTATTTCAAATGCCACCTAAGGAACCCACTAGATTCCACATGCCACCCAAGGCACCCACTTAACCCCCTCATGTACCACTACATGTTTATCTGGTTAAGTGTTTCTTAATTCATTACGATCGTAACCTTATAAAGACCTCTCACATTAGACTAACATTTGTGGCAGCTGGATTTGTCGGGCGGGTCCGGGCAGTCTTACACCACAAACGAGCCTAACCTCGTGGCTTTACAATTGTTACGTATTTAATTTATGCCTAAGACCTCCCACATTAGACTGGCATTTGTGGCAGCTGGATTTGTCGGGCGGGTCCAGGCAGTCTTACACCACAAAAGAGCCTAACCTCATGTCTTAGACGATTAATTTCATAATCATTCCCCAATTTGAATTAATTTCCCTATTCAAATTATCAATCAATTCCAAATTTAACTATAGCCATAATTGACTCAATTATGGCCATCTATTTATGGTATGTAAAATCATACCAATTTTCACCATAAATTTATTTTATGCTATTTAAGGCATTTATGCCAATTCTCAATATTAAATCCTTTAATATTATCCCATTACCCCACGTTGTACGTTTGTTCGTTTAACATAAAATATACATTAGACTCGAATAGTCTAACTCATGGAATAAAGAGAAAACATCACAACATACATATAATTAAAACTAGATCTAAACATAAGGGGTGAACTTTCATGTATGAATGAGGTTCTACATCTAAAACTTGCATAGGCCAAAGTTACAACTTGCATAAAACTACATATGTCATAGATCCAAATCTAAATGTGTAAACTTGTTTAGGTAGTAGTCATAAACTTGCATAAATCATGTATGTCATAGATCTACATCTAAAGGTGTAAATTTGCATAGGCAATAACCACAAACTTACATAACATGATTCATACTCCAAACCCATATATTTATATAAACTTGCATATGTGATTTATGCAACATAACGATGGTGTAAACTTACATCTAAACATGTAAACTAGCATGTTGAATTTAGCATATAACTCACATATGTCATAGCCTAACTTTTGATCCAATTTACACATAAAATTGATGTCATGAAACATATAAAATTTTCACTAACTTGCGTATGATTTATATCTAAATCAACACCTAAACTTGCATACTTACATATGATTTATCATATGAATCAACATAACCAAACTAGCATATGAACATCATTATGAATTGATTACACATAAGCCAATCATAGAATTACAACATGGATGATAACATCACAACTTTACAACATAGATGATAGCATCATAGAATTTACAACATAAATGATAACATCATAATTTTTACAACATAGATGATAACATGCGGTCAATAATTCACAATATATCCATATAATCTGCATCATAACTCAATCCAATTAAATTGCTAATTATTTTATTAAAGAAATCGAACTCACAACTCAAAGAAGGTCTTGAGTTCTGAATTCTGAGTTATGAAGTTGAATTAGCTTTCCCTTGAAGTAGATTCGTTGTTAGAGTTGAATTGAATTGAATTTGATTAGCTTTCTTCCTCTCTAATTGGTGGCGGCTATTCTGAGTTGCAAGGTGACGACATGGAGGCCATGAATCCAATCTTAATACTATTTTACGGTTTGAGTCTACATGTCTTTTTATAGAGTTTTGGATTAGTTTAGGCTGTCCGGTCAACCCAGAATTAATCCCAGCCAATCAGAGCAGATCAGAAACCCTAACGAGTCAACATACAGTCAGAAACAAACCACTAATCAAATCTTCCCGGGGGGAGGGGGCAGGTCGACCCTAAGGTCGACCTGGCCCTGGAGGGAATTTTCCCGCCTGGCCCATCTGAGTCTGAAATTTTGAATTTTGAAATCTGTTTTGAATTTTCTGAAACTTCAGATGGCCATAACTTCTTCATACGAAGTCCAATTCACGCAAACACGGACTCTATCTCAACCAGAATTCCGAGAAGAACACAATGGCGCAACCCGTTTCCCTTAATTCTCACTTCTGAGATTAGTTATTCTTTAATTTGTGAACATTAATATTGAAAATTACGGGGTGTTACATTCTCCCCTCCTTAAAGGATTTCGGCCCCGAAATCCCCAAGTTAAGGAGAATGCATATCCTAACATCCAAACAACCATCTACTCAACCATCAAACACAAGCATCCATTGTCCTTATAAAATTCCTAATGCTGTATGAACATATGCAAAAAGTGTGTGTATATGTTCCTTATCTAATGCAAAATCAGGCGGTCTACTAATTCAGTTGACCTCCTTAATGCAAACCAAGTGCCATGCGTCCATTATGTATGCGAAAGAATCCTATTGATACATACTATTTCTACATGTGTGCACAACCATTCACCAAAATGCAGCATCCATATGATAGCACAACCATTATACATCCATTAACTTAAATATGCACACACATTTATATGCAATATGCAACATGAAGTGACTGAACCGATCTAGTGCCTAAAGTGTGTGTATATGCATCCATGAGTAGCCACTAGCAAACACTTGCATCCACATGCATCCATCATACATAACATGTCTCAAACACATGTTTCAACCATATAACTACTCTATCTAAAGGTCAAAGATACTAGCGAGAGGACATACTAAAGATAAGATAAGTACAAGCTAAGCGATAAAGGAGAAATTAAAAGACATACCCTCGAAAAGAAAAGGGTACAATGAACGCATCTTCTCTTCCGTCTCCCAAGTAGCGTTGCTCTCATCATCTCCCCATTGCACTTTGACTAGCTTGACCTCTCGATTCCTCAACTTCTTAATCTCCGACCCAAGAATGCACGTAGGAGCTCGTCGAATCGTCGCATCACGCTCTATCTCCACCTCTCTAAGCAAGCTTGGCTCTACCACTTCCGCGGTCCCGTGCAAGCACTTCCTCAAATGTGATACATGGAATACGCCGTGTACACCACTAAGTCTCTCGGGCAACTCCAATCTATATGCCATCTGTACAATCCTCTCCTTAATAGGAAACGGCCCTACGAACCTTTGTGATAACTTCCCAACGGACCCAAAGCGAATGACGTTCTGTAATGGAGACACCTTGACAAAGACCATGTCCCCAATATCAAACTCAAGATCTGTCCTCCTCTTGTCCGCATAAGATTTCAACCTATCTTGCATCATCTTCATCCTCCTTCAAATCAAATCGATCTTTTCCAAAGTTTCTCTAATCATATCGGGCCCAAGCAAGATTTTATCTGTAGACTCCCACCAACATGTAGGCGAACGACACGGCCGTCCATAAAGAGCCTCGAACGGTGCCATGCCAATGCTAGACTGAAAGCTATTATTATATGCGAACTCCACCAACGGAAGATGTTACTCTCATGTACCTCCGAAGTCTAAGACACACGACCTCAATAGGTCCTCTTGAATAGGATTCACCCTCTCGGTCTGGCCGTCCATCTGAGGATGACATGGTGCTCAAACATAACTGAGTCCCTACCGACTCTTGCAAGCTCTTCCAAAATTAGCTGGTAAAGATAGAATCGCAGTCGCTCACTATGCTAGAAGGAACACCGTGCAAACGAACTATCTCTCGAATGTATACGGAGGCTAACCATGGAGCAATCCTCTTACTCTTTACGGGAATGAAATGGGCGCTCTTAGTAAGTCTGTCTACTACGACCCAAATCCCCGTATTACCCTTCCTCGATCTTGGTAACCCATCAACAAAGTCCATCGAGACACTTTCCCACTTCCATTGTGGGACCTCCAATGGGTTAAGCAACCCACCGGGTTTCTTTTGCTCTGCTTTTACTTGTTGGCACACCAAGCATCTAGCGACAAATTCAGCCACGTCCTTCTTCATTCCGGCCCAAAAGTAAACCCGTCTCATGTCCATGTACATCTTGTCCCCGCTTGGATGGATGGTCATCTTCGAACGATGTGCATCATCAAGAATGGTCTTCCTCAAACTCTCGTCCCGTGGTACACAAAGTCTACCGTCCCTACGTAACCAACCCTTATCATCTAGGGTATACCTACTGAGATGGCTCGATGACTCCCCCCTTTTGAGCTTCTCTACTAACTCAACCAACTGTGGGTCATCTCGCTGTGCCTCACCAATCCGTCCTAAAAGCGTAGGTCTGACCTCTGAGGATGCTTGCAAACCGGGGTCTAAAGTCAAATGTAGAGATGAACTCTAAGCTTCGCCGCTCAACAAACAACGGACTCAAGGACAACCTTTTCCTACTTAAGGCATTTGCCACCACGTTACCCTTGCCAGGGGTATATGCTTTCTCGAAATCGTAGGCTGCTAAGAATTCCATCCACCTTTGCTGCCTTAAGTTCAAGTCCTTCTGAGAGAACAAGTATTTTAGCGATTTGTGGTCAGTGAACAATTCGAATTTCTCGCCAAGAAGATAATGGCGCCAAGACTTAAGCGCGAAAACAATAGAGGCCAACTCTAGGTCATGTGTAGGGTAATTTCTCTCATGCACTCTCAACTGCCTTCCACCATAGGCTATTACCCTTCCCTCTTGCATTAAGACTGCGCCTAATCCTATCCCACAAGCATCGGTATAAACGGTAAATGGCTTACTCCCATCTGGCAACACTAAGACTGGGGCTGTGGTCAAAGCCCTCTTTAAACGTTGGAACGCATCATCACAATCTACGTCCCATGTGAAAGCTAGGTTCTTCTTCGTCAAGCGTGTTAAAGGGGCTGATATTTTTGCAAAGTCTTTGATAAACTTCCTATAGTAGCCAGCCAACCCTAAGAAACTCCTTACCTTGGTAGCATTTTTAAGGACTTTCCAATCTTGGATGGCCACTACCTTCGCGGGATCCACAGCTATCCCTTCTTTGGAAACCACGTGCCCTAAGAATCACACTTCCTTTCTCCAAAAGTGACATTTAGAAAATTTAGCTTTAAGGCTATGCGCTCGAAGGGTCTCCAACACTTCCCTATGATGTAGGGCATGCTCTTCCTCGCTCTTAGAAAAGATCAAGATGTCGTCCACAAAAACTACCACGAATTTATTAAGGTACTCCCTAAACACCCTACTCATCAAGTTAACAAAGTATGCGGGGGCGTTTGTCAAACCAAATGGCATCACAAGCCACTCGAAGAAGCCGTCTGGAGTCCTAAAGGCAGTCTTGTCTATGCTATCCTCAGCCACTCTCAATTGATGGAAACATGTGGCTAAGTCCAACTGCGAAAACACCGAGGCGCCAACTAATTGATCGAAGAGATCGTCAATCCTCGGCTGTGGGTGCCTATTCTTCTTAGTAAGCTTATTAAGTTCTCTATAGTCCACACAAATTCTAAGGGACCCATCTGCCTTCGTGGCAAATACTACTGGAGCACCCTACTCCGATATACTACGTCTGATGAACCCCTTCTCAAACAATTCTTTCACTTGCTTGTTGAGTTCTCTTCTCTCTCTTGGAGCCATGTGGCGCACTGGCAATGCAACTGGCTTTGCATTTTCTACTAGATATATTCGAAAGTCTATCTCACGTTTTGGGGGTAGACCCCTCACCTCATCGAAGACATCAACATATTCACGGACTATACGAACAGAATGCAAATCATCATCGGATGCGTCAACGGATTCTAGGTAGCTAAGCATTATTGGACCTCTAGGGTCACAAGAAATATCAAGGGTCTTTCCATAATGAGTAAACAATCTAACTACCCTTCTTTCACAATCAAGGATGGCCCCATATCTAGTTAGCCAATCCATACCTAGAATCAAGCCATAGCCCATGAAGCCAAGAACAAAGGCGTTACATTAAAACTTAACACCCAAGATAAACACTCTGAAATCCCGACAAATCATAGAAAGATGAGCTGAACCACCAATTGGATTTGAGACTACTAAGGGAACTGTAACTAGACTAGTATGTAGGTGCAGTGTTTCAACTAATGATGTAGAGATAAATGAATGTGATGCGCCAGAATCGAATAAAGTACGGACAAGATGATCAAACAGAAAAACTAAACTTTCAACGGAAATTGCTCTACCTCGTTCTTGCAGCGGTTGGACCACGAGAGCCTGAACTTGCCCCTTGCCTGCCCTGGTGCCATAAGAGCCTGCACCTGTCCTCCCGAGGTAGACCCTGCCCTCTGCCCTTTCTTCGGGTAGTCCTTAATCAGATGTCCCACTTCGCCACAGTGGAAACAACCAGTCTTCTTCTTCTTCCTACAATCTTTGCTTAGATGGCCTGGTGTCCCACAGTTAAAGCATCTTTTCTTTCCCTTAAGATTGTTTCCTTTACCACCTTTCTTGTTCTGTTGTTGCTGTTGTGGTTTCTTTTGATCCCCTTTCTTCTCGGGTGCCTTATTAGCATTGTCGCCCTTCTCCTCTTCATGCATAAGCGCCATATTAACTAGTCTCTCAAAGGTAGCCCCCATGGGGATCTGGGTCATAGATAACCCTTGAAGCAGCTCGTTTAAACCCTTAACAAATCTCAGGGCCTTCTTTTCTGGGGTATTCACCAATTCCAAGCCAAACCTCGCCAACTGATTAAACTTGTTGATGTATTCTTTCACTGATAGATTCCCTTGCTTCAATGCCAAAAATCTTTCCATGTATAAATTCTCTTCAGCCCGTAGGAGAAACTTTGCTTCAAACCTCCGCCTGAAATCTGGCCATGTATCAACTGGACGTTCTCCATTAGTGACCTCCCACCAAAACGAGGCCTCATCCTTCATTAGCCAGGCAGCTAACTGGACTTTTCTTCCATCTTCCACTTCAAAGATCCCAAACAATTCTTCCACCTCCTTTAGCCAATTTCGAGCTTCAACAAATGTCTCCGTCCCGTGAAAGGGTTTTCCACCCATCGCCCGAAAGTCCTTACATATCTTTGCGAAAGTATTGACACGAGGAGGAGGAGGAGGGGGAGGAGGATTTGCTGGACCTTCGGTGGTGGCCCTAGTTTCCAAATACCTCCTAAACCATCCTGGTATCGGTATCCCCTCGGGTATCTCGGGAATTCCAGACGTGCTAAAACGAAAAAGGAAAGATTCAATACAAAAGAACCGAAGGAAAGATATATGGCTTTTGGGGTAATGCTTTCTAAAATAAGCTTTTCTCTTGAAAATACTTTACTTAAAACATACTTTTGAAGATACTTCTTTATAAAAGTGATTTTGAAAAACAGCTTTTCAAAATTCATATCTGTTCTGGTAACCTTCAGCTCTGATACCACGTGTAACACCCTACGTCCATTAATGTCACTAACAAAGGGAATAAATTAACTTCTATGGAGAATTTTAAGTGTGTACAGAACAGAAACTTAACAACAAGACAGACATAAATAGTACTAAAACTTCAAAATTTTATTCGTTGCAGTGGTAAACACATATGTTTGATTACATCATCAAAAACCAGAGTCAAAGTACATAATATTCATCCTGGCTAAATCAAAGTACATAAATTGAAATACATAACCCCAGTACAAAATAGCCATAAATAAGATAGGCTGAACTTTATTTCAGCGATCCAAGCAATCTTCTAAAAGAAAGAGATACAGCTACCCAAAATCAAGCTTCACTGGTGCTAGTTCCACCCTGAGCACCTGGGGGGGGGGGGAGGAAGAAAAGAGGTGGAAACAAAGGGGGTCAGACATAAAGTGTAGCGAGTGCGATAACTTTAACAATATAATTACCAAAATAACTAGGCTAAGGCATAAGTTGGAAAATAAGGAAATGACTGTGAACAATTGGGTATGACAGAGTAAATAAGGAAATAAGATGAACAAAGATAACGTTAAAGGCGCAACTAGACCACTATAAGATAATTACTATACTGCACCACCACTAGTCACCCTAAAGGTTGACCCTGCCTACAAAACTTAATAATGATAATGGTAGTTTCGTGCACCCCTAGTTACTTTCATAGGTGTCGCCTACCCCAATCTCCACTTGGTGTACCCACTACCCCCATGCGATCGGCTCCCTAACTCGTAGATACCCGTGCTGGCCCCATAGTGGGGTGTATCACTTCCCAAAGTGGAAACCCGATACCACCAATAATGCACGGCTTATACCTACACGATGCAACAACGTCTTACCCACCAGCCCGGGCCCACACACACACATGAACTCGTTGGACTTGCTTTGCCACCGCTAACCCGTTTTGGCCTCTTACAGTCAAAACCCAGTACGCGTGTCCCGTCCTCGACTTGGGTCGAGCCCACAAAGATACTTATGGGTTACTGGTTGAAACGGGCCCCCATTACTTGACTCAAGCTATCCACCTAAGCATGGTCCCCTCTAGTACATCCCACTTAACCCTCTTCTTATTCATGTTCACTTACATGTTTCAATTTTTTGTTAAGTGTTTCTAGTCGTATTTCAAATGCCACCCAAGGCACCCACTTAACCCCCTCATGTCCCACTACATGTTTATCTGGTTAAGTGTTTCTTAATTCATTAAGATCGTAACCTTATAAAGACCTCTCACATTAGACTGACATTTGTGGCAGCTGGATTTGTCGGGCGGGTCCGGGCAGTCTTACACCACAAACTAGCCTAACCTCGTGTCTTTACAATTGTTACGTATTTAATTTATGCCTAAGACCTCCCACATTAGACTGGCATTTGTGGCAGCTGGATTTGTCGGGCGGGTCCGGGCAGTCTTAAACCACAAAAGAGCCTAAACTCGTGTCTTAGACGATTAATTACACCTAATTAATCATTCCCCAATTTGAATTAATTTCCCTATTCAAATTATCAATCAATTCCAAATTTAACTATGGCCATAATTGACTCAACTATGTCCATCTATTTATGGTATGTAAAATCATACCAATTTTCACCATAAATTTATTTTATGCCTTTTAAGGCATTTATGCCAATTCTCAATATTAAATCCTTTAATATTATCCCATTACCCTACGTTGTACGTTTGTTCGTTTAACGTAAAATATACATTAGACTCGAATAGTCTAACTCATGGAATAAAGAGAAAACATCACAACATACATATAATTAAAACTAGATCTAAACATAAGGGGTGAACTTGCATGTGTGAATGAGGTTCTACATCTAAAACTTGCATAGGCCAAAGTTACAACTTGCATAAAACTACATATGTCATAGATCCAAATCTAAAGGTGTAAACTTGTTTAGGTAAAAGTCATAAACTTGCATAAATCATGTATGTCGTAGATCTACATCAAAAGGTGGAAACTTTCATAGGCAATAACCACAAACTTACATAACATGATTCATACTCCAAACCCATATATTTATATAAGCATATGTGATTTATGCAACATAACGATGGTGTAAACTTACATCTAAACATGTAAACTAGCATGTAGAATTTAGCATATAACTCACACATGTCATAGCCTAACTTTTGATCCTATTTACACATAAAATTGATGTCATGAAACATATAAAATTTTCACTAACTTGCATATGATTTATATCTAAATCAACACCTAAACTTGCATACTTACATATGATTTATCATATGAATCAACATAACCAAACTAGCATATGAACATCATTATGAATTGATTATACATAAGCCAATCATAGAATTACAACATGGATGATAACATCACAACTTTACAACATAGATGATAGCATCATAGAATTTACAACATAAATGATAACATCACAATTTTTACAACATAGATGATAACATGCGGTCAATAATTCACAACATAGCCATATAATCCGCATCATAACTCAATCCAATTAAATTGCTAATTATTTTATTAAAGAAATCGAACTCACAACTCAAAGAAGGTCTTGAGTTCTGAATTCTGAGTTCTGAAGTTGAATTAGCTTTCCATTGAAGTAGATTCATTGTTAGAGTTGAATTAAATTGAATTTGATTAGCTTTCTTCCCCTTCAATTGGTGGCGGTTATTGTGAGTTGCAAGGTGACGGCATGGAGGCCATGAATCCAATATTAATTTGATTTTAGGGTTTGAGTCTACATGTCTTTTTATGGAGTTTAGGATTATTTTAGGCCGTCCGATCACCCCAGAATTAATCCCAGCCAGTCAGAGCAGATCAGAAACCCTAATGAGTCAGCATATAGTCAGAAACAGGTCACTAATCAAATCTGCCGGGGGGGGGGGGGTGGCAGGTCGACCCCCAGGTCAACCTAGTCAGGGTAGGTCGACCTGGGCCTGGCTGGAATTTTTACGTCTAGCCCAACTGACTCTGAAATTTTGAATTTTCAAATCTGTTTTGAATTTTCTGAAACTTCCGATGGCCATAACTTCTTCATACGAAGTCCAATTCACGCAAACTCGGACTCTATCTCAACCATAATTCCGAGACGAACACAATGGCGCAACCCGTTTCCCTTAATTCTCATATCTGAGATTAGTTATTCTTTAATTTGTGAACATTAATATTGAAAATTACGGGGTGTTACAAAAGTTATCACAAATAGCTTTTTTGAGATTTAAGAATCTCGATTATTCAGAACATGGAAAGGTTGTTTCAGTTAGTAATATAAGCTGGAATATAAATTAATTAAAATAATAAGGTAAATTTATAATACGAGACCCTCAGTTTATGAATAAATTAATTTCGAAAAGTTTTCAAAATTTTCTCTTGGAAAAGACTAAGGAAATTTTTATTCATCTTAGGGTATATGATTTCGTAAATCATTCGAGTTATTTATCAGCTAGGTAAGGGGAAAATCCATTTTAATTTTATCTAGAAAATCGAGCTGAATTTTCTATTTGGAAATTTGTTCGTTCATTTGATGGTCGCAACTGTTCGGACACAAATGTATGGAGTTAGGGAAATTATTTCTTAGCTTGATAGATGGTGGACGTCCACACGAGATTGCCAGCGGAGTCGAGAAGACAACACGATTTTATTATAATTTTTTGAAGTTGAACCAGTTTGTTTGGGTCCAAATTTTTCGAAATTGAACCAGTCTGTTTGGGTCCATGTTCAGACTGGTCCCCGAAAGGGGCAAAGTGGTCGAGCGGTCGACCGCCCTCCCTTATCAGGTGTGACCCGAACCAGATAAGCGATATATAATATCGCTTCCAGGTCGAGGCGTTCATTTTTTCCGTCTTCCCTAATTTATCACTAGCCGTAGCCCATTCCACCATCTCCCCAAGCCCAAAAATAGAGCCTCCAAGCTTTGTTTCTCCTTTAATTACCACCAAAATTTCTACATCGCAGATCTAGCCCATTTTATACTCCGAATCTGCATTTTCCTTCTCCAATTTCATTGGTTTTTCATGTCGCATCCTCGAGCTTCCAATATCCTTGTGCAGTGCCTCGGTCTTAAGGCTCAAGAGGCCGCACGGTTTGATCGGAACCCAAGGAAGATAGACGCCTATTTGGAAATGGTGAATTACGAGTTTCACCAAGGGCATCTAGTGAAATTTGCTGATTTCACTCCTTTCCATCTTAAGGAGATTTTTTTTGCCAAAGGCCTGACATAGGTCTTGCGCCATGACACCTTTGAGCGCGAGTGTTATCCGTGCTGCATTCGTCATTTCGACGCCCAGATGGTTATTAATTTTGATGAGGGCATTAGTCTGATCTTGTAACAACCCGTAAAATCTGGGCCAGTTTAAAATTTTTATTTTAGCAATTTAATGAATTTTGAATATTTAAAATGGATTATTTTAAATAATATCGAAGAGAAATTTATTTTGAATAGAATTCGAACGTATATATTTATGTACGTCATCGTTAGAATATAAATATTTATTTATAATTATAAAAGGAATTGAAAATGGCGCGGTAGTTCGATAATTCGATTTCAAAATTCAAATGAATGTACATGGTTCAAAATAAACCGGATTTTGGTGAAACCAAAAATAATGGAATCTAATTGAGGATATCTTTCCAACGAATCCGAAAAATCAAAATTTCATAGCGGGGATAAAAAGTTATGCCCAGTTGAAAATTCAGAATAGTCGCTATGGAATTTCGGCCCTTAGAAATTAGCCATTTTGCAAACGACCTCGGATTTCGACGAAACCACTTTTGTTGGATCCGTGATGTCAAGTTATTGCTAATTTCCAATTTTCATAATTTTTCGAATCAATATGTGAGCGTGGCATAGGAAAACGCGTTTGACCAGTTTCAATTGATTTTAATCGACTGGAAATTGGCCATTTTTCAAACGGTCTCAGAATTCGATGAAATTAGTTTTGTTAGGACCGTATCGTCAATACGAAGCTAGAAAATATTTTTCGGGAATTTTTAGAGTTTGTGTGTGGCCCCAGTAAATTGAAATGCGCGTTCAAAATCAATATATAAAGTTATATGTTGATTTTGACGAAAATAGATCGAAATGGTCGAATCAGCCTACGATACATATCCCATTGTGTTTGGAATGGGGATATTTAGTTAGGGGCGACAGTCGTTGGGATTCGTTTGGTGATCGTGGCGTTAAACAAATAATTTATGAATTGAATAGTAATTTATATTTTAGTATATATATAAATTTATTTTCTAAACATAATCTCCAATCAGAAATTGTGCCGACAAACCCTCGTTCAACGACGCAAGCTACTCCGAATTTCAAACCCCAAAAGCTTTCGATCCAAACCAAATTAGCTCCCAATTATAAAGCGGAAATGGATGTACTCTCTGAGATCCTTCAATCTAAACTGGTTTGACCGTCGATGGTGTGGTGGTTGGCGAGATTATCGCGCTCAAAGTTGCGCAGTTCGGGCTCGATTTCCGAGCTCTCTGGACCACCGAGTTCCTTGTGACGACGGGCGATGGTGGAGGGGTCTGGGACGCATTACGGCATGGTGTTCGATCCTCCTCCGGCGCCTCGTGGCATGAGAAAATTCAAGCCCTAAGGGCTGATGTTCTTTGAAGCGGCTACAAATCGATTTCTGCGCAACAACAACGAAGAAGGTACCTTAAATTTTTACTGATTCTTTAAATTAAATATACATGATTCTTTAATAGAAAATATACATTGTTTTTTTATATAAAATTAATATAGTAGTAATGATTCTGAAATTAAACACAACATTGTTTTATTTTTATTTTTCTGATTTTATATAAAGTTTAGCATTGTCTTGTTTTTCAGATTTCAAATAAAAATATAAAATAATATTGTTTTGAAATTAAATATCTTTGTTTTAAAAATATACTTTTTATATGAGAAGATATGAAATTACTTATAGCGAGATAAAAATGTAAATTAACATTGTTTTAAAATCAGAAGTCTTACACGTATATATGATTATAAAAATAGTAATTTTGTCATATGAAAGAAAATATAAAAATATAATTTTTATATTGGTGGCATATTAAAAGTATGATCTTTATTATCTGAAGAGCGAAGAGAAAATATGATTTTTGATTATATACTAGTGATTATAAAAATACGACCTTTATATGTGTGGTAGCGAATTAACAATATAAAGAAGTGATTTTGTTTAAAATATAAGTTGAGATTTTTATATAGATAAAAATTCGATTTTTATATATGTAGCGAAATAAAAATCTGATTTTTATTATATTTGAAAGGGCGAAATCTTTATATAGAGAATAGCGAGAGAAAAACATGATTTTTATAAGGTAATGAAGATAAAAATTTGATTTTTATAATGAAGAAGCGAATATAAAAATGTGATTTTTATATGTGTAGTGAATACAGAAGACGAAAGTAACAAGGGCGAGCACGACGAAGATTTCCTACATATGAAGAGTCGTGGCGTTTGGATTAGCTTTGGTGAGAACTTCTCACTTTAAATTTCTTTTTTCTAGTTATATATATATATATATACTAGGATGTAGACGGTGCTTAGCAACACCCGACACCCGTCGTCCACAGACCATGGATGGCTTGTATGCTTGTTTGTTTGATTTTGATGTGAAAAATTGAATGTGTGTTGTGGAATGAAATAAAATATTTATATAGTGAAATAAAATATTTATATAGTTAAAAATATAATTTTTAACGTGTATATAAAATGAAATATATATTTATAAACAAATCGAACGATATGTTTATATACACACATTTGACTGATATTGATTGGGACGATAAATTTTACACATCGCCCAACTGCACAAATAAAATCTGTGTTTGATTGTTGAAACCCCACACGGGTGTTGGGATGATATTTGGCGTATACTAATCCCAATTATTTAATTGTATGTCGATTGAGTGGTCGACAGACTGTGTAAGCGTTGATTATATATATTTAATGCTTATGCAATTGTGTGATGCACTTTGGATGATGGTTGATTATTTATCGTTGCTATTATATACATGTGTTTTATGGAATCCATATAATTAACATTATATGGTAATTGATTGGGCCTCATTCTAATTGGGAAAATAAAGAATATTATAAAATAAAGATTAACGTGTTGACGGTACTCATTTGTTGAGATTAGTCAGGTGGTGAAAGAAATATAGATTCATGTGTTAAATAGGATAAATATTCATTAGTTGAATAGACCAACGAAGTTATTGAAAAATATAAAGCCGTGTTGATTAGAGATGCTCTATTTTGACGCGAACGATATTGATATCGATTATATTCGTTTTTAAAATGAATATTTAGAAAGAGGTGTAAAAATATATAATAGAATTGAAATTTGAATTCGAATAGAATAGAATTGAAATTTGAATTCGAATAGAATTGAATTGAAAATAAATTCGAATTGATTTGAATAGAATTGAAATTTGAATTCGAATTGAATTGAATAGAAATTGAATCGAATTGAAATCGAATTGAATTGAATAGAAATTGAATCGAATTGAAATCGAATTGAATTCAATAGAAATTGAATCGAATTGAAATCGAATTGAATCGAATAGAAATTGAATCGAATAGAAATCGAATAGAAATTGAATCGAATTGAAATCGAATTGAAATCGAATTGAAATCGAATAGAAATTGAATCGAATTGAAATCGAATAGAAATCGAATAGAAATTGAATCGAATTGAAATCGAATTGAAATCGAATTGAAATCGAATAGAAATTGAATAGAAATTGAAATCGAATAGAAATCGAATAGGAATTGAATAGAAATTGAAATCAAATTGAATCAAATTGAATTGAATAGAAATTGAATCGAATTGAATTGAATTGAAATTGAAATCGAATTTGAATTGAAATGAATTTAAAACGAATTTATATGGAAAAATTGAACTTTGATTTGAAATTGAAAAGGAAGTTGAAATTGTTTTTGAAACGAATTTAAACGATTTATAAAATTCGTTTTAAATAGAAATCGATGAAATATATATTATATATATAATATAATGGCCTGAATAGAATGCGCCGCGCCGCGGTAGTTCGCGAATTTCGACCATTGACTTCGAACGGACATTACGGAAGATCCGACCGTCGGATTCTCCTAAAACCAGAACCGTTGGGTTCGTATCGAAAAGAGCTTTCCAATGAATATTAGAAATTTGAAATCTAACAGTTGGATTTGGAATTATGTCCAAATAAAATTTGGAAAAGGACGTTGTAAGTGCAGTTCAGTGGCAGTTATTGAAAACTGACTGTACGAGCCTTGATAAAATTATTAAAAATATCTACAATTTGTGTAAAATCATAAGAAATGATTTGGGAAAAACTGGGATGAAAAACTCCATATTTGAAAAGATAAAATAGATTTTTATCGAAATGAACTAGTTTTGAACTAAAATTAAAATCAATTTATTTTTAAAAATAAATAAATTGAATTTGAAATGGGTTTTAAATAACCAGAATTTCTAATATTTTTAATTGGAATTGAAATAGAATGTGATTTGGGTTTATCGTGGACTGTGTTTTAAACGACATTAGTTCTTAACCCAGTAAAAGGAGTTTTAATGAATCTCTAATTAGATTGAAATATGAATTGATAATTTAAATTATCAAAATTTGGAAATGATCGAAAGGGGAGTATCACCAGTTTTACTCCTAGCGATAGTTAAATCTTTAATTAGATTTGAACGTGAAATGGTAATTAACTTTACCGATAACCCCGTGGTGTTAGATATGGAGTATCACCAGTTTTGCTCCATGGGATAAATAGGTTGGGATAGGGAAATAAAATAATTACTTCGGTGTGGTTCGCTAATCCCGACTAGTTTGGAAAACCATAATATGGTTTGAAATGATATCCAAGGGAAGATTAAAGAATAAATTTAAAAGAATTTATATTTGATAAAATTAATGGAAATCTTTCCCTAGAAGTGTGAATATTCTAAATTGGAATGAGGCGTGTATTGTGTTTTATAGCACTTGTTGATTAAGAAACGCGAGTTATTCAGAAATTCCGGGTATAACCCATTCTGAATAACTGATTCGACGAAGAGTCGAAGAGATTGAAGACGGTGCAAGACTGACGATCTTCACATCGAATGGATGGGTGCTACTGATGCCCACGATGGGAGTAGCTACCTTGAAGGGGGCTAAAGTAGTAGTCGTCCGGACGTGCTTGGAGGTCGACGGATATGCGAGGAAAGTGCCTCCGGTTTCTTTCAGATTCAGAACGGACTTGTAAATGGATGGTGTGTCTGACATTGTATTCATTTATATTGTATTCGTTGATCTCTGCTAAATATATATCTGTTTGGCGGCGGAGAATTTATTCTCTTGCTTAACGCCCTTCTCTGAGACATACGAGCTCAGAGGTTATATATTCGCAGAAATTAGTGGTACGATATGGATTGATAGTGTGGCATGCTGAGATGCAGTGATCCAGACTTTTGTTGAAAAGCAAAGTTTGGCGGATGATGATCAAAGCGCAACTTTAATATAGCACGGCTTTGTGTATAGCGTTGATTCGCGAGCCTCACACCCTGGTATGGTGGTAAACTGATGGTTTGATCAGTATGCTTTTTAGAGGATGGGCACCTTAGTGGTGTCGTGGATTCGGTCGACCGAGATTGAGCTTAGTGCTCAGAGGGATAGGGTAAGCGGTGTTTTCTCTCGCCGAGACGTAAGCCGCAGTTATACTCGATTTCCCAAAAGTGCAGATGTGCATTACAGTGTTTTCTCTAGCTGAGACGTAAGCCGTTGTAGATGGCACTACGCGATCAATCTTTCGAATCAGGAGCCACCATGACGGAAATCCAATTTCCAAATATGACATTTTGCAGTTTTGATTGTATAGCCTAGTATTGGCGACATGATATATGGTACCCATGCCGTCTATGATTGATATATTTATATTTGAAGTTGTTTTCTTCATTTATAGTAATAATATAAGATGAAATTTCACGTATCAAGCATATTTGGCTATTATAAGGGAAAACCCTATCCTTCGGCTTGCGTTGCATTGTGTGATGGGATCTGGGTCTTATAATAGCTTCATTGTTCTTTATTTAGCATTGCGCTGTTTGTTTTATACACTGGTATTCTTGGGAGGAAACCTGTTCCGTGTTATATGGCGTGGTCCCTTGATTTACCTAACTTTAAAAACAAAGATTAATAACTGTTTTAGTTCTCACACCAGTCACATGACTGACCTGGAGTTTATTGTTTTTAACCTAAACTCTGGGTGCCCCTATTTCCACACGGGCAGCTAGTAGTTTTGGTTTTGCAGATTTATATTCACAGGATCCTGATTTACAGCTGGAGCGATATCTGGAAAGCTCTGTATCCATATATCTCTTCTAGTTGTGCTTTGTATTGTTTTTCCGCTGCGATGTATTTAAATGTAATTTAAATCTCTGATATTTTCTATGTAATATTAATTCATACTCTGTATATTCTTGTATTCTGATGGAATTGTTGTAATATACAATGAAATGTTCTTTTGTCTGCGTTCTGTTGTGGCCTCAAAGTATCCGCTCTTTCCTTACCGGGGAAGTTATGGGTCATCACAGTTGGTATCAGAGCTCTGGTTTACAGAGCTAGAGAACATGACAAATTAGAACCAAACGAAAGAATTCATCAGATATTGTATTAGTAATATCCAATTAGAATGACTCATTAGAGATAGGATCAGTAGTATTCTAGAACGAGTGTGAAGAGTATTTTTTTCAAATTAAAACAATTTTGTTTTGAAATTTAAATCGTTTTATTCGTATTTGAATATTTATTTATTTTGAATTTGGACAATCTAGTATATAAAGATTTTGCATATACGCATCATGAACGTATATTCGAAGTTTTAATATACTGGATAGATATAGAATCACATTCTAGTCGCCCGGAGATGGTTCTGATGATCGCTATATAGTACGTACATCATCAGAATTTATATTCGAGTTTCGAAAGTGTGATATCTATATATTTCCATTAGGCTGGTGTGAGAACCAAAATTAGATAGATTTATTGTTGTGATTTGGCATCGAAAACATGATTTTCTGTATATGTAGTAAAATTATGAATTTGAAACGTTAATCCACTAATTGATTGATGTTTGTGTTGTTTGTTTATTTGTTTGATAATTTTGAACCATTTAGCCAAATTATATCAAATAGTGAACTGTATTGAAAATTAGTTGCAAATGCTTGCATATACATGTACTTACATTGAACAGGTCATTGCAAAGAGGCTAGAGCAGAAGAATAAAATTGTTTTCCCGACAAATAGGTACATGTTTGTCATAATTTACTGTTTTGTTTAGGTGATGATGATTTTATGAGCCGATTGGCTTTTTCTTTTTGAGATCAGAGGGCCTATATGGAAATTTCGGGATTTTCCCGGTGCTCCCGGTGCAGGGGAGGTTATGGCAAAAAAATTTAAAAATTTTGTGTGTTAGCCAAAATTTTGAAAATTTTGAAAAGTTCTTAGAAACTGAAAAGTTGAAGAACTTAAGCCGTAATGAAAATAGAGAAATTTGAGTTGATTGTTAAGCAACTTTCGGCTTCGTTCCTTTTCGGGGACGAAAAGTTTTAAGTGTGGGAGATTGTAACAACCCGTAAAATCTGGGCCAGTTTAAAATTTTTATTCTAGCAATTTAATGAATTTTGAATATTTAAAATGGATTATTTTAAATAATATCGACGAGAAATTTATTTTGAATAGAATTCGAACGTATATATTTATGTACTTCGTCGTTAGAATATAAATATTTATTTATAATTATAAAAGGAATTGAAAATGGCGCGGTAGTTCGATAATTCGATTTCAAAATTCAAATGAATGTACATGATTCAAAATAAACCGGATTTTGGTGAAACCAAAAATAATGGAATCTAATTGAGGATATCTTTCCAACGAATCAGAAAATCAAAATTTCATAGCGGGGATAAAAAGTAATGCCCAGCTGAAAATTCAGAATAGTCGCTATGGAATTTCGACCCTTAGAAATTAGCCATTTTGCAAACGACCTCGGATTTCGTCGAAACCACTTTTGTTGGATCCGTTATGTCAAGTTATTGCTAATTTCCAATTTTCATAATTTTTCGAATCAATATGTGAGCGTGGCATAGGAAAACGCGTTTGACCAGTTTCAGTTGATTTTAATCGACTGGAAATTGGCCATTTTTCAAACGGTCTCAGAATTCGATGAAATTAGTTTTGTTAGGACCGTATCGTCAATACGAAATTAGAAAATATTTTTCGGGAATTTTTAGAGTTTGTGTGTGGCCCTAGTAAATTGAAATGCGCATTCAAAGTCAATATATAAAGTTTTATGTTGATTTTGACGAAAATAGATCGAAACAGTCGAATCAGCCTACGATACATATCCCATTGTGTTCGGAATGGGGATATTTAGCTAGGGGCGACAGTCGTTGGGATTCGTTTGGTGATCGTGGCGTTAAACAAATAATTTATGAATTGAATAGTAATTTTTATTTTAGTATATATATAAATTTATTTTCTAAACCTAATCTCCAATCAGAAATCGCGTCGACAACCCTCGTTCAACGGCGCAAGCTACTCCGAATTTCAAACCCCAAAAGCTTTCGATCCAAACCAAATTAGCTCCCAATTATAAAGCGGAAATGGATGTACTCTCTGAGATCCTTCAATCTAAACTGGTTTAACCGTCGATGGTGCGGTGGTTGGCGAGATTATCGCGCTCAAAGTTGCGCAGTTCGGGATCGATTTCCGAGCTCTCTGGACCACCGAGTTCCTGGTGACGACGGGCGATGATGGAGGGGTCTGGGGCGCATTACGGTGTGGTGTTCGATTGTAACACCCCATAATTCTGTAACGCTAAGATTCACAAATCAAGGCAGAATTGGAATTTAAAATCAAAATCAAGGGAAACGGGCTGCGCCATTGCGTTCGTCTCTGAATTCTGCATGAAAATAAGTCCGAGTTTGCGTCGGAGTCCGTATGAGGAAGATATGGCCTCCGGAAGATTCAGCGAAGTTCAGATTTCAAAACTGGTCGAGTTCGAAATTCAAAAACAGAACCAGATTGGGCAAGGAGGGAATTTTCCCTCCCAAGGCACCCAGGTCGACTGGGTAGTCGACCAGGGTCACCCAAGTCGACTGGGTAGTCGACCTGGGGGTCGACTCCCCTCCCCCCCGCCCCATTTTCCCAGCTTTCTGCACCTGGTTCGTTCTGATGTATTTGGTCAGGTTTTCTGACCAGGTTCGTCCGCCTAACACTATATAAACAGCCCTAGTCTTCTTCTCTATTCACAATTCTCCCCTACCCTTATGCTGCAAAGATTCTTAGTGAACATGGCTTCCTCTCCTCCTCTTAATTAAAATATAAATAGAATAATATATATAAAATAAATCAAGACGAGGAGATGCTGCTAAAAGACTTTCAAGAAAAGGTTCAAGTCAGGCTAGGATTTAAAGTGAAGAATCAAAGGCTAGCTCAAAGGGTTTCGAGCAACGTCGCACGAATCATAGCAACGCCATATTTCTTTTCTAATATAAATCTCTGTAAGTCAGTTACTTTTTAGATTTGAACGTTTCTCTCTGTTCGTGACATGAATTAAAGGAATAAAAGAATATGCCAAATCTTTCTATTCGAATCTATGCCTACATCTTTGGACTTAATTAAGAACTGTTATGATTCGATGACCGATAAGACTGTGACTATGAAACTATGGACCTTAGAACCATATGCCTCTTTGACTATGAACATTTCCTATGACTATGAACATTGCCTATGACTATGAACATTGGCTATGACTATGGACATTGCCTATGACTGTGACTGTGACTATGAGAATTATTTCCATGACTATGAACACAAGCCTATACCTTTGATTAGGAAGCAAAACTATTGTCTATGACATAAATGGGACAACTGTGATTAAGCACCTATGGTTCATGATTAGGAAAGTGTTTAAGTTTTGTGACTGTGAAATTGGGTCTAAACCCGATTATCTATCCTGTCTGTTCTTTGTTTTCTTTGGTTTTAGACCTTGGGAATTTACCTATTAAGTTAGGTCTACCCATGTTCTTGAACCTACTCCTTTATTTTGTCTATTCTTGGTTTTAGACCTTGGGAATTTACCTATTAAGTTAGGTCTACCCATGTTCTTGAATCGACGTCGTTATTCAACCCTTTTTATGACAGTTAGTATGTCTATCCTTTGCATAGCATCTTTGGTTCATTCCCTATTTTCTACGAACCTAGCTTTATTTATAATCTAGAATGAATCACGATTATACGAACGGTGGGAATGCGGTTTGGGAAAAATATGAAATTTACTAAAAACATAGTTAAACTTGGAAATTGGCATAAATTGGGAACATGTATTATGGCATGTTCATAGAAATGCAAATTGGATAAATTTGACATGAATTATAAGATGTGTAATTTGAATCTAGTATTGACATGTAAATCTAGCATTTACATGAATAGTGAACTAGAGTAATAAGTCTAGTTTGACGTGAATTAGAATGTTGAATCGGAATTGGATTAGCTAATTTGGCACGGTAAGTATATTGGCATAAATGTGAAATTGGCCATAATTGGGAATAACTATCAGGTTTAGCAAAATCATGGTGTGACACTTAATTGGTATAGTTTACATACCAAAAGGCATAAATATGATATAGAGGGGAAAATGGATCATAAGAATAAATGTTGACAGTTTTCATTAAAAGGGTAATTAGGAAATAAGTAAATTAGGAATAATTTACTTATATAATTTGGCCTAAATGAGGAAATGTAAATTTAGACAAATTAAAGGTTTATTAACGATATCTCTTTTAATGGTACACCAGAAAGTTCTAGGGTGACAGAGAGGATAGTGTCTAGGCTTGGGTTTGGAAAATACAAGTTTCCTGCTCTCCCTGGCTATCCCTAACTGATCCGACAGACGGGATGGTTACTTTCAAAACCTGATTTGAAAACTAATCAAAACCCTTTGAACTTAGAAAACACGAATGTGTCTAACCCGAGGTTAGACTGAGTTGCTATGTAAACCTGCCCGGAACCAACCGGCACATCCAGTAGTCGCAACAATACCTGTCTAATGTGAGTGGTAGCGGCTTTAATTTATTTAGTTAAAGCTAGAACAAGAATGGTAGGGTTAAGTTAACTAAGACACTTAACCAGTTCAACATGATAACTTGACTGATGGGTGGGGTTAGGTTCAGACTGACACTTAACACAGTTAAGCTAGAATGGGAGGGTTGAGTCCATAGGAACACTTAACCAACTTAACACAGTTAAGCAAGAATGGGAGGGCTAAGTCCATAGAGACACTTAACCAAACTCAAGGTAGCAAAACGAGACTTGTAGGGGTTAAGTAAAGTTAATACACTTAGCCAAATTAATATGTTAACTAGACTAGAGGTTGGGGTTAAGTAAAATCTAATACACTTAGCCAATTTTGATATGTTAGCTGGGCTAGACTGTAGGGTTAAGTAAACCTGAATACTTAACCATCAGGTTGTGATAAAGGGATGAGGTTAAGTCTAAAACATGAAGGGATAATACTTAACCATTAATAACATGTTAGCTAAGGCAGACGGGCAAGGTTAAGTTAAAAAGGAACACTTAACCAATACAGGGTGAATGGATAGGGTTATGTAATAAGAAATACTTAACCAATATAACTTGGTTTGTGGTGGGGTTAAGTCAACATGAATTACTGATAACACTTAACCAGTATAACAGGATGAATGAAGAGGGTTAAGAATTGACTAATGACACTTAACCAATCCAAAAACGGGAAAGGGAACTAAGTAGTAAATTTTAGTTTAGAAAACAACGATTCTGGAAACTAAGTGGTAAATCTTAGTTAGTAAAACTAAGCAGTAATTCTTAGTATAACACGGGAAGGAGCGAATGTCCGTCTGAGTAGAAAGAAGGCTTCAACGAATTGGGTTACGAAGCCCGAGGCTTCGAGGGAACGTGAGGGTACTCTTGGTATCCCTCTGTGAGGCCGCAGATGATCCGCCTGGGCCAACAGAGGTTAAGGTCTGCGTAGAAGAACTAGGGGTATGCCTTGGTTGCAATACATGGCAACCTAAAGACTAGGATGGACCGGCGTGATTCGGCGAGCAAACGGTAGCCCTGTGATAGCGACTCGTCGTCTACCATCCATCTTGAGTCAGTCGAGATACGTGAAGCGGAAAGGCGGAGAACTCCAAAAGACCATATACTTGCTATCCAGTTATGGGTGAGGATGACCATAGGATAGTGGGGCACTGGGGGCCGGCGTATAGTTCTCATTTTTCAAGGTGTGCCTTTCATTAGTTGAGGGAGGGGTCAAGTGGGACCATAGCCACTGGAACAAAAACAGACCTTAGCATCTGCATCGGCAGATATCTGAAAGCTCCCGACCGAGTTCTGTATTCCTTGATTTGCCCTGACACAGGACTCGGACCGCACATTATGGGACATGTGCATCTAGACAAGCGATAACGATTCGCGATACATGCGTGGGGAAGTATAGGAACATATACCACTCTAGGTAGTGTGTCCTAGACTTGGGGGCATCGTTCGACAGGTAGCACTAATTGGACTAGGTGGCATAAATCCTGAATCCGAGAAGCGTTCGGCAGATAACGTAAACTCTAGTTAAATCTAGAAGGCACTTGGTAGAAAACCTTAGATTAAATCTAGGTAACAAATAATAAATGTATGCCAGAAGGCGATGGAAAATACAGGGATTGGGATCGCGTTATCGTTACTAGTTGGGACACTAGTTGGGTGGTGCAGAGATATAGAAATCAGTATAACAAGGAAATAGCGAAGCGACGAAGTATTAGAGCGAAGCGGCGAAATTATTAGAGCATATCCAGTTAATCTTATCTTAGCATATCTTATGTTAATCTTGTCTAATCTTGCCAACCCTATCATCATGGTGTTATCTTGTATTCAGTCAATTCATGTCGTTTTGTTGTTGTTCCATGTTCATATGCTAGAAGTTACTGAACTTACTCAGGCTTTATGTCTGACTCTGTTTTTCTTTCATCTTCTTTTCTTTCGTTCCCCCTCCCCCCAGGTAGTAAAGGAGGGAATAGTATAGCTCAGGTTAAGTTGGACTGTCACTCTTTCCCAACTTGAAGATTTGTCAAAGTTTTGCTTGGATTCTCTTCTCAGGTGCTATGGCTGGCTCTTGCTAAAATTGGGGAATATAAATGTTGTTTTATGCTTCTTTGTTTTGTAAGACAGATGATACTCTGATATTGTAAAGAAATCATTGTACAAACTATTTTATCAATAAAGCAAAGTTTTATTTTCCTCTGTTTAATTTCTGTCTGTCTTGTAATTTATCTGCATCTTTTACCCTAAATGCTCCACAGAACTTAGTGCATTCCCTTTGTTAGTGACACTAACGGATGTGGGATGTTACACATGGTATCAAAGCTGAAGGTTACTGGATCAGATAAAGGATTTGAAAAATTATTTTCAAAACGGTTTTAAAAGAAGCATTTTCAAAAGAAAAGATTTGTTTTAAAGGCATATTCCCCAAAGCAGTACGCACTATCTTCTCTTCCTCTATTTGAATTCTTGTCTCCTTCTTTCTTGAGTCTCTGGTGCTCCTGGCTTTCTAGGAGGTAACATCATCGATGGGCGAAGTAGTGCCCGGCTTCCATCCATAGCCGTAGTTGTTTCACCTACGGCTAGTTTCCTTTCAAGCTTATAAGGTTTTCTGTATGATGGAAGCAGCTTTCGAGAGATTTGTCAACATGACTACACACGGAAGGGATGAGGAGTTTGGCTAAGGAGCATAACCCTAGGATGAGGAATTCATGGATGTAGATTTAGCTCACGAAGGAGGAAGAAATTATAAAACCTAAGACAAGAGGAAGTATCTTTACTAGGGAATGATAAGGCATAAAATTAAGGACATGGGCAAGGACAAGGATAAGATTTTTAGAAGGACAAGTACCTACTTTCGCCACCAGGCGTACCTAGGAGAAGGGTAGTGAGGTTCTGTTGGAAGAGTCTAGTTTTGCTGTTCGTACTCTTTCCTTTGGTTTTAGCGCTTCGTATTTGTTCATATCCACTTCCATAGTTGAGTCTCTGCACCATAGTACTTGTATAGTAGAAAGATCCCACTAGAGTCTCAAATCCAATTGGTGGTCCGGCCAGTTTATGTTTGGTTAGTAGGGATTTGAGAATAGCTATCGAGTTTGCTTATATCATCTCATATGGATCGTCTAAATTCGGAGGAGATATTCCTTGGGTTCTTGTATGATATTGGTTTAGGCCTTTGGGGCTTGTACTTGAGGAATTTCGAGTTCGACTAGGATGGGTTGCGTGAGAGATGAGCAGTTGTGACAGGCACTCTAAAGAGCACATGTAACCTTTCGACCCTTATAGTTATGGCATGGTGGATAAGAGAGAGGCCTCTAATCATCTTAGTACATATACTTGGTACCGCGATTGACATTTGTTTATTTTGGAAATGGAGATCAGGAACTTCACAATCGTGAAGTTAAATTAATTAAGATACAGTGGAGTAAAGCTCAAGAAGGCTAGATACTAGCGTCATACCCTTTTTCTTAAGGGTGCATCCTTGATTTCTTTGTGTAGGAGCTTTATGCATAATTGTTTCTCTCTTTCCGAAGTATATCACCTAGGTCGTATCTTCGATCCTTAGGTAGAAGCCAATGGATGTAAACAAGTGTTTGAAAGATGTTATGGTTGGTGGTTGCAAATGATTGCTAATGGTTGCTCGTGGATGCATATGCATACGTATTAGGCGCTTGATCAGTTCGGACGCTTTCATATTGCATTTACAGATATGTATTTGTTTGTAAGTTGAGCCTGATATGTTATCATATGGATGTTGCATATGGATGAATGGTCGTGCACGCATGTAGTATTTACATAACAGGGATGCTTGCATACATGATTGGACGCATGGCACTGACATGATTCGCATTAAGGAGGTCAACTGAATCAGTGGACCGCCTGATTTTGCATTAGATAAAGACATATACACACACTATGCATATGAACATGAAAGCATTAGAAATCTTTTAAGGACAATGGATGCCTGTGAGTGAATGGTTGAGTAGATGGGTGATTGGATGGTAAGACACATTCTTCCTAACTTGAAGATTTCGGGGACAAAATCCTTTTAAGTGGGGGAGAATGTAACACCCCGTAATTCTGTAACGCTAAGATTCACAAATCAAGGCAGAATTGGAATTTAAAATCAAAATCAAGGGAAAAGGGCTGTGCCATTGCGTTCGTCTCGGAATTCTGCATGAAAACGAGTCCGAGTTTGTGTAAATCGGAGTCCGTATGAGGAAGATATGGCCTCCGGAAGATTCAGCGAAGTTCAGATTTCAAAACTGGTCGAGTTCGAAATTAAAAAACAGACCCAGATTGGGCAGGGCGGCAATTTTCCCGCCCAAGGCACCCAGGTCGACTGGGTAGTCGACCTGGGTCACCCAGGTCGACTGGGTAGTCGACCTGGGTCACCCAGGTCGACTGGGTAGTCGACCTGGGGGTCGACCCCCTCCCCCCCCGTTTTCCCAGCTTTCTGCACCTGGTTCGTTCTGATGTATTTGGTCACGTTTTCTGACCAGGTTCGTCCGCCTAACACTATATAAACAGTCCTAGTCTTCTTCTCTATTCACAATTCTCCCCTACCCTTATGCTGCAAAGATTCTTAGTGAACATGGCTTCCTCTCCTCCTCTTAATTAAAATATAAATAGAATAATATATATAAAATAAATCAAGACGAGGAGATGCTGCTAAAAGACTTTCAAGAAAAGGTTCAAGTCAGGCTAGGATTTCAAGTGAAGAATCAAAGGCTAGCTCAAACGGTTTCGAGCAACGTCGCACGAATCATAGCAACGCCATATTTCTTTTCTAATCTAAATCTCTGTAAGTCGGTTACTTTTTAGATTTGAACGTTTCTCTCTGTTCGTGACATGAATTAAAGGAATAAAAGAATATGCCAAATCTTTCTATTCGAATCTATGCCTACATCTTTGGACTTAATTAAGAACTGTTATGATTCGATGACCGATAAGACTGTGACTATGAAACTATGGACCTTAGAACCATATGCCTCTTTGACTATGAACATTTCCTATGACTATGAACATTGCCTATGACTATGAACATTGCCTATGACTATGGACATTGCCTATGACTGTGACTGTGACTATGAGAATTATTTCCATGACTATGAACACAAGCCTATACCTTTGATTAGGAAGCAAAACTATTGTCTATGACATAAATGGGACAACTGTGATTAAGCACCTATGGTTCATGACTAGAAAAGTGTTTAAGTTTTGTGACTGTGAAATTGGGTCTAAACCCGATTATCTATCCTGTCTGTTCTTTGTTTTCTTTGGTTTTAGACCTTGGGAATTTACCTATTAAGTTAGGTCTACCCATGTTCTTGAACCTACTCCTTTATTTTGTCTATTCTTGGTTTTAGACCTTGGGAATTTACCTATTAAGTTAGGTCTACCCCTGTTCTTGAACCGACGTCGTTATTCAACCCTTTTTATGCCAGTTAGTATGTCTATCCTTTGCATAGCATCTTTGGTTCATTCCCTATTTTCTACGAACCTAGCTTTATTTATAATCTAGAATGAATCACGATTATACGAACGGTGGGAATGCGGTTTGGGCAAAATATGAAATTTACTAAAAACGTAGTTAAACTTGGAAATTGGCATAAATTGGGAACATGTTTTATGGCATGTTCATAGAAATGCAAATTGGATAAATTTGACATGAATTATAAGATGTGTAATTTGAATCTAGTATTGACATGTAAATCTAGCATTTACATGAATAGTGAACTAGAGTAATAAGTCTAGTTTGACGTGAATTAGAATGTTGAATCGGAATTGGATTAGCTAATTTGGCATGGTAAGTATATTGGCATAAATGTGAAATTGGCCATAATTGGGAATAACTGTCAGGTTTAGCAAAATCCTGGTTAGTGACACTTAATTGGTATAGTTTACACACCAAAAGGCATAAATATGATATAGAGGGGAAAATGGGCCATAAGAATAAATGTTGACAATTTACATTAAAAGGATAATTAGGAAATAAGTAAATTAGGAATAATTTACTTATAGAATTTGGCCTAAATGAGGAAATGTAAATTTAGACAAATTAAAGGTTTATTAACGATAACTCTTTTAATGGTACACCAGAAAGTTCTAGGCTGACAGAGAGGATAGTGTCTAGGCTTGGGTTTGAAAAATACAAGTTTCCTACTCTCCCTGGTTATCCCTAACTGATCCGACGGACGGGATGGTTACTTTCAAAACCTGATTTGAAAACTAATCAAAACCCTTTGAACTTAGAAAACACGAATGTGCCTAACCCGAGGTTAGACTAAGTGGCGATGTAAACCTGCCCGGAACCAACCGGCACATCCAGTAGTCGCAACAATACCTGCCTAATGTGAGTAGTAGCGGCTTTAATTTATTTAGTTAAAGCTAGAACAAGAATGGTAGGGTTAAGTTAACTAAGACACTTAACCAGTTCAACATGATAACTAGACTGATGGGTGGGGTTAGGTTCAGACTGACACTTAACACAGTTAAGCTAGAATAGGAGGGTTAAGTCCATAGGAACACTTAAACAACTTAACACATTTAAGCTAGAATGGGAGGGCTAAGTCCATAGAGACACTTAACCAAACTCAAGGTAGCAAAACGAGACTTGTAGGGGTTAAGTAAAGTTGATACACTTAGCCAAATTAATATGTTAACTAGACTAGAGGTTGGGGTTAAGTAAAATCTAATATACTTAGCCAATTTTGATATGTTAGCTGGGCTAGACTGTAGGGTTAAGTAAACCTGAACACTTAACCATCAGGTTGTGATAAAGGAATGAGGTTAAGTCTAAAACATGAAGGGATAATACTTAACCATTACTAACATGTTAGTTAAGACAGACGGGCAAGGTTAAGTTAAAAAGGAACACTTAACCAATACAGGGTGAATGGGTAGGGTTAAGTAATAAGAAATACTTAACCAATATAACTTGGTTTGTGGTGGGGTTAAGTCAACATGAATTACTGATAACACTTAACCAGTATAACAAGATGAATGAAGAGGGTTAATAATTGACTAATGACACTTAACCAATCCAAATTGATGGGAAAGGGAACTAAGTAGTAAACCTTAGTTAAGAAAACAACGATTCTGGAAACTAAGTGGTAAATCTTAGTTTGTAAAACTAAGTAGTAATTCTTAGTATAACACGGGAAGGAGCGAATGTCCGTCTGAGTAGAAAGAAGGCTTCAACGAATTGGGTTACGAAGCCCGTGGCTTCGAGGGGACGTGAGGGTACTCTTGGTATCCCTCTGTGAGGCTGCAGATGATCCGCCTGGGCGCACAGAGGTTAAGGTCTATGTAGAAGAACCATGGGTATGCCTTGGTTGCAATACATGGCAACCTAAAGACTAGGATGCACCGGCGTGATTCGGCGAGCAAACGGTAGCCCTGTGATAGCGACTCGTCGTCTACCATCCATCTTGAGTCAGTCGAGATACGTGAAGCGGAAAGGCGGAGAACTCCAAAAGACCATATACTTGCTATCTAGTTATGGGTGATGATGGCCATAGGATAGTGGGGCACTGGGGGCCGGCGTATAGTTCTCATTTTTCAAGGTGTGCCTTCATTAGTTGAGGGAGGGGTCAAGTGGGACCATAGCCACTGGAACAAAAACAGACCTTAGCATCTGCATCGGCAGATATCTGAAAGCTCCCGACCGAGTTCTGTATTCCTTGATTTGCCCTGACACAGGACTCGGACCGCACATTATGGGACATGTGCATCTAGACAAGCGATAACGATTCGCGATACATGCATGGGGAAGTATAGGAACATATACCACTCTAGGTAGTGTGTCCTAGACTTGGGGGCATCGTTCGACAGGTAGCACTAATTGGACTAGGTGGCATAAATCCTGAATCCGAGAAGCGTTCGGCAGATAACGTAAACTCTAGTTAAATCTAGAAGGCACTTGGTAGAAAACCCTAGATTAAATCTAGGTAACAAATAATAAATGTATGCCTGAAGGCGATGGAAAATACAGGGATTGGGATCGCGTTATCGTTACTAGTTAGGACACTAGTTTGGTGGTGCAGAGATATAGAAATCAGTATAACAAGGAAATAGCGAAGCGGCGAAGTATTAGAGCGAAGCGGCGAAAGTATTAGAGCATATCCAGTTAATCTTATCTTAGCATATCTTGTGTTAATCTTGTCTAATCTTGCCAACCCTATCATCATGGTGTTATCTTGTATTCAGTTAATTCATGTCGTTTTGTTGTTGTTCCATGTTCATATGCTAGAAGTTACTAAACTTACTCAGGCTTTATGTCTGACTCTGTTTTTCTTTTGTCTTCTTTTCTTCCGTCCCCCCCAGGTAGTAAAGGAGGGAATAGTATAGCTCAGGTTAAGTTGGACTGTCACTCTTTCCCAGCTTGAAGATTTGTCGAAGTTTTGCTTGGATTCTCTTCTCAGGTGCTATGGCTGGCTCTTGCTAAAATTGGGGAATATAAATGTTGTTTTATGCTTCTTTGTTTTGTAAGATAGATGATACTCTGATATTGTAAAGAAATCATTGTACAAACTATTTTATCAATAAAGCAAAGTTTTATTTTCTGCTGTTTAATTTATGTCTGTCTTGTAATTTATCTGCATCTTTTACCCTAAATGCTCCACAGAACTTAGTGCATTCCCTTTGTGAGTGACACTAACGGATGTGGGGTGTTACATCGATCCTCCTCCGGCGCCTCGTGGCATGAGAAAATTCAAGCCCTAAGGGCTGATGTTCTTTGAAGCGGCAGATCGGTTTCTGCGCAACAACAACGAAGAAGGTACCTTAACTTTTTACTGATTCTTTAAATTAAATATACATGATTCTTTAATAGAAAATATACATTGTTTTTTTTATATAAAATTAATATAGTAGTAATGATTCTGAAATTAAAAACAGCATTGTTTTATTTTTATTTTTCTGATTTTACATAAAGATTAGCATTGTCTTGTTTTTCAGATTTCAAATTAAAATATAAAATAATATTGTTTTGAAATTAAATATCTTTGTTTTAAAAATATACTTTTTATACGAGATGATATGAAATTACTTATAGCGAGATTAAAATGTAAATTAACATTGTTTTAAAATCAGAAGTCTTACACATATATATGATTATAAAAATAGTAATTTTGTCATATGAAAGCAAATATAAAAATATAATTTTTATATTGGTGGCATATTAAAAATATGATCTTTATTATCTGAAGAGCGAAGAGAAAATATGATTTTTGATTATGTACTAGTGATTATAAAAATACGACCTTTATATGTGTGGTAGCGAATTAACAATATAAAGAAGTGATTTTGTTTAAAATATAAGTTGAGATTTTTATATAGATAAAAATTCGATTTTTATATATGTAGCGAAATAAAAATCTGATTATTATTATATTTGAAAGGGCGAAATCTTTATATAGAGAATGGCGAGAGAAAAACATGATTTTTATAAGGTAATGAAGGTAAAAATTTGATTTTTATATTGAAGAAGCGAATATAAAAATGTGATTTTTATGTGTGCAGTGAATACGAAAGACGAAAGTAACAAGGGCGAGCACGACGAAGATTTCCTACATATGAAGAGTCGTGGTGTTTGGATTAGCTTTGTTGAGAACTTCTCACTTTAAATTTCTTTTTTCTATTTATATATATACTAGGATGCAGACGGTGCTTAGCAGCACCCGACACCCGTCGTCCACGGACCATGGACGGCTTGTATGCTTGTTTGTTTGATTTTGATGTGAAAAATTGAATGTGTGTTGTGGAATGAAATAAAATATTTATATAGTGAAATAAAATATTTATATAGTTAAAAATATAATTTTTAACGTGTATATAAAATGAAATATATATATTTATAAACAAATCGAATGATTTGTTTATATACACACATTTGACTGATATTGATTGGGACGATAAATTTTACACATCGCCTAACTGCACAAATAAAATCTGTGTTTGATTGTTGAAACCCCACACGAGTGTTGGGGTGATATTTGGCGTACACTAATCCCAATTATTTAATTGTATGTCGATCGATTGGCCGACAGACTGTGTAAGCGTTGATTATATATATGTAATGCTTATGCAGTTGTGTGGTGCACTTTGGATGATGGTTGATTATTTATCGTTGCTATTATATACATGTGTTGTATGGAATCCATATAATTAACATTATATGGTAATTGATTGGGCCTCATTCCAATTGGGAAAATAAAGAATATTATAAAATAAAGATTAACGTGTTGACGGTACTCATTTGTTGAAATTAGTTAGGTGGTGAAAGAAATATAGATTCATGTGTTGAATAGGATAAATATTCATTAGTTGAATAGAATAACGAAGTTATTGAAAAATATAAAGCCGTGTTGATTAGAGATGCGCTATTTTGACGCAAACGATATTGATATCGATTTTATTCGTTTTTAAAATGAATATTTAGAAAGAGGTGTAAAAATATATAATACAATTGAAATTTGAATTCGAATAGAATAGAATTGAAAATAAATTCGAATTGATTTGAATAGAATTGAAATTTGAATTCGAATTGAATAGAAATTGAATCGAATTGAAATCAAATTGAATTAAATAGAAATTGAATCGAATTGAATTGAATCGAAATTGAATCGAATTGAAATCAAATTGAATTGAATAGAAATTGAATCGAATTGAAATCGAATTGAATTGAATAGAAATTGAATCGAATTGAAATCGAATTGAAATCGAATAGAAATCGAATAGAAATTGAATCGAATTGAAATCGAATAGAAATCGAATAGAAATTGAATCGAATTGAAATCGAATAGAAATCGAATCGAATTGAAATCGAATTGAAATCGAATAGAAATCGAATAGAAATTGAATAGAAATTGAAATCGAATAGAAATCGAATAGAAATTGAATAGAAATTGAAATCGAATAGAAATTGAAATCGAATTGAATCAAATTGAATTGAATAGAAATTGAATCGAATTGAATTGAAATAGAAATCGAATTTGAATTGAATTGAAATGAATTTAAAACAAATTTATATGGAAAAATTGAACTTTGATTTGAAATTGAAAAGGAAGTTGAAATTGTTTTTGAAACGAATTTAAACGATTTATAAAATTCATTTTAAATAGAAATCGATGAAATATATATTATATATATAATATAATGGCCTAAATAGAAAGTGCCGTGCCGCGGCAGTTCGCAAATTTCAACCATTGACTTCGAACGGACATTACGGGAGATCCGACAGTCGGATTCTCCTAAAACCAGAACCATTGGGTTCGTATCGAAAAGAGCTTTCCAATGAGTATTAGAAATTTGAAATCTAACGGTCGGATTCGGAATTATGTCCAAAATCAAATTTGGAAAAGGTCGATGTAAGTGCAGTTCGGTGGCAGTTATTGAAAACTGACTGTACGAGCCTTGATAAAATTATTAAAAATATCTACAATTTGTGTAAAATCATAAGAAATGATTTGGGAAAAACTGGGATGAAAAACTCCATATTTGAAAAGATAAAATAGATTTTTATCGAAATGAACTAGTTTTGAACTAAAATTAAAATCAATTTATTTTTAAAAATAAATAAATTGAATTTGAAATGGGTTTTAAATAACCAGAATTTCTAATATATTTAATTGGAATTGAAATAGAATGTGATTTGGGTTTATCGTGGACTGTGCTTTAAATGACATTAGTTCTTTAACCCAGTAAAAGGAGTTTTAATGAATCTCAAATTAGATTGAAATATGAATTGATAATTTAAATTATCAAAATTTGGAAATGATCGAAAGGGGAGTATCACCAGTTTTACTCCTAGCGATAGTTAAATCTTTAATTAGATTTGAACGTGAAATGGTAATTAACTTTACCGATAACCCCGTGGTGTTAGATATGGAGTATCACCAGTTTTGCTCCATAGGATAAATAGGTTGGGATTGGGAAATAAAATAAATAATTACTTCGGTGTGGTTCGCTAATCCCGACTAGTTTGGAAACCATAATATGGTTTGAAATGATATCCAAGGGAAGATTAAAGAATAAATTTAAAAGAATTTATCTTTGATAAAATTAATGGAAATCTTTCCCTAGAAGTGTGAATATTCTAAATTGGAATGAGGCGTGTATTGTGTCACTTGTTGATTAAGATACGCGAGTTATTCAGAAAGTCCGGGTATAACCCATTCTGAAAAACTGATTCGACGACGAGTCGAAGAGATTGAAGACAGTGCAAGACCGACGATCTTCAAATCGAATGGATGGGTGCTACTAATGCCCACGATGGGAGTAGCTACCTTGAAGGGGGCTAAAGTAGTAGTCGTCCGGACGTCTTGAAGGTCGAAGGATATGCGAGGAAAGTGCCTCCGGTTTCGTTCAGACCCAGAACGGACTTGTAAATGGATGGTGTGTCTGACATTGTATTCCTTTATATTTATTCGTTGATCTCTGCTAAATATATATCTGTTTAGCGGCGGAGAATTTATTCTCTTGCTTAACGCCCTTCTCTGAGACATATGAGCTCAGAGGTTATATATTGGCAGAAATTAGTGGTATGATATGGATTGATAGTGTGGCATGCTGAGATGCAGTGATCCAGACTTTTGTTGAAAAGCAAAGTTTGGTGGATGATGATCAAAGCGCAGCTTTAATATATCACGGCTTTGTGTATAGCGTTGACTCGCGAGCCTCACACCCCGGTATGGTGGTAAACTGATGGTTTGATCAGTATGCTTTTTAGAGGATGGGCACCTTAGTGGTGTCGTGGATTCAGTCGACCGAGATTGAGCTTAGTGCTCAGAGGGATAGGGTAAGCGGTGTTTTCTCTCGCCGAGACATAAGCCGCAGTGATACTCGATTTCCCAAAAGTGCGGATGTGCATTACGGTGTTTTCTCTAGTTGAGACGTAAGCCATTGTAGATGGCACTACGCGATCGATCTTTCGAATCAGGAGCCACCATGATGGAAATCCAATTTCCAAATATGACATTTTGCGGTTTTGATTGTATAACCTAGTATTGGCGACATGATATATGGTACCCATGCCGTCTATGATTGATATATTTATATTTGAAGTTGTTTTCTTCATTTATAGTAATAATATAAGATGAAATTTCGCGTAACAAGCATATTTGGCTATTATAAGGGAAAACCCTATCCTCCGGCTTGCGTTGCATTGTGTGATGGGATCTGGTTCGTATAATAGCTTCATTTTTCTTTATTTAGCGTTGCGCTATTTGTTTTATGCACTGGTATTCTTGGGAGGAAACCCGTTCCATGTTATACGGCGTAGTCCCTTGATTTACCTAACTTTAAAAACAAAGATTAATAACTGTTTTAGTTCTCACACTAGTCACATGACTGACCTGGAGTTTATTGTTTTTAACCTAAACTCTGGGTGCCCCTATTTCCACACGGGTAGCTAGTAGTTTTGGTTTTGCAGATTTATATTCACAGGATCCTGATTTACAGCTAGAGCGATATCCGGAAAGCTCTGTATCCGTATATATCTTCTAGCTGTGCTTTGTATTGTTTTTCCGCTGCGATGTATTTAAATGTAATTTAAATCTCTGATATTTTCTGTTTAATATTAATTCATACTCTGTATATTCTTGTATTCTGATGGAATTGTTGTAATATACAATGAAATGTTCTTCTGTCTGCGTTCTGTTGTGGTTTGTTCTCAAAGTATCCGCTCTTTCCTTACCGGGGAAGTTACGGGTCATCACAGATCTGCTCTGAAGAGAAAGGGACGCACATTGAGTTCACCAACCGGGATTTAGTAGAGATCTTGGATATTTCCGCAGTCGGACAAGATTTGTACGAAATAGAGATGACCGACCCTTAGATCCTTCATTGCATCTTTCTTGGAGCCATCGGTGTTTTGGACACCAGTAATTTGTGATCCATTGTCCGTCTTATAGTACGCATCATTCAACGCAACATTATTCCCAAGATAAGGAGCCTCGAGCAAATTTATCCTTTGGTGCGCACTGAAAACCCACTTCTCCAAGACCTAATTAGTTCGTATTTCGGGGACTCATTTCCCGTACAGTCATTTTCTCACCCATGTCTTTTGACACTTCCAGATAAAACTTCAAAGGGAATCAGTGATCAAGAAGACCCCTGCTCTCATCGATCGTGCCTCTCTCAGGAGAATGGGTATTCAACTGCCCGTAGCTCCCGCCCATCCCCATTCTCCAGTTCCTTCACCTCCCACTCTAGTCGAGTAGCAGCAGCAGCAGCAGCCGACCACAGTAGGCCAGGACAGTCCTGAGCCTGTAGCCCTCCACGAGGTTCCCAAGGAGCAGCGCCGACATGCCTACGAAATTGGATGAATTTCTTCCTTGCTACGTTCTTGGCGTGGGCGTGGCAATGGATAGAGTTCCAATCGCGGCGTTCAACCTTCCCTTAGCATGTAGGCAATGTCTTATGTATCTTGTGTATCGTATGTATCTTTCACTATCTAGCAATTTTATCATTGTTGTTTGCAGTAGGTGTGTCTGTAACTGTTAGTGTTGTTGTTTCGGAAAATCGCACGATGATGTAATGGAATTTCTGTAATGTTTATCTTTCACACTAGGTTGTATTTGAATTAGAAATAATAATTTCATTTTTCTTATCTAACTAACAGTTGTTTTAGAGTTGGAAAGAATAAAATTATGCGGTAGATAAATTTTAGCGAGGGACAGGTTTTGTGTCATTTCATCACAGGTACATTTCTTATTGTACCCTGTTCCTTTTAAGCTAAATTTAATTTTTTAGTTTTGTGTGTGGTTTCAGTTTTTGTATTTTTCTGTGTAACTGACTTCCTTCCGCGCCAACATGTCACCTGAGTCGTTTAAGTTTCCATAAAATATATTTTGAAACTTTTTGCAAATATCGTTTGAATATATATATATATATATATCCTTTTGAAATTTTATATTTTGTCTGATTTACTTTCTTTTAATCCGATTTATATAAAAGCATAGATTTTTGTATGGTAGTTTACGTATGTTTAAACATTTGTTATGTAAAAAATAGATGGTTTAAATATAGTAAAGCGCACGTTATCAAAGTTTTGTTTTTGTGAAAATATGATATGGAAAATAATTAGTACCCAAAATGAATTTCAAATCTTACATAGGAATTTTTAAAGTGGAAATTTATTTTTATGGAAAATTTCAATTTCTATAATCACTGTAAAGCTTAGGAAAGGTTCTAGATGATTTATTTGCATGTTTATTGATGCACCAGGGGTGATGATGCATTAAAGACATTAACGATAACAGCGAAAAGACTATTTTAGCCATGGAAACATTGTTTCCATACATTGTCAACGATGCATGCGAGTTGTTAGTTAACCCATTTAAGTTTTACAGTTTGTTTTAAGCCTCCAGATGGAAATAATTGGAGTACTTTGGGGAAATTGAGGTTAAATACCACTGTAGGATGAAAAATGGAACATTTGTAAGCAGAAAGAACATTGAATTTCTCCGCTTTGATTTCCTTTTTCCGACATAGAGGAAATAAATAGGAGACGATTTAGATGCATTGATGTGTTAGATGATAGGGTTTGGATGCAAAATTATTTGCTTCGCACTTCTATTTGTTATCATGTGAGGGTTATGGATGAAAAATGTTTTCAAAAATTTGCATTTATGTGGAACTGCCAGTATATTTTTGGATATTTGCATCATGTTTTCAAAATGAAATGCATATATATAGGAGGATCCACTGTAGAGTCATTATGCATGCGTATTTTGTGGTTGCAATTTATTATGTGTATTATGCATCTGCGCATGTTGGTTGCAAAATTTGATGTACACTAATTGGTTGTGTAATTTAGGATAATTAGGCGTCAGAGCCATCATGAGTAAAATTTCGGGATGAAACTTCTTTTAAGGAGGGGAGAATGTAACTACACTGAATTTTGGAAATAATATAATTAGTTGTTTAATAAGATTCTAAAAATGAATTTTTTGCAAATAATGGAATTTGACCACAAAACCTATAACATTGCGTTCATAACAGAATTATGGTCAGCTTCATGTTTGGAACTTCGCGAACGGAGTACATATTAAAAAGTTACAGATTAAATGCGAAAACGGATAGAAAATAAAAAAACAGAAGCTATAATAAATAATTACCATTTATTACCTATTGTTACTGGGGCAATATGACCCAGAGTCAACCTTATGGTCGACCGTGCAGTCAATCTAGGGAGTTGACCCCCTGGTCGTTCGCAACCCAGTGACACCTAGGGTTAAGTTATTTAAAAAATTTAAATACAGACGGATTTTTCTGGAATTCAATCTGAAGTTCAGGATCACTTCTATGTATATAAATAAAGGGATAGACCCTCACTCTTTTGCTTATATTTCCTGGTGGCAGCAGCGAAGCTCTTCCATTACCAGTCCTCCAATTTCTTCTTAAATAAAAAATATAAACATATACAATTCTAATCAACAAGAATTGGAGAGATTGAATTGAGATTTAGGCAAAAGGATTGGCTCTCCGATTTGTTAACTCTTTTTATTCAAATTTCCTTTTTATTTTCCTATTCGTCTTTCAGATCTACAAATCTAAATTAGTATTTGTTAATTCCTTTTGTAAATAAACTGTAGATTTGTAGTGGAAATTATAAGCCTAAAAGTTGTATTTAGATTTGGATAACTTTCAGGAGAGTGAGATATATATTCATTTTTTATAATAATTTATGTAATTCGTTTGTGTTGAATCATAATTATATGCCTAAAAGTTTATCAAATTTGTTTGCTTTTTTCCAATCAGAAATAATATGTATGAAAAATTGGTATTGATTTAAAGGCCTTTCAATTTAATATTATCATATTGCCTACAATTGTTTTTTGATTATTTGTGGTTATTGTAAACACCAAGGATCTGGAAATCAGTCCCAAAATTATTGTTAGATGTGTAGTATTTTATTCTAGATTCATAGGATTTAGGTGTTGATTTATGGCTTGTACATTTTTTGGTAGAATAATCATCATGCTTGTGTTTGATACTATTTGGGGTGTTACTTGATTGTTTTAAATATTCACTTTTTGTTCTTTTTAAATTAAAAAATGCATTATTTAAATCAGCAATAACTGTATACAAACCAAATAGGAAGGGATGTGTAAATCTACGTATGTTTGTGCATAGTTTACATCAGCCATTCAAAAAATAAATATTTCCTATTTCTTGTGATTTGAGATATGCCAATCTTCCTCCTTTGAATATTTTGGGCAAAATTTACAGTTGCTAAACTTTTGTGAGATTTTGAATCTTAAACAACATTAAACACAAAAAGGGTTGTTTTAGTCATTAGTTTAGACTAGTACATAAATAGTAAATATTAATAAAATAAAATTTAGTAACTACGTTAATTCCATGCTTTAAATAAATTAATTAATATTATAATCTTATCCGTCCAAATCTATGTAAATAACGCTATTATATTATATTGATAAATGTTTGTTGTTATGTGTTTGAATTTGAATGGTTTCCATTTTATGGGGACGTATATAGAAAAATAACCATTTATTATATGGAAATGAATATTATGACTGTTATAGTAATAAGTGTTGAAATCAATTGCTATATTTAAAAGGTCATGAATAAGATAATAAGTATGTAACCATGTTTATTTTTAGGGAATAAATTGCATTGGATAAATGACTAAATGGTTAACGTTGACCAGCCTTTTGCTAAGGCCATCAAAACAGTAAAGGTACCAGAAATCCGGGCCGACCCAAATAGACATATGAGTATTCCAGCCTGGCTCTATGATTGATGAGGTCGTTCCGGACAAGAATCAATCCAAATCTGAAGCCTCCATCTGAGAGACAGAGACCCCATGTGTAAACTGGTTCGACCGATAGATATCTGGTTCGATCAAGACGAACTAGATCTTTTTCCATTCAAGGGATTAGCCTAGAGACTTGCTCCAGTTGCAAACGTCGCTCATCATTTTTTGAAATCTAATTATCGGCCTTAAGGGACACACACACTTCCCCATTGATTTTACCTCATCCTGAGCAGTCCGGGTAAGAAGTAACCAACTATCAAGCTCGACAAGGAGTCGCTCAGTTTTACTTTCCATATCCTTAATAGCTTTCTCATGTTTTTCTTTAAGAGCAGATAGCTTAATCTTATAATCCACCATTCTTTATTCTCCATTTCAATGGCTTTCTTGTCATAATCCCATTCCATTATCATACCCTCGATTTCAACCTCCATGGTCCTGGCAACCTCACACACAGGCCTTGGATACGTATACATCGCATCATATTGACTTAGAGCAAAGTCAATATCTTACCTGACTCGATCACGAGACAAATTTAATTCTGAGAAAATGAAGACTGGGGAAAGCTTCATAGGGTTCTTTAATTCTTTCAGCGGGTGTTCTTACTTGAGCCGAAGAAGCTGATATTAGTGAGCTTCTCTCGGGGCCTTTGGTGAGAGCGGTGGGGACTTGTTTTCGGGAGCTAGCTAGTAGCGACAGATGAGGATGATCAGTAGCAGGCCTGGGATAGGGGGGATTTGGGAGTCTTCGCTCGTGGTCTTGGCATCGTCCCTAGGGATATTATCTTGAGAATGGGAAAAATGACGGTGTTTGTCTGGTCCATGCTCCTTATCTTCCCCTTTCTCCTGGGGTACTTCCTTCTCACATTCCTTGTTATCCCTCCTCTTTCTATCTTTACTGCGGTTCTCCTAGAATTCCCTCTCCTTCCGTTATTACTCCCTCTCTCTGTGCTCGCGGGCTCGTCTATCATCGCTATCTTGATCCTATTTTCCCTGAGAAGAAGCCGAACTGGAAGGGCCTCTCTTCTTCATGAGGGAGCTGAAACGATCATGATAATATCCTCCTTCCATCATACCAGCAATGCAACAAGAAGACTTTATTTAATACTTAGCATGCACATAAGAAAATAGTGTTGTAATGTGTGGTGCTTGTATCGTATGTGTCCTAAGTGATCCCCCAAACAGACCAGAGCCTGGAATTTGACTCGTGGTCGTCACCTCCCTAGACTTGACAAGAGTAGGATCCTCCTCGGACTTTGGGAAGAAAGATGTTGAATCTAGGTTTTGGAAAGAAAGTATATTTTCAGGAATGTCCAAATCCACTAAGCTATGGTACAGGGAATGTACTTCTTCCTCTCGGTCTCTTTGAGTAGGAGAAGACTCTTTTCTAACTATAGAACCCTCTAGATGAGGATCCTGAGGCTCCTCTTCAGCCTTTTCCTCGGGAGTTTTTTCTTTTACGTCTTTAAATGGGTCTCTTCGGGACTTGAGGAGGTCATCTTCATTAATGAGCCTCTTCCTAGCAGTTTTCTTCACCTTTGCTGGGGAACAAATCGAGACAGTCGCACTCTCTTTAGTTGGTGGTAGAACAGATTGCCTCTCGATTGGGGCACATCGACAGCATCGCTCGAAGTCCTCTCGATTGGGGGCACATCGAGGGCAACGTTCAAAGACTCCCCAACTGGAGGCACATCAATTGGAGAATTAGATGGTATAGAAGCTCAGCCCCCGGTGTTCCAAATGTTTCACTTGCATCAAGAAGGCGGTAACAGTGTAGAAGCTTATCAGTTAAACAAGTCCTAATACTACAATGCTTCACGCTAAGGCTAGTTAGAGTACCTAGACACTTTTTGTACTACCCACCTAACGGCTTGACCGGTTTATCACCTACAAGAAAAAAATTGATATGATAATTCACCACGCGTCTCATTTAATTGAAGCTTAATACTTACTACATTGGAGGAAACATCGAGCGCATCTCGGTTTATTGCGGGACATAAAACCAGTCATGTCTAATATCTTCTAGTTTACTGGGTATATCCTCAATGATTTTTCTAAGACGAATAACTTTGAAGAAGAGAAAGGAAGGGGTGTAATTACCTCTATGCTTGAAATTAAAGAAAAAGACTATGTCCTTAAATGTTGGGAGTTAACGTAAGTACTCCATATATAAAACAAACAACAACAACAAATTAGCATATGCGATTGGGTGAAGCTGCATTGGTGCCAACCTCATTCGCCTCAGGAAGTCAACGACGAAGGGATGGAATGGAGGGATGATTCCTACGGTGCACGTTTGGCGATTCGACGCCATGAAGCCGCTTAGTGGGTTATTAGGACGTTCATTTGCTTGGGGTGTTCGGCGGACGACCCAAGTAATATTGTGCTTGGCGCTTAGCCTCCTAAATTGTCTCTCACTCATCGTACAATGCCAAGAATCTCCAGGCGCCTTTAAGAATATGGCACCAGGGAGAGTATCAGGTGCTTCCAACAAGGCCGCTGTCTTGCTTGAACTCCGTACTTCTCTGTTGAGTGATGGGCTTTCGCTCTGAGTCTGAATTTCAACATTGATGTTAAGGTCAGCATTAGTCTTTAACTCGGTAGAAGGGTCACTCACTAAGTCGGGACGAGTGGGGAGAACATTGCCCCTGCCTGCTCCAGAACCACGGGTTTCGTATCTTCCACTCATGTTAGTTTATGTTTTTCATGAAAGACTACTGGTTGTCATGTTAAGGCTGTAACCCCCAGTGTGTGTGCTGGTGCATGTGTGCAGTGGAAATAATAACATAAATAAGAGATGGTAAAAGTCAAATCATACTTAAGTCCATGATGCTCAATCTATCGTTCGAGTTCAAATTCTAGAGGCCAAGGCTATGTCCTAACTGTCTAGAATGTGAAAGCAAGTTTGGTTGCTTAATAAAGACTTGTAGTTGGCTCTTAGTATAAGGTCGACCAGTTTTGGTTCAATTCGATCGACTCAGGTCTGTATATATGGATTCAGGTCTTCTAGCTGTGATTATCAAGAAAGACGCTGTGTTGCCTAAGCATTGACTCGACTGATCGAACTGATCATTCGAATCCTTGTGCATAGCCCTCCTATAAGGGTTCGATGTAATTAATCCGTTGTTTGTTCACATCTCTTACATCTTGGATCGATGGTCATTAATGATCGAATCCACAGTTAGCAGTTTTCCACAACAAATTTCCATCGACCCAAACGCTTAGATACCCGGTCTTACAAGTATTAGAGTGTCTACCTTGCTCCATTGATCCCATTGGTATCAATTTCGAAGTTGACTTTGTCTCCTTCGGCCTGTCAGCATCGTGCCCCCTTCTACCCCATCATCGCCTGTTTGTGCCCATCTTGTCACAACTTCTCTTCTTTCCACATACCCTCGGAAATGACAATCCTTCGAGATTTGAAGTTCCTTGAAGAATGAGATGTCCTTTCACCTTCCCTCTTTACCCTAAAGATCTCTTCTCTTCCCTTTCCTCTCCACCGCTTTTCTACAGGCCTCGCTAACAATCATCGCCACGACGCCCGGTCGCCACTCTGACGAACTCGACAATGGCGATGCCAACCACAGATCATATCACATACTGATTAAGACGAAAAGGAAAGAAAAAGAAAAAAAATTATATGCGAGATTACGTGAAATTATGCTTCAAAAAAAGAGGAGGAAAGATTAATCCTTACCTATGGGTGGATTGAATCGAGAAGGGTTTTTTAGTTTCTTGGAAGAAAATAGGGTCGGGCAGCAGTAAAAAAGTAAAATAGAAAGGTGGGCCAGCCTTTTATAGCAAAACCCGGTGTCTCTTTGTGTTCCTTTGACATGACCATTAGATATGAGCTTTGGAATTACTCACTAGCTCGAAGTATTTACTAGGTTGGATTGACTTATCGGTCCCGAATGGATCAACGTTTGGATACGAAGTACTAATCTCTTAAAGATCAACGCTGGTCCTAAAAGACTAACTTTTGAATTATTGGCTTACACTTCTGAAGAGCTTTACCATACTGAATTTGGGGTAGGAGCGCGCTAGCAAACAATGATAATATGTAATAATTCAAAGAACGACCCGTTCTTAACACATCATGCTTTGGGGGGGGCAAAGCGTTGACAAGCCTTTTGGTAAGGTTGTCGAGATAGTACAAGTACCAGAAATCTGGGCCAACCCAAAAAAACATATGACTATTCCAACCTGACTCCATGATCGACGGGCCGATCCAGAAAATGATCGATCCAAATACGAAGCCTCCTTCTGAGAGACGGAGACCCCATGGGTAAACTAGGTAGATCGATCGATATCTGGTTCGATCAAGATGAACCAGACCTTTTTCTAGACTTGCTCCTGTTTCATGAATGACCTCTTCCAACTCATCTAAAATATCGGATCGACTACCACTTTTCTCTACACAATTTGATCGTATCTTCTCATGCAAAAAGGATGTTTCTTCATATCCTCCTATGATCTTGGGATGAGTGACACGTGTCTTAGTCAGATCAAGCACTTCACATCTATAAATAGCTCCCCAAGAGCTACAGAAAAATGGATTTTTGGCTGAATTATTGTAGCTTGTTTATTATAACAATGTCATTACCATCTTTGTTAAAATACTCCATATAAGTAAGTGGTTATAAAGTGGATATAGGCTCGTTAACGCCTAACCACTATAAATTTGTGTGTGACTGCATATCTTCTATTTTACATTTATTAGTCTTCACTTTTATTCTCTACAATCTCATCTTTTGGGCATTGAACCAATTTTTGGTGTCAGCTCTTTGCTGCTTTCACCGAGAACTGATATTCTCTGCCTATGAATGATTTTTCTCTACTTTTGGATTACCAAGTCTGAGACGAGATCCTAAATTTCTTTCAACATCATTGTATCGTTATTTCCAAAGTTTCGGCATGTGCTTCCAGAAAGCAACAGCAGCAGTAGGCTTTAGCACTTGCCGAGACGGCCGACGGATCGTTGTTCCAGGATCAACTTCAAACCGACCCTTATAGCCACCTCCAACATAGCCATCCACATCGGATCAAGCTCCTTCCTTGGCATTTTCTACTCGTTATGAATTTATGACCGTGTTGACTCAACTTTAAGAATCTACAGCGGCACTGGACGTTCAGGAATGGTAGAATTCTACGATGAGGCAAGCCATGACTCGTATGTCGAGATAATGGGAAGAATTCAAAAAAAAAAACAATCTTCCCTTCATCTTCACGATCAAATCCAGAAGGCTCATTATCATATGGTGGGAGCGGGGATCGATCTCAACCACGACGTCTGCTTGAGAGACCGTAAAATGTGCAACAATTACAATAGGAAGTGCTTTCAAACCAGCTTGACCCGGCTGATCAAAACCACAGACCTTTGCAATACCACCCGAACGACTCGAGTTCATGTTCTCCCTTCTGAGAGTCCTGTGAATGTCCGGGACAATCGGGGTTAAAGAGGTTCAGCACGGATGACGAATCAGGCAACTTTGCTTGAAGTGGGAGCAGGGAGAGCTCTCCAAGTGGAGGATGCCAATTGGCACGTTTTTAATACTCTAGACCTAACCGCCATGGTGCGACAAATCAAGAATGACAGTAGAGGCTATAGGGACGAAGACTGGGGAATCGACCATAGCCACACCCCATTTATGGACGATATCCTACAGGAGAAATTTCCAAGGAGGTTTAACATTCCTCTGATAAGTCATTATACGGGCACGACCGATCCGCAGAAACATTTAATGAGATACTCATAGCAGATGGAGGCAGCCAAAGCCCCAGATGCATTCAAGTATAAAGCCTTCCCAATTTTCCTAAGCGTAGCAATACTCACGTGGTTCACATGGCTTCCCCAATATTGGTTCCAAATTTCAAAGATTTGAGTGAAATATTCCTGAATCAATTCCACTTTCACACCTTAAAATCAAAACATGTTATGGCTCTTTCGACAGTAAAACAAGTAAGAGGTGAATCTTTAATAGACTACCTCAATCGATTCAACATGGTTGTCACCGAAGTAAGCAATCCCAACCATAAGAAGGTCCTGATGGCCATAGTATATGGAGTTGACAAAAAGATGGAGTTTGGGAAATATCTGATCGGAAAACCCCCACAACGATTGAATTATTTTACGAAAAGGCTAACATTCGGCTAAGGCAGGAAGATGCATAGATGGATGGGGAAGACGGGCCTAGGGACATTTCTAATAAAGCCATCTAAAGCAATGTGGTAGTCAAACAATCCGGAGACAGCTTCGGAAAGGAGGAAGTAAATGTTGGAAATCGTGGCAATCGGAATGACTGTCAATAGAAAGGTTCCAATGAAGGCCACGATAAAAAAGGAAATTCTAGAAAAAGACCTTGATTTCAAGTATCCGAAAGATATACCACATTGAATGACATGCTGGAAAATATCTACCTGGACACATGTAGTACAGTCCAATAATAGAAACCACCTTTGCGGGAATCAACGGAGAAAGAACGAGCGAACCGGAAGTTATGTTTGTTCCATGAGATTTATGAACATGTAACTAATGAATGTCGTCACCTCAGGGACATTACTGAGAACCTGATCAAAGAAGGAAAACTCGATGAGTACAAAGTTGCTCCAAGGGACAGAGGGAAAGGAAATTCCGCCCCAAAGCAAAGTCAGGCGGCACCCAGAGCCACTACCCAAGAGATAGCTAAAGGGGTAGTGATTAATACTGTCGTAGGAGACCACGTCTGGCTTGGTATACCGTACGGACTATGGAATGGTATGTAAACTCTGCAAAACATCTTGACGTTGGGGAATCTAGCATTTTCGAAGTCACTAGTTCCATAAAGCAAAGGTGGACGATGAAATATTACATTATCTTCCTCCATAGGGAACCGATAGGAATAGAGACCCCAAGCATTGACCCACTGGAGATTATGGCTATTATTGGCCCTGCCACAGTATAGAAGGTTCTTGTTGACAGCGAATGTTCGGCAAACATTCTGTTCAAATATGCCTATGATAAGATGAGGTTGGAATAAGAGACCTGAAACCATGCACAGGAAAGATACGCGGCTTTAATGGATCATCCACTAAACCAGTCGGACCGGTCGATCTACCGGTAAATTGAGAGATAGAGACCGCAGAAGAGTACACATCCTTTTATTTGTTGTAATGGAGATAAGCTCTCCATACAATGCGTTTTTGGGATGACCAAACATAGCAGAATTTAGAGCTTGCATCGCTCCATGTTGTTTGCTTTTGCAATTCCCTACTGACGGAGAGATGGAACTATACGTGGGACCAAGTAACTAGACGAGCATGTTACTTAGCAGAATGGAAAGAAATTCAGGACAAGGAGATTATGGAGCATGAAGATAATCATCCTCCTACAAAGGAGATGGAAGCATAGAAACTAAATCAAACATCCGGCCAGGACCGTCCATCTACCAACTCGAAGACACTGATCTAAAAGAGGACGAAGAGCCGAGATGTAGAAAAGCGGCCCGAATGAAACCTTGGTGGAGATTCCGATTGAGAACGACGGCCTGACTAGGTTCTTGAAGATCAGATCACATCTTGACCCTCTTCGAACGAGGGAACTAACTGAATTTCTCCGCACTAACCTTGACGTGTTCGCGTGGACCCATGCTGACATGTGTGGAATTTCACCCTCCATTATGGCTTACTCCCTTAGCGTTGATCCTAAGTATACTCCTACGAAATACAAGAGGCGGGTGCTTGGCCCAGAAGGTCTACGGCATTGAAATAGGAGATTGAAAAGCTTCAAAATAATGGTTTCATCCGAGATGCGACCTATCCCAAGTGGACAACCAACTCGGTGCTTGTAAAGAAAGACAATGGAAAATGGCGAACTTGTATTGACTTCTCCGATCTAAATAGGGCCTAGACCAAAGACAATTTTATACTCCATAGGATCGTTCAATTAGTCGTTTCTATAACTGGGAATAAACTCCTTTTGTTCGTGGACGTATATTCGGGATATAACCAAATTGCATTGCATGTCCCGGACTAGGAACATACTAGTTTCATGACGGATCTCGGGCTATATTGTTATGTAGTCAATCCCTTCAGACTGAAAAATGTGGGAGCAACTTATTATCTTCTAGTTAAATACATATTTCATGTTCAGATTGGAAAAATGATGGAAGTTTTCGTGGATGACATGTTAATAAAGTCAAAGCAGTCTTTAGATCATATCACAGATCTGTCAGAAATTTTCAACATTCTCTGAAGGTTTGGGATGAAGCTCAATCCCTTAAAGTGCTCTTTTGGCGTTGCAACAGGAAAGTTCTTGGGTTTCATGATCAGCTCCTGATGAATTGAAATCAATCCTGATCAGATCTTAGCAATCAAGGGTATCCAGGAACCTAGAAGGATCGAGGACATGTAAAGTTTAGCAGGAAAGGTTGCAGCCCTGGGGTGATTTATATCTAAAGCTACCGACAAGTGCCTTCCTTTCTTTGAGTTGATCAAGAAAGGAAAATGCAACTTTTCTTGGACTCCTCACCGCATCGAAGATTTTCAAAATTTGCTCGACCGTTTGGAAAAGCCCTCTATTTTGTCCAAGCCGGTCGATCATGAAGACTTGTTTGTATATTTGGCAACATCCATGCATGCAATCAGCTCGATCCTAGTTCGCGAGGAAGATCGAGTGCAACGACTAGTTTATTATGTAAGCAAGAAATCGATAGGAGCTGAGCGCAACTATCCAAAGATTAAGAATCTTGCCTTCAGCCTTCTGATCGCATCAAGGAAGCTCCTTCATTACTTCCACGCTCACCCCATCAAATTGTATACTGACCAACCATTATGATAAGTTCTTCAGTGACCCAAAGCAAGTGGAAGGTTACTTAAGTGGAACATCGATGAGTCAATTTGACCTTACTTTTATCCCATAGAAATCCATCTGAGGGCAAGCACTAGCCTTAAGGGATGCGCATTCTTGCCCCATTGATTTTACCTCATCCTGAGCAGTCTGGGTTATAAGTGACCAACGATCAATCTTGATAAGGACTCGCTCGATTTTACTTTCCAAATCCTCAATAGCTTTTTCATATTTTTCTTTAAGAGCATCCAGCTTGACCTTACTATCCGATAATTCTTTCTTCTCCATTTCAAGGGCTTTCTTGTCATAATCCCATCCCATTCTCATCCCATCGATTTCGACCTACATGGTCCTGGAAACCTCACACACGCACCTTTAATATGTATACACATTGCATCATATTGACTTAAAACAAAGTCAATATCTGACCTGACCTGATCACGAACACTATATGGAAACACCTGAAGATCAGGGACAAACTTAATTCCGGCAAAACAAAGACCGGGGAAAGCTTCCAAGAGTTTTTTAATTCTTTCAACAGGTGTTCTGTCTTGACCCTAAGAATATGATATTAGTGACCTTCTCTCGGGGTGTTTGGCAAGAGTGGTAAGGTCTTGTTCCCATGAGCTAGTGGGTTGCGACTTGCAAGGAGGATTGGTAGGTGGTCTAGGATGAGGGGGCGATTTGAGAATGTTCTCTAGTGGTCTTTGTGTTGCCCCTGGGGAGATTATCTTGAGAACAAGAAGAATTACGGTGTTTGTTTGATCCATGCTCCTTATCTTTTCCTTTCCTTGTTATTCCTTATCTTTCTATTTCTACTGCAGTTTCTCCTGGTCTTCTCTCTCCTTCCTTTCTTGCACCCTCTCTCTATGCTCGCGGGCTCATCTATGATCACTATCTCGGTCTCGTTTTCCTTGAGAAGAAGCCAGACCAGAAGGGCCTCCCTTCTTTACGAGGGAGCTTAAACGATCGTGATAATATCCTCCTTTCATGGTGCCTCCAATGCAATGAGATGACTTTAGTCAATACTTAGCATGCATGTGAGAAAATAGTGCTCTGATGTGTGGTGCTTGTATCGTGTATGTCCTAAGTGATCCCCCGAATAGACCAAAGCCCGGAATTTGACTCATAGTTGTCACCTCCCTAGACTTGACAAGAGTAGTGTCTTCCCTAGATTTTGGGAAGAAAGATGCTAAATCTAGGTTTTGGAAAGAAAGTATATTCTCTAGAATGTCCAAATTCGCTAAGCCATGGTATAGGGAATCTACTTCTTTCTCTCATTCGCTTTGAGTAGGAGAAGACTCTTTTCTGACAACAGAACACTCTGGATAAGGATCCCGAGGCTCTACTTTAGTCGTTTCCTCGAGAGTTTTTTCTTTTATGTTTTTAACTGGGCTCCTTCGGGACTTAAGGAGGTCATCTTCTTTGATGATCCTCTTCCTATTAGTTTTCTTCCCCTTTGTTGGGGAACAAATCAAGAAAGTCGCACTCTCTTTGGTTAAAGGTCGAACATATTGCCTCTCAATTGGAGAACATCGACGACGACGCTCGAAGTCCCTCGATTAGGTGCACATTAATGGCAATGTTCGAAGACTCCCAACTAGGGTCACATCAATTGGAGAATCGGGTGGTTGAGAGCTCGGCCCCACGTGTTCCTAACGTTTGACTTGCATCAAGAAGGCGATAATGGTGTTGAAACTTATCAGTTAAACAAGTCCTAATACTCCAACGTTTCATGCTAAGGCTAGCTAGAGTATCCAGTCGCCTTTTGTACTCCCTACCTAACGGCTTAACTAGTTTGTCACTTACAAGAAAGAACTTGATATGCGAATTCATAATGCATCCCGTTTAATTGAAACTTAATACTTACAACATTGGAGCCAACAATGAGTGCATCTCGGTTGTTGAAGGACATAAAAACCAGTCATGTTTAATATCTCCTAGTTTGTTTGGTATATCCTCGATGATTTTTCTACGACAGACAGCTTTGAAGTAGAGAAAGGAAGGGATATAATCATCTCTATGCTTGAAATTGAAAAAAATGACCATGTCCTTAAATGTTGGGGGTTGACGTAAATACTCTCTATATAAAATGTACAACGACACCAAATTAGCGTATATGATTGGGTGGAGTTGCATTGATGCTAACCGCGTTCGCCTCAGGAAGTCAACGACGAAGGGATGAAATTAAGATATGATTCCTATAGTGCACATTTGGCGAGTCAGCGCCATAAAGATGCTTGGTGGATTATGAGGACATTTATCTACTTGGGGGATTCAGATGTCGACCCAAGGAATATTGTGCTTGGCGCTTGGCCTTCTTAATTGTCTCTCGATCATCATACAAGGCCAAGAATCTCTAGGCGTTGTTAAGAATATGGCACCTGGGAGAGTATCAGGTGCTTCCCTCAATATCACTGTCCCTTTTGAACTCCCTACTTCTCTTATGAGTGATAGGCCTTCTCTCTAAGTATGAATTTCAAAATCGATGTTAGAGTCGGCATTGGTCTCTAACTCGATGGAAGAGTCACTCTCTAAGTCAGGACGATTGGCGAGAGCATTTTCCCTACCTGCTCCAGAAACTTGGGTTCCAGTAATGTTTGTTTATGTTATTCACAAAAGACTACTGGTTATCATGTTAAGGCCGTAACCCCAGTGTGTATACTAATGCATGTGAGTGCAGTAGAAATAATAACATAAATAAGAAATGGTAAAACTCAAAGCACGCTTAAGTCTATGATGCTCAATCCATCATACGAGTTCAAATTCTAGAGGCCAGAGCTCTATCCTAACAATCTAGAATGTGCAAGCAAGTTTGGTTTCTTAATAAAGACTTGTAGTTAATTCTTAGTATAGGGTCGACCAGTTTTGTTTTAGTTCATATGACTCAGATCAGTATATGTGGATTCAGGTCATCCAACTGTGATTATCAAGAAAGAGGCGTGTGTTTCCTAGGCTTTGGCTCGACTGATCGAACCTATTGTTGGAATCCTTGTGCATAGCCCTCTTCTGATCGTTTGATGTAATTGATTTATTACTTGTTCCCATCTCTTGACAACTTAGATCAATGGTCATTATTGATCGAAGCCACAGTTAGCAGCTTATCCACAAAAAATTTCCATTGACCCAAATGCTTAGCTATCCCGGTCCTATGAGTATTGGAGTAGTTGCCTAGCTCCACCGATCCCATGGGCATCAATTTTGGAGTCTACCTTGTCCCCTTTTTCCTATCTGTATTGTGGGCCCTCCGTCGTTGCCTGTTCGTGCCCATCTTATCACAACTTCTCTTTTTTGCCATGTGTTATTGGAAATGACAACGCCTTGAGATTTGAAGTTCCTTGAAGATCGAGATGTCTATTCACTTTCCCGCCTTACCCTAAAGGTCTCTTCCCTTTCCTCTCCACCATTTTCTGTAGACCTTGCTCATAACCACCTCCACGACGCCTGGTTGCCACACTAACGAACTCGGCAATGGTGGTATTGACCACATATCATATCACATACATATTAAAATGAAAAGGAAAGAAAAAGGAAACGAATTTATATGTGAGATTACGCGAAATTATATTTCAAAGAAATAAGAGGAAGAATTGATCCCTACCTATGGATGGATTGAAAGACATTCTGACGAGAAGGGATTTTTAGTTTCTTGGAAGAAAATAGGGTTGAGCAGCAGTAAAAAAGTAAAAAGAGAAATATTAAAGGTGGGCCAACAATTCATAGCAAAACCGGTGTCTCTTTGTGTTCCTTTGACATGACTTTTGGAATTACTCAATGTCCCGAAGTGTTTACTGGGTTAGATCGACTTATCGATCCCGGGCGGATCGATGTTTTGATACAAAGTACTATTCTATTAAGGATCGACGCAGTTCCTAAGAGACTAACTACTGAATTATTGACTTACACTTTTGAAGAGATTTTCCATACTGATTTTATGGTAGGATCCCTCTAGTAAACAATGATAGTATGCAAGAATTCAAAGCACGAATCGTTCTCAAAACGTCATGGTTTAGAGGGAAAAATGTTGACCAGCCTTTTGGTAAGGCTGTCAAGACAGTACAGGTACCAGAAATTTGGGCTGACCCAAATAGACATATGACTATTCAAGCCTGACTCCATGATCAATGAGGTCGATCCGGACAAGGATTGATCCAAATACGAATCCTCCTTCTGAGAGACGGAGATCCCATGGGTAAGTTGGATTGACCAATCAATATCGTGTTTGATTAAGACGAACCGGACCTTTTTCCGTTCAATGGATTAGCCTGGAGACTTGTTCCTGTTTCATGTTTGACCGCTTCCAATTCCCTAGAAATGTTGGATCGACTGCCACTTGTCTCTACATAATTGGATCGTATCTTCTCATGCAAAAAGAATGTTTCTTCATATCTTCCTATGACCTTGAAATGAGTGACACGTGTCTCAGTCAGATCGAGCACTGTGGCATCTATAAAATAACTCCCCAAGAGCTACAGAAAAAAGGACTTTGGGCTGAATTATTGTAGCTTGTTTATTATAACAATTTCATTACCATCTTTGTTAAAATACTCCATATAAGTAAGGGATTATAAAGCTGATGTAGGCTTGTTAACGTCGAACCACTATAAATTTGTATTTGAATACAAATCTTCTTATTTTACATTTATTTATCTTCACTGTTATTCTCTACAATCTCATCTTTTAGGTGTTGAACCATTTTTTAGTGTCAACGGTTACAATTTAAATTGTATTTAGGAATAGGGATTGTAACCCTAAATAGAGAAATAAATAAGTTATAAACTTATACATATTCAAATAAGAATTAAATGGAATTAAATTAGTATATTAATGTTTTGGAGTTACAAATATTAGATTAGAATTTTAAATGGGACTGGCATTAATGGCAATAAATAGGATAATTAATGCCTTAGGAAAATATGACCATTAGGGTCATAAATGGCAAAAAAATCTTGATAGAAATAACAAATGGAATAAAAAGGGAATTAATGGGTATTGGTTGTCGTAGTAAGTGCTAAGTGCAGTAAGGAAATAAATAATTTAACATCCAAGGATAGAAAATTATAGGTTTTTCTTATTTTATTCTAGTTAATCTAGAATTAATATAATTAAAATAAGGATTGAACTTAGTAGATAATGATGTGAGGTTAGTTGCCTAATTTGATAGAAATCTGCACTTTCTATTAGTCGGATATATGTACAACTAATGTGAGACATAGTTAGCCATAGGAACCCGTGATGATGGTTAATTGCATAGCAATATTTTTTCCTAAAATAAGGTTTACTTCAAGTGTTGAGGTTTAAAGTGGCTGTAGGGCCCGCCTCTAGTACAAAAGAAGAAACCAGAATGGACATAATTTATAAATGTAGCAAACTTCTGGATTTGAGGCATTAAGTAGTGAGATCCATCTATTGGGTATTAAGTGACTCGATTTATCCTTCCCATATGGGTACAACCAATAGGTCTGCACTTAATAAAGTTATTAAGTGATCGAATAGCTAACCTATCCGTAAATATGAAACATTAAAGCTATTTTGGTACGAGATTGGTAATCGCCATGATAGTTCGCTTACTTTGGGTATTAAGTGATTAGGGTTAGAGTTCTCCCTTGGAAAAGGAATTAAACAACCTCCATGGATGTACCATACGTCTGCATATCTTACATAATGTATTAAGTGACTAGGAGGTTATACAATAAGGTTTGTTGGATAGTATCACGGGGTCTATCGAGGGAAGATCATAAATGATGGTCTATCGTCTACCTATCCTATAGATAATAAGTGATTTCTTACTATCTCATGCCTTATGTAGGGATTGGGTATATGCATGAATGATGGAATCTTAAATAAGTAGGACTTTGTAGCTAGTGCCTTTAATTTATATTTGTGTAGGCTAAACAATCGAGTAAGGCAATAAGAAATAGATTGGATTTGCCATGGGTTTTTAGTGACCGAAAGAATCCACCATTATCTTATATTGATAGTGAGGTTTTAAGTGGCTATATATAAATAATTTACTTCCTTATAGCATGTTATGTAGCTGGAGAGCCTGCCTCTTAGTTATTGATAGTCAGTTGAATGGTGGTTTAAAGGCTTCATACTTATGCGTAAAAGTTCTAGCCCAATATTAAAATATAGTTATCTTTGGGGAGCGTTACCTTGAGTATGGTAGTTAGTCGCCATACGTAAATTTCGACAAGGTTATGTTAGAATTACTAGCCTTGTTTGACACTTGTTTTGGTGGAGATCAAACAGGATGCATTTGTGTATTATGGATAGTGTTATACATTTTTTACTCATCTGGACTTGTTGTTTTGACCTCGTCCCTCCTCATAAAAACTCTCTGGTTTACCTCGGGGAAGACAGGTCTTAGCAAGTGTTCAAGTTTGGTTTTTGTTTCTTGTTCTTCCATGCTTGGTATTAATGTAGCAATTTGCTTTTAAGGTAGTTTCCTAAGTCGATACTTGTTATCCTATCTTGTTTTCATTGTAATTAGTTTTATTATACTCTGATTATGCTCATGCTCATTATATGTAGGTACCAGATTTATACTCTCCATGTTTGGATGGGGTTGGGTTTCGATTTTTGTCAAAATATGACTTAGAAAAGTGTGCGGTGTTACATGAGGGGCGAAACAATTCAAGAGAAATGTTTGATAAACCTCCAGTAACAACCGGCTTGGCCCAAGAAACTCCAAACATCGGTGGGAGTTTAGGAATCCACCAATCATAAAAATTAGAGATAAAATATGGAACAAATAAAAGATTTCGATGGTTAAATAGTAAGAATATCTTAATAGGAAACTTAACATTAATTATACTGATCTTAGCAGGTTCCACCGAAAATCAATTCTTAGAAACCACATGGCTAAAAAAATTGACTTCTTCCTGCCAGAAACAACAACTGATAAACTTGGATTTTAACTAATAGCATCTTAATGTATCAAACACATATTTCAAATATTGTACTTGCTATTCCTCAATCCTAGAAAAGACAAAGATGTCATCAATTAATGTAAGCACAAATTTGTTAAGAACTTTCTAGAATACTTTGTTCATAAGTTCAACAAGGTAAGTTGGGGTATTCATTAAACCAAAAGGCATAACTACCCATTCATAGAACCCATCTTCTGCATGGAAAGATATTTTATAAATGTTATTCTTAGAAAATCTAAGCTGATGGAAACCCGAGGCTATGTAAAGTTGAGAAACTACTTGTGCTCAATATAGCAGATCAAACATGTCATCATACAAGGCATAGGGTATCTGCTCTTATGAATGAACATATTCAACTCACTATTATCCATACACATCCTCAAAGTGTCGTTAGATTTAGTAACAAAGACAAAACCAGCTCCCCACTCATAAAAGCATCACCTAATCAAATCTCTGGACAAAAGACCATCAACCTGGGTTTTTAATTTGGCTCCCTCTTTGGGTGACTGTAACACCCCGTAATTTTAGAGAACAATGTAACAATAAACTAATGACTACTTAATTAAATATTGGAAATTAAGTACAACGGACTGCACCATTGCGTTCGTCTCGAAATTCTACTTAAGATAGACTCTGAGTACACGAAAACGGACATTGTATGAGTAAGTTATTTAAGCCTAGAAGTTTGTATATGCATAAGAGAATTATATATATATATATAAATCAATTAGAGAAGTAGAAAACAAATTCAAACAGCAAAGCAGGAAAACAATCTAGGGTGAAATCGACCCGTTTGGGGTTGACCCGAGAGACCCAGCAGGGTCGACCCAGGGTGTTTGGGTCGACCTAGGTCGGGGTGGGTCGACGTAGCACATTTCTAGCTGAATTCTCTTAGCTGGTTCTAGACTTTTTCTGGGCTAGGTTCGTTAGCTTTAGGCTATATATAGGACCCCATTTCTATTGTTTTACCCATCAAAAACAATGGAGACCTCGAGATGCTGTCCTAACTTAAATTGAACTAGCTTATTTTGTTCAACCACGGCCTATTTGTAAACACGGATTTCTTCTGCAGCTTCGGCCAAATTATTCTTTGTTCTTTAGATCCAGTCTCTGTGTGTTCATGTTATTTTTAGATATAAACATTTAACAAGTAATCCTGACATGTTTATAAAGCTAGATCAAAACCTATGCCTTTTAAGAATTTAACTCATACCTAAACAGATCTATTATTGCACGTACACCTGATCTACTACTTAGTTTTTATATGCCTATTTATGTTCTCTTCTCTCCCTCTTTCCCTTTTTATTTTTATAGCCTAGGTTACGTTCGAGCCTAGGCCTATCGCTGAAACATGTGAATGAAGTTGGGAATGGTTGGGAAAGATAAATTGGGGCATATCTTGTATTATGAATCATAACAAGGATTTGAGGGTATAACCTATACTGTACAATTTGACTAAAACTTTGGACATAGGTTATACTGTGCGTTATGACCAAAATTTGGGGAATAAAAATCTATAGGCTTAATTTAAGGTTAAAAGGAACATGTGAATGAAACTGTAAGCAACTTGCTGTAACTTGCGGAGATATTTATTATGTTAAAATGACTAATCTGCTGAAATTTGTTGAAATTGAATAATGTAATTGAAAAACCCATGACGAGCGTGAGTAATTCCTAAATATGATTATTAGGCCAAAAAGATTGTTAACACAATTATGGTATTTAAGGAATTGGAAATAATGACATAGGAACACGATGTTAAGTTCAACTTGTGGTAGAAGCCTGCCCGGAACCGCCCGACAAATCCTGCATCCACAAGTGGTCAAGTTAATGTGAGAGGTCTGGTGCATTAACATACATGAACGGGGAATGATAATAACCTATTAAACTGTAATACTTAACCTGTTTAATCCGTAGGTGTTGTATAAACCATTAAACTGTAACTTGTTGAATCTGTGGGGTTGAGTAAATTTGTTGAATCTATGAAGTTAAGTGAATCTATTGAGTTTACAGGGTTAAATAAATCTATTTAATCTGTGGGGGTTATATGAACTTGTAAATATGTAAGAATTAACCTGCTATATCTGTTGGGGTTATATGAACCTGTTAACCTTAACACTTAATCTGTTTAAATCTATGGGGTTATGTGAACCTATTAAATGTGGGGGAGGGGGGTTAAGTAAACCTGTTTGAATCTGTGGTGATTAAGTAAATCTATTAAAATCTGTGGGGGTTTATACGAACCCGATAAACTTAACATGTTTTCTATGTTGGGGTTATGCTGGCTTGTTAATCTGTTTGGCATAACCTGTCAAAATCCTAGTACATGGGGATACAAGCTTAGCGGGTGACTTGTGTCATCTGTTGTGTAGGACCAGTATCAGTCAGTAACCCATACTAGTATCAAAGGGAGACCTTACGTTAGGTTGGGATCATGGCACACTTACTGAGCTGATTATAAGAGGTTCACATGGGAGGAGGTGTTTTGATAGCGCCTTCCGACGGAGCCATGTGCTTGCATGATTCTGAATTGATCAGGGATAATAAGACGCTATAACACCAATAGATACGACTGTGTTTATCTAGGGGTTGCCACTTTAGGAAGTGATACATCCTACTGTGGGGCCAGCACAGGTTATTTGTACGATAGGTAGCCGATCGATTGGGGGTAGTAATTAAGGTACATCTAGTCCTGCCGATTTAGGTGCACGTTATTTATGGTTGGGATAACACCCGTTATTTACATTGGGGTACCTGTTATTACTACTTAGGTTAAAACCCGTTACTAGAAGTACACCTTAGTCTATCATTATGTTTCCGTTGGGATCATTCATATCTACTGTACTAGTATTGGTGTAGAGAAAAATGTTTTAGAAGCGTAATTTGTTCAGTTCATTCAGCTTATCCTGTCCATACCTATTTTATGATACTGTTATCTCTCATCTAGTTTATATGTCTGTCATGATGCTTTTTCTAATTTATATGTTAAAATTAACTGGACTCACCAAACGTTATGTCTGACCCATTTTGTTTCCTTTTCTCTCTCTCTCTTCCTTCCCCCCTCTAGTTTCTCAGGGTGGGAACGCTCAGGCTTGATTAGGATTCTCCCTCTCCTGTTTTAGCTTGGATTTTGGATATTGCTTAGATGTACCGCTTTGACTATTTGTCTACTCTGTTATGGCTCTTTTGGGGACTATGATTATATATTACTGTACTCTGATGGCTTTAGTACAAGGTAGATACTTTTATTTGATGTAGTTGGTTTTCAGTATTTCAGACTAATGTTGTAACTGGATTTTGGACCACGATGTTTTCTATTGGAAAACAAAGTTTTAAATTTCCGTTGTTATATATATATATATGTGTGTGTGTGTGTCTTGTGATGTTTATGTTTCTATTACCCTATAACGCTTCACGGAACTTAATGCATTCTGTTAAAGAGTGACATTAGCGAACGTGGGGTGTCCCATTTGGTATCAGAGCTGAAGGTTACAAGATCAGACAAAAGGTTTTGAAAATTGTTTTCAAAAGGTTTCTAAAATAAAGTATTTTCAAATAAAAGTCTGTTTTTAAAAAAGCTATTCCCCAAAGCCATATAAAATATCTTTCGATTCTCTGTTTGAATCCTTCTTCCTTTTCTTTTTAGCACGTCTGGGGAAACGAATATTCTCGAGGGCGTATAGATACCGGCTTGGTCTTGTAGATACCTTGAGGCTATGGCACCTGCGGGAGGACAAGGAGACTCCCCTCCCCCAACTGCATCCATTGTTCCTCCACCTTCGCGAGTGGATAATTTCTCTAAGAGATGGCATGGTTGTAAGCGCTTGGGTCATTTGGTCAAGGATTGCTGAAAAAGGAAGAATGCTTGTTTCAACAGTGGTAAAGTTGGACACTATACTACGGAATGCCTAAAGAAGCAAGGACGTGGGCAAAAACAGGACCATCTAGAGAGCTGATGCATGCTCTCGAGGGCATTTGACCAGACGGAGGTAGGAAAGTTTCTGATGAAGTTTTGATTTCTCTTTCTGATCATCTTGTTAGGACTCTTTTTGATTTTGGCGCTTCGCATTCTTTTATATTTGATTCTATGGTTGATTATCTGCACCTTGGTACTAGTATGGTTTCGGATCCCGTTGTTGTCTCAAACCCCATTGGGGCACGATTCATCTGTCTATGATTTGTCGGGGTTTGAGGATATCTGTGTTGGGCATCGAGTTTGAGTGTGGTGCATATGTGCTTGGTTTTACAGGCTATGGTTTGATTCTAGGGCTGGATTGGCTAGCCATGTACGGTTCCATTCTAGACTATGAGAGGAGGGTCATTAGACTTTTGACTTGCCATGGGAGGACTCTTGGGATTTCTTGTGACCCAAAAGGTTCTGTCAAGCTTAGTTTATTAGAATCACTTTACACATCTGTCGATGATTTGCGATCTTTACTGGTAGTCTATGAGTATTTGGATGTTTTTCAGGAGTTTAGGGGCTTACCTTTGTGGCGCGAAATTGATTTCCAGATATATTTGGTGGATAATGTGAAGCCATTCGCATTGCCTGTGCGCCACATGGCTCTTAAGGAAAGGAGGGAGCTCAACAAGCAAGTAGAGGAGCTACTTGAGAAGGGGTTTATTAGTCGAAGCATATCTGAATGGGGTGCTCCAGTCGTCTTTGCAACTAAGGTGGACGGCTCACTTCGCTTATGTGTGGATTATAGGGAGTTGAATAAACTCACTAAGAAGAATAGGCACCCACTTCCGAGGATTGACGATCTGTTTAACCATCTTGTTGGTGCATATGTTTTCTCTCAGTTAGACTTAGCCATGGGTTTTCATCAGTTGAGGGTGGCCGAGGATAGTATAGACAAGACCACATTCATAACTCCAGTGGGTTTCTTCGAGTGGTTAGTCATGCCTTTTGGGTTGACGAATGCACGCGCCTATTTTGTGGATCTGATGAGTAGGTTGTTCTGGGAGTTTCTAAATAAGCCTGTTGCGGTCTTTGCGGATGACATTCTGATCTTCTCGAAGATCGAGGAAGAGCATGGCCTACATTCAGGGGAAGTTTTAAAGACTTACCGAGCGCACCAACCTAAGGAGAAATTCTCCAAAATGTCATTTTTGGAGAAAGGAAGTAATAATTTTAGGGCATCTAGTCTCCAAGGATGGGATAGCTATGTATCCCGCGAAAGTAATTGCCATTCAAGATTGGAAGATTCCAAAGAATGAACTGAAGGTGAGGAGTTTTCTTGGTTTAGTGGGCTATTATTGAAAGTTTATTATGGACTTCGCAAAGATATCAGCCCTTCACCAGACTGACGAAGAAGAATCTGACCTTTGCTTGGGATATTGACTGTGAGGATGCTTTTCAGCGATTGAAGAGGGCTATGACAACAACCCCAGTTTTGACTTTGCCTGATGAGAACAAAGTGTTCATAGTGTACACTAATGCATGCGTTATAGGGCTCGGTTCCATCTTGATGCAAGAAGGAAGGGTAGTACGTTATGGCAGTAGACAGTTGCGAGTTCACCAGAAGAACTACCTACTCATGATTTAGAGTTGGATTCTGTAGTATTCGCGCTTAAGATTGGCGACATTATATACTCGGAGAGAAGTTCGAGTTGTATACCGACCATAAATCTCCCAAGTATTTTTTTCTCGCAGAGGGATCTCAATTTGAGATAGCAGAAATGGATGGAGTTCCTAGCGTCCTATGATTTTGAGATTGCTTATACCCTTGGCAAGGGTAATGTGGTGGCGAATGCGTTGATTCAGAAGAAGATGACTTTGAGTCTTCTATTCGTAGAGAAGCGAAGCTTGGAGTATATATCGACCTTGTAGATCACCGACTTGTTGGTGGGAGTCTACAGATAGGCTTCTACTTAGAACTGAGATGATTAGATAAACCTCATAGAAGATTGATCTTATCCGCAGACGCATGAAGACAGCTCAAGACCGGTAGAAGTCATATGCTGATTAGATAAGGACCGATATTGAGTTTGAGGTGGGAGACATGGTTTTCATCAAAATATCACCTATGAGGATTGTGGTTCGCTTTGGATCTGTAGGGATACTGGCGCCAAGGTTAATAGGGCCATTTCCCATAGTGGAAAGAATTGGTCACATGGCCTATAGGGTGAAGCTACTAGAAAAATTGGCAGGATTTCATGATGTTTTCCATGTTTTCATTTGCGGAAGTGTCTTCACGATACAACAGAGATAGTTGAGCAGAGCATACTTGAGGAAGTATAAGTAGAATGGGAAGCGACAGTTAGACGAGTTCCTACCCGTATTCTTGGATCAGAGGTTAAGAAGATACGCAACCGAGAGGTCAAGCTGATGAAAGTTCAATGGGGAGAAGACCGCAAAGATGCAACTTGGGAGACTGAAGACAAGATTCGTGCTTCGTACCCTTTCTTTTTCAAGGGTATGTTCTTAACTTCTTTTCCCAAATCTTTTATTCGTACTTGCTTCTATCATTTAAGTATATCCTATCGATCGAATCTTCGAACTTTAGGTAGAAACCCAATGGATGTAAACATGTGTTTGGGACATGTTATGTTTGATGGATGCAAGTGTTTGCTAGTGTTTTCTCGTGGATGCATATACACATACACTAGGCACTAGATCGACTCAATCACTTACATATTGCATATGGATGTGTGTGCATTTTAAATTTTTATGGATGGAAATGACTGTATCATCATATGGGTGTTGCATTTGGACGGGTGATTGTGCACACATATAGCATTTACATGATATACTAGGACTATTTGCATACATATTGGATTCATGGCACTAACATACATTGCATTAAGGAGGTTGACTGAATTAGTAGACCACCTGGTCTTTCACATTAGTATATGGAAATATACACACATCATTGCATATGTTCATGTAAGAATTAGAAATCCCTTAAGGACAATGGATGCTTGTGATTGATGGATGAGTAGATGGTTGATGGATGTTAGGATATACATTCTTCTTAACTTGGAGATTTTGGGGACGAAATCCTTTAAGTACGGGAGAATGCAATACCCCATAATTTTAGAGAACACTATAACAACAAACTAAAGAATGCTTAATTAAATATTGGGAATTAAGTAAAATGGAGTGCACTATTGTGTTCATCTCGGAATTCTACTTAAGATAGACTCCGAGTTTGCGTAAATGGACATCGTATGAGAAAGGTATTAAGCCTAGAAGTTTGTGTACGCATAAGAGAATTATATATATATATATATAAACCAATCAGAGAATTCAAAAACAAATTCAAACAACGAAGCAGGAAAATAATCTATGGCGAATAGTCCCATTTGGGATCGACCCGAGACTCGGTTGGGTCGACCCATGGGTCGACCCAGGGTGTTTGGGTCGACCCAGGTCAGGGTGGGTCGACCCAACACAGATCTGGCTGAATTCTCCCTGCTAGTTTTGCACGTTTTTCGGGGATGGGTTCATTGGCTTTAGGCTATATATAGGACCTCATTTCTATTGTTTTACCCATCAAAAAAAATGGAGACAACGAGATATTGCGCCAACTTGGATTGAACTAGCCTATTTTCTTTAGCAACAACTTTTTCGTATACAAGGATTTCTTCTACATCTTCAACTTAATTATTCTTTGTTTTTTAGATCCAGTCACTGTGTGTTATGTTATTTTTAGATATAAACATTTAACAAGTAATCCTGACATGTTTATAAATCTAGATCTAAACCTATACCTGTTAAGAGTCTAATTCGTACCTAAAATGATCTGCCATTACATGTACACCTGATCTACTATTCAGTTCTTATATGCCTATTTATGTTCTCTTCTATCTCTCTTTCCCTTTTCATTCATATATCCTAGGCTACCTTCGAGCCTAGGCCTATCGCTGAAACATGCGAACGAACGAAATTGGGAATGATTGGGAAAGACTGATTAGGGGCATATCTTGTATTATGAATCATAACTGGGATTTGGGGGCGTAAATTATACTGTACAATTTGACTAAAACTTGGGACAAAGGTTATAATGTGAATTATGACCGGAATTTGGGGGAATATAAATCTGTAGGCTTAATTTAAGGTTAAGCGTAACATGTAATTGAAACTGTAAGCAACTTGCTGTAACTTGCGGAGATGTTTATTCTATTAAAATGACTAATCTGCTGAAATTTGTTGAAATTGAAAACTGTAATTGAAAAACCCACAATGAGCATGAGTAATTCCTAAATAGGATTGTTAGGTCAGAAAGATTGTTAATACAATTATGGTAATTAAGGAATTGGAAATAACGGCATAGGGGTACAAGATTAAGTTCAACTTGTAGTAGAAGCCTGCGCGGAACCGCCTGGCGAATCCAGCATACACAAGTGGTCAAGTTAATGTGAGAGGTCGGTGCATTAACATATATGAAGAAGAATGATAATAACTTGCTAACCTGTAACACTTAACCTATTTAATCTGTAGGGGTTGTATAAACCATTAAACTGTAAATTGTTGAATCTACGGGGTTAAGTAAATTTGTTGAATTTGTGGAGTTAAGTGAATCTGTTGAGTCTGCAGGGTTAAGTAAATCTGTTTATTCTATGGGTTTATATGAACCTGCTAATATCTAAGACTTAACCTGTTATCCTTTGGGGTTATATGCCCCCATTAACCTGTAATACCTAACCTGTTTAAATCTGTGGAGTTATATGAACCTGTTAAATTGTGGGGGGTTAAGTAAACCTATTTGAATCTGTGGGGGTTAAGTAAACCTATTTGAATCTGTGGGGGTTAAGTAAATCTATTAAAATCTGTGGAGGGTTATACGAACCCGATAAACTTAACCTATTTTATATGTTGGGGTTATGCGGGCTTGTTAATCTGTTAGGCATAACGTGTCAAAATCCTAGTAGTTCGGGATACAAGCCTAGGGATGGCTTCCGACATCTGTTGTGTGTGACCCATGTCATTCAGTAACCCATACTGGTATCAAAGGGGGACCCCGCACTAGGTAAGGGTCAGGGCACGCTTACTGAGCTGATTATTAGAGGTTCATATGGGAGGAGGTTTTCTGATAACGCGTTCCGATGAAATCATGTGCGTGCATGATTCCGGATTGACCAGGGATAACAAAACGCTATAACACCAGTAGATACGATTGTTTTTAATCTAAGGGTTGTCACTTTACGAAGTGGTACATCCTATTATGGGGACGGCATAGGGTATTTATGGGATAAGGAGTCGATCAATTAGCATTGTAATTAGGGTACATCTAGCCCTGCCTATTTAGGTAACCATCCTTTTATCCTAATTCGTAAGACCCATTCCAAAACAAAAGAATCCAAATTCGCTTCACCAACTTAAAACTTCAGTGATTTCAAATCTTAATTTATATTTCAAACAATCAAATTTCCAATAAAATTTCAATTTCAAATCTTAAACCAAGTTAACGATACCAAGACATATTTCAACTTAAATTCAATTTAAAACCAAGATTGGCTAAATCGCTTTTAATTAAAATTCAAAGTTAATGAAGTTGCTTAAATTCAAAAGTGTTAATCAATTTAATAACCTTTAACGTAACGTAGTTATATGAATTTCAATCAATTTGAATTTCAACTTCAAATATTAAGTTTTAAACTTAATAATTCAAACCGTTAGTCAATTCATTTTAACATTACCATACGTTTCAACAAAATCCATATTTACTTAAAAAAATTGAGTCATATGTTAATTTTTTTTGAATTCCATTTAAAATTTTCAGACTATTATTAATAAATTTCCAAACAATTTCAAATTTTATAAACCTATTAATTTTGATCTAGTTGTGTTTATTACTTAAATTTTCTACGTAGGCCAATTGAAATGTACATAAATTTAGTGTGGTGCTAAAAGCACCCAGAAATATGCTGCCTAATACCATAACTAAAGGCCCCCTTAAAAATAACTCAAACATGCTACACAATACCATAACCAGGCTACCACAAAACCTAAATAATATTTTTCTACTTCTCTATCGTTCCTCAGATATTGTCGTTTTCATCCGATAAATATCAGAGCATTTCAATTAGTATCGGAGGTCGCACCATTACCATAAATTTTCAGTGAAATTAGCATTCATTCAGCTGTATTTTAATGTTAATGCATGAAATTAGTCGGTGGAAAAAGGCCATGGCTTTTGAAACTAGTCGGTTGAAAATGGCCATGGTTTTCAAAACTAGTCGGTAGAAAACAGCTGTGAGTTATGTTGATTTTTCATTTAAACTATTCAAGATTTACATGGTCATAAACTCACCACTTCAATTTTTGAACGGTGTAGAATTTTTTAATAGGCAATTTTTGTTCGGTTATAAATCACTATGCAACTGTTCTCTGCTCGGTTCTAAATTACCTTGCCTTCTGTGTATCCATGAGTTTTTAAACTACCACCACATTTAAAACACCATTTCCTTGAATTTAATACATATCCTTTTGTTTTAACATCTAAATTTCATTCCCTATATGTATATAATAGAAACGCAAGCAACAGGGAGGCTTCCATTCATTGTTTTTCATGGCTCTTGTAAACAATTCATGCATGTATCCTTCTCTTTTATTCTTTCTACATGTAAATTCTAATTAACACATGTACATGTAAGACGCATAGCATTTGATGGCTTGCACATCAAAATAAAACACGAAGACTGTGACGGCAAGGAATTTCGCTCGGTCCGAACCAGTCGCTAAACCGACCCAGACCGTTCGAAACGCCCTATCGTTTGAGAACACGACAAATTAGAATGCATACAAAAGAACATTTCATTGTATATTACAACAATGCATCAGATTACAAGAATATACAGAGTATAAATGAATAAATATTACACAGAAATATCAGAGATTTAAATTACATTTAAATACATTGCAGCGGAAAATAATATAATACACCACTAGAAGAGATATACGGATACAAAGCTTTCCGGATATCATTCCAGCTGTAAACCAGGATCCTGTGAATATAAATCTGCAAAACCAAAACTACTAGCTGCCCATGTCAAAATAAGGGCACCCAGAGTTTAGGTTAAAACAATAAACCCCATGTCAGTCATGTGACTGGTGTGAGAACTAAAACAGTTAATCTTTATTTTTAAAGTTAGGTAAATCAAGGGACCACGCCGTATAACACGGAACGGGTTTCCTCCCAAGAATACCAGTGCATAAAACAAACAACGCAATGCTAAATAAAGAAAAATGAAGCTATTATAAGACCCAGGTCCTATCACACAATGCAACGCAAGCCGAGGGATAGGGTTTTTACCTTATAATAGCCAAAGAATGCTTGATACGTTTAAAACAAATCATTTGATACTATTATAAGTGCATAGTGTATAAAACAACTTCAAATCATAAGTATCAATCATAGGCGACATGAGCGTCCCATGCCACTATGTCGCCATAAATAGGTTTACAAATAAAACCGCAAAGTCACGTATTTGGAAATTGGATTTCCATCTATGAACCGAGGCAAAAGATAGTCCTCAACCGATTCGAGACGCTCTAGCCCGTGTCTCAGGACCCAGACACAGGTGGGCCCTTGGATCCTCAGGGCCGGTCCACCGATGTGGATTAAAATGCCTGAACATGCGTTTCCCCGCCCTTTGGGGCGTAAATGAGCCAACGAATGACTCCATCGGACCCGGATCGTCCGATCAAACCGAGGTGCCTCGCAACAGCAACAACCGCACACGTGAAAAGTATATAAATGTCAGGGCTGGTAGGTCACTGACACCACCCTAGCTAGAAAGAAACGCATGCCCTCCCTGACGTCCTCTCCCGTTTTTGGTTCACAACCGAGGTGCGAAACTCGCGATGTAAACGTTACACAAAGCTACGCCACAAAGGCCGTGCTTTGATCATCACCACAAGACTTTGCTTTTCAACAGAAGCCTTGATCATTTGCCACTTAGGCATGCCACACAGGCCATTCACTCCATGCGATTGATATCCATCAATATATAACCCCTGAGCTCGTACGTCTCAGAGAAGGGCGTTAAGCAAGAGAATAAATTCTCCGCCGCCAAGCATATATATATTTAATATAGATCAATCACACGGACTAAAATCCAATGTCAGACACACAGTCCATTTACAAGTCCGTTCTGGGGCTGAACGAAACCGGAGGCACCTAGTACCCCGCATATCCATCGATCTCCAAGCACGCCTGGACGATCACCAACTGTTTCCATCTTCTTGGGTGTACAGCCCAATCAAGATCATCAGTAATCACCCAAACGACGTGAAGACTTCCGGTCTTCGACCATCGTCTTCATCTTCGACTTATCGTCGTATCAGTTATTCAGAATGGTATAAACCCGGTCTTCCCGAATAACTCGCGTATATTTTAAATAAGTGTTACACAAACACAACATACGCCTCATTCCAATTCATCAGTCACTAACCATAAATTAATCAAGAGAATAATTTCCCAAACATTAACCCCGAAGGCCGAAACCAACATCAGATCAATATCCAGAAAACCATTCTGCTTAGCTAACCGACAGTTAGTTTCTAAATTCCACATTCATAGGGAAAGGTTCCCATTAATTTTATCCAAGGAAAATTCCTTGAATTTATTGTTTAATCAACTTTTGAATTTCGATTCAACTAGTCGGGATTAACGAACCTTACCGAAGTAATCATTTGTTTTAATTTACCAATCCCAAACTATTCATCCCATGAAGTAAAACTGGTTATACTTCATATCTAACACCACGGTGTTATCGGTAAATTCAATTACCATTTCACGTTCAAATCTAATTAAAGATTTAACTATTGCCTGGAGCAAAACTGGTGATACTCCATTTTCGATCATTTCAATCTAATTAAAGATTCATTAAAACTCCACTTAGTTTTAATCTTCGACAGGTTTAAAGAATCAGTGTTATTTAAAACACGGTTCACGATAAACCCAAAATCACATTCCATTAATTATCGGGTTAAAGAACAAGTGTTATTTAAATCACTGTTCACGATAAACCCAAAAATCAATACCAATTCAATTCCAGTTAAATATCATTTAATTGGTACACTTCATTAAATCTAAATAAAAAGATTTAATCTTTTCTCAACTGGGTTCAAGAACAGTGTTAGTGAAGACACCATTCACGACAAACCCAAATCACATTTGATATTCAATATAAGGCTCTGAATAGAAAATATATCGGCTTATATTCAATATCAAATTCTACGATTAACAAATGTCGTATTGGAAATAACGATATATATATATATATATCTTTCAAATTTCCATAACAATATCTGTATAATCACGAATTCCAACATCGAAATATTCCGAAGGCAATTTCGATTCAAATCCACTCCAATGCAATCATTGGAAATTCTGGTTATTTTTAAAACCCTTTTCAAATTCAATTTATTTATTTAAAAATAAATAGAATTATATTTCTAGTTCAAAACTAGTTCATTTCGATAAAAATCTATTTTTAACTTTTCAAATATGGAGTTTTTCATCCCAAATCTTCACAAATCATTTCTTATGATTTTTCACAAATTATTACTATTTTCAATAATTTTATCAAGGCCCGTACAGTCGATTTCCCTCAACGGCCATCGAACTGCACTTATAGCGACCTTTTTCAAATTTTATTTGGACATAATTCCAAATCCAACCGTTAGATTTCAAATTTCTAATACTCGTTAGAAAGCTCTTTTCGATACGAACCCAACGGTTCCGGTTTTAGGAGAATCCGACGGTCGGATCTCCCGTAGTGTCCGTTTGAAATCAATGGTCGAAATTCGCGAACTGCCGCGGCGCGGCGCATTCTATTCAGGCCATTATATTATATATATAATATATATTTCGTCGATTTCTATTTAAAACGAATTATATGAATAGTTTTAAATTTGTTTCAAAAGCAATTTCAACTTCCTTTTCAATTCAAATCAAAATTGAATTCTTCTTTATAAATTCGTTTTAAAATTCATTTCTATTCAATTCAAATTTCAATTCAATTTGAATTCACTTCAATTCGCTTTCAATTCAATTTGAAATCGTTTGCAATTCAATTCATTTCGAAATGAATTGAATTACAAGAATATACAGAGTAATGTTCTTCCGTCTGCGTTCTGATTTGTCGTGTTCTCAAACGATAGGGCGTTTCGAACGGTCTGGGTCGGTTTAGCAACTGGTTCGGACCGAGCGAAATTCCCTGCCGTCACAAAGACACATGGCAACATGAACACTACAAGAGAAACAGGGTTTTCCAACGGCCAGGGGTCGTTGGCGGCCGTTGGAAAACCCATTGGAAGCCGTTGGTCAATCCGTTGGTATACGGATCAATGACTTCCAATGCACAAGATGCTTAATTTCCAACGGCTTCCAATTGATAAATAAGGCCACGTGTCCATTATTTCTGGCCAATAAGCCATTGGAAACCATTGGTACGACATAACCAATAAGTCGTCGCAAGCCATTTATAACCGTTGGAAATATGGGTGTTTTTTTACAGATTTCAGATTTTCCACTTCAAGCCACACACCACATATATAATATTCTGCACTGCTCCATTTCGAGCATATAACTCACAATCTCAACCATATATACACCCAAGCACAATATAAAATAGAAATTAAACACAAAACACAGAAATTAACCAATATTTACATAACATAACAACCAAACGTCGCCAAAACAACATAACCATGTCCAAACATCATAACCAACACCATGTCTAAATCGTACCAGCACCAAACCATCAAAACATCATATCCAAACCATTATAACATCAATGTAACACCCCTGTGATTTTGAATATTAAAATTAACCAATTAAAGAATACTTAATTTCAAATGTGAGAATTAAGAAAAACGGGTTACGCCATTGCGTTCGTCTTGGAATTCTGCTTGAGATAGAGTCCGAGTTTGCGTAAAATAAATACCGTATGACGGAGATATGGACGAACGAAGTTGGGCAGAAAAACCGGAAACAGACCAGAATGCACTGGCGCACTTGTGAAGTGCGCCAGTACAAAAATGCACCGGCGCACCTACCAAGTGCGCCCATGTCAGGCAAAAAACCTGCACAGATTTCTGGAGTGTTCTGATCCGAACAATGAGTCATTGCTGAGCCACTAGGGCTTAGGTGGCTATCTGAATGGTTCTGGTTATTCCAAGGTTAATCCGATGGCTCTTATTAAATTAAACTTCTATAAATAACATTCCTAAACCCTCAACCCTAATCACACTAATTCATACCAAGAGTCACCATGCCATCAATGGTGAACCTAGGGTAGTTGTCGTTCTCTTTCACCTAAAAGAAAGATAGAAGCAAGAATCAAAAATCAAATCTAAATCTAAATTTGAATAACAATTAGTCTACATCAAAATCGAGCAATTCAGTTTCAGAATACAGATCCCAGAAAAACCATACCGTTCTTTTGTTTGTGAGTATAATTTCTTTCACAAAATAATTAATTAATTTAATTATGATAAGTTATAATTGGGATTATGAGAATATGACTTTGAATCATGTAATGTTGTCATTGACTGTTTTGTTATAGTGGATCTATTTCATATGTTAAATCATATGTATGTGAATCTTATGCAAGTTTGGGATGTTAAATCATATGTATGTGAATCTTATGCAAGTTTGGGATGTTAAATCATATGTATGTGAATCTTATGCAAGTTTGGGATGTTAAATCATATGTATGTGAATCTTATGCAAGTTTGGGATGTTAAATCATATGCTAGTTTATGAATCTTATGCAAGTCTGTAGGTGGATTATATACAAGTTCATATGTGAATCATGTATATACATATGCTAGTTTATGTGACATTAATTTACATGTTTAGATCCATATGCAAGTTCACATCTTTATGTTTAGATCTATATTTAGATCCGTGGTAGTACATAGTTATGCAAATTTATGTTCTATATGCCCATTGCCTATGCTAGTTTTGTATCTGAATCATATGTTAGTTTGAATGAAATTCATATGCAAGTTATAGGAAAACCATATCCATATATGCAAGTTCAAATCTTTATGTTTAGATCTATATTTAGATCCATGATACTTTATACAAATTTATGTATACCCATTTCCTATGCAAGTTATTGGCTATGCAAACTTATATCATAATTCTTAGATCTATTTTATGTGTTATGCAAGATGTGATGTTGCTTTTTTTTATAAGTTAGACTATTTGCGAGTCTAACATATGTCATATTAAAACGTACGAACAACATGGGGACCATAGGATAATATTAAATATACATAATTGTGAATTGGCATAAAATGGCCTTAAAGGCATATAATTAGTTTGAGACATTAATTGGTATAATTTGTATACCTGGAATTTATGGACATAGTTTAGGTGACAATTATGGACATAAATTAATTTGGAATTTATTGACAAATTTGAATAGGGATATTAATCCAATTTGGGGTTAAATAATTATGTGTAATAATTAACCGCCTAAGACACGAGGTTAGACTCGTTTGTGGTGTAAGACTGCCCGAACCCGCAAGGAAAATCCAGCAACCACAAACACCAGTCTAATGTGAGAGGTCAAAGGCACAAATTAAATGAGTAACAATTGTAAAGACACGAGGTTAGGCTCGTTTGCGGTATAAGACTGCCCGGACCGCCCGACAAATCCAGCAATCGCAAACGGTAGTCTAATGTGGGAGGTCTTTATAAGGCTATGGTTTTAATGAATTAAGTAACACTTAACCAGTTGAACATGTGGTGGGACATGGGGGTTAAGTGGGTGGCCTGGGTGGCATGTGAAATACGATTAAAAACACTTAACCAAGTTGAAAACATGTAAGAAGACATGAATAAGAAGGGGTTAAGTGGGAAATTCTAGTGGGGACCAAGCATAGGTGGAAAGCTTGTGTCAAGTATGGGGACCCTTTTCAAACCAGTAACCCATTAAGTATCTTTGTGAGCTCGAGTTAGATCGAGGACGGGACACGCTTACTGGGTTTGATTGTAAGAGGTCAAAACGGGTTTGCGGTGGCAATGCAAGTCCAACGGGGTCATGTGCGTGCATGGGCCCGGGGTGGTAGGCAAGACATTATTGCATCGTGTAGATATAAGTCGTGCATCTTTAGTGGTATCGGGTTGCCACTTTGGGGAGTGATACACCCCACTGTGGGACCAGCACGGGTATCTATGAGTTAGGAAGCCGATCGCATGGGTGTAGTGGGTACAACTAGTGGAGATAGGGGCAGGCGGCACCCATGAAGGCAACTAGGGGTACACGAAACTACCATTATCATTGTTATGTTCTGTAGGCGGGATCAACTTTTAGGGTGACTAGTAATGGTGCAGTATAGTAATTATCCTATAGTGATTAGGAACGAGATTAACGCCAGAATATTCCTCTTGTTTGCTTTGTCATGCCCACTTGTTTCACAGTCATTCCTTGTTTTATGAATTTATGCCTTATCCTAATTACTTTAATAATTATATTGTAAAAGTTATTGTACTCGCCAGACTTTATGTCTAACCCCTTTGTTTTCGCCTCTTTTCTTCCTTCCCCCCTAGGTTCTCAGGGTGGGACTAGTACTATTGGAGCTTGATATTGGATCTCTTTCCCTCTCTTTTGGAAGTGCTTGGATTGCTGAAAGTAAAGTTCAGCTCATCTCTTTTATGGCTACTTGTGTTGGGGATATGCTTTTTACTTTATGTACTCAGAATTTTTTTTGTAAAGATGGATATTAAGTGTACTTAGTTTTACTGTTGGTTTATGAAGTTGTTATAATCAAACTATTTCTCCGCTGCAATAAAAGTTGTTTTAAAATTTTCAAGTACCAATATATGTATCTGTCTTGTTATATTCTGTTCTATACACTAATAATGCTCCATCAAAGTTAATGCATTCCCTTTGAGAGTGACATTAATGGACGTGGGGTGTTACACGTGGTATCGGAGCTGAAGGTTAACAGAACAGATAAGAGATTTTTTAAAACTGTTTTTCAAAAGCATTTTATAAAGAAATACTTTCAATAATATGTTTTTGGTGAGTATTTTCAAGAGAAAAGTTTGTTTTAAAAACATAACCCCTAAGAGCCATATATCTTTCCTTCGATTCTTCGTTTTGAATCTTTTCCTTTATCTTTTTAAGCATGTCTGGGGAACCTGAGATACCCGAGGGCATACCGATACCAGGCTGGTTTAGAAGGTATCTGGAGGCTAGGGCCACTGCCGCAGGCCCAACAAATGTTCCTCCTCCCCCAGCTGCAGTTGCTCCTCCTCCTTCCCCGCCTCGTGTTGATACTTTTTCGAAGATATGCAAAGATTTTCGGGCAATGGGCGGGAAACCTTTTCATGGATCAGAGACGTTTGTTGAAGCTCGAAATTGGCTAAGGAGGTGGAAGATTTGTTTGGTATCTTCGAGGTGGAAGATGGAAGGAAGGTCCAATTGGCTACTAGGTTAATGAAGGACGAAGCCTCATTTTAGTGGGAGGTCATGAATGGAGAGCGTCCAGTGGAGACATGCATGGATTTCAGGCGTAGGTTCGAGATGAAATTTCTCTCACAAGTAGAAGAGAATTTATAGATGGAGAGGTTCTTAGCATTGAAGCAAGGAAATTTGTTAGTAAAGGTGTACGTCAACAAGTTCAACCAGTTGCCGAGATTTGGCTTAGACTTGGTAAACACCCCCGAGAAGACGGCCCTGAGGTTTGTAAAAGGTTTGAATGAGCCGCTACATGGGTTGGCTATGACCCACATTCCTATGGGGGCTACCTTTGAGAAATTGGTCGACATGGCGCTTATGCATGAAGAGGAGAAAGGTGCTAATGCTAATAAATCACCGGAGAAGAAAGGGGATCAAAAGAAATCACAATAGTAAAACAAGAAAGGTGGTAAGGATAACAATATCAAAGGAAAGAAACGGTGCTTTAACTGTGGAACACCAGGCCATATGAGCAAGGAATGTAGGAAAAAGAAGAAGACTGGCTGCTTCCACTATGGAGAGGCAGGACATCTAATTAAAGACTGCCCAAGGAAAAAGGGGCAAGGGCAAAGGACAGGGTCCACTTATGGAGGGCAGATTCAGGCTCTCATGGCACCAGGACAGGCAAGAGGGCAGGTTCATGCTCTCATGGCACCAGGACATGAAAGAGGTAGAAACATTTCTGTTGAAAGTTTGGTTTTTCTATTTGATCATCTTGTTCGTACTTTATTTGAATCTGTCACTTCACACTCGTTTGTGTTTACTTCGTTAGTTGAAACACTACACCTATATACTAGTCTAGTTACAGATCTTATAGTAGTTTCAAATCCTATTAGTGGTTCGGCTCATCTTTCAATGATTTGTCGGGATTTGAGAGTGTCTATCTTGAGCATTGAGTTTGAATGCGACGCCTTCGTTCTTGGCTTCACAGGCTATGGATTGATTCTAGGCATGCATTGGTTATCCAGTAATTGTTCCATCCTTGATTGTGAAAAGAGAGTTGTTATACTTATGATTCGCCTTGGCAACACTCTCGAAATCTCTTGTAACCCTATACATTCTGTTATGCTTAGTTACCTAGAATCTCTTGATGCGTCTGTCGAAAACTTGCAGTCTGTTAGAGTAGTCCATGTATACTCGGATGTATTTGAAGAGGTGAAGGGATTACCACCAAAGCGGGAGATAGACTTCCGCATATACCTTGTTGATAATGCAAAACCCATAGCTCTACCCGTTAGACACATGACTCTTAGGGAAAGAAAAGAGCTCAGTAAGCAAGTCAAAGTGCTACTCGAAAAGGGGTTTATAAGGCAAAGTATTTCTGAATGGGGTGCTCCAGTAGTATTCGCAACCAAAGTGGATGGTTCACTTCGCCTATGCGTTGATTATAGGGAGCTAAACAAGATGACCAAGAAGAATAGGCAACCACTTCCTAGAATAGATGACTTGTTTGATCAACTTATAGGTGCGTCTGTTTTCTCCCAACTAGATTTGGCTATCGGGTTCCATCAGCTAAGAGTGGCTGAAGATAGCATTGATAAGACCGCGTTTAGAACTCGGATGGTTTCTTCGAATGGCTTGTCATGCCTTTCGGCTTGACAAACGCACCTGCTTACTTCGTTGACTTGATGAGTAGGGTGTTTAGAGAATTCCTTAATAAGTTTGTGGTGGTCTTCGTAGACGACATTTTGATTTTTTCGAAGAATGAAGAAGAGCATGCTATGCATTTAAGGGAAGTCATGGATACACTTTGTACACATCAGCTGAAGGCAAAATTCTCCAAATGCCATTTTTGGAGAGAACAGGTGAGGTTTCTTGGACATGTGGTGTCCAAAGAAGGGTTAGCCGTGGACCCCACAAAAGTAGTTGCGGTGCAAGATTGGAAGGTTCCACGGAATGCAACCGAAGTCTGAAGCTTTTTCGGGCTAGCGGGCTTTTACCGAAAATTCATTAAAGACTTTGCTAAAATCTCAGCCCCACTCACAAGATAACGAAGAAGAACCTAACTTTCGCTTGGGATTTGTATTGCGATATTGCTTTCCAACATTTGAAAAGGGCTCTAACAACAGCCCCAGTTCTGACATTGCCGGATGGGAGCAAGATGTTTACCGTATACACGGATGCATGTGATACGGGACTAGGTGTTGTCTTGATGCAAGAAGGGAAGGTAGTAGCTTATGGAGGCAGACAGTTGAAAGTACATGAGAAAAACTACCCAACCCACAATCTAGAGTTGGCTGCCATCGTCTTTGCACTTAAGTCTTCGCGCCATTATCTCCTAGGTGAGAAGTTTGAATTATATACTGACCATAAATCGTTGAAGTAACTTTTCTCGCAGAAAGATCTTAACTTAAGACAGCAAAGGTGGATGGAATTTTTGGCCTCCTATGATTTTGAGATTTCCTATACCCCAAGCAAGGGCAATGTGGTAGCGGATGCCTTAAGTAGGAAGAAGCTGACCTTGTGTCCTCTCTTTGTAGAAAGGCAAAGCGTGGAATATATAGCAAACTTTAATTTTAGACCCTCCTCTGAAATTGTGCCTAGTCTGTTAGCATCACTAGAGGTGCGGCCTACTCTTTTGGACTCAATAGGAACCGCGCAATGAGAAGACCCTCAGCTAGTTGATGTGATGGATAAGCTGGTTAGGGGTGAGACTTCTAGTCACCTCAATAGATACTCCATCGATGATAGGGGATGGCTGAGATGGGATGGAGGGTTATGCGTCCCACAAGTAAGGGATTTAGTGAAGACGATTCTCGAAGAGGCGCACTACTCCAAACTGACCAAACACCCAGGTGGAGACAAGATGTATAAAGATATAAAAAGAGTTTTCTTTTGGAATGGCATGAAGAGTGATGTATCTGAGTTCGTCGCTAATTGTTTGATATGCCAGCAAGTCATAGCGGAGCAGAAGAAGCCCGGTGGTCTGCTTCATTCTCTCGAGGTCCCACAGTGGAAGTGGGATAGCATTTCGATGGACTTTGTTGATGGGTTTCCTAGGTCAAGAAGGGGCAATACCAGTATTTGGGTAATAGTGGACAGGCTCACTAAAAGCGGTCACTTTATACCTGTTAAAAATAGAAGGACTGCCTCGTCCGTAGCATCCATTTATCTTAAAGAAATAGTTCGACTCCATGGGATACCCTCCATCATAGAGGGCGATCGAGATCCCATTTTTACAAGCGAGTTTTGGAAGAGTTTTCAAGGGGCAGTAGGCACACAATTATGCTTAAGCACGACCTATCACCCCCAAATCGATGGTCAGACGGAAAGGGTGAACAGGGTATTAGAAGACCTCTTGAGATTGTGCATTCTTGACTTTGGAGGGACTTGGGAGGATCATCTTCCTTTGTTGTAATTCGCCTACAACAATAGCTACCAAGCCACCATAGGAATGGCTCCCTTCGAAGCTTTGTATGGAAGACCGTGCCGATCACCAAATTGTTGGTGGGAGTCTATAGACAAACTCATACTTGGACCGGACATGATTATAGTGACCTCAGAAAAGGTGGACTTGATAAGAAGACGAATGAAGGCTGCACAAAATAGACAGAAGTCCTACGTAGACAAAAGAAGGACCGACCTTGAGTTTAAGATTGGAGATAGGGTGTTCCTTAAAGTATCTCCTTTGAGGAATGTCATTCGCTTTGGGTCCGTAGGAAAGCTAGCACCAAGATTTGTAGGTCCATTTCCTATCATTGAAAGGATTGGGACGATGGCTTACAGAGTAGAGCTACCCGAGAGACTGGCTGGAGTTCGTAATGTTTTTCATGTTTCTCAACTACGAAAATGCTTACGTGAATCTGCGGAAGTGGTGGAGCCAAGCATACTTAAGGAAGTAGAAGTGGAACGAGAAGCGATTGTGAGAAGAGTTCCAACTCGTATCTTGGGTATAGAAGTCAAAAAGCTACGCAACCATGAAGTCAAGCTTGTTAAAGTTCAACAGTGTGATGCTAAGGAAGACGCGACTTGGGAAACTGGGAGGAAAATACGCCCAACCTACCCTTTTCTCTTTGAGGGTACCTCCTTGATCTCTTTTTCCATAAGTTTATTCATGCTTAAATCTATCTTTTAAGTATACATCCTCAGTCCTATTCTTTAGCCGTAGGAAGAAACCGATGGATGTAAACATGTATTTGAAACATTTTATGATTGATTGTTGCGAGTGGTTGCAAGTGGTTGCTCGTGGATACATGTACACACACATTAGGCACTAGATCGGCTCAATCACCTTAATATTGCATATAAATGAGTGTGCATATCTAAATTTATGGATGTATAGTGGTTGTGTTATCATATGGACGCTGCATTTTGATGAATGGTTGTGCACACATATAGAAATAATATGTATCGCCAGGATTCTTTTGCATACATAATGGACGCATGGCATTATCATGATTTGCATTAAGGAGGTCAACTGAATCAGTAGACCACCTGATTTTGCATTAGATAACGAACATATACACACACTTTTTGCATATGTTCATACGACATTAGAAATCTTGTAAGGATAACGGATGCCTGTGTTTGATGGTTGAGTAGATGGATGATTGGATGTCTCGGAATTCTGCTTGAGATAGAGTCCGAGTTTGCGTAAAATAGATACCGTATGACGGAGATATGGACGAACGAAGTTTGGCAGAAAAACCGGAAACAGACCAGAATGCACTGGAGCACTTGTGAAGTGCGCCAGTACAAAATGCACTGGCGCACCTGCCAAGTGCGCCCATGTCGGGTTAAAAACCTGCACAAATTTCTGGAGTGCTCTGATCCGAACAGTGAGTCATTGCTGAGTCACTAGGGCTTAGGTGGCTATCTGAATGGATCTGGTCATTCCTAGGTTAATCCGACGGCTCTTATTAAATTAAACTTCTATAAAAAACACTCCTAAACCCTAATCACACTAATTCATACCAAGAGCCTCTATGTCGTCAATGGTGAACCAAGAGTAGCCGCCGTTCTCTTTCAACTCAAAAGCAAGATAGAAGCAAGAATCAAAAATCAAATCTAAATCTAATTTTGAATAACAATTAGTCTACATCAAAGGCCAGCAACTCAGTTTTAGAATACAGATCCCAGAAAAACAAGACCATTCTTTTGTTTGTGAGTATAATTTCTTTCAAAAAATAATTAATTAATTTAATTGTGATAAGTTATAATTGGGATTATGAGAATATGACTTTGAATCATGTGATGTTGTCGTTGACAGTTTTGTTATTGTGGATCTATTTCATACGTTAAATCATATGTATGCGAATCTTATGCAAGTTTGGGATGTTAAATCATATGTATGTGAATCTTATGAAAGTTTGGGATGCTAAATCATATGTATGTGAATCTTATGCAAGTTTGGGATGTTAAATCATATGCTAGTTTATGAATCTTATGCAAGTCTGTAGGTGGATTATATACAAGTTCATATGTGAATCATGTATATACATATGCTAGTTTATGTGACATTAATTTACATGTTTAGATCCATATGCAAGTTCACATCTTTATGTTTAGATCTATATTTAGATCTGTGGTAGTACATAGTTATTCAAATTTATGTTCTATATGCCCATTGCCTATGCTAGTTTTGTATGTGAATCATATGCTAGTTTGAATGAAATTCATATGCAAGTTATAGGAAAACCATATCCATATATGCAAGCTCACATCTTTATGTTTAGATCTATATTTAGATCCATGATAGTTTATACAAATTTATGTATACCCATTGCCTATGCAAGTTATTGGCTATGCAAACTTATGTCATGATTCTTAGATCTATTTTACGTGTTATGCAAGATGTGATGTTGCTTTTTTTATAAGTTAGACTATTTGCGAGTTTAACATATGTCATATTAAAACGTACGAACAGCGTGGGGACAATGGGATAATATTAAATATACATAACTGTGAATTGGCATAAAATGGCCTTAAAGGCATATAATTAATTTGAGACATTAATTGGTATAATTTGTATACCTGGAATTTATGGACATAATTTAGGTGACAATTATGGACATAAATTAATTTGGAATTTATTGACAAATTTGAATAGGGATATTAATCCAATTTGGGGTTAAATAATTATGTGTAATAATTAACCGCCTAAGACATGAGGTTAGACTCATTTGTGGTGTAAGACTGTCCGGACCTGTCCGGCAAATGCAGCAACCACAAACGGTACTCTAATGTGAGAGGTCAAAGGCACAAATTAAATGCGTAACAATTGTAAAGACACGAGGTTAGGCTCGTTCAACCGCAAATGGTAGTCTAATGTGGGAGGTCTTTATAAGGCTACGGTTCTAATGAATTAAGTAACACTTAACCAGATGAACATCTGGTAGGACATGGGGGTTAAGTGGGTGGCATGTGAAATACGATTAAAAACACTTAACCAAGTTGAAAACATGTAAGAAGACGTGAATAAGAAGGGGTTAAGTGGGAAATTCTAGTGGGGACCAAGCATAGGTGGAAAGCTTGTGTCAAGTATGGGGACCCTTTTCAAACCAGTAACCCATTAAGTATCTTTGTGAGCTCGAGTTAGATCGAGGACGGGACACGCTTACTGGGTTTGATTGTAAGAGGTAAAAACGGGTTTGCGGTGGCAATGCAAGTCCAACGGGGTCATGTGCGTGCATGGGCCCGGGGTGGTAGGCAAGACATTATTGCATCGTGTAGATATAAGCTGTGCATCTTTAGTGGTATCGGGTTGCCACTTTGGGGAGTGATACACCCCACTGTGGGACCAGCACGGGTATCTACGAGTTAGGAAGCCGATCGCATGGGTGTAGTGGGTACAACTAGTGGAGATAGGGGCAGGCGGTACCTATGAAGGCAACTAGGGGTACACGAAACTACCAATATCATTGTTATGTTCTGTAGGCGGGATCAACTTTTAGGGTGACTAGTAATGGTGCAGTATAGTAATTATCCTATAGTGATTAGGAACGAGATTAACGCCAGAATATTCCTCTTGTTTGCTTTGTCATGCCCACTTGTTTCACAGTCATTCCTTGTTTTACCAATTTATGCCTTATCCTAATTACTTTAATAATTATATTGTTAAAGTTATTGTACTCGCCAGACTTTATGTCTAACCCCTTTGTTTTCGCCTCTTTTCTTCCCCCCCTCCCCCCAGGTTCTCAGGGTGGGACTAGTACTAGTGGAGCTTGATCTTGGATCTCTTTCCCTCTCTTTCTGAAGTGCTTGGATTTCTGAAAGTAAAGTTCAGCTTATCTCTTTTATGGCTACTTGTGTTGGGGTCATGCTTTTTTACTTTATGTACTCAGAAAACAATTTGTCAAGATGGATATTAAGTGTACTTGGTTTAACTGTTGGTTTACGAAGTTGTTGTAATCAAACTATTTCTCCGCTGCAATAAAAGTTGTTTTAAAATTTTCAAATACCAATATATGTATCCGTCTTGTTATATTCTGTTCTAATCACTAATAATGCTCCATGAAAGTTTACGCATTCCCTTTGAGAGTGACATTAATGGACGTGGGGTGTTACAATCAATATATACAACCATCATCATCTAGCAAGCCTCACCAACTGTGAAAACATAGATGTCATCAAAAGCAAGCTAACCTGATCAGCTCTCTCCACCAAAAGATGAAGGTGGCGTACCGTGCTGGGCTATGTACTCCGCCAACCGTTGGTTAAGCAGCTCCATCTTCTCTTCACGGCGACGATCACGCTCATGAAGCTCTGCAATCTGTGCTTTCAACTATGCGATTTCTTCCTTTTCCTGAGCCTTCTAATACGTCTGCTGAGATGTTGTAATATGTATATAATTTCAGATTTTTAGTATTTCATACTAGCATTTCGAATACATTTGAGTTTTTATTATAAATTTTAGTATTACCACTAGATTTCCATAACCATATCGTCTGTTTCAGGTAGCAGGATCCATGACATTATCAAATATCCTGTCCTCATCTTCCTTGGTCAGCTCATCCTCCCAGTACATTCTAGTATCAACGCCCTTTGTTCCTTAAATTCCTCCTGTTAAACAAAAAACAAATGAATTTAGATAAAACTATTTTGATTAAATTATAAGTCTAACTTAACTATTTTATACTTACATATCTCTCACGCAGCTTATCATCATGGTCCCAAGTGTATGAAACTGAGCCTGTGTCATCAGTCTGACTCAATGCATGTGTATGCTCGAAAACATCCCAGTACGACGCAGAAGCCATATGCGCTCTCTCCTGAAATAAGAAAATGTGTGTGTAAATTAAAACTTAAACTTAAATTAACTATTAATTTTAACAAGTTATGAATTAAAATTTTAAACTGTGCAATTACAAAATATACCAGATCCTCACGATGATGCTGAAATGACTTGGACCCTCCTCGATGCGTAACCGGATTCTTGCTCCTATTAGCTGCATTTCTCTCAGACGAGGCCTATACATTGAAATTTAAAAAAAATGTATTATTCTAAATCAAATATTAATTGAACAGAATAATTTAAATTAAATATGCAATAAATTTACCAGAAAGTCCTCATTACTATTCCAATTAGTAATTAGATCATTCCACACCGTTTTGCTCACCCAAGACTGCCTTTTCCCACCTGATCTTAAAGTGTTCATTGTCTGTCTGTAATTTGTTGCCATTTTGCTATTTCAGTGGCGCCTAACGAGATCAAAATCCGTCTCCTGGAGATCCACCGCACCCTGTATTTTTTTTTTAAATAGCATACATGTGAACTTATCAAATAGGAGCATGACAACTTAACGTAATGAATGTTATATCATACATCGTACCAAAAAATCCTGCCATATAGTCTCCTTAACAATGTCGGGTATCGAGCTCCATGTGGGCCAACATGGATGCAGGGCCTGATAAGCACATTTTGATATCCTCAAAACGGTATTGGACGGTTCCAACTCAAAACCCCTGTGTTACACGAAAAAAAAATACATGGCTACTAGAACAACAATTTAAATAATTTAACATACTTAAATTAAATTTATACTAAAGTTTTTACCCTTTGGATGCTTTTGGCTTAAGCCAGACCACAGGACGTGATAACTCCAACGATGGACCACCCTCATCGCCACCTGACACAATATCTGTTACAGACAACAACATAACATAGCATAACATAACATGAAAGAAATGTCATAACATGGTATTAGATAACATGAGTACTTGATAATAGAAATGTCATAACACGGTATTAGATAACATGAGTACTTGAAAGAAATATCAAATCATGGTATTAGATAACATGAGTACTTGACAATAGAATTGTCATAACATATGTCTAATTAACATTACAAGTTTGATTCATAGAAGTGTTAAATATAAGTTTGATTCAAATCTAGTTAACATATGAGTTTGATTCGTAGAAATGTCATAAAAATAAATATATTTTTATTGTACTTAAATAATTTATCATACTTAAATTAAATTTACACTAAAAACTTAGTTTTGTACTTAATATAAGTTTGATAGATAACATATTTTTTATTTATGATATGTTACTTATTAATAGATAACATAAGAAATATCTATTAAATATGAATTTGAGTCTTACTATGTAAAAATTAACATAATATTACCTTTTGAAAATGAGGAGTATTAGTTAGTTGTAATCATCACTTTCAGATTCCGACTTTATTTCCTCCTCCATATATGGTCCATCTGTAGTTTAAATACATCAATTAATGCATTCGATTCATCGTTTAGAGGTCCAAAATCTGTTTGATCATCGGTTATTACTATTTTCGCATTTTCCTCAACGTCTGCTTGATAAGCTTAGTCATTGGGAATATTACGTCCGTCATATGTAAACCTTTCCTTTGTTTTGAAAACAGCCTACCAATCTATTTTGTCTCTTCTCATAGAAGGATAAGGAGCATAATATACTTGAAGATCCTGTTTAGCAAGTACAAAAGGATCGTCCTTATAAATGGGAAGTTTGTCTTACTTCTATAAAATTATATTTTGAGTGCACGTTGATTCCAGAACCTGGAACGTTGCTGAACCAGTTGCATTTAAACAAAAATACTTCTTCCATGGGTCTTGTGAAATATGTCACTTGTAGAATCTGGTTTAGCACACCATAAAAATCGTGTATATGTTTGTTTGGATCATCACTACCTTTAACAAATACACCACTATTGTCAGTTAATTTTTCTGCACCATATTCTTTAGTGCTAAATTTATATCCATTGACAAAGAATATTGGATATGTCTTGACATTTCTTTTTGGTCCCAATGCCAAATGTTTTAATTCTTCATCCATAATACAATTTGTTGGATCAAAAACATATTTAGTAAACCAACTAGCGAATTCTTTGCTGATATCGCCGTTTGGATATTGTGATTCATAAATGCTGCAATTATAGGACAAATGTTACATATATGATTAAAGATACAATACATGTATACATAGATGCATAAGTTCATTACCTAACGAATGGTGCAACTTCGGTGCAATTGAGAGGAATATATGTGTGTGATGCATTATAATTTTATCATATAGCCATTCTTCCACACATCTACGAGAAGGTCGACCAAGTTTTTAAAAAATAGATAAAGTCGCTTGACAGTCATCTTGATCAATGCCTTTATCATTACATGCAATACTTGCAAATGAGATGTTCACATGATCACTAAAATAATGAGAGGAAAAAAATGAAGCTTCTTCTTCGATGTATGATTTGCAAATAGAACCTTCAACTCGAGCTTTCTGCCTAACTTTTTTCTTTAGATGATTTAAATACCTATTTAGAATTATTGTAAATTATTTTTTCATACATTTCATTAACCAAAATTTAATTAACTGAATATTAATATACCTTTCAAATGGATACATCCATCCGTATTGCACAGGCCCTCGAAGACGTGCTTCTGATGGAAGATAAATAGGTAAACGCTCCATAACATTGAAAAACCCTAGAGGAAATATTTTTTTCAATTTGCAGAGTAATATGGGGATTTCTTCCTCTAGTTTACTTAGACGGTCAACTTTTAATCTAGATGAACAAAGCTCTTTATAGAACAAACTAAGCTCTGTTATAGCAGTCCAAACTTTTACGGGCAATAGTTCTATGAAAGCGACGAGCAATAAATTTTCCATCATAACATGACAGTTGTGGCTTTTCAACCCGCTAAGTTTACTATTTTTATAATCAACACATCTACGAAAGTTGGAAGATATACCATCCGGGAATCTTAATCCTTCCATCCATTTCAAAATTATTTTTATTTGATTACTGTCCAGTTCATAGCACACTTTCGGTTTTTTGGTGTCATTTCGCTTTATATGAAGCTCCATACGATTACATATTACTTCAATATCACGTCTTGATTTCAAATCATCTTTCATCTTCCCTTTGACATTCAAAATTGTACTGATTACATTAACAAACACGTTTTTCTCATTATGCATCATGTCAATATTATGACGAATCAGAAGATCTTTCCAAGAAGGCAACTCCCAAATATGCTTTGTTTCCACCAATTATGAATTGTTGATTTACCATGAATTTCTGTCTGTACTCCAGTTTCATGAGTATTGGGAAAATCTTGTACAAGTTCATAAATTTCCTCACTTATCCATACTTTAGGTAGTCGTAAAGTTTCATGTCTATTAGCTGTAAAAAAATTCTTATCTCATCTAAAAGGATGATTAATATGAAGAAAACATCTATGACAGTCAAACCATGAAATTTTCTTTCCAATAGGTAAAGAAAATGCTCTTGTTTCTTCCATACAATATGGACAAGCTAGATGACCAGCCGTACTCCAACCTCAAAGCATTGCATAAGCAGGAAAATCGCTAATTGTCCACAACCGAGAAGCATGCGTACGAAAGTTTTTTTTTTGAGAAATAACATATGTTTCTACCCCTTTATACCACATTTTTTTTAATTCTTCAATCAACGGTTGTAAATAAACATCGATTCCTTGTGTCGGATCATCAGGACCTGGGACGATAATTGTAAGAAACATATAAGGAGTTTTCATACACATCCACAGAGGTAAATTATATGGTGTTACAATTACTAGCCAGGATGAATATTTAGAGCCAATTTGAGAAAATGGTGAAAACCCATCCATACATAAACCAAGTCTAACATTGCGACTCTCAGATGCAAAATTGGTATACTTTTGATCAAAATGCTTCCATGCTTCTCCATCGGATGAGTGTGTTGACGTGCCTTCTTCCTGTGTTCTCACCTTGTGTCGTCTCATATGTTGCACGGTTATAGAAGATGCATATAACCTTTGAAGTCTAGGAATAATAGGTAAATAACGCATACGTTTATACGGGACTTCCTTTCCCTTTTTCTTTCTTGGTTTGTATCTTTCTTGATTACATATTCTACAATTCTTAAGGTTCATATCTTCCTTCCAAAATAGCATACAACCCTTTACACATGTATCTATTTTTTGATACGGTAAACCAAAGGCTGACATCATTTTTTTTACTTCATAATGTTTTCGCACATTAAATTATTAGGAGGCATATGCCGCTTTGCAGCTTGTACAACAACTGTAAATCCAGCTTTTGTGAGGTTGTATTTAGATTTCATCGCAATGTATTTCGCAGTTACTAATAATTGAGTTCCGCTTTCACAGCCTTCCCAAAGGGGTTTTTTCGCGGCATCTAATAAATCATATAATTTTTTGGCTTCAATATTTGGTTCTTCTTCATATTACCATCGTTATCATCAAATTGTTGAACCAGGAACATAGAATGTGCAGCATCTTCAACCATTTGTTCTACGAGATTCGTCGTAGCAATTTCATTATTCGCTACCTCCTCAACTTGTATAGAAGTAGAAGCTAACGGTTCTCCATGACGATCCCAAACTAAATAGTTCGGCACAAAACTGTACTGACGCAATTGAACTCTAACCATTTGCGGTATCAAATGCTTCAATAACTTGCATCTACTATATGGACAACGGATTTTGACCTTGTTTCCGTTGTTACTTAAAGAGAAATCGATAAACACGCTGACACTATTAATAAATTGTTTGTTTATTGTGCCATCAGTTTCTCTTCGTTTGTACATCCAGCTTCGATCATTAAAATAATCGTTCATTTTTCCTAAGAAGTAGGAAAATTATAAAGTATGGTATAAAATTAGATTCATAATTTTTGTGTTCGATCGCTCAAACACTAAGATTGTTTTTTAATGAAAACTTTTTTTTACGTATTAATTATGATGATAAAATTTGCATTGACATTTTGTTAAAACAATTTTAGTGTTGAATGCATGTTATGTTAATTGATCATTTACTGGTGGGTTATCCTACCTCCCATTACAAATACAATAACGTAATTAAATCGCATAAATCTTTTCAATTTAAATGATACAATAAAATTTCGGCAGCACTTCCCTTTAGTTCCTTGAATAGTACACAATTGTGTGTACATAGGGAACATAAAGGAAGTACTTTCAAAATTTTGAGAACCATTTAAAATGAAATATTTTAAGAGATTTAATTTCGTTATTGTGTTTGTAGCTTGTCCAATAGAAAGGACAAATGCAACAAATATTGTAAATATAAATGTCCATTTCATTAATAAAACGAACATTCACATAATGATTATATACAATACTTATCAAACTGGGCCAAAAAAACTCTCTAAGGCTTTACGAATATAACATATTATGAATACGTATTTTTTTCATGATTTAAGTGTTTTTTTTTACTCTTGTGTGCGCCTTTGTGTGCCTTAGCACCTTTATGCGCGTTAGCCCAAAAAACACAAACTTAAATATTTCCACTTGCACGACATGTTTTCGACAAATTAAATATTGTTTTCAATGAATTGGGGCTCAACCAAATAAAAAAAATATAGATTAATTATCAACTAAATATATATATATACATACATACAACACTATATATATGTATATATACATATTCAACTTTAACTAATTAAACCCTAGATTAACAACATAATCAAGTAAATCTATAAATACAAAACTCATTAACAACAACTACTTAAACTAATTAAAACCCTAAATCATAATAACTAAGTAATTTATAAATCAAAACCCTAAATTAGCAACGTAAATGATTAAACCCTACATTAGCAACTAATTAACAGAACTAGACACATAAACATACTCTAATTTTGCTTAAATTACTAAGCTTATGGTATTAAACAAAATTCAGGGTAAACAGATACCTTGAAATCAGAGATTAGAGAGGAGGAGAGAGTGCCTTGATTGATTTGGAGTGTTATTAGACAGATGATGGCGTGGGATTGGTGATTTCTGAATTGAAGGAGGGAAAGATTGGGGGTTTTGGGGAAAAATTAGTGGGTTTGGGGAGAATGAGGAAGAACGAGCAGCTCTCGGCTAGTTTGTGCTCAATCCCATGTAGTAGGGGGCAACAGCTTCCAATGGATTAAAAACCAACGGCCGCAAACGGTCTCCAACGGCGTATATTTTGTATACGTAAGAAACATGCATATTTTGGCTTCCGTTGGAAGCCATTGTTGGAAAGGTGCATTGCTATACTGTTCATTTCTAGTAGTGGAAGTGAATATTATGCTTGATAACTAGTTGGAATAGTATGGTTTTGCTTTTATTGTATTGCTTTCCATTATTAGTCTTTGCCGCATGATGATTAGAGAGAACGTGAAAATTAGGGTATTGTGATCCGAAAATTGTGAATGAGAAGGAAGAGCAAATGTTTTGTTATGTTAATAGGAACTGAATTGAGAAATAAATGTGGTATTAAGAAACATATGAATTAATTAGCACTAATTAATTTTTTTAATGGTATTAAGTAGCACATTTATGGGGGCTTTTAGCATTACACTAAACTTAAATGTAGAGTATATATCATTTCAACCCTTTCTAGTGTCATAGGTGTATATGCTAACACATATCTAATGTCAATAGGGATTTAATTTGCAACAACCAAAATGACAATTAATAATCATAACTGTTATAGCTATATTTTAATATATGGAAATAACATAATAAGATTATAATTAAATTTCATAACGTATATATTCAGATTAATTTTCAGTCAAATACTACACATGCAAATAATGAAAAACAAGCGCAATCAAATATAATAATTATTCCATAATCCAACCATGCAAATTTTATGTCAACTTTAAATTTAAACTAACTTATACAAATAAATGAAGCATAATTTAAATTAACTTGCATGATGATGTTAGTATAGCGTAACTGCGTAAGTGATCTTAGGCACTTATCTAGATAAGTATTTAAAATTGACAATGCAGTCCGCAAGCTAACAATCTATGCACGAGCATGCACGCTACGAATGACACATTGTGATATTGTTTCATGCAACGGCGGCGACTGGATACCGAACTGCCTAATGATAGTTGAACAACAACGGGACAACGGCTTTGACTAAGGGGCAGGGGTGTTCCATGTCATATAGAGATGATCGAACAGCTTCTACAGATCAAGGGTGGTCGGATCTTGGATGTTCTAGCTTGGAAGAGTCGAGGATATGACTGGTTAAGGGTGTGAGATGTTGTATAGTTTGTCTATAAATGTAGTTGATCTATCTATGGGTAATGATTGGACAAGGCGAAGGTAGTTATGGTGAATGTGACATAGAGGTAGAGGTCACTCCACTGTGACGAACAGGAGGCGGAGTTGTGGCTATTGTGATGGGAAAGGGTGGTTATGGAGGTTCTAATTAATAGTGGTCTACAAGGTTTTTATGACCAGAATAGGCGTTGGTTGTGAGTGAGGCATAGTTGAGAAGCTGACTTTGATGGACTTCGGTGAGGGGGTGAGACAGTGACAGTAGGGTGCATTGTGACATGGAAGGGAAACTTTTGAAAATTCTTTTATATATTTTCTGAAACTATCGAGGTTGGCATGCGAGGAGCGAGCTGAAAGATGTGGCGTGAGTGGTTGAGTTATGCCAGTTGCAATGAGGAGAGGGGTGGAGATCAGGCAACATTCGGGTTTGAAGGAGTTTGAAACTTTCCAAAATTCTTGTTATATATTTTCTGAAAATTAGTTCTTGTTATATATATATATATATATATATATATATATCGGCATGAATTAAGTAATTTTTTTCCTTTACGGATCTAACATACTATCGATTGACTTAAAAAAAAGATTGTGGTAAGCCCGGTTAATTGTATACATTGTCAATACTCAAATCGCTCTACAGTCCAATTTGAATTTCCAAACATACAAAATAAAATATCGTTGTGCTCGGTGCGTTGATGCAAATGGGATAATAGTCCTAAAACTTATAACTTGTTATTCACATAATTTTTTATTATGTATGTTACCATTAATTGTTAACTAATTGTATAAATCGATTTAAATGAATCTAGAAAATCAAAATTCGACGAATCGAAAGTTGTCGTTTTAAATATAAAATTTTATAAAATAATTACAATTATAATATTTATATTTCGAAAATCAATACTTACCATTGTATTATCAACAAATTTTACATCAACATTTTAAAATTGAATATTTGCATTTTTAACAATCGAATTAATTCATTTAATTAAACTAAACATGTAGAACCTAAATTGAAAATTTTAATTCTTAGGTTTTCGATTAGTTCAAATAAAATCCAATTTTGTCGTTTTCAAATGGTACATTTATGAGTCATTATACTTCTAAAGCTGTTTGATAACTCAATAGCATTAATAAATGGTTAGAGTTAAGAAAGCACAACAATTTCAAGATAAAAGCTTTCTTGCCTTGAATAAACTGGAGAAGACTGTGTTATATTTGTCATTCTTGATTGGACTATGGCGTGAAACCCATATTATTGCTTTGGCTTATTTGTAAGCATTAGAGAAACATTTTTTATGACACTTGTAAGCATTCTAGATCTCAAGTTAAGAGAAAAAAATATGACCAAGCTATTGAATATATTGTTCTTGCAAATCGCATATGCAAGAAATACCTTTTCCTCCTTCACTTAAATTTAGCTTTTTATTAACATGTTCATTTCCAATTCTTTTCAGAAGTATGAATTTGGATGATCTTTCATTGTATTTTCATAGAATTTATAGGCTTCTCTTTTTAACTCACACATTAAATATAGTGGAAATTTGTCACAAGGGCTCCTAAACACCTCTTAATTATTTTGGAGGATGCGGCTTTTACATAATTATTTTGCTGGATAAAAAGTCATGTGCCCTTTTCTGATTCAGAACAATCGATCCCTCCAATTTTTTCAGGCAGCTCTTCTAAATTCGATCTCTCCAATTTGTCAAAACCTTTAGGAGATTTTCAATTTTGTTCTACGATTGTTAATTCTATCTGGTGAGGTTTATTTTATTTTTTTTCGTTCTTATTTCTATTTTGAAATTCGAAATAAATTTGATAACTTTAAGAGATTAAAGAGACAATTTTCCTAATTTTTTTATTTTTTCAATTTTATCAAGGGTTTTCATCATTTTGAATTGAATTTCTTATTATAATTCTATCAGGTGATTTTCACTTTTTAGTTGAAACCTAGATTGTCGTATATGACATCATTATCTAATTTTTGCTCTTGACTTTTTTGGATTCTGTAGGTTTATCAATGGGAGCTGAAATTCAAAGTTCAAGCAGTCATTTAGAGTATCGGGTTGGTGAAAGGAACGGTGTTTTTCTTATAAAATATTGTGCGATTATTAATTTATAGAATGCATTGAATTCCACATGGATGACTGGAAAAGTATTATTGTAACACCCCGGAATTTTGGCGACACTAAAGATGATGAATTAAAGAATAATTAGTATGAAATACACTGTTAATAATGAATTTAAGGAAAACTTAATTAAATATTCAGAATTGAGTAAAACGGAAGGTGCCATTGCGTCCGTCTCGAAATTCTGGTCAAGATAGACATTTGGTTTGCGTAAATTGGACACCATATGAAGAAGTTATTAAGGTTTGAAGTTTGTATGCATATAAGGAGGATATATATACATATAAATTCAAAAGTATTCTAAAATCAGCAAAATCAAAAATCCGGCTCATAAATCGAGGAATGGATGACATATTGAAGTCGACCCAAGACCCTACTGGGTCGACCTAGGGGTCGACTCAGGCTCATGGGGGTCGACCTAGGGGTCGACACCCATGAAGGGGGGTCGACCTAGGGGTCGACCCACCCATGGCTCTGGAAACTTCTTTTCTGAACCTGGACGATTTTGGAGCTAGATTCATGAACCCTAGGCTATATAAAGGACCCTAGACCTAGGTTTTATTCATCTAAAAACAATGGTGACGGCGAAGCTTCGCTGCAATGAAAATTAAAATGGCCTTTCTTCTTCTAAATCAATTCAAAGAAGATTATACATATTCGAAGGTTGCTACAACAAATTCAGCGATGGCTATAACAACTTATTCAACATGTTCTTCGTAGTAATTTGGATCCATTTCCTTAGATCTATTCCCTGTTAGTTCATGTTATTTTTAGATCTAAATATTTAAATAGTAATCCTGATATGTATGCAAAAATTGGATCTTTAATCAGTGCCTAATCTGTTCTATTATGACATAACTATCAGATCTGCTTTTATATGTTGATATCGCCACCATGTTAAATCTTGTCATAATATGCCTATTCAGTTTATGCCTATTTCAATCAGTTTATTATTGATCCGTTATTATGCTTATTCTTGATTCTCTTCTATCCCACTTTTTCCCTTTTTATTTTTATATAGCCAGGCTACCTTCGAGCCTAGGCCTAATGCTGAAAAATGCGAAATTGGAAATGATTAGAAAAAACGTAATTTGGGGCATAATTGGTATTAGAAAATATGGATCTAAATTTGGGCACAAAAACTGGAAATATACGAATATGAATTTGGGGTCATATATTGTGTTGGATAATATGAACATGAATTTATGCATACGTTGAAAATATAATTTGAGCATAAATTGGAACATGTGTAATTGCTGATTTGGGACATAAATTAGGAAGTATGTGAATATGAATTTTAGGCATACATTGGAAAATATGCGAATATGGATTTGGGTATAACTTGGATTGAAATGGGTGAATATGGACTAGGGACATAAATTGGAAAATATGTAGATTTGGGTTTGTGCATAAGATATATATGTATATGCCATGACTTATAACTTGGGAAAAAGAGCATATGGTGCATAATTAAAAGGTGAATTGAAAAGGGGTGTAAAAGTCTATGATTTGAATAGTGAATTAGGCATATAATTAAATATGTGGAAAAAGAGAAATAATCACCTATAATGACATAGGTAGATTTGATAGAAATGGAATGTCCAATATTTACAATTAGGAATTGTAATTACACTTATGACACGAGGTTAGGTTATATTAGTAGTGGAAGTCTGCTCGGACCCGACCGGCATATCCAACAGCAACTAATGTTGAACCTAATGTGAGAGGTCTAAATGTGAAAATACGAATCAGGCTAAGTCACGAGGTTAGACCCAACTATGGAATAAGACTGCCCGGACCCGACCAGCATATCCAGCATCCACACGTTGTAGGCCTAATGTGGGAGGTCCAGCCCATTATAACCATAATTGGACATGGTAATGAATTGGATTACTTAACCTAATTTAATCCATAAGGATTGTATGATTATGAACTTAAGTTAGGGTTAAGTAAAATTGGATGGGTAGTGGGTGGGTTAAGTAAAATAGAGGGGGTGGTTAATATTTACATATAGACCCACGATCTTAACCCAATATGGTTATGTAAATAAAGACACCTAGTGGTATACATGACCGGTGGAAAATATAATAAAGTTATGTAATTAAAGACACCTTGTAGGATAAGCATAACTTGTAGAAATGATAGAATTAGATATGCGTAATAATCTGCTAAGTAAACAATGATAAGTTGTAGTGATGGTGTAAATTGAATTTATGATTAAATGAGAAAGAATGAGGTAAACTTGTAAAATAAATAAGTTATATTTAATCATAAATGGTAAGTGACATGTTAATTAGGAAACATGTGAATTGGGATATACTTAATAACGTATTAAGGAGAACATGTTATTATAATGATGTAACCAAGCAAGAATATAAAATAGATTGTGGACTACAGACCTTGGGCCACAATCTAGAGAATAACATGTTGTGGGCTTATTAATAAACCTAAATGGATTAAGTTATATGATTGATATTAATAAGCAAGAGATATTTGGTAAATTGGAATAAGAATTCAATATGAACAGGAATAACCAAGTTAAATGGGAACCGGGTTAGGTAAGGCAAGCACGTAAAAGAATGTTTAGACATGGGGTCTAACAACATATTAAAGAAAGGCGCTTGGACCAGTCCCTACGTTTGAGGGTGAATAACCCAATGGGGTAGATCATCGAGGTATTATAAGACACGAGGGGAGCGCACATTTATCTGATTGTTATGATGGCTCCAAAGGACTGGAAGGGGAAGCACGCGGCTTCCTGAAGTACATAAGGTGCTCCTAGTAGTCCTCTGTGCGGTGACAGATGTCTTAGGCTGTACTCGCAGAGGTTGGGTCTGTGCGTAACTACTAGGTGGGTGGGCCTTGACTGCAGATGTAGCTATGCAGTCAAAATGCTATGACGAGGTGACACCAGGATGATTCGACGGTTGCCTCACGAGGAGGTAGAGAGGGTCACGACCAACAAGGATAGTAGACCATTGGATATTCGTCATCGACATCCAGTGGAATGTGAAAAGACTAGAGCTAAACCAAAGATATCATTTCACCATTCACTATCGAGGTACGGGGTTGAGGGTAGACGCAACATGGATGTTTAGATTGATTGTTATTAGCGGTGGTCGCTTAGCTCTGTAGTCTTTTCTGGTTGAGGTAGGGGCCGAGGTGGGGCCATAACCACAATGAAAACAGACCCTAGGTATATCTTTATATAGAGGCTCTTTAAGGATAGGCCTGTACAGATATAGAAAAGCCCCTGACCGAGTTCCGTATTTCTTGTATCGCCTTGCCGCGGAACTCGGTGCACATTAGAGGACGTGCGATTGAGGAATCGAGCTACAATTACAGTACATACGTGGGATAGTCTAGATACATGCATATCTGCTCTGGGTGGTGTATCGTAGACTAGAGGGAATTATTCCGATAAGGATTTTGATTCGATCGATGGTGGCAGTCCATGCGCTTACGTAGCATAGTAATGATTGATATATGCGGAATGTAACATTTTATATAGAGATCCGTACGTCACTCCGGCGTAGGATGAGGGACTGCGTTCATTACAGTGAAGACCGTGTGAGAGGGTTACCATGGGGTGTATCTCAATATTGAGAGATAGCTACATATGTTGTATTAGGTGAATATATGGGAATGTAAATGGGTACGATGCGCATATAAGTCCTGAGTGCTATTAACCCAAGTAACCTAATAATCAAGAAAATGTAATGGAATGGTATTAGTAGGGATCATTCTATTTCTTATATACTAGTATCTGCACGGTGCAAAGAAATGTATTTAAGAAGCACAATATATCATGTTCATCTTATCTTGCTCAGTTCACACTTATTATTCTTACTGTTATCTTGTTCTTCCAGTTTTATATACTTGCCATGATACTTTTATTTATTTATATTCAAAAGTAATTGGACTTGCCAGACTTTATGCTTGAACCTTTTTGTTTCCTCTTCTCTCTCTTCCGTTCCACCCCTCCCAGGTTCTTAGGGTGGAAGTACTTAGATTTGATTTGGATTCTTTCAGCTTAGCTTGGATTTTGGATATAGATGTACTGCTTTGACTTCTTGTCAGCTCTCTTATGGCTTTGCAGGGGAAATATGGTTTTATGCTTTTGTACTTTGATATTTTTGGCAAGACAGATTATTAATGTAATTAGTTATTTATGATGTAAACTCAGTATTTAGCACCATAATGTTTTGATTTAAATAAAGTTTATAATTCCGCTGCTATTTTACATGTCTGTCTTATGCTATTATGTTCTTATTTACCTATAACGCTTCACGAAACTTAATGCATTCGCTTAGTGAGTGACATTAGCGGACGTGGGGTGTCACCATTATGATAGAAACGTATTATGGAAAAGATAAATGAGTTTCTATTTTGTTAGTAGTGATTTGTTTAGTAAATTGTTATTTAGGATGAAAGGTTTCTATAGATTTGCAATGTGTTTCGTTCGATTAGTGATGTTAGATGACATCAATTTGATGTTTGCTTAAACACAAGGAACAAGTAAAAACTTTTTTTACTTGTGTATTGGATTTACTATTTTCCCACATTGACAACTTTGGCATATAAATCAAAATTTAGAATTGGCAATTCTAATGTGCTGTTAATTGCTATTTTTAGTGTATTTGATTGCAGTTTGATTTATTGTATAGTCCTAATAAAGTTTATTCGAATAACATAACAAATGTTATAAGACTGAAAAAGATAATTACTTTTATCTTTTTTAAACTGTGTGATAAAGAAGTTTATATTATGTAACATTTTATGCAATTCAATTGATGTAATGTTTCTTCACTGTTCTTAATTATTATTGTTTAAATTGAACTCAAATTGTTTATCAACAATTAATCATTTGATAAACAAATTGTTTTTGGTAAGGGAAATAATGATAACTATTGTTGAAACATCCCTCGCTCATTTTGGTAAGCAAACAAAACAGCATATATCATTTATCCAATGATAAGACTATTTATCGTTTAGTAAATAATATTTCTATTCATCTTTATGTTAAGATGGTTGTAGTAATCATTTTGCAATCATTATTTATTAAATGATAGTTGTATTTATCTTTCTATCAAAATAATTTTATTAAGTGATAATTTCGTTATCTTTATGTTAAAATTATTGTATTAAATATTTTCGTTTTGAATTGAAAATATATTTATGTCTTTGAATAGAAAAAGATAAATATATATTCATTTATATAAGTAATGTTTTATAAAATTAAAATAAATATATTTATCTATCATCAAATGCTGAAACTATTTGCCATTGATAATGTCAGTCATGTTGCATAAAACTAAATAAAAAGTGATAAAAGAGTATCGCTTTTCAGATATCATATATGTACCACAAAGTATAATAATATAGTTTTATTTCTCTTTCTAAAATGATAAACTCCTTTATCATTTTAATTCTGTACTTTTGTTTTGTTAAATTTGAATATTTTATGTATTTTAAGTGTGTGAATTAATTTATATTGGTAGATTATATTTTGTTGAGTTCTTATTTGTTGATCTATGTTGTTTTTGCTAAATTTTATTTGTGGCGTTCTAAAATGATAAAGTGTTTTATCATTTTTTTGATATAGAAAAATTTATTTTCTATAATTTGTATATTTTATGTACTTGAAGTTTATTGTCTTAATTATATCTCTATTGTATATTGTTTATGTTTTTATTGAATTTATATGTTGACTTATGACTAGTTTTGTTAAATTTTACAAAAATGATAATTTTTTTTATCTTTTGAATCTTGTAATTAGCTATTTCCTAGTTGTTTCTATCTATTGAATGATACTTATGGACTTTTATGCATAAATTTGGTGGTACCTGAAACTTGTTATGCATTCATCTTGGTTCTCAAGCCAGCCATGAAATACAAACGTGTAAGGTATCGTGTTGATGGACTATTGAATCACATAATATAATGAAACTGGATATTTTTAAAAATGTTTTTTCTAGATGATAAAATATAATTAGCTGTTCATAATATTTTGTTTCTTTGACTGTTTTTGTAATTAATCTTTTTTGTTCTTTGAATTTTTTAATTAACATAACTAGGTATTCACTAACTACATTTATCTTTTAATGTTACTATATTCAATATGTATAAAAGATAAAGACGTTTGTCTTTTATTTTAAATTATCAAATCACAAGTTAAGTCCTATTTATATTAAAAAGTTTATGGTATACGTTAAACATCTTTCTTGTTTTTCTAATGATCAAATTTATTATGTATGATGTACAACTGATTTAAACTCCAAATAGAAAAAATAAAGCATATATCGTTTAATGTTATGAATTATTATAGTTATTGTTTGACATGAAATATTTGTAATGTATTAAACTCAATATTCTTGTTTTGATAAATTTATTCAAAATAGACATATTACTGATATATTAGGTCACATGGTAATGGCATACTTTTGTAATGTACTAAACTCTATACTTGATCGGGGATAAATCATGACAAAAACATTTTGACATACTTCTGAAAGTTGCATTATTTGTCTTTGTTTGCCTAGAATCTCACGTAGTAGCCACATAATAACACCTTTCCACCATTGCGAGGAGATTTCAGAGTTTGCTGCAATTGTGTCAGGGGATTCAGCATCATAAGGTAGATAATATAGAGTTTCAATTGAGTTTTGTAGTCAGAATATGGGTGATGCTTATTGTTTGAGTCAACGGTGAGTGCTTATCTTGTTATATGAATTTTCCAAGATGATATGTTATGTTGTTAGAGTCACATTACTTTATTGTTTCACTGAATTCCTCAACCTAAATTGCAACAAATTTTCACTGAATTCCTCAATCTAAATTGGAATAAATTTTCACTGAATTCATCCACTAAACATTAGTATGAATTCTGGAAAAGATATGCGGTTATATCTTTTTCCGAAAAATGGGTAAAAATGGATCTGCTATGTACTATTTTATGTAATTAGTTGCTAATTAAGATTAGATATTGTAAACCACTTTTATAAAAGCATTTATTTGTTTACATCTTTAATTGCAGGTGTGATTCATTTGTAATGGTTGCGTTATTTGTTGAAATGGTTGTTAATAGAGCAGTAGCTGCTGGTATGGAGATTGGAAGTAGCAGTTTGAAATGGTTGCTAATTGATAGCGAGTGCAGGATGACCCATCAGCTCGAAGATGGCTTCAATATTTGCTTCACAACGTGTCTGTAGGAAAATATAGTTGTCGGTCTTCAAGCAGCTGGATTGAAGCATATGCCCCTAACTAATCATCAATTCTCTCTTCCATTTAGTCGTATGGTTACCTATCTTGCACTTATTTTGGCTGCCTGTGTTATTTTCTGTATATTTAAGTTTTATTTGTGAATAAATTTTTCAGAACTATTTATTTCTTGTGAATGCTTAATTAGGTTTTGTTTGCTAGCATATGTGATATGTCACAAAATTATCATTTATATAAATTCATCTATTGTGTAAGTGTAATATATTATTAGAATCTAATATACATTGGTGTCTCTTTTGAGAATATAATATAATAGTATATATTGCAATCTGTTATGTGAAAAAGAGAAATGCATGTATCTTTTTTTCATTCTGTACAAAATGATACTGAAAGTAGTAGGTATCAATTGTTGATGTGAATTACAACCACACATAGATAACAAAAGCGCTTGCCAAGTACAAGCAATGAACAAGAAACTTCAAATAAACACATGGTTCAAGATAACATTATTTCAATACACACTGCTCCAAACTTGAATAACAATAAGCAGCAACAAATTGCAAATAAGAAAATATTAACATACAATCAACTACATGAAAACTTAACACATAAACACTACACTTTATCGATGGTAATAAATTTGTACAAAAGATGACAAACTAAAGTAATATATTAGATAATTGTTCACTTTTAAATTACACAATTTATTTAGGCCTAATGCTCAAAACGAAATCCATACAAACAAGAAAAGACAGTTAATTTCAACAATCTACGCCCACAGTACAGCCAACCACTTCAACTTCTGCAGCCATTTCCATCAGCGAGGTCATAAGCTTCTAATTTGATCTTTGATTTTTGATAGCTTAGATCGATCTTCGAGTTTCATTTTCAAAGCTGCATAAAATAGGGATTTCTTTTGTTAAACAAATTATTACAATTTTTAGAATACTACAGATTTATATATGATTCAAATCATTGTAAATTTCTGATTCATCCAACATACATGAATGTAACAAAATCTCTTTAATTTCTTTGGCAAATTGGCAGGAAACAGCTCTTGAAAATGTAATAATTCGGATTTCGCTAGACATAATCGATCGCAGAATCAACCAAGACCATTCAAAACCCGAATACGCTAACTTTGGGAATACAACACATTAGAACAAATAACAGAAGAATTTTATAAACATTACATTAATGTTACATCAGAGTACATCGAAATAAATACCACAACGGGAGATTAAATTACAATAATTGTAATACAATGTAGCGGCAAAGAGTAACTAACACAGCGAAAGGCTATCAGTGCTCTGGACACAGCTTTAAGCTTCGATCCAGAATCTTGCTCAATATATCTACAAAATAAGCTACTCGACTACCCGTGTGGAAAATATGGGCACCCGAGTTTGCAAGTGAAACAAACTACAGGTCAGTCATGGACTGGTATGAGAAATCTTACGTAACCTATTGTGACGACCCCATTTCCCGTACTGACGGAGACAAGGGTAATCTTTGGAATATAACACAGAAACAGATAACAGCAGAACAGAATTAAATAAATACACCAGATAATGAACAACAGAATATACCGGATAAAAGTAATCATCAGAGTTACACAGTATACAGGATCTTACTTAGTACAATTACAGTTCAGCTATACATAAATGTCCACAGCGGAAACAAACAAAATATGTACAATAGGAGCTGAACAGCATAAAAAGAGATAAATGATAGAATCCATCTTCAGCTCCAGCTATTTAGATAAAGCCTGCTAAACCTGAATACAAGGCTGCCCATGTAGAAAAAGGGGCACCCGAGTTTGAAAGTGAAACAAACTACGGGTCAGTCATGGGACTGGTATGAGAAATCTACTCAACACATTTATAATATGGCTAATCACAGGACCACGCCACTTTCATGGAACGGGTTTACTCCATTGGATTGCCAGTGCTTTAAAACAAATCATTCTTTTAACCATCGCAATGATTTTTATAAAAATGAAGCCATTATAAGACTTAGTTCCCATCACACAATGCAACGCAAACCAGAGGATAGAGTTTTTACCTTATAACGGCCAAAATATGCTTGATACGAATAAAACAAAGGCATTTGATATTATTGCTAGTGTTTATATGTTTTGAAAACAGTTTCGAATCATAACTATCAATCATAGACGAAATGGGTACCATATATCATGTCGCCATATATATATACAATCAAAACCGCACGATGTCGTATTTGGAAATTGGATTTCCGTCATGAACCAAGGCAAAAGATAGTCCTTACCGAATTCGAGACGCTCTAGCCCGCCCCTCAGGATCAGAGCTCGAGTGACCCTTGGATCGTCAGGGCCGGTCCACCGATGTGGATTAAAATTCCTGAACACTGCGTTTCCCCACCCTTTGGGGTGTAAATGAGCCAACGAATGGCTCCATCGGACCCGGATCGTCCGATCTAACCGAGGCGCCTCGCAACAGCAACAACCACACAGGTGAAAAGTATATAAATGTCAGGGATGGTAGGTCACTGACACCACCCTAGCTAGAAAGAAACGCATGCCCTCCCTGAGGTCCTTCTCCCGTTTCTGGTTCATACCGGGGTGTGAGGCTCGCGAATTCACATTATACACAAAGCTACGCCACACGGGCGGTGCTTTGATCATCACCACAAGACTTTGCTTTTCAACAGAAGCCCTGATCATTTACCACTTAGGCATGTCACACTAGCAATTCATGCCATGCGACTGATGTCCATCGATATACAACCTCTGAGCATGTGCGTTTCAGAGAAGGGCGTTAAGCAAAAGAATGAATTCTCCGTCGCCAAACAGATGTATATTTAATAGAGATCAATCAACACAGAATAAAATCCAATGTCAGACACACAGTCCATTTACAAGTCCGTTCTGGGTCTGAACGAAACCAGAGGCACTAAATACCTCGCAAACCCATCGATCACCACGTACGTCGGGACGATCACCACTCATTATCCATATTTCGGGATGCCTCCCAATCAGGACCACGGTTACCATCCAAACGAGGTGAAGATCTCCGGTCTTCGACCATCGTCTTCATCTTCGATTTCTTATCGTCGATTCAGTTATTTAGAATGGGAAAAACCCGGTCTTTCTGAGAAACTCGCGTATATAATAAACAAGTGCAACACTAACATATACACGCATCATTTCAATTCATTAGTCACTAACCGTTAATCAGTAAGAGAACGATTTCCCAAATATTAACCCCGAAGGCCGAAACCAACATCAGATCACCACCCAGGAAACCATTCGAATTAGCCAACCTTCAGTTACTTTCTAAATCACATCCATATTGTTTATAATATTTTATAACGATTTATCGCTATTTTTATTTATTTTAAAATAGCCAATATATTCAGAACGACGCTTCGGGCCATAACGCGACCGTGGCGCTGTTTTTATTCAGATTTGATTTACACATATCTGAAAATCTAACCATTGGATCTTCACAAAATTTACAACATTAGAAAGATCTTTTCAAAATGAATCCAACGGTTCCAGTTTCGGGAAAATCCGACAGTCGGATCTCCCGGTATAATCGTTTGAAGTTTCGATTTCGAAATACAAACTACAGCGTCGTTATTCGATTAAATATAATTATATATATATAAATATAATCGATTCTGGCGCTGTTTTTCTTCAGATTTGAATTAAACATTACAGACAATCCAACCGTTGGATTTTTTTAAAAGTTGGTGCCGTTGGAAAGATTTTTCCAAAGCGAACCCAATGGTTGCGATTTCAGGAAAATCCGATGGTCGGATCTCCTGTACTAATCATTTGAAATCACGGTTTCAAAATACGAACTGCAGCGTCGTTATTCGATATATTTCAACTCTATTTAAATATATATATATCGATTCTTCGATTTCAAAACTATATTTTTTCCATACATTTGATAAAAAAAAATGATATTTTTATCTAACTGTCTTCTATTTCAACTCTTCACTATTTTTAACAATTCGTTTATATAATAAAAATGTGATTTTTATTGTAAAACAATTCAGTTCAAAACACTATTATTTCGTATAGTTAATATAGGGGATAAAAAAAGGATTTTTATTGTAAAACAATTTATTTCAAAACAGGATTATTTTATACTTTTCATATTGATGTTAAAAATGGGATTTTTATTATAAAACAATTTCTTTTAAAATATGAATACCATTCAACACATGAATTTCAATTCAACGAATAAATATCGATTCAACACATGAAGGTTTTTTATAGTTTATATATATAGATAAAAATGTGATTTTTATATTTTAAAACAAGAACACCATTCAACACATGAATTTCTAATCAACGAATGAATATCGATTCAACACATGAAGGTTTTCTATTCAACAAATAAATATAGTTTCAGCAAATGAAAATAATTCAAACACATGAATATTATTCAAAATTTCGGCAGCAGAACGGCAGGGTAGTTAAAACCGGGACCATCCCTAGTACGACTCCTCGCTCTACATTAAAACCTCGCGGTTTTTGACAATGGGGATCATGCATCTAGTTCGCACGCAGGCGGCATGTATATATTTATTTCATTTCCACAAACTAATCCTATGTGGTTTCAACCAAATATTTCTCAACCACAAATAGGTATTTTTCAACCACAATCAACCAATATCAACCACAAACAATTCCAACCAACCATTCGCTATCAATCAATTTTCACACCAATCACAACCAATAAATATCGTTCATGGTTTGTGGACGAGGGGCGTATATATATATATATATATATATATATATATCAATTCACTTCTGTTTCAACACATGTATAATTTTTTACAACGCATATACAACTTATACATCGAACGTACAACTTATGCTTATACAAGAGGTGTACAACGCTTATACAACTCATACATCGACTATATAATTTATACATCGTCGTTTTCCATATCGTTTATAAATTAGAAATCTCACATTGGGTTCCACTCCACCAAAATAGCAGAAGGCTCAGAAAAATATGCGGTCTCTTCTAAAATGTAGAAGACGTCCACACGGTCACGATGTTTCTTGTTTCATCGAATTTCGTCAAAACAGCAAAAAGATATGATTTTTCAAAGTTCAGATGTAATAAAAGACACACCTTTCACAATGGTTCAAAACTAGGTTTTGATCTTTCGATCAAACCGTTGCGCGATAGGAGAATCGGCTCACACAGCGTCGAAGAGCTTCGAAAGACCTTCGCGGCATGGTGGTGAGGTGCAGTTCGGTGCACTCTGGTGGCGGCGGCGGCGCTCCAAAGGGGCGATCTTCCCGAGCTTGCAACTCGAGAAATACTGCACGATAAATGCCAAACTTCACATGGATTTGAAGAGGACGGTTAGAGCTTCAAAATGGATCCAACCTCACTTGATTTCATCGAGAAATGAAAGAGAAATTGAAGAGAGAAGTTTGGAGCTCCTTTCCGTCTCGCGCGCCTGATGATCGGGGAGAGAGAAAAGCATCTAGGCCAATGAGGGATTTTCTTTAATTTATAAATTTTTAAAATTTCAAAAATACCCCTTTCAAACACGAACTCCAATCCAAACCCAACGACTGTCGTCCCTAGCATTTTGCCCCCATTCCGAACACAATGGGATATGTTTTGTAGGCTCATTCGACTGTTTCAGTTAGTTTTCCTTCAAATTAAAATATAAAACATTCAATATTCAATTTGAACGTACATTTCAATTTGCTAGGGCCACAAACTGATTCGAAAAATTCCAGAAAAATAAATCTGGCTATGTTTTGACGATACGGTCCCAACAAAACTAGTTTCGTCGAATTCTGAGACCGTTTGTAAAAAGGCCCATTTCTGGTCGATCCAATTTAACTGTAATTGACCATAACACGTTTTCCTTTGCCACGCTCACATACTAGCTTCAAAAATTATGAAATTTGAAACCTAGCAATAATTTCACATCCCGGGTCCAACAAAAGTGGTTTCGTCGAATTCCGAGGCCGTTTGCAAAATGGCCAATTTCTCGGGCTATATAAATTCCATAGCGACCTTTCTGAAAATTCATTTGGCCATTACTTTTGCTTTCCGTTATGAAAATTCGATTTTTCAGATTCGTTAGAAAGGTATTCACTAACAGATTTAAATATTTTTGGTTTCACTCAAATCCGTTTTGTTTTGCACCCGGTACAGTCCGACAAAGTTTAAATTCAATTTTTAAAACTGCAGTGTCATTTCAGGCTTTGTTTATAATTAGAATTAATTATATTCATTTTCAATTGTCGATTCAACTCACTTTTCATCTCTATTATTTAAAACATAAATTTTAAATATTCAAAATCCATTATTTTAGCCAATTTAAAAAAATTAAATTGGTTCAGATTTTCTGGGTCGTTACAATCTCCCCTACTTAAAACTTTTCGTCCCCGAAAAGGAACAAAGTCGAAAGTGGTTTGATTAATCAACTCTACGTTCGATCTGGCTTCCATTCTCCAACTTTTCAGTTTTTGAGAATTTTCAAATTCTTCAAAAATTTGGCTAACACCCGGAATTTTCGAAAAATTTCGCCATAACCTCCTTTGTAGGGAGAGAGGTTTGGAAATTTATTGGGCCGTATTAGGTACCCAATAAATCCTAATAAGCATACACATATTTATAGTGATATATTCTGGTGTTTACAGGGGAGCGTGTATTGATAATAACTCCAGAGAATAAATTCTTGTCACCCTATCCCGTGTGGGAAATAAATAGTCCATGTGCCGTATCTAATAACTAGAGAGACGTGATTATTGTCAACTCCAGACCCGTGTGGGGTTTTTATTAATCTGGCAATTTAATCGTTACAATTTAAATAGTCCATATCAGTCATCAGTTCAACCTGTAAAATATAGTCATCGCCATACAAGCCTCTCGCTCGTATGGTAAATCTTCCACCTCGTCACACATGCTCCAAATGCTTATGTGGTATATGATGAAGTATGCCTATCTTCAGAAGTATGCCATGCAACGTAGTTCAAAATTAATTGTTACTATCCTATGCGACGTTTATTATTTCACACAGAAAAACCAGCACTCCGCATCCAATGGCATTCACAGGAGTTGATATAATAATATTTCGCATCCAACTCATTAAAGTTTACCTATTTGTCGGGCACGCAAATAAAATCTTTACTCAACATCTAATCCATTTACCCGTTCAAACATACATAATGCACATATATAGATTTCTATTTATATTCCAATCAGTTTAATGTGTGATAGAATCAAATAAATTCTACCATTCAACCTCCTATTAATTAAATTAACTATCGTTTCAATAATTTAATTAATCTAATTTACTATCACACAACACAAACAATAATCAAATTGTTTTTAACTTTTCAAAATCATACAAATCAATTTCTATATTATTTTATAAATTATTCAGACTGTAGAGTTAAAAGTGCACATCCATGGAAAGAAAATAACAACAGAATAGAGAACTGATTGGTAATGCAAAGTAGGTTAAATGTACCTTGCACCGGAGTCAATCAAAGATATCCACTCGGCATCTAGGATAAGCTTTCTGAATGCTCTCCTCAGTTTCCCAAGTACAATCTCGTGGATCTCGCTCCATTGCACTTTGACTAAGTGAACCTTCTTGCTCCTCAGCTTTTTGGTTTCTTTGCAGATGATCTTTAGCGACTCTCTTCTCACAGCTAATTCTGGAGTAATTTCAATATCCTGCTGAGCTGCTTCTTCCACGATCAAGTCTGGATCATGAACGTGCTTTCGAAGTTAAGATATGTGAAATACATCATGAACTCCAGGCAACCAGTCAGGCAATTTGACCCTATAAGCGAGAGTTCCGACCCGTTCCAGAATAGGAAATGGACCAATGAATTTGGGCGCCAATTTCCCTGTTTTACCGAACCAGATAACTCCTCTCATCGGCGATACTCTCAAATATACATAATCGCCAACTTCAAAGGATATATCTCTTCTTCTCCTATCGGCGTAGCTCTTTTGTCGGCTTTGAGCGGCGAGTAATCGCTTCTTAATAAAATCGACTTTGTCGGTAGCTTCTCGAATCATATCAGGCCCTAACACAAGTCTATTTCCAGGTTCGACCCAACAAGCAGGAGATCAGCACAGTCTACCATACAATGCTTCGAATGGCGACATTGTCAGACTCGCCTGGTAGCTGTTGTTATAAGAGAATTCAGCCAAATGCAGATGTTCTTCCCATGATCCACCGAAATCTATAACACAAGCCCGCAATAGATCTTCTAAAATACAATTCACCCTCTCAGTCTTACCGTCTGTCTGAGGATGATAAGCGGTGCTTAAGTTCAACTTCGTTCCCAGCTCTACTTGAAATGCCTCCCGGAATTTACTAGTAAATATTGTATCTCTATCACTGACTATACTGAGCGGCACTCCATGTAGTCTAACTATTTCCTTGAAATATATCTGCGCCAGACTCTAAGCAGTTCTGTTTGATCTGACAGGTATGAAATGGGCGGTCTTCGTGAAGCGATCTACGATCACCCAAATACTGTCATTTCCTTTTCTGGTTCTGGGCAGACCATCAATGAAATCCATAGCAATATGTTCCCACTTCCAGCCTGGAACGTCTAGCGGTTGTAATAATCCAGCTAGTTTCTGTTGGTCGCTTTTGACTAGCTGGCAAGTAAGGCATCGGCTAACATATAAAGAAATGTCCCTCTTCATCGACTTCCACCAGAAAGTGCGTTTAATGTCATTGTACATTTTGCTTACTCCTGGATGGATACTAAGTTTTGACTTATGGCATTCATCTAGTACTTCCTTTCGAAGCTCAGGAATGTTAGGGACACAGATTCGACCTTTGAGCCTTAGAATCTCATCATTATCAACTTGAAAACTCGAGGGTTCGCCTTGTTGAATTATCTCTCTGATCTTCTGAATGAAGTGATCATCCTCCTGAAGAGCAGATATTTTATCTAGCAATGAAGTCGTGATAATAAAACTAGCGATCAATTCATTCTTTCGGCTTAACGCATCGGCCACGACATTGGCTTTCCCTGGAGTGTATATAATTTCAAAGTCATATGCTGCAAGAAACTCTAGCCAACGTTGCTGCCTCAGATTCAGGTCTTTCTGGGTGAACAAATATTTCAACGACTGGTGATCTGTAAACAGTTCAAATCTCTCATCCAGGAGATAGTGTCTCCAGATTTTCAAAGAGAATACGATAGCCAACAACTCAAGATCATGAGTTACGTAGTTCTTCTCGTGTGGCTTCAGTTAACGGCTAGCATAAGCAATCACTTGACCCCTTTGCATTAACACTGCGCCAAGGCCTTCTCTAGAAGCATCAGTCCAGACTTTCAAATCCTGATTTCCATTGATGATGGTTAACACTGGAGCTGTCGTTAATCTTAACTTTAGCTCCTCGAAAGCCTCCTCACTTTCTGGAGTCCATTTGAACTTTGAGTGCTTCTTCGTAAGCTTCGTTAAGTGACCAGATATCTTCGAGAAGTCTTTAACGAATTTCCGGTAATAACTAGCCAATCCGAGAAAACTGCGGACTTCAGTAGGGGTACTGGGCTGCTTCCAGTTCTGAATAGCTGTGATTTAACTTGGATCCACAGCGATTCCTTCTTTCGATACGACGTGGCCTAGAAATTTTACTTCATCTTGCTAGAAGATACATTTGGAAAATTTGGCTTTTAATACATTCCTTCTGAGGATTTCCAGAACCTGTTCCAGATGCTTTTTGTGTTCGGCCTTTGATTTAGAGAAGATTAGAATATCGTCAATGAAAACCAGAACAAATTTATTCAAAACCCCTCTGAACACTCTATTCACTAGATCGACGAAGTAAGCTGGAGCGTTACATAAGCCGAATGGCATTACTAACCACTCGTAGAATAAGTCGGGACCTCTGAATGCTGTCATTGGAACACATTCTTCGGCAATTCAAAGTTGATGGAAGCTTGTAGCTAGGTCCATCCTTAAGAATACTTGTGCACCATTTAATCGATCCAACAAATCATCAATCCGCGGCAATGGATATTTGTTCTTTATTGTCTGTTTGTTCAGATCACGATAATCCACACATAGACGTAGAGTACCGTCAGATTTCGGGACAAATACCACTGCTGCACCCTAATCAGAGAAACTAGGCCTGATCAGACCCTTCCATTCTAGTTATCGTGTTTGATTGTCTAATTCCTCTTTCTCTTTCAAGGACATTCTTCGAATTGCGTGAACTACCGGCCTTGCATTGGGAATCAAAGCGATCTTGAAATCTATTTCTCTCTGCGGAGGTAAGCGAACAACTTCTTCGAACACATCCGCATAGTTCTTGACGACAGGAATATCTTTGATGAGGTCAGGAATATTCACTGCAACTTCAGGGATATTTTCTATTTGGGCTGGAGAAACATTCAAAGCTGCCCAGAAGTCTTTTCTATTAACATTCTGACCTTCACAGGGAATGGTTATATAATCACCTGATTTAATCCTCGCCTTTACGACTCTGTCGGCGCATTTAACTTCAGCTTCATATTTGGTCAGCCAGTCCAACTCCAAGATAAGATCAAACTCTTTAAAATTCATAACGACTGCGATGGTAGGAAACCGATAACGAGAGAAAGAAACCGGCACTCCACAAACCCAACTGAGATCAATGGAACCCCCAACCGGATTCTAGACAGTCATTGGTTCCTTCAGCTTTTTCAAATTCAAGTCCAGTTTCTTAGCTGCATCCTTTGCTATAAAGCTTCGTGACGCGCCTGTGTCAAACAATACTTTAACTGGAATATTTTTGACAGTTAGCGTGCCTTCTAAAATATCCGGCCTCTCTTGAGCAGACGAAGATGCAGGCACTTCTGCCTCTTCATTTACATATACTGTTCCAGGTTTTCTGAATAGCGTGCAGGCCTTTAAAAGATGACCCGACTGATGACATCCACCACATTTTCTATTCTCTTGAAATCCCTTCTTGGGTTGGAACTTATTCTTTCTTTGTTGGTTCCAAGATTTGCAACTTATCGCCAAATGTCCTTTTCTATTGCAGCTTGAGCACGTGGCAGTCGTTATTCGTTCGTTCCCAGATTCAGCCCTTTTTCTCTTGGCACTGGGCTTCTTATTGACCTCAGACCTCGTACTGGCTTCAGCAATATCAGCTTCCGACTCTGCTTTGTCACTAGAACTGACTTCTTCTTCGTCGCGTAACATTCCTTTCTTATGGAGATCTTCATACTGATAAGCCATGTATATCATTTCAGAGAAAGGAAGTTTTACATTCCTCAGTACACTATTCTGATATCTCCTTTGCAGGCCATGAATAAATCTCAGATTTTTCCTCTTTGGATCTTGAATCAGATGAGGAGAAAAGTGAGCAAGTTCGTTGAATTTTTATGATATTCTGGGATCGTCATATCACCTTGTATTAGATAAGAAAATTCATCACATAATCGCTCCGTCGCTTCAGGAGGAGTAAATCTTTCTAGGAAAATCTCTTTGAATCTGTCCCAGGTGATATCACCTTCCGGATTATCGTTGCTGATTGTTTCCTACCAGATTAAAGCTTCTTCTTTGAGCGCCCAAGATGCTACTAACCGTTTCTGGTCATCTCTCAGCTGGATACACTCAAAGATTCTTTCGACAGAACTCATCCAAGCTTGAGTCTGAATTATAGATTCATTGCCCGAGAACTGTGCTCCGTTCAGATTTTGATATCTCTTTAATAGAGCCTCTAGATCGGGTTCTGTATTCCTTCTATTTCTGACACTCATTTTTCTAGTAGTTCTGCAAACAGCAGATCAAGTGTCAGGTCACAGAAAAGGTATTTTAAAACATAGAAACACATACTTCAATGTAAATGTGTTTATCGAGGTGTAATTTCATTCTGCTTTACTCATACTAGGATATTACTGATCCTATCTGTATAGAGTTACCCGTCCAAGAACACTACTGGTTCTATTTCAGACGAGTTCGTTAATATGTTATATTCCAGCACTAAGCTTAACCAAAGCTAGATACCACATTGTGACGACCCCATTTCCCGTACTGACGGAGACAAGGGCAATCTTTGGAATATAACACAGAAACAGATAACAGCAGAACATAATTAAATAAATACACCAGATAATGAACAATAGAATATACTGGATAAAAGTAATCATCAGAGTTACACAATATACAGGATCTTACTTAGTACAATTAAAGTTCAGCTATACATAAATGTCAACAGCGGAAACAAACAAAATATGTACAATAGGAGCTGAACATCATAAAAAGAGATAAATTATATAATCCATCTTCAGCTCCAGCTATCTAGATAAAGCCTGCTAAACCTGAATACAAGGCTGCCCATGTAGAAAAAGGGGCACCCGAATTTGAAAGTGAAACAAACTACGAGTCAGTCATGGGACTGGTATGAGAAATCTACTCAACACATTTATAATATGGCTAATCACAGGACCACGCCACTTTCGTGGAACGGGTTTACTCCATTGGATTGCCAATGCTTTAAAACAAATCATTCTTTTAACCATCGCAATGCATTTTATAAAAATGAAGCCATTATAAGACTCAGTTCGCATCACACAATGCAACGCAAACCGGAGGATAGAGCTTTTACCTCATAACGGCCAAAATATGCTTGATACGAATAAAACAAAGGCATTTGATATTATTGCTAGTGTTTATATGTTTTGTAAACAATTTCGAATCATAACTATCAATCATAGACGGCATGGGTGCCATATATCATGTCGCCATATATATACACAATCAAAACCGCACGATGTCGTATTTGGAAATTGGATTTCCGTCATGAACCAAGGCAAAAGATAGTCCTTACCGAATTCGAGACGCTCTAGCCCGCCCCTCAGGATCAGAGCTCGAGTGACCCTTGGATCGTTAGGGCCGATCCCCCGATGTGGATTAAAATTCCTGAACACTGTGTTTCCCCACCCTTTGGGGTGTAAATGAGCCAACGAATGGCTCCATCGGACCCGGATCGTCCGATCTAACCGAGGCGCCTCGCAACAGCAACAACCACACAGGTGAAAAGTATATAAATGTCAAGGCTGGTAGGTTACTGACACCACCCTAGCTAGAAAGAAACGCATGCCCTCCCCGAGGTCCTTCTCCCGTTTCTGGTTCATACTGAGGTGTGAGGCTCGCGAATTCACATTATACACAAAGCTATGCCACACGGGCGGTGCTTTGATCATTACCAGAAGACTTTGCTTTTCAACAGAAGCCCTGATCATTTGCCACTTAGGCATGTCACACTAGCAATTCATGCCATGCGACTGATGTCCATCGATATACAACCTCTGAGCTCGTGCGTTTCAGAGAAGGGCGTTAAGCAAAAGAATGAATTCTCCGCTGCCAAACAGATGTATATTTAATAGAGATCAATCAACACAGAATAAAATCCAATGTCAGACACACAGTCCATTTACAAGTTCGTTCTGGGTCTGAACGAAACTGGACGCACTAAATACCTCGCAAACCCATCGATCACCATGTACGTCGGGACGATCACCACTCATTATCCATATTTCGGCATGCCTCCCAATCAGGACCTCGGTTACCATCCAAACGAGGTGAAGATCTCCGGTCTTCGACCACCGTCTTCATCTTCGATTTCTTATCATCGATTCAGTTATTCAGAATGGGAAAAACCCGGTCTTTCTGAGCAACTCGCGTATATTATAAACATGTGCAACACTAACATATACACGCATCATTTCAATTCATTAGTCACTAACCGTCAATCAGTAAGAGAACGATTTCCCAAATATTAACCCCGAAGGCCGAAACCAACATCTGATCAACACCCAGGAAACCATTTGACTTAGCCAACCTTCAGTTACTTTCTAAATCACATCCATATTGTTTATAATATTTTATAACGATTTATCGCTATTTTTATTTATTTTAAAATAGCCAATATATTCAAAACGACGCTTCGGGCCATAACGCGACCGTGGCGCTGTTTTTCTTCAGATTTGATTTACACATATCTGAAAATCTAACCGTTGGATCTTCACAAAATTTACAACATTAGAAAGATCTTTTCAAAACGAATCCAACAGTTCCAGTTTCGGGAAAATCCAACGGTCGGATCTCCCGGTATAATCGTTTGAAGTTCCGATTTCGAAATACGAACTGCAGCGTCGTTATTCGATTAAATATAATTATATTTGTATATATATATATATATATATATATAATCGATCTGGCGCTGTTTTTCTTCAGATTTGAATTAAACATTCCAGACAATCCAACCATTGGATTTTTTCAAAGTTGGTGCCGTTGGAAAGATTTTTCCAAAGCGAACCCAACGGTTGCGATTTCAGGAAAATCCGATGGTCGGATCTCCCATACTAATCATTTGAAATCACGGTTTCAAAATACGAATTGCAGCGTCATTATTCGATATATTTCAACTCTATTTAAATATATATATATATATCGATTCTTCGATTTCGAAACTATATTTTTTCCATACATTTGATAAAAAATGATATTTTTTATCTAACTGTCTTCTATTTCAACACTTCACTATTTTTAACAATTCGTTTATATAATTAAAATGTGATTTTTATTGTAAAGCAATTCATTTCAAAACACTATTATTTCGTATAGTTAATATAGGGGATAAAAATAAGATTTTTATTGTAAAACAATTTATTTCAAAACAGGATTATTTTATACTTTTCATATTGATGTTAAAAATGGGATTTTTATTATAACACTATTTCTTTCAAAATATGAATACCATTCAACACATGAATTTCAATTCAACGAATGAATATCGATTCAACACATGAAGGTTTTCTATAGTTTATATATATAGATAAAAATGTGATTTTTATATTTTAAAACAAGAACACCATTCAACACATGAATTTCTAATCAACGAATGAATATCGATTCAACACATGAAGGTTTTCTATTCAACGAATAAATATAGTTTCAGCAAATGAAAATAATTCAAACACATGAATATTATTCAAAATTTCGGCAGCATAACGGCAGGGTAGTTAAAACCGGGACCGTCCCTAGTACGGCTCCTCGCTCTACCTTAAAACCTCGCGGTTTTTGACAATGGGGATCATGCATCTAGTTCGCACGCAGGTGGCATGTATATATTTATTTCATTTCCACAAACTAATCCTATGTGGTTTCAACCAAATATTTCTCAACCACAAATGGGTATTTTTCAACCACAATCAACCAATATCAACCGCAAACAATTCCAACCAACCATTCGCTATCAATCAATTTTCACACCAATCACAACCAATAAATATCGTCCATGGTTTGTGGACGAGGGGCGTGTATATATATATATATATATATATATATATATAGCAATTCACTTCTATTTCAACACATGTATAATTTTTTACAATGCATATACAACTTATACATCGAACGTACAACTTATTCAACGCTTATACAAGAGGTGTACAACGCTTATATAACTCATACATCGGCTATATAATTTATACAACATCGTTTTCCATATCGTTTATAAATTAGAAATCTCACATTGGGTTCCACTCCACCAAAATAGCAGAAGGCTCAGAAAAATATGCGGTCTCTTCTAAAATGTAGAAGACGTCCACACGGTCACGATGTTTCCTGTTTCATCGAATTTCGTCAAAACAGCAAAAAGATATGATTTTTCAAAGTTCAGATGTAATAAAAGACGCACCTTTCACGATGGTTCAAAACTAGGTTTTGATCTTTCAATCAAACCGTTGCGCGATAGGAGAATCAGCTCACACAGCGTCGAAGAGCTTCGAAAGACCTTCGCGCACGTGGTGGTGAGGTGCAGTTCGGTGCACTCTGGTGGCGGCGGCGGCGCTCCAAAGGGGCGATCTTCCCGAGCTCGCAACTCGAGAAATACTGCACGATAAATGCCAAACTTCACATGGATTTGAAGAGGACGGTTAGAGCTTCAAAATGGATCCAACCTCACTTGATTTCATCGAGAAATGAAAGAGAAATTGAAGAGAGAAGTTTGGAGCTCCTTTCCATCTCGCGCGCCTGATGATCTGGGAGAGAGAAAAGCATCTGGGCCAATGAGGGATTTTCTTTAATTTATAAATTTTTAAAATTTCAAAAATACCCCTTTCAAACACGAACTCCAATCCAAACCCAACGACTGTCGTCCCTAGCGTTTTACCCCCATTCCGAACACAATGGGATATGTTTCGTAGGCTCATTCGACTGTTTCAGTCAGTTTTCCTTCAAATTAAAATATAAAACATTCAATATTCAATTTGAACGTACATTTCAATTTGCTAGGGCCACAAACTGATTCGAAAAATTCCAGAAAAATAAATCTGGCTATGTTTTGACAATACGGTCCCAAAAAAACTAGTTTCGTCGAATTCTGAGACCGTTTGCAAAAAGGCCCATTTCTGGTCGATCCAATTTAATTATAATTGACCGAAACACGTTTTCCTTTGCCACGCTCACATACTAGCTTCAAAAATTATGAAATTTGAAACCTAGCAATAACTTCACATCCCGGATCCAACAAAAGTGGTTTCATCGAATTCCGAGGTCGTTTGCAAAATGGCCAATTTCTCGGGATATATAAATTCCATAGCGACCTTTCTGAAAATTCATTTGGCCATAACTTTTGCTTTCCGTTATGAAAATTCGATTTTTCAGATTCGTTAGAAAGGTATTCACTAACATATTTAAATATTTTTGGTTTCACTCAAATCCGTTTTGTTTTGCACCCGGTATAGTCCGACAAAGTTTGAATTCAATTTTTAAAACTACAGCGTGTAATAACCCGCAAAATCTGGGCCAGTTTAAAATTTTTATTTTGGCAATTTTAGCGAATTTTGATTATTTAAAATGAATTATTTTAAATAATATCGACGAGAAATTTATTTTGAATATAATTCGAACGTATATAGTTATATGCGTCGTCGTTAGAATATAAATATTTATATATAATTATAAATAGAATTGAAAATGGCGCGGTAGTTCGATAATTCGATTTCAAACTTCAATTGAATGTACCGGGTGCAAAACAATCCGGATTTTAGTGAAACCAAAAACATTAAGATCTAATGGATAATATCTTTCTATCGAATCCGAAAAATCAAGATTTCATAGCGGGAATCAAAAGATATGTCCAGTTGAAAATTCTCAATAGTCGCTATGGAATTCAGGCCCTTAAAAATGGACATTTTGCAAACGACCTCGGATTTCGACGAAACCAGTTTTGTTGGGTCCGGGATGTGAAGTTATTGCTAGATTCCAAATTTCATAATTTTTCGAATCAATATGTGAGCGTGGCAAAGGAAAACGCGTTTGACCAATTTCAGTTGATTTTAATCGACTGGAAAATGGCCATTTTTCAAACGGTCTCAGAATTCGACGAAACTAGTTTTGTTAGGACCGTATCGTCAATACGAAGCTAGAAAATATTTTCCGAGAATTTTTCTAGTCAGTATGTGACCCCGATAATTTGAAATGTACGTTTAAAATTCAATAAAGTGATTTAAATGTAAATTTAACGGAAACTGATTCAAACAGTTGAATCAGCCTACGTGGCATATCCCATTGTGTTCGGAATGGGGGTTAAACGCTAGGGACGACAGGCGGTGGACCTCTTTTAGAGGTCGATTGAAAAAGTTGACTTTTTGAATTAAAATAAAATAATTAAATAATTAAATTAATAAAAAAAAATTCTATCTCCCTTAAAAACTTCTGGCCCCCCCCCCCGATCATTCTTCTGCAAAAAATAAAGAAATAAAAAAAAAAAACCTAAATTAAAAGCTGCGTCGCGCCTCCTGGGGAGCCGACCGTCGCGCCGCCCACGATCGCACGCCACCACCCAGCCTTCACCGCGGAGCCCCATCTCGACGCCACCCGAATCGAGCCCTCATCGCGACAGCGCTCGAGAAGCCACGCCTCTGGCCTACTCCCTCCACCGTCGAACGCCCCCTCACCCCCTCCTCTGGCCAACTCGCCTTCCCCCTCCCTTCGCTCTCCTCTTCCATCCAATGCCGTGAAACCGAGCCCCCCCCTGTAAGTAAACTTTTTTTTTAATTTTATTATTATTTTATTATTTATATTTACTTTAAAACTGGTTTTATAATTATTTAAAAACTGATTTTATATTTATTTAAAAACCGATTTTCCTTTTTTTTTCATAGGATAAAAATTTGATTTTTTTTTTTTAAATTAGAAAAGATTTGATTTTTAAATTAGGAAAGACGATATTTTTTAAGACATAAAAGACGATATTTTGAGAGGAGTAGTGAAGTAAAAATAAAATTTTTATATTTTTAAAGTAATAAAAATATGATTTTTATATTTTTAAAGTATTAAAAATATAATCTTTATAGGATAGAGAATATAAAGATATCATCTTTGTGTATGTAACGAAATAAAAATCTGATTTTTATTTTATATACGTTGAGATAAAGTGGTTATTTTTATAAAGGCGAAAACTTTATTTTTATAAAAGCGAAAACTTTATTTTTGAAAAGGCTAAATCTTTATTTTAGAAAAGGCGAAATCTTTATATGGAAAGTAGCGTGATAAAAATATAATTTTTTATCTTTGAACAACGAAGTAAAAATATAATTTTTATCTATGAACTTCGAACTAAAAATTCGATTTTTATATATTGAACTTTGAACTAAAAATTCGATTTTTATATATTGAACTTTGAAATCAAAATTCGATTTTTATATATTGAACTTCGAACTAAAAATTCGATTTTTATATATTGAACTTTGAACTAAAAATTCGATTTTTATATATTGAATAGCATAGTAAAAATTCGATGTTTACGTATGTAGTGAAAGCAGCAACGAAGGTGACAAAAAGGCGGGAATGACGAAGATCTCTACAAATGAAGTGCCGTGGAGCTAGGATAGCTAAAAGTGAGAATTTCTCACCTTTCAATTTAATTTTTCTAGTTATATATATATATATACTAGGATGCAGACGGTGCTTAGTAGCACCCGACACAATCGTCCACAGACCATGGACTTGTTTGTTTGATTGTTTGGTGATTGATCGCGATATTGGTTTGAATGTGGTTTGTGATGTGAAAAATCGAATCGATAAATTAGTTAGGATTAGACGTGCGCCGTTATAAGGCGAAGGAGTAAGGCTAGGTTAGACTCTTACTCCAAATTTTGTGGTTTGCATAACGAATTGATTTGATTGATGTGTGAATGGCGTGGGCCTTCACTAGACCGGGGATAAGGCTAGGCCTCGTCCCGTTTCTAGTATCGTGCCGTTATGCCGCCGAAATTTTCTAAAATATGTTAGAAAAATAAAAATATCATTTTATTGAATAAATGAATTGAATAGAAATTCATAGGTTGAAATAAAATGTTTTATCGTTAAAAATATATTTTTTAACGTGAATATGAAAATAGTGAAGTGAATAAATAAATATTCATTTACAAACCAGATGGTTTGTTTATGTACACTTATTTGAATGACATTGATTGGGACGATAAATTTTACACATCGCCCAACTGCACAACTAAAATCTGTGTTTGATTGTTTGAAACCCCACACGGGTGTTAGGATGAAATTTGAAGTTCACTCATCCTGATTGATTAAATATGTCGATCGATTGATTGACAGGCTGTTATGAGCGTTGAATATCTATATTTGATGCTTATACAGTGTAGTGCACTTTGGTTGATGGTTGATTATTTTCAATGTTATTATATACATGTGTTGTATGAAAATCCATATAATTAATTTTATATGGTGATTGATTGGGCCTCATTCCAATCGTGAAAATAAAGAATATTTTGATAATAACAAATATTTTGATAATAGGAAATATTTGAAATAGAATATTTGAAAATAGAAATTTATGAAGCCGTATTGATTAGATTGACGCCATTTTGACGTAAACGATATTTATATCGATTTTATTCATTTTAAAATGAATATTGAAAAGTAATCTCGAAAACGATTTCGAAATGAATTGAATTGAAAACGATTTCGAAATGAATTGAAAACGATTTCGAAATGAATTGAATTGAAAACGATTTCGAAATGAATTGAAAACGATTTCGAAATGAATTGAATATATAACGATTTCGAAATGAATTGAAAACGATTTCGAAATGAATTGAATATATAACGATTTCGAAATGAATTGAATTGAAAACGATTTCGAAATGAATTGAATTGAAAACGATTTCGAAATGAAATGAATTGAAAACGAATTCGAATTGAATTGAAAACGATTTCGAAACGAATTGAATTGAAAACGATTTCGAAATGAATTGAATTGAAAACGATTTCGAAACGAATTGAATTGAAAACGATTTCGAAATGAATTGAATTGAAAACGATTTCGAAACGAATTGAATTGAAAACGATTTCGAAATGAATTGAATTGAAAACGATTTCGAAATGAATTGAATTGAAAACGATTTCGAAATGAATTGAATTGAAAACGATTTCGAAATGAATTGAATTGAAAACGATTTCGAAATGAATTGAATTGAAAACGATTTCGAAATGAATTGAATTGAAAACGATTTCGAAATGAATTGAATTGAAAACGATTTCGAAATGAATTGAATTGAAATCGAATTGAAATGAATTCAAATTGAATTGAAATTTGAATTGAATTGAAATGAATTTTAAAACGAATTTATAAGGAAGAATTCAATTTTGATTTGAATTGAAATGGAAGTTGAAGTTACCTTTGAAACGAATTTAAAACTATTTATAAAATTCGTTTTAAATAGAATCGACGAAATATATATTATATATATTATATATATAATATAATGGCCTGAATAGAACGCGCCGCGCCGCGGCAGTTCGTAAATTTCGACCATTTATTTCAAACGGACATTACGGGAGATCCGACCGTCGGATTCTCCTAAAAACGGAACCGTTGGGTTCGTATCGAAAAGAGCTTTCTAACGAATGTTAGAAATTTGAAATCTAACGGTTGGATTTGGAGATACGTCCAAATCAAATTGGAAAAAGGTCGCTGTAAGTGCAGTTCGATGGCCATTGTTGGAAATCGACTGTACGGGCCTTGATAAAATTATTAAAAATAGTAATAATTTGTGTAAAATCATAAGAAATGATTTGTGAAAGTTTGGGATGAAAAACTCCATATTTGAAAAGATAAAAATAGATTTTTATCGAAATGAACTAGTTTTGAACTAGAATTATAATTCTATTTATTTTTAAATAAATAAATTGAATTTGAAATGGTTTTGAAAATAACCAAAATTTCCAATGATTGCATTGGAGTGGATTTGAATCGAAATTGTCTTCGGAATATTTCGATGTTGGAATTCGTGATATTACAGGTGTTGTTATGGAAATTTGAAAGATATATATTTGTATCGTTATTTCCAATACGACATTTGTTAGTCGTAGAATTCGATATTGAATATAAGCCGATATATTTTCTATTCAGAGCCTTGTATTGAATATCGAATGTGATTTGGGTTTGTCGTGAATGGTGTCTTCACTAACACTGTTCTTGAACCCAGTTGAGAAAAGATTAAATCTTTTTATTTAGATTTAATGAAGTGTACCAATTAAATAATGTTTAATTGGAATTGGATCGATATTGATTTTTGGGTTTATCGTGAACAGTGTTTTAAATAACACTTGTTCTTTAACCCGATAATTAATGGAATGTGATTTGGGTTTGTCGTGAATGGTGTCTTCACTAACACTGTTCTTGAACCCAGTTGAGAAAAGATTAAATCTTTTTATTTAGATTTAATGAAGTGTACCAATTAAATAATGTTTAATTGGAATTGAATTGATATTGATTTTTGGGTTTATCGTGAGCAGTGTTTTAAATAACACTCGTTCTTTAACCCGATAATTAATGAATGTGATTTTGGGTTTATCGTGAACCGTGTTTTAAATGACACTGATTCTTTAACCCAGTCGAAGATTAAAACTAAGTGGAGTTTTAATGAATCTTTAATTAGATTGAAAAGATCGAGAATGGAGTATCACCAGTTTTGCTCCAGGCGATAGTTAAATCTTTAATTAGATTTGAACGTGAAATTTAGAAACTAACTGTCGGTTAGCCAAGCAGAATGGTTTTCTGGATATTGATCTGATGTTGGTTTCGGCCTTCGGGGTTAATATTTGGGGAATTATTCTCTTGATTAATTTACGGTTAGTGACTAATGAATTGGAATGAGGCGTATGTTGTGTATGTGTAACACTTTTATAATATATACGCGAGTTATTCGGAAAGACCGGGTTTATCCCATTCTGAATAACTGATACGACGATAAGTCGAAGATGAAGACGATGGTCGAAGACCTGAGGTCTTCACGTCGTTTGGGTAATTACTGATGATCTTGATTGGGCTGTACACCCAAGAAGATGGAAACAGTTAGTGATCGTCCAGACGTACTTGGAGATCGATGGATATGCGGGGTACTAGGTGCCTCCGGTTTCGTTCAGACCCAGGACGGACTTGTAAAAGGACTGTGTGTCTGACATCGGATTTCATTCTGTGTGACTGATATCGGTTGCATAGGATGGTTTGCCTGTGTGGCATGCTAAGATGCAAATGATCAAGGCTTCTGTTGAAAAGCAAAGTCTTGTGGTGATGATCAAAGCACGGCCTTTGTGGCGTAGCTTTGTGTGACGTTTACCTCGCGTGTTTCACACCCGGTATGAACCAAAAACGGGAGAGGACATCAGGGAGGACTTGCGTTTCCTTCTAGCTAGAAAGTGGCGTCAGTGGTTTTACACGCCCTGACGAGTTTGACTTATGTGGTTGTTGCTGTTGCGAGGCGCCTCGGATTGATCGGTCGTTCTCGAACCGATGGAGTCATTCGTTGGCTCATTGACACCCCAAAGGGTGGGGAAACGTAGTGTTCAGGCATTTTAATCCACATCGGTGGACCGGCCCTGACGATCCAAAGGCTTGACTGAGTACTTGCCTGAGACACGGGCTAGAGCGTCTCGAATCGGTTGAGGACTATCTTTTGCCTCGGTTCATAGATGGAAATCCAATTTCCAAATACGTGACATTTGCGGTTTTAATTGTAAAACTAGTATGGCGACATGATATATGGTACCCATGCCGCCTATGATTGATACTTATGATTTGAAGTTGTTTTATACACTATGCACTTATTATAGTATCAAATGATTTGTTTTAAACGTATCAAGCATTCTTTGGCTGTTATAAGGGAAAACCCTATCCCCCGGCTTGCGTTGCATTGTGTGATAGGACCTGGGTCTTACAACAGCTTCATCTTTCTTTATTTAGCATTGCGCGGTTTGTTTGATGCACTGGTATTCTTGGGAGAAAACCCGTTCCGTGTTATACGGCGTGGTCCCTTGATTTACCTAATGATTTAAAATAAAGATTAACTGTTTTAGTTCTCACACCAGTCCCATGACTGACCTGGAGTTTATTGTTTTAACCTAAACTCTGGGTGCCCCTATTTTGACACGGGCAGCTAGTAGTTTTGGTTTTGCAGATTTATATTCACAGGATCCTGGTTTACAGCTGGAATGATATCCGGAAAGCTTTGTATCCGTATATCTCTTCTAGTTGTATATTGTATTATTTTCCGCTGCTATGTATTTAAATGTAATTTAAATCTCTGATATTTCTGTGTAATATTCATTTATACTCTGTATATTCTTGTAATCTGATGCATTGTTGTAATATACAATGAAATGTTCTTCTGTATGCGTTCTGTTTTGTCGTGTTCTCAAACGATAGGGCTTTTCGAACGGCCTGGATCGGTTTAACGACTGGTTCGGACCGAGCGAAATTCCTTGCCGTCACAGTTGGTATCAGAGCTTTGGTTTACAAAGCTCAGAGAACAAGGCACATTAGAACCATACGAAAGAATTCATCAGATATTGGATTAGCAATATCCAATGGAATGACTCGTTAGAGATAGGATCAGTAGTATCCTAGAACGAGTGTGAAGAGTAAATTTTTAAAATAAAAGTGAAAACAAATTTTTGTTTTGAAAATTTAAATCAATTATTCGTATCTGGTTATTTATTTATATTGATGTGGACAATCCAGTATATATAGATTTTGCGTATACGTCTGATCCGCGTGTATTCGAAGTTTTAATATATTGGATAGATATAGAATCACACTCTAGTCGCCCGGAGAAGGTACTGATGATAGCACGTGCATCATCAGTATTTATGTTCGTGTTTCGAAGGTGTGATTTTCTATATATTTCCATTGGACTGGTGTGAGAACCAAAACTAATATAGTTAGAACCCTTTGTTGTGAATTGGCATCGAAAACATGATTTTCTGTATATATATCAAAGTTATGCATTTGAAAAACTAATCAACTAATTGATTGATGGTTGTATTATTTGATTATTGTATGAATAATTAAAATTTGAACCATTTAGTTCATTTGAGTCAAATATTGAATTTTATTGAAAATTGGTTGCATTTGCTTGCATATACATATATATCATTGAACAGGTCATAGCAAGGAGGCTAGAGCCAGAGAATAAAATTTGTTTGCCCGACAAATAGGTACATGTTTACTACATAATTTCCTGTTTTGTTTGGGTGATGATGATTTTGTGAGCCTATTGGCTAGCCGCTTGGCTTTTTCTTTTTCTTTTTGAGATCTGAAGGACCGGGGAAGCTATTTGAAATTCCCCGATGCTCCCGGTGCAGGGGAGGTTATGGCGAAATTTTTCGAAAATTTAGGGTGTTAGCCAAATTTTTGAAATTTTGAAAATTCTCAGAAACTAAAGAGTTAGAGAATGGAAGCCAGGACGAGCGTAGAGTTGAATTATCAAACCACTTTCGACTTTGTTCCTTTTCGGGGACGAAAAGTTTTAAGTGGGGGAGATTGTAATAACCCGCAAAATCTGGGCCAGTTTAAAATTTTTATTTTGGCAATTTTAGCGAATTTTGATTATTTAAAATGAATTATTTTAAATAATATCGACGAGAAATTTATTTTGAATATAATTCGAACGTATATAGTTATATGCGTCGTCGTTAGAATATAAATATTTATATATAATTATAAATAGAATTGAAAATGGCGCGGTAGTTCGATAATTCGATTTCAAACTTCAATTGAATGTACCGGGTGCAAAACAATCCGGATTTTAGTGAAACCAAAAACATTAAGATCTAATGGATAATATCTTTCTATCGAATCCGAAAAATCAAGATTTCATAGCGGGAATCAAAAGATATGTCCAGTTGAAAATTCTGAATAGTCGCTATGGAATTCAGGCCCTTAAAAATGGACATTTTGCAAACGACCTCGGATTTCGACGAAACCAGTTTTGTTGGGTCCGGGATGTGAAGTTATTGCTAGATTCCAAATTTCATAATTTTTCGAATCAATATGTGAGCGTGGCAAAGGAAAACGCGTTTGACCAATTTCAGTTGATTTTAATCGACTGGAAAATGGCCATTTTTCAAACGGTCTCAGAATTCGACGAAACTAGTTTTGTTAGGACCGTATCGTCAATACGAAGCTAGAAAATATTTTCCGAGAATTTTTCTAGTCAGTATGTGACCCCGATAATTTGAAATGTACGTTTAAAATTCAATAAAGTGATTTAAATGTAAATTTAACGGAAACTGATTCAAACAGTTGAATCAGCCTACGTGGCATATCCCATTGTGTTCGGAATGGGGGTTAAACGCTAGGGACGACAGGCGGTGGACCTCTTTTAGAGGTCGATTGAAAAAGTTGACTTTTTGAATTAAAATAAAATAATTAAATAATTAAATTAATAAAAAAAAAATTCTATCTCCCTTAAAAACTTCTGGCCCCCCCCCCGATCATTCTTCTGCAAAAAAATAAAGAAATAAAAAAAAAACCCTAAATTAAAAGCTGCGTCGCGCCTCCTGGGGAGCCGACGTCGCGCCGCCCACGATCGCACGCCACCACCCAGCCTTCACCGCGGAGCCCCATCTCGACGCCACCCGAATCGAGCCCTCATCGCGACAGCGCTCGAGAAGCCACGCCTCTGGCCTACTCCCTCCACCGTCGAACGCCCCCTCACCCCCTCCTCTGGCCAACTCGCCTTCCCCCTCCCTTCGCTCTCCTCTTCCATCCAATGCCGTGAAACCGAGCCCCCCCTGTAAGTAAACTTTTTTTTTAATTTTATTATTATTTTATTATTTATATTTACTTTAAAACTGGTTTTATATTTATTTAAAAACTGATTTTATATTTATTTAAAAACCGATTTTCCTTTTTTTTCATAGGATAAAAATTTGATTTTTTTTTTTAAATTAGAAAAGATTTGATTTTTAAATTAGGAAAGACGATATTTTTTAAGACATAAAAGACGATATTTTGAGAGGAGTAGTGAAGTAAAAATAAAATTTTTATATTTTTAAAGTAATAAAAATATGATTTTTATATTTTTAAAGTATTAAAAATATAATCTTTATAGGATAGAGAATATAAAGATATCATCTTTGTGTATGTAACGAAATAAAAATCTGATTTTTATTTTATATACGTTGAGATAAAGTGGTTATTTTTATAAAGGCGAAAACTTTATTTTTATAAAAGCGAAAACTTTATTTTTGAAAAGGCTAAATCTTTATTTTAGAAAAGGCGAAATCTTTATATGGAAAGTAGCGTGATAAAAATATAATTTTTTATCTTTGAACAACGAAGTAAAAATATAATTTTTATCTATGAACTTCGAACTAAAAATTCGATTTTTATATATTGAACTTTGAACTAAAAATTCGATTTTTATATATTGAACTTTGAAATCAAAATTCGATTTTTATATATTGAACTTCGAACTAAAAATTCGATTTTTATATATTGAACTTTGAACTAAAAATTCGATTTTTATATATTGAATAGCATAGTAAAAATTCGATGTTTACGTATGTAGTGAAAGCAGCAACGAAGGTGACAAAAAGGCGGGAATGACGAAGATCTCTACAAATGAAGTGCCGTGGAGCTAGGATAGCTAAAAGTGAGAATTTCTCACCTTTCAATTTAATTTTTCTAGTTATATATATATATATATATATATACTAGGATGCAGACGGTGCTTAGTAGCACCCGACACAATCGTCCACAGACCATGGACTTGTTTGTTTGATTGTTTGGTGATTGATCGCGATATTGGTTTGAATGTGGTTTGTGATGTGAAAAATCGAATCGATAAATTGGTTAGGATTAGACGTGCGCCGTTATAAGGCGAAGGAGTAAGGCTAGGTTAGACTCTTACTCCAAATTTTGTGGTTTGCATAACGAATTGATTTGATTGATGTGTGAATGGCGTGGGCCTTCACTAGACCGGGGATAAGGCTAGGCCTCGTCCCGTTTCTAGTATCGTGCCGTTATGCCGCCGAAATTTTCTAAAATATGTTAGAAAAATAAAAATATCATTTTATTGAATAAATGAATTGAATAGAAATTCATAGGTTGAAATAAAATGTTTTATCGTTAAAAATATATTTTTTAACGTGAATATGAAAATAGTGAAGTGAATAAATAAATATTCATTTACAAACCAGATGGTTTGTTTATGTACACTTATTTGAATGACATTGATTGGGACGATAAATTTTACACATCGCCCAACTGCACAACTAAAATCTGTGTTTGATTGTTTGAAACCCCACACGGGTGTTAGGATGAAATTTGAAGTTCACTCATCCTGATTGATTAAATATGTCGATCGATTGATTGACAGGCTGTTATGAGCGTTGAATATCTATATTTGATGCTTATACAGTGTAGTGCACTTTGGTTGATGGTTGATTATTTTCAATGTTATTATATACATGTGTTGTATGAAAATCCATATAATTAATTTTATATGGTGATTGATTGGGCCTCATTCCAATCGTGAAAATAAAGAATATTTTGATAATAACAAATATTTTGATAATAGGAAATATTTGAAATAGAATATTTGAAAATAGAAATTTATGAAGCCGTATTGATTAGATTGACGCCATTTTGACGTAAACGATATTTATATCGATTTTATTCATTTTAAAATGAATATTGAAAAGTAATCTCGAAAACGATTTCGAAATGAATTGAATTGAAAACGATTTCGAAATGAATTGAAAACGATTTCGAAATGAATTGAATTGAAAACGATTTCGAAATGAATTGAAAACGATTTCGAAATGAATTGAATATATAACGATTTCGAAATGAATTGAAAACGATTTCGAAATGAATTGAATATATAACGATTTCGAAATGAATTGAATTGAAAACGATTTCGAAATGAATTGAATTGAAAACGATTTCGAAATGAAATGAATTGAAAACGAATTCGAATTGAATTGAAAACGATTTCGAAACGAATTGAATTGAAAACGATTTCGAAATGAATTGAATTGAAAACGATTTCGAAACGAATTGAATTGAAAACGATTTCGAAATGAATTGAATTGAAAACGATTTCGAAACGAATTGAATTGAAAACGATTTCGAAATGAATTGAATTGAAAACGATTTCGAAATGAATTGAATTGAAAACGGTTTCGAAATGAATTGAATTGAAAACGATTTCGAAATGAATTGAATTGAAAACGATTTCGAAATGAATTGAATTGAAAACGATTTCGAAATGAATTGAATTGAAAACGATTTCGAAATGAATTGAATTGAAAACGATTTCGAAATGAATTGAATTGAAATCGAATTGAAATGAATTCAAATTGAATTGAAATTTGAATTGAATTGAAATGAATTTTAAAACGAATTTATAAGGAAGAATTCAATTTTGATTTGAATTGAAATGGAAGTTGAAGTTGCCTTTGAAACGAATTTAAAACTATTTATAAAATTCGTTTTAAATAGAATCGACGAAATATATATTATATATATTATATATATAATATAATGGCCTGAATAGAACGCGCCGCGCCGCGGCAGTTCGTAAATTTCGACCATTTATTTCAAACGGACATTACGGGAGATCCGACCGTCGGATTCTCCTAAAACCGGAACCGTTGGGTTCGTATCGAAAAGAGCTTTCTAACGAATGTTAGAAATTTGAAATCTAACGGTTGGATTTGGAGATACGTCCAAATCAAATTGGAAAAAGGTCGCTGTAAGTGCAGTTCGATGGCCATTGTTGGAAATCGACTGTACGGGCCTTGATAAAATTATTAAAAATAGTAATAATTTGTGTAAAATCATAAGAAATGATTTGTGAAAGTTTGGGATGAAAAACTCCATATTTGAAAAGATAAAAATAGATTTTTATCGAAATGAACTAGTTTTGAACTAGAATTATAATTCTATTTATTTTTAAATAAATAAATTGAATTTGAAATGGTTTTGAAAATAACCAAAATTTCCAATGATTGCATTGGAGTGGATTTGAATCGAAATTGTCTTCGGAATATTTCGATGTTGGAATTCGTGATATTACAGGTGTTGTTATGGAAATTTGAAAGATATATATTTGTATCGTTATTTCCAATACGACATTTGTTAGTCGTAGAATTCGATATTGAATATAAGCCGATATATTTTCTATTCAGAGCCTTGTATTGAATATCGAATGTGATTTGGGTTTGTCGTGAATGGTGTCTTCACTAACACTGTTCTTGAACCCAGTTGAGAAAAGATTAAATCTTTTTATTTAGATTTAATGAAGTGTACCAATTAAATAATGTTTAATTGGAATTGGATCGATATTGATTTTTGGGTTTATCGTGAACAGTGTTTTAAATAACACTTGTTCTTTAACCCGATAATTAATGGAATGTGATTTGGGTTTGTCGTGAATGGTGTCTTCACTAACACTGTTCTTGAACCCAGTTGAGAAAAGATTAAATCTTTTTATTTAGATTTAATGAAGTGTACCAATTAAATAATGTTTAATTGGAATTGAATTGATATTGATTTTTGGGTTTATCGTGAGCAGTGTTTTAAATAACACTCGTTCTTTAACCCGATAATTAATGAATGTGATTTTGGGTTTATCGTGAACCGTGTTTTAAATGACACTGATTCTTTAACCCAGTCGAAGATTAAAACTAAGTGGAGTTTTAATGAATCTTTAATTAGATTGAAAAGATCGAGAATGGAGTATCACCAGTTTTGCTCCAGGCGATAGTTAAATCTTTAATTAGATTTGAACGTGAAATTTAGAAACTAACTGTCGGTTAGCCAAGCAGAATGGTTTTCTGGATATTGATCTGATGTTGGTTTCGGCCTTCGGGGTTAATATTTGGGGAATTATTCTCTTGATTAATTTACGGTTAGTGACTAATGAATTGGAATGAGGCGTATGTTGTGTATGTGTAACACTTTTATAATATATACGCGAGTTATTCGGAAAGACCGGGTTTATCCCATTCTGAATAACTGATACGACGATAAGTCGAAGATGAAGACGATGGTCGAAGACCTGAGGTCTTCACGTCGTTTGGGTAATTACTGATGATCTTGATTGGGCTGTACACCCAAGAAGATGGAAACAGTTAGTGATCGTCCAGACGTACTTGGAGATCGATGGATATGCGGGGTACTAGGTGCCTCCGGTTTCGTTCAGACCCAGGACGGACTTGTAAAAGGACTGTGTGTCTGACATCGGATTTCATTCTGTGTGACTGATATCGGTTGCATAGGATGGTTTGCCTGTGTGGCATGCTAAGATGCAAATGATCAAGGCTTCTGTTGAAAAGCAAAGTCTTGTGGTGATGATCAAAGCACGGCCTTTGTGGCGTAGCTTTGTGTGACGTTTACCTCGCGTGTTTCACACCCGGTATGAACCAAAAACGGGAGAGGACATCAGGGAGGACTTGCGTTTCCTTCTAGCTAGAAAGTGGCGTCAGTGGTTTTACACGCCCTGACGAGTTTGACTTATGTGGTTGTTGCTGTTGCGAGGCGCCTCGGATTGATCGGTCGTTCTCGAACCGATGGAGTCATTCGTTGGCTCATTGACACCCCAAAGGGTGGGGAAACGTAGTGTTCAGGCATTTTAATCCACATCGGTGGACCGGCCCTGACGATCCAAAGGCTTGACTGAGTACTTGCCTGAGACACGGGCTAGAGCGTCTCGAATCGGTTGAGGACTATCTTTTGCCTCGGTTCATAGATGGAAATCCAATTTCCAAATACGTGACATTTGCGGTTTTAATTGTAAAACTAGTATGGCGACATGATATATGGTACCCATGCCGCCTATGATTGATACTTATGATTTGAAGTTGTTTTATACACTATGCACTTATTATAGTATCAAATGATTTGTTTTAAACGTATCAAGCATTCTTTGGCTGTTATAAGGGAAAACCCTATCCCCCGGCTTGCGTTGCATTGTGTGATAGGACCTGGGTCTTACAACAGCTTCATATTTCTTTATTTAGCATTGCGCGGTTTGTTTGATGCACTGGTATTCTTGGGAGAAAACCCGTTCCGTGTTATACGGCGTGGTCCCTTGATTTACCTAATGATTTAAAATAAAGATTAACTGTTTTAGTTCTCACACCAGTCCCATGACTGACCTGGAGTTTATTGTTTTAACCTAAACTCTGGGTGCCCCTATTTTGACACGGGCAGCTAGTAGTTTTGGTTTTGCAGATTTATATTCACAGGATCCTGGTTTACAGTTGGAATGATATCCGGAAAGCTTTGTATCCGTATATCTCTTCTAGTTGTATATTGTATTATTTTCCGCTGCTATGTATTTAAATGTAATTTAAATCTCTGATATTTCTGTGTAATATTCATTTATACTCTGTATATTCTTGTAATCTGATGCATTGTTGTAATATACAATGAAATGTTCTTCTGTATGCGTTCTGTTTTGTCGTGTTCTCAAACGATAGGGCTTTTCGAACGGCCTGGATCGGTTTAACGACTGGTTCGGACCGAGCGAAATTCCTTGCCGTCACACAGCGACATTTCAGGCTTTGTTTATAATTAGAATTAATTATATTCGTTTTCAATTGTCGATTCAACTCACTTTTCATCTCTATTATTTAAAATATTTATTTTAAATATTCAAAATCCATTATTTTAGCCAATTTAAAATTTTTAAATTGGTTCAGATTTTCTGGGTCGTTACACCTATTTAATAATAAGGCTAATCACAGGACCATGCCGCTAACGCGGAATGGGTTTACTCCATTGGATTGCCAGTGCATATACTACTGCCATAAATAAAGATATGGATCTACAATGCATCAATCAACATGAAATTCCTTGATCTACCTGTTTACGCTTCATCCCTAAACTTAGATTTCAAAATCCAATTCACTTTACAGAAATTATTTCTTTGGACTTTATTTCCCGATTTCTTTTATTTCAAATCATTTGAAATACATATCTATTTTCTTTATATCAAAGTAGATTTCACTTCAGGATTTGAAAACAAAACATTTGGAATATGAATTCCAAAATGTAACAAAACACACAAAAAATTATGAAACAAATATCGGTTATGTTCCCTCAGGACCAGGCAATACGCACCCTAACCGAACCAATACACACACACACACACACACACACATATATATATATATATATATATATATATATATTTATATATATGTGTGGGCACCTAACGACTACACTGACAATGCACCATCCCACCAATTGGAGAAGACATGCACGCCCTCACACTCTTAGTCAATTTCGCGTCACCCGCATTTTCACCCACATACTTGCTAAATAATTTTATATCCTGAAGTAGGGAAAATCATTTCACAACATAATAATCACAATTACTTTCAAATCTATATAGATTTCTATTTCCAAATCATTTCGAAATCAGGCATAGTCCTCGAAATCCTTTCTGTTTATAAAACATTCCCTGTCCAAAATCGGGAATACTATTCTTTTTACTTAAGAAATCACTTTTCAAAATAATTCATTAATTTTGAAATAAACATCGCTAACCACCTTGTAGTCAAATCGTGAAGTGCTTCACAAGGTGTTAGCACATAGATATTTTTACCCAACCCAAGGCTAAATGTAAAACCATATTTTGCTCATAAACTGGTCGAGCACAATCCACACAGTCAATCCATCACAATCAATATCAGCAACCAAGTGTATTTGGTTCAATCACATTTCATGTTTTACATATAAAATAAAAAGTAAATTTTTATTCTAAACATATTTTCTATGTTGCTTATGACAAATAGAAAAAAGAAAGATTTTTATTGTCATAACATTTTCTATGTTGAACCAACATAAAAAGATAATTTTGTCTACTTGACATTTTATATAATTCTAATGACAAAATAAAAGATAATTTTGTCTGTATGACATGTTATATAATTCTAATGACAAAATAAAAGATAATTTTGTCGAAATAGCATGTTACATAATTCTAATGACAAAATAAAAGATAATTTTGTCTACATGACATGTTATATAATTCTAACGACAAAATAAAAGATAATTTTGTCGACATAACATTTTATATAATTCTAATGACAAATAAAAGATAATTTACTTAATACTTTCTTTTGTTCTCTAGTGACAAATAAGAAGAGGTTTTACTTGCATAACATGTTCTACATTTCTAATGTCATATAAAAAGAAGTATTTATTTTCATAACATTTTCTATGATGCGAATGACAAATAAAATGGAGATTTTTATTTGTATACAAATTACTATCTTTAACATAACAAATAAAAGTGAATATTTATTTGTACACAAATTTCAATCTTTAATATGACAAATAAATGTGAATATTTATTTGTTAACTTATCTCTATTTCAAAACAATGATCATTTTTACACATTCTATTTATACAATAAAAATGTGGTTTTATTCTTAACATATTTTTATTTTCTATAATGATCATTTTTACTCTTTTCTTATATACAACAAAGATGTGAATATTTATTGTTAACATATCTTCATTTCAAACAAATGATTTTTTTTAATCCTTTCTACAATTACGATAAAAATGTAAATTTATCGTTAACATAATTTAACAATTCTAATTTGTTAAACATGACAATTATAATTCAACAATTCTAATTTGTTAAACATGACAATTATAATTTAACAATTCTAATTTGTTAAACATGACAATTATAATTTAACAATTCTAATTTGTTAAACATGACAATTATAATTTTAATATAACATTTATCTAACAAAATGATATTTATAATCTAATATAACATTTTCTAACAAAATGTCATTTTTAATTTAACATAACTTGATTCTAACATAAATTTCATATTTATTTGCACAATAATTTTTCTAACATAAATGTCATATTTATTTTAACATGACATTTTTCTGACAAAAATGACATTTTTTTATATAACATAACATTTTCTAAATAATGACATTTTCTATCAAAAATGATATTTTTATTCTAGCATAACATTTTTTTGAATAATGACATTTCTAAATAAAATGACATTTTTATATTAACCTCACATATTCTAAATAAATAACATTTTTATTTGCCAAAAATATATTCTAACTAATCAACATATTTATTTACAAAATATGTTTTCTAGCAACATGACATATTTATTCCAACATGACATTTTCTAAGTTGTTAATGACAAATAAAAGGAAAGATTTTTTTTTTACTATCATAACATGTTTAATGTTTCTAATAACAATTAAAAAGAATATTTTATATGCATAACATGTCCTATGTTCTTAATGACAAGAAAAAAAGAGAAATTATTTATATGACATGTTTATTTATAAAATATGTTTTCTACGTAAATGACATATTTATTTATAAAATATGTTTTCTACATAAGTGGCACATTTATTTATAAAATATGTTTTATACATAAATGACACATTTATTTATAAAATATGTTTTCTACATATTTGACATTTTCATTTTTAAAATATGTTCTAACTAAATGACAATTCTTATCATTGTCTAATCTTTTTATTTAAAACAAGTTTCATTTTAATGATTCAAAATACAATAAAATGTATATCTTATTGTTTAAAACAAGAATATTTTATTTTCATAAATACAATAAAAATATGATTTTTATTGTAAGTAAATCCTAGATCTACACAATTTAATCCAATCAGTTCATCTCCACCACAAACAACCAAATCAAATCTCATACATCAAACATATGAAAATTACATGTAAATTTTGCATCAAAATCAAAAATTTAATTTGATTTAAATTAGAGATCTCACATCGAAATCAATAATAATTTTTATTTTAAAATTAAAGATCTTTCAACAACTTTCTACATCGCATACATAATTTTATCACACACACAGTTTTCTACACCGCATTAATATTTTATTGCATTTACAACTTCACAGCATGAATATTTTATCGCATTCACAACTTCATAGCTTGAATATTTTATCGCATTCACAACTTCATAGCATGAATATTTTATCGCATACATATATTTTATAAACAATATTCAACAATCAGTGAACAAATAATTAATTTTTAATAGAGCCTTTCAATAGGTGAGTTTAGATTTCTCACCTTGGTTTCTCAATCAATCAAATCAGTTTTATTACGAAGCTCTCATCGATACGCATCTTGTTTCACTTCTCTAATTTCTTCCTCTAATCTCTCTTCTTTCTCTAGATGCTCACAAAATTTCATGGCCTAACTCCTTACAGTTTAGGAGATATAAATTATTTAATTTTGAGTGGCTTTCCTACAGATTTTCGAGAGAGAGAGAGAGAGAGAGAGAGAAAGAGGGTTGTTGTTATTTATTTTTATTTTTTTTGAGGAAGAAGAGAAAATGAGGATTTGTGGAGAGGAAAAGATATTATATAGTGGAGGGTTTTAATTCTTTCCCTTTTTTTGATTTTTCTATGACATGTCCATTTTATTTATATATACAAAAAGTTGCTGATGTATAAATATATAGGAAGAAAACAAAAGGAAACTGACATAGTCCATGTTAAATTTCCTTAGGACCATGCGAGTTTTGGAAAGAATTAAATGGTTTGTATGAAAAGGGCAAGAGGCCAATAGCAATGAATGGTTTAATTTTTGAGAATGCTCAAGGAAAGAAATGATATTAATGAATGAATGTTAAACCTTAAATGGTAAACATTAATTGTAAATTAAAAGAAAAAATATAGATATTAAATTCACATGGTTTTTGGCAATAATTCAAATAATGGGACGAAAATAATGCATTGATTATACAAATATGCATTATATTTTTAGTTTAGTGACACCGTTTGTACATCAAAATTTCATTAACTTTATCAAAATTACTACCGTAATAAATTTAGATTTTAACGGTTTATTCAAAACAAAATTTATTACTATTAATATTGAGAATTTCAACTTGTAAATTAATAATTGATTTCAAACATATATTTTTCTTCTTATCAATTTGCATGATAAGTATTAATTTCAATTCTAAATTTATGACGGTACAACTCTTTCCATAATATACATTTTTAAACAATGAAGAAATTTTAATGCTAAATATTCAAATTGTTTAGTAATGCAAATCATGTTTGTTTATAAATTTATGAAATGGTTCGCACCTATTGTTCAAGAATTGACAAAATCACAAATATAAATATTTATTTTACATTGCATCTTAATTTAATTTATATTTTAAATCTCAAAATGAATATCATAAACTGATTTATACATTCAAATCAAAATTAACTATTTTTAGTATTCGTTTACGTAATTTATTCATAAACAGTTCAATTGTTATAAATCACCATTTATCTAATTACAAATTGTTTATTAGAAACAAAATTGAAATCATTCATTAATAACATCATAAAATTTATAAAAATCATTTAATTCAAAAAATGGAATTTTTAAATTCTAATGCATTTTCTAAGGAAATTTCCTTAAAGTAAATTTTTAATTTGGTTCTGATTTTTCGGGTTGTTACAATCTCCCCCAATTAAAATCTTTTCGTCCTCGAAAAGGAACGGAGCTGAAAGTTGTTTCATTAACTAACTCAACTTTCATTCTTTTATTGGTTTCAATAATCTTATAAGTTGAACTAATAATCATACTATACAGTCATCAATCAATTAGTTGATTAGCTTTTCAAATATATATAACTTTTTTATATTTAAAAAAAATCATATTTTCTAAAATTGGATTTTATATATAATCGAAAATACGTTAATTATAAACTTGTCACTCTCAACTCATTCTAGGGCATTTCTAACCCCATCTCTAATGAGTTTTCTCATTCTAGGAAACTATTGATCCCATCTCTAATGAGTATTCTTTTATAGGATATTTTTAATCCTACCTCTGATGAGTCTTTTGTTCGGTTCTAATGAGTTGAACCCCAAAGATTTGGATTAACCAAAGCTCTAATAACAGGTGTAACGATTCGGATTTCGCCGGACCTAATCGATCGCCAAATCGACCAAGACCGTTCAAAACCCGAATATGCTAACTTTGGGAATACAACACATTAGAACAAATAACATAAGACTTTTATAAACATTACATTAATGTTCCATTTGAGTGCAGAATATTAGAGTACATCGAAATAAATACCACAATGGGAGATTAAATTACAATAATTATGATACAATGTAGCTGCAACGAATAACTAACACAGCGGAAGGCTATTAATGCTCTGGACACAGCTTTAAGCTTTGATCTAGAATCCTGCTCAATATATCTGCAAAATAAGCTACTCAACTACCCATGTGGAAAATATGGGCACCCGAGTTTGCAAGTGAAAAAAACTACAGGTCAGTCATGGGACTGGTATGAGAAATCTTACTTAATCTATTTAATAATAAGGCTAATGTAACACCCCAGTTATTTTGGTTATTTAAATTTAAATATTTTAACTTATTTTAAATATTTTAATTGGAATTACACATAGAATTTATTTAATATAATGAAGATTGAACGTTTAAATTTATAAATGAATTAAAACGAGCTCGGAACACCGTGGTAGTTCGTTTTTTTCGATTCAAACTTTAATTGGATATGCAGGATCCGATTTAAATCAAAATTCTGTGAAACAAAAATCGACTGAATCGATTTGATAATATTTTTCTAATGTAAGAGAAAAATCGAGATTTCATCATATGAATTATGAGATATGTTCAAATCAAATTTTCAAATAGTCGCTATAGAATTCGTTAATATACGATAACGTTTATTTAATATATTATAAAGATTTTTCATATAGGTAAAATATTATTTGAACCAGAAGTCTGAACGTTCAACGTAAATTATGCTATATATATATGTATGTACACATATACTAGGCTACGGCCCGTGCTCCGCACACGGACAAATACTAGTATTTATTGGTTAGAAAATATTAATTGGAAATTGAAAAATAATAATATAAGTTTAGGGGAAAACATTTATTTATCTTTGTAAACCGTATAACGATATCAAACCGCCCTTGTAGAATTGGAATAGATCTTTAAATAAAGTCACTGGTATACAACTTAAGCCTTAAAGGAATTGTTTACTTAAACCATAAGAAAATATATAAGTCAACATCTATTCTCTACCTATTATTTCTTTTCTATAGAAATCTTTGGTACAGCCAACCTAAAGATAAACTCACATTTATATACACCAGTTAAGCTAAATATATGCATACTGCCTCATGCCCAAGTCAATTGAAGAGACGCCATGTTCAGCTATGAAATGAAAACTGAGTTACAGGCTATTATGTTTCTTCTGCCAACCTTTCTCTGCTGTATCCTTCTTCATTCTATTACATGCAAAAGTACAGACAACTGGATAATAGATTTACTCAAATTCTCGATGCGGAGACCATTGGTATGAAAAGAAATGTCCTTACGGCTATCCTATGAGGTGAACTGTTTGTTCACGTGCCTAAAATAAGTGCACAGCTATCCCACGCATACACATGCCTAAATACCTATCATCTCTTTTCATTTCAGTCTAACGGTAAGAATCTACACCAAGACTTCAATCAGCTACCTGTGTACATACGCCCTGTCCAGTTGTTTCCCCCCTGTCGTGCTTGCCAAACAACACAACTACCAAATCTACCCTATACAGTTCATTTCTTTTCAGCTACGTCCCCATTAAAAGATTACTCAAGGCAGCTGTTGGATCCTCTTTTCAATAACAGCTAGCCTAATTTAATATAAGGCTGCCAACCTAAAATCAAACATATATGCAACATTACAAAAGAAAGTCTACCTTTCTGAAGCCACCACCCTATGCTGTTCTTCTCCAGCTACCCATTCCGTTTCTTTTCTGTCAATTCTTTCACTTACCTTAATGAAGAAATGAAAACTCACTGCAAATCCTAATACCCTATGCATTGGCTAAACATAGTTGGATTTAACGTTCTTTTTATCTCCTTCCTAGATTCTTCTATAAATAGCTGTGTCACCGAGCTTCAGAAAATGGCACCCAAACTCCTATTCGAAAACCGAAAGCAAGTTTCACCCTTTAGTATATAAAAATATTATAAAATTCATGTTAAATACAACATACTATTAACTCTTAAAATACAACCGAGCCCTTCCTTTCAAAGTGGATTTACTGGCGATGAGTGTTGATGGCGTGGTTCTTTTTCGTTGTCGGAGCAGCACAGTTCATGATGGGAGACCGGAGCTCGTGAAGGAGAGGATAGGGGTGATCTCGGTATTGAAAAGTGTGATGATATGTGGTTAAGGGGAGAAAGGCGGTTACTGTAGCAAGAGGAGTGGCACGGTGATGATGCGACAGTAGAAAGTTTGGTTTAAGACGTGGTTTACCGATTAATTAGGAAGTTGGATTAACGTGAATGGGAACAAAAGAGGGCATGTGTGGGAGGTAGACGTGAACTAAAGGGTAGCAGACAAAAGGAACCGAGAACGTTGGGACGTTGTGCTAGTTGAGGCGAAGGGGAGAGTTGCATGACCAGTGTTGAAATGGATGTCGTGGAAACAACGAGATGTAGGTTGTATCTTGTACCAACCCGAAAATCTGGGCCAGTTTAAAAATTTTATTTTGGCAATTATAGCGAATTTTCTATATTTAAAATCAATTATTTTAAATAATATCGACGAGAAATTTATTTTGAATAGAATTCGAATGTATATATTTATATATGTCGTCGTTAGAATATAATATTTATTTTATAATTGTAAATAGAATTGAAAATGGCGCGGTAGTTCGATAATTCGATTTCAAACTTCAATTGAATGTACCGGGTGCAAAACAATCCGGATTTTAGTGAAACCAAAAATAATGGAATCTAATTGGGAATATCTTTCCAACGAATTTGAAAGATTGAAATTTCATAGCGGGAATCAAAAGATATGTCCTATTGAAAATTCTAAATAGTCGCTATGGAATTCAGGCCCTTAAAAATAGACATTTTGCAAACGACCTCGGATTTCGACGAAACGACTTTTGTTGGACCCATGATGTCAAATTATTGTTAGATTCCAAATTTCATAATTTTTCGAATCAATATGTGAGTGTGGCAAAGGAAAACGCGTTTGACCAGTTTCAGTTGATTTTAATCGACTGGAAAATGGCCATTTTTCCAACGGTCTTAGAATTTGACGAAACTAATTTTGTTAGGACCGTATCGTCAATACGAAGCTAGAAAATATTTTTCTGGAATTTTTCTAGTTAGTATGTGACCCCGGTAATATGAAATGTACGTTTAAAATCCAATATAGTGATTTAAATGTAAATTTGACGAAAACTGGTCGAAACGATCGAATCAGCTTGCGATACATATCCCATTGTGTTCGGAATGAGGGTGAAACGCTATGGACGACAGGCGGTGGGTTTCGTTTCGAGGTCGAAATAAAAAAAGTCAACTTTTCTTGAAATTAAATAATTAAATTAAAAAAAAACTCTCCCCTTAAATCCCTGTGCCCCCCCCCCCCCCCCGTTCACGTTTTCAATTCAGACGAAATAAAAAAAAGGGGGAGAATCGCGATCTCCCCCAGGCGATCGATCGCCTCGACGCCGCCCAACCACCAGGAGGCGGTCGCCTCCGACCAGCCCCCCCTCCTCCATCGAAGAACCGCAACGCCCCCCTCCTGTTGCTGCCGCCGCGGCTTCTTCTTCTTCCTCCTTCAAAAACCGCACACCCCCATAACCTTCCAGTCGTGCCCCTCCTGAGCACCCCCACGCGACCAGCGAGAAAACCCCTTTCCCCTCTTCTAAAATCTAGCTGTAATTTCTCCTCTATTCTTCGGTTTTAGTTCATATTTTTAGTATAGAAAAGTTTACATTTTTAATATAGGAAAGTTGGATTTTTGATAAGAAGAAAATGCGATTTTTAATTATGAAAGGGGACAATTTTTATTTATACAAAGATTAGATTTTTAATATTATAAAGTTATGATTTTTAACTATGGAAAGTTGGATTTTTATATATACTAGAGAAGTAAAAATGTGATTTTTACTTCGATAAAAATAGGATCTTTCTTCGTGTAAAGATGGGATTTTTAGTAGTGAAAAGGCGACATTTTTAAAGTAGGAAAAGTCGAAATCTTTATGTTATGAAAGGCGAAATCTTTATGTTATGAAAGGCGAAATCTTTATATATTAAATAGCGAATTAAAAATTCGATTTTTATATATTGAATAGCAAAGTAAAAATTCGATTTTTATATATTGAATTGCAAAGTAAAAATTTGATTTTTATATATTGAATAGCGAAGTAAAAATTTGATTTTTATAAATTGAATAGAAAAGTAAAAATTCGATTTTTATATATTGAATAGCGAAGTAAAAATGGGATTTTTATATATTGAATAGCGAAGTAAAAATGGGATTTTTATATATTGAATAGCAAAGTAAAAATGGGATTTTTGTATATTGAATAGCGAAGTAAAATTTCGATTTTTATATTTGTAGTGAATACGGGCAACGAAAGTGACAAAAGGCGAGAACGACGAAGATTTCTATAAATGAAGTGTCGTGGAGTTGGGATAGCTATTGGTGAGAACTTCTCACTCAAATTTCCTTTTCTAGTTATATATATATACTAGGATGCAGACGGTGCTTAGCAGCACCCGATACCCATCATCCACAGACCATGGATGGCTTGTTTGTTTGATTGATGTGTTGTGAAAATTGATTGTGTTGTGGAATGGTCGAATAATAAAATATTTTTTTGTTGAAAGGAAATAAAATATTTATATAATTAAAAATATTGTATTGTTAAAAATATATTTTTTAACGTGAATGTGAATAAATAAATATTTATAAACAAATCGGCCGATTTGTTTATATATACACTGGTTTGACTGATATTGATTGGGATGATAAATTTTACACATCGCCCAACTGCACGAATAAAAACATGTGTTTGCTGATTTGAAACCCCACATGGGTGTTGGGATGATATTTGGCGTACACTAATCCCAATTATTTAATTGAATGCCGATTGATCGATCGACAGGCTGTGTAAGCGTTGATTATTTATATTTGATGCTTATGCAGTTATGTGGTGCACTTTGGATGATGGTTGATTGTTTGTCGTTGCTATTATATACATGTGTTGTATGGAATCCATATAATTAACGTTATATGGTAATGGATTGGGCCTCATTCCAATCGGGAAAATAGTGAATATTATAAAAGGAAATTCATGTGTTGAATATAAAAATAGTCATATTTTGACGATGTTCATGTGTTGAAACTATTTATGTGTTGAGTAAAATATTTTAAATAATAAAATTTACATCTTTATCATATTTACGATTAGAATCTACTTTACGGTGGAGTCTAATTAAAAATCAAATGATAGATACCATAATTTTATAAAATATTTTACATAACAAAAATAGTGATGTGTTGACAGTACTCATGTGTTGAGATTAGTCGTGTGTTGAAAGAAATATAGATTCATGTGTTGAATAGAATAAATATTCATTTGTTGAATAAAATAACGAATTTATTGAAATATATAAAGCCGTGTTGATTAGAGTTGCGTTATTTTGACGCGAACGATATTTATATCGATTTTATTTGTTTTATAATGAATATTGAAAAGTGATTTCAAAATTTAATATTTTGAAATGAAATTCAAATTAAATTAGATTAAAATTCAAATTGAATTTTTATTGAATCAATTTGAAATGAATTCGAATCGAATAGAAAATGAATTTGATTCGAATTGAATAGAAAGTGAATTTGAATTGGAATTGAATAGAAATGAATTCAAATTGAATTAAATTGAAATTGAATTAAAAACGAATGGAAATCGTTTTGAATGAAATTTAAAACGAACTGAAATTGAATTGAAATCAATTTGAAATGAATTCGAATGGAATTAAATAGAAGGTAAATTCAAATTGAATTGAATTGAAACAAATTAGAATTTGAATTGAATTGAAACGAATTAGAATTTGAATTGAATTGAAACGAATTAGAATTTGAATTGAATTGAAACGAATTTGAATTCAAATTAAATAAAATTGAAACGAATTCGAACTGAATTGAAATCAAATCGATTTGAAATTGAAGATGATGTTGAAATTGTTTTTGAAACGAATTTAAAACGATTTATAAAATACGTTTTAAAAGGAAATCAACGAAATATATATAATATATATATTATATATATAATGGCCGGAATAGAATGCGCCGCGCCGCGGCAGTTCTCGAATTTCGACCATTGACTTCTAATTGACGTTGCGGGAGATCCGACCGTCGGATTCTCCTAAAACCGGAACCGTTGGGTTCGTATCGAAAAGAGCTTTCCAATTAATATTAGAAATTTGAAATCTAACGGTTGGATTTGGAATTATGTCCAAATCAATTTCAGAAAAGGTCGCTGTAAGTGCAGTTCGATGGCCGTTGTTGGAAATCGACTGTACGGGCCTTGATAAAATTATTAAAAATATTAATAATTTGTGTAAAATCATAATATATGGATTGGAAAAAATTGGGCTGAAAAATTCCACATTTGAAAAGATAAAAATAGATTTTTATCGGAATGAACTAGTTTTGAACTAGAATTAAAATCAATATATTTTTGAAATAAATAAATTGAATTTGAAGGTTATTTTAAAAATAATCAATATTCCCAATACGTGGATTGGACTGGAGTTGAATCGAAATTATCTTCGGGATATTTCGATGTTGGATTTCTTGACTATATAAATATTGTTATGGGAATTTGAAAGATATATTTCATATCGTTATTTCCAATATGATATTTGTTGGTTTCAGAATTTGATATTGAATATTAGCCGGTATATTTTCTATTCAGAGCCTTGTATTTAATATCAAATGTGATTTGGGTTTATCGTGAATCGTGTTTTAGATGACATTGGTTCTTTAACCCAGTTAAAGGCAGGATGTTGATTTTTGAGAAGATTAAAACTACGTGGAGTTATAATGAATCTTTAATTAGATTGAAATGTGAATTGATGATTTAAATTATCAAATCTGAAAGGTGATCGAGAATGGAGTACCACCAGTTTTGCTCCAAAGCGATAGTTAAATCTTTAATTAGATTTGAACATGAAATGGTAATTAATTTTACCGATAATATTGTGGTGTTAGATATGGAGTATTACCAGTTTTCTCTATGGGATAAATAGGTTGGGATTGGGAAATAAAATAAATAATTACTTCAGTGTGGTCCGCTAATCCCGACTAGTTTGAAATGATATCCAAAGGAAGATTAAAGAATAAATTTAGAAAAATTTATCTTGGATAAAATTAATGGGAACCTTTCCCTAAGAATGTGATTTTTTGAATAAAAGAATATTCTGAATTGGAATGAGGCGTTTGTTGTGTTTGTGTAACATTTGTTTATCATATACGTGGGTTATTCAGAAAGGCCGGGCTTATACCCATTCTGAATAACCGATTCGACAATATGTCAAAGATGAAGACGGTGGTTGAAGACCAGAAGTCTTCACATCGTTTGGGTGATTACTGGTGATCTTGATTGGGTTGTACACCCAGGATGAGGGAAACAATTGGTGATCGTCCAGACGTACTTGGAGATGGATGGATACGCGAGGAAAGTGCCTCCGGTTTCGTTCAGACCCAAAACGAACTTGTAAATGGATTGTGTGTCTGACATTGGATTTTATTCTGTGTTAATTGATCTCTATTAAATATACATCTGTTTGGCGGCAGAGAATTTATTCTCTTGCTTAACGCCCTTCTCTGAGACGTACGAGCTCAGAGGTTGTATATCGATGGACATCAGTCGCATGGAGTGAATTTCCAGTGTGGCACGCGTAAGTGGCAATTGATCAAGGCTTCTGTTGAAAAGCAAAGTCTTGTGGTTGATGATCAAAGCACGGCCTGTGTGGCGTAGTTTTGTGTATAGCATGAATTCGCGAGCCTCACACCTCGGTATGAGTCAAAAACGGGATAGTGACTGCAGGGAGAGTACGACGTTTCTTTCTAGCTAGGGTGGTGTCAGTGACCTACCAGCCCTGACATTTATATACTTTTCACCTGTGTGGTTGTTGGATACGAGGCGCCTCGGATATAGGTCTGTAAGGACCGGGAAACGTGTGTTTAGGAAGAACTAATCCTCAAAAGTAAGAGAGGACCGGCCCTGAAGATCGAAGGATCATAGTGGGGTCCTGAGGCATTTGCTAGATTGTCTCGAACGCGGAGAGGAGCTTGCCCCTTGCCTCGACTCATGATGGAAATCCAATTTCCAATACGTGATATTGCGGTTTTAATTGTAGAACTAGTATGGCGACATGATATATGGTACCCATGCCGTCTATGATTGATATTTATGATTTGAATTGTTTTGACACTATACACTTATAATAGTATCAAATGATTTGTTTAAAACATACCAAGCATGTTTGGCTATTATAAGGGAAAACCCTATCCTCCGGCTTGCGTTGCATTGTGTGATGGGACCTGGGTCTTATAATAGCTTCATTTTTTCAAAGAGCATTGCGCTGTTTTGTTATATGCACTAGTATTCTTGGGAGGAAACCCGTTCCGTGTTATACGGCATGGTCCCTTGAATTACTCTCTTTTAAAGTAAAGTTTTAAATAACTGTTTTAGTTCTCACACCAGTCCCATGACTGACCTGGAGTTTATTGTTTTAACCTAAACTCTGGGTGCCCCTATTTTCCACACGGGCAGCTAGTAGTTTTGGTTTTGCAGATTTATATTCACAGGATCCTGATTTACAGCTGGAACGATGCTCGGAAAGCTCTGTATCCGTGAATTACTTTCAGTTGTGTTTTGTATATTTTTCCACTGCTATGTAATTTATTGTAATCTCTGATATTTGTTGAATGTATTTTATTCATTCATACTCTGTATATTCTTGTATCTGATGGGATTGTTGTAATATACAATGAAATGTTCTTCTGTTTGCGTTCTATTTTGTCTTGTACTCAATTCTATCCGGGCTTTCCTTACCGGGGAAGTTCGGGTTGTCTCATAGCTTGCGGTGAGGAGAATGCTTGAATGGGTTACGATAAAAAGAAATGCGTGAGGGGGTTGGTTAAGGACTTGAAAGATCAGAATGTGGTTCATTTATGTGCAGCAGTGTAGGAAGGGTATGTGCATGGCAGTGGAGTTCAATGGTGAGTGGCGTTCCAAGTAGATGCTGGGGAAGGAAACTAGTTTTGCGTAAGTAGAATGGAGGAACACGTGATATTCATTCTTGGAGCTATTCGTTTTCTTGATGAATAAGGTAATTGATTGTACCAAATCATAGATCTTATGTGACCTTATATTTTGGTATATAACACCACTTACGATTAGATAAATATGGCTAATCCTTGCCAAACTCAAGTCATTCAGGAACGTAAGTTAAAAATATGATTTTTATAATACGAATAGAGAATGGTAGTCATGAATACTGTATAACGTGGCCTTGTTTATCGTAACACAATATATGGATATAACAATGAAGCGACCCGAACTTCCCCGATCTCCGAAGAGACGAGAAAGAACGAATTACTTTGAGAACAACACACAAAAGGACGCAGACGGAAGAACATTTCATTGTTATTACAACAATTCCATCAGATACAAGAATATACAGAGTATAAATGAATAAATTACATTCGATAAATATCAGAGATTACAATAAATTACATAGCAGCGGAAAAATAATACAAAAGCGCAACTAGAAGTGATACACGGATACAAAGCTTTCCGAGCATCGTTCCAGCTGTAAATCAGGACCCTGTGAATATAAATCTGCAAAACCAAAACTACTAGCTGCCCGTGCGGAAAATATGGGCACCCAGAGTTTAGGTTAAAACAATAAACTCCAGGTCAGTCATGTGACTGGTGTGAGAACTAAAACAGTTATTTAGAACTTTACTTTAAAGATAGTAATTCAAGGGACCACGCCGTATAACACGGAACGGGTTTCCTCCCAAGAATACTAGTGCATATAACAAAACAGCGCAATGCTCTTTGGAAAAATGAAGCTATTATAAGACCCAGGTCCCATCACACAATGCAACGCAAGCCGGAGGATAGGGTTTTCCCTTATAATAGCCAAACATGCTTGGTACGTCAAAACAAATCATTTGATACTATTATAAGTGTATAGTGTCAAAACAATTTTCAATCATAAATATCAATCATAGACGGCATGGGTACCATATATCATGTCGCCATACTAGTTCTACAATTAAAACCGCAATATCACGTATTGGAAATTGGATTTCCGTCATGAGCCGAGGCAAGGGGCAAGCTCCTCTCCGCGTTCGAGACACTCTAGCAAATGCCTCAGGACCCCACTATGATCCTTGGAATCGGCTGGGCCGGTCCTCTCTTGCTTTTGAGGATTGGCAATTCCTGAACACACGTTTCCCGGTCCTTACAGACCTATATCCGAGGCGCCTCGTATCCAACAACCACACAGGTGAAAAGTATATAAATGTCAGGGCTGGTAGGTCACTGACACCACCCTAGCTAGAAAGAAACGTCGTGCTCTCCCAGCGGTCCGTCTCCCGTTTTTGACTCATACCGAGGTGTGAGGCTCGCGAATTCACGTTATACACAAAGCTACGCCACACAGGCCGTGCTTTGATCATCAACCACAAGACTTTGCTTTTCAACAGAAGCCCTGATCATTTGCCACTTACGCATGCCACACTGACAATTCATTCCATGCGACTGATGCCCATCGATATACAACCTCTGAGCTCGTATGTCTCAGAGAAGGGCGTTAAGCAAGAGAATAAATTCACCGCCGCCAAACAGATGTATATTTAATAGAGATCAATCAACACAGAATAAAATCCAATGTCAGACACACAATCCATTTACAAGTTCGTTCTGGGTCTGAACGAAACCGGAGGCACTTTCCTCGCATATCCATCCATCTCCAAGTACGTCTGGACGATCACCAACTGTTTCCCTCATCCTGGGTGTACAGCCCAATCAAGATCATCAGTAATCACCCAAACGATGTGAAGACTTCCGGTCTTCAACCACCGTCTTCATCTTCGACATCTCGTCGAATCGGTTATTCAGAATGGGTATAACCCGGCCTTTCTGAATAGCCCACGTATATAATAAACAAATTTTACACAAACACAACAAACGCCTCATTCCAATTCAGAATATTCTTTTATTCACAAAATCACATTCTTAGGGAAATGTTCCCATTAATTTTATCCAAGATAAATTCTTCTAAATTTATCCTATAATCTTCCTTTGGATATCATTTCAAACTAGTCGGGATTAACGAACCACACCGAAGTAATTATTTATTTTATTTTATTTCCCAATCCCAACCTATATATCCCATGGAGAAAACTGGTAATACTCCACATCTAACACCACGGTGTTATCGGTAAATTTAATTACCATTTCACGTTCAAATCTATTTAAAGATTTAACTATCGCTTTGGAGCAAAACTGGTGATACTCCACTCTCGATCACTTTTCAGATTTGATAATTTAAATTATCAATTCACATTTTAATCTAATTAAAGATTCATTAAAATTCCACTTAGTTTTAATCTTTTCAAAAATCAATATTCTGTCTTTAACTGGGTTAAAGAACCAATGTCATCAAAACACGATTCACGACAAACCCAAATCACATTTGATATTAAATACAAGGCTCTGAATAGAAAATATATCGGCTTATATTCAATATCAAATTCTGAAGCCAACAAATATCGTATTGGAAATAACGATATAAAATATCTTTCAAATCCCCATAACAATATTTGTATAGTCACGAAATCCAACATCGAAATATCCCGAAGATAATTTCGATTCAACTCCAGTCCAATTCACGTATTGGAAATATCGATTATTTTCAAAATCACTTTCAAATTCAATTTATTTATTTCAAAAATAAATTGATTTTAATTCTAGTTCAAAACTAGTTCATTTCGATAAAATTCTATTTTTATCATCTAATGTGGAATTTTCCAGCCCAATTCTTTCCAATTCACATATTATGATTTTACACAAATTTTTAATATTTTTAATAATATTATCAAGGCCCGTACAGTCGATTTCCATCAACGGCCATCGAACTGCACTTACAGCGACCTTTTCTGAATTTGATTTGGACATAATTCCAAATCCAACTGTTAGATTTCAAATTTCTAATATTCATTGGAAATCTCTTTTCGATACGAACCCAACGGTTCCGGTTTTAGGAGAATCCGACGGTCGGATCTCCCGCAATGTCCGTTTGAAATAAATGGTCGAAATTCACGAACTGCCGCGGCGCGGCGCGTTCTATTCAGGCCATTAAATATATAATATATATATATATTATATATTTCGTCGATTTCCTTTTAAAACGAATTTTATAAATCGTTTTAAATTCGTTTCAAAACAATTTCAACTTCCTTTTCAATTCAAATCAAAATTGAATTCTTCTTTATAAATTCGTTTTAAAATTCATTTCTATTCAATTCAAATTTCAATTCAATTTGAATTCATTTCAATTCGCTTTCAAATCAATTTGAATTCGTTTTCACTTCAATTCATTTCGAAATCGTTTTCAATTCAATTCATTTCGAAATCGTTTTCGATTCAATTCATTTCGAAATCGTTTTCAATTCAATTCATTTCGAAATCGTTTTCAATTCAATTCATTTCGAAATCGTTTTAAAATCGATATAAATATCGTTCACGTCGAAATAACGCATCTCTAATCAACACGGCTTTATACTTTTCAAAACTCCTTTATTCTATCCAACAAATGAATATTTATCCCATTCAACACATGAATCTATATTTCTTTCAATACACGACTAATCTCAACACATGAGTACTGTCAACACATCACTATTTTTGTTATGTAAAATATTTTATAAAACTATGGTATCTATCGTTTGATTTTAATCAGATTCCTACTGAGGAGTAGTTCTAATTTTAAATATGATAAAGATGTAATTTTTATTATTTAAAATATTTTACTCAACACACGAATATTTTCAACACATGAACATCGTCAACACATGACTATTTTTATTTTCAACACATGAATTTTCTTTTCTAATATTCATTATTTTCCCGATTGGAATGAGGCCCAATCAATCACCATATAACGTTAATTATATGGATTCCATACAACACATGTATATAATAGCATTGAAAAATAATCAACCATCAACCAAAGTGCACTACACTGTATAAGCATCAAATATAGATATCTGACGCTTATAACAGCCTGTCAATCGACCGATCGACATATTTAATAAATCAGGATGAGTGAACTTCAAATTTCATCCCAACACCCGTGTGGGGTTTCAAAAAATCAAATATAGATTTTATTTGTGCAGTTGGGCGATGTGTAAAATTTATCGACCCAATCAATGTCAGTCAAATCAGTGTATATAAACAAATCGGCCGATTTGTTTATAAATATTTATTTATTCACTTTCACGTTAAAAATTATATTTTTAACGTTAAAAATATTTATTTCAACACTTGAATTTCTATTCAGTTCATTTATTCAATAAAATGATATTTTTATTTTTCTAACATATTTTAGAAAATTTCGGCGGCATAACGGCACGATACTAGAAATGGGACGAGGCCTAGCCTTATCCCCGGTCTAGTGAAGGCCCACGCCATTCACACATCAATCATATTCACCAAACAACCAAATTCAAATCAAATCATCAAACTAATCTATGCAACCAAACAAACAAGTCCATGGTCTGTGGACGATTGTGTCGGGTGCTACTAAGCACCGTCTGCATCCTAGTATATATATATAACTAGAAAATAAATTTGAAAGGTGAGAAATTCTCACCTATAGCTATCCAATCATCTTGACTCTTCTTTTGCAGAATTCTTCGTCGACCTCGCCTTTTTGTCGCTTTCGCCCGTATTCTCTACATATGTAAAAATCGAATTTTTACTTCGCTATTCAATATATAAAAATCATATTTCCTTACCGCTAATATATAGATAAAAATTCTATTTTTATAACGCTATTCTCTATATAAAGATTTCGCCTTTTCAAAAATATAGATTTCATCTTTATAAAAATCATCACTTTATTTCAACGTATATAAAATAAAAATCAGATTTTTATTTCGCTACATATACAAAGATGATATTTTTATATTCTCTATCCTATAAAGATTATATTTTTAATACTTTAAAAATATAAAAATCATATTTTTAATATTTCTATATAGTAAAGATTATATTTTTAATACTTTAAAAATATAAAAATCATATTTTTATCACTTTAAAAATATAAAGATCATACCTTTTCTATTTTAAAGTTTAAACTCTTTAAAATAAAATCAGTTTTCTTTATTTCTTACAAAAAAAACAGTTTTTATATTTTCCTTAAATCAGTTTTAAAATTCTAAAAAAAAAAATCAGTTTTTAATAATTAAATAAAAATACTATAAATAAGTAAAAAAAAAAACTTACAGGGGGGCTCGGGGTACTTGCCGCGGCGGTGGATTGCGAGGGGGGAGGAAGGTGCGGCTGTCGATGGAAGAGGAGAGGGGGAAGAAGGAGGGGCGGATGCGAGGTCGGAGGAGGATGCGGTTGGGTTTTAGGGGATAGGGGTTTCATGGCAGAGGGGGAGAGAAGAAGGCGGAGGATCGGAGGGGGGCCTGGAGGTGGGTGGCTCCATCGCGGCGGCGACGGATCATCGGGGAGGGGCGGCGGCTCCTCCCCCGTCGCTCTCCTCGTTTCCTTTTTTTTTTCTTTTTCCTTTTCTCTGATTCGATTTCGAAAATAAGGGGGGCCAGAAAGATATAGGAAGAGGGTTTAATTAAATTTTTGTATTTATTTATTATATTATTTTATTATTTTAAAAGTTGACTTTTACATACGACCTCTAAACGAGGCCCACCGCCTGTCGCCCATAGCGTTTCACCCCCCATTCCGAACACAATGGGATATGTATCGTAGGTTGATTCGATCGTTACAATCCGTTTCCGTTGAATTTACATTTAAATCGCTATATTGAATTTTAAACGTGCATTTCAAATTACCGGGGTCACATACTAACTAGAAAAATTCCAGAAAAATATTTTCTAGCTTCGTATTGACGATACGGTCCTAACAAAACTAGTTTCATCGAATTCTGAGACCGTTGGAAAAATGGCCAATTTCCAGTCGATTAAAATCAACTGAAATGGTCAAAACACGTTTTCCTTTACCACGCTCATATATTGATTCGAAAAATTATGAAATTTGGAATCTAGCAATAATTCAACATCACGGACCCAACAAAAGTGGTTTCGTCGAAATCCGAGGTCATTTGCAAAATTCCTATATTTTTAAGGGCCTGAATTCCATAGCGACTATTCAGAATTTTCAACTGGACATATCTTTTGATTCCCGCTATGAAATTTCGATTTTTCGGATTCGTTGGAAAGATATCATCAATTAGATCCTAATGTTTTTGGTTTCACTAAAATCCGGATTGTTTTGCACCCGGTACACTCAGTTGAAGTTTGAAATCGAATTATCGAACTACCGCGCCATTTTCAATTCTATTTATAATTATATATAAATATTTATATTCTAACGACGACGTATATAATATATACGCTCGAATTATATTCAAAATAAATTTCTCGTCGATATTATTTAAAATAATCTATTTTAAATATTCAAAATTCACTAAAATTGCCAAAATAAAAATTTAAACTGGCTCGCATTTTCGGGTTATTACAATCTCCCCCACTTAAAACTTTTCGTCCCGGAAAAGGAACAAAGTCGAAAGTGGTTTGATTATTCAGCTCTACATTCGATCTGGCTTTCATTCTCCAACTCTTTAGTTTCTGAGAATTTTCAAAATTTCAAAAATTTGGCTAACACCCTAAATTTTCGAAAAATTTCGCCATAACCTCCCCTGCAATGGGAGCATCGGGGAATTTCAAATAGCTTCCCCGGTCCTTCAGATCTCAAAAAGAAAAAGAAAAAGCCAAGCGGCTAGCCAATAGGCTCACAAAATCATCATCACCCAAACAAAACAGGAAATTATGTAGTAAACATGTACCTATTTGTCGGTCAAACAAATTTTATTCTCTGCTCTAGCCTCCTTGCTATGACCTGTTCAATATGAGTATATGTATATGCAAGAAAATGCAACCAATTTTCAATACAAATCAATATTTGGTTCAATTAGGCTAAATGGCTAAAAATTGTCAAACAAATAAACAAACAACACAAACATCAATCAATTAGTGGATTAGAGTTTCAAATTCATAAATTTGATATATATACAAAAAAAATCATGTTTTTATGCCAATTCACAACAATGTGTTCTAACTATATTAGTTTTGGTCCTCACACCAGTCTAATGGAAATATATAGAAATCACACCTTCGAAACACGAACATAAATTCTGATGATGATATATCAATCATCAGAACCATCTCCGGGTGTCTAGAATGTGATTCTATATCTACCCAGTATATTAAAACTTCGAATATACGTTCATGACGCGTATACGCAAAATCTATATATACTCGATTGTCCATATTCAACATAAATAAATAATCAAATATGTATAAAACGATTTAAATTTTCAAAACAAACTTTGTATTCATTTGAAAAATATACTCTTCACACTCGTTCTAGGATACTACTGATCCTATCTCTAACGAGTCATTCTAATTGGATATTACTAATCCAATATCTGATGAATTCTTTCGTATGGTTCTAATGTGTCTTGTTCTCGAGCTCTGTAAACCTAAGCTCTGATACCAACTGAAGCGACCCGAACTTCCCCGATCTCCGAAGAGACGAGAAAGAACGAATTACTTCGAGAACAACACACAAAAGGACGCAGACGGAAGAACATTTCATTGTTATTACAACAATTCCATCAGATACAAGAATATACAGAGTATAAATGAATAAATTACATTCGATAAATATCAGAGATTACAATAAATTACATAGCAGCGGAAAAATAATACAAAAGCGTAACTAGAAGTGATACACAGATACAGAGCTTTCCGAGCATCGTTCCAGCTGTAAATCAGGACCCTGTGAATATAAATCTGCAAAACCAAAACTACTAGCTGCCCGTGCGGAAAATAGGGGCACCCAGAGTTTAGGTTAAAACAATAAACTCCAGGTCAGTCATGTGACTGGTGTGAGAACTAAAACAGTTATTTAGAACTTTACTTTAAAGATAGTAATTCAAGGGACCACGCCGTATAACACGGAACGGGTTTCTTCCCAAGAATACTAGTGCATATAACAAAACAGCGCAATGCTCTTTGGAAAAATGAAGCTATTATAAGACCCAGGTCCCATCACACAATGCAACGCAAGCCGGAGGATAGGGTTTTCCCTTATAATAGCCAAACATGCTTGGTACGTCAAAACAAATCATTTGATACTATTATAAGTGTATAGTGTCAAAACAATTTTCAATCATAAATATCAATCATAGACGGCATGGGTACCATATATCATGTCGCCATACTAGTTCTACAATTAAAACCGCAATATCACGTATTGGAAATTGGATTTCCGTCATGAGCCGAGGCAAGGGGCAAGCTCCTCTCCCGTTCGAGACACTCTAGCAAATGCCTCAGGACCCCACTATGATCCTTGGAATCGGCTGGGCTGGTCCTCTCTTGCTTTTGAGGATTGGCAATTCCTGAACACACGTTTCCCGGTCCTTACAGACCTATATCCGAGGCGCCTCGTATCCAACAACCACACAGGTGAAAAGTATATAAATGTCAGGGCTGGTAGGTCACTGACACCACCCTAGCTAGAAAGAAACGTCGTGCTCTCCCAGCGGTCCGTCTCCTGTTTTTGACTCATACCGAGGTGTGAGGCTCGCGAATTCATGTTATACACAAAGCTACGCCACACAGGCCGTGCTTTGATCATCAACCACAAGACTTTGCTTTTCAACAGAAGCCCTGATCATTTGCCACTTACGCATGCCACACTGACAATTCATTCCATGCGACTGATGTCCATCGATATACAACCTCTGAGCTCGTATGTCTCAGAGAAGGGCGTTAAGCAAGAGAATAAATTCTCCGCCGCCAAACAGATGTATATTTAATAGAGATCAATCAACACAGAATAAAATCCAATGTCAGACACACAATCCATTTACAAGTTCGTTCTGGGTCTGAACGAAACCGGAGGCACTTTCCTCGCATATCCATCCATCTCCAAGTACGTCTGGATGATCACCAACTGTTTCCCTCATCCTGGGTGTACAGCCCAATCAAGATCATCAGTAATCACCCAAACGATGTGAAGACTTCCGGTCTTCGACCACCGTCTTCATCTTCGACATTTCGTCGAATCGGTTATTCAGAATGGGTATAACCCGGCCTTTCTGAATAACCCACGTATATAATAAACAAATGTTACACAAACACAACAAACGCCTCATTCCAATTCAGAATATTCTTTTATTCACAAAATCACATTCTTAGGGAAATGTTCCCATTAATTTTATCTAAGATAAATTCTTCTAAATTTATCCTATAATCTTCCTTTGGATATCATTTCAAACTAGTCGGGATTAACGAACCACACCGAAGTAATTATTTATTTTATTTTATTTCCCAATCCCAACCTATATATCCCATGGAGAAAACTGGTAATACTCCACATCTAACACCACGGTGTTATCGGTAAATTTAATTACCATTTCACGTTCAAATCTATTTAAAGATTTAACTATCGCTTTGGAGCAAAACTGGTGATACTCCACTCTCGATCACTTTTCAGATTTGATAATTTAAATTATCAATTCACATTTTAATCTAATTAAAGATTCATTAAAATTCCACTTAGTTTTAATCTTTTCAAAAATCAATATTCTGTCTTTAACTGGGTTAAAGAACCAATGTCATCAAAACACGATTCACGACAAACCCAAATCACATTTGATATTAAATACAAGGCTCTGAATAGAAAATATATCGGCTTATATTCAATATCAAATTCTGAAGCCAACAAATATCGTATTGGAAATAACGATATAAAATATCTTTCAAATCCCCATAACAATATTTGTATAGTCACGAAATCCAACATCGAAATATCCCGAAGATAATTTCGATTCAACTCCAGTCCAATTCACGTATTGGAAATATCGATTATTTTCAAAATCACTTTCAAATTCAATTTATTTATTTCAAAAATAAATTGATTTTAATTCTAGTTCAAAACTAGTTCATTTCGATAAAATTCTATTTTTATCATCTAATGTGGAATTTTCCAGCCCAATTCTTTCCAATTCACATATTATGATTTTACACAAATTATTAATATTTTTAATAATTTTATCAAGGCCCGTACAGTCGATTTCCATCAACGGCCATCGAACTGCACTTACAGCGACCTTTTCTGAATTTGATTTGGACATAATTCCAAATCCAACCGTTAGATTTCAAATTTCTAATATTCATTGGAAAGCTCTTTTCGATACGAACCCAACGGTTCCGGTTTTAGGAGAATCCGACGGTCGGATCTCCCGCAATGTCCGTTTGAAATAAATGGTCGAAATTCACGAACTGCCGCGGCGCGGCGCGTTCTATTCAGGCCATTAAATATATAATATATATATATTATATATTTCGTCGATTTCCTTTTAAAATGAATTTTATAAATCGTTTTAAATTCGTTTCAAAATAATTTCAACTTCCTTTTCAATTCAAATCAAAATTGAATTCTTCTTTATAAATTCGTTTTAAAATTCATTTCTATTCAATTCAAATTTCAATTCAATTTGAATTCATTTCAATTCGCTTTCAAATCAATTTTAATTCGTTTTCACTTCAATTCATTTCGAAATCGTTTTCAATTCAATTCATTTCGAAATCGTTTTCGATTCAATTCATTTCGAAATCGTTTTCAATCCAATTCATTTCGAAATCGTTTTCAATTCAATTCATTTCGAAATCGTTTTCAATTCAATTCATTTCGAAATCGTTTTAAAATCGATATAAATATCGTTCACGTCGAAATAACGCATCTCTAATCAACACGGCTTTATATTTTTCAAAACTCCTTTATTCTATCCAACAAATGAATATTTATCCCATTCAACACATGAATCTATATTTCTTTCAATACACGACTAATCTCAACACATGAGTACTGTCAACACATCAATATTTTTGTTATGTAAAATATTTTATAAAACTATGGTATCTATCGTTTGATTTTAATCAGATTCCTACTGAGGAGTAGTTCTAATTTTAAATATGATAAAGATGTAATTTTTATTATTTAAAATATTTTACTCAACACACGAATATTTTCAACACATGAACATCGTCAACACATGACTATTTTTATTTTCAACACATGAATTTTCTTTTCTAATATTCATTATTTTCCCGATTGGAATGAGGCCCAATCAATCACCATATAACGTTAATTATATGGATTCCATACAACACATGTATATAATAGCATTGAAAAATAATCAACCATCAACCAAAGTGCACTACACTGTATAAGCATCAAATATAGATATCTGACGCTTATAACAGCCTGTCAATCGACCGATCGACATATTTAATAAATCAGGATGAGTGAACTTCAAATTTCATCCCAACACCCGTGTGGGGTTTCAAACAATCAAATACAGATTTTATTTGTGCAGTTGGGCGATGTGTAAAATTTATCGACCCAATCAATGTCAGTCAAATCAGTGTATATAAACAAATCGGCCGATTTGTTTATAAATATTTATTTATTCACTTTCACGTTAAAAATTATATTTTTAACGTTAAAAATATTTATTTCAACACTTGAATTTCTATTCAGTTCATTTATTCAATAAAATGATATTTTTATTTTTCTAACATATTTTAGAAAATTTCGGCGGCATAACGGCACGATACTAGAAACGGGACGAGGCCTAGCCTTATCCCCGGTCTAGTTAAGGCCCACGCCATTCACACATCAATCATATTCACCAAACAACCAAATTCATATCAAATCATCAAACTAATCTATGCAACCAAACAAACAAGTCCATGGTCTGTGGACGATTGTGTCGGGTGCTACTAAGCACCGTCTGCATCCTAGTATATATATATAACTAGAAAATAAATTTGAAAGGTGAGAAATTCTCACCTATAGCTATCCAATCATCTTGACTCTTCTTTTGCAGAATTCTTCGTCGACCTCGCCTTTTTGTCGCTTTCGCCCGTATTCTCTACATATGTAAAAATCGAATTTTTACTTCGCTATACAATATATAAAAATCATATTTCCTTACCGCTAATATATAGATAAAAATTCTATTTTTATAACGCTATTCTCTATATAAAGATTTCGCCTTTTCAAAAATATAGATTTCATCTTTATAAAAATCATCACTTTATTTCAACGTATATAAAATAAAAATCAGATTTTTATTTCGCTACATATACAAAGATGATATTTTTATATTCTCTATCCTATAAAGATTATATTTTTAATACTTTAAAAATATAAAAATCATATTTTTAATATTTCTATATAGTAAAGATTATATTTTTAATACTTTAAAAATATAAAAATCATATTTTTATCACTTTAAAAATATAAAGATCATACCTTTTCTATTTTAAAGTTTAAACCCTTTAAAATAAAATCAGTTTTCTTTATTTCTTACAAAAAAAACAGTTTTTATATTTTCCTTAAATCAGTTTTAAAATTCTAAAAAAAAAAATCAGTTTTTAAGAATTAAATAAAAATACTATAAATAAGTAAAAAAAAAACTTACAGGGGGGCTCGGGGTACTTGCCACGGCGGGGGATTGCGAGGGGGGAGGAAGGTGCGGCTGTCGATGGAAGAGGAGAGGGGGAAGAAGGAGGGGCGGATGCGAGGTCGGAGGAGGATGCGGTTGGGTTTTAGGGGATAGGGGTTTTGTGGCAGAGGGGGAGAGAAGAAGGCGGAGGATCGGAGGGGGGCCTGGAGGTGGGTGGCTCCATCGCGGCGGCGACGGATCATCGGGGAGGGGCGGCGGCTCCTCCCCCGTCGCTCTCCTCGTTTCCTTTTTTTTTTTTTCCTTTTCTCTGATTCGATTTCGAAAATAAGGGGGGCCAGAAAGATATAGGAAGAGGGTTTAATTAAATTTTTGTATTTATTTATTATATTATTTTATTATTTTAAAAGTTGACTTTTACATACGACCTCTAAACGAGGCCCACCGCCTGTCGCCCATAGCGTTTCACCCCCATTCCGAACACAATGGGATATGTATTGTAGGTTGATTCGATCGTTACAATCCGTTTCTGTTGAATTTACATTTAAATCGCTATATTGAATTTTAAACGTACATTTCAAATTACCGGGGTCACATACTAACTAGAAAAATTCCAAAAAAATATTTTCTAGCTTCGTATTGACGATACGGTCCTAAAAAAACTAGTTTTGTCGAATTCTGAGACCGTTGGAAAAATGGCCAATTTCCAGTCGATTAAAATCAATTGAAATGGTCAAAACACGTTTTCCTTTACCACGCTCATATATTGATTCGAAAAATTATGAAATTTGGAATCTAGCAATAATTCAACATCACGGACCCAACAAAAGTGGTTTCGTCGAAATCCGAGGTCATTTGCAAAATTCCTATATTTTTAAGGGCCTGAATTCCATAGCGACTATTCAGAATTTTCAACTGGACATATCTTTTGATTCCCGCTATGAAATTTCGATTTTTCGGATTCGTTGGAAAGATATCATCAATTAGATCCTAATGTTTTTGGTTTCACTAAAATCCGGATTGTTTTGCACCCGGTACATTCAGTTGAAGTTTGAAATCGAATTATCGAACTACCGCGCCATTTTCAATTCTATTTATAATTATATATAAATATTTATATTCTAACGACGACGTATATAATATATACGCTCGAATTATATTCAAAATAAATTTCTCGTCGATATTATTTAAAATAATCTATTTTAAATATTCAAAATTCACTAAAATTGCCAAAATAAAAATTTCAAACTGGCTCGCATTTTCGGGTTATTACAAACAAGGTCCTGAACCATTTTTAATATTATACAGCAGGGTACATCTTAACCTGCCTTTCGAGACTAAGTATATAATATAAATTTTTGATTAGGAATATAAACCTTATTTATAAGTAATATAAATTTAAACAACGAATATCATATTAGATTATAACTGTGTCATACATACACAGAATGGGACCGGACATAGCAGTTTGAATGGTATCGACGAACGCAACGTTATGGAATTGATTTAGTCGCACATGGAACCTAAGGTGAGTTCAACAAACTCAGTTTACCCCATTTATATTTTATATAAGCCGAGTTTTTATTTTGTATGCAGTGTTTGTTAATGGTTGATGATTGATAGACTGTTTGCAAGTGTGCTGAATATTTTTAATATTAATTGATTAAATTAAACGTTTCTTTAATTTAATCAGATTAGATCGTTATTTTAACGATTAGATCCTAAACGAGGTAACTTACCTCGTTAATTACGTTTATAATAATATAAACGTATGATCGTCGCTAATCTATGAATTAGAAAAGCGCGATATTTAAATTAAATTCTGCAAGCATACAGGTGCGTAGCATACAGGTCGAACATAGGGAGGTGTAATTAAAAATTATTATCTATTTATTCTTGGGCGAGTTAGACAATAGTTGGGGGTTGGTTTTGAAAACAAAGCTATTGAATTTACTATGGACCTGAATCTAATCAGATCAATACCAAATTCCACCACAAAAGCGAAGAACAAATAATAGAAATGAACAATAAACAAAAAACAACAGAAATTAAATTAGTATTGCCGTTGAATCTAATTAACGGTCAATCCTAATAAGCAATAGAAATAACACTAACAATTCGTGTTCTACCCAAAACTAATTGAGTAGATACACAATTTGTTATATAAGAGAAGTAAATAAACTAGAACAAAGGAGAACTTTATTAAAACTAAATGACAGTACAGAATACAGAATAATTGCATAAAAAATGGCATTCCTTTACAATGATACAGTGGTCTTTTTATACAGGATGTAGCCTTCTCCCTTATTTGAATACAAGGCCCACAGAATAAATACATGAAAATATCCTTTCCAGAATGAAGGAATATTCCTTGCTTGATTGAAGAATTGTAATTAATGTCCTTCCTTTTGATGCATTGCACAGTCAGTGAGAAGATAAGGATGTGTTTAATTGAAGATGTGTGATTAAAACATTCCCTTCTTTTTGCATGGCAATTAAATACGATTAATTGGATTTGAATTCTTGAGGGGATTATGCTAAAATTTAAAAATCCTTATTAAGTGCGTGCATTATATACATACATAAGAATATATACATATAACACATCACTATTCCATATATTCTTCATAGCAAAGGGGCAGTGTGAATGTTCCATTCTTTGGCAAAAAGTGAGCTTGACGGGGTTCGAACTCAGGTCTCTCAGTACAAATCTCTATGTATTTACCAGTGAGCTACAACTTCTTTTGGGATTGAGAAAGTGTTGACATAAGGAAGTAGCTTTTTCTTTGTAGTTGGCCTTTAATTTGAAATGAAAGAGGCATCACTTGACAATCTGTAAATACACATAAAAATATCCAAAGTATCATTTATTTATTTACAAAAGATAACATATAAGAGAATAAAATAAACACATTTTTATGTTAATCAAATACCCCCACACTTATCTTTTACTCGTCCTCGAGTAAAACAAGAAATGAAAAACTAACTAGATAGGTCACACTTTCGTAGGATACACGATTGCATTGAGCGTATGCAACAAGCCGTTAAACTTCTAGGTGTCCCTAGTAGGAAGAGTGGTGTCTCGTGAGGGTTTTCAGCAGATACTACCCACAAAATCCAAATGCAGTATGCTATGATTCTAATGAAACTACATGAATGCAATGGACATATGCAAAAATTAAAACGAAAAATGAAAAAACGACTTATTTTAGGAAAGTTGTACAACAAATTAAGTTAATAATTTCTAATCAGTTGATTTTATTTTAGATACCTCAACTTGTCACAAATTTTCAATATAAATCAAGTTTTCAAATGTTAAATTCCAGTTTGGCCAGTTAGTTCGGTCGATAACATAGTGCAGCCATGAAATAGATTCTTAGTTTGCTTGGCACAGTTTGTAAAGTGGTCTTCTAATTTTCTCATGTATGGCTAGTCAAATCAATAAAGTCAAGAAGTGTTTGGGCATCATTGCTTATTCTTTATTCTATAAAATTTTAAAATTTATGATTAAGTACATACACCTAACTTAGAAGACCAAGGTTTACCACCCATGCACTGCCTCGCGGACTAACGGAGAGTGGGTAAAGAGCTTGGCGGATTGTGCAGGCCGATTTTGACTTTGTCAACAACGTGTCGATAATCCTTAGGTGTCCAATCTCATAAAATGAGACCAAGATATTCCAACGCTGACTTTGTCAACAACATGTCGGATAGAGCTTGGCGGGTTTGCACACTAACGCTCGATATACAAGCAATGTTGGATACCCTTGGATTATTATTATTATCATTGAATTTATAAGCTCAAAAAGAGAGTTACGCGAATTCAACTTAACACAACTTAGTTTTAAAGGTTTGACAAGCCATTGTAAGTATTTTAAGTCCTCCACTTATTTAAACAAAGTCTACAATATAGAATAGATTTCATGGCCATCACCTAAGAATCTCCCTATGTACCGGTTACACTATTATCCTTCAAAATTAAACTTTTCATTATATTTCAAATTCGAACTTGGCTGAGAGAAAAAAATACTATCAACTGGCTAAAAATTGTAAACTTATTTCGTTGTATCAATTGAAAATGAGTCGTATTTTCCAAAAAAAAAATTTGGTATGTTACTACGATATAAAATGTATGATGGTCCTAAATGAAAAGAAAGAAAGAAAAATTAAAGAAAAATCAAAAGAATGCAATGCAGACTCCCCCCACACTTGATTGAGACAGTGTCCCAACTGTCTAAGGCAGAAAAACAAAAATAAAATAAAAAATGAAAAAGAAAAATAACAGAAAAAGAACGTGTACCACCTGATTTCATGGTGGATGATCAGGCTCAAGCAGATCGATAGGGTCATCTTCGTCATATTGCTCGAATTCCAAAAATGGTTTCAGTCGTTGACCGTTTACTTTGAAGACTTTTCCATCCCTAGGATTTTCAATTTCAACCGCTCCATGAGGATATACTGTTTTCACAACAAAAGGTCCAGTCCATCGAGATCTGAGTTTTCCTGGAAACAAGTGAAGTCTAGAGTTGTATAAAAGAACTTTTTGTCCTACGTTGAATTCCTTACGAAGTATGTTTTTGTCATGTTGGGCTTTGGTTCTTTCTTTTGTAGATTTTCGCATTTTCATATGCCTCATTTCTTAATTCCTCTAATTCCGAAATTTGCAACTTCCTATGTGAGCCGGCTTTCTCTAAGTCAAAATTCAAAAATTTTATGGCCTAAAGAGCACGATGCTCCAATTCAAGAGGTAAGTGGCAAGCTTTTCCAAAGACTAATCGATATGGTGACATCCTAGATTGGTTTTATAAGCAGTGCGAAAAGCCCAAAGTGCATCAATCAGTTTTAAGGACCAATCTTTTCTATTGGAATTCACGGTTTTCTCAAGAATTTGTTTGATTTGTCTATTGGAAACTTCTACTTGTCCACTAGTTTCTGGATGGTAAGGGGTCGACAGCTTGTGGGTGATTGAGTATTTCTTAAGCAAGGATTCAAAAGCACGATTACAGAAGTGAGTGCCATTATCGCTAATGATAGCTCGAGGTGTGCCAAAGTGTGAAAAGATGTTTTCTTTGAGGAACTTGATAACGACCTTGTTATCATTAGTTTTGGTCGGAATGGCTTCAACCCATTTTGAAACATAGTCTACCGCAAGCAAGATGTAAAGATTCCCAAATGAGTTAGGGAATGGTCCAATGAAATCGATGCCCCAAACATCGAATAGCTCAATCACTAGAATTGGGTTGAGAGGCATCATGTTCCGCTTAGTAATTCGACCCGTTCGTTGACATCGATCACATTTAGAGCAAAAATCGAAACCATCACGAAAGAGTGTGGGCCAGTAAAAACCGCATTGCAATACTTTTGCAGCAGTTTTTCTTGCTCCAAAATGACCGCCACAAGCATGGTCATGTGAGAAAGAAAGAATACTTTGGTGTTCATGATCGGGCACACACCTTCGAATGATTTGGTCTGGACAGTATTTGAAAAGATATGTGTCGTCCCAATAGAAGTTTCGAACTTTCGAGAGAAATTTTTGTTTATCTTGTTTCGACCATTCAGCGGGTGTTTGCTATGTGACAAGATAATTCACAATGTCAGCGTACCAAGGGGTGTTAGAGATCGAAAGGATTTGTTCGTCAGGAAAATAATCGTCGATTTGGGTGTCATCAACATTTTTGTGCACAATTCGAGAGAGATGATCAGCTACAACATTCTCAGAACCCTTTTTATCTTGTATTTCTATATCGAATTCTTGAAGAAGAAGGATCCAACGAATCAAACAGGCCTTGGCATCCTTTTTAGAAAGCAAATATCGTAAGGCCGCATGGTTAGTGTAAACTATGACTTTGGATCCTATGAGATATGGTCTGAATTTCTCAAGAGCGAAAACAACTGCCAAAAATTCCTTTTCAGTAGTTGAGTAATTCAATTGGGCCTCATTTAAGGTTTTGCTAGCGTAATAAATGATTCGAGGAAGTTTATCGATTCGCTGGCCCAAGATGGCTCCAATTGCATAATCAGAAGCGTCACACATAAGTTCGAAGGGTTGAGTCCAATCAGGGGGTTGAATGATGGGAGTTGTGGTCAAGATTGACTTAAGAGTTTCAAAAGATGTTTTGCAATCATTGGAAAATTCAAACTTTACGTCTTTGGCAAGTAAATTCGAGAGAGGTTTTGAAATTTTTGAGAAATCCATAATGAATCTTCTATAGAATCCCGCATGGCCAAGAAATGAATGAACATCTTTGACAGACTTAGGAGGAGGTAAATTAGCAATCAAATCGATTTTGGATTTATCGACTTCAAGGCCATCTTTTGAGACGACATGACCTAGAACTATCCCCCTTTTTACCATAAAGTGACATTTTTCCCAATTAAGCAAGAGTGATTTCTCCTTACAATGCTTAAGGACGAGTTCTAAATGAGTGAGGCATTGGGAAAAATATGATCCATAGATTGAAAAATCGTCCATGAATATTTCCAAGAATTCTTCCACCATATCAGAGAAAATACTCATCATACACCTTTGGAAAGTCGCGGGGGCATTACAAAGACCGAAAGGCATGCGACGATAAGCAAAGGTTCCAAAGGGACAAGTAAAGGTGGTCTTATGTTGATCTTCTAAAGCAACATGAATTTGGTTATAGCCAGAGTATCCATCGAGAAAACAATAGTACTCATGTCCCGCTAAGCGTTCGAGCATTTGGTCAATAAAAGGCAAGGGAAAATGATCTTTTCGTGTGGCTGAGTTGAGCTTTCGATAGTCAATACACACACGCCATTTTGTTTTGATTTTTGTTGGGACGAGTTCATTACTGTCATTTTTGATTACAGTGACTCCCGACTTCTTTGGTACCACTTGCACCGGACTTACCCAAGTACTATCAGAGATGGGATATATGATGTTATTGTCTAGACATTTGATTATCTCCTCCTTGACCACTTCTCTCATGTTTGGGTTTAATCACCTTTGAGCCTCATGGGTGGGTTTAGCCTCATCAACTAAATGTATGCGATGTTCCACAATTGATGGGCTAATTACTTTTATATCGCTAATTTCCCACCCCAAGGCGTCTTTATTTTCCCGTAAAATTTCCAAAAGTTTTTCTTCTTGGTCCTCGGTAAGATCAGAGGCCAAGATTACGGGAAAAGTTTGTGATGGGTCCAAGTATGCATACTTAAGGTCGTGTGGCAATGGTTTGAGGTCCAACTTGGGATGTTCGTGTGTGTCCACATTGGTCAATATTCTTTGGTCAGATTCAGATGGAGAAAGTGTGGATTCAAGAAATTCATTTAGTTCAGAAACGTATTCGAGCTCATCGAAATTGGAGTTGAAATGGTCAAGATACATTTTCATGGCTTCAGAAGTGTCATTAAAGGATTCATCAACGGTGGTTTGAATCATGTCAATTTCATTGATCTCAAAATCCCTAGGTTGTTTTTTGAGATTGAAGATGTTCAACTCAATAGTTAGATGCCCGAAGGAAAGTCGAAGTTGGCCGTTCCTACAATTAATGATAGCATTTGAGGTTGCTAAAAAGGGGCGTCCTAATATCAACGGGATTTGAACATTGGGATTTGGGACAGGCTCGGTTTCTAGAACTATGAAATCGACAGGGAAGTAAAACTGTTTGATCTGTATTAAGACGTCTTCGATTATTCCCAATGGCTTTTTGACAGATCGGTCAGCTAGCTAAAGAGTGATGTTTGTTCATTTAATCTCCCCCAGTCCAAGTTGACGATAAACAGTATAAGGAAGAAGATTAACACTGCCACCAAGATCGAGTAGGGCTCGAGAGATGTGAGTGTTTCCTATTTTACAATCAATGGTAGGGCAGCCAGGGTCTTTGTACTTGACTGGGGCAAGATTCGAAAGAATAGAGCTTGTATTCGCAGTCAGAAAGGCGGTTTTTAGGACATTAGTTGCACGTTTTTGTGTACACAATTCCTTAAGACATTTAGCATATTGAGGGATTTTTTCAATGGTGTCTAGAAGAGGAATGTTCACACGAACTTGCTTGAAAATTTCCAAAATTTTGTCGAAATTTGCCGCTTTCTTCTTATTATTGAGTCTATGGGGAAATGGAGCTATAGGTTTTTCGACTCTACGATCAGTTTCATCATTCGAGGAAGAAGGTGGTAGGGGTTTAGAAGATGAAATGTTGGGATTGACAACATTGATTTTCAAAGGTGGGTCGGGTTTGCCGACACAAAGAGAAGAACTGTTGGGATTGCCAACATTTAAGGAAGATGGAGGTTTAGAAGAACTGGCATTTGTAGCCATTAAGTGATCATCAAGCTTTTGTATTTGGGTTGAGTTCAAAGGTTTGTCAGGGTTGCCAACATTATTATCAATTCCCTTTTTAGATCGAAGGGTTGTAACAACGTTGACCGGGTTGTGGTTTTCATCCTCACAAGAATTTAGAGTACGAGAGTTATATTTTGGATTCACCTCGGGTTGACTAGGCAACTTTCCTTTCTCATTACTTTTCATTAGTTCCTTCATCACATTCATCATTTGTTCGAGTTTAACATCTTGATTATTTATTTCTTTTTCTAATCGAACAATATCTCGTGACGGTTGAGAAGATTAAGAGGATTGGTTTGATGATTGAAAATTGGGGTGCCTATAAGGTTGTTTGGATTGAGGTGCAGCTTGAGAGGTTTGAGACTTGGAAGATGAAGCTTGGTAATTCGGGTTGGGGATAAAGGGTTGCATGTGAGATGGGTTTGCCGAATTATTATGGTTTGACCAAGAAAAATTTGGGTGGTTTCTCCAACTAGGATTGTACGTGGATGAATAAGGATTATTTTGAGCTATAGCATTGGCTTGGTCCTGAGAGTAATAGTGGGGTAACCCTTCTCCGGCTTGAGGAGTTTGATTTTCTAAAGGAATTTGTCTTGGGCCCACGACATGCACTCCTCTGGTAGAAGTGCAAATGGGAACACGAATCGATTCCCATTGCATGTCCTTTTCAGAATAGTCTTCTAAGAACCGCCAAGCTTCATCGGCTGTTTTAGACATAAAATATCCTCCACACATTGATTCTAATTGAGTTCTAGTCTGATAGTTCAGTCCTTCATATGCAATTTGACATAAGTGATCTTTTAGAATTCCATGATGAGGGCAACTATATAATAGCTGATTGAATCTCTCAAAGTATTTTGAAAAAGTTTCCCCCTCATTTTGACAAAATTGATTTATCTCGGTTCGGATTTTAGAGTTTTATGGAAAGGGAAAAACTTTTTCAATAATGCAGTGACAAATTCATCCCAACTTCTTATGGAATGTCTTGGAAGAGAATTTAGCCATCTTTTAGCGCTTTCAAGTAGTGCAAATGGAATTAGCCTTAGCTTGATCAATTCGTTAGATAGTTGTTGCATTTTTGTTGTGGAAGCATACAATTCAAATTCACTCAGAAATTCATAAGCATTTTCAGATCCCGTAAACTTTGGTACCTCTTGGATAAAAGAATGTTTTAGCTCAAAATTGTTTCCTTTAGCTGGTGGGAACACAATGACAGATGGTTGAACGGTCCTAGTAGGATAACATCGATCACGAAGAGACAAGGGTCTATCCATTTGGATATTGAGGTTTTGAAATTTTGATTTATTTGGTTTTGATCCCCAAAGTTTGGAAAGTTTTGATTCACTCGATTTTGATCCAATTTGGTTGGAAAATTTTGGTTGATTCGAGAACCCCTAGGAGAATTTTGTTGGCTGACACTTTTTTCACTCATTGTTGTTAGATGCAAGCACAAAAATTAGCTACAATGAAATTTTCTGTCCTTATTGGCTCCTAACCCAAAATTATAAAGTGACGCATTTGATTACTAAGATCAAAAGATTTCTCAGCCAGTTAACGGACAGGAGTTATCGGTGCACCAGGAATCACCCTAGCAATGCAGCCGAAGGTTTAAGTACCTTCAGAGTAACAACCGATATAATATTTACGAATCACCGTAATATTTATAAACGGTTATTTCTCTGCCGTAGTCTAGACACCGAGAAATAATTCGTTCCAAATGAATCAACTATCACAATACAATTAAGCCCTAGATGAGCCCGTGACTCCCTTAAGTCCAACGTCTAACCGTTATTATTAGTCAGATTCTACGATGAAATGCAATTTGTGGGCTAAGGAAAGGGTGATGAAATCCCTCACCTTATATGAATTGGGGTATTGTCCTTAACAGAATGAATAAAAATGCAGAAATAACAACAATCACACAAAACAATTGCAGAAATTAAAAAAATTACATTCAAGCCGCTGCCCTGTAGAATTTTTTTACAACAATTGTCGGTATATATTTTTTTCTTTACAGCAGAGCACCTGTAGTGTTTTAAAAATTTCTCACCTTGATCGGCAGTCCTCCAGTGAATTTGGGAAGCGCTAGCGCGTTCACACCCCACGTGGTGTGCAACCGCTCCAACAATTCGAATTTTGTTTGCAAGTTGACTGATTTTTGAATCTTTTTGTTTGTTGTGTGGGCCTTTTTTCGCTTCTAACTCTTTTTTTTTTTTTTTTTTTTTTGAAGAAAAGACAAGGTAGAGAAACAACAAATTAAGAACTAAATAGGAAGGAAGAAATAAAATTGAAAACTAAACTAAACAAAAACAATTTACTTTAAAACAAAATCCGACACTCGCTCAATCAATTAAAACACTTTTTTTTTGGTTTGTTTGAGAAGAAAAAAAAAATAAATAAAAAAAATAAACTAGACTAACCAAACACAAAACAAAAAAAACAAGCTAAAGTATACTCCAACAAAACAAAGCGATAAAACCTGACAAAGAGACAAGAACAAAGTGACAACACTCACGCACCCAATTGGCAGATCACACGGACTCAGCCGGTCACAAAATGAGCGTACACAACCCTAAGAACGAACCAGGCTTGACTATCCAATTATTGTAATATATAAAAAAAATCACGCTAGTCCAATTATGAGACAATCACGCCCCCTATTTCTTTGATTTCCCAAACGCACTTCCTTTACTTTTCAGGAAGCAAATCACAAGTATGAAATTTATTTCTTCAAATCAACCACAAAAGAAATGACTATAAAACAGTGCCACACACACAAGCTTCAGCAAGTCACACACAGAACAGCGAACAGTGAGACCGAAAAGAAACAGTCAACAATGAAAATCCCTTCCTTCTTTGATACCCCTTCTCTTTTATGTTTCAACCCAGATAAATCACGCACAAAACAAAAAATCAACTCAGACCTTCCTTTGTTTTTTTTTTGTTTTTTTTTCGCTCTTCTGGTCTCGAATCAACTCAGCTTGATTCTAATCGAATTGGGTTTTTAATCGGATTTAGGAGTTGCGATTTGGAGGACCGGGAGGTTTTTGTTGGCGTAGGAAGATGTATGGGCGGTGGATGAATGTTGGGGTGAAGTGGTGTTTGCAAGGTGACTTTGCAGTTGTGGAGGCAATGAAGGGGGAGGTGCTGTTGGTGTTGGACGTGAGGAGGGTTGGATGCAAGTGGGTGGTTTTCATGTTGGTGTAGGGTTAGAAAATGGAAGAAGACAGTGGCTTTGTAGTAGAGGATGGGTGTGAATTTTGAATGGCGTGGATCTACAGAGAAGAAAATAAGGGAAAGAAATGTGAGAAAAGGGAGAGAATTAAAAGCAGAGAGGGAAATAAGGGAAAAATTAATGAAAAGATCTTTTTTTTTCGAGAAAGAAATCAGGTTGTAATGGAAAGGTAAGAAGGGAAAGAAATGAAGACAGAAAAAAGAAACTGAATAAAAATGGGCAAGTCTTTTTTTTTCTCTGTTTAGTTGATGGCAGTACCAATCAAATTGATGAACCAAATTACTAAACCAGATATTTTTTTGAATTGGAATGGAATTCAAAAACGGGAAAGAAATCAGAGGATAAGAAAAAAAACAAGTTTTTTTTTTATTTAGAAGATTATGGCTACAACTATCAATACCAAATCAACAAAATGAGATTTTTTATTTTTTGAAAGTTTGGAAAAGAAGATAGGGAATCAAATGTATTGAAAAACAGGAAAGAAAGCCGTGAAAGAAAAGAAACAAAATGAGAAAGAATTGGCAAGTTTTTTTTTTCAAATGAAGAGAGAGAGAGGAACTTGTAAAAAGGAATAGACTTAGGAAAAAAAAAGAAATAAAAGAAAAACTAGCAAGATTTTTTTTCCTTGTTTTTGGTGATTGAAATACCAATAAATAATATCCAATCTACCAATCAAGAGTTTTTTTTTCTACTGAACAAAACAAAACAAAAACGAGAAGAAAAAAACAAAAAAAACTAACACAAATCAGAATTAAATAAATAATAAAATTTAACGTTACCTCCCGGCAACAGTGCCAAAAACTTGGTCGTCGCTAATCTATGAATTAGAAAAGCGCGATATTTAAATTCTGCAAGCATACAGGTGCGTAGCATACAGGTCGAACACAGGGAGGTGTAATTAAAAATTATTATCTATTTATTCGGCGAGTTAGACAATAGTTGGGGGTTGGTTTTGAAAACAAAGCTATTGAATTTACTATGGACATGAGTCTAATCAGATCAATACCAAATTCAACCACAAAAACGAAGAACAAATACTAGAAATGAACAATAAACAAAAAACAACAGAAATTAAATTAGTATTGCCGTTGAATCTAATCAACGGTCAATCCTAATAAGCAATAGAAATAACACTAACAATTCGTGTTCTACCCAAAACTAATTGAGTAGATACACAATTTGTTATATAAGAAAAGTAAATAAACTAGAACAAAGGAGAACTTTATTAAAACTAAATGACAGTACAGAATACAGAATAATTGCATAAAAAAATGGCACTCCTTTACAATGATACCGTGGTCTTTTTATACAGGATGTAGCCTTCTCCCTTATTTGAATACAAGGCCCACAGAATAAATACATGAAAATATCCTTTCCAGAATGAAGGAATATTCCTTGCTTGATTGAAGAATTGTAATTAATGTCCTTTCTTTTGATGCATTGCACAGTCAATGAGAAGATAAGGATGTGTTTAATTGAAGATGTGTGATTAAAACATTCCCTTCTTTTTGCATGGCAATTAAATACGATTAATTGGATTTGAATTCTTGAGGGGATTATGCTAAAATTCAAAAATCCTTATTAAGTGCATGCATTATATACATACATAAGAATATATACATATAACACATCACTATTCCATATATTCTTCATAGCAAAGGGGCAGTGTGAATGTTCCATTCTTTGGCAAAAAGTGAGCATGACGGGGATCGAACTCAGGTCTCTCAGTATAAATCTCTATGCATTTACCAGTGAGCTACAACTTCTTTTGGGATTGAGAAAGTGTTGACATAAGGAAGTAGCTTTTTCTTTGTAGTTGGCCTTTAATTTGAAATGAAAGACGCATCACTTGACAATCTGTAAATACACATAAAAATATCCAAAGTATCATTTATTTATTTACAAAAGATAAAATATAAGAGCATGAAATAAACACATTTTTATGTTAATCAACGTATTAAATATATATTTTGATGCTTGAATCGACATTATAAATTGTTTGTTGGCCGTTATTAGTTAAAATGTTCATTTACGTTTACTGTGATAAATATATTTTCGTATTGAATGTTAGGTAATCCATTTTAATGCAGGGAAGGACAGGTTGAAGGGATCCAACGAGATTCCTCAAATATGTGTTTATATTCATATTATGTTATATGAACTGTTTAACCAATATGATGGAATGATTGGTTTACCGTTGATTGTTGAATTTAAAATTCAACATTTATTTGCTATTAACCAATGTGTGGCATTGGTTAGGTAATTGGAAACAGTTGGCCTAAAATGAATCATGTTATGAACGTTGATTTAAAGTGAGGTAAATCGATAGAAATAAGGTTATATAAATTTATTTTATAACCAAAACGGATTTTGAAATCTATTTTATATAGTTTATTCGAATAAAGAGGTATTAAAGTGAATTAATAATTATTTTATCTTGAAATTGTAAATCGAGTATGTTAAGAGAATTCTCATGATAATGAGTCTTATAAGCCGTGAGTAGAAATTAACCCAATGGTTAAAGATTGAATTAATTGTTTCAAAAAACAATTTATGGTGATTATTTATTTTAATTAGATTGTTAATTAAATTAAATTAAAGGAAATTATGTTGAGTGATTAAAAGAGAGGACTAACGGAATTGGTTAACAGAATAACTTTATTTTGAATTAACAAAGACAACTGCTTTAAACCAAGATATGTTATTAAAGATATTATGGAATCATTAATTATTATTTTAATTACCAGAAAGGAAGATTCACAATTAATGAAGAAGTAAACATATTGATCTCTAAAAAGGATGGAATTGATTATCATTTATTATTTATAACCAAAATGATAAATCCTGAAATTTAGTTTCCATAAATAGAAGTTTATGAAGTTATAAAACAATTTGTGTAGTGAAAATGAAATTTGTAAAGCGAACTTATATTTGATGTATATGCCTGTTAAGAATTCTATTGGTTGGATTTTTATGAAATTCGAATTGGAAATTATATAAGCAAGATATATGTGGATTAACGTTATAAAGGATTTTAAGAGTCGAAATGAGTTCAAATCGGATTTGTAATCTGAAGTGGGTTAATGGGAATTTAAGAACCTAGAAAAGAGGGAATAGGAATGATAGAGGAGGCATGATTTATGAATTGAAAGGAGTTTCCAAATAAGAAAATGAATGGTATTAAAACCTAACAAAATCATATGATAAGTATAAGTATTACGATATTTGTTGGAGTGAGATTTCGTTGATAAACTTTTATCTATTCCGAAGATAAGAATGTTATCGACTCAAGGTCTGAGAGGTAAATAAAAGTGAATATTAGGCTCACATCCCTATTTTGAAACTTAATTAGGCTCACATCCAGTGATAAACTTATTATAAATTAGGTCCCTATTTTTCAAAAGTAGCAAAAAAAATGAAAAAAAAACGAAAATTATTATTTAAATAAATTATGCATTCGGAAAAAAATTTGCCCAAAATAAAATAAAAAAAGTGCACTAAAAATAAAAAACAGTAAAAAAACGTCGAAAATATGCAGTTACGTGCATAATATTGTGCAACAATTCCTATTTCTGTCATATATATGTGCAAAATTTCCACTGTTGCATCTCCTTTTGATTTTTCTGCACATTTATGTGTAATTATTGCACCATTCTTGCATAAAAACATGCATTATTTCGTAACACTGCAACTCAGTTCATTTTTTACCTTTATGCAATAATGGCATATGTGTATGCAAGTATTGGCAATATTTGCATACATATATGCAACTATTTTTTTTTCTTGTCGTGGACTTTTGGGATTATTTCCAGATTTTAGAAATTTTTTTTTTAGAAGAGCCGCACTTTTTTCTGGAGAAAAAACGAAGGAAGCGAAGTAAAAAGGAGGAGCAGGCTGAACTACAAAAGAGGAAGCGGATCCACTAAAATAGCATGCGGCAATTCAAAAGTTGGGGGCGGAAACGTATGTGAAACTATGACCGGGTTTTTTATTTATTTTGAAACTTAATAGGGACCTCTAAAAAACGCACCCTAAATAAAATACCCCAACTTGAACGATTTCATGATTATCCAAGGACGATATTAGTTTAGAAACGAAGGTAGTGTAAAGTATTAAAATTAATTATTTCATTATGGATATTATAAACTATAACTCGAAGAGTTATAAGTCAAATAAATTTGATTTGGAAATAAGAAGCGGAAAGGACTGCATTCCAAATGTTAGAAACTTTAGAAATTTAATTAATAAATGTTTAACTAAGAGGCCAAGTGACGCAATATACTTAACCAATGAATCCACTTCGTTTTTCTATGGATGATAATTGTTAATTTTTGATAGTTAAATCAATGACTGTCAAAATCTGGTCAAATCGATTGTTAGTACGGAAAGACCGGGATTGAATTTATATTTGAAACCCATTCCGACCTATATATACGTAAAGGTTGAAAATGTTCTGAAGCTGATCGAGATGAAGCGATTGAAGACCGTGAATCTTCATAAGCGGAAGGATTGTTGTCAAACTTCTCTGACTTGCAACCAGATATTTCCTGACGTGATTCGGTCGTGGTTGAGATTTTGCGGATTGCAAGGACTACTCGCTACTGATCCTTTGGATGTGGTAGGAGGGTGCCTTCAGTTCATCCTGTTCCTGGATGAATTGTATGGATGAATGTCTGACAGAGTATTTTCTGAAAACCACGTACGTTGATTTTTACAAAAATATCAAGTTGGTGGCAAAGAGGGGCACTTCTTTTATACCCATAGTATATTTATGGACGTCAATTAGTGATTTGATGGATCTGACGATGTGGCATTCAAAGTGAATGACGGCCATATAATCAAAAGATAATTATAACCTCAATCCTCATCAAACGGGAAATGATAGAAATCGGGCAGGCAGCATGGCTATATGGGTCGCTACCATTAGGGTGTATAATCACCTATCTAGAGAAATTCCATTTCATTCTTTAATCTATTTCGATGCTATCCCTTTTCGGGAAATGGTGGTTTGAGCCCAACCGTTGGTGATATACATTCGATACACTCAAGCAAAATGAGTGGTCAGCCATGTGTGGGTTGGGTTGCAAGACGTTCTCGTTGAACCCAATGTATTCCTCTCTAGAGATACACTATCGACAGGTGGTCCCATACCTTGTCATAGTGGGAATCCAATTTCCAATAAGCGCCACGGTTTTTGATTGTATACTATATATGTGGAGCGTGAGATGCAAGCATTCCGCTAGATTGCTATTTACTTGTTTTTAGACACTATTATAATATCAGAAAAGATATTGATTTCAAAACTGTTTTGGGTTTTTGTAAGGTAAAAACCATCTGTATTTATGTGTGGATTTGGTCTTACGATTATCCTTTTCTTTCGAAAAGATTTTTTAACTTTAAAATCAAGTTGGATGATCCCCCTTAATACTGTGCGAGTTTTTTCTCATTCTAGTTCACCAGACTGACCCGGTGTTTGGTAAATGCTCGAGTTAGCCCAGGTTGTACAGGTTTAGGTTGTCGAAGGCTATGAAGAGACGAGCTGGAGAAGTTCAGACATATTATATATATGATGTGTATTTCGCTGTGTATTGTATATGAGGACAGGTTATTATAACTATCCAGATTTGCTGATGTACTCTGATATTGGAAGTATTTTCAAAAGCTCTCAGTAAAGATTTATTTTCATATTATATTTTGTTCCGCTGCAATGTGAGACTCTATGATTATGTGTTGTGTTGGTTCTTCTTCTTCTTCTTCTATTCTTATGTTTCTTTCTTTCTTATCTCCCCCTTTAATTTCTTTCTATTAACGTTCCAGCGTTTTCGGTATTTTGAAGGTCGGCATGAGTTACGGTAAAGGTATTTTTGTCAATTTTCGGGGCTGAAAATCCATGTTCATTATAGTGGTATCAAAGCTATTGGTTGAGTAGTAACCTTGGCTCTATGGCATAACTCAATAGAGATAGGGTTAGTAATGCCCTAGACTGAGTTTGAATGTATATACGAGAGCACGTATTTGTAATTGAATATAAAATTATTTTTATATTGTTTATAAAGTGGGTAAATGAAATAATTTAGCCCAAAGTATATTATTATCATTATGATTATTAATTTTTTTTATAAAAAGAAATATTTTTTCTTTATTTATAGTAATATTGGTTGTTTTGTTTAATTTGCTTGGAACTCAAGTTGAATTATGAAATGAGATTGAACTGGATTAAACCAACTAGTTAATTGAATGTGGAAATTGATACTTAACCTGGTTAATAATGGAAATCAATTGGATATTAATCGATTGGTATTAATATATGTTAAACCAAAGTGAATGCAGACCAATAAATATGATACAAATTGGTGTGGTTGCAAATTGGTTGATCTATTGAATCTTAGTTGGTTAAATTAAATTCAATGAGTTAATAGGAAATTGAATTAATTGGAAGCAAGAAAATGAATCTCGGTATAACGAACTGGAAATAAATCGGTTATGAAATGAAACTGAATTATTTAACCCTGGGTTGTACTGGCATTGTTAGTTGATTTAAGTGCAGATTGCAGAAGGCTATGAAGTTGATTTGATTATACAGATTGGGAAATGAAGAGCTGTTAGTTGATTTGCTTTGAAATTGGAATTGAGTTGCCCGACAAATAGGTAAACCTAAATATCTTGATTGCAGTCATTGATTTTATACCCCTGAGTTGGGTAGCCATTTGGCTTTTGGTTTTCTCTTTTAGAGAAGTTGAGGCCCAGAGTAGCAGTTGTAGTTGTACCGATCTAACCGTGCAAAGGAGATGCTGGCGAAATTTTTGAAATTTTTTAAGAGTTTGAATTTTTTTAATGATAATTCGAAAAAATATTTAAAAATAATTGGGTTCAGAGCATTCTTCTTAACTTGTAATTTTGGGGACGAAATTCTTTTAAGGGGGGAAGAGTGCAACATCCCAGATTTTTTGGTTATTTAAATTTAAATATTTTAACTTGTTTTAAATATTTTAATTGGAATTATATACAGAATTTATTTAATATAATGAAGATTGAACGTTTAAATTTATAAATGAATTAAAACGAGCTCGGAACACCGTGGTAGTTCGTTATTTTCGATTTAAACTTTAATTGGATATGCAGGATCCGATTTAAATCAAAATTCTGTGAAACAAAAATCGACTGAATCGATTTGATAATATTTTTCTAATGTAAGAGAAAAATAGAGATTTCATTATTTAAATTGTAGGATATGTTCAAATCAAATTTTCAAATAGTCGCTATAGAATTCGTTAATATACGATAACGTTTATTTAATATATTATAAAAAAATTCATATAGGTAAAATATTATTTGAACCAGAAGTCTGAACGTTCAACGTAAATTCTACTATTTATATGTATGTACACATATACTAGGATACGGCCCATGCTTCGCACACGGACAAATACTCGTATTTATTGGTTAGAAAATATTAATTGGAAATTGAAAAATAATAATATAGGTTTGGGAGAAAACATTTACTTATCTTTGTAAATCGTATAACGATATCAAACCGCCCTTGTAGAATTGGAAAAGATCTTTAAATAAAGTCACTAGTATACAACTTAAGCCTTAAAGGAATTGTTTACTTAAACCGTAAGAAAATATATAAGTCAACATTTATTCTCTACCTATGCTATCTTTTCTACAGAAATATTTGGTACAGCCAACCTAAAGATAAACTCACATTTATATACACCGTTTAAGCTAAATATATGCATACTGCCTCATGCCCAAGTCAATTGAAAAGACACCATGTTCAGCTATGAAATGAAAATTGAGTTACAGGCTATTATGTTTCTTCTGCCAACCTTTCTCTGCTGTATCCTTCTCAATTCTACTGCATGCGAAAGTACAGACAACTGGATAATAGATTTACTTAAATTCTCGATGCGGAGACCATTGGTATGAAAAAAAATGTCCTTACAGTTATCCTATGTGGTGAACTATTTGCGTACGTACCTAAAATAAGTGCACAGCTATCCCACGCATACACATGCCTAAATACCTATCATCTCTTTTCATTTTAGTCTAACAGTAAAAAACTACCCCAAGACCTCAATCATCTACCTACGTACATACGCCCTATCCAGTTGTTTCCCCCCTGTCGTGCTTGCTAAACAACACAGCTAACAAACCTACCCTATGCAGTTCATTTTTTTCAGCTACATCCCCATGAAAAGATTACTCAAGGCAGCTGTTGGATCCTCTTTTCAATAATAGCTAGCCTAAGTTAATATAAGGCTGGCAACCTAAAATCAAACATATATGCAGCATTACAAAAGAAAGTCTACCTTTCTGAAGCCACCACCCTATGCTATTATTCTTCAGCTACCCATTCCGTTTCTTTTCTGTCAATTCTTTCACTTACCTTAATGAAGAAATGAAAACTCACTGCAAATCCTAATACCCTACGCACAGGCTAAACATAGTTGGATTTAACGTTCTTTTTATCTCCTTCCTAGATTCTTCTATAAATAGCTGTGTCATCGAGCTTCAGAAAATGGCATACAAACTCCTATTCGAAAACCGAAAGCAAGTTTCACCCTTTAGTATATAAAAATATTATCAACTCAATGTTAAATACATCATACTATTAACTCTTAAAATACAACCAAGCCCTTCCTTTCAAAGTGGGTTTACTGGCGATGAGTGTTGATGGCGTGGTTCTTTATCGTTGCCGGGGCAGCACAGTTCATGATGGGAGACTAGAGCTCTTGAAGGAGAGGATAGGGGTGCTCTCAGTATTGAAAAGTGTGATGAGATGTGGTTAAGGGGAGAAAGGCGGTTACTGTAGCAAGAGGAGTGGCACGGTGATGATGCAACAGTAGAAAGTCAGGTTTAAAACGTGGTTTACAGATTAATTAGGAAGTCGGATTCACGTGAATGGGAGCAAAAGAGGGCGTGTGTGGGAGCTGGACGTGAACTAAAGGGTAGCAGGCAAAATGAACCAAGAACGTTGGGACATGGTGCTAGTTACGGCGAAAGGGAGAGTTGCGTGACCAGTGTTTAAATGGTTGTTGTGGAAACAATGAGATGTAGGTTGTAGCTTGCGTTGAGGAGAATGCTTGAATGGGTTACGATAAAAAGAAATACATGAGGGGGTTGGTTAAAGACTTGTAAGATCAGAAGGTGGTTCATTTATGTGCAGCAGTGTAGGAAGGGTATGTCCATGGCAGTGGGGTTCAATGGTGAGTGGCGTTCCAAGTAGATGCTGGGGAAGGAAACTAGTTTTGAGGAAGTGGAATGGAGGAACACGTGATATTCATTCCTGGAGCTATTCGTTTTCTTGATGAATAAGGTAATTAACTGTACCAAATCATAGATCTTATGTGACCTTATATTTGGGTATATAGCACCACTTACGATTAGATAAATATGGCCAATCCTTGCCAAACTCAAGTCATTCAGGAACGTAAGTTAAAAATATGATGTTCATAATATGAATAGAGAATGGTAGTCATGAATACTGTATAACGTGGCCGTCTTTATAATAACACAATATATGGATATAACGAGGTCCTGAACCATTTTTAATATTATACAGCAGGGTACATCTGAACAAGCCTTTTCGAGACTAAGTATATAATGTAAATTTTTGATTAGGAATATAAACCTTATTTATTTATAAGTAATATAAATTTAAACAACGAATATCGTATTAGATTATAACTGTGTCATACATACACAGAATGGGACCGGACAGAGCACGTTTGAATGGTACGATGAACGCAACGTTATGGAATCGGTTTAGTCGCATATGGAACCTAAGGTGAGTTCAACTCACTCAATTTACCCCGTTTATAGTTTATATAAGCCGAGTTTTTATTTTGTATGCAGTGTTTGTTAATGGTTGGTGATTGAATGACTGTTTGCATATGTGCTGAATATTTTTAATATTAATTGATTAAATTAAACGTTTGTTTAATTTAATCAGATTAGATCGTTATTTTAACGATAAGATCCTAAACAAGGTAACTTAGCTCGTTAATTACGTTTATAATAATATAAACGTATTAAATAAATATTTTGATGCTTGAATTGACATTATAAATTGTTTGTTGGCCGTTATTAGTTAAAATGTTCATTTCTGTTTACTGTGATAAAATATTTTCGTATTGAATGTGAGGTAATCCATTTTGAAGCAGGGAAGGACAGGTTGGAGGGATCCAACGAGATTCCTCAAATATGTGTTTATATTATTCATATTATGTTATATGAACTATTTAATCAATATGATGGAATGATTTGTTTACCGTTGATCGTTGAATCTAAAATTCAACATTTGTTTGTTATTAACCAATGTGTGGCATTGGTTAAGTAATTGGCAACAGTTGGCCTAAAATGAATCATTTTATGAATGTTGATTTACAGTGAGGTGAATCGATAGAAATAAGGTTATATAAATTTATTTTATAACCAAAACGGATTTTGAAATCTATTTTATATAGTTTATTTGAATAAAGATTTATTAAAGTGAATTAATAATTATTTTATCTTTAATTTGTAAATCGAGTATGTAAAGAGAATTCTCATGATAATGAGTCTTATAAGCCGCGAGTAGAAATTAACCCAATGGTTAAAGATTGAATTAATTGTTTCAAATAACAATTTATGGTGATTATTTATTTTAATTAGATTGTTAATTAAATTAAAGAAAACTATGTTGAGTGATTAAAAGAGAGGACTAATAGAATTGGTTAACAGATTAACTTTGTTTTGAATTAACGAAGACAACTGCTTTAAACCAAGATATATTATTAAAGAAATTATTGAATCATTAATTATTATCTTAATTACCAGAAAGGAAGATTAACAATTAATGAAGAAGTAAACATATTGATCTCTAAAAAGGATGGAATTGATTATCATTTATTATTTATAACCAAAATGATTATTCCTGAAATTTAGTTTCCTTAAATAGAAGTTTATGGAGTTATAAAACAATATGTGTGGTGAAAATGAAATTTGTAAAGCAAACTTATATTTGATGTAAATGCCTGTTAAGAATTCTATTGGTTGGATTTTTATGAAATTCGAATTGGAAATTATGAAAGCAAGATATATGTGGATTAATGTTATAAAGGATTTTAAGAGTCGAAACGAGTTCAAATGGGATTTGTAATCTGAAGGGGGTTGATGGGAATTTAAGAACCTAGAAAAGAGGAAATAGGAATTATTGAGGAGGCGTGATTTATGAATTGAAAGGAGTTTCCAAATAATAAAATGAATGGTATTAAAACCTAACAAAATCGTATGATAAGTATAAGTATTACGATATTTGTTGGAGTGAGATTTCATTGATAAACTTTTATCTATTCCAAAGATAAGAATGTTGTCGACTCAAGGTCTGAGAGGTAAATAAAATACCCCAACTTGAATGATTTCATGATTATCCAAGGACGATATTAGTTTAGAAACAAAGGTAGCGAAAAGTATTAAAATTAATGATTTCATTATGGATATTATAAACTATAACTCGAAGAGCTTTAAGTCAAATAAATTTGATTTGGAAATAAGAAGCGGAAAGGACCGCATTCCAAATGTTAGAAACTTTAGAAATTTAATTAATAAATGTTTAACTAAGAGGCCAAGTGACGCTATATACTTAACCAATGAATCTACTTTGTTTTTCTATGGATGATAGTTGTTAATTTTTGATAGTTAAATCATCGACTATCAAAATCTGGTCAAATCGATTGTTGGTACGGAAAGATCAGGATCGAATTTATATTTGAAACCCATTCCGACCTATAAATACGTAAAGGTTGAAAATGTTCTGAAGCTGATCGAGATGAAGCGATTGAAGACCGTGGATCTTCATAAGCGGAAGGATTGTTGTCAAACTTCTCTGACTTGCAACTAGAGATTTCCTGACGTGATTCGGTCGTGGTTGAGATTTTTCGGATTGCAAGGACTACTCGCTACTGATCCTTTGGATGTGGTAGGAGGGTGCTTTCGGTTCATCCTTTTCTTGGATGAATGTCTGACAGAGTATTTTCTGAAAACCACATACGTTGATTTTTATAAATATATCGAGTTGGTGGCAAAGAGGGGCACTTCTTTTACACCCAGAGTATATTTATGGGCATCAATTAGTGATTTGATGGATCTGACGATGTGACATTCAAAGTGAATGATGGCCAGATAATCAAAAGATAATTATAACCTCAAGCCTCATAACCGGGAAATGACAGAAATCGGGCAGGCAGCATGGCTATGTGGGTCGCTACCATTGGGGTGTATAATCACCTATCTAGAGAAATTCCATTTCATTATTTAATCTATTTCGATGCTGTACCTTTTCAGGAAACGGTGGTTTGAGCCCAACCGTTGGTGATATACATTCGATACACTCAAGCAAAATGAGTGGTCGGCCATGTGTGGGCCGGGTTGCAAGACGTTCTTGTTGAACCCAGTGTATTCCTCTCTAGAGATACACTATCGGCAGCTAGTCCCATACCTTGTCATAGTGGGAATCCAATTTCCAATAAGCGCCACGGTTTTTAATTGTATACTATATATGTGGAGCGTGAGATGCAAGCGTTCTGCTAGATTGCTATTTACTTGTATTTAGACACTATTATAATATCAGAAAAGATATTGATTTCAAAACTGTTTTGGGTTATCATAAGGTAAAAATCGTCCGTATTTATGTGTGGATTTGGTCTTACGATTATCCTTTTCTTTCGAAAAGATTTTTGAACTTTAAACCCAAGTTGGATGATCCCCCTTAATACTGTGCGAGTTTTTTTCTCACTCTGGTTCACCAGACTGACCCGGTGTTTGGTAAATGCTTGGGTTAGCCCGGGTTGTAGAGGTTTAGGTTGTCGAAGGATGTGAAGAGACGAGCTGGAGAAGTTCAGACGTATTATTTATATGATGTGTATTCCGCTGTGTATTGTATATGAGGACAAGTTATTATAACTGTCCAGATTTGCTGATGTACGCTGATATTGTAAGTATTTTCAAAAGCTCTCAGTAAAGATTTATTTTTGTATTACATTTTGTTCCGCTGTGATGTGAGATTTTGTGATTATGTGTTGTGTTGGTTCTTCTTCTTCTTCTATTCTTATGTTTCTTTCTTATCTCACCCTCTAATTTCTTTCTATTAACGTTCCAGTGTTTTCGGTGTTTAGAAGGTCGGGATGAGTTATGGTAAAGGAATTTATGTCGATTTTCGGGGCTGAAAATCCCTGTTCGTTACAGCTAATCATAGGACCACGACGCTAACGCGGAACGGGTTTACTCCATTGGATTGCTAGTGCATATGCTACTACCATAAATAAAGATATGGATCTACAATGCATCAATCAACATGCAATTCCTTAATCTACCCACTTAGGCTTGATCCCTAAACTTAGATTTCAAAATCCAATTCACTTTACAGAAATTATTTCTTTGGACTTTATTTCCCGATTTCTTTTATTTCAAATCATTTGAAATACATATCTATTTTTTTTATCAATGTAGATTTCACTTCGGGATTTGAAAACAAAACATTTGGAAATATGAATTCCAAAACGTAACAAAACATACAAACAAGTATGAAACCAAATATCGGTCATGTTCCCTCAGGACAGAGCGGTACGCACCCTAACCGAACCAGTATATATATTTGTGCACCTAACGGCTACACTGACAATGCACCATCCCACCAATTGAGGAAGACATGCACACCCTCACACTCTTAGTCAAGATCGGGTCACCCGCATTTTCATCCACATACTTGCTAAATCATTTTATATCCCAAAATAGGGGAAATCATTTCATAACATAATAGTCACAAGTACTTTCAAATCTATATAGATTTCTACTTCCAAATCATTTCGAAATCATCGGGTATAGTCCTCGAAATCCTTTCTGTTTATAAAACATTCCCTATCCAAAACCGGGAATACTATTCCTTTTACTTAAGAAATCACTTTTCAAAATCATTCATTAATTTTGAAATAAACAACATCACTAACCACCTTATAGTCAGGTCGTGAAGTGTTTCACAAGGTGTTAGCACATAGATATTTTTACCCAACCCAATGCTAAATGTAAAAGCATATTTTGCTCATAAATTGGTCGAGCACAATCCACATAATCAATCCATCACAATCAATATCAACAACCAAGTGTATTTGATTCAATCACATTTCATGTTTTACATATGCAATAAAAAGGAAAATTTTATTTTAAACATATTTTCTATGTTGCTTATGACAAATAGAAAAAAAGAAATATTTTCATTGTCATAACATTTTCTATGTTGAACATGATCTATATTTTCTAATGACAACATAAAAAGATAATTTTGTCTACTTAACATGTTATATAATTCTAATAACAAAATAAAAGATAATTTTGTCTGCATGACATGTTATATAATTCTAATGTCAAAATAAAAGATAATTTTGTCGACATAACATGCTATATAATTCTAATGACAAAATAAAAGATAATTTTTTCTACATGACATGTTATATAATTCTAATGACAAAATAAAAGATAATTTTGTTGACATAACATGTTATATTATTCTAATGACAAAATAAAAGATAATTTACATAACACTTTCCTATGTTTTCTAATGATAAATAAAAAGAGGTTTTACTTGCTTAACATGTTCTACATTTCTAATGTCATATAAAAAGAAGATTTTATTTTCATGACATTTTCTATGTTGCGAATGACAAATAAAATGGAGATTTTTATTTGTATACAAATTCCTATCTTGAACATAACAAATAAAAGTGAATATTTATTTGTACACAAATTTCAATCTTTAATATGACAAATAAATGTGAATATTTATTTGTTAGCATATCTCTATTTCAAAACAATGATCATTTTTACACATTCTATTTATACAATAAAAATGTGGTTTTTATTCTTAACATATTTTTATTTTCTATAATGATCATTTTTACTCTTTTCTTATATACAATAAAAATGTGAAATTTATTGTTAACATATCTTCATTTCAAACAAATGAACATTTTTAATCCTTTCTACATATACGATAAAAATGTAAATTTTATCGTAAACATAATTTAACAATTCTAATTTGTTAAACATGAAATTTATAATTTAACAATTCTAATTTGTTAAACATGACAATTCTAATTTAACAATTCTAATTTGTTAAACACGACAATTATAATTTGTTAAACATGAAAATTATAATTTAATAATTCTAATTTATTAAACATGACAATTATAATTTTAATATAACATTTATCTAACAAAATGATATTTATAATCTAACATAACATTTTCTAACAAAATGTCATTTTTAATTTAACATAACTTGATTCTAACATAAATGTCATATTTATTTGCACAATAAGTTTTCTAACATAAATATCATATTTATTTCAACATGACATTTTTCTGATAAAAATCACATTTTTTTTATATAACATAACATTTTATATCAAAAATAATATTTTTATTCTAGCATAACATTTTTCTGAATAATGACATTTCTATATTAAAAGATATTTTTGTATTAACCTCATATATTCTAAATAAATAACATATTTATTTACCAAAAATATATTCTAACTAATCAACATATTTATTTACAAAATATGTTTTCTAGCAGCATGACATATTTATTCCAACATGACATTTTCTAAGTTGTTAATGACAAATAAAAGGAAAGATTTTTTTTTACTGTCATAACATGTTCAATGTTTCTAATAACAATTAAAAAGAATATTTTATATGCATAACATGTCCTATGTTCTTAATGACAAGATAAAAAGAGAAATTATTTACATGACATTTATAAAATATGTTTTCTACATAAATGATATATTTATTTATAAAATATGTTTTCTACATAAGTGGCACATTTATTTATAAAATATGTTTTCTACATGAATGACACATTTATTTATAAAATATGTTTTCTACATATTTGACATATTCATTTTTAATATATGTTCTAACTAAATGAAAATTCTTATTATTGTCTAATCTTTTTATTTAAAACAAATTTCATTTCAATGATTCAAAATACAATAAAACGTATATCTTATTGTTTAAAACATATTGTTTAAAACATGAATATTTTATTTTCATAAATACAATAAAAATATGATTTTTATTGTAAGTAAATCCTAGATCTACACAATTTAATCCAATCAGTTCATCTCCACCACAAACAACCAAGTCAAATTTCATACATCACACATATGAAAATTAGATGTAAATTTCACATCAAAATCAACAATTAAATTTAATGTAACGACCCGGCTTTGCGCTCGGTTTTCGCCGGTAATTAAACCAACTTAAACCGTTCATAAAGAAGGTTTGTTAGGGGCACTTACACATTTGCACAAAATAACTTTTTCACTATCATTAAAATAATATTACATCAGAGTTACAAGAGGTACATCAGAGTATATCGGTTACACAGCGGAAAAGATACTAAACTCAGCGGAAGAATGTGAATGCTCCAAACATAATAGATCCAGTTAAACCAGAATCCGGCTCCAACTAACTCCAAGGCTAAATCTGCGAACCAAACTACTAGGATGCCCGTGTAAAAATTATGGGCACCCAAAGTTTAGGTGTGGGAACAATAAACTCCAGGTCAGTCATGGGACTGGTGTGAGAACTCAAAACAGTTGTCTTTAGGTTTATTTTAAAGTTCGGTAATTCACCGGACCACCCGCCAATGCGGAATGGGTTTACTCCATGTGAATACCAGTGCACAGAAATCCGTAATGACTTTTTGAAAAAATGAAGCTATCATAAGCTCGTCCTAGATCACACAATGCAAGCGCACACCAAATGGGCGAGTTTTGCCTTATGATAACCAAAAAGGCCTTCTTACGTGAAAAATCCTCTTTTACTACTATATATAGTGTGAAAAACCTTTTAGCAAATAAATGTATTAATCCTAGCCAACATAATGCCCCATTCCATTATACTGACAATCCTGCTGGTAACCAGCAGGCTATACAATCAAAACCGTACGGGCTCGTGGTGGAGATTGGGTTTCGAACATGATGGTTCCTGGTACGAAAGATCATTCGTGGGATCCCAAACTTTCTTGCGCGCATCATCCCAGTACCCACGGACAACATCCAGACTCGGACTCCGTTATACTAACCCACCATACATGAATAAAAGTACCCAACAAATAGCGTCCCAGACTGGGGACTTCGCAGTACCCTTTCATCATCACAACCCGGTGCACCGAACATACGAAAAGAACAAAAAAATCTGACCACCAGTTTACCATCAATCCGGGGTGTGAGGTTCGTCGAGGTCACGTTATACACAAAGCTACGCTTAAATAAGACATGCTTTGATCATCCATAGCTCATCACATAACTTAAGTATGCCACATTGTCCATTTACTACGCATCACTGGTTTCTATCAATATATAACCTCTAAGCTCATACGTCTTGGAGAAGGGTGTTAAGCAAGAGAATAAATTCTCCGCCACCAAGGAGATATATATTAATAAAGATCAGTGCTACGCAGTCAATTACAATGTCAGACACACAATCCATACATATCCATTCTAGGTCTGAACAAAACAACAATTCAGAATTCCTTCACATACGTTCGGGCTTCTTGCCACTTAGCTGATATATAAAATCCATCTATGAATGGGAGCCAGCCATTCGAGACATTCAGCAAGTCGCCCATACGACACGAAGGGTCCCGGTTTTCAATGCCACCTCCAATGTCTTCAGTTGCTCAACAACGTCGAATTATTACTTGGATTGGTTTTCAGACATAGTTCTGATCCCGGTCTTTCCAAATAATAAGCGCAATTAAAAACACAATCAAGGAACACACAGGCTTTCTACCAAAACTCCTTCCATTTTGGATTTCTTTAAATTTAACTTCTTTAAATATATTCTCAAATTATCTTTAACAAAATCCATATTTAACCCTTCCTCTTTAAAATACATCCCTTAAATCCAAGATAATCTAGCCCCAAAGCCTTAATTAATTTTCCGTTTGATAACTCGTTATCAAAATTTCAGTTTCCTTTGAAAACCCTTACCCCACATTTCAACCCTAGTTTCTAATTAAATTGATTTTCCAACATTCTATTCTTTAATCTTAACTAAAAGATTATACTTTCTTTTCAATTCCTCACTTTTAATTTCCTCAAATCAAAGATTTGATTAAATCCTCAAATTACGATATGAATTTCATAACTCAATCTCATTAGGTTTCAAGAATGATATTATTGAAGATATGATTCACGCCAAAACCCAAATCAATTGATACTGAACATAAGTTACATAGAAATTGTATCTACTTATATTCGATATCAGTTCTCATAATCAACGAATACTATAAGTGGAATAATGATATAATAATAGTATCTTCCAAATTACTCAAATAGTATACGCTTACACCAAAGAATTTCATATCAAATATCCGAAGATTATTTCTATCCAACTTATCCCAATCAAATAGGGAAACCCGTATCTTAGTTAAAGATTTATCCAAACCTTTGACATTAGATCAGGATAGAAATATCATCCACTTATACTTAATATTAATCTATGTATCCAACTCATACTATAAGCGGAATGACGGTGAACTACCTTTTAAATTCCTCAAATAGTAAGAATCATCATCTACCAGATTAATATCAAACATCCGAAGATTTATCTCCAACCATATCCAATTATTAAAAATTGAAAACCCATATTAATATCAATTTAAATTCCATATAAAATATTTCCAATACTTTTGAACCTTTGAAAACATTCCACAAATCATTTAAAAATGATTACTTGTAGTTCGCAAAATAGTTTGCGGGTTAAAAACTTCAAAATAGATTGTTTTCGAAGAAAGCATTATAATAGTGTTTTCAAAAGCGTTACAAAAGCATTACAAGACAGTTATCTTAATTGCTTCGATTAAAATATCACTTTCTTAGTCAAAACTTAAACTTTACAATTCAAAACATTTTTTACATATTTTATAATGATTTTACCATTTTTTCCATATTTTTAGAAATATTAAAAATGGTTGTTTATGGTTATGGTCGATAACTTCTCTTACAACGATCTTTTCAAAAATGGTTTTAAACATAACTTGAAAATTAAAACTCGAATGTAAAATTTGCTTTCACCCATTTAAAAGCTCTTGTTAATATAAATCAATTTTTTTCGTTTCATGGAAATCCGGTTTAGTTTGCAAAAGTTATAAGCGTTTAAAGTTTGCATCTAAAGTACACGAATTGCCGTTGTATGACAAGCTCTATTTTGATGGCAATAAAACTTATTCTTTAATATTTTAAAATACCTTATAAAACCATTATATACTTATGTAAACCATTTAAAACCATTTAAAGTAATTTACATTGACTTTCCAAGTTTTTACTTAATAAATCAAATTCCAATTCATTTCTAAATTCAAATAATTTCAAATTAACCATCCCCTTCGTCGGATCAGTTAGGGATATCCAGGGAGAACATGAAACTTCATTTCCAAACCCAAACCTAGACACCATCCTCTCTGTCATCCTAGAACATTCTAGTATTTATTTATTTATTTATTCAAAGAAACTTTATCAACATGTATGAATTCATACTATGGTCTTTCCCAATTATTAACCTTCAATTTCCATAATGATATTGCTTCTAATTACGAAGGAGATTTGTCGATCACCCATGTAATACCATAATTGTTGGGTCTTAGTGTGTGCAAAAAACATCAACATCCATTACAAACATCCACAACAAACATCATCAACATAATTAAATAAATCATAATTGTGCACAAGCGTCATAACATTAACGCTTAATAGTGTGTGTTCTAAACTACGCACCCGTCATCCATCACAACAAACATTAATCATCGTTAAAAACTAATAATTCATCACTATATTTAAATTAGTCTAACTACTAATTAAATATATAAATAGTGGTTAAAGAGTTCTCACCTAACAGCTTTCCAAATCTTCGCGGTAGGCGAGCCTAGCTAAGCGAACCGTCGGACAGTATTTCAGTGCAACGTCTTCTTCACCAAAATATATATAATATAATATACACTAATTTCTCTTTCTATTATAAGAGGAGGAGAATAGTGATGAACTTTGGCAAGGTGGTGGTGGAAAAGAGGAAGACTTATTGTAATAACCCGCAAAATGCGAGCTAGTTTGAAATTTTTATTTTGGCAATTTTAGCGATTTTTGAATATTTAAAATAAATTATCTTAAATAAAATCGACGAGAAATTTATTTTGAATAGAATTCGACGTATATATTATATACGTCGTCGTTAGAATATAAATATTTATATATAATTATAAATAGAATTGAAAATGGCGCGGTAGTTCGATAATTCGATTTCAAACTTCAATTGAATGTACCGGGTGCAAAACAATCCGGATTTTAGTGAAACCAAAAATAATGGGATCTAATTGTGAATATCTTTCTAACGAATCCGAAAAATCAAGATTTCATAGCGGGAATCAAAAGATATGTCCAGTTGAAAATTCTGAATAGTCGCTATGGAATTCAGGCCCTTAAAAATGGACATTTTGCAAATGACCTCGGGTTTCGACGAAACCAGTTTTGTTGGGTCCGTGATGTCAAGTTATTGCCAGATTCCAAATTTCATAATTTTTCGAATCAATATGTGAGCGTGGCAAAGGAAAACGCATTTGACCAGTTTCAGTTGATTTTAATCGACTGGAAATTGGCCATTTTTCCAACGGTCTCAGAATTCGACGAAACTAGTTTTGTTAGGACCGTATCGTCAATACGAAGCTAGAAAATATTTTTCGAGAATTTTTAGAGTTAGTATGTGACCCCGGTAATTTGAAATGTACGTTTAAAATTCAATATAGTGATTTAAATGTAAATTTAACGGAAACTGATTCAAACGATCAAATCAACCTGCGATACATATCCCATTGTGTTCAGAATAGGGGTAATATGCTATGAACGACAGGCGGTGGGCCTCGTTTAGAGGTCGTATGTAAAAGTCAACTTCTAGTGAATAAATTAATTAAATAAATAAAATGAAAAAAAAAACTTTCTTCCCCTTTAACCCGCTGGCCCCCCCTTTTCTTCATTCGATTCAGTTTTTTTTTTTAAAAAAAAGGGACGAAGGCGACGGGGGGGAGAGCCGCCGCCGCCGCCACCTCGGGCGCCCCCCCAGCGGCGCCGCTGCCAGGCGCCTCCGCCGCGAAACCCCCCCTCCCCTTCTCCTTCTCCTCCCGCTCCTTCTTCCCCGCCTGCTCCTCCCCTCCACCGCGAGCTCGAGCCGGCCTCCGCCTCCTCCCTTGCGGCCTCCGCCAACCCCAGACCCTCCTCTCGCCTCACCCTCGAGACAGCGAGACCCCCCCGTAAGTCTTTTCTTCCTTTTTTTATTTATTTATTTTATTTTGTTTTATATAAACTGTAAAATAAAATAAAAAAAGAAAGATAAAATACTGTTTTTATTTTTAAAGTTTAAAACTGTTTTTTTTTTTTTGTTTAAAAACTGATTTTTTTTGACAAGATTTAAACTTTATAAAAGATGTGATTTTTAAATTAGAAAAGACAGTGTTTTTAGAATTATAAAAGACGTGATTTTTAAAGCAGAAAAGATTTGATTTTTAAAGTAAAAATATGATTTTTATATTTTTAAAGTATTAAAAATATAATCTTTATAGGATGGAGAATATAAAAATATCATCTTTGTATATGTAGCGAAATAAAAATCTGATTTTTATTTTATATACGTTGAAATCAAGTGATGATTTTTTTTATATATAAAGGCGAAATCTTTATTTTAGTAAAGGAGAAATCTTTATATAGAGAATAGCGTTATAAAAAATAAAATCTTTATCTATATAACGGAATAAAAATTCGATTTTTAAATACATGAAGTGATTATAAAAATATGATTTTTAAATTGAAAGTGAATAAATAAAAATGTGATTTTTATTTTAAAGACATCAAAATATAAAAATGTGTGATTTTTATATATGTAGTGGCTACGGGCAACGAAGATGACGAAAATGCGATAACGATGAAGCTTTCTATCAAAGAAGAGTCAAGATGATTGGATAGCTATCGGTGAGAACTTCTCACCTTTCAATTCTCTTTTTCTAGTTATATATATATACTAGGATGCAGACGGTGCTTAGTAGCACCCGACACCCGTCATCCACAGACCATGGATGGCTTGTTTGTTAAATTGTTTGGTTGTGTAATTGGTTAGTCTAATTGGTTTGAATTTGAATTGTTTGGTGAATTGAAATTGATTTGATTGATGTGTGAATGGCGTGGGCCTTCACTAGACCGGGGATAAGGCTAGGCCTCGTCCCGTTTCTAGTATCGTGTCGTTATGCCGCCGAAATTTTCTAAAATATGTTAGAAAAATAAAAATATCATTTTTTTATTGTGTAAATGAAATGAATAGAAATTCATGTGTTAAAATAGAATATATTGTCGTTAAAAATAGAATTTTTAACGTGAAAGTGAAAGTGAATAAATAAATATTTATAAACAAACCGGACGGTTTGTTTATATACACCTATTTGAAGGACATTGATTGGGACGATAAATTTTACACATCGCCCAACTGCACAAATAAAATCTGTGTTTGATTGTTTGAAACCCCACACGGGTGTTGGGATGAAATTTGAAGTTCACTCATCCCGATTGATTAAATATGTCAATCGATTGATTGACAGGCTGTTATAAGCGTTAGATATCTATATTTGATGCTTATACAGTGTAGTGCACTTTGGTTGATGGTTGATTATTTTTCAATGCTATTATATACATGTGTTGTATGAAAATCCATATAATTTACGTTATATGGTGATTGATTGGGCCTCATTCCAATTGGGACAATAAGGAATATTATAAAAGAAAATTCATGTGTTGAATATAAAAATAGTCATGTGTTGACGATGTGCATGTGTTGAGTGAAATATTTTATACAATGAAATTTACATCTTTATCATATTTAAAATTAGAACTACTTCTCAGTAGGAGTCTAATTGAAAATCAAACGATAGATACCATAGTTTTATAAAATATTTTACATAACAAGAATAGTGATGTGTTGACAGTACTCATGTGTTGAGATTAGTCGTGTGTTGAAAGAAATATAGATTCATGTGTTGAATGGGATAAATATTCATTTGTTGAATAGAATAACGAATTATTGAAATATAAAGCCGTGTTGATTAGAGATGCGTTATTTTGACGCGAACGATGTTTATATCGATTTTATTCGTTTTATAAGGAATATTGAAAAGTGATTTCAAAACTAAATATTTTGAAATGAAATTCGAATTGAATAGGAAGCGAATTTGAATTCGAATAAAATAGAAATGAATTCAAATTGAATTGAATAGAAATTGAAATTTAAAACGAAATGAAATTGAATTGAAATCAATTTGAAACGAATTCGAATGGAATCAAATAGTAAATGAATTCGATTCGAGTGGAATAGAAAGTGAATTTGAATTCAAATTGAATAAAAATGAAATTCGAATTGAAATTGAATTGAAACGAATTTGAATTTGAATTGAGTTGAAATGAACTCGAATTGAATTGAAATCAAATCGATTTGAAATTGAATGTAGTGTTGAAATGGTTTTGAAAACGAATTTAAAACGATTTATAAAATTCGTTTTAAAAGGAAATCGACGAAATATATATAATATATATATTATATATATATAATGGCCTGAATAGAACGCGCCGCGCCACGGCAGTTCGTGAATTTCGACCATTTATTTCAAACGGACATTGCGGGAGATCCGACCGTCGGATTCTCCTAAAACCAGAACCGTTGGGTTCGTATCGAAAAGAGCTTTCCAATGAATATTAGAAATTTGAAATCTAACGGTTGGATTTGGAATTATGTCCAAATCAAATTCGAAAAAGGTCGCTGTAAGTGCAGTTCGATGGCCGTTGATGGAAATCGACTGTACGGGCCTTGATAAAATTATCAAAAATATCTATAATTTGTGAAAAATTATAATATGTGACTTGGAAAGAATTGGGCTGGAAAATTCCACGTTAGATGATAAAAATAGATTTTTATCGAAATGAACTAGTTTTGAACTAGAATTAAAATCAATTTATTTTTTAAATAAATAAATTGAATTTGAAAGTGATTTTGAAAATAATCAATAATTTCCAATACGTGGATTGGACTGGAGTTGAATCGAAATTATCTTCGGGATATTTCGATGTTGGATTTCGTGACTATACAGATATTGTTATGGGAATTTGAAAGATATATTATATATCGTTATTTCCAATACGATATTTGTTGGTTTCAGAATTTGATATTGAATATAAGCCGATATATTTTCTATTCAGAGCCTTGTATTTAATATCAAATGTGATTTGGTTTGTCGTGAATCGTGTTTTTGATGACATTGGTTCTTTAACCCAGTTAAAGGCAGGATATTGATTTTTGAAAAGATTAAAACTAAGTGGAGTTTTAATGAATCTTTAATTAGATTAAAATGTGAATTGATAATTTAAATTATCAAATCTGAAAAGTGATCGAGAGTGGAGTATCACCAGTTTTGCTCCAAAGCGATAGTTAAATCTTTAAATAGATTTGAACGTGAAATGGTAATTAAATTTACCGATAACACCGTGGTGTTAGATGTGGAGTATTACCAGTTTTCTCCATGGGATATATAGGTTGGGATTGGGAAATAAAATAAATAATTACTTCGGTGTGGTTCGTTAATCCCGACTAGTTTGAAACGATATCCAAAGGAAGATTATAGGATAAATTTAGAAGAATTTATCTTGGATAAAATTAATGGGAACATTTCCCTAAGAATGTGTTTTGTGAATAAAGGAATATTCTGAATTGGAATGAGGCGTTTGTTGTGTTTGTGTAACATTCGTTTATTATATACGTGGGTTATTCAGAAAGGCCGGGTTTATACCCATTCTGAATAATCGATTCGACGAGATGTCGAAGATGAAGACGGTGGTTGAAGACCGGAAGTCTTCACATCGTTTGGGTGATTACTGATGATCTTGATTGGGCTGTACACCCAGGATGAGGGAATCAGTTGGTGATTGTCCAGACGTACTTGGAGATGGATGGATATGCGAGGAAAGTGCCTCCGGTTTCGTTCAGACCCAGAACGAACTTGTAAATGGATTGTGTGTCTGACATTGGATTTTATTCTGTGTTAATTGATCTCTATTAAATATACATCTGTTTGGCGGCGGAGAATTTATTCTCTTGCTTAACGCCCTTCTCTGAGACGTACGAGCTCAGAGGTTGTATATCGATGGACATCAGTCGCATGGAGTGAATTGCCAATGTGGCACGCGTAAGTGGCAATTGATCAAGGCTTCTGTTGAAAAGCAAAGTCTTGTGGTTGATGATCAAAGCACGGCCTGTGTGGCATAGCTTTGTGTATAACGTGGATTCGTGAGCCTCACACCTCGGTATGAGTCAAAAACGGGATAGTGACTGCAGGGAGAGCACGACGTTTCTTTCTAGCTAAGGTGGTGTCAGTGACCTACCAGCCCTGACATTTATATACTTTTCACCTGTGTGGTTGTTGGAATGCGAGGCGCCTCGGATATAGGTCTGTAAGGACCGGGAAACGTGTGTTCAGGAATAACTAATCCTCAAAAGTAAGAGAGGACCGGCCCAGCCGATTCCAAGGATCAAAGTGGGGTCCTGGGACATTTGCTAGAGTGTCTCGAACGCGGAGAGGAGCTTGCCCCTTGCCTCGACTCATGATGGAATCCAATTTCCAATACGTGTATTGCGGTTTTAATTGTAGAACTAGTATGGCGACATGATATATGGTACCCATGCCGTCTATGATTGATATTTATGATTGAAATTGTTTTGACACTATACACTTATTATAGTATCAAATGATTTGTTTTAAATGTACCAAGCATGTTTGGCTATTATAAGGGAAAACCCTATCCTCCGGCTTGCGTTGCATTGTGTGATGGGACCTGGGTCTTATAATAGCTTCATTTTTCTGAAAAGCATTGCGCTGTTTATTTTATGCACTAGTATTCTTGGGAGGAAACCCGTTCCGTGTTATACGGCGTGGTCCCTTGAATTACTATCTTTTAATTAAAGTTTTAAATAACTGTTTTAGTTCTCACACCAGTCACATGACTGACCTGGAGTTTATTGTTTTAACCTAAACTCTGGGTGCCCCTATTTTCCACACGGGCAGCTAGTAGTTTTGGTTTTGCAGATTTATATTCACAGGATCCTGGTTTACAGCTGGAACGATGCTCGGAAAGCTCTATATCCGTGTATCACTTTCAGTTGTGTTTTGTATATTTTCCGCTGCTATGTAATTTATTGTAATCTCTGATATTTGTCAAATGTAATTTATTCAATTATACTCTGTATATTCTTGTATCTGATGGAATTGTTGTAATAGCAATGAAATGTTCTTCTGTATGCGTTCTATTTTGTCTTGTCCTCACAGTAATTCGTTCTTTCTCATCTCTTCGGAGACCGGGGAAGTTCGGGTCGCTTCAGTTGGTATCAGAGCTTTGGTTTACAGAGCTCGAGAACAAGACACATTAGAACCATACGAAAGAATTCATCAGATATTGGATTAGTAACATCCAAATAGAATGACTCGTTAGAGATGGGATCAGTAGTATCCTAGAACGAGTGCGAAGAGTATATTTTTCAAATGTAAACAATTTTGTTTTGAAAATTTAAATCGCTTTATACGTATTTGAATATTTATTTATTTTGAATATGGACAATCGAGTATATATAGATTTCGCGTATACGCGTCATGAACGTATAGTCGAAGTTTTAATATACTGGGTAGATATAGAGTCACATTTTAGACATCCGGGGATGATTCTGATGATGGTGCATCATCATCAGTATTCATATTCGAATTTCGAAGGTGTGATTTTCTATATATTTCCATTAGACTGGTGTGAGAACCAAAACTTATATAGTTAGAACACATTGTTGTGAATTGGCACCAAAAACATGATTTTTCGTACATATAACAAATTTATGAATTTGAAACTCTAATTCACTAATTGATTGATGTTTATGTTGTTTGTCTATTTGTTTGCTAATTTTGAACCATTATGCCTACTTGAATCACATATTGACTTATATTGAGAATTGGTCGCATTTGCTTGTATACATATATATCATTGAACAGGTCATAGAAAGGAGGCTAGAGCCGAAGAATAAAATTTGTTTGCCCGACAAATAGGTACATGTTTACTACATAATTTCCTGTTTTGTTTGGGTGATGATGATTTTGTGAGCCTATTGGCTAGCCGCTTGGCTTTTTCTTTTTTCTTTTTGAGATCTGAAGGACCGGGGAAGCTATTTGAAATTCCCCGATGCTCCCGGTGCAGGGGAGGTTATGGCGAAATTTTTCGAAAATTTAGGGTGTTAGCCAAAATTTTGAAAATTTGAAATTTCTCAGAAACTGAAAAGTTGGAGAATGGAAGCCAGATCGAACGTAGAGTCGAATAATCAAACCACTTTCGACTTTGTTCCTTTTCGGGGACGAAAAGTTTTAAGTGGGGGAGATTGTAATAACCCGCAAAATGCGAGCCAGTTTGAAATTTTTATTTTGGCAATTTTAGAGAATTTTGAATATTTAAAATAGATTATCTTAAATAAAATCGACGAGAAATTTATTTTGAATAGAATTCGACGTATATATTATATACGTCGTCGTTAGAATATAAATATTTATATATAATTATAAATAGAATTGAAAATGGCGCGGTAGTTCGATAATTCGATTTCAAACTTCAATTGAATGTACCGGGTGCAAAACAATCCGGATCTTAGTGAAACCAAAAATAATGGGATCTAATTGTGAATATCTTTCTAACGAATCCGAAAAATCAAGATTTCATAGCGGGAATCAAAAGATATGTCCAGTTGAAAATTCTGAATAGTCGCTATGGAATTCAGGCCCTTAAAAATGGACATTTTGCAAATGACCTCGGGTTTCGACGAAAACAGTTTTGTTGGGTCCGTGATGTCAAGTTATTGCTAGATTCCAAATTTCATAATTTTTCGAATCAATATGTGAGCGTGGCAAAGGAAAACGCATTTGACCAGTTTCAGTTGATTTTAATCGACTGGAAATTGGCCATTTTTCCAACGGTCTCAGAATTCGACGAAACTAATTTTGTTAGGACCGTATCGTCAATACGAAGCTAGAAAATATTTTTCGAGAATTTTTAGAGTTAGTATGTGACCCCGGTAATTTGAAATGTACGTTTAAAATTCAATATAGTGATTTAAATGTAAATTTAACGGAAACTGATTCAAACGATCAAATCAACCTGCGATACATATCCCATTGTGTTCAGAATAGGGGTAATATGCTATGAACGACAGGCGGTGGGCCTCGTTTAGAGGTCGTACGTAAAAGTCAACTTCTAGTGAATAAATTAATTAAATAAATAAAATGAAAAAAAAAACTTTCTTCCCCTTTAACCCGCTGGCCCCCCCTTTTCTTCATTAGATTCAGTTTTTTTTTTAAAAAAAAAGGGACGAAGGCGACGGGGGGGGGGGGGGGGGAGCCGCCGCCGCCACCTCGCGCGCCCCCCCCAGCGGCGCCGCTTCCAGGCGCCTCCACCGCGAAACCCCCCTCCCCTTCTCCTTCTCCTCCCGCTCCTTCTACCCCGCCTGCTCCTCCCCTCCACCGCGAGCTCGAGCCGGCCTCCGCCTCCTCCCTTGCGCCCTCCGCCAACCCCAGACCCTCCTCTCGCCTCACCCTCGAGACAGCGAAACCCCCTGTAAGTCTTTTCTTCCTTTATTTATTTATTTATTTTATTTTGTTTTATATAAACTGTAAAAAAAAAGAAGATAAAATACTGTTTTTATTTTTAAAGTTTAAAACTGTTTTTTTTTTGTTTGTTTAAAAACTGATTTTTTTTGACAAGATTTAAACTTTATAAAAGATGTGATTTTTAAATTAGAAAAGACAGTGTTTTTAGAATTATAAAAGACGTGATTTTTAAAGCAGAAAAGATTTGATTTTTAAAGTAAAAATATGATTTTTATATTTTTAAAGTATTAAAAATATAATCTTTATAGGATGGAGAATATAAAAATATCATCTTTGTGTATGTAGCGAAATAAAAATCTGATTTTTATTTTATATATGTTGAAATCAAGTGATGATTTTTTTAATATATAAAGGCGAAATCTTTATTTTAGTAAAGGCGAAATCTTTATATAGAGAATAGCGTTATAAAAAATAAAATCTTTATCTATATAACGGAATAAAAATTCGATTTTTAAATACATGAAGTGATTATAAAAATATGATTTTTAAATTGAAAGTGAATAAATAAAAATGTGAATTTTATTTTAAAGACATCAAAATATAAAAATGTGTGATTTTTATATATGTAGTGGCTACTGGCAACGAAGATGACGAAAATGCGATAACGATGAAGCTTTCTATCAAAGAAGAGTCAAGATGATTGGATAGCTATCGGTGAGAACTTCTCACCTTTCAATTCTCTTTTTCTAGTTATATATATATATATACTAGGATGCAGACGGTGCTTAGTAGCACCCGACACCCGTCATCCACAGACCATGGATGGCTTGTTTGTTAAATTGTTTGGTTGTGTAATTGGTTAGTCTAATTGGTTTGAATTTGAATTGTTTGGTGAACTGAAATTGATTTGATTGATGTGTGAATGGCGTGGGCCTTCACTAGACCGGGGATAAGGCTAGGCCTCGTCCCGTTTCTAGTATCGTGCCATTATGCCGCCGAAATTTTCTAAAATATGTTAGAAAAATAAAAATATCATTTTTTTATTGTGTAAATGAAATGAATAGAAATTCATGTGTTAAAATAGAATATATTGTCGTTAAAAATAGAATTTTTAACGTGAAAGTGAAAGTGAATAAATAAATATTTATAAACAAACCGGACGGTTTGTTTATGTACACCTATTTGAAGGACATTGATTGGGACGATAAATTTTACACATCGCCCAACTGCACAAATAAAATCTGTGTTTGATTGTTTGAAACCCCACATGGGTGTTGGGATGAAATTTGAAGTTCACTCATCCCGATTGATTAAATATGTCAATCGATTGATTGACAGGCTGTTATAAGCGTTAGATATCTATATTTGATGCTTATACAGTGTAGTGCACTTTGGTTGATGGTTGATTATTTTTCAATGCTATTATATACATGTGTTGTATGAAAATCCATATAATTTACGTTATATGGTGATTGATTGGGCCTCATTCCAATTGGGACAATAAGGAATATTATAAAAGAAAATTCATGTGTTGAATATAAAAATAGTCATGTGTTGACGATGTGCATGTGTTGAGTGAAATATTTTATACAATGAAATTTACATCTTTATCATATTTAAAATTAGAACTACTTCTCAGTAGGAGTCTAATTGAAAATCAAATGATAGATACCATAGTTTTATAAAATATTTTACATAACAAGAATAGTGATGTGTTGACAGTACTCATGTGTTGAGATTAGTCGTGTGTTGAAAGAAATATAGATTCATGTGTTGAATGGGATAAATATTCATTTGTTGAATAGAATAACAAATTATTGAAATATAAAGCCGTGTTGATTAGAGATGCGTTATTTTGACGCGAACGATGTTTATATCGATTTTATTCGTTTTATAAGGAATATTGAAAAGTGATTTCAAAACTAAATATTTTGAAATGAAATTCGAATTGAATAGGAAGCGAATTTGAATTCGAATAAAATAGAAATGAATTCAAATTGAATTGAATAGAAATTGAAATTTAAAACGAAATGAAATTGAATTGAAATCAATTTGAAACGAATTCGAATGGAATCAAATAGTAGATGAATTCGATTCGAGTGGAATAGAAAGTGAATTTGAATTCAAATTGAATAAAAATGAAATTCGAATTGAAATTGAATTGAAACGAATTTGAATTTGAATTGAGTTGAAATGAACTCGAATTGAATTGAAATCAAATCGATTTGAAATTGAATGTAGTGTTGAAATGGTTTTGAAAACGAATTTAAAACGATTTATAAAATTCGTTTTAAAAGGAAATCGACGAAATATATATAATATATATATTATATATATATAATGGCCTGAATAGAACGCGCCGCGCCGCGGCAGTTCGTGAATTTCGACCATTTATTTCAAACGGACATTGCGGGAGATCCGACCGTCGGATTCTCCTAAAACCGGAACCGTTGGGTTCATATCGAAAAGAGCTTTCCAATGAATATTAGAAATTTGAAATCTAACGGTTGGATTTGGAATTATGTCCAAATCAAATTCGAAAAAGGTCGCTGTAAGTGCAGTTCGATGGCCGTTGATGGAAATCGACTGTACGGGCCTTGATAAAATTATCAAAAATATCTATAATTTGTGAAAAATTATAATATGTGAATTGGAAAGAATTGGGCTGGAAAATTCCACGTTAGATGATAAAAATAGATTTTTATCGAAATGAACTAGTTTTGAACTAGAATTAAAATCAATTTATTTTTTAAATAAATAAATTGAATTTGAAAGTGATTTTGAAAATAATCAATAATTTCCAATACGTGGATTGGACTGGAGTTGAATCGAAATTATCTTCGGGATATTTCGATGTTGGATTTCGTGACTATACAGATATTGTTATGGGAATTTGAAAGATATATTATATATCGTTATTTCCAATACGATATTTGTTGGTTTCAGAATTTGATATTGAATATAAGCCGATATATTTTCTATTCAGAGCCTTATATTTAATATCAAATGTGATTTGGTTTGTCGTGAATCGTGTTTTTGATGACATTGGTTCTTTAACCCAGTTAAAGGCAGGATATTGATTTTTGAAAAGATTAAAACTAAGTGGAGTTTTAATGAATCTTTAATTAGATTAAAATGTGAATTGATAATTTAAATTATCAAATCTAAAAAGTGATCGAGAGTGGAGTATCACCAGTTTTGCTCCAAAGCGATAGTTAAATCTTTAAATAGATTTGAACGTGAAATGGTAATTAAATTTACCGATAACACCGTGGTGTTAGATGTGGAGTATTACCAGTTTTCTCCATGGGATATATAGGTTGGGATTGGGAAATAAAATAAATAATTACTTCGGTGTGGTTCGTTAATCCCGACTAGTTTGAAACGATATCCAAAGGAAGATTATAGGATAAATTTAGAAGAATTTATCTTGGATAAAATTAATGGGAACATTTCCCTAAGAATGTGTTTTGTGAATAAAGGAATATTCTGAATTGGAATGAGGCGTTTGTTGTGTTTGTGTAACATTCGTTTATTATATACGTGGGTTATTCAGAAAGGCCGGGTTTATACCCATTCTGAATAATCGATTCGACGAGATGTCGAAGATGAAGACGGTGGTTGAAGACCGGAAGTCTTCACATCGTTTGGGTGATTACTGATGATCTTGATTGGGCTGTACACCCAGGATGAGGGAATCAGTTGGTGATTGTCCAGACGTACTTGGAGATGGATGGATATGCGAGGAAAGTGCCTCCGGTTTCGTTTAGACCCAGAACGAACTTGTAAATGGATTGTGTGTCTGACATTGGATTTTATTCTGTGTTGATTGATCTCTATTAAATATACATCTGTTTGGCGGCGGAGAATTTATTCTCTTGCTTAACGCCCTTCTCTGAGACGTACGAGCTCAGAGGTTGTATATCGATGGACATCAGTCGCATGGAGTGAATTGCCAATGTGGCACGCGTAAGTGGCAATTGATCAAGGCTTCTGTTGAATAGCAAAGTCTTGTGGTTGATGATCAAAGCACGGCCTGTGTGTCATAGCTTTGTGTATAACGTGGATTCGTGAGCCTCACACCTCGGTATGAGTCAAAAACGGGATAGTGACTGCAGGGAGAGCACGACGTTTCTTTCTAGCTAGGGTGGTGTCAGTGACCTACCAGCCCTGACATTTATATACTTTTCACCTGTGTGGTTGTTGGAATGCGAGACGCCTCGGATATAGGTCTGTAAGGACCGGGAAACGTGTGTTCAGGAATAACTAATCCTCAAAAGTAAGAGAGGACCGGCCCAGCCGATTCCAAGGATCAAAGTGGGGTCCTGGGACATTTGCTAGAGTGTCTCGAACGCGGAGAGGAGCTTGCCCCTTGCCTCGACTCATGATGGAATCCAATTTCCAATACGTGTATTGCGGTTTTAATTGTAGAACTAGTATGGCGACATGATATATGGTACCCATGCCGTCTATGATTGATATTTATGATTGAAATTGTTTTGACACTATACACTTATTATAGTATCAAATGATTTGTTTTAAACGTACCAAGCATGTTTGGCTATTATAAGGGAAAACCCTATCCTCCGGCTTGCGTTGCATTGTGTGATGGGACCTGGGTCTTATAATAGCTTCATTTTTCTGAAAAGCATTGCGCTGTTTATTTTATGCACTAGTATTCTTGGGAGGAAACCCGTTCCGTGTTATACGGCGTGGTCCCTTGAATTACTATCTTTTAAGTAAAGTTTTAAATAACTGTTTTAGTTCTCACACCAGTCACATGACTGACCTGGAGTTTATTGTTTTAACCTAAACTCTGGGTGCCCCTATTTTCCACACGGGCAGCTAGTAGTTTTGGTTTTGCAGATTTATATTCACAGGATCCTGGTTTACAGCTGGAACGATGCTCGGAAAGCTCTGTATCCGTGTATCACTTTCAGTTGTGTTTTGTATATTTTCCGCTGCTATGTAATTTATTGTAATCTCTGATATTTGTCAAATGTAATTTATTCAATTATACTCTGTATATTCTTGTATCTGATGGAATTGTTGTAATAGCAATGAAATGTTCTTCTGTATGCGTTCTATTTTGTCTTGTCCTCACAGTAATTCGTTCTTTCTCATCTCTTCGGAGACCGGGGAAGTTCGGGTCGCTTCACTTATGCCATGGAAACCATGACCATAAACTTTAAGAAGAAGGTGGAAAGGAGGAAATGGAAATGGAATGGTAAAAAATGGGGACAGAGCCTCCTTATATTAGAAAGGAGAGTAAGGAGGTAAAGGCACATAAGGGGGCAAGTGGCAATCATGCATGAAAGGGAGCATGCATAAAGACATGTGTCTTAACACTTGTCTTAAGAAGAAAAAGGAACTTTTGGTAGCAATTTCGTTTAAATGTTATGAAAACTAAAGCAACACTTAATTCTAACACTACTAATTCGTGTTATGGTTTGACAAATCCAATCGAACGAAAAATAGTATCAATAAATCCAAACTCATTAATAATCATTCTCATTTATAATTCAAGTAAAATCTATCATATAACTTATCAAAATTGTTAAATACTCTTAACCATACATATTTATATTAAATTCAAATTAATTAATAAAAATTCCAATTTTGTATTGGTTAAAAATTCTGGATCGTTACATTCACCCCCCTTAAAACTTTTCGTCCTCGAAAAGGAAAGGGAATTGTAACTACTTATTCGACAAATTCAAGATTAAAATTCTTTATACCAAAGCTCCATGTTCTTTCATGTATTAACGAATAACCATATCTACATGTCCTCCTACGATAACCTCCAGTTACCTATTATATTCGATTCATCGTTTACTGGGCCAATTACTTATACTCAATCATTTACTACTTTCAAAAAAATTCAGACTTATAAATTATGCTCTTATATCTTATCTTACAAATGCAAAGGTTATGAAACTTATTCCTTTTCAGTTTCCAAAATTTACTATTATTCGTTAAACGAAAAACTTAATCATCTCCGAACTCAACTTGTCTAAACGTTTCAGTTTAGGTAATTTCTTCTTACTATTCTCGCTTGTCAAAATCCTTTAATCAAATTGTGAAACTTTATTCACAAGGTATTTATGCTTACTTAAACAGTTCCTTTTGTTGCAACAATATACTTTTGAACTTATTGACTTGTCCAAAATCGTTGATATTTCCAATCTTCCTAACTATACCCTTAATTAAATTCAGTAACTTTTTCATTAGAATAGGATCTATTTGGATGTGACGACCCCAAAACCCCGTACTATGGTGTCAAGGGTAATCTTTGGAATATAACACATAAACAGATAATAGTAGAACAAAAAAAAAAAATACACCAGATAATGAACAATAATACACTGGATAAACAATAACCATTAGAGTTACACAATATACAGGATCATACTTAATACAAATACAGTTCAGCTATACATAAATGTCTACAGCGGAAAACAAACATAATATGTACAATAGGAGCTGAACAGCATAGAAAGAGATAAATAATAGAATCCATCTTCAGCCCCAGCTATCCAGAAAGAGCCTGTTAAAACCTGAATACAAGGCTGCCCCTGTAGAAAAAGGGGCACCCGAGTTTGCAAGTGAAACAAACTACGAGTCAGTCATGGGACTGGTAAGAGAAATCTATTTAACACAATCTATAATATGGCTAATTACAGGACCGCGCCGCTTTCGCGGAACGGGTTCACTCCATTGGATTGCCGGTGCTTTAAAACAATTAAATCTTTTAAACATCGCAATGCTTTTTATAAAAATGAAGCCGATATAAGACTCAAGTCCCATCACACAATGCAACGCAAACCGGAGGATAGAGTTTTACCTTATATCGACCAAAATATGCTTGATACTAGCAAAACAAATCATTTAAAATGTAAACTTTGTCGTTTAATTCTTAATCAGACTCCAACTATAAATTAGCAAGAGGACGACCCCCTAAGTATTAACCCCGAAGGCCGAAACCAACATCAGACCAATACCCAGGAAACCACCCATCTTCGCTCGTTTCCAGTTAGTTTCTAATTTCATACACAATCATAAATATCAATCATAGACGACATGAGCGTCCCATGCCACTATGTCGCCAAATATAGGTTTACAATCAAAACCACGCGATGTCGTATTTGGAAATTGAATTTCCGTCATGAAGCAAGGCAAAAGATAGTCCTTACCGACTTCGAGACAATCTAGCCCATGTCTCAGGACCTAGACTCAGGTGGGCCCTTGGAGCGACAGGGCCGGTCCACCGATGTGGATTAAAATTCCTGAACACTGCCTTTCCTTGCCCTTTGGGGCATAAATGAGCCAACAAATGACTCCATCGGTCCCGGATCGACTGATATATCTGAGGCGCCTCGCAACAGCAACAACCACATAGGTGAAAATAATATAAATGTTAGCCAGTTTAAGCACTGACACCACCGCTAACTAGAAAGAAACACATGTCCTCCCTGAGGTCCTCTCCCATTTCTGGTTTATACCGGGATGTGAGGCTTGCGAATTCACGTTATACACAAAGCTACGCCACACAGGCGGTGCTTTGATCATCAACCACAAGACTTTGCTTTTCAACAGAAGCACTGATCACTGCATCTTAGCATGCCACATAGGCAATTCACACCGTGCAACTGATGGCTATCGATCACATAGAATGAATTCCAATGTCAGACACACAGTCCATTTACAAGTCCGTTCTGGGTCTGAACAAAACCGGAGGCACTATATACCTCGCATACCCATCGATCTCCACGTACGTCTAGACGATCACCACTCATTATCCATATTTCGGGATGCCTCCCAATCAGGACATCAGTTACCGTCCAAACGAGATGAAGATCTCCGGTCTTCGACCATCGTCTTCATCTTCGACTTCTTATCGTCGATTCAGTTATTCAAAATGGGATGAACCCGGTCTTTCTGAACAACTCGCGTATATAATAAACAAGTGCTACATAAACACGACATACGCTTTATTCCAATTCATTAGTCACTAACTGTGAATCAGTAAGAGAACGATTTCCCAGATATTAACCCCGAAGGCCGAAACCAACATCAGATCAAAACCCAGGAAGCCACTCGACTTAGTCAACCTTCAGCTGGTTTCTAAATTTCATATTCCATATCGTTTATAATATTTTATAACGATTTATCGCTATTTTTATTTATTTAAAAAATAGCCAATGTATTCAAATAACGCTTCGGGCCATAACGCGGCCGTGGCGCTGTTTTTCTTTAGATTTGATTTACACATATCTGAAAATATAACCGTTGGATCTTCACAAAATTTATATCATTAGAAAGATCTTTTCAAACGAATCCAACGGTTCTAGTTTTGGGAAAATCCGACGGTCGGATCTACCGGTACAATCGTTTGAAGTTTAGATTTCAAAATACGAACTACAGCGTCGTTATTCGATTTAATTTAATTATATATATATATATAATCGATTCTGGCGCTGTTTTTCTTCAGATTTGAATTAAACATTCCAAACAATCCAACCGTTGGATCTTTACAAAGTTGGTGTTGTTGGAAAGATATTTCCAAAGCGAACCCTACGGTTTCGGTTTCGGGAAAATCTGATGGTCGGATCTCCCGCACTAATCGTTTGAAATCACGGTTTCAAAACACGAACTGCAGCCTCGTTGTTCGATTTATTTTAATTATATATATATATAATCGATTCTTCGATTTCAAAACCATATTCATTTCATACCTTTTATAAAAATGATATTTTTATCCAACCGACTTCTATTTCAACACTTCACTATTTTTAACAATTCATGTATATAATGAAAATGTGATTTTCATTGTAAAACTATTTATTTCAAAACTCGACTATTTTATAAAGTTCATATAGATGGTAAAAAAATGATTTTTATTATAAAACAATTTATTTCAAAACACGAATACCATTCAACACATGAATTTCTATTCAACGAATGAATTTCTATTCAACACATGAATGTTTTCTATAGTTTAAATATATACAATAAAAATGTGATTTTTATTGCAAAACAATTTATTTCAAAACACGACTATTTTATATAGTTGATATAGATGATAAAAATACGATTTTTATTATAAAACAATTTATTTCAAAACACGAATACCATTCAACACATGAATTTCTATTCAACGAATGAATTTCTATTCAACACATGAATGTTTTCTATAGTTTATATATATACAATAAAAATGAGATTTTTATTGCAAAACAATTTATTTCAAAACACGACTATTTTATATAGTTGATATAGATGATAAAAATATGATTTTTATTATAAAACAATTTATTTCAAAACACGAATACCATTCAACACATGAATTTCTATTCAACACACGAATATAGTTTCAACACATAAAAATAATTCTAACACATGAATATTATTCAAAATTTCGGCAGCATAACGGCAGGGTAGTTAAAACCGGGGCCGTCCCTAGTACGGCTCCTCGCTCTACCTTAAAGCCTCGCAGCTTTTGACAATGGGGATTTCATGCATCTAGTTCTCACGCTGGCGGCATGTATATTTTTTTCATTTCCACAAACTAATCCTATGTGGTTTCAACCAAATTATTATCAACCACAAACGGGTATTTTTCAACCACAATCAATCAATTTCAAACACAAACAATTCTAATCAACCATTCATAATCAACCAATAAATATCGTCCATGGTTTGTGGACGAGGGACGTATATATATATATATATATATATATATATATATATATATATATAAGCATTTCACTTCTATTTCAACACATATATAATTTTTACAACACATATATAACTTATACATCGAACGTACAACTTATACAACGCTTATACAAGAGGTGTATAACGCTTATATAACTCATACATCGACTATATAATTTATACATCGTCGTTTTCCATACCGTTTATAATTTAGAAATCTCACATTGGGTTCCACTCCACCAAAAATAGCAGAAGTCTCAGAAAAATATGCGGTCTCTTCTAGAATGTAGAAGATGTCCACACGAGTCCACTGTCTCTTGTTTCACTGAATTTCGTCAACAAACGAAAAAGATATGATTTTTACAGTGAAATCAAAAATCGTAGCGCTTTAAAGTGCTATAGAATAGTTTATTATATAATCAGCCGTTACCTCTCTGATATGTTCAAAACTAGGTCTTCATTTTTCTCGAAATCCGCGCCACTTCATGACGATCGGTCAGCGCCATGACGAAGAAGGAGGAAGGGCGCCTCCGCGCGTGGTGGTGGGGGCCCACTCAGTGGTCCCTGCTGATGGCGGCGGTGGCTGAAAGTCGCTGACTTCACAGCGTCGATCCGACCAAGATACTCCACGATAGGTAGCAAAATTTATATGGATGTAAAGCCCTTGAGAATCTCTACAAAAATTGAACTGAATCTAGTGATTTTATTGAGTGTGGAAGGAGGAATCGAGGGGGGAAAGTTTCACAGTTTTCCGCTGTGCGTTCGGTTGAGGGAGAGAGAGAAAGTGGGGAGAGAGAGAGAGGCGTTGACCAATAGTTTTTTTATTTATATATTTTAAAAATCCGAAAATACCCCTTGTCACACACGAACACCAATCCAAACCCAACGACTGTCGTCCCTAGCTAAATACCCCCATCCTGAACACAATGGGATATGTTTCGAAGGCCCATTTGAATGTTTCAGTCAGTTTTCCTTCAATTTAAAATATATAACATTCAATATTTATTTTGAACATACATTTCAATTTGCCGGGGCCACATACTGATTCTAAAAATTCCCGAAAAATAAATCTAGCTATGTTTTGATGATATGGTCCCAACAAAACTAGTTTCGTCGAATTCGGAGACCGTTTTAAAAATGGCCCATTTCTGGTCGATCCAATTTAATAGAATTCGACCAAACACATTTTCCCATGCCACGCTCACATACTAGCTTCAAAAATTATGAAATTTGAAACCTAGCAATAATTTAACAACCCGGATCTAAAAACAGTGGTTTCGTCGAATTCCGAGGTCGTTTGCAAAATGGCCATTTTCTGGTCGATCCAATTTAATAGAAATCGACCAAACACATTTTCCTTTGCCACGCTCACATACTAGCTTCAAAAATTATTAAATTTGAAACCTAGCAATAGTTTAACATCCCGGATCCAAGAAAAGTGGTTTCGTCGAATTCCGAGGTCCTTTGCAAAATGGCTATTTTCACGGGCTATAAAAACTCTATAGCGACCTTTTTGAAAATTCATTTGGCCATAACTTTTGCTTCCCGCTATGAAACTTCGATTTTTTAGATTCGTTAGAAAGGTATTCACTAATAGATTTAAATATTTTTGGTTTCACTCAAATCCATTTTGTTTTGCACCCGGTACAGTCAGTCAAAGTTTGAATTCAAATTTTGAAACTACCGCGCCATTTCAGGCCTTGTTTATAATTAAAATTAATTATATTCATTTTCAAATGTCGATTCAAACTTACTTTTCATCGTTATTATTTAAAATATTTATTTTAAATTCACCATTTTAGCCAATTTAAAAATTTTAAATTGGTTCAGATTTTCCGGGTCGTTACAATCTCCCCCACTTAAAACTTTTCATCCCCGAAAAGGAACAAAGTCGAAAGTGGTTTGATTAATCAACTCTACATTCAATCTGGCATCCATTCTCCAACTTTTCAATTTTTGAGAATTCCCAAATTCTTCATAAATTTGGCTAACACCCGGAATTTTCAAAAAAATTCTCCATAACCTCCTTTGTACGGGGAGGGGTTTGGAAATTTATTGGGCCGTATTAGGTACCCAATAAATCCTATAAAGCATACACATATTTATAGTGATATATTCTGGTGTTTACAAGGGAGCGTGTATAGATAATAACTCCGGATAATAAATTCTCGTCACCCTGTCTAAGCCTGAGGGAGTGTGTATTTTTAATTACTCTAGAGAATAAATTCTCGTCACCTCATCCCGTGTGGGAAATAAATAATCCATGTGCCGTATCTAATGACTAGAGAGACGTGATTATTGTCAACTCCAGACCCGTGTGGGGTTTTTATTAATCTGGCAATTAATCGTTACAATTTTATATGGTCCATATCAGTCATCAGTTCAACCTGTAATATATCGTCATCGCCATACAAGCCTCTCGCTCGTATGGTAAATCTTCCACCTCGTCACACAAGCTCCAAACGCTTATGTGGTATATGATGAAGTATGCCTATCTTCAAGAATTATGCCATGTAGTGTAGTTCAAAATTAATTGTTACTATCCTATGGCGACATTTATTATTACACACAGAACAACCAGCACTCCGCGTCCAATGGCATTCACAGGAGTTGATATAATAATATTTCGCATCCAACTCATTAAGGTTTACCTATTTGTCGGGCACGCAAATAAAAATCTTTACTCAACAGCTAATCCATTTACTTGTTCAAACATATATAATATGCATGTATATATTTCTATCTATTTTTAACTTAGTTCAATACGTGATATAATCGAATAAATTTTACCATTCATTGTCGTATTAATTAAATTAACTATCGTTCTAATAATTTAATTAATCCAACCCACTATCACACAACACAAACAACAAGCAATTTGTTTTTAACTTTTCAAAATCATACAAATTAATTCATACACTCTTTTTAAATTAATCAGACTATAAAATTAAAAGTGCACATCCATGGAAAGAAAATAACAACAAAGTAGTGAACTAAATGGTAATGCAAAGTATGGTAAATGTACCTTGCACCGGAGTCAATCAGAGATATCCACTCGATACTTAGGATAGTCTTTCTGAATGCTCTCCCCAGTTTCCCAAGTACAATCTCGCAGATCTCCACTCCATTGCACTTTGACTAAGTGAACCTTCTTGTTCCTCAGTTCTTTGGTTTCTTTGCCAATGATCTTTAGCGGCTCTCTTCTTACAGCCAATTCTAGAGTAATTTCAATATCCTGTTGCGCTGCTTCTTCCACGATCAAATCTGGATCATGAACGTGCTTTCGAAGTTGAGATATGTGAAATACATCATGCACTCCAGGCAGCCAATCTGGCAATTTAACCCTATAAGCGAGAGTTCCAATCCGTTCAAGAATAGGAAACAGACCAATGAATTTGGGCGCCAACTTCCCAGTTTTACCGAACCGGATAACTCCTCTCATCGGTGATACTTTCAAATATACATAGTCGCCAATAGCAAATGATATATCTCTTCTTCTCTCATCAGTATAGCTCTTCTGTCGGCTTTGAGCGGCGAGTAATCGTTTCTTAACGAAATCGACTTTGTCGGCAGCTTCACGGATCATATCAGGTCCCAATACAAGCCTATTACCAGGTTCGACCCAACAAGCAGAAGATCGGCACGGTCTACCATACCATGCTTCTAATGGTGACATTGTCAGGCTCGCTTGGTTGCTGTTGTTATATGAGAATTCAGCCAAATGTAAATGGTCTTCCCATGATCCACCGAAATCTAGAACACAAGCCCGCAATAAATCTTCTAGTATACGATTTACCCTCTTAATCTGACCATCTGTCTGAGGATGATAAGCGGTGCTCAAGTTCAGCTTCGTTCCCAGTTCTACTTGAAATGCCTCCGAGAATTTGCTAGTAAATATTGGAACTCTATCACTAACTATACTGATCGGCACTCCGTGTAGCCTAACAATTTCCTTAAAATATATCTGCGCCAGACTCTGAGCAGTTCTGTTTGATCTGACAGGTATGAAATGGGCGGTCTTCGTGAAGCGATCTACGATCACCCAAATACTGTCGTTTCCTTTCCTGGTTCTGGGCAAACCATCTATGAAGTCCATGGAAATATGTTCCCACTTCCAACCTGGAACGTCCAGCGGTTGTAACAATCCAGCAAGTTTTTGTTGGTCTCTTTTGACTAGCTTACAAGTAGGGCACCTTCTAACATATATAGAGATGTCTCTTTTCAACGATTCCCACCAGAATGTTCGCTTGATATCGTTATACATTTTATTCACAACCGGATGGATACTGAGCTTAGATTTGTGGCATTCATCAAGCACATCTCTTTTGAGTTTAGGAATTTCTAGAACACAAATTCGTCCTTGTAACCTCGGAATCCCTTCGCTATCGAGCTGGAAATCTCAAGCATTGCCTTCACGAATCCGCTGACTCATTCCTTTAATAAATTTGTCGTTTTTTTGGAGAGCAGATATCTTGTCAATCAAAGAAGTCGCAATAATAAAACTGGCGATCATAACATTCTTTCGGCTTAGTGCATCGGCCACGACATTGGCTTTCCCCAGACTGTATAGAATCTCAAAATCGTATGCTGCAAGGAATTATAGCCAACGTTGCTGCCTCAGATTCAAGTCTTTCTGGGTGAACAGATACTTTAACGACTGGTGATCTGTAAACAGTTCGAATTTCTCACCCAGAAGATAGTGTCTCCAGATTTTTAAAGCGAATACGATAGCCAACAACTCAAGATTATGAGTGACATAGTTCTTTTCATGTGGCTTCAGCTGGCGGCTAGCATAAGCAACAACTTGACCTCTTTGCATTAATACTGCACCAAGGCCTTCTCTAGAGGCATCTGTCCAGACTTTCAAGTCCTAATTGCCGTCGATTATAGTTAACACTGGGGCCGTTGTTAATCTTAACTTTAGCTCCTCAAAAGCCTCTTCACATTCTGGAGTCCAATTGAATTTTGAGTGCTTCTTTGTAAGCTTTGTCAAGTGACTAGATATCTTCGAAAAATCTTTAATGAACTTCCGGTAATAACTAGCCAATCCAAGAAAACTTCGGACTTCTATGGGAGTACTACGCTGTTTCCAGTTTTGAATAGCTGTGATTTTACTTGGATCCACAGCTATTCCTTCTTTCGATACAACGTGGCCAAGAGACTTCACTTCATCTTGCCAGAATATTCATTTGGATAGTTTGGCTTTCAATACATTCCTTCTCAGAATTTCCAGAACTTGTTCCAAATGTTTTTCATGTTTGGCCTTTGACTTAGAGAAGATTAGAATATCGTCAATAAAAACCAGAACAAACTTATTCAAGACACCTCGGAACACTCGATTCATCAAATCGACGAAGTAAGCTGGAGCGTTACATAAGCCGAACGACATTACTAACCACTCATTGAATAAGTCTGGACCCCTGAATGCTATCATAGGAACACACTCTTCGGCAATACGAAGCTGATGGAAACCTATAGCTAGGTCCATCCTTGAAAATACTTGTGCTCCGTTCAGACAATCCAATAAATCATCGATTCATGGAAATGGATATTTATTCTTTATTGTCTGCTTTTTCAAATCATGATAATCCACACATAGTCGCAGAGTACCGTCAGACTTTGGGACAAACACCACTGCTGCTCCCCAATCAGAGAAACTAGGCCTGATCAGACCCTTCCATATAAGCTGTCGAGTTTGATTGTCTAGTTCTTCATTCTCCTTTAGAGTCATTCTCCGAATAGCGTGTACTACTGGCCTTGCATTCAGGATTAAAGCGATCTTGAAATCAATTTCTCTCAGCGGAGGTAAGCTGACAACTTCTTCGAACACATCCGCATAATTCTTGATGACAGGAATATCTTTTATGAGGTCAGGAATATTTTCTGTGACTGCAGGGATGTTTTCTTTTTGAGCAGGAGAAACATCAAGAGCTGGCCAAAAATCTTTTCTATTTGAATTCGGGCCTTCACATGGTATGGTTATCTAGTTCCCTGATTGGGCTTTTGCCTTGACAACTCTCTCGGCGCATTTAACCTCAGCCTCGTATTTGGTTAACCAATCTAATCCCAAAATAAGATCGAATTCAGTAAAATTCATGACGATAGCGATGGTAGGGAATTTATAACAGGAAAAAGAGAAAGGCACCGCACAAATCCAACTAAGATCAAGGGAACTCCCAACCGGATTATGTACAGTGATGGGTTCTTTGAGCTTCTTCAAATTCAAATCTAGCTTCTTAACTGCATTCTTTGCAATAAAACTTTGCGACGCGCCCGTATCAAACAGTACTTTAACCTGAATATTTTTGACATTGAGCATGCCTTCCAAAACATCAGCCCTTTCCTGAGAAGACGAAGATGCAGGCCCTTCTGCCACTTCATTTACATGCACTGCTTCAGGTTTTCTGAATAGCGGGCAATTTTTCGCAATATGACCGTCCTGGTGGCACTTGTGGCATCCTCTGCCCTCATGAACCCTCTTATTAGACTTAGATTCTTCCTTTCTTTGCTTCTTTATAGATCTGCAATTTCCTTGCAAATGCCCTTGCTTCTTGCAATTATTGCATATGGCAGTCGTTATTGGTTCTTTCTCAGATCTGGCTCTTTTTCTCTTAGCACTAGGCTTCTTACTGACCTCAGACATCGCATTGGCCTCAGGACGATCAGTTTCAGACTCAACTTTATTACTAGAACTGACTTCCTCTTCGTAACGCAACATACCTTTCTTGTCGATATCCTCATACTCGTAAGCTATGTATATCATTTCAGAAAAAGGAAGCTTCACATTCCTCATTACACTATTCTGATATTTTCTTTGAAGCCCGTTGATATATCTCAGATTCTTCCTCTTCGGATTTTGAATTATATGAGGGGCAAAGTGAGAAAGTTCATTGAATTTCTTATGATATTCTGGAATGGTCATATCTCCTTGTATCAGATAAGATAATTCATCACATAATCGCTCAATTAATTCAGGAGGAGTAAATCTTTCTAGGAAAATCACTTTGAATCTATCCCAGGTGATATCACCTTCTGGATTATTCTCAATAACCGAATCCCACCAGAACAAGGCTTCGTCTTTTAGTGCCCAGGATGCCTGTAATCTTTTCTGGTCATCTCTCAACTTTAAACCGTCAAAGATTTTCTCAGCAGAATGAATCCAGGCTTGTGTTTTCATAATAGATTCTTCGCTCGAGAACGGTATTCCACCCATATTTCGATACTTAATTAATAGGGCCTCAATATCTGGTTTTGCATTCCTCCTGATTCTGACACTCATTTTCTAGTACTTCTGCAAATAGCAGATCAAGTGTCAGGTCAACAGAAAAGATATTTCAAAATATAGAGACAAATACTTGAATGTAAATGTGTCTACTGCGGTGTATTTCATTCTGCAATACTCATACTAGGATATTATTGATCCCATCTGTAATGAGTTATTCGTCGTAGAACACTACTGGTTCTATTTCTGACGAGTTCGTTAATATGTTATATTCCAGCACTAAGCTTAACCAAAGCTCTGATACCACGTTGTGACGACCCCAAAACCACGTACTACGGTGTCAAGGGTAATCTTTGGAATATAACACATAAACAGATAATAGCAGAACAGAAATAAATAAATACACCAGATAATGAACAATAATACACTGGATAAACAATAATCATCAGAGTTACACAGTATACAGGATCATACTTAGTACAAATACAGTTCAGCTATACATAAATGTCTACAGCGGAAAACAAACATAATATGTACAATAGAAGATGAACAACATAAAAAGAGATAAATAATAGAATCCATCTTCAGCTCCAGCTATCCAGAAAGAGCCTGCTAAAACCTGAATATAAGGATGCCCGTGTAGAAAGAGGGGCACCCGAGTTTGCAAGTGAAACAAACTACGAGTCAGTCATGGGACTAGTATGAGAAATCTATTTAACACAATCTATAATATGGCTAATCAGAGGACCACGCCGCTTTCGCGGAACGGGTTTACTCCATTGGATTGCCCGTGCTTTAAAACAATTAAATCTTTAAACATCGCAATGCTTTTTATAAAAATGTAGCCGATATAAGACTCAAGTCCCATCACATAATGCAACGCAAACCGAAGGATAGAGTTTTACCTTATATCGAACAAAATATGCTTAATACGAGCAAAAAAAATCATTTAAAATGTAAACTTTGTCGTTTAATTCTTAATCAGACTCCAACTGTAAATTATCAAGAGGACGACCCCCTAAGTATTAACCCCGAAGGCCGAAACCAACATCAGACCAATACCCAGGAAACCACCCATCTTAGCTCGTTTCCAGTTAGTTTCTAATTTCATACACAATCATAAATATCAATCATAGACGACATGAGCGTCCCATGCCACTATGCCACCAAATATAGGTTTACAATCAAAACCGCACGATGTCGTATTTGGAAATTGAATTTCCATCATGAACCAAGGCAAAAGATAGTCCTTACCGACTTCGAGACAATCTAGCCCATGTCTCAGGACCCAGACTCAGGTGGGCCCTTGGAGCGGCAGGGACGGTCCATCGATGTGGATTAAAATTCCTGAACACTATGTTTCCTCGCCCTTTGGGGCGTAAATGAACCAACGAATGACTCCATCGGTCCCGGATCGACCGATATATCCGAGGCGCCTCGCAACAGCCATAACCACATAGGTGAAAATAATATAAATGTCAGCCAGTTTAAGCACTGACACCACCTCTAACTAGAAAGAAACACATGTCCTCCCTGAGGTCCTCTCCCGTTTCTGGTTCATACCGGGGTGTGAGGCTCGCGAATTCACGTAATACACAAAGCTACGCCACATAGGCGGTGCTTTGATCATCAACGACAAGGCTTTTCTTTTCAACAAAAGCCCTAATCACTGCATCTTAGCATGCCACACAGGCAATTCACACTGTGCAACTGATGGCTCTCGATCACATAGAATGAATTCCAATGTCAGACAGACAGTCCATTTACAAGTCCATTTTGGGTCTGAACGAAACCGGAGGCACTATATACCTCGCATACCCATCGATCTCCATGTACGTCTAGACAATCACCACTCATTATCCATATTTCGGGATGTCTCCCAATCAGGACATCAGTTACCATCCAAACGAGATGAAGATCTCCGGTCTTCGACCACCGTCTTCATCTTCGACTTCTTATCGTCGATTCAGTTATTCAGAATGGGATGAACCCGGTCTTTCTGAACAACTCGCGTATATAATAAACAAGTGCCACATGAACACGACATATGCTTTATTCCAATTCATTAGTCACTAACCGTGAATCGGTAAGAGAACGATTTCCCATATATTAACCCCGAAGGCCGAAACCAATATCAGATCAAAACCCAGGAAACCATTCGACTTAGCCAACCTTCAGTTAGTTTCTAAATTTCATATTCCATATCATTTATAATATTTTATAACGATTTATCGCTATTTTTATTTATTTAAAAATAGCCAATGTATTCAAACGACGCTTCGGGCCATAACGCGGTCGTGGCGCTGTTTTTCTTCAGATTTGATTTACACATATCTGAAAATCTAACCGTTGGATCTTCAAAAAATTTATAACATTAGAAAGATCTTTTCAAAACGAATCCATCGGTTCTAGTTTTGGGAAAATCCGACGGTCGGATCTCCCAGTACAATCGTTTGAAGTTTCGATTTCAAAATACGAACTGCAGCGTCGTTATTCGATTTAATTTAATTGTATTTATATATATATATATATATATATAAATGTAATTGATTCTGGTGTTGTTTTTCTTCAGATTTGAATTAAACATTCCAGACAATCCAATCGTTGGATCTTTACAAAGTTGGTGTCGTTGGAAAGATATTTCCAAAGCGAACCCAACGGTTTCGGTTTCGGGAAAATCCGATGGTCGGATCTCCCGCACTAATCGTTTGAAATCACAGTTTCAAAACACGAACTACAGCCTCGTTATTCGATTTATTTTAATTATATATATATATATATATATATATATATATATATATAACTGACTCTTCATTTCAAAACCATATTCATTTCATACCTTTGATAAAAATGATAATTTTATCAAACTAACTTATATTTCAACACTTCACTATTTCTAACAATTCATGTATATAATGAAAATGTGATTTTCATTGTAAAACTATTTATTTCAAAACACGACTATTTTATATAGTTCATATAGATGGTAAAAAAAATGATTTTTATTATAAAACAATTTATTTCGAAACACGAATACCATTCAACACATGAATTTCTATTCAACGAATGAATTTCTATTCAAGACATGAATGTTTTCTATAGTTTATATATATACAATAAAAATGTGATTTTTATTGCAAAACAATTTATTTCAAAACACGACTATTTTATATAGTTGATATAGATGATAAAAATATGATTTTTATTATAAAACAATTTATTTCAAAACATGAATACCATTCAACACATGAATTTCTAATCAACGAATGAATTTCTATTCAACACATGAATGTTTTCTACAGTTTATATATATACAATAAAAATGTGATTTTTATTGCAAAACAATTTATTTCAAAACAGGACTATTTTATATAGTTGATATAGATGATAAAAATATGATTTTTATTATAAAACAATTTATTTCAAAACACGAATACCATTCAACACATGAATTTTTATTCAACGAATGAATTTCTATTCAACACATGAATGTTTTCTATAGTTTATATATATACAATAAAAATGTGATTTTTATTGCAAAACAATTTATTTCAAAATACGACTATTTTATATAGTTGATATAGATGATAAAAATATGATTTTTATTATAAAACAATTTATTTCAAAACACGAATACCATTCAACACATGAATTTCTATTCAACACACGAATATGGTTTCAACACATGAAAATAATTCTAACACATGAATATTATTCAAAATTTCGGCAGCATAACGGCATGGTAGTTAAAACCGGCGCCGTCCCTAGTACGGCTCCTCGCTCTACCTTAAAGCCTCGCAGCTTTTGACAATGGGGATTTCATGCATCTAGTTCGCACGCAGGCGGCATGTATATTTTTTTTCATTTCCAGAAACTAATCCTATGTGGTTTCAACCAAATAATTCTCAACCACAAATGGGTATTTTTCAACCACAATCAATCAACTTCAAACACAAACAATTCTAATCAACCATTCGTAATCAACCAATAAATATCGTCCATGGTTTGTGGACGAGGGGCGTGTGTGTGTGTGTATATATATATATATATATATATATATAAGCATTTCACTTCTATTTCAACACATATATAATTTTTACAACGCATATATATCTTATACATTGAACGTACAACTTTTACAATGCTTATACAAGAGGTGTACAACGCTTATATAACTCATACATCGACTATATAATTTGTACATCGTCGTTTTCCATATCGTTTATAATTTAGAAATCTCACATTGGGTTCCACTCCACCAAAAATAGCAGAAGGCTTAGAAAAATATGCGGTCTCTTCTAGAATGTAGAAGACGTCCACACGAGTCCACTGTCTCTTGTTTCACTGAATTTCATCAATAAACGAAAAAGATATGATTTTTACAGTGAAATCTAGAATAGTTTATTATATAATCAGCCGTTACCTCTCTGATTTGTTCAAAACTAGGTCTACATTTTTCTCGAAATCCGCGCCACTTCAGGACGATCGGCCAGCGCCATGACGAAGAAGGAGGAAGGGCTCCTCCGCGCGTGGTGGTGGCAGCCCACTCGGTGGTCCCTTCTGATGGCGGCGGCGGCTGAAAGTCGCTGACTTCACAGCGTCGATCCGACCAAGATACTCCACGATAGGTAGCAAAATTTATATGGATGTGAAGCCCTTGTGAATCTCTACAAAACTTGAACTGGAGCTAGTGATTTTATTGAGTGTGGAAGGAGGAATCGAGGGGGGAAAGTTTCACAGTTTTCCGCCGGGCGTTCGGTTGAGGGAGAGAGAGAAAGCGGGGGGAGAGAGAGGCGTTGACCAATAGTTATTTTTTATTTATATATTTTAAAAATCCGAAAATACCCCTTGTCACAGACGAACACCAATCCAAACCCAACGACTGTCGTCCCTAGCTAAATACCCCCATCCCGAACACAATGGGATATGTTTCGAAGGCCCATTTGAATGTTTCACTCAGTTTTCCTTCAATTTAAAATATATAACATTCAATATTTATTTTGAACGTACATTTCAATTTGCCGGGGCCACATACTATTCTAAAAATTCCCAAAAAATAAATCTTGCTATATTTTGACGATACGGTCCCAACAAAACTAGTTTCGTCGAATTCTGAGACCGTTTGAAAAATGGCCCATTTCTGGTCGATCCAATTTAATAGAAATCGACCAAACATATTTTCCCTTGCCACGCTCACATACTAGCTTCAAAAATTATGAAATTTGAAACCTAACAATAATTTAACATCCCGGATCCAACAAAGTGGTTTCGTCGAATTTTGAGGTCGTTTGCAAAATGGCCATTTTCTGGTCGATCCAATTTAATAGAAATCGACCAAACACATTTTCCTTTGCCAAGCTCACATACTAGCTTCAAAAATTATGAAATTTGAAACCTAGCAATAGTTTAACATCCCGGATCCAACAAAAGTGGTTTCGTCGAATTCCGAGGTCGTTTGCAAAATGGTCATTTTCACGGGCTATATAAACTCTATAGCGACCTTTCTAAAAATTCATTTGGCCATAACTTTTGCTTACCGCTATGAAACTTCTATTTTTCAGATTCGTTAGAAAGGTATTCACTAACAGATTTAAATATTTTTGGTTTCACTCAAATCCGTTTTGTTTTGCACCCAGTAGAATCAGTCAAAGTTTGAATTCAAATTTTGAAACTACCGCGCCATTTCAGGCCTTGTTTATAATTAGAATTAATTATATTCATTTTCAAATGTCGATTCAAACTTACTTTTCATCGTTATTATTTAAAATATTTATTTTAAATATTTTAAATTCACCATTTTAGCCAATTTAAAAAATTTAAATTGGTTCAGATTTTCCGGGTCGTTACATTGGATATATGATAGAATATACTAAAAAGATTTATAAAAGAAGTTATATTTTATTTATATATCATATACATACATTTATTCGTGCATTCAACTTTTCAGAGGTAATTCCCTAGGGGTCAAAGAGCTTGCTCTGATTACATAATTCTTGCATTCCTTCTTCGTCACTTATGACGGCGGGTGGTGTTACTTTAGCTAGTCTTTCTCCCTTCTTTAACTTACAATCCTGGACTACATGCCCTACTTTTCTGCATCGATAACACTTCTTTTCTTTTGTTAGGTTCATGGATTTGTTCTTTGTGTTAGGACACTTACGTATAAAATGTCCTTTCTTCTTGCATTTGAAACAAATTATATCTTCGCAAATGGTTTTCTTTTGTATTTTTCTGGGCATAAAACAGCAAAATATCCTTCTTGACTACATATATAACAATAGATATCTTTGAATTTCCCCAATCTAAGGCTTTCTTCCTTTTCTTTTTGGTTAAGAGCTTTTCTTGCTTGTTTTAGGGTCATCCACCATTCATTATCTGATAAACCAAACTCCATCTTTGTTCCTCTAAGGAAATTTTGTTGAAAAATTCAGCTTACCCTCCACTTAATTTACTGGCTTATCCCTTACTAACAAGTTTACCTGGTATAATTCTTACAACCCAATCAAATTTTCACTTTTCTATTTAAGTTCATATCAATTTACCAAACAATTTCAAACACTTATCTAAATGGATTTAAGTATATATTGATGTTTTAATCGGAATCATATAGTCATCCCACTTTCGAAACTCGAAAATACATAATGAAGATGTTGCAGTCATCAACAGAATCATCTTCAAGTGAATTGAGTGTGATTCTATATCAATCTAGTATACTCAAGACTTCGTATATACGTTAGCTAGGCGTATATTCAAAATCTTCTAATACCCGATAGTCTAACCTCAACATCGAATACAATACTCAAATTCTAATTTTTAATTTATAACCATATTAATTAGTTACCTTAACAAATTTGGCTCAAGTTTATCGACATTTCGAAATGTTGCCCAATAGTGAAATTAAATCCAAAAGGCATTTGTGCTCGAATTGTTTTCCTGATTAGTGGAAGTGGCTTAATTACCATGCCATAAGAAGTATTTTATGTGTAATTATAATCACAAAATGTAAACTTAACCTCAATCATTTGATTAAGTATCCAGGTTATAATTAACCATATGTTTCCAAAATATGTTTGTTTCTTAAATTAAAACTTTTCAAAACTCATTTCATATTTTCAAATACGCTCTCTCAAATATAATACTCCAAAATCTCATTATAGGGCATTGCTAACCCTATCTCTAATGAGATATATAACTCTGATGAGTCTTTCCTTTTGTTCAAATGTGTCGCACCCCATTCCTTTGTATAAACCAAAGCTCTGATACCACTATGTAACGACCCGGCTTTTTGCTCGGTTTTCGCCGGTAATTAAACCAACTTAAACCGTTCATAAAGAAGGATTGTTAGGGGCACTTACACATTTGCAAAAAATAAATTTTCCATTATCATTAAAATAATATTACATCAGAGTTACAAGAGGTACATCAGAGTACATCGGTTACACAGCGGAGAAGATACTAAACTCAGCGGAAGAATGCAAATGCTCCAAACATAATAGCTCCAGTTAAACCAGAATCCTGGTCCAACTAACTCCAAGGCTAAATCTGCAAACAAACTACTAGGCTTCCCATGTAAAAATTATGGGCACCCAGAGTTTAGGTGTGGGAACAATAAACTCCAGGTCAGTCATGGGACTGGTGTGAGAACTCAAAACAGTTGTCTTCAGGGTTTATTTTAAAGTTAGGTAATTCACCTGACCATGCTGCCAAAGAAGAATGGGTTTACTCCATGTGAATATCAGTGCATAGAAATCCACAATGACTTTTTGAAAAAATGAAGCTATCATAAGCTTGTCCCACATCACACAATGCAAGCGCACACCAAATGGGCGAGTTTTGCCTTATGATAACCAAAAATGCCTTCATACGTGAAAATCCTCTTTTACTACTATATATAGAGTGAAAAACCTTTTCGCAAATAAATGTATTAATCCTAGCCAGCATAATGCTCCATCCCATTATACTGACAATCCTTTCGGTAACCAGCAGGCTATACAATCAAAACCGTACGGGCTCGTTATGGAGATTAGGTTTCGAACATGATAGTTCCTGGTAAGAAAGATCATTCGTGGGCTCTCAAACTTCCTTGCGCGCATCATCCCAGTACCGACGGATAACGTCCAGACTCGGACTCCATTATACTAACCCACTATACATGAATCAGAGTACCCAACAAATAGCGTCCCAGACTGGGGACTTCGCAGTACCCTTTCATCATCACATCCCGGTGCACCAAACACACGAAACGAACATGAAAATCTGACCACCAGTTTACCATCAATCCAGGGTGCGAGGTTCGTCGAGGTCACGATATACACAAAGCTACGCTTAAATAAGCCATGATTTGATCATCCATAGCTCATCACATAACTTAAGTATGCCACATTGTCCATTCACTACGCATCACTGATTTCTATCAATATATAACCTCTAAGCTCATACGTCTTAGAGAAGGGTGTTAAGCAAGAGAATAAATTCTCCGCCACCAAGCAGATATATATTAATAAAGATCAGTGATACGTAGTCAATTACAATGTCATACACATAATCCATACATGTCCGTTCTAGGTCTGAACGAAACAACAATCCGGAATTCCTTCACATACGTTTCCACTTAGATAATATATAAAATCCATATATGAATTGGAGCCAACCATTCGAGACATTCAGCAAATCGCCCTTACGACACGAAGGGTCCCGGTCTTCAATGCTGCCTCCAATGTCTTCAATTGCTCCACAACGTCTTATTATTACTTGGAATGGTTTTCAGACATAATTCCGATCCTGGTCTTTCCAAATAATAAGCGCAATTAAAAACACAATCACGGAACACGCAGGCTTTCTACCAAAACTCCTTCCATTTTGGATTTCATTAAATTAAACTTCTTTAAATCTATTCTCAAATTATCTTTAACAAAATCCATATTTAACCCTTCTTCTTTAAAACACATCCCTTAAATCCAAGATAATCTAGCCTCAAAGCCTTAATTAATTTTCCGTTTGATAACTCGTTATCAAAATTCCAGTTTCCTTTGAAAACCCTTACCCCCACATTTCAACCCAAGTTTCCAATTAAATTGATTTTCCAACATTCCGTTCTTTAATCTTAACTAAAAGATTATACTTTCTTTCCAATTCCTCACTTTTAATTTCCTCAAATCAAAGATCTGATTAAATCCTCAAATTACGATATTAATTTCATAACTCAATCTCATTAGGTTTCAAGAATGATATTATTGAAGATATGATTCACGAAAAAACCCTAATCAATTGATACTGAACATAAGTTACACATAAATTATATCTACTTATATTCGATATCAATTCTCATGATCAACGAATACTATAAGTGGAATAACGATATAATAATAGTATCTTCCAAATTCCTCAAATAGTATACGCTTACACCACAGAATTTCATATCAAATATCCGAAGATTATTTCTATCCAACTTATCCCAATCAAATTAGGAAACCCGTATCTTAATTTAAAGGTTTATCCAAACCTTTGATATTAGATCTGGATAGAAATATCATCCACTTATACTTAATATTAATCTCTATATCCAACTCATACTATAAACGGAATAACGGTGAACTACCTTTTAAATTCCTCAAATAGTAAGAATCATCATCAACCGGATTAATATCAAACATCCGAAGATTTATCTCCAACCATATCCAATTATTTAAAATTGAAAACCCATATTAATATTGAAGCGACCCGAACTACCCCGGTCTCCGAAGAGAAGAGAAAGAACGAATTACTTTGAGGACAAGACATATCAGAACGCAGACGGAAGAACATTTCATTGCTTATTACAACAATTCATCAGAATACAAGAATATACAGAGTATAAATAAATATTACACAACAAATAAATAACAGAGATTACAACACATTACATAGCAGCAGAATATAATACAATACACAACTAGAAGAAGATATACGGATACAAAGCTTTTCGGATATCATTCCAGCTGTAAACCAGGATCATGTGAATATAAATCTGCAAAACCAAAACTACTAGCTACCCATGTCAAAATAAGGGCACCTAGAGTTTAGGTTAAAACAATAAACACCAGGTCAATCATGGGACAGGTGTGAGAACTAAAATAGTTATTAATCTTTATTTTAAAGTTAGGTAAATCGAGGGACCAAGCCATATAACACGGAACGGGTTTCCTCCCAAGAATACCAGTGCATAAAACAAACAGCGCAATGCTAAATAAAGAAAAATGAAGCTATTATAAGACCCAGGTCCCATCACACAATGCAACGCAAGCCGGAGGATAGGGTTTTACCTTATAATAGCCAAAGAATGCTTAGTACGTTTAAAAAAAATCATTTGATACTATTATAAGTGTACAGTGTTTAAAAAAATTTCAATCATAAATATCAATCATAGACGGCATGGGTACCATATATCATGTCGCCATACTAGTTCTATAATTAAAACCGCAAAATCACGTATCTGGAAATTGGATTTCCATCTGTGAACCGAGGCAAAAGATAGTCCTCACCGATTCAAGACTGTCTAGCCCGAGTCTCAGGATCAGAGCTCGAGTGACCCTTAGATCGTCAGGGCCGGTCCACCGATGTGGATTAAAATTCCTGAACACTGCGTTTCCCCGCCCTTTGGGGCGTAAATGAGCCAATGAATGGCTTCATCAGACCCGAATCGTCCGATCTAACCGAGGCGCCTCGCAACAGCAACAACCACATAAGTCAAACTCGTCAGGGCATGTAAAACCACTGACGCGACTTCTAGCTAAAAGGAAACGCATGCCCTCCCTGAGGTCCTCTCCCGTTTCTGGTTCACAACCGGGGTATGAGGCTCGCGAATTCACGTTACACAAAGCTATGCCACACAGGCCGTGCTTTGATCGTCACCACAAGACTTTGCTTTTCAACAGAAGCCTTGATCAATTGCCACTTAGGCATGCCACACATGCAGTTCACCCCATGCGTTTGATATCCATCAATATATAACCTCTGAGCTCGTACGTCTTAGAGAAGGGCGTTAAGCAAGAAAATAAATTCTCCGCCGCCAAACAGATATATATCTAATAGAAATCAATCAAACAGACTAAAATCCAATGTCAGACACACAGTCTATTTACAAGTTCGTTCTGGGTCTGAACGAAACCGGAGGCACCTAGTACCCTGCATATCCATCGATCTCCAAGTACGTCTGGACGATCACCAACTGATTCCCTCCTCTTGGGTGTACGGCCCAATCAAGATCATCATAATTATCCAAACGACGTAAAGACCTTCGGTCTTCAACCACCGTCTTCATCTTTGACACCACGTCGAATCAGTTATTCAGAATGGGATAAACCCGGTCTTTCTGAATAACTCGCGTATGTAATAAACAAGTGTTACACAAACACAACATACGCCTCATTCCAATTCAAAATATTCTTTTATTTAAATATTCTTACACTTTGGGAAAGGTTCCCATTAATTTTATCAAAGATAAATTCTTTAAATTTATTCTTTAATCTTCTTTGAATATCAATTCAAACTAGTCGGGATTAGCGAACCACACCGGAGTAGTCATTTATTTTATTTCCCAGTCCACACCTATTCATCCCATGAAGTAAAACTGGTAATACTTCATATCTAACACCACGGTGTTATCGGTAAATTCAATTACCATTTCACGTTCAAATCTAATTAAAGATTTAACTATCGCCTGGAGTAAAATTGGTGATACTCCATTCTCGATCTTTTCAATCTAATTAAATATTCATTAAAACTCCACTTAGTTTTAATCTTTAATTGGGTTAAAGAATCAATGTCATTTAAAACACGGTTCACGATAAACCCAAAATCACTTCACATTTCAATCAGTCCCTAATCGTAAATTAGCAAGTGAGCAATTCCCTAAGTATTAACCCCGAAGGCCGAAACCAACATCAGATCAATACCCAAGAAACCATTCAACTTAACAAATCTCCAGTTAGTTTCTGATTTTCTTAACTCCTTTGGGTCTAAGAACAGTATTATTGAAGATACCATTCACAACAACCCTAAATCACATTCCATTAATTATCAGGTTAAAGAACAAGTGTTACTTAAAACACTGTTCACGATAAACCCAAAAATCAATACCAATTTAATTCCAATTAAATATTATTTAATTGGTCCACTTCATTAAATCTAAACAAAAAGATTTAATCTTGTTCTCAACTGGGCTTAAGAACAGTGTTAATGAAGACACCATTCACGACAAACCCAAACCACATTTGATATTAAATACAAGGCTCTGAATAGAAAATATATCGGCTTATATTCAATATCAAATTCTACGACCAACAAATATCGTATTGGAAATAACGATATATATATATATATATCTTTCAAATTTCCATAACATTATCTGTATAATCACGAAATCCAACATCGAAATATTCCAAAGAAAATTTCGATTCAAATCCATTCCAATTCAATTATTGGAAATTCTGGTTACTTTTAAAACCATTTCTAATCCAATTTATTTATTCTAAAAATAAATAAATTATTATTCTAGTACAAAACTAGTTCATTTTGATAAAAATCAATTTTTATCTTTTCAAATATGGAGTTTATCATCCCAATTCTTCACAAATCATTTCTTATGATCTTACACAAATTATTGATATTTTTAATAATTTTATCAAGGCCCGTACAGTCGATTTCCATCAACGGCCATCGAACTGCACTTACGGCGACCTTTTCCGAATTTGATTTGGACATAATTCCAAATCCAACCATTAGATTTCAAATTTCTAATATTCGTTAGAAAGCTCTTTCCGATACGAACCCAACGGTTCCGGTTTTAGGAGAATCCGACGGTCGGATCTCCCGCAATATCCATTCGAAGTCAATGGTCGAAATTCCGAACGGTCGCGGCGCGACGCGTTCTATTCAGGCCATTCTATATATATAATATATATATATTTCGTCGATTTCCTTTTAAAATGTATTATATAAATCGTTTTAAATTCGTTTTCAACTTCCTTTTCAAATTCAATTGAAAATTGAATTCTCCCTTACAAATTCGTTTTAAATTCATTTCAAATTGATTTCAATTTAAATCGATTTTTAATTCAATTTCAATTCGTTTTCAGTTCTATTCAATTTTCAATTCGAATTCATTCTATTCAATTTTCAGTTCGAATTCATTCTATTAAATTTCAATTCGAATTCATTCTATTCAATTTCAATTCGAATTCGATTCTATTCAATTTTCAATTCAAATTCATTTCAAAACGATTTCAATTCTATTTCAATTTAATTCAAATTTCAAATCATTTCAGTTTATTTCGAATTTCAAATCAATTCAATGTAATTCGAATTTCAATTCACTTTAATATTCATTTCACTTTGAATAAAATCGATATAAATATCGTTCACGTCAAAATGGCGTCAATCTAATCAACACGGCTTCATATATTTCTATTTTCAAATATTCTATTTCAAAACTGGAATGAGACCCAATCAATTATCATATAATGTTAATTATACGGATTTTCTACAGCACATGTATAAAATAACAATGATGAATAATCAACCATCATCCAGAGTGGGTTCTACACTGTATAAGCATCAAATATAAATATTTAACGCTCATAACAGTCTGTCAATCAATCGATCGACATACAACTAATTATTGGAATTAGTGTATGTCATATATCATCCCAATACCCGTGTGGGGTTTCAAACAATCAACCACAAATTTTATTTGTGCAGTTGGGCGATGTGTAAAATTTATCGTCCTAATCAATATCAATCAAATCAGTGTATATAAACAAATCTCCGATTTGTTTATAAATATTTATTTTATGTACACGTTAAAAATTCTATTTTTAACTATAAAATATTTTATTTTATTTCACGTCACATCACACAATCAACTACACATCAAAATCAAACAAACAAGCATACAAGCCGTCCATGGTCTGTGGACGACGGGTGTCGGGTGCTACTAAACACCGTCCGCATCCTAGTATATATTATTAACTAGAAAAGAAAATTCAAGGTGAGAAGTTCTCACAGAGGGTTCCACTCCGCCGTGCTTTGGTTTTGAACTACTGAACCATCTGGATTTGTTTGAAATTCCAATGCAGTTCTTTTCACGCTGTTCATAACAAAAATCTTATTTTTATTACTTCATTTCAATAAATAAAAATCATATTTTTAATACTTCTACTTTATAAAAATTACATTTTTATTCTTTCTATAGTATAAAAATTATAGTTCTAACCTTTCTATAGTATAAAAATTATATTTTTACACCGCTACTATATAGATAAAAATTCTATATTTACATCGGTGTTCATATAATAAAGATTATATTTTTATCACGCTATTCTCTACATAAAGATTTCGCCTTTCGAAAAATAAAGATTTCGCCTTTTCAAAGCAAAAAATCAAATCTTTGTTTTATAAAACTCAAATCTTTTCATGTATAAAAATCCTATCTTTTTTTTATTTACTACTTTTAAAAGAAAAATCACCTTTTTATCATTTGGTTTTATATATAAAGATCAAATCTTTATGAACAAAACCATGTCCTTTCTATAATTGAAAAATCATTTCTCTTTATAGTGAAGTTATACGAGTAAAAATTATATTTTTACCCACTAAAAATCGCCACTTTATATAGTGATACATATAAAAATATCTAGTCTTTCTCTACACAAGTAAAAATCAAATCTTATCTGCACAATTCATAATTTTAATTAAAAAAAATTATATTTTTAATCTACGTATATTTATATTTTAAACAATGGTCTATTTACTTTTAAAAATACTGCATTATATGTAATTTAAAACTGTGTTTTATATATTAAAAAAAACTGCCTTTTATTTATATTTTATAAATTTTATAAACTATATTTTATTTATATAAAAGAAAATCATAATTTTAGTTCAATAGAATTTATAAACAAAAATAAAAACAAAAGGTGCTCACTGTTTCACTGTCAAAGGGTGCGGAGCTGGTCGCTGATGGCTGGGAGGGGGAGGTGCGCTGCAGTCTGTGGGGCCCGGGGTGCTAACGGGTTGCGGGTTGGGGGGTCTGTCGGGTTTGCTCGAGGGGTTTGGGTCTTCAATCGGGGAAGGAGGAGTAGGGGATGGCACCTGAGCTGGAGGGGAGGCCGGACCTTCGACGGCGGCGCCCGGTCAGGCGAGGGAGGTGGCAACGGAGGACATTTGGGCGCATTCGACGATCGTTTTCCCCTTTTTTTTATTTCTAGATCTGACGGAGAGGAAAGGTAAAGGAGGAGAGAGAGTTATATAGTTTTATAATTTATATTTTATTATTTTAACCCTTAAAAGGTAACTTTTTATTTTGAACTCAGAATCAAACCCACCGCCTGTCGTCCATAGCTAATTACCCTCATTCCGAACACAATAGGATATGCTGCGTAAGCCAATTCGATTATTACGATCAGTTTCCGTTGATTTTAAAATATAAATCTTTATATATTCAGTTTTAACGCACATTTCAATTTACCGAGGCCGTATACGAACTCGAAAAATTACAGAAAAATTATTTCTAGCCTCGTATTGACGATACGGTCCTAACAAAACTAGTTTCGTCGAATTCTGAGACCGTTTGAAAAATGGCCATTTTCCAAGCGATTAAAATCAAGTGAAACTGGTCAAACGCGTTTTCCTTTGCCACACTCACATATTGATTCGAAAAATTATGAAATTTGAAATCTAGCAATAATTTGACATCATGGATCCAACAAAAGTGGTTTCGTCGAAAACCGAGGTCGTTTGCAAAATTTCCATTTTTAAGGGCCAGAATTCCATAGCGACTTTTCTAAAAATTCATTTGGCCATATCTTTTGATTCCCGCTATGAAATTCTGATTTTTTGGATTCGTTGGAAAGATATTCTCAAATAGATTCTAATATTTTTGGTTTCACTAAAATCCGGTTTATTTTTGCACCCGGTACATTCATTTGAACTTTGAAATTGAATTATCGAACTACCGCACCATTTTCAATTCCTTTTATAATTATAAATAAATTTTTATATTCTAACGACGATCAATATAAATATATACGTTCGAATTCTATTCAAAATAAATTTTTCGTCGTTATTATTTAAAATAATTCATTTTAAATAATCAAAATTGCCAAAATAAAATTTTTAAATTGGCTCAGAATTTCCGGGTTATTACAATCTCCCTCACTTAAAACTTTTCGTCCTCGAAAAGGAATGAAGCCGAAAGTTGTTTAACTAATCAACTCAACTTCCATTATTTTCGCTACGGCTTAAGTTCTTCAACTTTTCAGTTTCTAAGAACTTTTCAATTTTTTCAAAAATTTGGCTAACACCCTAAATTTTCGAAAAATTTCGCCATAACCTCCCCTGCACCTGGGACTTCGGGATATTTCATATAGCCTCCCATGGCCTTCTTCAATCCAAAAGAAAACGAAAAAGCCAAGCGGCTCACAAAATCATCATCACCCAAACAAAACAGTAAATTATGGTGAATATGTACCTATTTGTCGGGCAAACAATTTTATTCTTCTGCTCTAGCCTCTTTGCAATGACCTATTCAATGTAAGTACATGTATATGCATGCAAATGCGACCAATTTTCAATACAATTCACTATTTGATTCAATTTGGTTATAGGGTACAAATTTTAATTAATCAACCAATAATCAACAACACAACCATCAATTAATTAGTTGATTAGCTTTTCAAATTTATAACTTCGATATATTGTCTAAAAATTAGATTTTTGATGCAAAATCACAACAATGAGCCCTATCTAATTTTGGTTCTCACACCAGTCAATAGGAAATATATAGAAACCCCACTTTCGTCACTCGAACACAAACTACTGATGTTATATAATCATCAGTAGTTTCATCCCCGAGAGACTAGAGTGTGATTCCATATCTATCCAGTATATTAAAACTTCGAATAAACATGGATCAGACGCATACGAAAAATCTGTATATACTGGACTGTCCAAATTCAATACAAAATAAATTATTCAAATACGTGTAATACGATTTAAATTTCAAAACAAAATTTGTTTTCACTTTAAAAATATACCCTTCACACCCGTTCTAGGATACTACTGATCCCATCTATAACGAGTCATTCTCATTGGATATTACTAATCCAATTTCTGATGAATTCTTTCGTATGGTTCTAATATGCCTTGTTCTCTGAGCTCTGTACACCAAAGCTCTGGTACCAAATGAAGCGACCTGAACTTCCCCGGTCTCCGAAGAGAAGAGAAAGAATGAATTACTTTTAGGACAAGACAGATCAGAATGCATACGGAAGAACATTTCATTGCTTATTACAACAATTCATCAGAATACAAGAATATATAGAGTATAAATAAATTTTACACAACAGAAAAATATCAGAGCTTACAACACATTACATAGCAGCGGAAAATAATACAATACACAACTAGAAGAAGATATACGGATACAAAGCTTTCTGGATATCGTTCCAGCTGTAAACCAGGATCCTGTGAATGTAAATCTACAAAACCAAAACTAATAGCTGCCCATGTCAAAATAAGGGCACCCAGAGTTTAGGTTAAAACAATAAACTCTAGGTCAGTCATGGGACTGGTGTGAGAACTAAAACAGTTATTAATCTTTATTTTAAAGTTACGTAAATCGAGGGACCACGCCGTATAACACGGAACGGGTTTCCTCCCAAGAATACCAGTGCATAAAATAAACGACGCAATGCTAAATAAAGAAAAATGAAGCTATTATAAGACCCAGGTCCCATCACACAATGCAACGCAAGCCGGAGGATAGGGTTTTACCTTATAATAGCCAAAGAATGCTTAGTACGTTTAAAACAAATCATTTGATACTATTATAAGTGTATACTGTTTAAAACAATTTCAAACATAAATATCAATCATAGACGGTATGGGTACCATATATCATGTCGCCATATTAGTTCTACAATTAAAACCGCAAAATCACGTATTTGGAAATTGGATTTCCATCTGTGAACTGAGGCAAAAGATAGTCCTCATCGATTCGAGACTGTCTAGCCCGAGTCTCAGGATCAGAGCTCGAGTGACCCTTGGATCCTCAGGGCCGGTCCACCGATGTGGATTAAAATTCCTGAACACTGCGTTTCCCCGCCCTTTGGGGCGTAAATGAGCCAACGAATGGCTCCATCGGACCTGGATCGTCCGATCTAACCTAGGCGCCTCGCAACAGCAACAACCACATAAGTCAAACTCGTCAGGGCGTGTAAAACCACTAACGCCACTTCTAGCTAGAAGGAAACGCATGCCCTCCCTGAGGTCCTCTCCCGTTTCTGGTTCACAACCGGGGTGTGAGGCTCGCAAATTCACGTTACACAAAGCTATGCCACACAGGCCGTGCATTGATCATCACCACAAGACTTTGCTTTTTCAACAGAAGCCTTGATCAATTGCCACTTAGGCATGCCACACAGGCAGTTCACCTCATGCGTTTGATATCCATCAATATATAACCTCTGAGCTCGTACGTCTCAGAGAAGGGCGTTAAACAAGAAAATAAATTCTCCGCCGCCAAACAGATATATATCTAATAGAAATCAATCAAACAAACTAAAATCCAATGTCAGACACACAGTCCATTTACAAGTTCGTTCTGGGTCTGAACGAAACCGGAGGCACCTAGTACCCTGCATATCCATCGATCTCCAAGTACGTCTGGACGATCACCAACTGATTCCCTCCTCTTGGGTGTACGGCCCAATCAAGATCATCATAATTATCCAAACGACGTGAAGTCCTCCGGTCTTCAACCACCATCTTCGACACCACGTCGAATCAGTTATTCAGAATGGGATAAACCCGGTCTTTCTGAATAACTCGCGTATGTAATAAACAAGTGTTACACAAACACAACATACGCCTCATTCCAATTTAGAATATTCTTTTATTTAATTATTCTTACACTTTGGGAAAGGTTCCCATTAATTTTATCAAAGATAAATTCTTTAAATTTATTCTTTAATCTTCTTTGAATATCAATTCAAACTAGTCGGGAATAGCGAACCACACCGGAGTAATCATTTATTTTATTTCCGAATCCCCACCTATTCATCCCATGTAGCAAAACTGGTAATACTTCATATCTAACACCATGGTGTTATCGGTAAATTCAATTACCATTTCACGTTCAAATCTAATTAAAGATTTAACTATCGCTTGGAGTAAAACTGGTGATACTCCATTCTCGATCTTTTCAATCTAATTAAAGATTCATTAAAACTCCACTTAGTTTTAATCTTTAACTGGGTTAAAGAATCAGTGTCATTTAAAACACGGTTCACGATAAACCCAAAATCACTTCACATTTCAATCAGTCCCTAATCGTAAATTAGCAGGTGAGCAATTCCCTAAATATTAACCCCGAAGGCCAAAACCAACATCAGATCAATACCCAAGAAACCATTCAACTTAACTAATCTCCAGTTAGTTTCTAATTTTCTTAACTCCTTTGGGTCTAAGAACAGTATTATTGAAGATAACGTTCACAACAACCCTAAATCACATTCCATTAATTATCAGGTTAAAGAACAAGTGTTATTTAAAACACTGTTCATGATAAACCCAAAAATCAATAACAATTTAATTCCAATTAAATATTATTTAATTGGTCCACTTCATTAAATCTAAACAAAAAGATTTAATCTTTTTCTCAACTGGGCTTAAGAACAGTGTTAATGAAGACACCATTCATGACAAACCCAAATCACATTTGATATTAAATACAAGGCTCTGAATAGAAAATATATCAGCTTATATTCAATATCAAATTCTACGACCAAAAAATATCGTATTGGAAATAACGATATATATATATATCTTTCAAATTTCCATAACAATATCTATATAATCACGAAATCCAACATCGAAATATTCCAAAGACAATTTCGATTCAAATCCATTCCAATTCAATTATTGGAAATTCTGGTTACTTTTAAAACCATTTCAAATCCAATTTATTTATTCTAAAAATAAATAAATTATTATTCTAGTTCAAAACTAGTTCATTTCGATAAAAATCTATTTTTATCTTTTCAAATATGGAGTTTTTCATCCCAATTCTTCACAAATCATTTCTTATGATTTTACACAAATTATTGATATTTTTAATAATTTTATCAAGGCCCGTACAGTCGATTTCCATCAACGGCCATCGAACTGCAATTACAACGACCTTTTCCAAATTTGATTTTGACATAATTCCAAATCCAACCGTTAGATTTCAAATTTCTAATATTCGTTAGAAAGCTGTTTTTGATACGAACCCAACGGTTCTAGTTTTAGGAGAATCCGACGGTCGGATCTCCCGCAATATCCATTCGAAGTCAATGGTCAAAATTCGCGAATGGCCGCGGCGCGACGCGTTCTATTCAGGCCATTCTATGTATATAATATATATATTATATATATATTTCGTCGATTTCCTTTTAAAACATATTATATAAATCGTTTTAAATTTGTTTTCAACTTCCTTTTCAAATTCAAATCAAAATTGAATTCTCCCTTACAAATTCGTTTTAAATTCATTTCAAATTGATTTCAATTTAAATCGATTTTTAATTCAATTTCAATTCATTTTCAATTCGTTTCAATTTTCAATTCGAATTCATTCTATTCAATTTTCAATTCGAATTCATTCTATTCAATTTCAATTCGAATTCATTTTATTCAATTTCAATTCGAATTCGATTCTATTCAATTTTCAATTCGAATTCATTTCAAAACGATTTCAATTCTATTTCAATTTAATTCGAATTTCAAATCATCTCAGTTTATTTCGAATTTCAATTCACTTTAATATTCATTTCAATTTGAATAAAATCGATATAAATATCGTTCACGTCAAAATGGCGTCAATCTAATCAACACGGCTTCATATATTTCTATTTTCAAATATTCTATTTCCAAACTGGAATGAGGCCCAATCAATTATCATATAATGTTAATTATACGGATTTTCTACAACACATGTATAAAATAACAACGACGAATAATCAACCATCATCCAGAGTGGGTTCTACACTGTATAAGCATCAAATATAAATATTTAACGCTCATAACAGTCTGTCAATCAATCGATCGACATACAACTAATTATTGGGATTAGTTATGTGATATATCATCCCAATACCCGTGTGGGGTTTCAAACAATCAACCACAGATTTTATTTGTGCAGTTGGGCAATGTGTAAAATTTATTGTCCCAATCAAATCAATCAAATCAGTGTATATAAACAAATCTCCGATTTGTTTATAAATATTTATTTTATATACACGTTAAAAATTCTATTTTATATTTTATTTCATTTCACGTCACATCACACAATCAACTACACATCAAAATCAAACAAACAAGCATACAAGCCGTCCATGGTCTGTGGACGACGGGTGTCGGGTGCTATTAAACACCGTCTGCATCCTAGTATATATTATTAACTAGAAAAGAAAATTCAAAGTGAGAAGTTCTCACAGAGGGTTCCACTCCGCCGTGCTTTGCTTTTGAACTGCTGAACCGTTTGGATTTGTTTGAAATTCCAATGCAGTTCTTTTCACACTGTTCATAACAAAAATCGTATTTTTATTACTTCATTTCAATAAATAAAAATCGTATTTTTAATAATTCTACTTTATAAAAATTAAATTTTTATTCTTTCTATAGCATAAAAATTATTGTTCTAACCTTTTTATAGTATAAAAATTATATTTTTACACCGCTACTATATAGATAAAAATTCTATATTTACACCGGTATTCATATAATAAAGATTATATTTTTATCACGCTATTCTCTACATAAAGATTTCGCCTTTTCAAAAATAAAGATTTCGCCTTTTCAAAGCTAAAAATCAAATCTTTATTTTATAAAACTCAAATCTTTTCATGTATAAAAATCCTATCTTTTTTTTTACTACTTTTAAAAGAAAAATCACCTTTTTATCATTCGGTTTTATATATAAAGATCAAATCTTTATGAACAAAACCATGTCCTTTCTATAATTGAAAAATCATTTCACTTTATGGTGAAGTTATACGAGTAAAAATTATATTTTTACCCACTAAAAATCACCACTTTATATAGTGATACATATAAAAATATCTAGTCTTTCTCTACACAAGTAAAAATCAAATCTTGCCTACACAATTCATAATTTTAATTAAACAAAAATTATATTTTTAATCTACGTATATTTATATTTTAAACAATGGTCTATTTACTTTTAAAAATACTGCATTATGTGTAATTTAAAACTGTGTTTTATATACTTAAAAAAAACTGCCTTTTATTTATATTTTATAAATTTTATAAACAGTATTTTATTTATATAAAAGAAAATCATAATTTTAGTTCACTAGAATTTATGAACAAAAATAAAAACAAAAGGAGCTCACTGTTTCACTGTTAGAGGGTGCTGAGCTGGTCGCCGGAGTTTGCTGATAGCTGAGAGGGGGAGGTGCGTTGTAGTCTGTGGGGCCCGGGGTACTAACGGGTCGCGGGTTGTGGGGGTCTGTCGGGTTTGCTCTAGTGGTTTAGGTCTTCAATCGGGGAAGGGAAGTAGGGGATGGCGCCTGAGCTGGAGGGGAGGCCGGACCTTCGACGACGGCGCCTGGTCAGGCGAGGGGGGTGGCAACGGAGGACATTTGGGCGCGTTCGACGATTGTTTTCCCCTTTTTTTTATTTCTAGATCTGACGGAGAGGAAAGGTAAAGGAGGAGAGAGAGTTATATAGTTTTATAATTTATATTTTATTATTTTAACCCTAAAAAGGTAACTTTTTATTTTGAACTCAGAATCAAACCCACCGCCTGTCGTCCATAGCTAATTACTCCCATTCCGAACACAATGGGATATGCTGAGTAAGCCAATTCGATTATTACGATCAGTTTCCGTTGATTTTAAAATATAAATCTTTATATATTCAGTTTTAATGCACATTTCAATTTACTGAGGCCATATACGAACTCGAAAAATTACAGAAAAATTATTTCTAGCTTCGTATTGACGATACGGTCCTAACAAAACTGGTTTCATCGAATTCTGAGACCGTTTGAAAAATGGTCATTTTCCAGTCGATAAAAATCAACAGAAACTGGTCAAATGCGTTTTCCTTTGCCACGCTCACATATTGATTCGAAAAATTATGAAATTTGAAACCTAGCAATAATTTGACATCACGGATCCAACAAAAGTAGTTTCGCCGAAAACTGAGGTCGTTTGCAAAATTTCCATTTTTAAGGGCCAGAATTCCATAGCGACTATTCTGAAAATTCATTTGGCCATATCTTTTGATTCCCGCAATGAAATTTTGATTTTTCGGATTCGTTGGAAAGATATTCTCAAATAGATTCTAATATTTTTGGTTTCACTAAAATCCGGTTTATTTTGCACCCGGCACATTCATTTGAACTTTGAAATCGAATTATCGAACTACCGCGCCATTTTCAATTCCTTTTATAATTATAAATAAATTTTTATATTCTAACGACGATATATATAAATATATACGTTCGAATTCTATTCAAAATAAATTTGTCGTCGCTATTATTTAAAATTATTCATTTTAAATAATCAAAATTCATCAAAATTGCCAAAATAAAAATTTTAAATTGGCTCAGAATTTCCTGGTTATTACAAATATCAATTTAAATTCCTTGTAAAATATTTCCAATACTTTTGAACCTTTGAAAATATTCTATAAATCATTTAAAAGTGATTACTTGTAGTTCGGAAAATAGTTTGCGGTTTAAAAACTTCAAAATAGATTGATTTCGAAGAAAGCGTTACAATAGTGTTTTCAAAAGCATTACAAAAGCGTTACAAAACATTTATCTTAATTATTTCGATCAAAATATAGTTTTTCTTAGTCAAAACTTAAACTTTACAATTCAAAACATTTTTTACATAATTTATAATGATTTTTACCCTTTTTTCCATATTTTTAGAAACATTAAAAATGGTTGTTTATGGTTATGGTCGATAACTTCTCTTACAACGATCTTTTCAAAAATGGTTTTAAACATAACTTGAAAATTATAACTCGAATTTAAAATCTGTTTACACTCATTTAAAAGCTCTTGTTAATATAAATGAAATGTTTTTCGTTTCATGGAAATCCGATTTAGATTGCAAAAGTTATAAGCATTTAAAGTTTGCATCTAAAGTACACGAATTGCCACTGTATGACAAGCTCCATTTTGATCGCAATAAAATTTATTCTTCAATATTTCAAAATGCCTTAGAAAACCATTATATACTTATGTAAACCATCTAAAACCATTTAAAGTAATTTACATTGACTTTCCAAATCTTTACTTAATCAATCAAATTCCAATTCATTTCTAAATTCAAATAATTTCAAATTAACCATCCCGTTCATCGGATCAGTTAGGGATAGCCAGGGAGAGCCGGAAACTTCATTTCCAATACCAAGCCTAGACACCATCCTCTCTGTCATCCTAGAACATTTTGGTATTTATTTATTTATTCAAAGAAACTTTATCAATATATATGAGTTCATACTATGGTCTTTCCCAATTATTAACCTTCAATTTTCATAATGATATTGCTTCTAATTACGAAGGAGATTTGTCGATCACCCATGTAATACCATAATTGTTGGGTCTTAGTGTGTGCATAACAACATCAACAACCATTACAAACATCCATAGCAACCATCATCAACATAATTAAATAAATCATAACCGTGCACAAGCGTCATAACATTAACGCTTAATAGTGTGTGTGTTCTAAACTACGCACCCATCATCCATCACAACAAACATTAATCATCGTTAAAAACTAATAATTCATCACTATATTTAAATTAGTCTAACTACTAATTAAATATATAAATCGTGGTTAAAGATTTCTCACCAAACAGCTTTCCAAATCTTCACGGTAGGCGAGCCTAGCTAAGCGAACCATCGGACAGTATTTCAGCGCAATGTCTTCTTCACCAAAATATATATAATATACACTAATCTCTCTTTATATTATAAGAGGAAGAGAAGAATGGCGAACTTTGGCAAGGTGGTGATGGAAAAGAGGAAGCCTTATGCCATGGAAACCATGGCCATAAGCTTTAAGAAGAAGGTGGAAAGAAGGAAATGGAAATGGAATGGTAAAAAATGGAGAAAGTGTAACACCCCACGTCCATTAATGTCACTCACAAAGGGAATGCACTAACTTCTATGGAGCGTTTTAAGTGTGTATAGAACAGAAACTTAACAACAAGACAGATATAAACGGTACTTAAAAATTTAAAATTTTATTCATTGCAGCGGTAAACACATAGGTTTGATTACATCATCAAAAACCAGAGTCAAAGTACATAATATCCATCTTGACTAAATCAGAGTACATAAATTGAAAGACATAACCCCAACAAAAAATAGCCAAAAATAAGATAGGCTGAACTTTCACTTCAGCGATCCAAGCAACTTCTAAAAGCAGAGATACAATTGTCCAAAATTAAGCTCCACTAGTGCTAGTTCCACCCTGAGCACCTGGGGGGAAGGAAGAAAAGAGGTGGAAACAAAGGGGGTCAGACATAAAGTCTGGCAAGTGCGATAACTTTAACAATATAATTACCAAAATAACTAGGCTAAGGCATAAGTTGGAAAATAAGGAAATGACTGTGAAAAATTGGGTATAGCAGAGCAAACTAAAGGAAATAAGATGAACAAAGATAACGTTAAAGGCGCACCTAAACCAATATAAGATAATTACTATACTGCACCACCACTAGTCACCCTAAGGTTGATCCCGCTTACAGAACTTAATAATGATAATGGTAGTTTCGTGCACCCCTAGTTGCCTTCATAGGTGCCGCCTGCCCCTATCTCCACTAGGTGTACCCACTACCCCTATGCGGTCGGCTCCCTAACTCGTAGATACCCGTGCTAGCCACACAGCGGGGTGTATCACTCCCCAAAGTGGCAACCCGATACCACCAACAATGCATGGCTTATACCTACACGATGCAACAACGTCTTACCTACCAGCCCGGGCCCACACACGCACATGAACCCGTTGGACTTGCGTTGCCACCGCTAACCCGTTTTGGCCTCTTACAGTCAAACCCAGTATGCGTGTCCCGTCCTCGACTTGGGTCGAGCCCACAAAGATACTTATGGGTTACTGATTGAAACGGGCCCCCATTACTTGACACAAACTATCCACCTAAGCTTGGTCCCCTCTAATACATCCCACTTAACCCTCTTCTTATTCATGTTCACTTACATGTTTCAAATTTTGGTTAAGTGTTTCTAATCGTGTTTCACAAGCCACCCTCGGCACCCACTTAACCCCCATGTCCCACTACATGTTTATCTGATTAAGTGTTTCTTAATTCATTAACACCGTAACTTTGTAGAGACCTCTCACATTAGACTGGCATTTGTGGCAGCTGGATTTGCCGGGTGGATCCAGGCAGTCTTACGCCACAAACAAGCCTAACCTCGTGTCTTTATAACCGTTACGCATTTAATTTATGCCTAAGACCTCCCACATTAGACTGGCATTTGTGGCAGCTGGATTTGTCGGGCGAGTCCGGGCAGTCTTACACCACAAAAGAGCCTAACCTCGTGTCTTAGGCGATTAATCACACATAAGTAATTATCCCCCAATTTGAATTAATTTCCCTATTCAAATTATCAATCAATTCCAAATTTAACTATGTCCATAATTGACTCAGTTATGTCCATCTATTTATGGTATTCAAAATCATACCAATTATCATCATAAATTTATTTTATGCCATTTGAGGCATTTATGCCAGTTCTCAATATTAAATCTTTTAATATTATCCCATTGCCCCATGTTGTACGTTCGTTCGTTTAATGTAAAATCTACGTTAGACTCGAATAGTCTAACTTATGGAATAAAGAGAAAACATCACAACATACATAGAAATAAAACTAGATCTAAACATTAGGGGTGAACTTGCATGTGTGAATAAGGTTCTTCATCTAAAACTTGGATAGGCCAAAGTCACAAACTTGCATAAAACTACATATGTCATAGATCTAAATCTAAATGTGTAAACTTGTTTAGGTAATAGTCACAAACTTGCATAAACCATGTATGTCATAGATTTAATTATAAGGTGTAAACATGCATAGGCAATAACCACAAACTTACATTACATGATTCATACTCCAAACACACACACACACACACACACACACATATATATATACACACACTTGCATATGTGATTTATGCAATATAACGATGGTGTAAACTTACATCTAAACATGTAAACTAGCATATCGAATTTTGTATACTAGCATATAACTCACACATGTCATAGCCGAACTTAGATCCAATTTACACATAAAATAGATGTCATGAAACATGTAAGGTTATATATAATTTTCACTAACTTGCATAGGATTCATATCTAAATTAACATCTAAACTTGCATCCATACATATTATTTATCATATGAATTAGTTCCAACAACATAACCAAACTAGCATATGAAACAACATTATGAATTGATTATACATAAGCTAATCATAGAATTACAGCATAGATGATAACATCACAACTTTACAACACAGATGATAACATTATAGAATTTACAACATAGATAATAACATACGGTCAATGATTCAAAACATAACCATATAATCCAAATCATAGCTCAATCCAATTAAATTGTTAATTATCTTATTAAAGAAATCGAACTCACAACTCAAATAAGGTCTTGAGTTCTGAAATCTGAGTTTTGAAATTGATTTAGCTTTCCTTTGAAGAACACAATTTGTTGCGGTTTAGATTAGAATTGAATTGATTAGCTTTTCTTCCTCTCTAATTGGTGGCGGCTATTCTAGGTTACAAGGTGACGACATGGAGGCCATGATTATAATTTTTATTTGATTTTAGGATTTGATTCTACATGTGTTTTTATAGTGTTTAGGATTAATTTAGGCCATCTGATCAACCCAAAATTAACCCCAGCCATTCAGACTAGATCATAAACCCTAATGACTCAGCATACAGTCATAAAAAGGTCATCAAACAAATCTGCCCGGGAGGGGGCAGGTCGACCCCCAGGTCGACCCCCTAGTCGACCTGTGTGGGTAGGTCGACCCCCAGGTCGACCTCCTGGTCGACCTGGCCCTGGCGGGAAATTTCCCGCCTAGCCCAATCTGACTTTGAAATTCGAATTTTTTTGAAATCTGTTTAAATTTTAGTGAAACTTCCGATGGCCATAACTTCTTCATACGAAGTCTAATTCACGCAAACTCGGACTCTATCTCAACTAGAATTCCGAAACCAACTCAATGGCTCAACCCATTTCCCTTAATTCTCACATTTGAGATTAGTTATTCTTTAATTTGTGAACATTAATATTGAAAATTACGGGGTGTTACATTCTCCCCTCCTTAAAGGATTTCGCCCCCGAAATCTCCAAGTTAAGGAGAATGCATAACCTAACATCCAAACAACCATCTACTCAACCATCAAACACAGGCATCCATTGTCCTTATAAAATTCCTAATGTTGTATGAACATATGCAAAAAGTGTGTGTATATGTTCTTTATCTAATGCAAAATCAGGCGGTCTACTAATTCAGTTGACCTCCTTAATGCAAACCATGATAGTGTCATGCGTCCATTATTTATGCGAAAGAATCCTATCGATACATATTATTTCTACATGTGTGCACAACCATTCACCAAAATGCAGCATCCATATGATAGTACAACCATTACTTAAATATGTACACACATTTATATGTAATATGCAATATGAAGTGACTGATCAGATCTAGTGCCTAAAGTGTATGCATATGAATCCATGAGCAACCACTAGTGAACACTTGCATCCACATGCATCCATCATACATCACATGTCTCAAACACATGTTTCAACCATAGGACTACCCTATCTAAAGGTCAAAGATACTAGCGAGAGGACATACTAAAGATAAAATAAGTACAAGCTAAGCGATAGAGGAGAATTTTAAAGACATACCCTCGAAAAGAAAAGGGTACAATGAACGCACTTTGACTAGCTTGACCTCTCGATTCCTTAACTTCTTAATCTCTAACCCAAGAATGCACGTAGGAGCTCGTCGAATCGTCGCATCATGCTCTATCTCCACCCCTCTAAGCAAGCTTGGTTCTACCACTTCCGTGGTCTCGTGCACGCACTTCCTCAAATGTGATACATGGAATACATCGTGTACACCACTAAGTCTCTCGGGCAACTCCACTCTATACGCCATCTGTCCAATCATCTCCTTAATAGGAAACAACCTTACGAACCTTGGTGCTAACTTCCCAACGGACCCAATGCGAACAACATTTCGTAATGGAGACACCTTGACAAAGACCATGTCCCCAATATCAAACCCAAGATCTGTCCTCCTCTTGTCCGCATAAGATTTCTGCCTATCTTGCGCCGTCTTCATCCTCCTTCAAATCAAATCGATCTTTTCCGAAGTCTCTCTAATCATATCGGGCCCAAGCAAGATCTTATCTGTAGATTCCCACCAACATGTAGGCGAACGACACGGCCGTCCATAAAGAGCCTCGAACGGTGCCATGCCAATGCTAGACTGAAAGCTATTATTATATACAAACTCCACCAAAGGAAGATGTTCCTCCCATGTACCTCCGAAGTCTAAGACACACAACCTCAATAGGTCCTCTAGAATATGATTCACCTTCTCGGTCTAGCCGTCCGTCTGAGAATGATATGAGGTGCTCAAACAGAACTGAGTCTCTACCGCCTCTTGCAAGCTCTTCAAAAACTCGCTAGTAAAGATAGGATTGTGGTTGCTTATTATGCTTGAAGGAACACCATGCAAATGAGCTATCTCTCGAATGTATACGGAGGCTAACCATGGAGCAGTCCTCTTACTCTTCATGGGAATGAAATGGGCGCTCTTAGTAAGTCTATCTACCACGACCCAAATCCCCATATTACCCTTCCTCGATCTCAATAACCCATCAATAAAGTCCATCGAGACACTTTCCCACTTACATTGTGGGACCTCCAATGGGTGAAGCAACCCACCGGCCTTCTTTTGCTCTACTTTTACTTGTTGGCACACCAAGCATCTAGCGACAAACTCAGTCACATCCCTCTTCATGCGGCCCAAAAGTAAACTCGTCTCATGTCCATCTGCATCTTGTCCCCGCCGGGATGGATGGTCATCTTCGAACGATGTGCATTATCAAGAATGGTCTTCCTCAAATTCTCGTCCCGTGGTACACAAAGTCTACCATCCCTACGTAACCAACCCTTATCATCTAGGGTATATCTACTGAGATGGCTCGATGACTCCCCCTTTTGAGCTTCTCTACTAACTCGACCAACTGTGGGTCATCTCATTATGCCTCACCAATCCATCCCAAAAGCGTAGGTCTGACCTCTAAGGATGCTTGCAAATCGGGTACAAAGTCAATGGATGGTCTAATGTCAAACGTAGAGATGAACTCTAAGCTTCGCCGCTCAACAAACAATGGACTCAAGGACAACCTTTTCCTACTTAAGTTGTCTGCCACCACGTTACCCTTTCCAGGGGTATATGCTATCTCGAAATCGTAGGACGCTAAGAATTCCATCCACCTTTGTTGCCTTAAGTTCAAGTCCTTCTGATTGAACAAGTATTTTAGCGATTAGTGGTCAGTGAAAAATTTGAATTTCTCGCTAAGAAGATAATGGTGCCAAGACTTAAGCGCGAAAACAATAGCGGCCAACTCTAGATCATGTGTAGGGTAATTTTTCTCATGCACTCTCAACTGCCTTCCTCCATAGGCTATTACCCTTCCCTCTTGCATTAAGACTGCGCCTAGACCTGTCCCACAAGCATCAGTATAAACGGTAAATGGCTTACTCCCATCTGGCAACACTAAGACTGGGGCTGTGGTCAAAGCTCTCTTTAAATGTTGGAACACATCATCACAATCTACATCCCATGTGAAAACTAGGTTCTTCTTCATCAAGCGTGTTAATGGGGCTGATATTTTTGCTAAGTCTTTGATAAACTTCCTATAGTAGCCAACCAACCCTAAGAAACTCCTCACATCGGTAGCATTTTTAGGGACCTTCCAATCTTGCATGGCCACTACGTTCGCGGGATCCACAGCTATCCCTTCTTTTGAAACCACGTGCCCTAAGAATCGCACTTCCTTCCTCCAAAAGTGGCATTTAGAAAATTTATCTTTAAGGCTATGCGCTCGAAGGGTCTCCAACACTTCCCTAAGATGTAGGGCATGCTCTTCCTCGCTCTTAGAAAAGATCAAGATGTCGTCCAACAAGACTACCACGAATTTATCAAGGTACTCCCTAAACACCCTACTCATCAAGTCAACAAAGTATGCGGGGGCGTTTGTCAAACCGAAGGGCATCACAAGCCACTTAAAGAAGCCATCTGGAGTCCTAAAGGCAGTCTTGTCTATGCTATCCTCAGCCACTCTCAACTGGTGGAAACCTGTGGCTAAGTCCAACTGCGAAAACACTGAGGTGCCAAATAACTGATCGAAGAGATCGTCAATCCTCGGCAGTGGGTGCTTATTCTTCTTAGTAAGCTTATTAAGTTCTCTATAGTCCACACAAAGTCTAAGGACCCATCTGCCTTCGTGGCAAATACTACTGGAGCACCCCACTCCGATATACTACGTCTGATGAACCCCTTCTCAAGTAATTCTTTCACTTGCTTACTGAGTTCTCTTCTCTCTTTTGGAGCCATATGGCGCACTGGCAATGCAACTGGCTTTTCATTATCTACTAGATATATTTGAAAGTCTATCTCACGTTTTGGGGGTAGACCCCTCACCTCATCGAAGACATCAACATATTCACGGACTATACGAACATAATGTAAATAATCATTGGATGTGTCAAGGGATTCTAGGTAGATAAGCATTACCGGACCTCTGGGGTCACAAGAAATATCAAGGGTCTTTCCACAATGAGTCAACAATCTAACTACCCTTCTTTCACAATCTAGGATGGCCCCATATCTAGTTAGCCAATCCATACCTAGAATCAAGCCGTAGCCCATGAAGCCGTTGCATTCAAACCCAACGCCCAAGATAGACACTCTCAAATCCTGACAAATCATAGAAAGATGAGCCGAACCACCAATAGGATTTAAGACTACTAAGGGATCTGTAACTAAACTAGTATTTAGGTGCAGTGTTTCAACTAATGATGTAGAGATAAACGAATGTGATGCGCCAGAATCAAATATAGTACGCACAGGCTAATCAAACAGAAAAACTAAACTTTCAACGAAAATCGTTCTACCTCGTTCTTGCAGCGGTGGGACCACGAGAGCCTGAACTTGCCCCCTTGCCTGCCCTAGTGCCATAAGAGCCTGCACCTGTCCTCCCGAGGTAGACCCTGCCCTTTCCTTGGGCAGTCCTTAATCAGATGTCCTGCTTCGCCACAGTGGAAACAGCCAGTCTTCTTTTTCTTCCTACAATCTTTGCTTAGATGGCCTGGGTCCCACAGTTAAAGCATCTTTTCTTTCCCTTACCATTGTTGCCTTTACCACTTTTCTTGTTCTGTTGTTGCTATTGTGGTTTCTTTTGATCCCCTTTTTTCTCGGGTATCTCGGGAATTCCAGACATGCTGAAACGAAAAAGGAAAGATTCAATACAAAAGAACTGAAGGAAGGATATATGGCTCTTGGGGTTATGCTTTCTAAAATAAGCTTTTCTCTTGAAAATACTTTTCTTAAAACATACTTTTGAAGGTACTTCTTTATAAAAGTGTTTTTGAAAAACAGTTTTTCAAAATTCATATCTGTTCTGGTAACCTTCAGCTCTGATACCACGTGTAACACCCCACGTCCATTAATGTCACTCACAAAGGGAATGCACTAACTTTTATGGAGCGTTTTAAGTGTGTATAGAATAGAAACTTAACAACAAGACAGATATAAACAGTACTTAAAAATTTAAAATTTTATTCATTGCAGAACACATAGGTTTGATTACATTATCAAAAACCAGATTCAAAGTACATAATATCCATCTTGACTAAATCAGAGTACATAAATTGAAAGACATAACCCAACACAAAATAGCCATAAATAAGATAGGCTGAACTTTTACATCAGCGATCCAAGCAACTTCTAAAAGAAGAGATACAGCTGTCCAAAATCAAGCTCTACTGGTGCTAGTTCCACTCTGAGCACCTGGGGGGGAAGGAAGAAAAGAGGTGGAAACATAGGGGTCAGACATGAAGTCTGGCGAGTGCGATAACTTTAACAATATAATTACCAAAATAACTAGGCTAAGGCATAAGTTGGAAAATAAGGAAATGACTGTGAACAATTGGGTATGGCAGAGCAAACTAAAGGAAACAAGATGAACAAAGATAACGTTAAAGGCGCACTTAAACCACTATAAGATAATTACTATACTGCACCACCACTAGTCACCCTAAGGTTGATCCCGCCTACAGAACTTAATAATGATAATGGTAGTTTCGTACACCCCTAGTTGCCTTCATAGGTGCCGTCTGCCCCTATCTCCACTAGTTGTACCCACTACACCCATGCGATCGGCTCCCTAACTCGTAGATACCCGTGCTGGCCCCATAGTTGGGTGTATCACTCCCCAAAGTGGCAACCCGATACCATCAACAACGCACGGCTTACACGTACACGATGCAACAACGTCTTACCTACCTGCCCGGGCCCACACACGCACATGAACCTGTTGGACTTGCGTTGCCACCACTAACCCGTTTTGGCCTCTTACAGTCAAACCTAGTATGTGTGTCCCGTCCTCGACTTGGGTCGAGCCCACAAAGATACTTATGGGTTACTGGTTGAAACGGGCCCCCATTACTTGACACAAGCTATCCACCTAAGCTTGGTCCCCTCTAGTACATCCCACTTAACCCTCTTCTTATTCATGTTCACTTACATGTTTCAAATTTTGGTTAAGTGTTTCTAATAGTATTTCACAAGCCACCCTCGGCACCCACTTAACCCCCATGTCCCACTACATGTTTATCTGGTTAAGTGTTTCTTAATTCATTAACACCGTAACTTTGTAGAGATCTCTCACATTAGACTGGCATTTGTGGCAACTAGATTTGTCGGGCGGGTCCGGGTAGTCTTACACCAAAAACGAGCCTAACCTCGTGTCTTTACAACCGTTACGCATTTAATTTATGCCTAAGACCTCCCACATTAGACTGGCATTTGTGGCAGCTAGATTTGCCGGGCGGGTCCGGGCAGTCTTACACCACAAAAGAGCCTAACCTCGTGTCTTAGGCGATTAATTACACATAAGTAATTATCCCCTAATTTGAATTAATTTCCCTATTCAAATTATCGATCAATTCCAAATTTAACTATGTCCATAATTGACTCGATTATGTCCATCTATTTATGGTATGCAGAATCATACCAATTATCATCATAAATTTATTTTATGCCATTTAAGGCATTTATGCCAATTATCAATATTAAATCTTTTAATATTATCCCATTGCCCCACGTTGTATGTTCGTTCATTTAACGTAAAATATACGTTAGACTCGAATAGTCTAACTTATGAAATAAAGAGAAAACATCACAACATTCATAGAAATAAAACTAGATCTAAACATAAGGGGTGAACTTGCATGTGTGAATGAGGTTCTTCATCTAAAACTTTCATAGGCCAAAGTCACAAACTTGCATAAAACTACATATGTCATAGATCTAAATCTAAAGGTGTAAACTTGTTTAGGTAATAGTCACAAAGTTGCATAAACCATGTATGTCATAGATCTAATCATAAGGTGTAAACTTGCAAAGGCAATAACCACAAACTTACATTACATGATTCATACTCCAAATATATATATATATATATATATATATATATATATATATACTTGCATATGTGATTTATGCAACATAACGATGGTGTAAACTTACATCTAAACATGTAAACTAGCATGTAGAATTTTGTATACTAGCAAATAACTCACATATGTCATAGCCTAACTTTAAATCCAATTTACACATAAAATATATGTCATGAAACATGTAAGGTTATATATAATTTTCACTAACTTGCATAGGATTCATATCTAAATTAACATATAAACTTGCATCCATACATATGATTTATCATATGAATTAGTTCCAATAACATAACCAAACTAGCATATGAAACAACATTATGAATTGATTATACATAAGCGAATCATAGAATTACAACATAGATGATAACATCACAACTTTACAACATAGGTGATAACATCATAGAATTTACAACATAGATAATTACATACGGTCAATGATTCACAACATAACCATATAATCCAAATCATTGCTCAATCCAATTAAATTGTTAATTATCTTATTAACGAAATCGAACTCACAACTCAAAGAAGGTCTTGAGTTATGAAATCTGAGTTCTGAAATTGATTTAGCTTTCCTTTGAAGAACACAATTTGTTGCGGTTTAGATTAGAATTGAATTGATTAGCTTTTCTTCCTCTCTAATTGGTGGCGGCTATTCTAGGTTGCAAGGTGACGGCATGGAGGCCATGATTCTAATTTTTATTTGATTTTAGGGTTTGAGTCTACATGTGTTTTTATAGAGTTTAAGATTAATTTAGGCCATCCAATCAACCCAGAATTAACACCAGCCATTCAGACCAGATCAGAAACCTTAATGACTCAGCATACAGTCATAAAAAGGTCATCAAACAAATCTGCCCGGGGGGGGGGGGGGGAGGGGGCAGGTCGACCCCTGGTCGACCTGTGTGGGTAGGTCGACCCCCTGGTCGACCTGGCCCTGGCGGGAAATTTCCCACCTAGCCCAATCTGACTCTGAAATTCGATTTTTTTTGAAATCTGTTTAAATTTTAGTGAAACTTCCGATGGCTATAACTTCTTCATACAAAGTCCAATTCACGCAAACTCGGACTCTATCTCAACCAGAATTCCGAGACGAACATAATGGAGCAACCCGTTTCCCTTAATTCTCACATTCGAGATTAGTTATTCTTTAATTTGTGAACATTAATATTGAAAATTATGGGGTGTTACAGAAAGAGCCTCCTTATATAGGGAAGGAGGAGTAAGGAGGTAAAGACACATAAGGGGGCAAGTGGAAATCATGCATGAAAGGGAGCATGCATAAAGACATGTGTCTTAACACTTGTCTTAAGAAGAAAAAAGAACTTTTGGTAGCACTTTCTTTTAAATGTTATGAAAACTAAAGGCAACACTTAATTCTAACGCTACTAGTTCGTGTTATGGTTTGACAAATCCGATCGAATGACAAATAGTATCAATAAATCCAAACTCATTAATAATCATTCTCATTTATAATTCAAGTAAAATCTATCATATAACTTATCAAAATTATTAAATACTCTTAACCATATATATTTATATCAAATTCAAATTTAAATTCAAATTAAGTAATAATAATTTTTATTTTAAAATTAAAGATCTTACAACAACTTTCTACATCGCATACATAATTTTATCACACACATAATTATCTACATTGCATTAATATTTTATCGCATTTACAGCTTCATAGCATGAATATTTTATCGCATTCATAACTTCATAGCATGAATATTTTATCGCATTCACAACTTCACAGCATGAATATTTTATCGCATACATATATTTTATAAACAATATTCAACAATCAGTGAACAAGCAATTAATTTTTAATAGTGCCTTTCAATAGGTGAGTTTAGATTTCTCACCTTGGTTTCTCATTCCGTCAAATCAGTTTTATTACGAAGCTCTCATCAATACGCATCTTGTTTCGTTTCTCTAATTTCTTCCTCTAATCTCTATTCTTTCTCTAGATGCTCACAAAATTTCATGCCTCACTCCTTACGATTTGGGAGATATAAATTATTTAATTTTGAGGGGCTTTCCTGCAGATTTGAGGGGGGAGAGAGAGAAAAAAGAGGGCTGCTGTTGTTTATTTATTTATTTATTTTGAGGAAGAAGAGAAAATGAGGATTTGTGGAGAGGAAAAGATATTTTATAGTGGAGGGTTTTAATTCTTTCCCTTTTTTGATTTTTTATGACATGTCCATTTTATTTATATATATGAAAAGCTGCTGATGTATAAATATATGGGAAGAAAACGAAAGGAAACTGATATAGTCTATAATAAATTTCTTTTGGACCATGTGTGTTTTTGAAAGAATTAAATGGTTTGTATAAAAAGGGCCAGAGGCCAATAACAATGAACGGTTTTATTTTTGAGAACGCTCAAGGAAAGAAATGATATTAATGAATGAATGTTGAACCTTAAACGGTAAACATTAATTGTCAATTAAAAGAAAAAATATAGATATTAAATTCACATGGTTTTTGGCAATAATTCAAATAATGGGACGAAAATAATGCATTGCTTATATGAATATGCGTTATATTTTTAGTTTAATGACACCGTTTGTACGTCAAAATTTCATTAACTTTATCACAATTACTACCGTAATAAATTTAGACTTTAGCAGTTTATTCAAAACAAAATTTATTACTATTAATATTAAAAATTTCAACTTGTAAATTAAAAATTTATTTCAAACATATATTTTTCTTCTTATCAAGTTGCATGATAAGTATTAAATTCATTTCTAAATTTATGACGGCACAACTCTTTCCATAATATTCATTTTTAAACAACGAAGAAATTTTAACGCTAAATATTCAAATCGATTAGTAATGCAAATCACGTTTGTTTATAAATTTATGAAATGGTTCGCACCTATTGTTCAAGAATTGACAAAATCGCAAATATAAATATTTATTTTACATTGCATCTTAATTTAATTTATATTTTAAATCTCAAAATGAATATCATAAATTTATTTATACAGTCAAATCAAAATTAACTATTTTGAGTATTCGTTCGTGCAATTTATTCATAAACAGTTCAATTGTTATAAATCACAATTTATCTAATTACAAATTGTTTATTAGAAATAAAATTGAAATCATTCATTAATAACATCATAAAATTTATAAAAATCATTTAATTTAAAAAATGGAATTTTTAAATTCTAACGCATTTTCTAAAAAAATTCCTTAAAATAAATTTTTAAATTGGTTCTGATTTTCCAGGTTGTTACAGAAAAATACAAAATATCTTTTGATAATAGTTTACAAATTGCAAATTTATGCATGTATAGAGAATTGGACTTGATAAAGTATGTGATATTTTTAGGTAAACAGTAATTGTAAGTCTGCAAGGAAAACATTTGAAGTTAAAGCTTTCACATGTAATGTCATTCTAGTAGTAGACAAATTTAAAGTATAAATTTACGTATGACAAACTCAGAATATAAAGAAAAAGATAAGTGTTTTTATCTTTTTTATTTGTTTAATAATGAAAGAAATATTTTAGAAAAAATAAGTAGTTGCATGAAGGGAATGATTCATATATGATTAATCGAAACAAAGCTGATGAGATGGACTTTCAAAATATAAAAGTTTAAAAATATTTATAAAATTACATAATGCAAATGTAAAAGTGGAAATTAGTAACACAACCCTTGCATAAAATTACATACTTTTTCTGTCATAATATGATGAAATGATATTTGTGGAGTGGAGAAACTTACCAAATCTAATACATATTGGTGTGAGTTTATTTAACATAAATATGTCAAAAGTCAAAACAACAATATACAAGTTTAATTTATTACAAATCTTTCATATCCAACATTAACTATAAAAATTCATTATATGCTTTTATCATTTCTACGTGTGGTTTAGATCAGTTGTACATCTTACACAATAAATTTGAATCATTAAAAAAATAAGAAAGAAGTATAACATTGTAATAACCCGGAAAATCTGGGCCAGTTTAAAATTTTTATTTTGGCAATTTTAGCGAATTTTGAATAGTTAAAATGAATTATTTTAAATAATATCGACGGAAATTTATTTAGAATATAATTCGAACGTATATATTTATATACGTCGTCGTTAGAATATATAATAATTATATATAATTATAAAAGGAATTGGAAATGGCGCGGTAGTTCGAAAATTCGATTTCTAATTTCAAATGAATATACAGAATTCGTTATAAGTCAGAATTGAACGAAACAAGAAATATTTGAATCTGTATAACTATATCTTTGTAACGAAGTTAACAAACTGAGATTTCATCTTAGAAATGATAAGATATGTCCAGTTTAAAATTAGAAATAGTCGCTGTGGAATTTATATATATTTTTATATATATAAGGCCCTTAAAAATGGAAATTTTGCAAATGATCTCGGATTTCGACGAAACCACTTTCGTTGGATCCGCAGTGTAAAGTTATTGCTAGGTTTCAAATTTCATAATTTTTCGAATCAATATGTGAGCGTGGCAAAGGAAAACGCGTTTGACCAGTTTCAGTTGATTTTAATCGACTGGAAATTGGCCATTTTTCCAACGGTCTCAGAATTCGACGAAACTAGTTTTGTTAGGACCGTATCGTCAATACGAAGCTAGAAAATATTTTTCGAGAATTTTTAGAGTTCGTATGTGACCCCGGTAATTTGAAATGTACGTTTAAAATTCAGTATAGTGATTTAAATGTAAATTTAACGGAAACTGATTCAAACGATCAAATCAGCTTGAGATACATATCCCATTGTGTTCGGAATGGGGGTAAAACGCTATGGGCGACAGTCGGTGGGCCTCGTTTAGGGGTCGTTTGTGAAAGTCAACTTTTTTGCAAAATAAAATAATTAAATTAAAAAAAAAACTTATCTCCCCCTTTAACTACCAGCCCCCCCCCCCCAGATAATTTCAATTCACTTTAATTAAATTAAAAAAAAAAAAGAATCGTTCGAATCGAACGCCGACTCCCCCGCCATCGCCTAAGCTCCGACCGCCACCCGAGCCTCTCCGCCCCTCTCCTCCTTCTTCCCCACCTCGAGCTGCTCCTCCCACGCACCCCCTGCTCGCGAATCCCTCCTTTTCTTCTATTTGAACGACGCCCTAGCCTCCAGGACCCGCCACCTGAAGCCGCGACAGCCCCACCCCCCTCCAGGCCTCACGCCGACGCTTGCACCACCCCCCGACGACCCCTGGCGCCTGTCCTCCGACGGATCCAAACTGTCCCCCCCCTGTAAGTTAGTTTTATTTATATTTCTTTATTTAATTTTTATTGAATAGAAAACTGATTTTTAAAAAAAAAGATTTTTAAACTGAAATTTAAAAAGGTTAAAACTGAATTGATTTTTAAAAGGTTAAAACTGAATTGATTTTAAAAGGTTTTAAAAGATTTGAATTTTGAAAAGATAAGATTTTTAAAATTGAAAAGATAAGATTTTTAAAATCGAAAATATAAATACAATTGTTTTTAAATATAGAAGGAATATAGTTTTTATTTATATATATAGGAGTAATAAAGATTAGATTTTTATATAGAATTCATGTAATTTTGTATGTAGGAATGGTTCATAAAGATCGGATTTTTATACATGAATGGCAAAGTTAAAGATTTGATTTTTAGCGATAAAAAGATTTGATTTTTAGTTAGAAGAAAGGAAGTGATTTTTATGAAGACAACATAAAATAAAAACGAGATTTTTGTTTATGTAGCGATATAAAGATTCGATTTTTACTATATGAATATCAAGGTAAAGATAGAATTTTTATCTATATTGTAGCAGTAGAAAAATGTGATTTTTATCTGCATAGTGTAGAAATAAAAATATAATTTCTATATAGAAATTAGCGTTATAAAAATATAATTTTTATATATTAAGGAGTGGAGTAAAATTTCGATTTTTATATATTGAATAACGAAGTCAAAATTCGATTTTTAAATATATGAAGTGAATATAAAAATATGATTTTTAAATTGAAAGTGAACAAATAAAAATGTGATTTTTATTTAAAGACATCAAAATATAAAAATGTGTGATTTTTATATATGTAGTGAAAGCGGTCAACGAAGATGACAAAGATGCGATAGCGATGAAGATTTCTATCAATGAAGTGCCGTGGAGCTAGGATAGCTATAGGTGAGAACTTCTCACTCAAAATTCTTTTTCTAGTTATATATATATACTAGGATGCAGACGGTGCTTAGTAGCACCCGACACAATCGTCCACAGACCATGGACTTGTTTGTTTGGTTGCATAGATTAGTTGGATATTTGAATTGAAATTGAGTTGTTTGGGTGAATTGAATGAATTTGATTGATGTGTGAATGGCGTGGGCCTTCACTAGACCGGGGATAAGGCTAGGCCTCGTCCCGTTTCTAGTATCGTGCCGTTATGCCGCCGAAATTTTCTAAAATATGTTAGAAAAATAAAATATCATTTTATTTAAAGAATGAACTGAATAGAAATTCATATGTTGAAATAAAATGTTTTATCGTTAAAAATATAATTTTTAACGTGAATGTGAATAAATAAATATTCATTTACAAATCGGACGGTTTGTTTATGTACACCTATTTGAAGGACATGGATTGGGTCGATAAATTTTACACATCGCCCAACTGCACAAATAAAATATGTGTTTGATTGTTTGAAACCCCACACGGGTGTTGGGATGAAATTTGAAGTTCACTCATCCCGATTGATTGAATATGTCGATCGGTTGATTGACAGGCTGTTTTAAGCGTTGGATATCTATATTTGATGCTTATACAGTGTGGTGCACTTTGGTTGATGGTTGATTATTTCTTCATGCTATTATATACATGTGTTGTATGAAAATCCATATAATTAACTTTATATGGTAATTGATTGGGCCTCATTCCAGTTTAGAAATGGAAATATTTGAAATAGAAATATTTGAAATAGAATATTTGAAAATAGAAATATGTGAAGCCGTGATGATTAGATTGACGCCATTTTGACGTGAGCGATATTTATATCGATTTTAAAACGATTTCGAAATGAATTGAATTGAAAACGATTTCGAAATGAATTGAATTGAAAACGATTTCGAAATGAATTGAATTGAAAACGATTTCGAAATGAATTGAATTGAAAACGATTTCGAAATGAATTGAATTGAAAACGATTTCGAAATGAATTGAATTGAAAACGATTTCGAAATGAAATGAATTGAAAACGAATTCAAATTGAATTGAAAACGATTTCGAAATGAATTGAATTGAAAACGATTTCGAAATGAATTGAATTGAAAACGATTTCGAAATGAATTGAATTGAAAACGAAATGAAATGAATTGAAAACGAATTCAAATTGAATTGAAAACGATTTCGAAATGAATTGAATTGAAAACGATTTCGAAATGAATTGAATTGAAAACGATTTCGAAATGAATTGAATTGAAAACGATTTCGAAATGAATTGAATTGAAAACGATTTCGAAATGAATTGAATTGAAAACGATTTCGAAATGAAATGAATTGAAAACGAATTCAAATTGAATTGAAAACGATTTCGAAATGAATTGAATTGAAAACGATTTCGAAATGAATTGAATTGAAAACGATTTCGAATTGAATTGAAAACGAATTCAAATTGAATTGAAAACGAATTGAAATGAATTCAAATTGAATTGAAATTTGAATTGAATAGAAATGAATTTTGAAACGAATTTATAAAGAAGAATTCAATTTTGATTTGAATTGAAAAGGAAGTTGAAATTGCTTTTGAAACGAATTTAAAGCTATTTATATAATTCGTTTTAAATAGAAATCGACGAAGTATATATTATATATATTATATATATAATATAATGGCCTGAATAGAACGCGCCGCGCCGCGGTAGTTCGTGAATTTCGACCATTTATTTCAAACGGACATTGCGGGAGATCCGACCGTCGGATTCTCCTAAAACCGGAACCGTTGGGTTCGTATCGAAAAGAGCTTTCTAATGAATGTTAGAAATTTGAAATCTAACGGTTGGATTTGGAGATACGTCCAAATCAAATTCGAAAAAGGTCGCTGTAAGTGCAGTTCGATGGCCGTTAATGGAAATCGACTGTACGGGCCTTGATAAAATTATTAAAAATAGTAATAATTTGTGTAAAATCATAAGAAATGATTTGTGAAGATTTGGGATGAAAAACTCCATATTTGAAAAGATAAAAATAGATTTTTATCGAAATGAACTAGTTTTGAACTAGAATTATAATTCTATTTATTTTTAAATAAATAAATTGAATTTGAAAAGGGTTTTGAAAATAACCAAAATTTCCAATGATTGCATTGGAGTGGATTTGAATCGAAATTGTCTTCGGAATATTTCGATGTTGGAATTCGTGATTATACAGGGGTTGTTATGGAAATTTGAAAGATATATATTTATATCGTTATTTCCAATACGACATTTGTTAGTCGTAGAATTCGATATTGAATATAAGCCGATATATTTTCTATTCAGAGCCTTGTATTGAATATCGAATGTTATTTGGGTTTGTCGTGAATGGTGTCTTCACTAACACTGTTCTTGAACCCAGTTGAGAAAGGATTAAATCTTTTTATTTAGATTTAATGAAGTGTACTAATTAAATGATATTTAATTGGAATTGAATTGGTATTGATTTTTGGGTTTATCGTGAACAGTGTTTTAAATAACACTTGTTCTTTAACCCGATAATTAATGGAATGTGATTTTGGGTTTATCGTGAACCGTGTTTTAAATGACACTGATTCTTTAACCTAGTTGAAGATTAAAACTAAGTGGAGTTTTAATGAATCTTTAATTAGATTGAAAAGATCGAGAATGGAGTATCACCAGTTTTACTCCAGGCGATAGTTAAATCTTTAATTAGATTTGAACGTGAAATGGTAATTGAATTACCGATAACACTGTGGTGTTAGATATGAAGTACTACCAGTTTTACTTCATGGGATGAATAGGTTGGGATTGGGAAATAAAATAAATGATTACTTCGGTGTGGTTCGCTAATCCCGACTAGTTTGAATTGATATTCAAAGGAGATTAAAGGATAAATTTAAAGGATTTATCTTGGATAAAATTAATGGGAACTTTTCCCAAAGTATAGGAATATTTGAATAAAAGAATATTCTGAATTGGAATGAGGCGTATGTTGTGTTTGTGTAACACTTTTGTAATATATACGCGAGTTATTCAGAAAGACCGGGTTTATCCCATTCTGAATAACTGATTCGACATGGTGTCGAAGATGAAGACGGTGGTCGAAGACCAGAAGTTTTCACGACGTTTGGGTGATTACTGATGATCTTGATTGGGCTGTACACCCAAGAAGATGGAAACAGTTGGTGATCGTCCAGACGTACTTGGAGATCGATGGATATGCGGGGTACTAGGTGCCTCCGGTTTCGTTCAGACCCAGAACGGACTTGTAAATGGACTGTGTGTCTGACATTGGATTTTAGTCTGTGTGATTGATCTCTATTAAATATATATCTGTTTGGCGGCGGAGAATTTATTCTCTTGCTTAACGCCCTTCTCTGAGACGTACGAGCTCAGGGGTTATATATTCATGGATATCAAACGCATGGAGTGAATTGCCTGTGTGGCATGCCTAAGTGGCAATTGATCGAGGCTTCTGTTGAAAAGCAAAGTCTTGTGGTGATGATCAAAGCACAGCCTGTGTGGCACAGCTTTGTGTAACGTGAATTCGCGAGTTTCACACCCGGTATGAACCAAAAACGGGAGACGGACCTCAGGGAGGGCATGCGTTTCTTTCTAGTTAGAAGTGGCGTCAGTGGTTTTACACGCCCTGACGAGTTTGACTTATGTGGTTGTTGCTGTTGCGAGGCGCCTCGGTTATATCGGTTTCGGCCGCTGCATTCTGGTCGGCAGACGGACCAGACTTACACCCCATAGGGTGGGGAAACGTAGTGTTCAGGGTTTAAGTTTAATCCACATCGGTGGACCGGCCCTGTCGCTCCAAGGTCACTCGAGCTCTGACCTGTGGCTCGGGCTAGAGAGTCACGAATCGGTTGAGGACTATCTTTTGCCTCGGTTCATAGACGGAAATCCAATTTCCAAATACGTGACATTTGCGGTTTTAATTGTAGAACTAGTATGGCGACATGATATATGGTACCCATGCCGCCTATGATTGATACTTATGATTTGAAATTGTTTTGACACTATACACTTATTGTAGTATCAAATGATTTGTTTTAAACGTATCAAGCATTCTTTGGCTGTTATAAGGGAAAACCCTATCCTCGGCTGCGTTGCATTGTGTGATGGGACCTGGGTCTTATAACAGCTTCATTTTTCTTTATTTAGCATTGCGCTGTTTGTTATATGCACTGGTATTCTTGGGAGGAAACCCGTTCCGTGTTATACGGCGTGGTCCCTTGATTTACCTAACTTTCAAATAAAGATTAATAACTGTTTTAGTTCTCACACCAGTCACATGACTGACCTGGAGTTTATTGTTTTAACCTAAACTCTGGGTGCCCTTATTTTGACACGGGCAGCTAGTAGTTTTGGTTTTGCAGATTTATATTCACAGGATCCTGGTTTACAGCTGGAACGATATCCGGAAAGCTTTGTATCCGTATATCTCTTCTAGTTGTGTATTGTATTATTTTCCGCTGCGATGTATTTAAATGTAATTTAAATCTCTGATATTTCTGTGTAATATTCATTTATACTCTGTATATTCGTGTATTCTGATGCATTGTTGTAATATACAATGAAATGTTCTTCTGTATGCGTTCTGTTTTGTCGTGTTCTCAAACGATAGGGCATTTCGAACGGCTTGGATCGGTTTAGCGATCGATTAGGTCCGGGCGAAATCCGTGTCGTTACATTTGGTATCAGAGCTTTGGTTTACAAAGCAGAGAACAAGGCACATTAGAACCATACGAAAGAATTCATCAGATATTGGATTAGTAATATCCAATGGGAATGACTCGTTAGAGATGGGATCAGTAGTATCCTAGAACGAGTGTGAAGGGTATATTTTTCAAATGAAAACAATTTTTGTTTTGAAAATCTAAATCACTTAATCGTATTTGATTATTTATTTATATTGATTAGGACAGTCCAATATATAAAGATTTTGCGTATGCGCCTAGCTAGCGTCTATTCGAAGTTTTAATATACTGGATAGATATAGAATCACACTCTAGTCGCCCGAAGATGATTCTTATGATAGTTCGAACATCATCAGAATTGGTATTCGTGTTTCGAAGGTGTGATATCTATATATTTCCTATTGACTGGTGTGAGAACCCAAAATTAGATAGGGCTTATTGTTGTGATTTGGCATCAAAAACATGATTTTTGTATGTGTATCAAAATTATGAATTTGAAACTCTAATTCACAAATTGATTGATGTTTGGGTTGTTTGTTTATTTGTTTGCTAATTTTTAGCCATTATGCCTAATCAAACCAAATATTGAACTATATTGAGAATTGGTTGCATTTGCTTGCATATGCATATATATCATTGAACAGGTCATAGCAAGGAGGCTAGAGCAGAGAATAAAATTTGTTTGTCCGACAAATAGGTACATGTTTACTACATAATTTCCTGTTTTGTTTGGGTGATGATGATTTTATGAGCCTATTGGCTAGCCGCTTGGCTTTTTCTTTTTCTTTTTGAGATCTGAAGGACCGGGGAAGCTATTTGAAATTCCCCGATGCTCCCGGTGCAGGGGAGGTTATGGCAAAAATTTTCGAAAATTTAGGGTGTTAGCCAAATTTTTGAAATTTTAGAAAATTCTCAGAAACTGAAAAGTTGGAGAATGGAAGCCAGATCGAACGTAGAGTTAATTAATCAAACCACTTTCGACTTTGTTCCTTTTCGGGGACGAAAAGTTTTAAGTGGGGGAGATTGTAATAACCCGGAAAATCTGGGCCAGTTTAAAATTTTTATTTTGGCAATTTTAGCGAATTTTGAATAGTTAAAATGAATTATTTTAAATAATATCGACGGAAATTTATTTAGAATATAATTCGAACGTATATATTTATATACGTCGTCGTTAGAATATATAATAATTATATATAATTATAAAAGGAATTGGAAATGGCGCGGTAGTTCGAAAATTCGATTTCTAATTTCAAATGAATATACAGAATTCGTTATAAGTCAGAATTGAACGAAACAAGAAATATTTGAATCTGTATAACTATATCTTTGTAACGAAGTTAACAAACTGAGATTTCATCTTAGAAATGATAAGATATGTCCAGTTTAAAATTAGAAATAGTCGCTGTGGAATTTATATATATTTTTATATATATAAGGCCCTTAAAAATGGAAATTTTGCAAATGATCTCGGATTTCGACGAAACCACTTTCGTTGGATCCGCAGTGTAAAGTTATTGCTAGGTTTCAAATTTCATAATTTTTCGAATCAATATGTGAGCGTGGCAAAGGAAAACGCGTTTGACCAGTTTCAGTTGATTTTAATCGACTGGAAATTGGCCATTTTTCCAACGGTCTCAGAATTCGACGAAACTAGTTTTGTTAGGACCGTATCGTCAATACGAAGCTAGAAAATATTTTTCGAGAATTTTTAGAGTTCGTATGTGACCCCGGTAATTTGAAATGTACGTTTAAAATTCAGTATAGTGATTTAAATGTAAATTTAACGGAAACTGATTTAAACGATCAAATCAGCTTGAGATACATATCCCATTGTGTTCGGAATGGGGGTAAAACGCTATGGGCGACAGTCGGTGGGCCTCGTTTAGGGGTCGTTTGTGAAAGTCAACTTTTTTGCAAAATAAAATAATTAAATTAAAAAAAAAAAAACATATCTCCCCCTTTAACTACCAGGCCCCCCCAGATAATTTCAATTCACTTTAATTAAATTAAAAAAAAAAAAGAATCGTTCGAATCGAACGCCGACTCCCCCGCCATCGCCTGAGCTCCGACCGCCACCCGAGCCTCTCCGCCCCTCTCCTCCTTCTTCCCCACCTCGAGCTGCTCCTCCCACGCACCCCCTGCTCGCGAATCCCTCCTTCTCTTCTATTTGAACGACGCCCTAGCCTCCAGGACCCGCCACCTGAAGCCGCGACAGCCCCACCCCCCTCCAGGCCTCACGCCGATGCTTGCACCACCCCCCGACGACCCCTGGCGCCTGTCCTCCGACGGATCCAAACTGTCCCCCCCTGTAAGTTAGTTTTATTTATATTTCTTTATTTAATTTTTATAGAATAGAAAACTGATTTTAAAAAAAAAAGATTTTTAAACTGAAATTTAAAAAGGTTAAAACTGAATTGATTTTTAAAAGGTTAAAACTGAATTGATTTTAAAAGGTTTTAAAAGATTTGAATTTTGAAAAGATAAGATTTTTAAAATTGAAAAGATAAGATTTTTAAAATCGAAAATATAAATACAATTGTTTTTAAATATAGAAGGAATATAGTTTTTATTTATATATATAGGAGTAATAAAGATTAGATTTTTATATAGAATTCATGTAATTTTGTATGTAGGAATGGTTCATAAAGATCGGATTTTTATACATGAATGGCAAAGTTAAAGATTTGATTTTTAGCGATAAAAAGATTTGATTTTTAGTTAGAAGAAAGGAAGTGATTTTTATGAAGACAACATAAAATAAAAACGAGATTTTTGTTTATGTAGCGATATAAAGATTCGATTTTTACTATATGAATATCAAGGTAAAGATAGAATTTTTATCTATATTGTAGCAGTAGAAAAATGTGATTTTTATCTGCATAGTGTAGAAATAAAAATATAATTTCTATATAGAAATTAGCGTTATAAAAATATAATTTTTATATATTAAGGAGTGGAGTAAAATTTCGATTTTTATATATTGAATAACGAAGTCAAAATTCGATTTTTAAATATATGAAGTGAATATAAAAATATGATTTTTAAATTGAAAGTGAACAAATAAAAATGTGATTTTTATTTAAAGACATCAAAATATAAAAATGTGTGATTTTTATATATGTAGTGAAAGCGGTCAACGAAGATGACAAAGATGCGATAGCGATGAAGATTTCTATCAATGAAGTGCCGTGGAGCTAGGATAGCTATAGGTGAGAACTTCTCACTCAAAATTCTTTTTCTAGTTATATATATATACTAGGATGCAGACGGTGCTTAGTAGCACCCGACATAATCGTCCACAGACCATGGACTTGTTTGTTTGGTTGCATAGATTAGTTGGATATTTGAATTGAAATTGAGTTGTTTGGGTGAATTGAATGAATTTGATTGATGTGTGAATGGCGTGGGCCTTCACTAGACCGGGGATAAGGCTAGGCCTCGTCCCGTTTCTAGTATCGTGCCGTTATGCCGTCGAAATTTTCTAAAATATGTTAGAAAAATAAAATATCATTTTATTTAAAGAATGAACTGAATAGAAATTCATATGTTGAAATAAAATGTTTTGTCGTTAAAAATATAATTTTTAACGTGAATGTGAATAAATAAATATTCATTTACAAACCGGACGGTTTGTTTATGTACACCTATTTGAAGGACATGGATTGGGTCGATAAATTTTACACATCGCCCAACTGCACAAATAAAATATGTGTTTGATTGTTTGAAACCCCACACGGGTGTTGGGATGAAATTTGAAGTTCACTCATCCCGATTGATTGAATATGTCGATCGGTTGATTGACAGGCTGTTTTAAGCGTTGGATATCTATATTTGATGCTTATACAGTGTGGTGCACTTTGGTTGATGGTTGATTATTTCTTCATGCTATTATATACATGTGTTGTATGAAAATCCATATAATTAACTTTATATGGTAATTGATTGGGCCTCATTCCAGTTTAGAAATGGAAATATTTGAAATAGAAATATTTGAAATAGAATATTTGAAAATAGAAATATGTGAAGCCGTGATGATTAGATTGACGCCATTTTGACGTGAGCGATATTTATATCGATTTTAAAACGATTTCGAAATGAATTGAATTGAAAACGATTTCGAAATGAATTGAATTGAAAACGATTTCGAAATGAATTGAATTGAAAACGATTTCGAAATGAATTGAATTGAAAACGATTTCGAAATGAATTGAATTGAAAACGATTTCGGAATGAATTGAATTGAAAACGATTTCGAAATGAAATGAATTGAAAACGAATTCAAATTGAATTGAAAACGATTTCGAAATGAATTGAATTGAAAACGATTTCGAAATGAATTGAATTGAAAACGATTTCGAAATGAATTGAATTGAAAACGAAATGAAATGAATTGAAAACGAATTCAAATTGAGTTGAAAACGATTTCGAAATGAATTGAATTGAAAACGATTTCGAAATGAATTGAATTGAAAACGATTTCGAAATGAATTGAATTGAAAACGATTTCGAAATGAATTGAATTGAAAACGATTTCGAAATGAATTGAATTGAAAACGATTTCGAAATGAAATGAATTGAAAACGAATTCAAATTGAATTGAAAACGATTTCGAAATGAATTGAATTGAAAACGATTTCGAAATGAATTGAATTGAAAACGATTTCGAATTGAATTGAAAACGAATTCAAATTGAATTGAAAACGAATTGAAATGAATTCAAATTGAATTGAAATTTGAATTGAATAGAAATGAATTTTGAAACGAATTTATAAAGAAGAATTCAATTTTGATTTGAATTGAAAAGGAAGTTGAAATTGCTTTTGAAACGAATTTAAAGCTATTTATATAATTCGTTTTAAATAGAAATCGACGAAGTATATATTATATATATTATATATATAATATAATGGCCTGAATAGAACGCGCCGCGCCGCGGCAGTTCGTGAATTTCGACCATTTATTTCAAACGGACATTGCGGGAGATCCGACCGTCGGATTCTCCTAAAACCGGAACCGTTGGGTTCGTATCGAAAAGAGCTTTCTAATGAATGTTAGAAATTTGAAATCTAACGGTTGGATTTGGAGATACGTCCAAATCAAATTCGAAAAAGGTCGCTGTAAGTGCAGTTCGATGGCCGTTAATGGAAATCGACTGTACGGGCCTTGATAAAATTATTAAAAATAGTAATAATTTGTGTAAAATCATAAGAAATGATTTGTGAAGATTTGGGATGAAAAACTCCATATTTGAAAAGATAAAAATAGATTTTTATCGAAATGAACTAGTTTTGAACTAGAATTATAATTCTATTTATTTTTAAATAAATAAATTGAATTTGAAAAGGGTTTTGAAAATAACCAAAATTTCCAATGATTGCATTGGAGTGGATTTGAATCGAAATTGTCTTCGGAATATTTCGATGTTGGAATTCGTGATTATACAGGGGTTGTTATGGAAATTTGAAAGATATATATTTATATCGTTATTTCCAATACGACATTTGTTAGTCGTAGAATTCGATATTGAATATAAGCCGATATATTTTCTATTCAGAGCCTTGTATTGAATATCGAATGTGATTTGGGTTTGTCGTGAATGGTGTCTTCACTAACACTGTTCTTGAACCCAGTTGAGAAAGGATTAAATCTTTTTATTTAGATTTAATGAAGTGTACTAATTAAATGATATTTAATTGGAATTGAATTGGTATTGATTTTTGGGTTTATCGTGAACAGTGTTTTAAATAACACTTGTTCTTTAACCCGATAATTAATGGAATGTGATTTTGGGTTTATCGTGAACCGTGTTTTAAATGACACTGATTCTTTAACCCAGCTGAAGATTAAAACTAAGTGGAGTTTTAATGAATCTTTAATTAGATTGAAAAGATCGAGAATGGAGTATCACCAGTTTTACTCCAGGCGATAGTTAAATCTTTAATTAGATTTGAACGTGAAATGGTAATTGAATTACCGATAACACTGTGGTGTTAGATATGAAGTACTACCAGTTTTACTTCATGGGATGAATAGGTTGGGATTGGGAAATAAAATAAATGATTACTTCGGTGTGGTTCGCTAATCCCGACTAGTTTGAATTGATATTCAAAGGAGATTAAAGGATAAATTTAAAGGATTTATCTTGGATAAAATTAATCGGAACTTTTCCCAAAGTATAGGAATATTTGAATAAAAGAATATTCTGAATTGGAATGAGGCGTATGTTGTGTTTGTGTAACACTTTTGTAATATATACGCGAGTTATTCAGAAAGACCGGGTTTATCCCATTCTGAATAACTGATTCGACGTGGTGTCGAAGATGAAGACGGTGGTCGAAGACCAGAAGTTTTCACGACGTTTGGGTGATTACTGATGATCTTGATTGGGCTGTACACCCAAGAAGATGGAAACAGTTGGTGATCGTCCAGACGTACTTGGAGATCGATGGATATGCGGGGTACTAGGTGCCTCCGGTTTCGTTCAGACCCAGAACGGACTTGTAAATGGACTGTGTGTCTGACATTGGATTTTAGTCTGTGTGATTGATCTCTATTAAATATATATCTGTTTGGCGGCGGAGAATTTATTCTCTTGCTTAACGCCCTTCTCTGAGACGTACGAGCTCAGGGGTTATATATTGATGGATATCAAACGCATGGAGTGAATTGCCTGTGTGGCATGCCTAAGTGGCAATTGATCGAGGCTTCTGTTGAAAAGCAAAGTCTTGTGGTGATGATCAAAGCACAGCCTGTGTGGCACAGCTTTGTGTAACGTGAATTCACGAGTTTCACACCCGGTATGAACCAAAAACGGGAGACGGACCTCAGGGAGGGCATGCGTTTCTTTCTAGTTAGAAGTGGCGTCAGTGGTTTTACACGCCCTGACGAGTTTGACTTATGTGGTTGTTGCTGTTGCGAGGCGCCTCGGTTATATCGGTTTCGGCCGATGCATTCTGGTCGGCAGACGGACCAGACTTACACCCCATAGGGTGGGGAAACGTAGTGTTCAGGGTTTAAGTTTAATCCACATCGGTGGACCGGCCCTGTCGCTCCAAGGTCACTCGAGCTCTGACCTGTGGCTCGGGCTAGAGAGTCACGAATCGGTTGAGGACTATCTTTTGCCTCGGTTCATAGACGGAAATCCAATTTCCAAATACGTGACATTTGCAGTTTTAATTGTAGAACTAGTATGGCGACATGATATATGGTACCCATGCCGCCTATGATTGATACTTATGATTTGAAATTGTTTTGACACTATACACTTATTGTAGTATCAAATGATTTGTTTTAAACGTATCAAGCATTCTTTGGCTGTTATAAGGGAAAACCCTATCCTCGGCTGCGTTGCATTGTGTGATGGGACCGGGGTCTTATAACAGCTTCATTTTTCTTTATTTAGCATTGCGCTGTTTGTTATATGCACTGGTATTCTTGGGAGGAAACCCGTTCCGTGTTATACGGCGTGGTCCCTTGATTTACCTAACTTTCAAATAAAGATTAATAACTGTTTTAGTTCTCACACCAGTCACATGGCTGACCTGGAGTTTATTGTTTTAACCTAAACTCTGGGTGCCCTTATTTTGACACGGGCAGCTAGTAGTTTTGGTTTTGCAGATTTATATTCACAGGATCCTGGTTTACAGCTGGAACGATATCCGGAAAGCTTTGTATCCGTATATCTCTTCTAGTTGTGTATTGTATTATTTTCCGCTGCGATGTATTTAAATGTAATTTAAATCTCTGATATTTCTGTGTAATATTCATTTATACTCTGTATATTCGTGTATTCTGATGCATTGTTGTAATATACAATGAAATGTTCTTCTGTATGCGTTCTGTTTTGTCGTGTTCTCAAACGATAGGGCATTTCGAACGGCCTGGATCGGTTTAGCGATCAATTAGGTCCGGGCGAAATCCGTGTCGTTACAAACATATACCAGTAACTTTATAATATAAATAGGACTTAACTTGTAATTATATCACTTAAAATAAAAGATAAACGTTTTTATCTTTTTTTGCAATTGAATATAGTAACATTAAAAGATAAATGTGGTTAGTTATTAGTTTGCAATTGAATATACTAAAAGATAACAGACCACATTTATCTTTTAATGAGTAACAATGTAGTAACAATCATAGTTACCAGATCTGATAATGTTGAATGAGTAATAATCATAGTTACTCATTTTTGTATGGCACAAACTTTTTGCATCACAAATTTTCTTGAATAAAAATGATTCTGTGCATATAAAAATTTTGAGCGCATAAGCAACAAAGAAGCTAAGAAATCATCAATGTGCACATAAAAAAACAGCATATCAAGAAATTTTGAATTAACATCATTGAATATATTTCATTTCTACATTTCCAGTAAAAAAAAAAATTAGATTAACGCTAGTTTGAATGACCACCAAAACTTTGGATAACAATGAGAGTATTCAGTACAATAAATCTTGTTAGAATTACTCGTTGGTTCAAGTACTTGTATGATTGTGATATTATTGAATGATTGTGAAAATATTGAATGACTGTGAATTTTAGTGTGAGATAATGTAGTCCAAATTTTTAGTGTGCCAAAATAATCATAAAGCAATGGTTTAACATAAATAATGAAATATAAATGTTTTATAGGACATATATACTCAGACAATATCAACTTGTGAAATTCAGTAGATATAGCAAACATAAACAATGTCTTTTTTTTGAAAAGACATATGCAATTATCTTTTTAAAATCTGAAATAAAATAAAATATTCTACTAAACATTTAAAAATTGTTAACTTCAAAAATGCAATTTTGTAATCATAAGTTTAGTTTTGCAACTACAGCAATTTATAATTTTGTAATCACGTACAGTTAATTAACAATAAATGCCTTATAGGTTCATTTACCTTGAAATATAAATACATTTATCTTTTCAAACTATTGAATCAAATATATGTACAACATTGAAATGAGTGTGCAATTATTTACTGATATGTTACAATAAGAGTAAGCATGGCTGTATAATGAACATATGAACCTGCTTTGCAACTAAAGGAAATAGATTGGTGATGTTAAAGATAAAAACATATATGTTTTATCTTTTCTAACTACAGTCTAACTTAGATGAATGAGAACAATAACAAACAACAAATATAAATTCACTTTTCTTTTTAAATGAATAACAAACAGCAATGATAGATACACTTTTCTTCTTAAGCAGTTGAATAGAATAACATCAAACTATGTATAATTAATCGTAGAGTTTCATATTAGGTTTAATCATCAAAAAAAACAAAAAAAAACTTTACACGCACTACAAAAACTATGATATACAGCAATAGTTAACTAGGGTTTATCAAAGTTGCTTACAAATGAATAATAAAGAAAACTTACTTGTTTAGTAATCGAAAAAGAAGATGTCGTGTAGCTAGCAATGTCGTAACTGAAAGGCAGCTCAAAAGTAAATCCTAGGTTTAGTTGAAATCGATTGGAAATAGATTCAGTTGAAAAATAACAATCGATCAAAGAGGGTGGAAACGAAAACGATTGCAACTGAGTTTAGATGAAAATGAAGGGAAATCGATCGATTTTTGGTAAATCCTAGTTTTCGATTTGCTTAGAGCTTTGAGTGAGAAATGGCGGAACCACGAAACAAAATAATAGATTGAAGAATGAGACGTCTCGTGTTTAATTTCCTGGAAAACAATAAACGTAGGGTCGTGTCCTTAAAACTTATTTTTGAACCAAAGAAGGCCCTTATAGTAAAATATCCCTTAAATTTAAATGTGCATATTCTTCACATGCAAGGAGTAAAAAAAAGGGGAATGCATATTTGTTACTTAGATTAAAAAACAATATATTCAAAGCATTCCATCAAGGAATTATTTTATATGGTTGTGGTGAATACTCTTTTTTTATTCCTTTACGTACTAACATCTTAGCACCACTATATACGTCATATTGTTGGTAACTTCTAATGTTGTTTTATATTACCTTTTGCTATCTTGTACTCTATTTTTATGATATTATATTTCATAATTTGACAACTAAACACCCTTAACGTTTAAGATTAAATAACTTAAAATGAAATTTGTGATCATTCAGCTCTCTTCAATTAGTCATAGATCATATTATTCCATTAATTTACAATCCCTAAGTACAAGCCTTGATGTAAGCAATTGTTAAGATAAATTAGATTAGTTCATAATCTATTTCATTTTTAGTATATTCAGTACTAAAAATTAAATTACTTCACAATTTTCTAAATAAAATTATGCGTTTCATAATTTATATAAAAAATTGAGATATAAATTTATTACTTTGCATGAATTCATTTTCACAGAATAAACCCTTTTCTAAACCTCCCTTATATATGTAATTTAGTTGTAATATAAGTGATGCACATGCCAATCTATGAAAAAGATGTGAATTTATTCCATATTACACTAACGTTAAAACTGAGGATTCAATACATATTTTAATATGCTGACGTAAAGAGCAATTAGAATTTTGATCGATAAGATGCAATTTATGTCAATTTTTTAATCCTTTGTTTCTCAAAATACACCAAACATATTGATGGTAAGGTAAACAAACTGTTATTTAGTTCGTTTCCAAATAATAATTCTTTCTTGGTGAGTGTTTTCTCCAATGTTAATATCCTATCATGTTATCTGTATAGTCATACTTACAGGCATACGTAGCGATAACTACCAACATAAGAATATATTGTGTGTTCAATAAGAAGTCTAAATGTTGTACCTTCATCTGTAATTTTACATTTTACTTTGGCCTTTTAGTTTAAATTTTATTTTACTTCAAGCATTTCTAGCACTACAAGAAAGGAGGCTGATAGAGACAGCTAAAAACCGTCGCTAGCGGTCGTACATCGGTGCTAGAACCGTTGTCTTTTCACTCGACACTAACAAAATAGTGTTGCCTTTAGCAACGATCATAGTCGTATTAATGACGGTTGATATCGACAATGTGGACACATGTCATGTTCTGAGAAGCTGAACATGTGTCATTAGTCGCCGCCAACTGAAACAAGTCTGCAAACTCAATATATCACTAGCTATCGACACAAGCTTAGAATGAACAAGCGTCGCTAGCCATCGCCAACCTACACTACCTTGGGCCAACAAGATATGGCTAGCCGTAGCTAACCTGAATCATTTTTTCTACATTTTAGCTTCCTTCTTGTCCTCTAACCACACAACAATCAATATATATACATCCACTTCATCCACAATAGATATAAACTCAATTCATATCTAATAACATCGCATTATCATAAAATCTCATACGTATCACTCAGAATAACAAATATACCACAAATATAAATATTTATGGAGATTTTCATGAAATAAAACCAATATTACATCAAGCATATCTATAGCAGCTAATGTCTATCAAAAACACATCCACATCCATAGCACAATACATTACCGACCCAAAAAATATCAAATCCAATAACTCATGTTATGTGACTCCACATATCCCTTAATGTCACCCTTATGAGGATGCATTAATTTCTGTGAAGCATGATAATATTGAGACTAATTTCACAAGACAAAATATAAAATGCTGCAGAAAACTTTCAAACTTATTATAAAACCAGATCAAAATTTACATTTTCAAATACCATAAGTCAAAATCATAACCATCTGTCTCGTGGGAATATAAAACACCAGAGTACAAATACAAAACCAATAAAATCATATCCCTTATAAGCCATAACAATAACAAAGAACATAAACTGATGCAATACATAGAGTAAGAAGTAATCCATATCCAAGCTGAATCAAAGATTCATGGTCACTGCTAAAATCCACCAACTTAGAACTTGAGGGAGGGAGGGAAGAGAGAAGGAAAAACAAGATAGGTCAAACATAAAGACTGGCGAGTTCCAGTGATTTTTAGCATAAGCATAAGATAAGAAGTATTAAGACTGATAAATGGTACTGGATAAGAAATATAGTAAAACATACAAGTACGAAATAAACCAGATAACAAGTAAGATCAACTAAGCTTATCATTTATACACTAAGAACAAGTTTCTGTACCAACTATTAGAATATTAGGATTAGGTGTTACCTTAATTACTACCCAGTGATCGGCTCCCTACAGACATGGATATCAGTCCCAAACCCGTCAATTTTAAAAGACACAATCCTATCTGTCAGTGTTACAATGTCTTATCTTCCCCATCGGACCCATGCATACTCACGACTCCGTCGGAATGCGCCTATACTCACCTCCAAGATTTGAACCTCCTACAATCCAAATCAATAAAGCGTGCCCTGGCCTCTACCTAATGCGAGGCTCCGAGATGATACCAATAGGGATACTAATTGATAGGGGATCCAAGCAACAACAGATTGACACATGCTACCCCTAGGCTTGTTCCCCAAGTAAATTAGGAATTTAAGAGTCCCCCCGAATATAAACAATAGAAGTGGAACCTCTTAGCTTATTAATCAAACCAGGTTTAACTTAGCAGGTTTAACTTCATTAATAAGCATCATATAACCCTATGTTATATTCCCTGGTTGTAAATTACATTTTCTAATAAAATGTAACAAACCTTCCCCCAAGCACGTGCTCAGATGTATATAGATTACAGTAACATGATTTACTTAATTTACATAAAATCCGCATCTTTTCCATAACATTTTCTAATTAAATCCAATCTATTCAGATTAACATGTTTGCATATTCTTCCTTTATAATTATCCCAATTATACAGTCAATGGTTCCCAATATGCCCAAATCTCCCTTTTACTGTTATTACCTTTTATTCCAATTTTACGCAATTCTAACGGAAATGGCCTTGGCTCTCGATGGCTTAGGCTTGGCGCAAAATAGAAAGGAAAAGGAGAAAACAGATCCAAACTAAAACTAAATAAATAGGCATAAATAGACTATAAATAAAACTAAGACAGAAAAGGGGTTATGGAAGAAATATATATATATATATGTATGTATATATAAGCATATAATAAGTGATAATTGAATAGATAAATGATAGTGATCAAAAGAACAATGTATAATAATAAACTTATAAACCCTGCTTATTTCAGATCCAATCTATTTACTGTCAAAACCCTTTTTAAATTGTAGATCTAAAAATAACGTAGAACTCATAAACATATGTATTAGATCCAGAATAGGTCTTTGGAATAGTTGTTGTAGAATAAAAAATAGAATTATCCCTTTAATCTATGTTTTGAAAGCACCTCAACATCTTCTTATTTTTGTTTCAGAATATAACTTAGAGGAGGAAGAAGATAAAGAAATGTTTGTGTGTAATAAAATGGTGAGGTTGCTAGCCTATTTATATATAAGTTAGGATAATCAAAACCATAGGATATTAGGTCATAAAATCAAACTGTTAAAGATACGTCATGCTGAGTCGGCACGAATAAAACACATAAACAATCAAGATTTATGCCTCAATCCTGCTCGAAGGTGGGTCGACCCATCTACTACCTGGGTCGACACTAGAGTTGACACATAGGTCGACCCATGTAGGGTTGGGACGACTCCTGACTATTTCACTCTGTGCTTATTTAATTTAAATTATTTTAAATATATTTCAAATTTCTTTAGTTTATAACTTCTTCATACTTAGTCTGATCTACGAAAACCTAGAGTCTATCTGAACCAGAATTTTGTAATGAATGCAACGGTAAAGTCTGTTTTACTCAGTTCTGAAATTTAATTTATTAACATTCATTTTATTATTTTCTTTAAATAATTATGGTGTATTAAATTATGGGGTGTTACATTCTCCTCTCCTTGAAGGATTTCGTCCCCGAAATCTCCAAGTTAAGGAGAATATTAATAACTATTGCCTATACACATCTACTCATCCATCAATCGCTGGCATCCATTGTCCTTAAAATTTATAATGCTTTGTATGAACACATGCAAAAGCATTGGGTATATGTCCCTAACCTACTGCGAAAATTAGGCGGTCTACTGATTCAGTTGACCTCCTTAATGCAAGATATGTTTGTGCCATGTATCCAATATGTATGCAAAAGAATCATAATAGTACTTATAATTTCTATATATGCGCACAACCATTCACCAAAATGCAACATACACGCGATGATTCAACCATTTTCATCCATTGAAAATTAAAATGCGCATACATCCATATGCAATATGTTAAGTATTTGAGCCGATCTGTTGCCTAATTCGTGTGTATATGCATCCACTTGTGTTCACTAGAAAACACTTGCATCCATCAAACATAACATGTCTCAAACACATGTTTTCAACCATAGGCTTCTACTTAAGCATCGAGATTCAAACGATAGGAAAACAAATTCGAATTCAAAAGCTTATAATAACGTACTCTCAAAGAGAAAAGGATAAGAAGCATGAATCTTGTCTTTGGGTTCCCAAGTCACATCATCACAATCTTCTCCCCATTGCACCTTCACTTACTTGATCTCCTTGTTGTGTAGCTTCTTAACTTTTGATCCATGAATTCAGGTAGGAACTTTTATAACTGATGCCTCCTTTTATACTTCCACATCCTCAAGTGTACTTAGCTTAACTACTTGTGCTAAATCATGTGGACATTTCCTCAAATGGGAAACATAGAACACATCGTGAACTCCCGCCAGCCTCTCTGGTAGTCTAACTTTGCAGGCCATCTGGCCTATCCTCTCAACTAGGGGGAATGCCTCTACAAACCACGACGCCAATTTTCTTGCTGAACCAAAGCGGACATTGTTTACCAGAAGTAACACCTTGATAAAGACCATATCTCCTACCTCAGACTCCAAGTCATTCCTCCTTCTATCGACATATGACTTCTTCCTATTCTGAGTTGCTTTCATCCGTCTTCAAATAAGGTTTATCTTCTCAGAAGTCTCTCTAATCATCTTAGGCCCAAGTAGAAGTTTATCCGTAGACTCCCACCAACAAGTCGGCGATCTGCAGGGTCGTTCATAAAGTGCCTCAACGGGAGCCATACCAATACTTGACTGATAACTAGTATTGTAAGAAAAGTCAACCAATGGGAGATTCTCCTTCCAAGTCCCTCGAAAGTCTAGGATACACAGTCTAAATAAATCCTCGATAACCCTATTGACCCTCTCAATTTGTCCATCGGTCTGAGGGTGATAGGTTATGCTAAGTCATAATTGTGTACCTAGTGCCTCTTTCAAGCTCTTCCAAAACTCACACGTGAAGATGGGGTCACGGTCGCTAACTATACTGGAAGGTACTCCATGAAATCGGACGATCTCTCTAAGGTATATCGATGCTAATTAAGTTGCTATTCTCTTTCTCTTAACAGGGATAAAGTGAGCGCTATTTGTTAATCTATATACCAAAACCCATATATTGGTGTTGCCCTTTTTCGATCTGGACAAACCATCAATAAAATCCATAGAGACACTCTCCCACTTCCACTGATGAATATCTAAGGGCTGAAGCAATCGCTAGGTTTTCTTTGTTCAGCCTTTACTTGCTGGAAAGTCAAACATCATGCCACAAACTCTGCCATGTTCCTCTTCATATCAGTCCAACGGAAAAGTCTCTTCATATCTCAGTAAATCTTGTCACTGCCATGATGGATAGTCATCCGAGAGTAACGAGCCTCCTCAAGAGCTTTCCTTAACAAGTCTCCAACTCTAGGACACACAACCTTTCATCTCGAAGTAGCCACCCCTACTAGTCCACGAAATATCTAGCTAAGTGACTAGAGGTCTCTCCTTTACTGAGTCTATCCAAGATATTCACCAACTGTTGATTCTCTCACTGTGTGGATCCAATGCGCTCCATAAGAGTAGGTTGCATCTCCAATGATGCCAACAAACCAAGCGTAAAACCCGTAGATGGCCTAAAATCAAAGGTCAAGATAAACTCCAAGCTCTACCTCTCTACGAATAGAGGACTCAAGGTCATCCTCTGCTTACTCAACGCATCAGCAACCACATTCCCTTTGCTTGGAGTATAAGTTATCTCAAAATCGTAGGACCCAAGGAACTCCATCCACCTTAAATTGAGATCCTTCTACGATAATAAATATGTAAGCGACTTTTGATCCGTGTAGAGCTCAAACCTCTCTCCGAGTAGATAGTGTCTCCAGGACTTAAGTGCGAACACTATTGCAGCCAACTCCAAGTCGTGGGTAACGTAGTTCTTCTCATGAACCCTTAATTGCCTACTTCTATAGCAAACCAGCTTACCTTCTTGCATCAACATGACACCTAATCATGTTCCACAAGCATCCGTGTAGACCGTAAACACCTTGCTACCATCGGGAAGAGTCAAAACAGGGGTTGATGTCAGAGCTCTCTTGTACCTTGTAGACCACTCCTAACCTCTGTCGCATTCTTAGGGGCTTTCCAATCTTGTACCGCGACAACTTTAGTAGGGTCCACCGCTATTCCATCCTTGGAGACAACATGCCCCAGGAACCTTACTTTTTTTCTCCAGAAATGACACTTAGAAAATTTAGCCTTAAGCCAATGAGATCTGAGAGAGCAGAGAGCCCCTTCTAAGTATACGGCATGTTCTTCCTCACTCCTCGATAAAACTAGAATGTCATCCACAAAAACCACAACTAACTTGTTTAGGTACTCCCTAAACACCCGACCCATCAAATCCACAAAGTACATAGGTACATTGGTTAGCCCAAAAGGCATGACTAATCACTCAAAAAAACCGTTTGGAGTCCTGAAAGCAATCTTATCTATACTATCATTTGCTACCCTTAGCTGATGAAATCCCATGGCAAGATCTAACTATGAGAAAACTGAAGCGCCTGCTAGCTAGTCAAACAAGTCATCAATCCTCGTAAGTGGATGTCTATTCCTCTTTGTGACCTTATTCAACTCCTTATTGTCCATGCAGAAATGGAGAGATCTATCTGCATTGGTCGCAAAGACGACTGGAACCCCCATTCAAAAATTCTCCATCTAATGAATCCCTTCTCGAATAGCTCGCCCACTTTCTTGCTAAGCTCCATCCTTTCCCTAGGAGACATGTGACGCACTGGTAAAGCGATGGGTTTCAGATTCTCTACAAGTAGATCTGGAAGTCTATCACATGTCTGGGAGGTAATCCTCTAAACTCATCGATCACGTTTGGAAAATCTCTGACTATAGGTACTGATCGAAGATCGTCAACAGAAGTATCGAGGGAAGCTAGGAAACATAGCATAATTGACCCCCATGGGTTACAAGAAATCTCAAGAGTTCTCTTGTGGCACGTCAAAAGCCTAACAACTCTCCTCTCACAATCTATAATGGCACCATACATGGCTAGCCAATCCATTGCTAGAATAAGCCTGTAACCCATAAAGCCAAGAACATATGTGCCGCACTCAAACTCAACGCCCATGATAGAAATTATCAAACCCCTCCATATCATGGATAAGTGAGTCGTACCTCCTATTGGGTTTGAGACCACAACAGGATCAGAAACTATACTAGTGTCCAGGTGCAGATTATCTACCACAGAATTGGATATGAATGAATGAAAAACAACAAAATCAAAGAGAGTCATAATAGGAGAGTCAAAAAGAGAAATCAAACCTTGACGGTGACACTTCTACCTCAATTCGGTCCGCTAGCCTATAGAGCATGAACTTGTCCTCTAGACGATCTTGCCTTCTGACCTTGCCTATTAGGGCATTTTTTGGTAAAATGTCCAACTTGAATGCAACTGAAACAAGCATTCTTCGTTTTCCTATTGTCTCTAACAAAGTTCCCCAAATTCCCACAGTCATGGCACTTAACCTCTATCTTGATTTGTGCCTTATCAGTTTTTCCTCCCTTCTTTGGTGCCATCTTCTTAGGCCACCACTTCTTCTTATCTGTCTAGGGTTGTGCCTCCTTAGTCTTCTTTTTTTCTTTTCCTCTTTCTCATCCTTATGCATTAAAGCCATGTCTATTAGCCTCTCGAAAGTCGCCCCCATCAGGATATGTGTTAGTGATAGTCCTTGGAGAGGTTAATTTAACCCTCTCACGAATCTTAAAGCCTTCTTATGAGGAGTGTTTACCAAATCCAAGCCAAATCTTTCCAGTTGATTAAAACTATTAACATATTCATTGACAGTCATACTTCCTTGCTTCAAACTAAAAAAACTCTCCATTTGCAATCCTTCCTCAACATACGACAAGAACTTCTATATGTGCTTAAACTCATCCCAAGTGGCAACCACCTACCCCACCTGAGTCACCTCTGACCAATATGAAGATTCCTCCTTAATTTGGCAACAACCAACTGAATCTTTCTCCTATCATCTAGCTCCAAAAAATCAAACACATGCTTTGCCTGTCTAAGCCAATTGCACACCACCCGAAACTCTCAGTACCACAAAACAACTTTCCTCTGATCGCACAGAAATCCTTACAAAGCTTAGAGAAGTAGACTATAGGATTGGGTGGAACTTACGCGGCTACAGCTGGGGGTGGTATATTATCTTGCACTTCGACAGGTGTTGTAGCTTTTATCACGGAACCATGTTGGAATGGGAATGCCCTCAGGGAAATTAGGAGCCTCAAACATGGTGAAAAGAGAAGAAACAAGGATTCAAAAGAGATTGAAGGATTATTGTAAATGACTTGAGGGGGATATATTTTTCAAAAATAGAATTTACTTGAAATACTTTGCTTTGAAATTACTTTTTCAAAAACTTTTCCTTTGATCTTGTAAGCTTAGGCTCTGATAGTAAATGTGACAACCCCTTCCCTTAATGTCACCCATATGAGGATGCATTAAGTTCTATGAGGCATAATAATATTAAGACTAATTTCACAAGACAGAATATAGAATACAACGGAAAACTTTCAAAATTATTATAAAACCAGATCAAACATTACATTTTCGAATACCATAAGTCAAAATCATAACCATCTGTCTCGTGGAAACCATCGGACTACAAATACAAAACCAATAAAATCATCTCTTTTATAAGCCATAACAATAACAAAGAACAGAAACTGGAGAAATACATATAGTAAAAAGTAATCCAGGTTCAAGATAAATCAAAGAATCATGATCACTAGTGATATCCACCACCCTGATAACCTGAGGGGTGAAAGGAAGAGAGCGAAGGAAAAACAAAATAGGCCAAACATAAAGTCTGGCAAGTTCAGTGACTTTTATCATAAGCATAAGATAAGAAGTATCAAGGCAAATAAATGGTACTGGATAAGAAACGCAGTAAAATATATAAGTACGAAATAAACGAGATAACAAGGTAAGATAAAGTAAGCTTCTCATTCATATCTTAAGAAGAATTTTATGCACCAACTATTAGAATATCAGGATTAGCTATTACCAAGTGATCGGCTCCCTATAGACACAAATAACTTGTGCATGCCACGACAGTTGGGGATATCAGTCTCGAACCCGTCAACTTTAAAAAACACATTTGTAACAACCCGGATTTTCAGAACCAATTTAAATTTTTTATTTTAGCTATTTTAATGGATTTTTAATATTTAAAATGATTTATTTTAAATTATAACAACTAAAAATTTATTTAAATCGAAGTTAGAATGAATAAATATATTTTAATTATAAAACGAGCCTGAAATGGCGCGGTAGTTTGAAAATTCAATTTTAAACTTTAACCGATTTTACAGAATTCAAAATAAATCGGATTTCAGTAAAACCAAAAATATTTGAATCAGTTTAATTATATCTTTCTAATGAAGAAGAAAAATAATAATTTCATAATATAAATTGAAAGTTATGTCCAGTTTAAAATTTAGAATAGTCGCTATAGAATTTATATATATTTAATATAATATATAGCCCTTAAAAATAGCCATTTTGCAAACGACCTCCTTTTTCGACAAAACCAACTTTGTTGGATCCGGAATGTCAAATTATTAATAGATTCCAATTTTCATAATTTTTAGAATTAATATGTGAGCGCAGAGAATTTAAACGTATTTTATCAATTCAGTTTAAATTTAATCGACCACAAAATGATCATTTTTCAAACGGTCTCCAAATTCAACGAAATTAGTTTTGTTAGGACCGTATCATCAAAATATAGCTAAATTTATTTTTCTGTAATTTTTGGAGTCAATATATGGCCCCGGTAAATTAAAATGTGCGTTCAAATTCAATATATATTGATTTATATTTTATTTTTGATGAAAACTGATCGAAATCGCTGAATTGGCTTACGAAACATATTCCATTGTGTTCAGAATAGGGTTATTTAGGTAGGGACGATAGTCGTTGGGTTTGAAACGATAAGCCGATTATTTTTGAATTTAATATTATTCTAAAATATATATATAACCCCAAAATTTGCTAAAACCCTAATACCCCCCCTCACAAAGATTCAGCGCCACCAGGAAGGAATTGAAGGCCTTTTTTTCTGAAATTCATGCCTCAAATTATTCCAATCCCTTCAATGATTTCAGAATCTAATAAAAAAAATTTCAAGAGCTCGATGAGATCTACGAATTGAGCGGTTGTGATCAAAAATCGGTGTGTGGATTCATGTATTTCTGCGCTCAAACACAACGCATTTGAGGGCAGTTTTCTTGGAGTTGGGGCCACTAAAGGGTGCGCCACCGCTGGCGCGGGAGGAGGGTAGTTCGGCGCTTCGACCACCAGTGTTGGATAGCGGTACGATCAGTTGTGGGGCGGCGCACAGACGATTGAAGGCAGCGTTGGTGGGTTCGATTGTTTCCAAGAAAGGAAAAAAGAAGGAATGATAATTAGTGGAGAGTAATTAATTTAATTGTTAATTTATTATCTTGAATTATAAATAAATATATAAAACGCAATATCTTCTTCATACGAGGTCTGAATGCGATGATTTCACTTGCATTGGAATCATTTTGAAGAGCTCTACAAATGGAACTGACCAGAACGGAAATGGAGCACGTTGGAATTTCAGGCAAATTTGAATGCGAACAGAATTAGAACTGAAATTCAGAAATAAAATAATGATGGAGTGGATCCCAAAGTGAAAACTCCTTCTCACTCTAATTATTTTACAGTTAAATATATACTAGGATGCAGTCGGGGCTTAGTAACCCTCGACACTATTTATTGTACAAACCACGGTTGTTTGTTTGGATTGAATGGACTGTATGGTGGTTGTTGATTGTATTATGTTGAATAAAATGTTTGAACAATAAAAATATCATTTTTATTGAATGAATAAAATATATAAAATATTCATGTGTTGAATAAAATATTTGAACAATAAGAATATCATTTTTATTGTATGAAGGAACTATATAAAATATTCGTGTATTGAATAAAATATTTGAAGAATAAAAATATCATTTGTATTAAATGTATGAACTATAGAAAATAGTCAAGTATTGAAATAAATATTTTATCATTAAAAATATAACTTTTAGCGTATATATAAACGGCATAAAATTCTCCTGAAATGAAAATAAATATTCATTTACAAATCGGACGATTTGTTTGTGTACACCCATTTAACTGACATGGATTGGGATGATAAATTTTACACATCGCCTAACTGCACAAATAATATTTAGTATTTGTTGGTTGAAACCCCACACGGGTATTGGGATGATATTTGACATACACTAATCCCAATTATTTAGTTGTATGTCAATCGATTAGTTAACAGATTGTTGTAAGCGTTGATTATTTATATTTAATGCTTATGCAGTTGTGTAATGCACTCTGGATGATGGATGATTGTTTATCATTGTTGTTGTATACATGTATTGTATGAAATCCATATAAATAAATTATATGGTAATTGATTGTGTCTGATTCCAATTAAGAAATAACGAATATTTTAAATTAACGAATATTTTTAAATAATATTCAGTAAAGGATTAAAAAGTGAATTTGATGTCCGATTTTGGATGGATACGGAAATATTGAAATATATGAAGCTGTATGGATCAGATATGTGTCATTTCAACGAGAATGATATTTATATCTATTTTATTCATTTTATTCATTTTATTCATCTTATAATTAATATCGAAAAGGAAAATATATCAAAATCTGATATTTTGAAAATATTATCATTTAAATATTATAATGATAAGGAGTATTCAATTTTGATTTAAAATTGAAATTAAAGTGGGAATTGTTTTTAAAACGAATTTATTAAATACGTTTTGAATGAAATGTATATTATTTATATGTTATATGTATTATAAGGGCCTGAATAGAACGCGCCGCGCAGCGACCCTTTGCGAATTTCAACCGTTGACTTTGAATTGACATTACGGGGGTCCGACCGTTGGATTCTCCTAAACCGGAACGGTTGGGTTTGTATCGAAAATGGATTTCCAACGAATATAAGAGATTTAAAATCTGACGGTCAGATTTCGGATTATGTCCAGATCAAATTTGGAAAAGGTCTCTACGGATGCAGTTCGGTGGCCGTTATTGAAAACTGATTGTACGGGCCTTGATAAAATTATTAAAAATATTAATAATTTGTGTAAAATCATAATAAATGATTTGGATGAAAAATCATAATAAATGATTTGGAACGGATTTGGATGAAAAATTCCAATTTTGTAAAGATAAAAATATAATTTTATCAAAATGAACTAGTAATTAACTAGGTTTGAAATCCAATAATTTTTAAATAAATAAATTGGATTTATAAAGGGTTTTAATAAAATCAGAAATTTTGCAATATATGAATTGGAATGGATTCGAATAGAAATCATCTTCAGAATATTTCGATATTGGATTCCGTGACTATACGGATATTATGGATGAATTTGGAAGATAGATATACATCGTTATTCCCCACACGATATGTGCTGGTTTCAGAATTTGATATTGAATATAAGCCGATATAATTTCTATTCAGAGCCTTATATTTAATATTAAATTGGATTTTGGGTTAGTCGTGAATGGTGTCTTCCGTAACACTGTTCTTAAACCTCGTATGAAAATAATAAATCTTTTAATTAAGATTACTAGAGTTTCTAATTATATTTAGTAATTGGAATAAAATGGAATGTGAATTGGGTTTATTGTGTATTGTACTTTTAATGACAATCGTTCTTTGACCCGATTAATAGTGAAATGTGATTTGGAATTTATAAATCTTTTAATTAAGATTAATGGAAATTTTCCAAAGCAAAGGTTTCCAATTTAATATATTAAATTGTAATTAAATAGAATTCGATTTGGTAATGACCGAAGTGAACTTTTGTGGAGGAAGACTGTTAATATATATGGAATTTAAAGGGCTTTGTCGTTATTCGATTTATATTATTAGTTGGATACGGAAATTGATATCGATTATATATTGATCTGTTTCGTGTGAAGATTCCATAATTAGTGGAATGTGATTTTGGGTTTATCGTGGACAGTGTTTTAAATGACATTAGTTCTTTAACCCAGTTAAAGACATAATTACATGTCTAACATGGTATTTCAAACTGTATTGTTGATCTCTGCTAAATATATATCTATTTGGTGGTGGAGAATTTATTCTCTTGCTTAACACCCTTCTCTGAGACGTACGAGCTTAGAGGTTATATATCGGCAGAAATCAATGGTACAGTATAGATTGTCGATGCGGCATGTTTGATTTCTCAAAGTTAAATAATCATTAATAATGATTTTTGGGGAGATTAAAACTAAGTGGAGTTCTAATGAATCTATAATTAGATTGAAATGTGAATGTGATAATTTAAATTATCAAATTTGGGAAATGATCGAAAATGTAGTATCAACAGTTTTGCTACAAGCGATAGTTAAATCTTTAATTAGATTTGAACGGAAAATGGTAATTAATTTTTACCGATAACACAGTGGTGTTAGATATGGAGTATCACCTGTTATGCTCCATGGGATGAATAGGTTGGGATTGGGAAATAAAACAAAGGATTACTTCGGTAAGGTGTGCTAATCCTGACTAGTTTGGAAAACTTTAATTTGGTTTCAATTGTGAAAAGAATATTTGAATAATAGAATATTCGGGATTGGAATGAGGCGTATGTTGTGTTTTTATAGCACTTTATTATAAGATACGTGAATTATTCGGAAAGGTCGGGTTTATACCCATTATGAATAATTGATTCGACGATAAGTCGACGATGAAGATGGTGGTTGAAGACCGGAGTTCTTCACATCGTTTGGACAATTACTTATGTCTTGATTGGGCTATACACCCAAGACAAGATAATTAATGGTGATCATCTAGACATAATTGGAAATCGACTGGATATGCGAGGACCTCTCTCCTGTATTGGACATATGGGACGAAGAATAAGGTGCCTCTGGTTTCGTTCAGACCCAAAATGGACTTGTAAATGGATGTGTGTCTGACATTGGATATTATTCTATGTTGATTGATTTCTATTACATACATATCTGTTTGTTGGTGGAGAACTTATTCTCTTTTTTAACACCCTTCTCTAAGACGTACGAGCTTAAAGGTTATATATTGATAGACATCGGTTGCATGGCGTGAATTGTCAGTGTGGCATGCTGAGATGCAAATGATCAAGGCTTTTTTTGAAAAGCAGAATCGTGTAGTTGATTATCAAATCACAGCTTTAAATAGCATAGCTTTGTGCATAGCGTTAATTCGCGAGCCTCACACCTTGGTATGAGTCAAAAACGGGATAAGGGACCCAAGGAGTGTGTAACAACCCGGAAAATACGAGCCAATTCAAAAAATTTAAATTGGTCATTTCGAAGGAATTTGAACAATTGAAATAGAATATTTCAATAAAATAGTGAATTAGAAATAGTGAGTCAGCTTGAAAATTTGAATTCAAACTTTGACTGACTGTGCAGGGTGGAAAATATAAGGGATTTTAGCAAAACCAAAAATATTTAAATCTGTTAGTCAATACCTTTCTAACGAATCTGAAAAATCGAAGTTTCATAACGGGAATCAAAAGTTATGGCCGAATGAATTTTCAGAAAGGTCGCTATATAGAATATATAGCCCTGGAAAATTGATATTTTGCAAACGACCTCGGAATTCGACGAAACCACTTTTGTTGGGTCTGGGATGTCAAATTATTGCTAGGTTTCAAATTTCATAATTTTTGAAGCTAGTACGTGAGCATGGCAAAAGAAAATGTGTTTGGTCAATTTCTGTTAAACTGGATCGACCGGAAAATGGTCATTTTTCAAACGATCTCAGAATTCGACGAAACTAGTTTGTTGGGACCGTAGCGTCAAAACATAGCTAGATTTATTTTTCTGGAATTTTTCGAATCAGTTTGTGGCCCTGGCAAATTGAAATGTACGTTCAGAGTTAAAAATTAAATGTTTTATACTTTAATTTGAAAAATAACTAACTGTAACAGTCGAGTTGGCTAGCGAAACATATCCCATTGTGTCCGGGATGGGGGTATTTAGCTAGGGGCGACAGTCGTTGGGTTCGAATTGGGCTTCGTATGGGAAAACCCTAATTTTCTGAATAATATATATATCGGCGAATCAGAAAATTTCTTTCATAAATTAAAATTAAAAAAAACCCGCTTCCTTCGTTATCAACGGCGAAAACCGATCGCAACCTTCCCCTTCAAATCACCGCCGCCTCAGCCCCCTATCGCCGCCGCCACCACCACCAGTCGATGCCGCCGCTCCTCCTCTTCAAATCCGACCAACCCTCACACCCCCTCGACCACCCTATCGCCTGAATCGAGCCCAGGAAGTCGCCGACTTCCCAGCGCCGCCCTGATCGCCACCGAGCCACCTCAAACCGCCACCGACCGACTCCCCTCTCCTTCCTCTTCCACGTCAGCACCTCCGATCATCCCCTCGTGCCTCGATTTTCGCGAAAACCGCAACCCTTGTTTTGAACCATCGTGAAAGGTGAGTTCTTTTTTATGTTTGCACTTTGAGAAATCATATCTTTATGGTGTGTTGACGAAATTCGATGAAACAGGAAACATCGGGACCGCAAGGAAGCTCTCTACCACATAGAAGAGACCGCGGATTTTTCTGAGTCATCTACGATTTTTAGCACTCTGAAAACCAATGTGAGAAATCTAAATTAAATGAATTTGAATGGAAAATGTCGCGTATAAATTATATAAGCGAAATATAAATTACACACGTGTTGTATACCTCATGTACATGCGATGTGTAAGCTATATAAGCGAAGTATGAATTATACATGCATAGAATAATTGATATATGTGTTGAAATGCAAGTGAAATATAGCAATAATATATATATATATGTACTCCCCTCGTCCACAAACCATGGACGATATTTATTGTTGTGAATTGGTGTGAAACATTGGATGAAAAATACGAATGGTTGAATAATTGTTTGTGGTTGATATTGTTTGGTTGTGGTTGAAAAATACCCATTGGTGAGTGAAATGAATTGGAAAAATTGTGGAAATAAAAATAAAACATGTCGCCTGCGTGCGAATTAGATGCATGAATCCCCATTGTCAAAAACCGCGAGGTTTTAAGGTAGAGCGAGGAGCCGTACCAAGGACGGTGCCAGTTTTAACTACCCTGCCGTTATGCTGCCGAAATTTTGAATGATATCCATGTCTTAGAATTATTTTCATATGTTGAAATTATTTTCGTGCATTGAAATTAAAGTCATATGTTGAAACTATATCCATGTGTGGAAATGTTCATATATTGAAAAGTGATGTGTGAAAATTAAATCCATTTGTGAATGAATGAAGTGTCTAAACAATAAAAATCACCTTTTTATAATATATATGAACTATGAAAAATATTCACTATATATATAAATAGTTTCAACAAAAAAAAATTCATCTTTCTTATATGAAAAACATATATAAAATATCCATGTGTGGAGATGCTCATGTGTTGAGAAGGGTGTGTATTGGAAAAGTTCATGTGTTGAATAAAATGATCGAACAATAAAAATTACATTTTTATTGAAACTATGAAGTGTTAAAAACATTCATGTGTTGAATAAATATTTTGAATGATAAAAATATTGCTTTTATCATATATGTGATATGCTAAGGATATGCGAGCGTTGAAATAAATATTTGTGAATGAAATATTATTTTTAACGTGCATAGGAACTAAATAAAATAGTCATGTATTGAAATATATTTTAGTTCGCCGAAATTATCATCTTTGAAATGTGAAGTGTTAAAAATAGCCACTTGTTCAAATAAATATGCATGAGTTGAAATATACATTAATTAGCTAATGATATGATTTTTGCCTATGCATGCAACATTAGAATGAATGGTGTTTTTAAACCAAAGTAAATCAAATATGAAGTTGAGTGGAAAATGATAAGTGATGAGAATTGCATATATGTACATGCATATTTATTGAACAGGTTATAGCAAAGGGGCTAGAGAAGAGGAATAAAATTTTGTGCCCGACAAATAGGTACACATTTACTGTTTTGTTTGGGTGATGATTTTATGAGCCTATTGGCTAGCCGCTTGGCTTTATCTTTTTCTTTTTGACATGAGACGCCCATGTGGCTATTTGGGAATTTTCCCAGCCCCTCCCGTACAAAGGAGGTTATGGCAAATTTTTCCAAAATTTAAAGGCGTTAGTGAAATATTTGAAGTAAAAACGATATAGGAATTTTTGAATGAACTATATTTATATAAATATATAAATATAAATAAAATTAAAACGAAATGTGGCCATGCAGTTCGTGTTTTGAAACCGTGATTTTTAACGACTAGTGCGGGAAATCTGACCATTGGATTTTCCCGAAACCGCAACCATTGGGTTCGCCATGGAAATATCTTTCCAATGGCACTAACCTTGTAGTGATCCGATGGTTGGATTGTCTGGAATGTTTAATTCAAATCTGAAGAAAAACAGCACTAGAAACGATTATATTTATATATATATATAAAAATATAATTAAATTAAATCGAATAACGACGCTGTAGTTCGTAAATTGAAATCGTAACTTCAAATGGCGAGTGTGGAAGATCCGACCGTCGGATTTTCCCAAAACTGAAACCGTTGGATTCGTTTTGAAATGATCTTTCTAATGACATAAAATTTGTGAAGATCCAACGGTTAGATTTTCAGATATGTGTAAAACAATATTAGTGAAAAACAGCGCTAGTGCATCGGCACGACCTGAAACGTCGTTTAATTAAATATGGTCGTTTTAAAATAAATAAAAATGGCGATATATCGTTATAAAATACTATAGACGATATAGAGTGGAAATAAACCAATTTTGTTGTGTTTGCTTGATATGTGATGGTTGAAGATATTTAACATGAAAATTATAACTAAAGAACTGAAATGTGAATGTTGAATAGTCCAACCGTGTGATAAATTGGTTTGAAAATCTAAATATACGTGCGTTATTTGAAAAGGCCGAGTTCATCTCATTTCAAATAATCGATCGACGTTGAGAAGTCGAAGACGGTTGAAGACCGACGATCTTCATACTGGATGGATGGGCGCTACTGATGCTCGTGATCGGAGTAGCTACCTTGAAGGAGCTGAAGTAGTAGCCGTCCAAACATACTATTGATTGTACGGATATGCAAGGAATTTGGTGCCTCTGGTTTCGTTCAAACCCAGAACGGACTTGTAAATGGACTGTGTGTCTGACATTGGATTTTGTTCTGTGTTGATTGATCTCTGTTAAATATATATCTGTTTGGCGGCGGAGAATTTATTCTCTTGCTTAACTCTCTGAGACGTACGAGCTCAGAGGTTATGTATTGATATAAATCGGTAGCATGGAGTGGATTGCCTGTGTGGCACGCCTAAGTGGCATATGATCAAGGCTTCTGTTGCAAAGCAAAGTCTTATGGTTGATGATCAAAGCATGGTCTGTGTGACGTAGCTTTGTGTATAACGTGGATTCACGAGCCTCACACCTCGGTATGAGTCAAAAACGGGATAGTGACTGCAGGGAGAGCACGATGTTTCTTTCTAGCTAAGGTGGTGTCAGTGACCTACCAGCCCTGACATTATATATACTTTTCACCTGTGTGGTCGTTGGAATATGAGTCGCCTCGATATAGGTCTGTAAGGACCGGGAAACGTGTGTTCAGGAATAACTAATCCTCAAAAGTAAGAGAGGACCGGCCCTGAAGATCCAAGGATCATAGTGGGGTCCTGGGACATTTGCTAGAGTGTCTCAAATCGGAGAGGAGCTTACCCCTTGCTTCGACTCATGAAGGAATCCAATTTCCAATACGAAATATGCGGACGTGATTGTATTACTAGTATGGCGACATAGTAGATGGTAGCTATGCTGCCTAGGATTGATATTTATGATTGAATTTGCTTTAGAAACATATATGCACTAGTAATAATATCAAACACTTTTGTTTTATTTGTATGAAGCATTTTTAGCCATTATAAGGTAAAACTCTATCCTTCGGCTTGCGTTTCATTGTGTGATGGGACCTGAGTCTTATAATGGCTTCATTTTATAAAAAGCACTGCGATGATTTAATCATTTACTTAATTTCATGCACTAGCACTCATTGGAGTAAACCCGTTCTATGAAAGTGGTGTGGTCCTTTGATTTGCCGTATTATTGTTGTTAATAAGTTAAGTAGATTTCTCATACCAGTCCCATGACTGACTCGTAGTTTGTTTCACCATGCAAACTCGGGTGCCCTCATTTTCACACAGGCAGCCTAGTTACAGGTATCTGGTACACTTTTGGCTCATGGCGAGGCTTGACTACACCGTGCTGACTTTGACTCTTTCCGCCATTATTGTATATATATTATGATTCCGCCATTGGCGATGTAGAATGATATTTATTTTGTGTACTCTTTATGTATGATTCCGGCTCTGGCGATGGTGACTGATTATGTATTATTATCCACTAAGTTGTATCCTGCACTGTGCTCTCTGATGTGGTGATATCTATATGATTCCGCTGTCAAATGTGTGTAAATTATCCTATTTTGTGTTTATGCTATTATCTGTGATCTGCTAATGATGATTAATGGGTTATATTCCAATGATTATCCTTAACAACGTGTAATGGGGTTTTGGGATCGTCACAGCTGGTATTAGAGCTTTGGTTAACCTTGGTTCTGGAGTCTAACACATTAAACACTTCGTCAAAATAGAATCAGTAGTATTCTAAGGCGTGTAGCTCATTAGAGATAGGACTAGTAAAGTCCTAGAATGGGCCAAGCAGAATAGCAAAAACAATTTGATCAGTCCATCGTTATCTTTCCGTAAATTTTCTGCTTAATCATGCAATAAATTATCATTTCTGTAAGCTGACCCTTTTCTTGCTTATACAGAACTTGAAAAAAATGGCTACCAGAGCAGCCGCCGCTAGAGGAGGCCGTGCCGGCCGTGGCAGAGGACGGGGAGAAGTCCCAGTAGAAGAAGGACCTTTGATACAACCGCTGACCGCTCAATACTTCGAGCTTGACCGCGTAGCTAAGAGATACAAAAACCTAGGATGCGAGACCTTCTCGGGAACTGGCATAGTGATAGAGGCCCTTGCATGGCTCAAAACATGCGAGAAAATTTTAGAAGGCCTAAGGCTTGGAGACCAAGATAAAGCTATTATGGGTGCCTGGCTTATGCAGGAACAAGTTGAACTATGGTGGGAATCTCTCACCATCGGGAATAGAGAAGCTGGAAGAACCTGGGATGGATTCAAAGAACTCTTTGAAGAGAAATATGTCCCGGAACAAGCACTAGAACGAATGCACGATGACTTCGCCAACCTCCAGCATGGGGATCTTTCAGTGCATGATTATCTGAATAAATTTACACAGTTGTCGCCCTATGCTCCGGAGCTTGTCGCCACTGCAAAGTCCAAAAATAAGAGGTTTATCCTTGGGCTAAAGCGACAGTATCATGATAGAGCCATGGCCCACGTCAAGCTGGAATTTAATCAATTGGTGGAAATGACATGCAACTACGAAGACCTTGAACAAAGGCATCTGGAGCAGGATCGCGCTAGAAGCTAAGCCGGGAACAAACGCAAGCCTGTTGTGAATCAAGCTGAGTCAAGCCAAGCAGCATCCTCGAAACCTCAGACTGGCAAGCCGCCAAGAGGAAGCTGCTATAACTGTGGCAAAATGGGGCACTTCTCTAATGTGTGCACAGCCCCGAAGAGACAGAAGACAAATTCACAAGGTTCAAGCCAGGGATCTCAGAACCCTCGCTCCTGCTTTAATTGCCGCAAGACGAATCATCTTGTCAAAGACTGTCCTCTGCTGAAGAAGGCCGCAGTAGCTCACGTGTATGACGGGTCGAGCCCGTCTGCTGCTTCCGATGGAGCAGGTAAACCCGATGTTTTGAGAGGTACCCTTACAATTAAAAATATTCCTGTCTCTGTATTGTTTGACACGGGTGCATCACGTAGTTTTATTGCTAGTAACACAATGCACAAATTAAAGTTAAAACAGAGAAAGCTCAAAGAATCGGTTGAAGTACATAACCCGATAGGAGGATCTCTTATTCTCAATTCATGTTGTAGAGTGCCAATCTCTTATTCTTCCTACAAATTTTCTTTCAATTTAATCATCATGGATTTCCCCGAATTCGATATCATTCTCGGGCTTGATTGGTAAACGAAATACGAAGCCGAAGTAAATTGTGCGGAAAGAATCGTTAAAATTTGAACGAAGCTTGGATATATTATGGTACCCTGTCATGGTTCGAATCCCGATAGAAAAGAATTTTGGTCGGCATTAGAAGTTATCCCCACTTCCTTGGAAAAGATTCCAATTGTCAAAAACTATGCGGATGTGTTTGAAGAAGTTGAAAACTTACCTCCGCAAAGAGAAATAGAATTCAAAATCGATCTAATTCCCAATGCCAGACCAGTGGTAGATCCAATTCGCAGAATGACTCCGAAGGAAAAAGAAGAATTAGGCGATCAAACTCGTCAACTGTTGTGGAAGGGTCTAATCAGACGTAGCTTTTCTAATTGGGGTGCAGCTGTTGTGTTTGTCCCAAAGTCAGACGGTACTCTTTGATTATGCGTTGTTTACCGAGACCTCAACAAATAGACGCTCAAAAACAAATATCCATTACCCCGCATCGACGATCTGCTAGACCAATTAAATGGGGAGAGAGTATTTTCCCGAATGGACCTAGCTACAGGTTTTCATCAATTGAGAATAGCAGAAGAGTGTGTTCCTTTGACAGCTTTCAGAGGTCAAGACATATTTTATGAATGGTTAGTAATGTCGTTCTTCCTGTGCAATGCTCCAGCATACTTTGTCGATCTAATGAATAGAGTGTTCAGGGGAGTTCTGAATAAATTTGTCCTCGTATTCATTGATGATATTTTAATCTACTCCAAATCAAAACCCGAGCATGAAAAACACTTAGAACAAGTATTGGAGATTCTAAGAAAGAACATCTTCAAAACCAAATTCTCTAAATGTGTCTTCTGGCAAGAAGAAGTCATGTTTCTTGGCCATGTCGTGTCAAAGAAAGGGATTTCTGTAGATCCGAGCAATAACAGCAATTCAAGACTGGAAACAACCCACTACACCTACAGAGGTTAGAAGTTTTATGGGGTTGGCTAGTTATTATCGAAAGTTCGTTAAGGATTTTTCGAAGATATCCGGTCCATTAACGAAGCTCACGAAGAAGCATGAGAAATTTAAGTGGACTTCCGACTATGAAGAAGCTTTCCAGGAATTGAAATCGAAACTGACAACTGCTCCAGTGTTAACCATTATTGATGGCAATCAGGATTTAACGGTTTGGACAGATGCTTCTATTAGAGGTCTTGGTGCAGTGTTAATGCAAAGAGGCCAAGTAGTCGCTTGTGCAAGCCGCCAACTGAAACCACATGAGAAGAATTATGTGACTCATGATCTTGAGTTGCTAGCCATCGTTTTTGCATTGAAAATCTGGAGGCATTATTTATTGGGTGAGAAATTTGTACTGTACACAGATCATCAATCATTGAAGTATTTATACACTTAGAAAGATCTGAATTTGAGACAACAGCGTTGGCTAGAATTTCTTGCAGCGTATGATCTTGATATCCTGTATACGCCGGGGAAGGCTAAGGTTGTAGCGGATGCGCTTAGTAGGAAAACCGCAATCATTGCCAATCTTATAATTATGCCTGGATTGATTGATAAGATTTCAGCCCTTCAAAAAGACGATGAATTCATCCAGAGAATCAGTCAAAGGGTCAATGAAGGTGAAACCACAAGTTTTCGTGTTGACGTTAAGGGGGTTCTCAGGTTAAATGATAGGATTTGCATTCCAAATATTCCCGGCCTTCGAAGAGAAGTGCTAGATGAATGCCATAAATCCAAATTTTGCATCCATCCTGGTGTGAGTAAAATGTACAACGATATCAAACGCACTTTCTGGTGGAAGGCAATGAAGAGGGATATTTCTTTGTATGTTAGCAGATGCCCTACTTGTCAATTGGTAAAGAGCGACCAACAGAAGCTGGCTGGATTGTTGCAACCATTGGAAGTCCTAGGTTGGAAATGGGAACAGATTTCCATGGATTTCATAGATGGTTTGCCGCGAACCAGGAAAGGTAACGATAACATTTGGGTAATCGTAGATCGCTTCACGAAGACTGCCCATTTCATACCTGTCAGATCCAATAGAACCGCTCAAAGTCTAGCACAGATATATTTCAAAGAAATCGTTAAGCTGCATGGAATTCCCATCAGCATAGTCAGTGATAGAGACCCATTATTTGTAGCAAATTCTGGGAGGTTTTCCAGACAGAATTGGGAACGAAACTGAATATGAGCACCGCTTATCACCCTCAAACAGATGGCCAGACTGAGCGCGTGAATAGAATTCTAGAAGATTTATTGCGGGCTTGTATAATTGATTTTGGTGGGTCATGGGAAGATCACTTGCATTTGGCAGAATTCTCATATAACAATAGCTATCAAGAAAGTTTGGGAATGTCGCCATTTGAAGGATTATATGGCAGACCGTGCAGATCTCCAGCATGTTGGGTAGAACCTGGCAACAGACTTGTGTTAGGACCCGATATGATTAGAGAAGCGTCTGATAAAGTCGACTTCATCAAAAAACGATTGAGAACCGCGCAAAGCCGACAGAAAAGTTATGCAGATTCTAGAAGAAGAGATTTGACATTTGCTGTTGGTGATCATGTTTATTTGAAAGTTTCTCCGATGAGAGGAGTAATCTGATTTGGTAAAATTGGGAAGTTGGCACCGAGATTTATTGGTCCCTTTCCTATACTTGAACGAATTGGAAATCTTTCTTATAGGGTTCAATTACCAGATTGGTTGCCTGGAGTGCATGATGTATTTCACATATCTCAACTTAGAAGACATGTGCATGATCCAAATCTTGTTGTAGAAGAAGCAGCGCAACAGGATATAGATATAACTCCAGAATTAGCAGTCAGAAGAGAGCCATTAAAGATTGTTGGCAAAGAAACTAGAGAACTAAGAAGAAAAAAGGTTCATTTAGTTAAAGTGAAGTGGAGTAGTGATCCTAGAGACTGTACTTGGGAGACTGAGGAAAGCATTAAGCAAGCTTACCCCAAATGCAGAGTGGATATCTCTGACTAACTCCGGTGCAAGGTACCTTTACAATACTTTGCATTTACATTTTGTTTCCTACGTTACTGTTGTTTCCTTTTCGAGGATGAAAAGTTTTAAGTGGGGGAGATTGTAACAACCCGGAAAATACGAGCCAATTTAAAATTTTTAAATTGGACATTTCAAAGGAATTTGAACAATTGAAATAGAATAATTCAATAAAATAATGAATTAGAAATAGTGAGTCAGCTTGAAAATTTGAATTCAAACTTTGACTGACTGTACAGGGTGGAAAATATAACGAATTTTAGCAAAACCCAAAATATTTAAATCTGTTAGTCAATACCTTTCTAACGAATCTGGAAAATCGAAGTTTCATAACGGGAATAAAAAGTTATGGCCGAATGAATTTTCAGAAAGGTCGCTATATTGAATATATAGCCCTGGAAAATTGATATTTTGCAAACGATCTCGAAATTCGACGAATCCACTTTTGTTGGGTCTGGGATGTCAAATTATTGCTAGGTTTCAAATTTCATAATTTTTGAATCTAGTACGTGAGCGTGGCAAAAGAAAATGTGTTTGGTCAATTTTTGTTAAATTGGATCGACCGGAAAATGGTCATTTTTCAAACGATCTCAGAATTCGACGAAACTAGTTTTGTTGGGACCATAGCGTCAAAACATAGCTAGATTTATTTTTCTGGAATTTTTCGAATCAGTTTGTGGCCCTGGCAAATTGAAATGTACGTTCAGAGTTAAAAATTAAATGTTTTAAACTTTATTTTGAAAAATAACTGAATGTAACAGTCGAATTGGCCAGTGAAACATATCCCATTGTGTCCGGGATGGGGGTATTTAGCTAAGGGCGACAGTCGTTGGGTTCGAATTGGGGTTTGTATGGGAAAACCCTAATTTTCCGAATAATATATATATCGGCGAATCAGAAAATTTCTTTCATAAATTAAAATAAAAAAACCCGCTTCCTTCATTATCAACGGCAAAAACCGATCGCAACCTTCCCCTTCAAATCGCCGCCGCCTCAGCCCCCTATCGCCGCCGCCACCACCACCAGTCGACGCCGCCGCTCCCCCTCTTCAAATCTGACCAACCCTTACACCCCCTCGACCAACCTATCGCCTGAATCGAGCCCAGGAAGTCGCCGACTTCCCAGCGCCGCCCTGATCGCCACCGATCACCGAGCCACCTCAAACCGCCACCGACCGACTCCCCTCTCCTTCCTCTTCCACGTCAGCACCTCCGATCATCCCCTCGTGCCTCGATTTTCGCGAAAACCGCAACCCTAGTTTTGAACCATCGTGAAAGGTGAGTTCTTTTTGATGTTTGCACTTTGAAAAATCATATCTTTATGATGTGTTGACGAAATTCGATGAAACAGGAAACATCGGGACCGCAAGGAAGCTCTCTACCACACAGAAGAGACCGCGGGTTTGTCTGAGTCATCTACGATTTTTAGCACTCCGAAAACCAATGTGAGAAATCTAAATTAAATGAATTTGAATGGAAAATGTCGCGTATAAATTATATAAGCGAAATATAAATTACACACGTGTTGTATACCTCATGTACATGCGATATGTAAGCTATATAAGCGAAGTATGAATTATACATGCATAGAATAATTGGTATATGTGTTGAAATGCAAGTGAAATATAGCAATAATATATATATATATATATACTCCCCTCGTCCACAAACCATGGACGATATTTATTGTTGTGAATTGGTGTGAAACATTGGATGAAAAATACGAATGGTTGAATAATTGTTTGTGGTTGATATTGTTTGGTTGTGGTTGAAAAATACCCATTGGTGATTGAAATGAATTGGAAAAATTGTGGAAATAAAAATAAAACATGCCGCCTGCGTGCGAATTAGATGCATGAATCCCCATTGTCAAAAACCGCGAGGTTTTAAGGTAGAGCGAGGAGCCGTACTAGGGACGGTGCCGGTTTTAACTACCCTGCCGTTATGCTACCGAAATTTTGAATAATATCCATGTGTTAGAATTATTTTCATGTGTTGAAATTATTTTCATGCGTTGAAATTAACGTCATATGTTGAAACTATATCCATGTGTGGAAATGTTCATATGTTGAAAAGTGATGTGTGAAAATTAAATCCATTTGTGAATGAATAAAGTGTCTAAACAATAAAAATCACCTTTTTATAACATATATGAACTATGTAAAATATTCACTATATATATAAATAGTTTCAACAATAAAAATTTCATCTTTCTTACATGAACAACATATATAAAATATCCATGTGTGGAGGTGCTCAAGTGTTGAGAAGGGCCTGTATTGGAAAAGTTCATGTGTTGAATAAAAAGATCGAACAATAAAAATTACATTTTTATTGAAACTATGAAGTGTTAAAAACATTCGTGTGTTGAATAAATATTTTGAATGATAAAAATATCGCTTTTATCATATATGTGATATGCTAAGGATATGCGAGCGTTGAAATAAATATTTGTGAATGAAATATTATTTTTAACGTGCATAGGAACTAAATAAAATAGTCATGTATTGAAATATATTTTAGTTCGCCGAAATTATCATCTTTGAAATGTGAAGTGTTAAAAATAGCCATTTGTTCAAATAAATATGCATGAGTTGAAATATACATTAATTAGCTAATGATATGATTTTTGCCTATGCATGCAACATTAGAATGAATGGTGTTTTTAAACAGAAGTAAATCAAATATGAAGTTGAATGGAAAATGATAAGTGATGAGAATTGCATATATGTACATGCATATTTATTGAATAGGTTATAGCGAAGGGGCTAGAGAAGAGGAATAAAATTTTGTGCCCGACAAATAGGTACACATTTACTGTTTGTTTGGGTGATGATTTTATGAGCCTATTGGCTAGCCTCTTGGCTTTTTCTTTTTCTTTTTGACATGAGACGCCCGTGTGGCTATTTGGGAATTTTCCCAGCCCCTCCCGTAAGGAGGTTATGGCGAAATTTTCCAAAATTTAAAGGCATTAGTGAAATATTCGAAGTAAAAACGATATAGGAATTTTTGAATGAACTATATTTATATAAATATAAATAAAATTAAAACGAAACGTGGCCGTGCAGTTCGTGTTTTGAAACCGTGATTTCAAACGAATAGTGTGGGAAATCTGACCATTGGATTTTCCCGAAACCGCAACCGTTGGGTTCGCCTTAGAAATATCTTTCCAACGGCACCAACCTTGTAGTGATCCGACGGTTGGATTGTCTGGAATGTTTAATTCAAATCTGAAGAAAAACAGCGCCAGAAACGATTATATTTATATAAATATAATTAAATTAAATCGAATAACGACGCTGCAGTTCGTAAATTGAAATCGTAACTTCAAATGGCGAGTGTGGAAGATCCGACCGTCGGATTTTCCCAAAACTGAAACCGTTGGATTCGTTTTGAAATGATCTTTCTACTGACATAAAATTTGTGAAGATCCAACGGTTAGTTTTTCAGATATGTGTAAAACAAAATTAGTGAAAAACAGCGCTAGTGCATCGGTACGACCTGAAACGTCGTTTAATTAAATATGGACGTTTTAAAATAAATAAAAATGGCGATATATCGTTATAAAATACTATAGATGATATAGAAAGGAAATAAACCAATTTTGTTGTGTTTGCTTGATATGTGATGGTTGAAGATATTTAACATGAAAATTATAACTAAAGAACTAAAATGTGAATGTTGAATAGTCCAACCATGTGATAAATTGATTTGAAAATCTAAATATACGTGGGTTATTTGAAAAGGCCGAGTTCATCTCATTTCAAATAATCGATCGACGTTGAGAAGTTGAAGAGTCGAAGACGGTTGAAGACCGATGATCTTCACATTGGATGGATGGGCGCTACTGATGCTCGTGATCGGAGTAGCTACCTTGAAGGAGCTGAAGTAGTAGCCGTCCAAACATACTATTGATTGTACGGATATGCGAGGAATTTGGTGCCTCCGGTTTCGTTCAAACCCAGAACGGACTTGTAAATGGACTGAGTGTCTGACATTGGATTTTGTTCTGTGTTGATTGATCTCTGTTAAATATATATCTGTTTGGTGGCGGAGAATTTATTCTCTTGCTTAACGCCCTTCTCTGAGATGTACGAGCTCAGAGGTTATGTATTGATAGAAATCAGTCGCATGGAGTGGATTGCCTGTGTGGCACGCCTAAGTGGAATATGAACAAGGCTTCTATTGCAAAGCAAAGTCTTGTGGTTGATGATCAAAGCATGGTCTGTGTGACGTAGCTTTGTGTATAACGTGGATTCGCGAGCCTCACACCTCGGTATGAGTCAAAAACGGGATAGTGACTACAGGGAGAGCACGACGTTTCTTTCTAGCTAAGGTGGTGTCAGTGACCTACCAGTCCTTACATTATATATACTTTTCACCTGTGTGGTCGTTGGAATATGAGGCGCCTCGATATAGGTCTGTAAGGACTGGGAAACGTGTGTTCAGGAATAACTAATCCTCAAAAGTAAGAGAGGACCGGCCCTGAAGATCCAAGGATCATAGTGGGGTCTTGGGACATTTGCTAGAGTGTCTCGAATCGGAGAGGAGCTTGCCCCTTGCCTCGACTCATGAAGGAATGCAATTTCCAATACGAAATATGCGGACGTGATTGTATTACTAGTATGGCGACACAGTAGATGGTAGCTATGCCGCCTAGGATTGATATTTATGATTGAATTTTCTTTTGAAACATATATGCACTAGTAATAATATCAAACACTTTTGTTTTATTCGTATGAGGCATTTTTGGCCATTATAAGGTAAAACTCCATTCTACATACGATGAACTACTCCATTCTACATACGATGAACTACTAGTAATAATATCAAACACTTTTTGTTCTACATACGCGAGATATCAATAGTAGATGTTTCTCTTAGGATATGAAATGAGAATTTATGATGGTTGACTACTCCATTCCCAAACTCAATCACGACGATGTAGCGAACATCGAGCCCGAGCACTTTAGTCCTACAACAAGGTGGCTGAAACCAACAAAATCACAACACAGAGATTCCAACGATTTAGCTAAGGAAAGCAATTTTCGAAGGAATAATCAATTTCAATATCAATGATTCAAGGTTGTTAACGGAATACCAACCAGCTAGAAACCGATAAACAAATATTGGTAACGGAATACCAATGAACTACAAGTGATAATCAATTATTGGTAACAGAATACCAATGAACTAGAAATCGATAACAAATATTGGTAATGGAATACCAATGAACTACTCGGGGAAATCGATTTCTAACCAGGTACTAAGTCTCGTTTAGTAACCATAAAGACGAATCATTAGGAACTATACGAAATTCCCAATATTCAAAAACTCGAGCATCAATCTTAGAAAATAGGAAACATCGAGAAGATGATGGATAAGTAGTGCACAACTTACCACTTCAGAATAACTTGATTTAAGATAATTTTCTGCCAAAAATCTCAAATTGCAAAAACATATGCAATTAATCAATGAAGCAATAGACAATTTCTCTAACAAGATTAGACTAAACCAAAGAGGTCATAATCCCCAAAGATTTGATTGACAAGTGTTAACAAATGTGCAGAGACAATTGTCAATCCAAATGATTCAAACAAACAAAAGAGATATCAAAAGAGCTCATCCTTTCGATATTCATTTCTAAGAACAACGCAAGGCTAAGTCCATAAGTGAATTGACTATAGCACTTCCGGATGATCGACTAGATCATAGATTTGAAGAAAGGAATTATTGAGTTTATCGTGGATCACAAAAACTCAAATTTCCCATCCCCGCGCGATTCCCATTCTCTCGAGTGATCGTTCACCAGAGAAAATAAGAAGATCCATGGAGTTACAAGAATACTAAATTCTCTTTAGCAAATCGAGACAAGGACTAAGAATTAGGCGAGATTCTCAATCATTAAGAATTCTCGAAAATCAAAGATCTGAAATCCAGAAACAAGAGACATAAATAAACATTTTTGAACCACTCAAAAATACAAGGATTAGGAATAATGCGAGGCTCCCAATCCTGGAGTTGTGTATTTACTCAAAGAAAAGACTCAAGATAATTTCTAATTAAAATTCTTGAACCACATGAATTCTTGGAATTACATCAAGGAAGTCTAGATATAAACTATCTAGAAAAACAACAAACGATTATGAAAAATCACAAAAAGTCCAAAATATCATTATTTTGATTAACTTATTAATGGTTAATTAAATTTTAGGGATCATTTCAAATGTCGGATTGTCACATAATGGTGTTTAGGAATTATGAACTGCAACATGGCGTCCCACGTCTTGTTTGAGATCCTTAACGCACCCAACGGACTAGTAAACACAAGAAAGTCCTCAAAATTTCTAAAATTCACGCAAATCTCGCGAAAATATAAAAATTGAGTAAATCATTCGGGATGGCATAAAGGAAATAAAATTCCTTTATCAACTTACGAATAAAACACAAATGATATCTTTTGATAACGAAGAGCACGATCGACGTATATCAAAAGAACATAAATAAAATAATCTCTAAACAGCGTAAATGACATTAAGGAATTAATGAAACGTACTTTGACTCAAGAAGAGGGATCACAAGAAGCGGGATGCTTTCCCTCATTCTTGATCTTGAGTTTGGAACGCAACGAGGTAACACAAATGTATCGTTGTGCACTCGTTGAGTTAATTTAGCACAAATGATTGGTGACTCACACCGGCACAACGATGTAACAAATGAGTTGTTTTCGCCCGAAGGCTTGGTGATCTCACACCGAACTAAAACTATATAGCTGACAACATGGGAGTAGATTTAGTCATAAAGACATGGTATCTCCACACCGACCGACAAGTGATCAATAGATCATGCTAGGTACGTAACGACGTACGAAACATTCTTAACTAGAAATCAAGGAATATCAGGATCAAAGGCGCTTACAACATGCGTAACGACGCACGGGAAAGATATCCAATGATCAATCAACTACAAGAATCACAAATGATCAACAAGATAATTGTGATACACAATAGGCCAAACATGCATCAATTAGCAACTCGAGTCAAAGAATGAAACAGAAGCACCACTAGAGCACACGGGCCCTAAATGGACTATAGAAATCAACCCGAAGGAGAACGAATCGATAACTATTCTAAAGGACTAAAAATAGACCACTTGAGACATAATCACCCCTCCCGTAGGAGGTACACTGGGTGAACCGGCACTTGCTTGGTTATGACCAACTATTTCGCTTCTTTAAGGAAAAAGAAGGAGGAAAAAGTTAGTCACAACATGAATTCAAATGATGCAAATTCAATCAAAATGGAATCGTATAGGAAGATAAGCTATGACGGGTCTTAAGACTCTAACTAAAACCCTAAAGCACGATTCCGGAGAGAGGATTAAGACAATACCATCGTCATACTATCTTACACTGTTTCGGAAAGTTAGCTCTGATACCAACTGTAGCGCCCCGCCTCTATACCCATTATCATCCAGTTCATTTAAGAGAAATGTCGTAGACCATAATGGAGAATGAGGTTTGTGAAGAGCGACCGATTGTATGATTACTCCATGTGAGGAACGCACATCGAATTCTGATACCGATTAAAATTTCGACATGACCATTTGGCACATAGGGCAACTACACAACGGCTATATGCAATCAGGAAAGCAGTATAAAATAGACAACAACAATAATATAAACATGGTATATCTCAAAGCCAGACACAGAATAACCATATCACAAATGCGGAATAGATATGAATAAACCAAGAATGCGTACAACAAGCTAGTGGTCAACAAAGATCCACTAATCCCAAAATAATAGATACATACACCATGATCTAAATAAAGAATATGTACACAACGATAGATAATGTCATAGGTAAAAAAGTACATAAAACTACAAAGGCAGAGTATTAAGCTGAAAGAAGAAGATCAGTCCTGCGAGGATTCCCAGAGGAGTACCTAACATGACTCGGCCTGACCCAAGTATTATTTATAAGAAAATAAACAATAAACGGATCAGTTCAGCTGTACTTATCAAATAAACTGAGATAACAAGAGATATAACACAGGATGACATGAACATGGCATGTCGACACAACCAGGAAATGACAATGGAATTTCAGCACACAAATATCTCTAAATATTCTCTTAGCTAATATAGAATGCAACATTCAAATAATAGCACACAACAGGAAATGACAGCGGAATGCCAAATACACATCAAACTGATGACCATCGCATCAAAGTAAATTATGAATCGTAAATCATTTCTCAAATTGACGCACTTCGTGTCAAAGTAATCATAAATAATCAAAGTCATCATAAATCATCAAGACATCATAAATCACCAAGACATCATAAAGGGGCAGACCTGTTCACAGATGAGATTTCTCTAGGTAGCGAACCCATATGTTTGAGCCGAAGCTCCCCACAGAGCCGGGTCTTGACCCCGGAAGAGAGAAAACACATAAATCATGAAATCTCAAGAAAACATCATAAATCATAGAAAGTTGGACCGAAGTCTTATAGGTGAAATCCAAGAATCGTAAATCCCACTCGGGCGATCGAGGACCACAAAACACAAGTCATAAAGGATCACATCGATCTGAGTGAATAGAAATTACTCCGAGCTAGTTAATATAAGGAAATAGCGACATGTCCCATAACCGCATGTTATTCTCGAATATTTACGAACCCGTAATTGGTTTCTATTCAAAACAGAGAAAATCACCACACATGCTCGAACGCACGAGTCCAAGAGTTATTCGCCGAAGTAAACGTATAAGGGGTCATAGTCCTCAGTTTTACTAAGGTAAATAAACTAAATTTCTCGTCCGATCGATAGGATAAGGAATCGTATATAAATCAATAGAATCAGAATCAGATTTAGAAACCGAATTTAGTTTAAAAGGATTTTAATTTAAAAACTGATTAAATGTTGGTTCGATGCCCATTGAAAATATAAAACCCCATTATCCATTGTGGTTTAATTATTCATGAAAACCGTCGCTGTAGCGAATAGAACACAAACATCATGAATCATAAACTCACATTACAACAACATACAGGAAATCAAGGGATAACGATTGTAATTTCGATCAATGAACGAATCGAAATCCCAAACTAGGACCCGAAGATTTGAAACTATATTGGAATAGACTTGAAGGATATCGAGTCGATAATTCACGTTTTAAAGGCTGAATCATCTTAACAAGAGTATCGAATAAATTTGATACACAAAATAGAGCGCACGAGCTTTAGAATGATCACTTATTCAATTCACATCATAAAGAAATGTGAATCGGTCAAGAAGGATCAACATTGGAAGGATCACATGAGAATCGAAGTCGAGGAATCGAGATGCAGAAATCTGCGAACCAGAAAAATGGACAAGTCATAAACGAAGTCGAAATGGGCCGAAACTTGGCCGGGAATGAGCTCAAACGACCCTTAACTATTGACCGTGGTCTCCACCAGTCAACAACAGTTTCAGGCAGATAGACGTCTGTCACTGTAGTGACAGACGTCGGAACTGACAGTAACCAGCTTTTTTATTTTTCCCGAGAGCGGGGACAGACGTCTGACCCATTTTGGTCAGACGTCTGAGCTATAGCAATTGAACATTTTGCTTCCTAATGTATGTGCAACCAGCCTCGGATGAGCCCTGGACCAATGGTGATGGTATATGATGATTTCTAAGTGAAAATGAAGCATCTAAGGCTTACCAAAACATCATATAACACCAACAAACATGCACACACAATACGAACATGAGATTGCTGTGATTTCGATTATATATTCGAAAATAAACTAATTCTCTAACCAAAGCAATCAAATGCGATTCAAACTAGAACACAAAGGTTTGGCAGTGCTAAAGGGAAACTATAAGGACTTGTGCGCACACAAGAAATTCACCTATAGCATGCACAAACATTCACACAAGATATTTGCAATGGTTCTTGATTATAAACTCTAAAACGACGAAATTATCTAACCAAAGCAATTAAATACGATATAAGTGAATTGTGAAGTCCTAGAACTTGCCGATGCGACAACGGAGCTTCGCAATATCACCAAATCAACAAGTAGCTTATGAATTAGATTGTGTGGACAATTCTAATCATAATTTTCAACTCAATGAAACACAAACACATGAAATCGGCTAAGTTACACTAACCTAACCATTTCACAAGCACAAGCAAACTCTTATGAACACTAAATTACACTTGTACAAGCCAATGGCTTGTGGCATAGATGTGAGTTCAAGAAGAACTCACCTTTGCTTGCTAGAAGATAAGAATCAAGCCAAAGCTTTGCTAAATCAACCTCTCTTCAACAAGAACTCAAGAATCTTCAACCTAAACACATATACATGAATCTCCTACGAATTAGGTCATAGGAAATTTCAGAAATTAAAGAGAAAATAGGTTGGAGAAGATGGAGAGGAGCTTACCTAAGCTTCTCCATGGATTTGCACAAGATTTCCACAAGAATTGGAGCTCTAGGATTAAGCTAGGGCTTAGGGAGTTTTAGTTTCCCATTCCACTCTCCATTTTTCTATTTTCTTCTAAGTGTTGAATGAATGAAGAGGAGAGAGCTATTGGGGGGTTTATAAGGTAGGCTAGGTTAGCCAAACAAAGACCTAACCAAAGTACCAAATTTCCAAAGCTCGGAATATATCGAAGTTTATACTTTTCGAACACCTAAATGACGTTTTGAACTCAATGGAAGTAGTTTCGAGTCCAAACTCGTCCATATGTAGAAAGTGATATTTTGGTCTTATATCCAAATGAAAAAGACCAAAATCGCCCAACTCAAAAGGTATCGATGTTTATAGTCAAAAAGGTCGTAAACGATGATCCGGACTTAGTGGAAGTGGTCCCGAGTCCTAATTCAATCGTATGCAAAATATGACTTTTTGGATACACGTTCGATTAACTATTAACGATGATATATTTAAATAAAATATTTAAATACATTATCATTAAATGAGCGGGTTGTTACAGGAGGATAGAGTTTTACCTTATATTGGCCAAAATATACTTGATACGAATAAAACAAAAGCATTTGATATTATTTCTAGTGTTTATGTGTTTCAAAAACAATTTCAATCATAAGTATCAATCATAGACGGCATGGGTACCATATATCATGTCGCCATATATAGGTTTACAATCAAAACCGCACGATGTCGTATTTGGAAATTGGATTTCCGTCATGAACCAAGGCAAGGGATCTTCCTTACCGCTTCGAGACTGTCTAGCCCAAGCCTCAGGAACAACTGCAACTGCACCTTGAATAGTCAGGGTCGGTCCACACAGAGTGGATTAAAATGCCTGAACACTGCGTTTCCCTGCCCTATGGGGTGTAAACTGGTCATATCCCGACTAAACTATCGACCCCGGAATGACCGACATAACTGAGGCGCCTCATTATCCATCATCAAAATAAGTAAAACGTCAGGGTAAAATGCTGACACCACTCCTAGCTTGAAGGAAACGCATGCCCTCCCTGAGGTCCTCTCCCGTTTCTGGTCCATACTGGGGTGTGAGGCCCTCGAATCAACGCTATACACAAAGCTATGCTATTTAAAGCCGTGCTTTGATCATCAACCACAAGATTATGCTTTTCAACAAAAGCCTTGATCACTGCATCTCATCATTCCATATAGGCAATTCACGCCATGCAACTGACGTATATCAATCACACAAAATGAAATCCAGTGTCGGACACACAATCCATTTACAAGTTCGTTCTAGGTCTGAACGAAACCGGAGGCACCTTATTCCTCGTCCCATATATCCAATACAGGAGAGAGGTCCTCACACATCCGAACGGTCAACAAGTACGTCCGGACAACCACCACTGTATCCCTTTCAGGGCAGCAACTCCCATCAAAGGCATCAGTAGTTATCCATTCGATGTGAAGATCATCGATCTTGTACCGTCTTCATATCTTCGACTTCTAATCGTCGACCAATTATTTGAAATGAGAATTAACTCGGTCTTTTCAAATAATTCATGTATATTTAGAATTCAAATCAATTCATTTCCATGATTAAATTATTTGACTTCCATAATTCAGTTCATAAATGTAGTTTTCACTTCAAACACATTCAACCATCAAATATCCAATAAATCGAGTAAATTCGGTTTATTTCCATTCCATATCATTTATAATATTTTATAACGACTTACTGCTATTTTTATTTATTTAAAACTAGCCCATTTATTCAAACGACGCTTCAGGCCATAACGCGGCCATGGCGCTGTTTTTCTTTAGATTTGATTTACACATATCTGAAAATCTAACCGTTGGATATTTACAAATTCTATACCATTGGAAAGATCTTTTCAAAATGGATCCAACGGTTCCAGTTTCGAGAAAATCCGACGGTCGGATCTCCCGGTACAATTGTTTAAAGTTACGATTTCAAATACGAACTGCAGCGTCATTATTCGATTTATTTTAATTATATATATAATCCATTCTGGCGCTGTTTTTATTCAGATTTGAATTAAACATTTCACACAATCCAACCATTGGATCTTTACAAATTTGGTATCTTGGAAAGATATTTTCAAAGCAGACCCAACGGTTTCAGTTTCGGGAAAATCCGATGGTCGGATCTCCAGTAATAATCGTTTAAAATCACGATTTCAAAACACGAACTGCAGCTTCGTTATTCATTTTATTTTAATTATATATGTATATAATTCGTTCTTTGTGACGGCAAGGAATTTCGCTCGATCTGAATCAGTCGTTAAACCAATATAGACCGTTCGAAACCCCTGATCGTTTTGAGAACAGGACAAATTAGAACGCAGACGAAAGAACATTTCATTGCTATTACAACAATTCCATCAGATACAAGAATATACAGAGTATAGTTGAATAAATTACATTCGATAAACATCATAGATTACAATAAATTACATAGTAGCGGAAAATAATATAAAACACAACTGAAAGTAATACACGGATACAGAGCTTTCCGAGCATAATTCCAGCTGTAAATCAGGATCATGTGAATATAAATTTGCAAAACCAAAACTACTAGCTGCCTGTGTCGAAAATAGGGGCACCCAGATTTTAGGTTAAAACAATAAACTCCAGGTCAGTCATGTAACTGGTGTGAGAACTAAAACAGTTATTTAAAACTTTACTTTAAAAGAGAGTAATTCAAGGGACCACGCCGTATAACACGTAACGGGTTTCCTCCCAAGAATACTAGTGCATAGAATAAACAACGCAATGCTATTTCGAAAAATGAAGCTATTATAAGACCCAGGTCCCATCACACAATGCAACGCAAGCCGGATGATAGGGTTTTACCTTATAACAGCCAAACATGCTTGGTACGTTTAAAACAAATCATTTGATACTATTGTAAGTGTATAGTGTCAAAACAATTTCAATCATAAATATAAATCATAGACGGCATAAGTGCCCCATACCACTATGTCGCCATACTAGTTCTACAATTAAAATCGAAATACACGTATTGGAAATTGGGTTTCCGTCATGAGTCGAGGCAAGGGGCAAGCTCCTCTCCGCTTCGAGACACTCTAGCAAATGCCTCAGGACTACACACTCTGGGTAACCCTGGATCGGTTGGGCCGGTCCTCTCTTACGTTTGAGGACTGGCAATTCCTGAACACACGTTTCCCGGTCCTTACAGACCTATAATCGAGGCGCCTCATTCCAACAACCACAAAGGTGAAAAGTATATAAATGTCAGGGCTGGTAAGTCACTGACACCACCAAAGCTAGAAAGAAACGTCGTGTTCTCCCAACGGTCCCTATCCCTTTTTAACGCATACCGAGGTGTGAGGCTCACGAATTCACGTTATACACAAAGCTATGCCACAAAGGCCGTTCTTTGATCATCAACCACAAGACTTTTATTTTCAACAGAAGCCTTGATCTATGCAACTCAACGTGCCACACAGGCAATTCATGCCATGCGATTGATATTTATCGATATATAACCTCTAAGTTCGTACGTCTCAAGGAAGGGCGTTAAGGAAGAGAATAAATTCTCCGCCGCCAAACAGATATATATATTTAACAAAAATCAATCAACACAGAATAAAATCCAATGTCAGACACACAATCCATTTACAAGTTCGTTCTGGGTCTGAACGAAACCGGAGGCACTTTCCACACATATCCATCGATCTCCAAGTACGTCTGGACGACCACCAACTGATTCCCTCATCTTGGGTGTACAGCCCAATCAAGATCATCAGTAATCACCCAAACGATGTGAAGACTTCCGGTCTTCAACCACCGTCTTCATCTTCGACTTATCGTCGAATCGGTTATTCAGAATGGGTATAAACCCGGTCTTTCCGAACAACCCGCGTATATTAAAAACAACTGTTACACAAACACAACATACGCCTCATTCCAATTCAACAGCCACTAACCGCAAATTAGCAAGAGAACAATTTCCCAAATATTAACCCCGAAGGTCGAAACCAACATCAGATCAATACCCAGGAAACCATTCTTCTTAGCTAACCTACAGCTAGTTTCTAAATTTCAATTCTTAGGGAAAGGTTCCCATTAATTTTATCCAAGATAAATTCTTTAAAATTTATCCTTTAATCTTCCTTCGGATATCATTTCAAACCAAATTATGGTTTTCTAAACTAGTCGGGATTAGCGAACCACACCGAAGTAATTATTTATTTTATTTCCCAATCCCAACCTATTCATCCCATGAAGCAAAACTGGTAATACTCCATATCTAACACCACAGTGTTATCGGTAAAATTAATTACCATTTCACGTTCAAATCTAATTAAAGATTTGACTATCATTTTGGAGCAAAACTGGTGATACTCCATTCTCGCCCACTTTGTAAATTTGATAATTTAAATTATCAATTCACATTTCAATCTAATTGCAGATTCATTAAAACTCCTTTCACAGGGTTAAAGAACCAGTGTCATTTAAAACACAGTTCACGATAAACCCAAATCATATTCTATTTATTATCGGGTTAAAGAACTAATGTTATTTAAAACACCGTTCACGATAAACCCACAAATCAATTCTATTTAAAATCCGTTTCAAATCCAATTTAATTATTTGAAAATAAATGGGTTTAATTTTAGTTCAAAACTAGTTCATTTCGATAAAAATCTATTTTTATCTTTTCAAATATGGAGTTTTTCATCCCAATTTTTCCCAAATCATTTCTTATGATTTTACACAAATTATTACTATTTTTAATAATTTTATCAAGGCCCGTACAGTCGATTTCCATCAACGGCCATCGAACTGCACTTACAGCGACTTTTCAAATTTGATTTGGACGTATCCCCAAATCCAACCGTTAGATTTCAAATTTCTAATATTCCTTTGAAAGCCCTTTTCGATACGAACCCAACGGTTCCAGTTTTAGGAGAATCCGACAGTCGGATCTCCCGTAATGTTCGTTCGAAGTCAGTGGTCGAAATTTACGAACTACCGCGGCGCGGCGCGTTCTATTCAGGCCATTATATATAATATATATATATATATTATATATTTCGTCGATTCCTATTTAAAACGAATTTTATAAATAGTTTTGAATTCGATTCAAAAACAATTTCAACCTTTATTTCAAATTCAAATCAAAATTGAATTTTCTATTATAAATCCTTTTCACTTTCATTTATATTTGATTTCAATTCAAATCGATTTTAATTCGATTCGAATTCATTTTCTTTTCAATTCAATTCGAATTCGTTTTCTTTTCAATTCAAATTCAATTCGAATTCGTTTTCTATTCAAATCAAATTCAATTCATTTTCTATTCAAATCAAATTCAGTTCATTTTCTATTCAAATCAAATTCAATTCATTTTCTATTCAAATCAAATTCAATTCATTTTCTATTCAATTCAAATTCAATTCATTTTCTATTCAAATCCAATTCAATTCATTTTCTATTCAATTCATTTTCTATTCAATTCAAATTCAATTCATTTTCTATTCAAATCAAATTCAATTCGAATATAATCGATATAAATATCGTTCGCGTCAAAATAGCGCATCTCTAATCAATACGGCTTTATATTCAACAAAAGGATCCATATTTCTTTCAATACACGACTCTATATCTTTGTCAACACACGACTAATCTCAACGAATGAGTACTGTCCACATGTGACTATTTTTGTTATTTAATATATTTTATAAAAATTATGGTATCTATCGTTAAAATATTTCGTTCAACACTTGACTAATCTCAACGGATGAATACTGTCAACACATGAACCTTTATTTTATAATATAAAGATGTAAATTTTATTGTTAAATTATTTTGTTCAACACATGACTAATCTCAACAGATGGGTACGGTCAACACATGAACCTTTATATTATAATATTCTTTATTTTCTAAATTGGAATGAGGCCCAATCAATTACCATATAAAGTTAATTATATGGATTCCATTCAACACATGTATATAATAGCAATGATAAATAATCAACCATCATCCAAAGTGCACTACACTGTATAAGTATCAAATATAGATATCTAACGCTTATAACAGCCTATCAATCAATCGATCGACATATTTAATCAATCAGGATGAGTGAACTTCAAATTTCATCCCAACACCCGTGTGGGGTTTCAAATCAACAAACACAGATTTTATTTGTGCAGTTGGGCGATGTGTAAAATTTATCGTCCCAATCTATGTCCTTCAAATAGGTGTACATAAACAAACCGTCCGGTTTGTAAATGAATATTTATTTATTCACATTCACGTTAAAATTTATATTTTTAACGATAAAATATTTTATTTTAACACATGAATTTTTATTCAGTTCATTTACAAAATAAAAATGATATTTTTATTTTTCTAACTTATTTTAGAAAGTTTCGACGGCATAACGGCACGATACTAGAAACGGGACAAGGCCTAGCCTTATCCCCGGTCTAGTGAAGGCCCACGCCATTCACACATCAATCAAATCCATTCCATTTCACCAAACAATTCAATTCAAACCAAATAATCTAACCAACTAAACAACCAAACAAACAAGTCCATGGTCTGTGGACGATTGTGTCGGGTGCTACTAAACACCGTCTGCATCCTAGTATATATATAACTAGAAAAGAAAATTGAATAGTGAGAAATTCTCACCGATAGCTATTCCAACTCCACGACACTTCATTTAGAGAAATCATCGCCATTCTCGCCTTTTTGTCGCTTTCGTTGCCCGTAGCCACTATATATAAAAAAAAAATTACATTTTCACTTCGCTATTCAATATAAAAAAATTACATTTTCACTTCGCTATTCAATATATAAAAATCGAATTTTTACTTGGCTATTCAATATATAAAAATCGAATTTTTACTTTGCTATTCAATATATAAAAATCGAATTTTTACTTCGCTATTCAATATATAAAAATCGAATTTTTACTTCGCTATCAATATAATCTCTTTGTTATTAAAGATATAAACTTTCATGTTATAAAAATATAACTCTTCATCGTATAAAAATATCGCCTTTTCAAAAATATCGCCTTTTCAATATGAAAAATATTGCCTTTCCAATAATTAAAAATTCTAACTTTTCCATTATAAAGATTCTAACTTTTTATTTTAAAAAAAATTCGAACTATCTATTTCAAAAATCCTAACTTTCTAATTTAAAACATATACAAAAACTGATTTACTCTGTTTGCTAATCATATATAAAAGAAAATAAATAAATTAAATTAAAACAAATAAAAACTTACTATGGTTGATCGAACGGGGAGGAGAGTGTCGCTGGGGGGGGGGGGGGGGGTCTTCGGTCAGCAGTAGGAGGAAGGGGGTGCCTCGCACGGCGACAAGGGGGGGCTAGGGCATCGGGGTTCGGCTGCGTCGAGGTGGGGAGAAGCGGGATTGGAGGGTGGAGCGGAGGTCGAGCTGGACAGGGCGGCGACGGTGGTGGGGAGCTCCGAAGGGCGGTGGCGATCGATCGGGGGGGCGGCGCGATTTCGATTGCTTTCGTTTTCTTTTTTTTTCTTTTTTTCCTCTGAATGAACGATGAAAGGAAAGGGGGGCCAGAATGAAAGATAAGGGAGGGAAGATATTTTTATATTTAATTTTATTTAATTTAATTTTAAAAAGTTGACTTTCACATATGACCTCTAAACGAGGCCCACCGCCTGTCGTCCATAGCGTTTCACCCCCATTCCGAACACAATGGGATATGTATCGTAAGCTGATTCGATCGTTTCGACCAGTTTCCGCCAAAATCAACATATAACTCTATATATTGAATTTGAACGCGCATTTCAATTTACTGGGGTCACATACTAACTCGAAAAATTCCCGAAAAATATTTTCTAGCTTCGTATTGACGATACGGTCCTAACAAAACTAGTTTCGTCGAATTCTGAGACCGTTTGGAAAATGACCATTTTCCAGTCGATTAAAATCAACTGAAACTGGTCAAACGCGTTTACCTTTGCCACGGTCACATATTGATTCGAAAAATTATGAAATTTGGAATCTAGCAATAATTTAACATCACTGACCCAACAAAAGTGGTTTCGTCGAGATCCGAGGTCGTTTGCAAAATGTCTATTTTTAAGGGCCTAAATTCCATAGCGACTATTAAGAATTTTCAACCGGACATATCTTTTGATTCCCGCTATGAAATTTCGATTTTTCGGATTCGTTGGTAAGATATTATCAATTAGATCCTAATATTTTTGGTTTCACTAAAATCCGGATAGTTTTGAACCCGGTACATTCAATTGAAGTTTGAAATCGAATTATCGAACTACCGCGCCATTTTCAATTCCTTTTATAATTAAAATAAAATATTTATATTCTAACGACGACGTATATAATATATACGTTCGAATTCCATTCAAAATAAATTTCTGGTCGTTTTTATTTAAAATAATCTATTTTAAATCTTCAAACTTCGCTAAAATTGCTAAAATAAATTTTTTAAACTGACCCAGATTTTCGGGTTGTTACAATCTCCCCCACTTAAAACTTTTCGTCCCCGAAAAGGAAAAAGGTCGAAAGTGGTTTGATTAATCAACTCTACGTTCGATCTGGCTTCCATTCTCCAACTTTTCAGTTTCTGAGAATTTTCAAATTTTCAAAAATTTGGCTTACACTCTAAATTTTCGAAAAATTTCGCCATAACCTCCCCTTCGGGAAAATCCCGAAATTGCCATATAGGCCTTCTAATCTCAAAAAGAAAAAGGAAAAGCCAAGCGGTTAGCCAATCGGCTCATAAAATCATCATCATCCAAACAAAACAGTAAATTATATAGTAAACATGTACCTATTTGTCGGGCGAACAAATTTTGTTCTCTGCTCTAGCCTCCTTGCTATGACCTGTTCAATGTAAGTACATGTATATGCAAGCAAATGCGACCAATTTTCAATACAGTTCAATATTTGATTCTATTAGGCATAATGGTTCAAAATTACCAAACAAATAAACAATCAACACAAACATCAATCAATTAGTGGATTAACGTTTCAAATTCATAATTTTGATACATATACAAAAAATCATGTTTTTGATGCCAATTCACAACAAATAAATCTATCTATATAAGTTTTGGTTCTCACACCAGTCTAATGGAAATATATAGATATCACACCTTCGAAACACGAACATAAATTCTGATGATGTAGCTACAATCATCAGAATCATCTCCGGGCGACTATAGCATGATTCTATATATATCCAGTATATTAAAACTTCGAATATACGTTCATGACGCATATATGCAAAATCTTTATATATTGAATTGTCCAAATTCAAAATAAATAAATATTCAAATACGTTTTAAAATGGTTTAAATTTCAAAACAAAACTGTTTTCATTTGAAAAATATACTCTTCACAATCGTTCTAGGATACTACTGATCCTATCTCTAACGAGTCATTCTAATTGGAAATTACTAATCCAATATCTGATGAATTCTTTCGTATGGTTCTAAAGTGTCTTGTTCTCGAGCTCTGTAAACCAAAGCTCTGATACCAAATTGTGACGGCCGGGGAATTTCGCTTGATCCGAATCAGTCGTTAAACCGATCTAGACCGTTCGAAACCCCTGATCGTTTTGAGAACAGGACAAATCAAAACGCAGACGGAAGAACATTTCATTGCTATTACAACAATTCCATCAGATACAAGAATATATAGAGTATAGTTGAATAAATTACATTCGATAAATATCAGAGATTACAATAAATTACATAGCAGCGGAAAATAATATAAAACACAACTGAAAGTAATACACGGATACAGAGCTTTCCGAGCATCATTCCAGCTGTAAATCAGGATCCTGTGAATATAAATCTGCAAAACCAAAACTACTAGCTGCCCATGTCGAAAATAGGGGCACCCAGAGTTTAGGTTAAAACAATAATCTCCAGGTCAGTCATGTGACTGGTGTGAGAACTAAAACAGTTATTTAAAACTTTACTTTAAAAGAGAGTAATTCAAGGGACCACGCCGTATAACACAGAACGGGTTTCCTCCCAAGAATACCAGTGCATAGAATAAACAATGCAATGCTTTTTCAAAAAATGGAGCTATTTTAAGACCCAGGTCCCATCACACAATGCAACGCAAGCCGGAGGATAGGGTTTTACCTTATAACAGCCAAACATGCTTGGTACGTTTAAAACAAATCATTTGATACTATTGTAAGTGTATTGTGTCAAAACAATTTCAATCATAAATGTAAATCATAGACGGCATAAGTGCCCCATACCACTATGTCTCCATACTAGTTCTACAATTAAAACCGAAATACACGTATTGGAAATTGGGTTTCCGTCATGAGTCGAGGCAAGAGGCAAGCTCCTCTCCGCTTCGAGACACTCTAGCAAATGCCTCAGGACTACACACTCTGTGTAACCCTGGATCAGTTGGGCCGGTCCTCTCTTACGTTTGGGGATTGGCAATTCCTGAACACACGTTTCCCGGTCCTTACAGACCTATAATCGAGGCGCCTCATTCCAACAACCACAAAGGTGAAAAGTATATAAATGTCAGGGCTGGTAAGTCACTGACACCACCAAAGCTAGAAAGAAACGTCGTGTTCTCCCAAAGGTCCGTATCCCGTTTTTAACTCATGCCGAGGTGTGATGCTCGCGAATTCACGTTATACACAAAGCTACGCCACAAAGGTCGTGCTTTGATCATCAACCACAAGACTTTAGTTTTCAACAGAAGCTTTGATCTATACAACTCAACGTGCCATACAGGCAATTCATGCCATGCGATTGATATCTATCGATATATAACCTCTAAGCTCGTACATCTCATAGAAGGGCGTTAAGCAGGAGAATAAATTCTTCGCCGCCAAACAGATATATATTTAACAGAAATCAATCAACACATAATAAAATCCAATGTCAGACACACAATCCATTTACAAGTTCATTCTGGGTCTGAACGAAACCGGAGGCACTTTCCTCGCATATCCATCGATCTCCAAGTACGTCTGGACGACCACCAACTGATTCCCTCATCTTGGGTGTACAGCCCAATCAAGATCATCAGTAATCACCAAAAGATGTGAAGACTTCCGGTCTTCAACCACCGTCTTCATCTTCGACTTATCGTCGAATCGGTTATTCAGAATGGGTATAAACCCGGTCTTTCCGAACAACCCGCGTATATTAAAAACAACTGTTACACAAACACAACATACGCCTCATTCCAATTCAACAGCCACTAACCGCAAATTAGCAAGAGAACAATTTCCCAAATATTAACCCCGAAGGCCGAAACCAACATCAGATCAATACCCAGGAAACCATTCTTCTTAGCTAACCTACAGCTAGTTTCTAAATTTCAATTCTTAGGGAAAGGTTCCCATTAATTTTATCCAAGATAAATTCTTTAAAATTTATCCTTTAATCTTCCTTTGGATATCATTTCAAACCAAATTATGGTTTTCTAAACTAGTCGGGATTAGCGAACCACACCGAAGTAATTATTTATTTTATTTCCCAATCCTAACCTATTCATTCCATGAAGCAAAACTGGTAATACTCCATATCTAACACCACAGTGTTATCGGTAAAATTAATTACCATTTCACGTTCAAATCTAATTAAAGATTTGACTATCGTTTTGGAGAAAAACTGGTGATACTCCATTCTCGCTCACTTTGTAAATTTGATAATTTAAATTATCAATTCACATTTCAATCTAATTGCAGATTCATTAAAACTCCTTTCACAGAGTTAAAGAACCAGTGTCATATAAAACACAGTTCACGATAAACCCGAATCATATTCTATTTATTATCGGGTTAAAGAACTAATGTTATTTAAAACACCGTTCACGATAAACCCACAAATCAATTCTATTTAAAATCCGTTTCAAATCCAATTTATTTATTTGAAAATAAACGGGTTTAATTTTAGTTCAAAACTAGTTCATTTCGATAAAAATCTATTTTTATCTTTTCAAATATGGAGTTTTTCATCCCAATTTTTCCCAAATCATTTCTTATGATTTTACACAAATTATTACTATTTTTAATAATTTTATCAAGGCCCGTACAGTCGATTTCCATCAACGGGCATCGAACTGCACTTACAGCGACCTTTTTCAAATTTGATTTGGACGTATCCCCAAATCCAACCGTTAGATTTCAAATTTCTAATATTCGTTTGAATGCCCTTTTCGATACGAACCCAACGGTTCTGGTTTTAGGAGAATCCGACGGTCGAATCTCCCGTAATGTCCGTTCGAAGTCAATGGTCGAAATTTATGAACTGCCGCGGCGCGGCGCGTTCTATTCAGGCCATTATATACATAAAATATATATATTATATATATTTCGTCGATTCCTATTTAAAACGAATTTTATAAATAGTTTTGAATTCGTTTCAAAAACAATTTCAACCTGTATTTCAAATTCAAATCAAAATTGAATTTTCTATTATAAATCCTTTTCACATTCATTTCTATTTGATTTCAATTCAAATCGATTTTAATTCGATTCGAATTCATTTTCTTTTCAATTCAATTCGAATTCGTTTTCTTTTCAATTCAAATTCAATTCGAATTCGTTTTCTATTCAAATCAAATTCAATTCATTTTCTATTCAAATTAAATTCAATTCATTTTCTATTCAAATCAAATTCAATTCATTTTCTATTCAAATCAAATTCAATTCATTTTCTATTCAATTCAAATTGAATTCATTTTCTATTCAAATCCAATTCAATTCATTTTCTATTCAATTCAAATTCAATTCATTTTCTATTCAATTCAAATTCAATTCATTTTCTATTCAAATCAAATTCAATTCGAATATAATCGATATAAATATCGTTCGCGTCAAAATAGCGCATCTCTAATCAACATGGCTTTATATTCAACAAAAGGATCTATATTTCTTTCAATACACGACTCTATATCTTTGTCAACACACGACTAATCTCAACGAATGAGTACTGTCCACGTGTGACTATTTTTGTTATTTAATATATTTTATAAAATTATGGTATCTATCGTTAAAATATTTCGTTCAACACATGACTAATCTCAACGGATGAGTACTGTCAACACATGAACCTTTATTTTATAATATAAAGATGTAAATTTTATTGTTAAATTATTTCGTTCAACACATGACTAATCTCAACGGATGGGTACGGTCAACATATGAACCTTTATATTATAATATTCTTTATTTTCTAAATTGGAATGAGGCCCAGTCAATTACCATATAAAGTTAATTATATGGATTCCATTCAACACATGTATATAATAGCAATGATAAATAATCAACCATCATCCAAAGTGCACTACACTGTATAAGTATCAAATATAGATATCTAACGCTTATAACAGCCTGTCAATCAATCGATCAACATATTTAATCAATCAGGATGAGTGAACTTCAAATTTCATCCCAACACCCGTGTGGGGTTTCAAATCAATGAACACAGATTTTATTTGTGCAGTTGGGCGATGTGTAAAATTTATCGTCCCAATCTAAGTCCTTCAAATAGGTGTACATAAACAAACCGTCCGGTTTGTAAATGAATATTTATTTATTCACATTCACGTTAAAATTTATATTTTTAACGATAAAATATTTTATTTTAACACATGAATTTTTATTCAGTTCATTTACAAAATAAAAATGATATTTTTATTTTTCTAACTTATTTTAGAAAGTTTCGACGGCATAACTGCACGATACTAGAAATGGGACAAGGCATAGCCTTATCCCCGGTCTAGTGAAGGCCCACGCCATTCACACATCAATCAAATCCATTCCATTTCACCAAACAGTTCAATTCAAACCAAATAATCTAACCAACTACACAACCAAACAAACAAGTCCATGGTCTGTGGACGATTGTGTCGGGTGCTACTAAACACCGTCTGCATCCTAGTATATATATATAACTAGAAAAGAAAATGGAATAGTGAGAAATTCTCACCGATAGCTATTCCAACTCCACGACACTTCATTTAGAGAAATCATCGCCATTCTCGCCTTTTTGTCGCTTTCGTTGCCCGTAGCCACTATATATAAAAAAAATTACATTTTCACTTCGCTATTCAATATATAAAAATCGAATTTTTACTTCGCAATTCATTATATAAAAATCGAATTTTTACTTCGCTATTCAATATATAAAAATCTAATTTTTACTTCGCTATTCAATATATAAAAATCGAATTTTTACTTCGCTATCAATATAATCTCTTTGTTATTAAAAATATTAACTTTCATGTTATAAAAATATAACTCTTCATCGTATAAAAATATCGCCTTTTCAATATGAAAAATATTGCCTTTTCAATATGAAAAATATCGCCTTTTCAATATGAAAAATATCGCCTTTACAATAATTAAAAATTCTAACTTTTCCTTTATAAAGATTCTAACTTTTTATTTAAAAAAAAAATCGAACTTTCTAATTCAAAAATCCTAACTTTCTAATTTAAAACATATACAAAAACTGATTTTCTCTGTTTGCTAATCATATATAAAAGAAATAAATAAATTAAATTAAAACAAATAAAAACTTACTGTGGTTGATCGAACGGGGAGGAGAGTGTCGCTGGGGGGGGGGGTCTTCGGTCAGCAGTAGGAGGAAGGAGGGGTGCCTCGCGCGGCGGCAAGCAGGGGACTAGGGCATCGGGGTTCGGCTGCGTCGAGGTGGGGAGAAGCGGGATCGGAGGGTGGAGCGGAGGTCGAGCTGGAGAGGGCGGCGACGGTGGTGGGGAGCTCCGAAGGGCGGTGGCGATCGATCAGGGTAGGCGGCGCGATTTCGATTGCTTTCCTTTTTTTTTTTTTTTTTTTTCCCTCTGAATGAACGATGAAAGGAAAGGTGGGCCAGAATGAATGATAAGGGAGGGAGGGAAGATATTTTTATATTTTATTTAATTTAATTTTAAAAAGTTGACTTTCACATATGACCTCTAAACGAGGCCCACCGCCTGTCGTCCATAGCGTTTCACCCCTATTCCGAATACAATGGGTTATGTATCATAAGCTGATTCGTTAGTTTCGATCAGTTTCCGCCAAAATCAACATATAACTCTATATATTGAATTTGAACGCGCATTTCAATTTACTGGGGTCACATACTAACTCGAAAAATTCCCAAAAAATATTTTCTAGCTTCGTATTGACGATACGGTCCTAACAAAACTAGTTTCGTCGAATTCTGAGACCGTTTGGAAAATGGCCATTTTCCAGTCGATTAAAATCAACTAAAACTAGTCAAACGCGTTTACCTTTGCCACGCTCACATATTGATTCGAAAAATTATGAAATTTGGAATCTAGCAATAATTTAACATCACGGACCCAACAAAAGTGGTTTCGTCGAGATCCGAGGTCGTTTGCAAAATGTCTATTTTTAAGGGCCTGAATTCCATAGCGACCATTCAGAATTTTCAACTGGACATATCTTTTGATTCCCGCTATGAAATTTCAATTTTTTTGATTCGTTGGAAATATATTATCAATTAGATCCTAATGTTTTTCGTTTCACTAAAATCCGGATTGTTTTGCACCCGGTACATTCAATTGAAGTTTGAAATCGAATTATCGAACTACCACGCCATTTTCAATTCCTTTTATAATTAAAATAAAATATTTATATTATAACGACGACGTATATAATATATACGTTCGAATTCCATTCAAAATAAATTTCTGGTCGTTTTTATTTAAAATAATCTATTTTAAATCTTCAAACTTCGCTAAAATTGCTAAAATAAAAATTTTAAACTGGCCCAGATTTTCGGGTTGTTACATTCTTCCATTTCCAAACCGTTTTCATTTTATGTATTTGATAAAAATAATATTTTTACCCAACAAATATTTATTTCAACACATGATTATTTCTAACACTCCATATATAAATAAAAATGTGATTTTTATTGTTAAAACAATTTATTTAGAACATGAATATTTTTAGCAATTTCTATATAAAATAAAAAAATGTGATTTTTATTGTTAAAACAATTTATTTCAAACATGAATATTTTATATACTTCATATACATGATGAAAATGTGATTTTTATCTTTCAAACAATTTATTCGTCATATGAATATTTTTCCAACACATGAATGTATTCCAACACATCAATATAAATCAAACACACGAATATTTCAGAAAATTCCGGCAGCGTAACGGCAGGGGGTTTTAAACCGACACCGTCTCGAGTACGGCTTCTCGCACTACCTTACGCATCACAGCGTTCCCTAAGGGGCTTATCCTTATAATCTAAGTATTTTGACCATTTTCATGTCACAACGGATTTTTTCCACAAGCAATTCCAATTTTGTTTCAACCACAAACAATCATTATCAACCATTCGCATTTATCAACCAAATTTCCCTCGCAGCATTCCCTAAGGGGCTTATTCTTATAATCTAAATATTTCGATCATTTTCATATCACAACGGATTTTTTCCACAAACAATTCCAATTTTGTTTCAACCACAAACAATCAGTATCAACCATTCGCATTTATCAACGAAATTTCACGTCAACCAAAATCCAAACAATCACAACCAATATATATCATCCATGGTCTGTGGACGAGGGGAGTATATATATATATATAGATATACGTATATAAATATCTTTTCATTTCATTTCAACTCCATTTAACGCACATATAATGTTTACAATGCATATATAACTTATACATCATACATATAATTTATACAATGCTTATACATGAGGTGTACAACGCTTATATAACTAATACATCGATTATATAATTTATATATTGCCATTCCATATCGTTTTGAATTTCGAACTCTCACATTGGGTTCCACTCCTCCAAAAATCGTAGGAAGCTCCAAAAATTCTTCGGTCTCTTCTAGAATGTAGAAGACGTCCACACGTGTCCAATGTCTCTTGTTTCACTGGATTTCGACCACATAGCAAAAAGATATGATTTTTATAAGTTTGCAACGCTTTTATTTGTCGAAATCAGTTAAAATAAACAAAGGTCGTACCTTTCAGCAAATGGTTCCAAACTAGGTTTGGATTTTTCACCCAAACCGTGAAGCGATGCGAGGATCGGGCTATGCAGCGTCGAAGGGGTAGGAGCCGCGCATGTGCGCAGGTGGTGGGGTCCACTTCGATGGTCACAGTCGATGGCGGCGGCGCTTTGAAGTCGGCGACTTCGAGGTGGTGTTTCTCATAAAATACTGAGCGATAAATTACAATCCCTATATGGATTTAAAGAGTATAGAGAGATCTACAAAAAATTTAACTAGGGCACTTGAATTCGTGGAGTGGTTTGAGAGGAATCGGGCTGGGAGGATTGAAGGGTTTCCGTCGTTCTCGATTCAAAGGGATCGGGGAGAGAGAAAATAATGGTGAATTCTGATTGGCCCGGCCTTTTTATATTTATTTTAAAATCTAAAATACCCCTTTCTCCTTACGAATTCAAACCCAACAACTGTCGTCCCTAGCTAAATACCCCCATTCCGGACAAAATGGAATATGTTTCGTAGGCCCATTCGACTGTTTCAGTCAGTTATTCTTTAAATTAAAATATAAAACATTCGAATATGGATTTGAACATACATTTTAATTTGACGGGTCCACATACTGATCTCAAAAATTCCAGAAAAATAAATCTTGCTATGTTTGGACGAAATGATCCCAACAAAACTGATTTTGTCAAATTTGGAGACCGTTTGAAAAATGGCCATTTTCTGGTCGATCCAAATTGACTAAAATCAACTGAATACATTTTCCTTTGCCACGCTTGCATATTGATTTCAAAAATTATGGAATTTGAAACCTAGTAATAATTTGACATCCCCGATCCAGCAAAAGTGGTTTCGTCGAAAACTGAGGTCGTTTACAAAATGTCTATTCTCAAGGGCTATATTAACTCCATAGCGACCTTTCTGAAAATTCATTTAGCCATAACTTTTGATTCCTGCTATGAAACTTCGATTTTTCAAATTCGTTAAAAAGATATTCGTAAACAGATTTAAATATTTTTGGTTTCACTAAAATTTGATTTATTTTGAATCCTGTAAAGTAAGTCAAAGTTCGAATTCAAATTTTTAAACTACCACGCCATTCAGGTCTCGTTTTATAATTAAAATAAATATATTCGCTATAACTTCGACCCAAAAGAATTTTTAGTCGTTATTATTTAAAATAATTTATTTTAAATATTCAAAATCCACTAAAATAGCCAAATTAAAATTTTTAAATTGGTTCCGATTTTTCGGGTTGTTACAATTCTCCACCGTTGGGTTCGTATCGAAAAGGGCTTTCCAACGAATATAAGAGATTTGAAATCTAACGGTCGGATTTGGAATTATGTCCAAATCAAATTGGGAAAAGGTCGCTATGGATGCAGTTCGGTGGCCGTTATTGGAAACCAACTGTACGGGGCCCTAATAAAATTATTAAAAATATTAATAATTTGTGTAAAATCATAATAAATGATTTGGATGAAAATTTTCAATTTTGTAAAGAAAAAAATATATTTTTAGCAAAATGAACTAGTTATTAACTAGGTTTGAAATCCAATAATTTTTAAATAAATAAATTGGATTTATAAAGGGTTTTAATAAAACCAGAAATTTTCCAATATATTAATTGGAATGGACTCAAATGGAAATCATCTCCGGAATATTTCGATATTGGATTACATGACTATACGGATATTGTGGAGGAATTTGGAAGATAGATATATATCGTTATTCCCCATACGATATGTGTTGGTTTCTGAATTTGATATTGAATATAAGCCGATATAATTTCTATTCAGAGCCTTATATTAATATTAAATTGGACTTTGGGTTTGTCATGAATGGTGTCTCCAGTAACACTGTTTTTAAACCCCGTGTGAAAAGAATAAATCTTTTAATTAAGATTATTAGAGTTTCCAATTATATTTAGTAATTGGATTAAAATGGAATGTGAATTGGGTTTATTGTGAATTGTGTTTTTAATGGCATTCGTTCTTTAACCTAATTAACAGTGAAATGTGATTTGGAATTTATAAATCTTTTAATGAAGATTAATGGTAATTTTCCAAAGTAAAGTTTTCCAATTTAATATATCAAATTGGAATTAAATGGAATTCAATTTGGTAATAATCGAAGTGAACTTCTGTGGAGGAAGACTGTTAATATATATGGAATTTAAAGGGCTTTGTCATTATTCTATTTATATTATTAGTCGGATATGGAAATTGATATCGATTATATATTAATCTGTTTTCCATGAAGATTCCATAATTAGTGGAGTGTGATTTTGGGTTTATCGTGAACTGTGTTTAAAACGACATTAGTTCTTTAACCCAGTTAAAGACAGGATTACATGTCTAACATGGTATTTCGAACTGTATTATTGATCTCTGCTATATATATATATATATATGTTTGGTGGCATAGAATTTATTCTCTTGCTTAACGCCCTTCTTTGAGACGTACAAGCTCAGAGGTTATATATCGGCAGAAATCAATGGTACGGTATAGATTGTCGATGCAGCATGTTTGATTTCCCAAAGTTAAATAATCATTAATAATGATTTTTGGGAAGATTAAACTAAGTGGAGTTTTAATGAATCTTTAATTAGATTGAAATACGAATGTGATAATTTAAATTATCAAATTTGGGAAATGATCGAGAATGGAGTATCACCAGTTTTTATCCAAGCGATAATTAAATCTTTAATTAGATTTGAATGGGAAATGGTAATTAATTTTTACCGATAACTCAGTGGTGGTAGTTATAGAGTATCACCAGTTTTTCTCCATGGGATGAATAGGCTGGGATTGGGAAATAAAATAAAGGTTTACTTCGGTAAGGTGCGTTAATCCCGACTAGTTTGGAAATCCATAATTTGGTTTAAATTGTGAAAAGAATATTTGAATAAAAGAATATTCTGGATTGGAATGAGGTGTATGTTGTGTTTTTATAGCACTTGATTATAAGATACATGAATTATTCGGAAAGGCCGAGTTTATACCCATTCTGAATAATTGATTCGACGATAAGTCAACAATGAAGATGGTGGTTGAAGACCGGAGTTCTTCACATCGTTTGGATGATTACTGATGTCTTGATTTGGCTGTACACCCAAGACAAGGTAATAAGTGGTGATTGTCCAGACGTACTTGGAGATCGACTGGATATGCGAGGACCTCTCTCCAGTATTGGACATATGGGATGAGGAATACGGTGCCTCTGGTTTCGTTCAGACCTAGAAAGGACTTCTAAATGGATGTGTGTCTGACATTGGATTCTATTTCGTGTTGATTGATTTCTATTACATGTATATCTGTTTGGTGGCGGAGAATTTATTCTCTTGCTTAACACCGTTCTCTGAGACGTACGAGCTTAGAGGTTATATATTGATAGACATCAGTTGCACAGCGTGAATTGTCAGTATGGCATGATGAGATGCAAATGATCATGGATTTTGTTAAAAAGTAGAGTCTTGTGGTTGATGATCAAAGCAAAGCTTTAGATAGCATAGCTTTGTGTATAGCGTTAATTCGCGAGCCTCATACCTCGGTATGAGTCAAAAAGGGGATAAAGGACCCAAGGAGTGCATGACATTTCCTTCTAGCTTGGGTGGTGTCATGGTATGGAGCCCATACATTTATTTATTTTATCAATGTGGATGATGGATAGCGAGGCGCCTCGGATAAATTGGTCACTACGGGGCCGATGGATAGGTCCGATAGGACCGGGAAACGTGTGTTCAGGAATTGCCAATTCTCAAACATAAGAGAGGACCAGTGAGGAGTACATCCCTTGCCTCGACTCATGACGGAAATCTAATTTCCAATATGCGACATTTCGGTTTTAATTGCAGAACTAGTATGGCGACATAGTAGGATGGGGTACTATGTCGTCTATGATTGATAAATTTATATTTGAAGTTGTTTTCGGCACTATACACTTATAGTAATATCAAAATGATTTGTTTTAAACGTATCAAGCATGCTTGGCTATTATAAGGTAAATCTCTATCCTCTGACTTGCTTTTCAATGTGTGATGGGACTTGAGTCTTATAATTGCTTCATTTTTCAAAAAGTATTGCGCGGTTTATTTTTATGCACTGGTGTTCATGGGGGTAAACCCATTCCGTGTATACAGCGTGGTCCCTCTGTAACAACCCGTATTTTAATAACATGTTAAAACCATAAATCAAGTCAATGGTTTGCACCATTGCGTTCATCTCAAAATTCTACTTGGAAACGAGTCTGAGTTTTCGAAAAACGGATTCCGTATGAGGGAGATATGACCCTCCAAAGTTTCAGGAATTTTCATAATCGAAAACAGCTCAAAATTCAAATTCGAATTCAAACCCCAACGCAGGCTGGGCGGGAAATTTCCCGCCCAGGACCAGGTTGACCTGGGGGTCGACACTATGGTCGACCTCTCAGGGGCCAGGTCGACCCTATGGTCGACCTCCCAAGGGCCAGGTCGACCCTATGGTCGACCTGGGGGTCGACCTGGTGCCAAAACCTAGTTTTGAGCCTGGGTTCATTCTGATGTTTTTGGTCTCGTTTTCAGTCCAGATTCATTCGCCTAATCCTATATAAACAGCCCCGTAACCCCATTTTCTTTACACCATTCCTCTCTAACCTTATGTTGCACAAATTCTTGATGGACATGGCTTCTTCTTCTTATTCAAAATTAAATTAAAAATAAAGTTAATCAAATCAAGGGAATTCTTCTACCTTCTTCTTCAAGCAACATAAGATTCGCAAGTTGGCGATTTTCTGCTACAATCAAATCAAGATTCCACGATTCAACAATTCGATGACTAGTTTCTAGATTCAACTTCTGCATCTCAATTTCTTAGTCCACGATCTGTAAGTTCTAGTTACTTTGAGATTTAAACTTGTTAATTGTAATTTGGACATGAGATAAAGTGAAATTGGACTTAAGTATGATAATCGATTCACATCTATTCTAGTTTCCATCTTGGATCTTGACATTTGGGAATATTGCTATGAAATCAGTTTGGACCTATTCATGTTGTAAATTATACTCCTTCATGTCCATTGTATTATCATGCCTGTGATGTTGAATCAATCTACTTTTCACAAGTTTGGATTATCGCCTTTATCATGACTATCACCTTATTATGCTAGATCTGCAATCCTAATTTTTTGGGAGTATTATTCTATATGCCAGTGATGTTATAACCAATTATCGCAAGCTATATCATGCTAGATTTATCACCTTGTGCTCGTTCTTTTGCCTATCATAATTTTGATGTTATTCCCTTTTATTTTGAATTTGGATTTACTTGTAATCTAGATCGATTCACGTTTACGTGCGATGGGAATACGATTTGGGTAGATTAGGCAAAACTTGAATTGGTTATGAATATGAATCATGAAACTTGACATGAAACTTGAAACAAACTTGACATGAAATTTGAACATGGACATGACACTAGAATGAACTTGAAAATGGCCAACTCGAGGTTGGGTTGAGTTTGCAGTGTAATTCTACCCGGAACCGCCCGGCAAATCCAGTGACTGCAAACAATAGGATCCAATGTGGGTAGTTGGTCATATCGCGCTTGAAACCCGAGGTCAGACTAAGTTGTGGTGTAAATGTAACAACCCGGATTTTTACAACATGCTAAGACGAGAATCAAGGCAGAATTTAATTATAAAATCTGAATCAAGGGAAACGGGCTATGCCATTGCGTTCGTCTCGGAAAAATACGCGAAATAGAGTCCGAGTTTTCGAAAATCGGAGTCTGTATGACCAAGTTATGGGCCGTCAAAGTTTTCAGAAAATTTCAAGTTCAAAAACAGTTCAAATTTGAATTCAGATTTCAAATTCAGCCAAGCAGAAGAGGCGGGAAAAATTCCCGCCACTCCCAAGTCGACTGGGGAGTCGACTTGGGAGTCGACACCCCCTAGGTGGTGTCGACTGCCCAGTCGACACCCATGTCGACCTGGGTGGTCGGCCAGTCTGGCCTGGGTGCACCTGACTTGTTCCTCAAGACTTGGTTGGAGGCTTGTGACGGATATTAAAGGCTCAGATCTATCCTAGGGTTAATATAAGGGCCTAAACTACTCCTAATCTCTATAAAAAGACCACTAAGCCTACCCTAAACCCTCACAAATCACTCATGCCACGAAGTGCCGCCAAAATCTATCTTGATCATGGCCTCCATCTCCAACTCTAAGAGCTCATGCATTCAAATCGGATCCGAATCAAAGGTGCTAGCTTGCTACATCAAATCAAGGGGGTGAACCAACGTTGCTATGCAAGTTTCATGACGATTCTTCAATAAAGGAGCCACCTTTCTTCGTCAAGACGATTCATGCTCCTAGCCCTCTTGCCACGCTAGGTAAGTTCTTGCTACTTCTAGACCTAAACGGTAGTTCTAATGATGGCATGGAATAAAACGAGATTAAACTAAGTATGCTAGCCTATATGAACCTTGTCATGCCTCTTTTGCTTGAACATATGACTTTTGGCTATGCTTAGTGACTAGATCATGCTATTCATGTTATGCTTAGCCTAGTTTATCTTGCAAGTTTGAATCTTTATTTAGGGAATGCAAGCATGAACCTTTGGGAACCAATTGACTTGTGAAACATTGGCAAAGACTTGACTTTGGGGCTTATGCAGGTAAATGAACCCAAACCCCTTATGTTATCACGCATGTTTGTGGCCAAATTCCCTTATGATACTATGCATGTTTGTGGCCAAATTCCCTTATGATACTATGCATGTTTGTGGCCAATCCCTTTTGGACATCGTGCATGTTTTAGGCCAATGTGTTATCATAGAATTTCTACCATGTTGACTCGCTTTCACTTGCATTTGAAAATACGTTTTGGGTAGTTTAGACAAGATGTGAATATGGCATGAAACGTGACTCGAAGTTACATGAAACATGACATGTAAGTTAAACTAAAATGTGGACATGACACGTAGGAAAACATGGGACTTGAAACTAGACACGTATGGGTTGTAAGTGTAATATGACACTAGACCAAACATGAAAGTGGCCAACTCGAGGTTGGGTTGAGTTTGTAGCATAAATCTACCCGGACCCGCCCGGCTTAACTAGTGGCTACAAAAAATAGGACCCAATGTGGGTAGTTGGTCATATAGCACTTAAGACCCGAGGTTAGACTAGGTTGTGGTGTAAATCTACCCGGACCCGCCCGGCTTAACTAGTAACCACAACAAAGTCTAATGTGAGAGGTTGGGGTGCATTAATCTAATTAATGCTACATGAAAAGGTTAAGTAATTTTGACTAATGACACTTAAACCGATATGACACGAATGGGTAGGTTAAGTGGAATCGGACTTGATTTCTTAATGACACTTAACCAAACAAGACAATTAGGGGATGGGGTTAAGTAATTTACACTTAACTAATCCGACTTGGTAATTAGATGGGGTTAAGTAACCTACACTTAACTAATCTAAACACGGTAATTAGATGGGGTTAAGTAACCTACACTTAACTAATCTAAACACGGTAATTAGATGGGGTTAAGTAACCTACACTTAACTAATCTAAACACGGTAATTAGATGGGGTTAAGTAACCTACACTTAACTAATCTAAACACGGTAATTAGATGGGGTTAAGTAACCTACACTTAACTAATCTAAACACGGTAATTCGATGGGGTTAAGTTAAACACTTAACCAATCTAAACTTGGTAATTCAATGTGGTTAAGTAACCAATACTTAACCAACTTAACATGATAATTTAATGGGGTTAAGTAACTTGTACTTAATCAATTATACATGATGATTTGATGAGGTTAAGCAACCATACTTAACTAATCTAATATGAGAACTTGATAGGGTTAAGTCACAAGACCGTTTAAATATACTTAACCATTCTAATAAGATTAGTGGATGGGGTTAAGTTAACCTATACTTAACCAATCCAACTCGATAATCCGATGAGGTTAAGATAATCTATGCTTAACCAATCTAACATGATAATCTGATAGGGTGAAGATAAACAAATACTTAACCAATTTGACTTGATGATTGTATAGGGTTAAGTCATGAGCTTCTTGGTATACTTAACCAACTTGTAGTGCTAGGTCTTGGACTTGAATACTTAGCCAAATCTTGACATGATTCGTAGGCAGGTTAAGTCATGAACTTAAATGACAACACTTAACCCATTAGACAAAACCCTAGTTCAGGGGACTAGGTGGAAAACCGGGATTAACAAGGATAACGGGAAAGGATACTAAGTGGTAAACCTTAGTTTGGGAACCTAAGTAGTAATTCTTAGTCGAGGAATTTGGACCAGTTCACAGTTAGATGAGTAACCCGATACGGTAGGTCATCGCTTAAAACACGAGGAGGAGCAAATTGTCTGACTCAGATAAAGGCTCCAACGAACTGGGTGACGAAGCGGTAGCTTCGGGGGACATGAGGGTACTCTTGGTATCCCTCTGTGAGGTGGCAGATGGTCCATGCAACCCGACCTCACAGAGGTTAAGGTCTGCGGTAGAAGAGCCAAGAGTATGCCTTGGTTGCTATGCGAGGGACCTAAAGACTGGGACGGATTAGCGTGGAGTCGACAATACTTGATTTTGCCCTGGATAGCACGTCGCCGACTACCTACCATCTTTAGTCAATCGTGTACGAACGGAAAGGCAGAGAACCCCCAACAGACCATGTTCTTGCTATCGAGTCATGGGTGAGGTTGGCTCATAGGAAAGTGGAGCTAAAGTGGGGCCGGGATGTGGTTCTCATACATGATTTTTCTTGGATTGCCTTTCAGTAGTTGAGGGAGAGGTCACGTAGGACCATAGCCATGGGTACAAAAACAGACCATGATATCTGCATCAGCAGGCGACTTAAAGCTCCCGACCGAGTTCCGTATTTCTTGATTTGCCCTGGCATGGTTGTCGGATGGCACATTGAGGAACATGTGTGTCTAGACATGGAAAACGATTCACGATATATATACGTGGGATAAAGGGCGTGGTTGATGGGTGGCATAATCCCTAGTGGCCCTAGGTGGCTTGAACCCAAACCGAGACACGGAAACGTTCATTAGGTAGCATAATCCCTAGTGGTCCTAGGTGGCATAAATCCTAAGTGAACAAGCGATAGTTCATGGTAAGAAAACATAACTAGATCAAGGGAAGCAGTCCAAAACAACCTCAAGGATAAAATGGTACTACGTTGAGGTGGTATAGATTTACATGGGAAAGCCCGTACGGCCTACGGCAAAGGACTGAACTTATACATAGAATGAAACATACGAGTTGGGAAACTCCTACATATGCTATATATTAGGTTGACATGGACCATTACATGACATGGGCCAAGGGACATTCATAGTTAACACATGGTGCGGGTTGGGATACTAGTACGAGAGGTGCAGAGCAAACATACATGATAAATACCGTGGGATGTTATACATGATAGATACCTTGGGATTGTATACTTGATAGAAACCTGACGATATGATACCTTGATTTATCTTGACACCGTAGTTTATCATGATACCTTAGTTTATCTTGCTACAGTAGTTCATCCAGTTATCTTGGTTTAGCTTATCTATCTTGCCGTCATCCTTAGGTTTACTTTCATTTTATGCATGTCATGTTACCTTTACCTGTTTTTATACTGGAAGTAGATAGGACTTACCAGTCTTTATGACTGACCCCGTTTTCTTTCGCCTCTTTGTCTTCCGTTCCCCCCCAGGTTTCAAGGAGGAAATGACGTTGTTTAGTTTGGACCTCTTATGCTTGAAGGTCATCATGTATAGCTTGGTCTTCTCTTGGCTATGGCTGCTTCACCGCTTTATTTTGGGGAATAATTTATGAAAAGGTTTTATGCTTCTTTACTATTGCAAGACAGGTTTTGATGTATTCTGGTGTAAAAGGCTTTAGACCTTATTTTATAAGGTAATGAAATTTGTTTTACTTCCGCTGTTTTATATATGTTCTGTCTTGTAATATTTCTGTGCATGTTTACCTCAATAATGCTTCACCAAACCTAGTGCATTCCCTTTGTGAGTGACCCTAGCGGAGGTGGGGTGTTACATTTGGTATCAGAGCAGAAGGTTACCAGACTGGGCAAAAGTTTTTAAAACCTTCTGAAAACTATTTGAAAAACCGGTTACAAAGAAGCATTTTTCAAGAAAATTTTGTTTTTAAAGGCTATTCCCCAAAAGCCATTAGCACTATCCTTTGTTTCCTTGATTGAACCTCTTTTCCTTTCTTTCCTCCATCTGTAATCACAGTAGTTTTAACTGCGACTAATCCTTGTCTAGCTACGTAAGTGTTTTCCCGTGCGAAGGAGGAAGTTCTCGAGAGACCTGTTACCGAAGTTATAAGTAGGGATAATAAGAGCAAGGATGAAGGACACGAGCTTAAGAATAAGAAACTTGTTGGTATGGCTTGATCCACAAAGGAAGATAAGGACAAGATCAGCGAGAGGGCAATTGTATGCCCTCATTCCTAGCGTACCTAAGAGGAATGGTACCGTTTCTGTTAAAGGTTTAGCCTTTCTTTTTTTATCATCCCGTCCAGACTTTGTTTTGATCATCGCATCATTTAATTCTGCTTCGATAGTTAAGTCTCTGCACCTTAGTACTAGCATGGTAGAAGATCCCACTTTTGCCCCAAAATCTGGTTGGAAGATCGGTCCATTTATTCAAGACTTGTTGGGCTATGGATGGATTCTAGGGGTAAAGTGGTTATCCAGTAAGGGATACCATCCTCGGTTTTGAAAAGAGGGTAGTCAGACTCTTGACTTGCCTTGGTAATACCCTCGAAGTCTCGTATAACCTTTGGGTTTTGTCATGGTCAGTTACCTAGAATCTCTTGATGCATTTATCGGAAATCTCCGATCCGATCAAGTAACGTTCGCCAATAAGGCGGATGGTTCATTCCGCTTAAGCATGGATTATAGGAATCACCCTAGTAAGTGCACGTGGTAACATGGATTGGCATCGGTAAACGAGATCCAGAATTCACTAGTGAATTTTGGAAAGCTTGCATGAGTACGCAGATATGGTTGGGCCGAGCATACTAGGGAAAGAATAAGTGGAAGTGAAACGAGAGGCGACAGTGAAATGAGTTCCAACTCACACCTTGGAAATAGGAATCGAGGAGCTACGAAATCATGAAGTCAAAGGCGGTCAAGGCACAGTGGAATTAAGCTCAAGGAAATGCGGCTTAGATGCGCGCATCATGTCTCTTTTTAAGAGCATATCGTTGATCCCTGGTTCTCCTGTAGAGCTTGCTTGCATGTTATCGCTTGGTGCTCGGTCCTGTTTCTATTGCAAACCCCGTAAGGAGTTTGTCTTGTTTATCTCCTCGATCTTATCTTGGGAACCTTAGATAGAACTCTATGGATGTAAACATGTATTTGAAACATGTTATGATTGATATGGCTGCAAATGGTTGCAAGTGGTTGCTAGTGGATGCGTGAATACACATTAGATACTACATTGACGCGGTCACGTTTCATGTTGCATATGCACGAGTATTTATACTTGTTTATGGATGAATTTGAATGTGTTGCCATGCGGATGTTGCATACGAATGAATGTTTGTGCACGCATATAGTACTTATATGACTAGGGCTATTTGCATATATGTTGAACTCATGGCACTAAACATATTTTACATTATAAAGATCATTCAGGCCTGATCATTAGCATTAGCTAAGGAGCATATACACACACGTTCTGCATATGTTCATATGGCATTAGAAATCATCTAAGGACAATGGTTTCCTGTGGATGATGTTTTGAGTAGATGGATGATGGATGGTAGGATACGTTCTTCCTAACTTGGAGATTTCGGGGACGAAATCCTTTAAGTTGGGGAGGATGTAACAACCCGGATTTTTACAACATGCTAAGACGAGAATCAAGGCAGAATTTAATAATAAAATCTGAATCAAGGGAAACGGGCTATGCCATTGCGTTCGTCTCGGAAAAATACGCGAAATAGAGTCTGTGTTTTCGAAAATCGGAGTCCGTATGACCAAGTTATGGGCCGTCAAAGTTTTCAGAAAATTTCAAGTTAAAAAACAGTTCAAATTTGAATTCAAATTTCAAATTCAGCCAAGCAGAAGAGGCGGGAAAAATTCCCGCCACCCCCAAGTCGACTGGGGAGTCGACTTGGGAGTCGACACCCCCTAGGTGGTGTCGACTGCCCAGTCGACACCCCTGTCGACCTGGGTGGTCGGCCAGTCTGGCCTGGGTGCACCTGACTTGTTCCTCAAGACATGGTTGGAGGCTTGTGACGGATTTTAAAGGCTCAAATCTATCCTAGGGTTAATCTAAGGGCCTAAACTACTCCTAATCTCTATAAAAAGACCCCTAAGCCTACCCTAAACCCTCACAAATCACTTATGCCATGAAGTGCCGCCAAAATCTATCTTGATCATGGCCTCCATCTCCAACTCTAAGAGCTCATGCATTCAAATTGGATCCGAATCAAAGATGCTAGCTTGCTACATGAAATCAAGGGGGTGAACCAACGTTGCTATGCAAGTTTCATGACGATTCTTCAACAAAGGAGCCACCTTTCTTCTTCAAGACGATTCATGCTCCTAGCCCTCTTGCCACGCTAGGTAAGTTCTAGCTACTTCTAGATCTAAACGGTAGTTTTAATGATGGCATGGAATAAAATGAGATTAAACTAAGTACGCTAGCCTATATGAACCTTGTCATGCCTCTTTTGCTTGAACATATGACTTTTGGCTATGCTTAGTGACTAGATCATGTTATTCATGTTATGCTTAGCCTAGTTTATCTTGCAAGTTTGAATCTTTATCTAGGGAATGCTAGCATGAACCTTTGGGAACCAATTGACTTGTGAAACATTGGCAAAGACTTGACTTTGAGGCTTATGCATGTAAATGAACCCAAACCCCTTATGTTATCATGCATGTTTGTGGCCAAATTCCCTTATGATACTATGTATGTTTGTGGCCAAATTCCCTTATGATACTATGCATGTTTGTTGTAACACCCCACGCCCGCTATAGTCACTCACTAAGGGAATGCCATAACATCGGTGGAGTATTTTAGTGAATATAGAACAGAAAAATCACACCAAGACAGATATGAACAGTATTTGAAATTTAAAACATCATCTCATAACAGCGGAAATAAACATGTCTGGTTACATCATAAAACCATGATAAACGTTAAGTACAATATCTGTCAAAATAAAGAAGTACATAATCCCACTCTCTCATACAATAGCCATAAGAAAAGAAAAGATAACTGGATAACTGGAGCTTTACATCTACCCAAGCTCCTCAAGACTGGAAACAGAAATCCGATCAAGCTCTACTACCGCTAGGATCCACCGTAGGACCTGAGGGTTGGAAAAAAAAGATAAAAACAACGGGGTCAGACATAAGTCTGAGTGAGTCCTATAACTTTAACAATACAATCATTAAAGTAACCAGAGAAGACATAAACTTGACCACGGTAATATCTGGGGATGAATGGCTACACTAAGCAGCTTGGTAGACTTAGGATAAACTAAGATAACCGTCAGGACGCATCTACCCACCCAAGGATAATTACTAACTGCACCACACCAGTCATTTCCTACTTAAAGGTTGATCCTTTCCAAGGACTTAGAAAATTTCCCCAGTAGTTCCATGTACTCCTAGCCCACTACATAGGTGTCGTCTGCCCCTATCTCCACTAGGTGTACCCAGTAATTCTTACTCAGTAGTTTCGTGTACCCCTACATAGGTGCCGTCTGCCCCTATTTCCACTAGGTGTACCCACTACTCCCCAAGCGATCGGCTCCCTACCGTAGATACCCGTGCTGGTCCCACAGTGGGGTGTATCACTCCCCTAAAGTGGCTACCCAATACTAACGGTGCACGGCTTTATATCTACACGATGCAACAACGGCTTATCTACCAGCCCGGGCCCACACACGCATATGAAGCCCGTTGGACTTGCGTTGCCACCGCTAACCCGTTTTGGCCTCTTATAATCAAGCCCAATATGCGTGTCCCGTCACTCGACTTGGGTCGAGCCCACAAAGATACGTTTGGGATATTGGTTGAAATGGGCCCCCACAAGCTACCCACTTAAGCTTGTCAAATATCTAGTGTATCCCACTTAACCCTTTAATCATGTTTAATTACATGTTTCCACTTGGTTAAGTATTCTAATCGTATTTTCTATTGCCACCCAAGGCAACCCACTAGATTCCACATGCCACCCAAGGCAACCACCAAATTTCCTCATGCCACCCAAGGCACCCACTTAACCCCTCATGTCCCACTACATGCTATTATGGTTAAGTGTTTCTTAATTAATTAAGACCGTGATTTCCCGTAAAGACCTCCCACATTAGACTGGCTGTTATGACCGCCTGGTTAAGCCGGTAGAATCCGGGCAGTCTTACGTCATAACAGAGTCTAACCTCGTGTCTTTACCTTAATCACGTATTTAATTTATGGCTAAGACCTCTCACATTGGGCTGACATTTGTAGCAACTGGTTAAGCCGGTCGGGTCCGGGCAGTTTTACACTACAAATGAGTCCAACCTCGTGTCTTAGTCGATTAATTACACCTAATTAATCACCCCCATATTAATTATCCCTAATTAATATCAAGTTTTCCAACCTAACTCAATAGGTAAATTCCCATGGGGTAGACCTAACTCAATAGGTAAATTCCCACTTATGGTAATTTATTTTTTATGGTATGCTTAATCATACCCAAACATTCATTTATTAACATATTTACCAACCCCATCGTTCCCCACGTAAATCGTTCTCGTTACATGACATAATAAGGGGAAGATCATCACAAATATCATGGGTTTAGCATATAACTTTGTCATGGGTTAAGAGGATGTCAACTTGCATATATGAGCATATATTAACCCAACTACATACAACCCAAACTTGCATATTATCATACACATGATTTGCATAACATGTTGCATATGAGCTTGCATATTATCATACACATATCTTGCATAACATGTTAAACTTGCATATAGGCATTCTCAATCTTGCATAACATGTTAAACATGCATTTAAGCATACACATAACTTGCATAAGCATCCACATACTTGCATAGGCATTCACATACTTGCATAACTTGCATATCATGTCATTTAAGCATATACATATCTTGCATAAGTGTTCATATACTCGCATAAGCATGCATAACTTGCATATTACATAAATCTAGCATTTAAACATATACATGACTTGCATAAGCATCCATACACTTGCATAAGCATGCATAACTTGCATATCACTTTCAACTTGCATTTAAACATACACTTAACTTGCATATCACTTTCAACTTGCATTTAAACATATACTTAACTTGCATATCTCACTTTGCTAAACATGCATAAATCCACTTATTAAACATGCATATATCAACTTGTTAAACATGCATAAATCAACTTATTAAGCATGCATAAACCAACTTATCAAATATGCATAAACATAGAACAACATAGAGTAACATATCATTATACATGATTCATACTCACTAATCCGCATTTAAGACCATAAGTCTCATTACACCCAATCTACTTACTTTAACAATTGATGTTAAAGTGATAGAAACTCACCAAACTCAAGATTAGCAACCTTATGAAGTAGAATTAGTTGCTAACTATGAAGATAATGATGATTAAGGATTGATTAGAGAGGAATTAGCTTGCAACTTTCTTCTTAGATTAGTGGAGGCTTCTCTTAGAATTTAATTTGGTGGCATGAGGCCATTGTTTCTATTTTTGGTGAGGATTAAGGTAGGTTTAGGGTGTATTTATAGATTAAGAGAGTGTTTTAGGCCCTTGGATTAACCCTAGATTAATTTAGGTCCATTAGATTTAGGAAACCTCTAGAACCAGACCCAGCCCAAGCCAGAAAACCAGATCTGGTGCACCCAAGCACCCTGGTTCGACACGCCAGGTCGACAGGCAAGTCGACAGGCATGTCGACACCCCTGTCGACAGGCCTGTCGACAGCCCTGTCGACATGCTTAGGCGGGAATCCTCCCGCCTGGCCCCGCTGGTTCTAAATTTAAATTTAAATTTAAATTCCTAAATCTGTTTTTATCTCTAATTTTTCTGCAAACTTCCTTGGGCCATAACCGGGCCATACGGACTCCGATTTTCGAAAACTCGGACTCTATTTCGCGTATTTTTCCGAGACGAACGCAATAACGCAGCCCGTTACCCCCAATTCCCACATCTGAGATTATTTATCCTGTAATTAGTGAATTTTAGTATCAACCCAAAATTCGGGGTGTTACATTCTCCCCTCCTTAAAGGATTTCGTCCCCGAAATCTCTAAGCTAAGGAGAATGCATATCCTACCATCCAAACAACCATCTACTCAAACCATCAACCACTGGCATCCATTGTCCTTAAAACAATTTCTAATGATGCATGAGCATATGCAAAAAGTGTGTGTATATGTTCCCTATCTAATGTATGAACATATGCAAACCATGATAGTGCCATGCATCCATTATGTATGCAAGAGAACCCTATCGACACATACAATATCTACATGAGTGCACAATCATTCACCAAAATGCCTCATCCATGTGATAACACAACCATTATACGTCCATAAATATATCTTCCTACACACAATTTTTATGCAATATGCAATATGAAGTGACTGAGCCGATCTAGTGCCTAGAGTGTGTGTATATGCATCCACGAGCAACCACTAACAAACACTTGCATCCACTTGCATCCATCAACCATAACATGTCTCAAACACATGTTTCAACCATAGGTTTACCCTATCTAAAGGTCAAAGGTACTAACGAGAGGACATACCAAAGATAAGATAAGTACTAGACAAGCGATAAAGGAGAAAGTAAAGACATACCCTCAAAAAGAAATGGGTACAATGAACGCATCTTCGCTTCCGTCTCCCAAGTTGCGTTGCTCTCATCTTCTCCTCATTGCACTTTGACTAGCTGAACCTCTCGATTCCTCAATTTCCTAGTCTCTGACCCAAGGATGCGAGTAGGAGCTCGTCGAATCGTCGCATCACGCTCAACCTCCATATCCCTAAGCAAGCTCGGCTCTACCACCTCTGCGGTCTCATGTAAGCATTTCCTCAAATGGGACACATGGAATACATCATGGACACCACTAAGTCTGTCAGGCAACTCCACTCTATATGCCATCCGTCCAATCCTTTCCTTGATAGGAAACGGCCCAACAAACCTTGGTGCTAACTTCCCAACGGATCCGAAGCGAACAACATTTCTCAACGGAGATACCTTGACAAAAACCATATCCCCAACCTCAAACTCAAGATCCGTCCTTCTCTTGTCCGCATAAGATTTTTGCCTATCCTGCGCTGCTTTCATCCTTCTTCGAATCAAGTCAATCTTCTCAGAAGTCTCCCTAATCATATCAGGCCCAAGCAAGATCTTATCCGTAGATTCCCACCAACATGTAGGTGATCGACAAGGCCTTCCATAGAGAGCTTCGAAAGGAGCCATACCAATACTGGACTGAAAGCTGTTATTATATGCGAACTCCACCAGTGGAAGATGCTCTTCCCATGTACCTCCAAAATCTAAGATACAAAGCCTCAAAAGGTCTTCTAGAACATGATTCACCCTCTCAGTCTGGCCGTCTGTCTGAGGATGATATGCGGTGCTCAGACACAATTGAGGCCCCACTGCTTCTTGCAAACTTCTCCAGAACTCGCTAGTGAAGATAGGATCTCGATCACTAACTATGCTAGAGGGTACCCCATGTAATCGAACTATCTCTCGAAGATATACTGAAGCTAGCCATGGAGCAGTCCTCTTGCTCTTCACAGGTATGAAATGGGCGCTCTTAGTAAGTCTATCTACCACCACCCAAATTCCTGTATTACCCTTCCTCGACCTGGGTAACCCGTCAATAAAATCCATCGAGACGCTATCCCACTTCCATTGCGGAACCTCCAATGGGTGAAGCAACCCACCTGGTTTCCTTTGCTCCGCCTTCACTTGCTGGCATACCAAACATCGAGCGACATACTCGGCCACATCTTTCTTCATACCGACCCAGAAGAAAACCCTCTTCATATCCTGGTACATCTTGTCCCCACCGGGATGAATGGTCATCCTAGAACGGTGTGCATCATCAAGAATAACCTTCCTCAACCCTTCATCTTGCGGTACACAAAGTCTACCGTCTCTACGCAAGCACCCCTTATCGTCTAGGGTGTACCTACTCAAATGGTTGGACGACTCCCCCCTTATGAGCTTCTCCATCAACTCAACCAACTGCGGGTCGTCCCTCTGGGCTTCCCCAATCCGCCCCAAAAGAGTAGGCCTAACTTCCAGAGAAGCTAGCAAACCGGGTACATAATCAATGGAAGGTCTGAAATCAAACATCGAGATAAACTCCAAGCTTCGTCGTTCCACGAACAATGGACTCAAGGACAACCTCTTCCTACTCAAGGCGTCCGCCACCACGTTACCCTTGGCAGGGGTATACGCTATCTCGAAATCATAGGATGCTAAGAACTCCATCCACCTTTGCTGTCTCAGATTCCAATCCTTCTGAGACAACAAGTACTTTAATGATTTGTGGTCGGTGAACAACTCGAATCTCTCACCAAGAAGATAATGGCGCCAAATCTTAAGCGCAAAAACAATAGCGGCCAGCTCTAAATCATGGGTAGGGTAATTTTTCTCATGTGCCCTTAACTGCCTTCCATCGTAGGCTATTACCCTTCCCTCTTGCATTAAGACTGCGCCAAGGCCTGTCCCACATGCATCGGTATAGACAACAAATGGCTTGCTCCCATCTGGCAATACTAAAACTGGAGCAGTGGTTAAAGCTCTCTTTAACCGTCGGAACGCATCATCACAATCTACGTCCCATGTGAAAACAAGATTCTTCTTTGTTAAGCGGGTTAATGGGGCTGATATCTTCGCGAAGTCTTTGATAAACTTCCTATAATAACCCGCCAACCCCAAGAAACTTCTTACTTCGGTAGCATTCTTCAGAACCTTCCAATCCTGAATTGATACTACCTTCGCGGGATCCACAGCTATCCCTTCCTTGGAGACCACATGCCCCAAGAACCGCACTTCCCTCCTCCAGAAGTGACATTTAGAGAATTTAGCCTTAAGGCTATGTGCTCGAAGAGTCTTCAATACTTCCCCAAGATGTAGGGCATGCTCTTCTTCATTCTTAGAAAATACTAAGATATCATCCACAAAGACCACCACAAATTTATTAAGGAACTCCCTGAACACCCAACTCATCAAATCAACAAAGTATGCAGGGGCGTTCGTCAATCCAAATGGCATCACCAGCCACTCATAGAAACCATCCGGAGTCCTAAAGGCAGTCTTGTCTATGCTATCCTCAGCCACCCTCAACTGATGAAACCCCGTGGCCAAGTCCAACTGAGAAAATACTGAAGCGCCAACCAACTGATCGAAAAGATCATCAATCCTCGGCAATGGGTGTCTATTCTTCTTTGTGAGCTTGTTGAGTTCTCTATAGTCTACACAAAGTCTGAGGGACCCATCCGCCTTCGTAGCAAAAACTACTGGAGCACCCCACTCCGATATGCTTCTTCTTATGAACCCCTTCTCAAGCAACTCCCCTACTTGCTTATGGAGTTCCCTCCTCTCACGAGGAGCCATGTGGCGCACTGGTAAAGATACCGGTTTAGCATTATCCACCAAATATATTCGGAAGTCAATCTCCCGCTTCGGAGGTAAGCCCTTCACCTCCTCAAACACATCCGGATATTCCCGGACCACTCTCATAGATTGCAAACTCTCGACCGAAGCGTCAAGCGGTTCAAGATAACTTAGCATAACAGAGTCCATGGGATTACAAGAAATCTCGAGAGTGTTACCCAAGCGGGTCATGAGCCTAACAACTCTCCTTTCGCAATCAAGAATGGCACCATTACTGGATAACCAGTCCATGCCCAAAATCAACCCATAGCCCGTGAAGCCCAACACAAAAGCATCACATCTAAACTCAATGCTAAGTATAGAAATCTTCAAACCCAAACATATCATGGACAAATAAGTGGAGCCCCCAATTGGGTTTGAAACAACCAAGGGATCATCTACCAGACTGGTGTCTAGGTGCAGTGACTCAACTAATGATGATGAAATAAACGAATGCGATGCGCCTGAATCAAACAATGTACGGACAGGATGGTCAAATAGAAAAACCAGACTTTCAACGGAAATAGTTCTACCTCTCTCCTGAATCGGTGGAACCGCGAGAGCCTGTACTTGCCCCCTAGCCTGACTCGGTGCCATAAGAGCTTGCACCTGTCCTCCTGAGGTAGATCCCGTCCTTTGCCCTTTCTTAGGGCAATCCTTCACTAAGTGCCCTGCTTCGCCACAGTGGAAGCAACCGGTCTTCTTCTTCTTACGACAATCCTTGCTTAGGTGGCCAGGTGTCCCACAATTGAAACACTTCTTCTTCTTGCCCTTGCCACCGTTGCTTTTCCCACCTTTGCTTTGCTGTTGTTGAGGTCTCTTTTGATCTCCCTTCTTCTCGGGTGCCTTATTAGCATTAGGACCCTTCTCTTCCTCATACATGAGTGCCATGTCAACTAGCTTCTCAAAGGTGGCCCCCATAGGGATGTGAGTCATAGCCAACCCATGCATCGGTTCATTCAAGCCTTTCACGAACCTCAAAGCCTTCTTCTCCGGTGTATTCACCATGTCTAGGCCAAACCTTGCCAATTGATTAAATTTGTTAACATATTCCTTCACCGAGAGATTCCCTTGCTTTAGAGTCAAGAATCTTTCCATATACAAGTTTTCCTCCGCCCTTGAGAGAAACTTTGCCACAAATCTTTGCCTAAAATCCGCCCAAGAGTCAACGGGGCGTTCTCCATTAGTGACCTCCCACCAGAATGAGGCCTCCCCCTTCATTAACCAAGCAACCAACTTGACTTTCTTCCCTTCTTCCATCTCAAAGATATCTATCAACTCTTCCACCTCCTTAAGCCAATCTCTAGCCTCCACAAAGGTTTCAGATCCTTGAAAAGGTTTCCATCCCATAGCTTTAAATTCCTTGCAAGTCTTAGCAAAAGTATCCGTGCGAGGAGGAGGGGGAGGAGGAAGATCGGGTGCTATGGTTGGTGGAGGAATATTTGCTGGACCCGCAGTAGTGGCCCTAGCCTCCATCAATCTCCTATACCATACTGGTACCGTCACACCCTCCGGAAGATTAAGATTCTCGGCCATGCTGAAACGGAAAAGGAAAGATTCAAAACGGAGAATTCGAAGGATATAGATATGGCTATTGGGGATTATGCTTTTCTTTCAAAAACTTTTCTCTTAAAAGACATGTTTTTGAAAATATCTTTACCAAAAATGTTTTAGAAAAATAGTTTTCTAAAAAATTTATCTGTTCCGGTAACCTTTGCTCTGATACCACGTGTAACACCCCACGCCCGCTATAGTCACTCACTAAGGGAATGCCATAACATCGGTGGAGTATTTTAGTGAATATAGAACAGAAAAATCACACCAAGACAGATATGAACAGTATTTGAAATTTAAAACATCATCTCATAACAGCGGAAATAAACATGTCTGGTTACATCATAAAACCATGATAAACGTTAAGTACAATATCTGTCAAAATAAAGAAGTACATAATCCCACTCTCTCATACAATAGCCATAAGAAAAGAAAAGATAACTGGATAACTGGAGCTTTACATCTACCCAAGCTCCTCAAGACTGGAAACAGAAATCCGATCAAGCTCTACTACCGCTAGGATCCACCGTAGGACCTGAGGGTTGGAAAAAAAAGATAAAAACAACGGGGTCAGACATAAGTCTGAGTGAGTCCTATAACTTTAACAATACAATCATTAAAGTAACCAGAGAAGACATAAACTTGACCACGGTAATATCTGGGGATGAATGGCTACACTAAGCAGCTTGGTAGACTTAGGATAAACTAAGATAACCGTCAGGACGCATCTACCCACCCAAGGATAATTACTAACTGCACCACACCAGTCATTTCCTACTTAAAGGTTGATCCTTTCCAAGGACTTAGAAAATTTCCCCAGTAGTTCCATGTACTCCTAGCCCACTACATAGGTGCCGTCTGCCCCTATCTCCACTAGGTGTACCCAGTAATTCTTACTCAGTAGTTTCGTGTACCCCTACATAGGTGCCGTCTGCCCCTATTTCCACTAGGTGTACCCACTACTCCCCAAGCGATCGGCTCCCTACCGTAGATACCCGTGCTGGTCCCACAGTGGGGTGTATCACTCCCCTAAAGTGGCTACCCAATACTAACGGTGCACGGCTTTATATCTACACGATGCAACAACGGCTTATCTACCAGCCCGGGCCCACACACGCATATGAAGCCCGTTGGACTTGCGTTGCCACCGCTAACCCGTTTTGGCCTCTTATAATCAAGCCCAATATGCGTGTCCCGTCACTCGACTTGGGTCGAGCCCACAAAGATACGTTTGGGATATTGGTTGAAATGGGCCCCCACAAGCTACCCACTTAAGCTTGTCAAATATCTAGTGTATCCCACTTAACCCTTTAATCATGTTTAATTACATGTTTCCACTTGGTTAAGTATTCTAATCGTATTTTCTATTGCCACCCAAGGCAACCCACTAGATTCCACATGCCACCCAAGGCAACCACCAAATTTCCTCATGCCACCCAAGGCACCCACTTAACCCCTCATGTCCCACTACATGCTATTATGGTTAAGTGTTTCTTAATTAATTAAGACCGTGATTTCCCGTAAAGACCTCCCACATTAGACTGGCTATTATGACCGCCTGGTTAAGCCGGTAGAATCCGGGCAGTCTTACGTCACAACAGAGTCTAACCTCGTGTCTTTACCTTAATCACGTATTTAATTTATGGCTAAGACCTCTCACATTGGGCTGACATTTGTAGCAACTGGTTAAGCCGGTCGGGTCCGGGCAGTTTTACACTACAAATGAGTCCAACCTCGTGTCTTAGTCGATTAATTACACCTAATTAATCACCCCCATATTAATTATCCCTAATTAATATCAAGTTTTCCAACCTAACTCAATAGGTAAATTCCCATGGGGTAGACCTAACTCAATAGGTAAATTCCCACTTATGGTAATTTATTTTTTATGGTATGCTTAATCATACCCAAACATTCATTTATTAACATATTTACCAACCCCATCGTTCCCCACGTAAATCGTTCTCGTTACATGACATAATAAGGGGAAGATCATCACAAATATCATGGGTTTAGCATATAACTTTGTCATGGGTTAAGAGGATGTCAACTTGCATATATGAGCATATATTAACCCAACTACATACAACCCAAACTTGCATATTATCATACACATGATTTGCATAACATGTTGCATATGAGCTTGCATATTATCATACACATATCTTGCATAACATGTTAAACTTGCATATAGGCATTCTCAATCTTGCATAACATGTTAAACATGCATTTAAGCATACACATAACTTGCATAAGCATCCACATACTTGCATAGGCATTCACATACTTGCATAACTTGCATATCATGTCATTTAAGCATATACATATCTTGCATAAGTGTTCATATACTCGCATAAGCATGCATAACTTGCATATTACATAAATCTAGCATTTAAACATATACATGACTTGCATAAGCATCCATACACTTGCATAAGCATGCATAACTTGCATATCACTTTCAACTTGCATTTAAACATACACTTAACTTGCATATCACTTTCAACTTGCATTTAAACATATACTTAACTTGCATATCTCACTTTGCTAAACATGCATAAATCCACTTATTAAACATGCATATATCAACTTGTTAAACATGCATAAATCAACTTATTAAGCATGCATAAACCAACTTATCAAATATGCATAAACATAGAACAACATAGAGTAACATATCATTATACATGATTCATACTCACTAATCCGCATTTAAGACCATAAGTCTCATTACACCCAATCTACTTACTTTGACAATTGATGTTAAAGTGATAGAAACTCACCAAACTCAAGATTAGCAACCTTATGAAGTAGAATTAGTTGCTAACTATGAAGATAATGATGATTAAGGATTGATTAGAGAGGAATTAGCTTGCAACTTTCTTCTTAGATTAGTGGAGGCTTCTCTTAGAATTTAATTTGGTGGCATGAGGCCATTGTTTCTATTTTTGGTGAGGATTAAGGTAGGTTTAGGGTGTATTTATAGATTAAGAGAGTGTTTTAGGCCCTTGGATTAACCCTAGATTAATTTAGGTCCATTAGATTTAGGAAACCTCTAGAACCAGACCCAGCCCAAGCCAGAAAACCAGATCTGGTGCACCCAAGCACCCTGGTTCGACACGCCAGGTCGACAGGCAAGTCGACAGGCATGTCGACACCCCTGTCGACAGGCCTGTCGACATGCTTAGGCGGGAATCCTCCCGCCTGGCCCCGCTGGTTCTAAATTTAAATTTAAATTTAAATTCCTAAATCTGTTTTTATCTCTAATTTTTCTGCAAACTTCCTTGGGCCATAACCGGGCCATACGGACTCCGATTTTCGAAAACTCGGACTCTATTTCGCGTATTTTTCCGAGACGAACGCAATAACGCAGCCCGTTACCCCCAATTCCCACATCTGAGATTATTTATCCTGTAATTAGTGAATTTTAGTATTAACCCAAAATTCGGGGTGTTACATTTGTGGCCAATCCCTTTTGGACATCGTGCATGTTTTAGGCCAATGTGTTATCGTAGTATTTCTACCATGTTGACTCGCTTTCACTTGCGTTTGAAAATACGTTTTGGGTAGTTTAGACAAGATGTGAATATGGCATGAAATGTGACTCGAAGTTACATGAAACATGGCATGTAAGTTAAACTAAAATGTGGACATGACACGTAGGAAAACATGGGACTTGAAACTAGACACGTATGGGTTGTAAGTGTAATATGACACTAGACCAAACATGAAAGTGGCCAACTCGAGGTTGGGTTGAGTTTGTAGCATAAATCTACCCGGACCCGCCCGGCTTAACTAGTGGCTACAAACAATAGGACCCAATGTGGGTAGTTGGTCATAAGCTTTTAAGACCCGAGGTTAGACTAGGTTGTTGTGTAAATCTACCCGGACCCGCCCGGCTTAACTAGTAACCACAACAAAGTCTAATGTGAGAGGTTGGGGTGCATTAATCTAATTAATGCTACATGAAAAGGTTAAGTAATTTTGACTAATGACACTTAAACCGATATGACACGAATGGGTAGGTTAAGTGGAATCAGACTTGATTTCTTAATGACACTTAACCAAACAAGACAATTAGGGGATGGGGTTAAGTAATTTACACTTAACTAATCCGACTTGGTAATTAGATGGGGTTAAGTAACCTACACTTAACTAATCTAAACACGGTAATTAGATGGGGTTAAGTAACCTACACTTAACTAATCTAAACACGGTAATTAGATGGAGTTAAGTAACCAACACTTAACTAATCTAAACACGGTAATTAGATGGGGTTAAGTAACCTACACTTAACTAATCTAAACACGGTAATTAGATGGGGTTAAGTAACCTACACTTAACTAATCTAAACACGGTAATTCGATGGGGTTAAGTTAAACACTTAACCAATCTTAACTTGGTAATTCAATTTGGTTAAGTAACCAATACTTAACCAACTTAACATGATAATTTAATGGGGTTAAGTAACTTGTACTTAATCAATTATACATGATGATTTGACGAGGTTAAGCAACCATACTTAACCAATCTAATATGAGAACTTGATAGGGTTAAGTCACAAGACCGTTTAAATATACTTAACCATTCTAATAAGATTAGTGGATGGGGTTAAGTTAACCTATACTTAACCAATCTGACTCGATAATCCGATGAGGTTAAGATAATCTATGCTTAACCAATCTAACACGATAATCTGATAGGGTTAAGATAAACAAATACTTAACCAATTTGACTTGATGATTGTATAGGGTTAAGTCATGAGCTTCTTGGTATATTTAACCAACTTGTAGGGCTAGGTCTTGGACTTGAATACTTAGCCAAATCTTGACATGATTCGTAGGCAGGTTAAGTCATGAACTTAAATGACAACACTTAACCCATTAGACAAAACCCTAGTTCAGGGGACTAGGTGGAAATCCGGGATTAACAAGGATAACGGGAAAGGATACTAAGTGGTAAACCTTAGTTTGGGAACCTAAGTAGTAATTCTAAGTCGAGGAATTTGGACCAGTTCACAGATAGATGAGTAACCCGATACGGTAGGTCATCGCTTAAAACACGAGGAGGAGCAAATTGTCTGACTTAGATAAAGGCTCCAACGAACTGGGTGACGAAGCGGTAGCTTCGGGGGACATGAGGGTACTCTTGGTATCCCTCTGTGAGGTGGCAGATGGTCCATGAAACCCGGCCTCACAGAGGTTAAGGTCTGCGGTAGAAGAGCCAAGAGTATGCCTTGGTTGCTATGCGAGCGACCTAAAGACTGGGATGGATTAGCGTGGAGTCGACGATACTTGATTTTTTCTTGGATAGCACGTCGCCGACTACCAACCATCTTTAGTCAATCGTGTACGAACGGAAAGGCAGAGAACCCCCAACAGACCATGTTCTTGCTATCGAGTCATGGGTGAGGTTGGCCCATAGGAAAGTGGGGCTATATTGGGGCCGGGATGTGGTTCTCATACATGATTTTTCTCGATTTCCTTTCAGTAGTTGAGGAAGGGGTCACATGGGACCATAGCCACGGGTACAAAAACAGACCATGATATCTGCATCAGCAGACGACTTAAAGCTCCCGACCGAGTTCTGTATTTCTTGATTTGCACTGGCACGGAACTCGGATGGCACATTGAGGAACATGTGCGTCTAGACATGGAAAACGATTCACGATATATATACGTGGGATAAAGGGCGTGGTTGACTGGTGGCATAATCCCTAGTGGCCCTAGGTGGCTTGAACCCAAACCTAGACACGGAAACGTTCATTAGGTAGCATAATCCCTAGTGGTCCTAGGTGGCATAGATCCTAAGTGAACACGCGATAGTTCATGGTAAGAAAACATAACAAGATCAAGGGAAGCAGTCCAAAACAACCTCAAGGATAAAATGGTACTACATTGAGGTGGTATAGATTTACATGGGAAAGCCCGTACGGCCTACGGCAAAGGACTGAACTTATACATGGAATGAAACATACGAGTTGGGAAACTCCTACATATGCTATATATTAGGTTGACATGGACCATTACATGACATGGGGCAAGGGACATTCATAGTTAACACATGACGCGGGTTGGGATACTAGTACGAGAGGTGCAGAGCAAACATACATGATAAATACCGTGGGATGTTATACATGATAGATACCTTGGGATTGTATACTTGATAGAAACCTGACGATATGATACCTTGATTTATCTTGACACCGTAGTTTATCATGATACCTTAGTTTATCTTGCTATAGTAGTTCATCCAGTTATCTTGGTTTAGCTTATCTATCTTGCCATCATCCTTATGTTTACTTTCAGTTTATGCATGTCAAGTTGCCTTTACCTTTTTTTATACTGGAAGAAGATAGGACTTACCAGTCTTTATGACTGACCCCATTTTCTTTCGCCTCTTTGTCTTCCGTTTCCCCACCCCCCTCGGGTTTCAGGGAGGAAATGATGTTGTTTAGTTCGGACCTCTTATGCTTGAAGGTCATCATGTATAGCTTGGTCTTCTCTTGGCTATGGCTGCTTCACCGCTTTATTTTGGGGAATAATTTATGAAAAGGTTTTATACTTCTTTACTATTGCAAGACAGGTTTTAATGTATTCTGGTGTAAAAGGCTTTAGACCTTATTTTATAAGGTAATGAAATTTGTTTTACTTCCGCTGTTTTATATATGTTCTGTCTTGTAATATTTCTGTGCATGTTTACCTCGATAATGCATCACCAAACCTAGTGCATTCCCTTTGTGAGTGGCCCTAGCGGAGGTGGGGTGTTACAGTAAATCTGCCCGGAACCGCCCGACATATCCAGTGACCACAACAACAGGTCTGATGTGAGAGGTTGGGTTGCATTAATGAATTAATGCCACATGATAGGGTTAAGTGATGAACATGAAAGACAACACTTAACCAACTTGACACATGATTAGTGGGGTTAAGTCATGAAATTGAAAGACAACACTTAACCAACTTGACATGCTGGACCGATAAGGGTTTGGTCACGAATTTAAATGACAACACTTAACCTGTTGGACGGAAACCCTAGTTACGCTGTCCATTTCCGTAGTAACCCATTTAGATGTATCATGGTACCCTGGAACTAGGCAGGGTGGGGCACGATTACTGGGCTGATTGTAAGCGACCAGAACGACGGCTGAGTTGGTGCGCCAATGTAGGATTAGGCAGACTATGGTCATGCACGTAGTCCGGAGTTGAAAAAGAAGGCATTTGGCATCAGTAGGTTTACACTGTGCGTGCTTGATTCGTGTTAGTGGTTGACACCCTAGGGATTGATACACCCTATGGTGGACCTAGCACAGGTGACTACATTCGTGATAGGGCCGTATGACACAGACACACGACAAGCTAGAACTTGTAGGGAGCCGATCGATTAATGGATCGTTCCGTAGGACCCCGAAATGGGTCATTTCATGATATTGGGCTAAGGGATCATTTCACGGTTAATATATGACATGGGTTTGGGATACTAGTACAGTTGGTGCAGCGAATCTTGAACATGCGATGCTATACTTGATTTATCATGTTATCTTAGTCTATCTTGCCCATCTTGACAGCATCCTTATGTTTACTTTCAGTTTATACATGTCATGTTACCTTTACCTGTTTTTATGCTGAATGTCACTAGGACTTACCAGTCTTTATGACTGACCTGTTTTCTTTCGCCTCTTTTTCTTTCGTCCCCTCCCGCCAGGTTCTCAGGGAGGAAACTCTAGCACCTAGCTTGGATTTCTCTTGCTTTCGGTTCAGCTCATGTACGGTTTGATCTTGAGCTCTGCTATGGCTGCATTTCTGCTATCTTTGGGAATTATGCTATTTTTGCTGTTTAAGCTTTTATGCTTCTTTATTTATGCAAGACATAATTTGTTGTAATGGAAAATGATGACTTTGGCTATTTGGTACTTTGAATGAAAAAGGCTTTGACTATTTTGAAAGTAATGAAATTTATCTTTTGATTCTTCCGTTGTTTTATTTATGTCTGTCTTGTAATACTTCTATGATGGTTTACCTCGATAACGCTCGTCCAAAACTAGTGCATTCCCTTTGTGAGTGACCCTAGCGGAGGTGGGGTGTTACACTTGGTGTCAGAGCAGAAGGTTACCAGACTAGGCAAAAGTTTTTAAAACCTTCTAAAACTATTTTCAAAACCGTTTACAAAGAAGCATTTTTCAAGAAAAGTCTTGTTTTATTTAAAGATTATTCCCCAAAAGCCATTAGCACTATCCTTTGTTTCCTTGTTTTGAATCTCTTCTTTTTCATTTCAGCATGTCTTGGAATATTAACCTTCCATAGGGCGTGCCAATACCTGGCTGGTTCAGGAGATACTTAGAGGCTAGGGCCAACGATGCAGGCCCGGCGGATATTCCTCCTCCAGCTGCAGCGGTTCCTCCTTCTCCTCGTGCAAATGCTCTCTTAAAGATCTGTAGAGATTTTAGGGCCATGGGTGGAAAGGATTTCAAGGGAACTGAATCATTCGTAGAAGCGAGGAACTGGCTCAAAGAAACTGAGGATCTGTTCATTATCTTCGAGGTGGACGATAGGCAGAAGGTACAGTTGGCAGTATGGTTGCTCAAAGATGAAGCTTCCTATTGGTGGGAAGTCACTAACGATGAAACACCTGTTGACACATGGATGGATTTCAGGATAAGGTTTGAGATGAAATGCCTTTCACAAGCTAAATAAAGTCTACAACTGGAAAAGTTCTTATCACTTAAGCAAGGAATTATGACTGTCAAGGACTACGTCAATCAATTCAATCAGCTGGCCCGATTTGGATTGGACTTAGTGAATATTCCTCATAAGAAGGCTCTCCGTTTTTTCAAGGGATTGAATGAGCCACTTCACAGCTTGGCTATGACCCACATACCTATGGGGGCTACTTACGAAAGGTCTTTGTAGATGACATCTTGATCTTTTCTAAGGACGAAGAAAAGCATACCCTACATCTTAGGGAAGTGTTGGAGACCCTTCGAGCACATAATCTTAAAGCTAAATTTTCTAAGTGTCACTTCTGGAGAGAGGAAGTGCGATTCTTAGGGCACGTGGTTTCCAAAGAAGGGATAGCTGTGGATCCCGCGAAGGTGGTGGCCATCCAAGATTGGAAGGTCCCTAAAAATGCTACCGAAGTAAGGAGTTTCTTGGGGTTGGCTGGCTACTATAGGAAGTTTATCAAAGACTTCGCAAAAATATCAGCTCCATTAACACGTTTGACGAAGAAGAACCTAGTTTTCACATGGGACGTAGATTGTGATGATGCGTTCCAACGTTTGAAGAGAGCTTTGACTTCAGCCCCAGTCTTAGTGCTGCCAGACGGGAGTAAGCCGTTTACTGTTTATACCGATGCTTGTGGGACAGGACTTGGCGCAGTCTTAATGCAAGAGGGAAGGGTAATAGCCTATGGAGGAAGGCAGTTAAGGGTGCATGAGAAAAATTACCCTACGCATGACCTAGAGTTGGCCGCAATTGTTTTTGCGCTTAAGTCTTGGCACCATTATCTTCTTGGCGAGAAATTCGAATTGTTCACTGACCACAAATCTTTAAAATACTTATTCTCTTAGAAGGACTTGAGCTTAAGGCAGCAAAGGTGGATGGAGTTCTTAGCGTCCTACGATTTCGAAATAACATATACCCTTGGCAAGGGTAGCGTGGTGGCAAACGCCTTAAGTAGGAAAAGGTTGTCCTTGAGCCTATTGTTTGTTGAGCGGCGAAACTTAGAATTCATCTCTAGGTTTGACTTTAGACCTTCCATTGACTTTGTACCCGGTTTACTAGCATCCTTGGAGGTCAGACCTACGCTTTTGGGACGGATTGGTGAGGCACAGCGAGACGACCCACAGTTGGTTGAGTTAGTAGAAAAGCTCAAAAAAGGGGAGTCATCAAGCCATCTCCGTAGGTATACCCTGGATGATAAGGGATGGTTACGTAGGGATAGTAGACTTTGTGTACCTCGAGACGAAGGTTTGAGGAAGGCTATTCTTGATGAAGCACATCATTCGAAGATGACCATTCATCCCGGCGGGGACAAGATGTACAAAGACATGAAGCGAGTTTTCTTTTGGGCCGGTATGAAGAGGGATGTGGCCGAGTATGTTGCTAGATGTTGGTGTGCCAACAAGTAAAAGCGGAGCAAAAGAAACCCGGTGGGTTGCTTCACCCATTGGAGGTTCCACTATGGAAGTGGGAAAGTGTCTCGATGGACTTTGTGGATGGATTACCAAGATCAAGGAAGGATAATACGGGGATTTGGGTTATAATAGACAGACTTACTAAGAGCGCCCATTTCATTCCCGTGAGGAGTAAGAGGACTGCTCCATGGTTAGCTTCTGTATACGTTCGAGAGATAGTTCGTTTTCATGGTGTTCCTTCTAACATAGTAAGCGACCGTGATCCTATCTTCACTAGCGAATTTTGGAAGAGCTTGCAAGAGGCGGTAGGGACTCAGTTATGTTTGAGCACCGCGTATCATCCTCAGACGGACGGCCAGACTGAGAGGGTGAATCGCATTCTAGAGGATCTTTTGAGGCTATGTATCCTAGACTTTGGGGGTACATGGGAAGAGCATCTTCCGTTGGTAGAGTTCGCATATAATAACAACTTTCAATCTAGCATTGGCATGGCGCCTTTCGAAGCTCTTTATGGATGACCTTGTCGTTCACCTACATGTTGGTGGGAATCTACAGATAAGATCTTACTTGGGCTCGATATGATTAAGGAGACTTCGGAAAAGATCGACTTGATTCGAAGGAGGATGAAGACGGCGCAAGATAGGCAGAAATCTTATGCAGACAAAAGGAGGACAGATCTTGAGTTTGATGTTGGGGACATGGTCTTTATCAAAGTGTCTCCATTATGGAATGTTGTTCGCTTTGGGTCCTTTGGGAAATTAGCACCAAGGTTTGAAGGGCTGTTTCCTATTAAGGAGAAGATCGGACAGATGGCGTATAGAGTGGAGTTGCCTGAGAGACTTAGTGGTGTACACGATGTATTCCATGTGTCACATTTGAGGAAGTGCTTGCACGAGACCGCAGAAGTGGTAGAGACGAGCTTGCTTAGAGAGGTGGAGATAGAGCGTGATGCGATAATTCGACGAGCTCCTACGCGCATTATTGGGTCGGAGATCAAGAAGCTGAGAAATCGAGAGGTCAGACTAGTCAAAGTGCAATGGGGAGATGATGAGAGCAACACTACTTGGGAGACAGAAGCGAAGATGCGTTCGTTGTACCCTTTCCTTTTTGAGGTATATCTTTTAATTTCTCCTTTATCGCTTAGCTTGTACTTATCTTATCTTTAGTATGTCCTCTCGCTAGTATCTTTGACCTTTAGTTAGGATAATCCTATGGTTGAAACATGTGTTTGAGACATGTTATGTATGATGGATGCAACGTGGATACAAGTGTTTGCTAGTGGTTTCTCGTGGACGCATATACACACACTATTAGGCACTAGATCGGCTCAGTCACTTCATATTGCATATTGCGTATATATGGATGTATTTAGTAAAAAGGATGTATGAGGATTTTTTTTATCATATGGATGCTGCATTCAGATGATGATTGAGCACGCATATAGAGATAATATGTAGCATTAAGGAACTTTTGCATACATAATGTACGCATGGCACTATCATGATTTGCATTAAGGAGGTCAACTGAATCAGTGGACTGCCTGATTTTGCATTAGATACGGGCATACACACACTGTGCATTTAAACACGAAAGCATTAGAGGTTTGTAAGGACAATGGATGCCAGTGTTTGATGATTGAGTAGATGCATGATTAGGATATACATTCTTCTTGACTTGAAGATTTCGGGGTCGAAATCCTTTAAGGAGGGGAGAATGTAACACCCCATAATTCTATTAATATTAATATTCACAAATTAAAGAATAACTAATCTCAGACGTGATAATTGTGGGAAACGGGTTGCGCCATTGTGTTCGTCTCGGAATTCTGGTTGAAATAGAGTCCGAGTTTACGTGATTTGGACTTCGTATGAAGGAGATATCGCCATTGGAAGTTTCAGAAAATTCAAAATTCAGAATTCGAAGTCAAACAGGCTAGGCGGGAAATTTCCCGCCCAGCACCACAGGTCGACTGGGGAGTCGACTTGGCAGTCGACACCCCCAGGACCAGGTCGACTGCGCAGTCGACTTGGGTGTCGACCTGGTCAAGTCGGCCAGGTTTTGGCAGAGCCCAATCTTGAGTTGTTGATGTGTCTTTAGGGCTGAGTTGGCTAATTTAACGGTTCAGGTTAGTTCTGAGTTGATATGACGGTCTAAATAAATCCTAAACTCTATATATACCTAGGTAGTCTCTCACTCTAAAATCACATGAAAAATAGAATAGCCGCCGTCATGCCATCGCCATGGAACTCAGTGTAGCCGCCGCCAACTAAGAAGGAAGAAAGCTAATCGAAACTCTAATTCTACTCAACTCTAAAGCAAATCAAGATTCTCTTTTTTTTTCTAATTGTGAGTATGATGATCTTAATAAGATTATTAGCAAACTAATTAGATTAAGATGTGATATGGATCATAAGAAAATGATGTGAATTGTCATATATGTTGTTGTAAACCTTATGCTATCATGTATGTTGTAAATCCTATGTTATGTGATGATGATATCCTATATGTTGTAAATCATGCTATGATGATATTATATATGTTGCAAGTTTCTATGCTATGTTGCGATGTTACAAAGCCATGATGTTATTATGTTGTAGTTAGCTTATGAATCATGATGTTGATTATATATATTTGGGATATGATGATTCACATGATAAATCACATATACCTATGAAAGTTTAGATTTATTAGTATGTATAAATCTCACATATTGTATAACATCTATTTAGATCTAGAATTATGACATCTATTTAGATCTAGAATTATGCTATGACATGTGTGAGTTCTATGTGTTAGATGCTAGTTCACACCATCATTATGTTGCATAAACCACATATGCAAGTTTATACATGAACTTGGGTTATGATCATATTATGTAAGTTATGACATTTAGCCAAACAAGTTGACACCTTTAGATCCATGACATGTGTAGTTTTATGCAAGTTTCACCCCTATTATGATTAGATCTATTTTATTTGTCTATATGTTGTGATAATTTATCTTTGTGCTATGAGTTAGACTATTCGAGTCTAACGTATATGTTGCGTTGAATAAGCGAACGTATAACGTGGGGTAGGGGTAATATTAAGGATTTAATGTTAAGAAATTGGGGTGCAATTGATATGATTTTGCATACCGTAAGTGGATGGCCGTAATTGAGTCAATTATGGACATCATTAAAATTGGAATTAATTAATGATTTGAATAGGGATATATTTAAAACTTGGGTAAAAGATTATAAGTGTTAATCAATGCTTAGGACACGAGGTTGGACTCGTTTGTGATGTAAAACTGCCCGGACCCGCCCGACAAATTCAGTAGTCACAAATGTAAGCCCAATGTGAGAGGTCCTAGGCCCAAATTAAAGCATAACAGTTGTAAAGACACGAGGTTAGACTCTTTTATGGTGTAAGACTGCCCGGACCCGCCCGGCAAACCCAGCTGCCATAAATGCCAGTCTAATGTGAGAGGTTTTTAAGAGGTTATGGCCTGAATGAATTAAGAAATACTTAACCAGATAAACATGTAAGATGGGACATGGGGGTTAAGTAGGTGCCTTGGGTGGCATGAGGAATCTAGTGAGTGCCTTTAGTTGCATTTGAAATACGATTAGTAAGACTTAACCAAACACACACGTAAATGAACATGACTAAGAAGAGGGTTAAGTGGGATATACTAGTGGGGACAAGCTTAGGTGGATAGCTTGTGGTAAGTAATTGGGGGCCCATTTCAACCAGTAACCCAAACGTATCTTTGTGGGCTCGACCCAAGTCGAGGATGGGACACGCATACTGGGCTTGACTATAAGAGGCCAAACGGGTTAGCGGTGGCAACGCAAGCCCAACGGGTTTCATATGCGTGTGTGGACCCGGGCTGGTAGGTAAGACGTTGTTGCATCGTGTAGGTATAAGCCGTGTATTCTTTAGCTGTATCGGGTTGCCACTTTAGGGGAGTGATACACCCCAATGTGGGACCAGCACGAGTATCTACGAGTAGGGAGCTGATCGAAAGTGGGTAGTGGGGTACACCTACTGGAGATAGGGGCAGGCGGCACCTATGTAGTCAGCTGGGGGTACACGAAGTTATTTATAAAATTTCTAAGTGAAGCAAGTGGGATCAACCTTTAGGGTGACTGGTGTGGTGCAGTGTAATAATTATTCGTTAGTATTAGGTGTGCCTTTAACGTTATCTTTATCTGCTCTTCCATACCCAATAGTTCATAGACATTTCCTTGTTTTCCTGCTAATTCCTTAGTCTAGTTATTTTGATAATAGTATTGTTAGAATTATCGTACTCGCCAGACTTTATGTCTGACCCCCTCTATTTCTATCTTTTTCCCCCTCCAGGTCCTCAGGGTGGACCCAACTCTGGTGGAGCTTGATTGGATTACTTTATCTCTCTTTTGGAAAGCTTGGACCGTTGAAGTAAAGTCCAGCTTGTTATCTTCTTTAATGGCTATTTATGTAATGGGATTAAGTATTTTGTTTTATCAAGATGGATATTGTACTTGACTCTGATTTATGGTTTTATGATGTAACAAACATGTTTAATTTCCGCTGCAATGAAATAAAGTTTTAGATTTCCAAGTACTACTTATTATCTGTCTTGTTGTAATTTTTCTGTTCTATATTTACTTAAAACAACCATGGAAGTTAATGCATTCCCTTTGTGAGTGACATTAATGGACGTGGGGTGTTACACGTCTGATCCGCATATTTTCCGTAACATGCTCTAATTAAATCAATCCTATTCAGATTAACATGTTTGCATATTCCTTTATAATTATCCCAATTATACAATCAATGGTTCCCAATATGCCTGTAACACCCCGTATTTCTGTTAATACTAATATTCACAAATTAAAAGAATTAATATTGAGAATTTGCACGAAATAGCCTTAAAAAGGCATATAACAAATTTGAGATATGTGAATTGCCTTAAAAGGCAAAAAATGGAATTAAGACATTAATTGGAAAATTAATGTGTAGAAATGGTCATAAGTTAATTATGGATTAATTTGAATTCATGAATAGGTGTGTTTGTATATATATATATTTATATATATATATGGGCAGTTAATGTAAACATGAATAGAAGTTTATTAATTTGCTGAGTGTTTACTGAGTCACTTCTGACTCATTGCTGAGTCAATAAGATAAACCCCATCTGGTCTGAATGGCTGCGGTTATTTCTAGGTTAAATCTAATGGCCTAAATGAATCCTAACATCTATAAATAAGTGGGTAGACTCTAACCCTAAATCACTTGAAAAATTGGAGAGCTACCGACATGCCGTTGCCATGGAGTTCAGCATAGCCGTCACAAACTAAAGAAGAAGAAGGCCTAATCTACAAACTAAATCTACTCAAATCAAATCAAAAGCTCTCTCTCTTTCTATTTCTCTTCCTTAAAATTGTGAGTATGATGAATCTCACAATATTATTATAAAATAATTTGATTAAGTTATGAATGGATCACAAGAAAGTGATATGAATTGTTATGTATTTGTAAATTATGTTGTGGATCTCTTGTTATGCTATTATGTTATCATATATATGTTGTTATGTTGTAGAGATTATGTTGTAAATAATCCTATGCTATGTCATATGTGATTAATCATGCTATGCTATGTTGTAAATCATATCATGCTATGTTGCAAATTATGATATGCTATGTTGTAAATCTTATATATGTTGTAGATCTCATATTATCACATATGTTGAAATACTTATATTATATGATAATGATGTCATGTTAAGTTGTGTTGAATCATACAAGTTGTAAAATCATGATGTTAGTATTTATGCGAATTGGATCATGTTTAAAGATTATGTTTTTTTTATAATAGATCTTGATTATGGGAATTTGCCTATTGGGTTAGGCGTACCCATATACATGAATCTACAAATTAATTGGATCTTGAATATGGGAATTTGCCTATTAAGTTAGGTGTACCCATATACATGAATCTATGATTAAATGAATTTTGATTTTTGGGAATTTGCCTATTGAGTTAGGTGTACCAATATAAAACCATATTGTTAATGATGTTGATTCACACATGTCCTATACAAGTTTATGAAATTTGATCAAAATCATATTATGTGAATTATGAATAAGTTGACACCCTTAGATCCATGACATGTATAACCTTATGCAAGTTGTAATGTATGCAAGTTTTACCCCTTGTTATGATTTATTTAGTCACATATATATGTTGTTGTTGTGAATATTTTCTTTTATGCTATGAGTTAGACTAATCGGGTCTAGCATACATTTTGCGAATAAACGTTCAAACGTGGGGTAGGGGTAATATTAGGAAATTAATAAATTGGGGTGCAATTGATATGATTTTGCATGCCTTAAATGGATGTCCATAATTGAGTCAATTATGGACATTGTTAAATTTGGAATTAATTAATAATTCAAGTAGGGAATTATTAAAATTGGGGAAAGTGGATTATTAATAATAATCAATGCTTAGGACACGAGGTTGGACCCGTTTGTGACGTAAACCTGCCCGGACCCGCCCGGCAAATCCAGTAGTCACAAATGTCGGCCCAATGTGAGAGGTCCTAGGCCCAAACTAAAGCATAACAGTTGTAAAGACACGAGGTTAGACTCTTTTATGGTGTAAGACTGCCCGGACCCGCCCGGCAAATCCAGCTGCCATAAATGCCAGTCTAATGTGAGAGGTCTTTATGAGGTTATGGCCTTAATGAATTAGAAATACTTAGCCAGATAATCATGTAAGGTGGGGCATGGGGGTTAAGTAGGTGCCTTGGGTGGCATGAGGAATCTAGTGGTTTCCTTTAGAGGCATTTGAAATACGATTAGACTTAACCAAATACACATGTAAATGAACATGACTAAGTGGGTTAAGTGGATGGACTAATGGGACAAGCTTAGGTGGAATGCTTGTGGGAAATAATGGGGACCCATTTCAACCAGTATCCCAAAACGTATCTTTGTGGGCTCGACCCAAGTCGAGGACGGGACACGCATACTGGGTTTGACTATAAGAGGCCAAAACAGGGAGCGGTGGCAACGCAAGTCCAACGGGTTTCATATGCGTGTGTGGACCCGGGCTGGTAGGTAAGACGTTGTTGCATCGTGTAGGTATAAGCCGTGCATCTCCGTTATGTCGGGTTGCCACTTTAGGGGAATGATACACCCCACTGTGGGGCCAGCACGGGTATCTATGAGTAGGGAGCCGATCGAAAAATGGAAAGTGGGGTACACCTAGTGGAGATAGGGGCAGGCGGCACCTATGTAGTCAGCTAGGAGTACGTAAAGCCATTAAGAAAGTTTCTAAGTGAAGCTAAGTGGAATCAATCTTTAGGGTGACTGGTGTGGTGCAGTATAGTGTTTATCCTTTAGTATTTAGAAGCGCCTATAACGTTTCCTTTAGCGATTGTCTATGTCCTTAATCTGCTCTTTCATAGACATTTCCTTGTTTTCCAGCTTATGCCTTAGTCCAGTTATTTTGATAATAGTATTGTAGAATTATCATACTCGCCAGACTTTATGTCTGACCCCCACCCTCTTTTTCATCTTTTTCTCCCTTCAGGTCCTCAGGTTGGGCCAAGTTCCAGTGGAGTCTGATTGGATTTCTTATCTCTTGGAAAGCTTGGACTGCTGAAGTAAAGTCCAGCTTGTTATCATTCTTTTTAATGGCTATTTATGTAATGGGATTATGTACTTGTTTTATCAAGATAGATATTGTACTTGACTTTGATTATGGTGTTATGATGTAATCAAACATGTTTTGACTTCTGCTGCAATTGAAATAAAGTTTTTAAATTTCCAAGTACAATTTTATATCTGTCTTGTTGAAATTTTACTGTTCTATATTCACCTAAAACCTCCATAGAAGTTAATGCATTCCCTTTGTGAGTGACATTAATGGACGTGGGGTGTTACACGTGGTATCAGAGCATAAGGTTACCAGAACAGAAAAATATTTTAGAAAAATATTTTTCTAAAGTATTTTTGGAAGAAGTGCTTTCAAAAACATGTTATTTAGAGAAAGATTTTATGAAAAACATAATCCCAAATAGCCATATACTTATCTTTATCTTTCGAATTCTCCATTTTGAATCTTTCCTTTTTCGTTTCAGCATGGCTGAAGATCTTAATCTCCCAGAAGGTGTGACGGTTCCAGGGTGGTTTAGGAGATATTTGGAGGCTAGGGCCACCACTGCAGGCCCAGCAGATGTTCCTCCACCCCCAGTTGCACCCATTCCTCCTCCTCCTCCTCGTGTTGACACTTTTGCAAAGACGTGCAAGGAATTTAAGGCTATGGGAGGAAAAAAATTTCAAGGGACTGAGACGTTTGTGGAGGCCAGAGACTGGCTTAAGGAGACTGAGGAATTGTTGGATATCTTTGAAGTGGAAGATGGGAGGAAAGTCCGTTTAGCTGCTTGGTTAATGAAGGGAGAGGCCTCGTTTTGGTGGGAGGTCACTAACGGGGAACGTCCAGTTGATTCATGGGCGGATTTCAGACGAAGGTTTGAGGCAAAGTTTCTTTCAAGGGCAGAGGAGAATTTAAATATGGAAAAATTCCTGACAATAAAGCAAGGGAGCTTATCAGTGAAGGAGTATGTCAATAAATTTAATCAGTTAGCAAGGTTTGGCTTGGAGTTGGTGAACATGCCAGAGAAGAAAGCTTTGAGGTTCGTTAGAGGCTTGAATGAACCGTTGCAAGGGTTGGCTATGACCCACATCCCTATGGGAGCCACCTTTGAAAGGCTAGTAGAAATGGCACTTATGCATGAGGATAAGGTAGTCGAAAAGAAAGGGGATCAGAAGAAACCCCAACAGCAAAATAAGAAGGGTGGTAAAAACAATAATGGCAAAGGGAAGAAGAGATGCTTCAATTGTGGGACGCCTGGCCATCTCAGCAAAGATTGTAGAAAGAAAAAGAAGAATGGTTGTTTTCATTGTGGAAATGCGGGACATTTGGTGAAGGACTGCCCAAAGAAGGGGCAGACGGCAGGGTCTACCTCGGGAGGACAGGTACAGGCTCTTATGGCACCAGGGCAGGCAAGGGGGCAAGTTCAGGCTATTGCTGCCCCACCGCTGCAAGAAAGAGGTAGAACAATTTCTGTTGAAAGCTTAGTTTTTCTGTTTGATCATCCTGTCCGTACCTTATTCGATTCTGGCGCATCTCATTCGTTTATCTCTGCATCATTAGTTGAATTACTGCACTTGAACACCAGTTTAGTAGAGGATCCCTTGGTTGTTTCAAATCCAATTGGGGGTTCAGCTCATTTGACCATGATATGTTTGGATTTGAAAATATCTATACTTAGCGTTGAATTTAGATGTGATGCTTATGTATTGGGCTTCACGGGCTATGGGCTAATTTTAGGAATGGATTGGTTATCTAGAAATGGGGCCATTCTTGATTGTGAAAGGAGTGTAGTTAGGCTTGTGACTCGCCTTGGTAATGTTCTCGACATCTTTTGATTACCCATAAATTCCGTTATGGTAAGTTATCTTGAATCGCTTGACGCGTCTGTAGAGAATCTGCGAACGGTAGAGGTGGTCCGGGAATATCCGGATGTGTTTGAGGAGGTAAAGGGCTTACCTCCAAAGTGGGAGATAGACTTTCGAATTTATCTTGTGGATAATGCTAAACCCGTATCTTTGCCAGTGCGCCACATGGCTCCTCGTGAAAGGAGGGAACTCAATAAGCAAGTGAAGGAATTGCTTGAGAACGGGTTCATAAGACGTAGTATATCAGAGTGGGGTGCTCCAGTAGTATTTGCTACAAAGGCGGATGGGTCCCTTAGACTTTGTGTGGACTATAGAGAACTAAACAAGCTTACTAAAAAGAACCGACACCCACTGCCGAGGATTGACGATCTCTTTGATCAGTTAGTTGGCGCCTCAGTGTTTTCGCAGTTGGACTTAGCCACTGGCTTTCATCAACTGAGAGTGGCTGAGGATAGTATAGATAAGACTGCTTTTAGGACTCCTGACGGATTCTATGAATGGCTAGTGATGCCCTTTGGTTTGACAAACGCCCCCGCATATTTTGTTGATTTGATGAGTAGGGTGTTTAGGGAGTACCTTAACAAATTCGTGGTAGTCTTTATGGATGACATCTTAGTCTTTTCTAAGAATGAAGAAGAGCATGCCCTACATCTTAGGGAAGTGTTGGAAACCCTTCGAGCGCATGACCTTAAGGCAAAATTTTCTAAGTGTCACTTCTAGAGGAAAGAAGTACGGTTCTTAGGGCACGTGGTTTCCAAGGAAGGGATAGCAGTGGATCCCGCAAAGGTGGTGGCCATCCAAGATTGGAAGGTCCCTAAAAATGTAACCGAAGTAAGAAGTTTCTTGGGGTTGGCTGGCTATTATAGGAAGTTTATCAAAGACTTCGCAAAAATATCAGCTCCATTAACACGGTTAACGAAGAAGAACCTGGTTTTTACGTGGGACGAAGATTGTGATGATGCGTTCCAATGTTTAAAGAGAGCCTTAACTTCAGCCCCAGTCTTAGTGCTGCCAGACGGCCGTTTACCGTCTATTCTGATGCTTGTGGGACGGGACTTGGCGCGGTCCTCATGCAAGAGGGAAGAGTAATAGCCTATGGTGGAAGGCAGTTGAGGGTTCATGAAAAGAATTACCCTGCGCATGACCTTGAGTTAGCCGCAATTGTTTTCGCGCTTAAGTCTTGGCGTCACTATCTTCTTGGTGAGAATTCGAACTGTTCACTGACCACAAATCATTAAAATACTTATTCTCTCAGAAGGATTTGAATTTAAGACAGCAACGGTGGATGGAATTCCTAGCCTCCTACGATTTTGAAATAGCTTATACCCCGGGCAAGGGTAACGTGGTAGCAGACGCCTTAAGTAGGAAAAGGTTGTCCTTGAGTCCGTTGTTTGTTGAACGACGAAGCTTAGAATTCATCTCCATGTTTGACTTTAGACCCTCCGTTGACCTAATACCTGGTTTGTTAGCATCCTTGGAGGTTAGACCTACACTTCTAGGACGAGTTGGTGAGGCACAGCAAGACGACCCCCAGTTGGTTGAGATAGTAGAAAAGCTCAAAGGAGGGGAGTCGTCTAGCCATCTTCGTAGGTATACCCTAGACGATAAGGGTTGGTTACGAAGGGATAATAGACTTTGTGTACCACAATACGAAGACTTAAGGAAGGCCATTCTTGATGATGCTCATCGCTCAAAGATGACCATTCATCCCGGCGGAGACAAGATGTACAAAGATATGAAGCGGGTTTTCTTTTGGGCCGGTATGAAAAATGATGTGGCCGAGTACGTCGCTAGATGCTTGGTGTGCCAACGAGTAAAAGCGGAACAAAAGAAACCCGGTGGGTTGCTTCACCCATTGGATGTTCCACTATGGAAATGGGAAAGCGTCTCAATGGATTTTGTGGATGGATTACAAAGATCAAGGAAGGGTAGTACGGGGATTTGGGTTATAGTAGATAGACTTACTAAGAGCGCCCATTTTATTCCTGTGAAAAGTAAGAGGACTGCTCCGTGGTTGGCTTCTGTATACATTAAAGAGATAGTTCGTTTGCACGGTATTCCTTCTAGTATAGTAAGCGACCGTGATCCCATCTTCACTAGCGAATTTTGGAAGAGTTTACAAGAGGCGGTAGGGACTCAGCTATGTTTGAGCACCGCATATCATCCTCAGACGGACGGCCAGACCGAGAGGGTGAATCGTATTCTAGAGGATCTTTTAAGGCTTTGTATCCTAGACTTTGGGGGTACATGGGAAGAGCACCTTCCGTTGGTATAATTCGCATATAATAATAGCTTTCAGTCTAGTATTGGCATGGCACCTTTCGAAGATCTTTATGGAAGGCCTTGCCGTTCGCCTACATGTTGGTGAGAATCTACCGATAAAATCCTACTTGAGCCCGATATGGTTAGGGAAACCTCGGAGAAGATTGATTTGATTCGAAGGAGGATGAAAGCAGCACAAGATAGGCAGAAATCGTATGCTGATAAGAGGAGGATAGATCTTGAGTTTGACATTGGGTACATGGTTTTTATCAAAGTGTCTCCGTTACGGAATGTTGTTCGCTTTGGGTCCGCTGGGAAATTAGCGCCAAGGTTTGTAGGGTCGTTTCCTATAAAAGACAGGATTGGTAAGATGGCGTATAGGGTGGAGTTGCCTGAGAAACTTAGTGGAGTACACGACATATTCCATGTATCACATTTGAGGAAGTGTTTACACAAGACCACGGAGGTGGTAGAGCCGAGCTTGCTTAAAGAGGTGGAAATAGAGCGTGATGCAACAATTAGACGAGCTCCTACATGCATTCTTGGGTCGGAGATCAAAAAGTTGATAAATCGAGAGGAAAAACTAGTTAAAGTGCAATGGGGAGATGATGAGAGCAACTCTACTTGGGAGACAAAAGGGAAGATGCGTTCGCTATACCCTTTTCTTTTTGAGGGTATGTCTTTTAATTTCTCCTTTATCGCTTAGCTTATCTTATCTTATCTTTAGTATGTCCTCTCATTAGTATCTTTGACCTTTAGTTAGGATAATCCTATGGTTGAAACATGTGTTTGAGACATGTTATGTATGATGGATGCAAAATGGATGCAAGTGGTTGCTAGTGGTTGCTCGTGGATGCATATATACACACACTTTAGGCACTAGATCGGCTCAGTCACTACATATTGCATATTGCATAAATGAATGTATTTAGTATAATGGATGTATAATGGTTGTACCATCATATAGATGCTGCATTCGGTTGAATGGATGTGCACGCATATAGAAGTAGTTTGTAAGCAATTAGGATCTTTTGCATACATAATGGATGCATGGCACTATCATGAATTGCATCAAGGAGGTCAACTGAATCAGTGGACCGTCTGATTTTGCATTAGATACGGACATAGACACACACTGTGCATTTAAACATGAAAGCATTAGAAGTTTATAAGGACAATGGATGCCAGTGTTTGTTGATTGAGTAGATGGTTGATGATAGGATATAAACTTGAAGATTTCGGGGTCGAAATCCCTTAAGGAGGGGAGAATGTAACACCCCGTATTTCTGTTAATACTAATATTCACAAATTAAAAGAATTAATATTGAGAATTTGCACGAAATAGCCTTAAAAAGGCATATAACAAATTTGAGATATGTGAATTGCCTTAAAAGGCGAAAAATAGAATTAAGACATTAATTGGAAAATTAATGTGTAGAAATGGTCATAAGTTAATTATGAATTAATTTGGATTCATGAATAGGTGCGTGTGTATATATATATATTTTTATATATATGGGCAGTTAATGTAAACATGAATAGAAGTTTATTAATTTGCTGAGTGTTTGCTGAGTCACTTCTGACTCATTGCTGAGTCAATAAGATAAACCCCATCTGGTCTGAATGGCTGCGGTTATTTCTAGGTTAAATCTAATGGCCTAAATGAATCCTAACATCTATAAATAAGTGGGTAGACTCTAACCCTAAATCACTTGAAAAATTGGAGAGCTACCGACATGCCGTTGCCATGGAGTTCAGCATAGCCGTCACAAACTAAAGAAGAAGAAGGCCTAATCTACAAACTAAATCTACTCAAATCAAATCAAAAGCTCTCTCTCTCTTTCTATTTCTCTTCTTTAAAATTGTGAGTATGATGAATCTCACAATATTATTATAAAATAATTTGATTAAGTTATGAATGGATCACAAGAAAGTGATATGAATTGTTATGTATTTGTAAATTATGTTGTGGATCTCTTGTTATGCTATTATGTTATCATATATATGTTGTTATGTTGTAGAGATTATGTTGTAAATAATCCTATGCTATGTCATATGTGATTAATCATGCTATGCTATATTGTAAATCATATCATGCTATGTTGCAAATTATGATATGCTATGTTGTAAATCTTATATATGTTGTAGATCTCATATTATCACATATGTTGAAATACTTATGTTATATGATAATGATGTCATGTTAAGTTGTGTTGAATCATACAAGTTGTAAAATCATGATGTTAGTATTTATGCGAATTGGATCATGTTTAAAGTTTATGTTTTTTTTTTATAATAGATCTTGATTATGGGAATTTGCCTATTGGGTTAGGCGTACCCATATACATGAATCTACAAATTAATTGGATCTTGAATATGGGAATTTGCCTATTAAGTTAGGTGTACCCATATACATGAATCTATGATTAAATGAATTTTGATTTTTGGGAATTTGCCTATTGAGTTAGGTGTACCCATATAAAACCATATTGTTAATGATGTTGATTCACACATGTCCTATACAAGTTTATGAAATTTGATCAAAATCATATTATGTGAATTATGAATAAGTTGACACCCTTAGATCCATGACATGTATAACCTTATGCAAGTTGTAATGTATGCAAGTTTTACCCCTTGTTATGATTTATTTAGTCACATTTATATGTTGTTGTTGTGAATATTTTCTTTTATGCTATGAGTTAGACTAATCGGGTCTAACATACATTTTGCGAATAAACGTTCAAACGTGGGGTAGGGGTAATATTAGGAAATTAATAAATTGGGGTGCAATTGTTATGATTTTGCATGCCTTAAATGGATGTCCATAATTGAGTCAATTATGGACATTGTTAAATTTGGAATTAATTAATAATTCAAGTAGGGAATTATTAAAATTGGGGAAAGTGGATTATTAATAATAATCAATGCTTAGGACACGAGGTTGGACCCGTTTGTGACGTAAACCTGCCCGGACCTGCCCGGCAAATCCAGTAGTCACAAATGTCGGCCCAATGTGAGAGGTCCTAGGCCCAAACTAAAGCATAACAGTTGTAAAGACACGAGGTTAGACTCTTTTATGGTGTAAGACTGCCCGGACCCGCCCGGCAAATCCAGCTGCCATAAATGCCAGTCTAATGTGAGAGGTCTTTATGAGGTTATGGCCTTAATGAATTAAGAAATACTTAGCCAGATAATCATGTAAGGTGGGACATGGGGGTTAAGTAGGTGCCTTGGGTGGCATGAGGAATCTAGTGGTTGCCTTTAGAGGCATTTGAAATACGATTAGACTTAACCAAATACACATGTAAATGAACATGACTAAGTGGGTTAAGTGGATGGACTAATGGGACAAGCTTAGGTGGAATGCTTGTGGGAAATAATGGGGGCCCATTTCAACCAGTATCCCAAAACGTATCTTTGTGGGCTCGACCCAAGTCGAGGACGGGACACGCATACTGGGTTTGACTATAAGAGGCCAAAACAGGGAGCGGTGGCAACGCAAGTCCAACGGGTTTCATATGCGTGTGTGGACCCGGGCTGGTAGGTAAGACGTTGTTGCATCGTGTAGGTATAAGCCGTGCATCTCCGTTATGTCGGGTTGCCACTTTAGGGGAATGATACACCCCACTGTGGGGCCAGCACGGGTATCTACGAGTAGGGAGCCGATCGAAAAATGGAAAGTGGGGTACACCTAGTGGAGATAGGGGCAGGCGGCACCTATGTAGTCAGCTAGGAGTACGTAAAGCCATTAAGAAAGTTTCTAAGTGAAGCTAAGTGGAATCAATCTTTAGGGTGACTGGTGTGGTGCAGTATAGTGTTTATCCTTTAGTATTTAGGAGCGCCTATAACGTTTCCTTTAGCGATTGTCTATGTCCTTAATCTGCTCTTTCATAGACATTTCCTTGTTTTCCAGCTTATGCCTTAGTCCAGTTATTTTGATAATAGTATTGTAGAATTATCATACTCGCCAGACTTTATGTCTGACCCCCCCTCTTTTTCATCTTTTTCTCCCTTCAGGTCCTCAGGTTGGGCCAAGTTCTAGTGGAGTCTGATTGGATTGCTTATCTCTTGGAAAGCTTGGACTGCTGAAGTAAAGTCCAGCTTGTTATCTTTCTTTTTAATGGCTATTTATGTAATGGGATTATGTACTTGTTTTATCAAGATAGATATTGTACTTGACTTAGATTATGGTGTTATGATGTAATCAAACATGTTTTGACTTCTGCTGCAATTGAATAAAAGTTTTTAAATTTCCAAGTACTATTTTATATCTGTCTTGTTGAAATTTTACTGTTCTATATTCACCTAAAACCTCCATAGAAGTTAATGCATTCCCTTTGTGAGTGACATTAATGGACGTGGGGTGTTACAATGCCCAAATCTCCTTTTTACAATTATTACATGTTATTCTAATTTATCCTGATTTTACGCAATTCTAACGAAAACGGCCTAGGCTCTCGATGGCCTAGGCTCAGCGCAAAATAAAAGGTAAAAGGAGAAAACAGATCCAAACTCAAACTAAATAAATAGGCATAAATAGACTGTAACAAACCAGAAAATCAGAACCAATTTAAAATTTTTATTTTTGCAATTTTAGTGAACTCTGAATATTTAAAATGATTTATTTTAAATAATAATGACTAGAAATATATTTTGAATAGAATTATAACATATAAATTTATTTAAATGGAAGTTAGAATATAAATATTTATTTTAATTATAAAAGGAAATGGAAATGGTGCGGTAGTTTGAAAATTCGATTTCAAATTTCAAATGAATGTACAGGATTCAAAATAAACCGGATTTTGGTGAAACTAGAACTAATAGAATCTGGTCGAAAATATCTTCCTAACGATTTTCGTAAAATTGAAATTTCATAGCGGGAATAAAAAGTTATGTCCAGTTGAAAATTCAGAATAGTCGGTATGGAAATATAGCCCTTAAAAATAGAGATTTTGCAAATGACATCCGTTTTCGACAAGACCACTTTTTTCGGATCCGGAAGGTCAAATTATTGCTTGGTTCCAATTTTCATAATTTTTGGGATCAATATGTGAGCATGGCAAAGGAAAACGTGTTTTGTCAATTTCAATCAAATTTGGATTGACCGAAAAATGGCCATTTTTCAAACAGTCTCTAAATTCAACGAAATTAGATTTGTTAGGACCGTACCGTCAAAACATAACCAGATTTAATTTTCTGGAATTTTTGGAGTCAGTATATGGCCCTGGTAAATTGAAATGTTCGTTTAAATTCAATATATAATGATTTATATTTTAATTTAAATCAAAACTGATAGTAACAGCCGAATTGGCTTTTGAAACATATTCCATTGTGTTCAGAATGGGGGTATTTAGCTAGGGGCGACAGTCGTTGGGTTGGATTTGGAGTTCGCAAGGATAAACAAGCATTTTTGGGAATAATTAATATAATATATATATACTATATATATGGCGTATTCTCATTGGCCAGAACCATACCCTAATCCGCGTTCAACGATTTCATCCGCCACCAAAAATGAAAGTACACGAAGCTCCCAAAATCGAGCAAGAAATTCTCTAAATCCAGGAAGTGATTTCGAAATTTTATAAAATGAAAATCCAACTGCTTTCTTCGATCTTCATATCCGTTCAAGTTTAGTTGAATTTCGTGAAGTATTTGGTCTGGATTTTGAGCTAGAAGCCCATCCGTTCAGCCGTGAAATTATGGAGGGTAGGGCTATTGAAGGCTGTGCCACCGTTGACGTGGGGGGAACGTTCCGGCGCTTCAACCGCCGGTGGTAGATGGTACTCCAGTCTGACAATGGAAGGTGGCGGCGCTTCTTTTCTGACCGATGTAATGGGTTGCTTTCGTTCCGGAAAGCTATCGAGGAAGGAAGGGTTAAGTAAAATTAATAATTTAATTTAATTAATTATATTAATTATTTGAATATGTAATTAATGTATAAACTCTTGTATCTCTTTCAGTGTGGTCAGAATTCAGTGATTTCAGATCCGTTGCGATTGTGACAACGAACGCTACAATATGGAACTGACCAGAGCAAAAAGTGATCTAATGGTAATTTTTGATTAAATTAAACGATTGGTTTAATTTAAATTAGAAAAATCATTATATAACGATTTCTGAAATCGATCAAGGTGAGAACTTCTCACTAAAATTATTTCTATACAGTTATTTATTCTATAACTGCTTATATAAACTTTTCCCCATCGTCCACAGACCATGGACGACTTGTTTGATTGTATTGTGATATACAAATTGATTGGACCGTATTGTATTGTATTGTGTTGTATTGTGATGCATGGAATAAAATATTTGAATAACAAAAATATCACTTTTACTGAATGAATATAATATATAAAATATTCATGTATGGAATAGAATATTTGAACAATAAAAATATAATTTTTATTGTATATATGAACTGTGTGAAATATTCATGTGTTGAAATAAATATTTTATCGTTAAAAAAATAATTTTTAGTGGGTATATAAATAAAATAAATATTCATTTAAAAATCAGATGATTTGTTTATGTACACCCATTTTACTGATATGGATTAGGATGATATATTTTACACATCGCCCAACTGCACAAATAATAATCAGTGTTTATTGTTTGAAAACCCTACAAGGGAATTGGGATGATATTGGACATACACTAATCCCAATATTTAGTTGTATGTCAATCGAGTGGTTGATAGGCTGTTGTAAGTGTCAATTATTTATATTCAATGCTTATGCAGTTGTGTAATGCACTCTGGATGATGGTTGACTGTGTTTGATTATTGTTTTGTACATGTGTTGTATGAAATCCATATAAATAATCTTATATGGTAATTGACTGTGTCTGATTCCGGTTCAGAAAGAATGAATATTTTAAAATAACGAATATTTTAAAATAATATTCAGCCAAAGATCAAAATATCATTTTAATGTCCGATTAGGGATGGACACGAAAATATTTAAATATATAAAGCCATGTTGATTAGGTACGCGCCATTTTTGACGCGAGCAATATTTATATCGATTTTATTCATTTTTATAATATATATCGAAAAGGAAATGATTTCAAAATATAATATTTCGAAAATATTATCATTTATATATTAATGATATGGAATATTCAATTTTGATTTAAAATTGAATATGAAGTTGAAATCATTTTTTAAAACGAATTTAAAACGATTTATAAAGTTCGTTTTAAATGGAAATCGACGAAATATATATAATATATAATTAATTGCCTGAATAGAGCGCGCCGTGCCGCGGCAGTTCGCGAATTTTGACCATTGACTTCGGATTGACATTACGGGAGACCCGACAGTCGGATTCCCCTAAAACCGGAACCGTTGGGTTCGTATCGAAAAGAGCTTTCCAATGAATACAGAGACTTGAAATCTAACGGTTGGATTTGGAATTATATCCAAATCAAATTTGGAAAAGGTCATTGTAAGTGCAGTTCGATGACCGTTTATGGAAATCGACGGCACTGGCCTTGATAAAATTATTAAAAATATCAATAATTTGTGTAAAATCATAATAAATTATTTGGAATGAATTAGGATGAAAAATTCCATATTTGAAAAGATAAAAATATATTTTTATCGAAATTAACTAGTTATGACCAGAATTATAATCCAATATTTTTAAATAAATAAATTGGATTTGAAATGGTTTTAAAAATAACCAGAATTTCCAGTATACGAATTGGAATGGATTTGAATCAAAATTATCTTCGGAATATTTTGATATTGGATTTCGTGATTATACGGACATTGTGGAGGAATTTGAAAGATATAGATATATATCGTTATTCCAATACAATATTTGTTGATTTTAGAATTTGATATTGAATATAAGCCGATATATTTTCTACTCAGAGCCTTGTATTTAATATCAAATGGGATTTTTGGTTTGACATGAATGGTATCTTTACTAACGCTTTTCTTAAACCCAGTTGAGAAAAGATTAAATCTTTTTATTAAGATTTAATGAAGTTTAACAATTAATTAATGTTTAATTGGAATTGAATTGAATTGAATTTTGACTTTTCCGTGAATGGTATGTTTAAAAATGTTGTTATTAAACCCAATGGTGTTAAGAAAATTAGAAACTAACTGGAGGTTAGCTAAGTTGAATGGTTTCCTGGGTATTGATCTGATGTTGGTTTCGGCCTTTGGGACTAATACTTAGGGAATTGTTCTCTTACTAATTTACGGTTAGAGACTGATGTAATGGTGTCTTCAGTAACACTATTCTTGAAACCCCATGTGAAAAGAATAAGTCTTTTAACTAAGATTTAGAGAAGAATTACCAAGTAATTAACATTTACTTGGATTTGAAATGGAATGTGAATTGGGTTTATTGTGAACTGTGTTTTAACGACATTCGTTCTTTAACCCGATTCACAGTGAAATATGATTTGGAATTTATAAATCTTTTAATTAAGATTTAGGGAAATTTTCCAAAGAGAAGTTTTCCAGTTTAATAAAATAAATTGGAATGGAGTGGAATTCGATTCGGTAATAATCGAAGTGAACTTCTGTGGAGGAGACTATTCCTATATATGAAATTTAAGAGGCTTTGCCATTATTCCATTTATATTATTGGTTGGATATGGAAGTTTATATCGATTATATATATATATATATTGACTTGTTTTTCGTAAAGATTCCATTGTTAATGGAATGTGATTTTGGGTTTATTATGAGCTGTGTTTTAAATGACATTAGTTCTTTAACCCAGTTAAAGATAAGATTTATTTCTTAACTTTGAATAATCATTAAGTAATGATTTTTGGAAATTAAAACCGAATTAGTGTTTTAATGAATCTTTAAATAGATTGAAAGGTGACTAAAATTATCAAATTCGAGAAATGATCGAGAATGGAGTACCACCAGTTTTACTCCAGGCGATAGTTAAATTTTAATTAGATTTGAACTCGAAATGGTAATTAAATTTACCGATAACACCGTGGTATTAGATATGAAGTATTTCCAGTTTTGCTTCATGGGATGAAGAGGTTGGGATTGGGAAATTTAACAAATGATTACTTGGTAAGGTTCGCTAATCTCGACTAGTTTGGATAAACCATAAGTTGGTTTGAATTGATATCCAAAGTAAGACTAAAGAATAAATTTAAATAATTTATCTTTGATAAAATTAATGGTAAACTTTCCCAAAGGATATGAATATTTAAATAAAAGAATGTTCAGAATTGGAATGAGGCATATGTTAAGTTTTTATAGCACTTGTTTATTATAACGCGAGTTATTCAGAAAGGCCGGGTTCATACCCATTCTGAATAAATGATTCGACAATAAGTCGACGATGAAGACGGTGGTTGAAGACCAGAGGTCTTCACATCGTTTGGATGATTACTGATGTCTTGATTTGGTTGTACACCCAAGACGAAGTAATAAGTGGTGATCGTCCAGACGTACTTGGAGATCGACCGGATTTGCGAGGACCTCTCTCCAGTATTGGACATACGGGACGAGGAAAAAGGTGCCTCTGGTTTCGTTCAGACCCAGAACGAACTTGTAAATGGATGTGTGTCTGACATTGGATTTCATTCTGTGTGATTGATATACATCGGTTGCATAGCGTGAATTGTCAGTGTGGCATGCTGAGATACAAATGATCAAGGCTTCTGTTGAAAAGCAGAGTCTTGTGGTTGATGATCAAAGCATGGCTTTACTATAGCATGGCTTTGTGTATAGTGTTAATTCGGGAGCCTCGCACCCCGGTGTGAACCAAAAACAGGAGAGGACATCAGGGAGGGCATGCGTTTCCTTCTAGCTAGGATGGTGTCAGGGTTTTGCATGCCCTGACGTTTTACTTATGTGGATGATGGATAGCGAGGCGCCTCGGATATATCGGCACTGTGGGGCCGATGGATGGTATGGTCTTTATACAAACCAGACTTACGCCCCATAGGGCGGGGAAATGTAGTGTTTAGGCATTTTAATCCACATTGAGTGGACCGGCCCTGACAATCCAAGAGTCGATGCGTTCTGATCCTGAGATACGGGCTAGAGCGTCTCGAAGCAGTAAGGATGATCCCATGCCTTGGTTCACAGATGGAAGTCCAACTTCCAATACGTGACGTTGCGGTTTTGATTGTAGAGCCTAGTATTGGAGACATGATATATGATACCCATGCCATCAAGGATTGATACACTTATATTTGAAGTTGTTTTATACACTATGCACTTATAATAGTATCAAATGATTTGTTTTAAACGTACCAAGTATGTTTGGGCATTATAAGGGAAAACCCTATCCTCCGGCTTGCGTTGCATTGTGTGATGGGACCTAGGTCTTATAATAGCTTCATTTTTTCCAAAATACACTGCGCTGTTTGTTTTATGCACTGGTATTCTTGGGTGTAAACCCGTTCCGTGTTATACGGCATGGTCCCTTGATTTACTTTTTTTTAAAGTAAAGGTTTAATAACTGTTTTAGTTCTCACACTAGTCACATGACTGACCTGGAGTTTATTTTTTTAACCTAAACTCTAGGTGCCCCTATTTTCCACACGGGCAGCTAGTAGTTTTGCTTTTGCAGATTTATATTCACCGGATCCTGGTTTACAGCTGGAATGATATTCGGAAAGATTTATATCCGTGTATCTCTTTCAGTTGTATTTTGTATTATTTTCCGCTGCATTGTAATTTGTAAATCTCTGTCATTTATCAAATGTATATTAATTTTCATACTGTGTATATTCTTGTACTCTGATGTAAATTGTTGTAATAAGCAATGAAATGTTCTTCTGTTTGTGTTCTGATCTGTCATGTTCTCAATTCAATCCGCGCTTTTATTTACGGGGAAGTTTGGGTCGTTTCAGTTGGTATCGGAGCTTTGGTTTACAAAGCTCGGAGAACAAGACACATTAGAACCAAACGAAAGAATTAATCTGAGATTGGATTTGTAATATCCAATGAGAATGACTCGTTAGAGATAGGATCAGAAGTATCCTGGAATGAGTGTGAAGAGTGAAAATTATAAAATCAAATTTAGTTTTGAAAATTTAATCTAAGTATACGTATTTGAGTATATTATTTTATTTTATTTTGGACAGTATATGAGATTTTTCATATATGCGTCATGAACGTATATTCGAAGTTTTAATGTACTGGATATATGTAGAATCACACTATAGTCGCCCGAAGATAACACCAATGATTGCCTAGTCGTCATCAGCATTTATGTTCGAGTTTCGAAAGTGGGATCTTTATATATTTCCAATTGACTGGTGTGAGAACCAAAACTAGATAGGGTTTATTGTTTGTGACTTGGCATCAAAAATTTGATTTTTGTATGTATATAAAAGTTATGTTTTTGAAACATTAATAAACTAATTGATTGCTGATTTCGTTGTGTAATTATTCATTTGAACCAACATGTAGATGTAAGGTAAATTTTGGCCAAATTGAACCAAATTTTGAACTGAATTGGAAAATTGTTTGAAATTGCATGCATATACATGTATATACATTGAACAGGTCATAGTAAGGAGGGTAGAGAAGAGGAATAAAATTGTATGCCCGACAAATAGGTACATGTTTACTATATTTCTTGGGTTTGGATGATTTTATGTGCCGCTTGGCTTTTTCTTTTTCTTTTTGAGATGAGAGAGCCTGTGTGCTAGTTTAGGGACTTTCCAGATGCTCCCTGTACAAAGGAGGTTATGGCGAAAATTTTCAAAAATTTAGGGTGTTAGCCAAATTTTTTAAAAATTAGAAATTCTTAGAAACTGAAAAGTAGAAGAATGAAAGCCAGAATGAAAGTTGAGTTAGTTAGTTAGTTAAACAACTTTCAGCTCCGTTCCTTTTCTAGGACGAAAAGATTTTAAGTGGGGAAGATTTTAAAAACCCGGAAAATCAGAATCAATTTAAAATTTTTATTTTTGCAATTTTAGTGAACTTTGAATATTTAAAATGATTTATTTTAAATAATACTGACTAGAAATATATTTTTAATAGAATTAGAACGTATAAATTTATTTAAATGGAAGTTAGAATATAAATATTTATTTTAATTATAAAAGGAATTGGAAATGGCGCGGTAGTTTGAAAATTCGATTTCAAATTTCAAATGAATGTACAAGATTCAAAATAAACTAGATTTTGGTGAAAATAGAAATATTAGAATCTGTTCTAAAATATCTTCCCAACGAATCCGAAAAAATGAAATTTCATAGCGGGAATAAAAAGTTATGTCCAATTGAAAATTCAAAATAGTCGCTATGGAAATATAGCCCTTAAAAATAGAAATTTTGCAAATGACCTCCTTTTTTGACGAGACCACTTTTGTCGGATCCAAAATGTCAAATGATTGCTTGATTCCAATTTTCATAATTTTTGGGATTAATATGTGAGTGTGGCAAAAGAAAACATGTTTTCAATTTCAGTCAAATTTGGATTGACCAGAAAATGGCCATTTTTCAAATAGTCTCCAAATTCGATGAAATTAATTTTGTTAGGACCGTATCATCAAAACATAGCCAGATTTATTTTTCTAGAATTTTTGAAGTCGATATATGGCCCCGGTAAATTGAAATGTACGTTTTAATTCAATATATAATGATTTATATTTTAATTTAAATCAAAACTGATCGTAACAGCCAAATTGTCTTTCGAAACATATTCCATTGTGTCCGAAATGGGGGTATTTAGCTAGGGGTGACAGTTGTTGGGTTGGATTTGGAGTTCGTAAGGATAAACAAGAATTTTTGGGAATAATTAATATAATAATATATATATACTATATATATGGCGTATTCTCATTAGTCAGAATCAAATACTAATCCGCGTTCAACGATTTCAGCTGTCACCCAAAATGAAAGGCCACGAAGCTCCAAAAATCGAGCAAGAGATTCTTCAAATCCAGTAAGTGATTTCGAAATTTTATAAAACGAAAATCCTAGTGCTTTCTTTGATATTCACATCCATTCTAGTTTGGTTGAATTTCGTAAAGTATTTGGTCTGGATTTTGAGCTCAAAGCCCATCCGCTCAACCGCGAAATTCTGAAGGGTAGGGCCATCGAAGGCATGCCACCGCTGACGGGGGGGGGGGGGGAACGTTCCGGAGCTTCGACCACCGGTGGCTGATGGTACTCCGGTCTGACAATGGAGGGTGGCGGCGCTTCTTTTCTGACCGATGTAATGGGTTGCTTTCATTCCAGGAAGCTATCGAGGGAGGAAGGGTTAAGTAAAATTAATAATGTAATTTAATTAATTTATTATATTAATTATTTAAATATGTAATTAATGTATAAACTCTTGCATCCCTTTCATGTATGGTCAGAATTCAGTGATTTCAGATTCGCTGCAATCGTGACAACGAACGCTACAGCATGGACCTTACCAGAACAAAAACGAAGCTAGTGGGAATTTTTGATTAAATTAAATGATCGGTTTAATTTAAATTAGAACAATCGCTATATAACGATTTCTGAAACTGATCAAGGTGAGAACTTCTCACTAAAATTATTTCTGTACAGTTATTTATTTTATAACTGCTTACATGAACTGTTCCCCCGTCGTCCACAGACCATGGATTATTTGTTTGATTGCATTATAATGTACAAATTGATTGGACCGTATTGTATTGTATTGTGATGTATGGAATAAAATATTTGAATAATAAAAATATCGTTTTTATTGAATGAATATAATATATAAAATATTCATGTATGGAATAGAATATTTGAACAATAAAAGTATAATTTTTATTGTACATATGAACTGTATGAAATATTCATGTGTTGAAATAAATATTTTATCGTTAAAAATATAATTTTTAACGGGTATATGAATAAAATAAATATTCATTTACAAATCAGACAATTTGTCTATGTACACCCATATTACTAAAATGGATTAAGACGATATATTTTACACATCGTCCAACTACACAAATAATAATTAGTGTTCATTGTTTGAAATTCCCACACAGGTATTGGGATGATATTGGACATACACTAATCTCAATATTTAGTTGTATGTCAATCGATTGGTTGACAGGCTGTTGTAAGCGTCAATTATTTATATTCAATGCTTATGCAGTTGTTTAATGCACTCTGGATGATGGTTCACTGTGTTTGATTATTGTTCTATAAAAGTGTTATATGAAATCCATATAAATAACCTTATATGGTAATTGACTATATCTGATTCCAGTTCAGAAAGAATGAATATTTTAAAATAACAAATATTTTAAAATAATGAATATATTTAAAATAATATTTAGTCAAATATCAAAATATCATTTTGATGTCCGATTTGGGATGGACACGAAAATATTTAAATATATAAAGCCGTGTTGATTAGATATGCGCCATTTTTTACGCGAGCAATATTAATATTGATTTTATTCATTTTTATTATATATATCGAAAAGGAAATGATTTCAAAATATAATATTTTGAAAATGTTATCAATTATATATTAATGATATGAAATATTCAATTTTGATTTAAAATTGAATACGAAGTTGAAATAGTTTTTAAAACGAATTTAAAATGATTTATAATGTATATTTTAAATGGAAATTGACGAAATATATATAATATATAATTAATGGCCTGAATAGAGCGCGTCGCGCTTCAGCAGTTCGCGAATTTTGACCATTGACTTCGAATTGACATTACGGGAGATCCGACAGTCGGATTCTCCTAAAACCAGAACCGTTGGGTTCGTATCGAAACGATCTTTCCAATGAATAAAAGAGATTTGAAATCTAATGGTTGGATTTGGAATTATGTCCAAATCAAATTTGGAAAAGGTCACTGTAAGTGCAGTTCGATGACCGTTTATGGAAATCGACTGCACGGGCCTTGATAAAATTATTAAAAGTATCAATAATTTGTGCAAAATCATAATAAATGATTTGGAATGAATTAGGATGAAAAATTCCATATTTGAAAAGATAAAAATATATTTTTATCGAAATGAACTAGGTATGAACTAGAATTATAATCCAACATTTTTGAATAAATAAATTGGATTTGAAATGGTTTTAAAAATAACCAGAATTTCCAATATATGAATTGGAACGGATTTGAATCAAAATTAAAATTTCGATATTGGGTTCCTTGATTATACAAACATTGTGGAGGAATTTGGAAGATATCGATATATATATCATTATTCCAATACGATATTTGTTGATTTCATAATTTGATATTGAATATAAGCCGATATATTTTCTATTCAGAGCCTTGTATTTAATATCAAATGGGATTTTGGGTTTGACGTGAATGGTGTCTTCACTAACACTGTTCTTAAACCCAGTTAAGAAAAGATTAAATCTTTTTATTAAGATTTAATGAAGTTTACCAATTAATTAATGTTTAATTGGAATTGAATTGAAATTTGTCTTTGTCGTGAATGGTATCTTTAAAAATGTTGTTCTTATACCCAATGGAAATAAGAAAAATAGAAACTAACTGGAGGTTAGCTAAGTTGAATGGTTTCCTGTGTATTGATCTGATGTTGGTTTCGGCCTTCGGGATTAATACTTAGGGAATTGTTCTCTTACTAATTTACGGTTAGAGACTGATGGAATGGTGTCTTCAGTAACACTATTCTTGAAACCCCGTGTGAAAAGAATAATTCTTTTAACTAAGATTTAAAGTAGAATTACCAATTAATAACATTTACTTGGATTTGAAATGGAATGTGAATTGGATTTATTGTGAACTGTGTTTTAACGACATTTGTTCTTTAACCCGATTCACAGTGAAATATGATTTGGAATTTATAAATCTTTTAATTAAGGTTTTGGGGAAATTTCCAAAGAGAAGTTCTCCAGTTTAATAAAATAAATTGGAATGGAATGGAATTCGATTTGGTAATAATCGAAGTGAACTTCTGTGGAGGAAGACGGTTACTATATATGGAATTTAAGAGGCTTTGTCGTTATTCCATTTATATTATCGGTTGGATATGGAAGTTTATACCGATTATATATATTGGTTTGTTTTCCTTGAATCTTCCATTGTTAATGGAATGTGATTTTGGGTTTATTGTTAGCTGTGTTTTAAATAACATTAGTTCTTTAACTCAGTTAAAGATAAGATTTATTTTTAACTTTGAATAATCATTAAGTAATGATTTTTGGAAATTAAAACTGAATTAGAGTTTTAATGAATCTTTGAATAGATTGAAAGGCGAATCTGATAGCTAAAATTATCAAATTCGAGAAATGATCGAGAATAGAGTACCACCAATTTTACTCCAGGAGATAGTTAAATTTTTAATTTAATTTGAACGTGAAATGGTAAGTGAATTTATCGATAATACCATGGTGTTAGATATGAATTATTACCGGTTTTGCTTCATGGGATGAATAGGTTAGCATTGGGAAATTTAACAAATGATTACTTCGGTAAGGTTCGCTAATCCCGACTAGTTTGGATAAACTGTAAGTTTGTTTGAATTGATATCCAAAGGAAGATTAAAGAATAAATTTAAAGAATTTATCTTTGATAAAATTAATGGGAACCTTTCCCAAAGGATATAAATATTTAAATAAAAGAATATTCAAAATTGGAATGAGATGCATGGTCTGTTTTTATAGCACTTGTTTATTATATACGCGAGTTATTCAGAAAGGCCGGGTTCATACCCATTCTGAATAACTGATTCGACAATAAGTCTATGATGAAGATGGTGATTGAAGACCAGAGGTCTTCACATCGTTTGGTTTGATTACTGATGTCTTGATTGGGTTGTACACCCAAGACGGGGTAATAAGTGGTGATCGTCCAGACATACTTGGAGATCTACCGGATATGCGAGGACCTCTCTCCTGTATTGGACATAACGGTACAAGGAATAAGGTGCCTCTGGTTTCATTCTGACCCAGAACGAACTTGTAAATGGATGTGTGTCTGACATTGGATTTCATTCTATGTGATTGATATATATCGATTGCATAGCGTGAATTGCCGGTGTGGCATGCTGATATGCAAATGATCAAGGCTTCTGTTGAAAAGCAGAATCTTGTGGTTGATGATCAAAGAACGGCTTTAATATAGCATTGCTTTGTGTATAGCGCTAATTCACGAGCCTCGCACCCCGGTGTCAACCAGAAATGGAAGAGGACATCAGGGAGGGCATGCGTTTCCTTCTAGCTAGGAGTGGTATTAGGGTTTTGCACGCCCTGACGTTTTACTTATGTGGATGATGGATAGCGAGACGCCTCGGATATATCTACACTACGGGGCCGACGGATGATATGGTCTTTAAAAAGACCAGACTTACGCCCCATAGGGCGAGGAAACGTAGTGTTCAAGCATTATAATCCACATCGAGTGGACCGACCCTGACGATCCAAGGGTCGATGCGTTCTGATCCTGAGATACAGGCTAGAGCGTCTTGAAGTGGTAACAACGATCCCTTGCCTTGGTTCATAGACGGAAATCCAACTTCCAATATGTGACATTGTGGTTTTGATGGTAGAGCCTAGTATTGGCGACATGATATACGGTACCCATGCCGTCTAGGATTGATACATTTATATTTGAAGTTGTTTTATACACTATGCACTTATAATAGTATAAAATGATTTGTTTTAAACGTACCAAGCATATTTGGCTATTATGAGGGAAAACCCTATCCTCCAGCTTGTGATGCATTGTGCGATGGGACCTGGGTCTTATAATAGCTTCATTTTTTCGAAAAGCATTGCGCTGTTTGTTTTATGCACTGGTATTCTTGGGAGGAAACCTGTTCTGTGTTATATGGCATGGAACCTTGATTTACTTTATTTTTAAAGTAAAGATTTAATAACTGTTTCAGTTCTCACACCAGTCACATGACTGACCTAGGGTTTATTGTTTTAACCTAAACTCTGGGTGCCCCTATTTTCCACACGGGCAGCTAGTAGTTTTGTTTTTGCAGATTTATATTCATAGGATCCTGGTTTACAACTGGAATGATATCCAGAAAGCTCTGTATCCTTGTATCTCTTTCAGTTGTGTTTTGTATTATTTTCCGTTGCATTGTAATTTGTAAATCTCTGTCATTTATCAAATGTATATTATTTGTTCATACTCTGTATATTCCTTTACTCTGATGTAAATTGTTGTAATAAGCAATGAAATATTCTTCTGTTTGTGTTCTGATTTGTCGTGTTCTCAGTTCAATCCGGGCTTTCCTTTACGGGGAAGTTTGGGTCGTTTCATGTATGGTAATTAAAACTAAGACAGAAAAGGGGATAAGGAAGAAAGATATATATATAAGCATATAATAACTTATAATTGAGTATATAATTGACAGTAATCAAGAGAACAATATATAAGAATAAACTTATAAACATGGCTTATTTCAGATCCAATCTTTTTACTGTCAAAATCCTTTTTAAATTGTAGATCTAAAAATAGCGTAGAACTCACAAAGATATGTATTAGATCCAGAATAGGTCTTTGAAATAGTTGTTGTAGAAGAAAAACTAGAGTTATTCTTTCAATCTATGTTTTGGCCGCACCTCAACATCTTCTTATTTTTATTTCGAAACATAACTTAAAGGAGGAAGAAGATGAAGAAATTTTTGTGTGTAAGAAAATGGTGAGGTTGCTAGCCTATTTATAGATAAGTTAAAATAATCTAAACCATAGGATATTAGGTTATAAAATCAAATTATTAAAGACACGTCATGATGAGTCAGCATGAATAAAACACACAAAACAGTCCGGATTCAGGCCTCACTTCTGCTTGAAGGTGGGTCGACCCTCCTGATACCTAGGCAACACTTGTGCTGACCCATAGGTCGAACCATTAGGGTCGAGTCAAATCCTGACCATTGCACTCTAAGCTTACTTAATTTAAATTATTTTAACTATATTTTAAACTTCTTGAGTTCATAACTTCTTCATACTTAGTCCGATTTATGAAAACCAAGAGTCTATCTGAGCTAGAATTTCGTAACAAACACAACGGTAAAGTCTATTTTACTCATTTTTGAATATTTAAATAATTAACATTCATTTATTATCTTCTTTTTATAATTATGGTGTATTAAATTATGGGGTGTTACATGTTAATATTTATAAAAAAATCAAAAATAATATGTACCTACTCGTCATCTTCTTCATTGTCCTCTCATGACCCGTCCTCCAGAGACATCCTCCCCTGCTCTGGTAAATATGCGACAATCTGCTCATCAACTATAGCCGTCAATCACCTCTTCTGCCAGTACTGGAATTCAACAATCAGCTGGAGGAGCAGAGTTGTCTCCCTCCACTTACTGGGAACTCCAGTAAGCGTGTTAGAACCTCTATTTTTTTGTTGTTTTGACTATGAACTATATATCGACAATATCATACACTAAAATTATTGCAGGAGAAATATTGAAGAATATATTTCAAATACAAGAAGATTTTAAGACAAAATTAATGGGTATATTGTGTTGTATTTGAGTCGGTACTATAGTTAGAATTATTATTAAAATATCTCATGAAATATATAAAATATGGCTATACACATATTGATAAAAACATATGCAAATAGTCGACTGAATCATAAATTCAGCCGGTTGATTGTTGAATGTTCAGAAAATAAAATATGAACATTCAGTCAGCTGAATGCTGAATCATAATTTCAACCCGCTGATTGTTGAATGTTCAAAAAATAAAATATGAACATTCAGTCAGCTGCATTCATGGTTAAGCTGGTTGAATATTATGTTTTTGTGCACATCCACACATATTTATAAACTAGTCGTTTTCAGCTTACTGAAATTTGTTTTCATCCTGTTGAACTGAAGGGTTGCGATTTTTTAAAGAGACATAAGTCTTTAATCAAAGGGTTATGTCCACGTCTTTTGATCAAATCTATTTATGAATGAATACAACCTTTTATTTACTATAAATAAGCTTCAAAATTAATTGTAAAGATCATTGGACTGTATTGATTCAAATATTCTTTGATTCTAGAAGCATTTATAAAATATTCTCTTGGGCTCTCGTTTTCAATATCCTATGATTATAAATATTCACTTTCCTTCTTAATTCTTCATTTTACAAACTCTATATATATTATCAAGGAGAATATTATAAGAAGGGTGTACTATAAAGTGACATATTCATGCTATTAAGAACACAAATAGTAAAATAACTTTTGTATTAGTAAAAGCCCAGTTTCGTTGCTCAGGCATATCAAAGTCCTCTTCGGCAGCTGAGAAGAAATACTATTCTGCTGCTCAGGTGTTCTAATACCTATTTATCCGGGTTAAGTGAGGGATTTTGATTAGTTGAAATTCCAAAAGGAGTCTAGGACTAGACGTTGGACGGTGCTGCGAACTAGTATAAAAATCTCTAATGTCATTTATGTTGGAAATAAACTTGGTTTTAGTGAAACAAATAAATTTGGTTTTAATAGGAAACATTATGTAATAAAGTTAATTATTGTATTAATGGAAGGCTAAAATAAATGGTAAGAGATATCAAATAAATTTGATATGTTAAGGAAAGTAGAAATTAGAGAATAAAAGAAAACACTAGAATAAGAAGACTCTAGATACTTGGCTATCTTATAAAGAGTTGTATTCTCTCATTTGTAATTAAGTTGAATAAATAAAATTGAAATAATAAAAAATGTAGTCTTTCATTTATTCTATGTTTTATCTTTGTCCTCCTCTCTATATCCAAATTCCAACATGGTAACAGAGCTAGGTTAACGAGGGAGGATAGAGAGATCTCTAGGAAGCCAAAAAAAATAAAAAATAAAAATCAGAAGGAACATTAAGAGGAAGAAGAAGAGTGAGAAGAAGATCAAAAAAAATCAGAAGGAAGATTAAGAGGAAGAAGATCAAAGATGAAGAAGAAGATTGAGAAGAAGATCGAAGATGATATTGTAGAAGATGTTGATGCACCAAATGAAGAGAAAGAGAACATGGCACAAGTGGCCGTGGAAGAAATTTTATTTTAGAGTTGTGGGTGAGAAAGTGCACCATGGAGAGAAAGCACTCCAATATTAAAAAAAAAAATTGAAGGTGATGAAAGAGTGCATCACAAATCGAAGAGAAAGTGCTTCGTTAATTTTTGAAGGTGATGAGAGAGTGTATCACAAATCGAAGAGAAAGTGCTTCGAATCAAGGAATCTGTTTGAAGTAGTAAAACCAAGTTTAAGGGAGGTTGTTGGAAATAAACTTGGTTTTAAGGAAACAAATAAATTTGGTTTTAATAGGAAACATTATGTAATAAAGTTAATTATTGTATTAATGGAAGGCTAAAATAAATGGTAAGAGATATCAAATAAATTTGATATGTTAAGGAAAGTAGAAATTAGAGAATAAAAGAAAACTCTAGAATAAGAAGACTCTAGATACTTGGCTATCTTATAAAAGAGTTGTATTCTCTCATTTGTAATTAAGTTGAATAAAGAAAAGTGAAATAATAAAAAATGCAGTCTTTCATTTATTCTGCGTTTTATCTTGTCCTCCTCTCTATATTTAAATTCCAACAATTTATTCTTATTTATTGCTTATATATTATTTACTATATCTTTCGCACCTAGTCTATTACACGTATTTCCATATTACTCGATTCTACTGTCTTTTCAATTGGTATCAGAGCAAGTTCATCATATAACCATAACACAATTATTTTGATATCCGAAGTAATATGGAAAATAACAATAACACCAACATTAACACTAGTTTTATTGATTGTCAATCCACTGCACGACCACTCTATTCAATGGTATGAATTACAACTATTGGGCTACACATATGAGAATACATGTGCAAGAAAATGGTTTTGATTCATGGAATATTACACAAACTGAATATAACATTCCCACCACTAACTATTCTGAATTGTCAAATTCACAAAAATTAGAAGCAGCTACAAACGCTAAAGCCGTAAACATGTTGCATTGCGCCTTGGATAGTAATAAATTCAACTGTATTAGCATGTGTAACACTGAATTTGAAATATGGTGAACACTTAAAGTTACTCATGAAGGAACTAACAAGGTGAAGCAAAACAAGATATCCATTCTTAAAAGTCAATTTCAAAATTTTACAATGAAACAAGATGAGTCTATAAATGACATGTATTCCAGATTTCAAGATATTTATCGTTCATTATTAGGAAAAGGAGAAAAATATTCTGATTTTGATGTTATATCAAAAATCCTAAACTCTTTAACAGGAGATTGAGAAAGAAAGGTTACCTATTGAAGAAACGAATGATCTTTCTACCATGAAACTAGAAGAGTTGATAGGTAATCTAATATCTTATGAAGTTGATTTATAGCTTAAAAGAGTACAAAATTAGGACAAAATGAATCACGTATTTTATAGTGAAAAAGAAGACCCAGATACAGATGAAGATGGGTGCCAAAAACATCAAAATATTTTTAAAATATTGGAAGGGAAATTAAAATCATAGCAAGAAAACTCCATTCACAACAATTCTAGCAAGCCGCCATCATCACTTTTAGAATGCTATAACTAACACAAGAAGGGAATACATAAAAATACTATCCATAATAGAAGAAAGAATATCACAATAAAAACAAGATGAATAGTGTAATAACCCGAAAATCTGGGCCAGTTTAAAATTTTTATTTTGGCAATTTTAACGAATTTTGAACATTTAAAATAGATTATTTTAAATAATATCGACAAGAAATTTATTTTGAATAGAATTCGAACGTATATATTATATACGTCGTCGTTAGAATATAAATAATTATATATAATTATAAATAGAATTGAAAATGGAACGGTAGTTCGATAATTCGATTTCGAACTTCAATTGAATGTACCAGGTGCAAAACAATCCGGATTTTTGTGAAACCAAAAGCACTAGGATCTAATTGATAATCTCTTTCCAACGAATCCGAAAATCAAAATTTCATAGCGGGGATAAAAAGATATGTCCAATTGAAAATTCTGAATAGTCGCTATGGAATTCAGGCCCTTAAAAATGGAAATTTTGCAAACGACGTCGGATTTCGACGAAACCACTTTTGTTGGGTCCGTGATGTCGAATTATTGCTAGGTTTAAATTTCATAATTTTTCGAATCAATATGTGAGCGTGGCAAAGGAAAACGTGTTTGACCAGTTTCAGTTGATTTTAATCGACTGGAAAATGGCCATTTTTCCAACGGTCTCAGAATTTGACGAAACTAGTTTTGTTAGGACCGTATCGTGAATACGAAGCCAGAAAATATTTTTCTGGAATTTTTAGAGTTCGTATGTGACCCCAGTAAATTGAAATGCGCGTTCAAATTCAATATATAGAGTTATATGTTGATTTTGATGGAAACTGATTGAAACGGTCGAATCAGCTTATGATACATATCCCATTGTGTTCGGAATGGGGGTAATACGCTATAGACGACAGACGGTGGGCCTCGTTTCGAGATCAAAATAAAAAGTCAACTTTTAGTAAATAAAATAATTAAATAAATTAAAAATTCTCCCTCCCTCCCCTTAAATTCCTCTGGCCCCTCCCCCTTTTTGATTTTAAATCGACAGTCAGTCAAAGGAAAAAGAAAAAGAAAAAATATGCGATCGACGGAAGACGGAGGAGGCCGCCGCCCAGCCTCCTGGCGCCGCCGCAGGCCAAGCGCCGCCTTCCCCCTTCTTCCCAGACCCTCCCCCTCGTTCCCCTCTCCCGATTCTCCCACTTCCGCGCCCCTTCCTCCTCCACCTCCAACCTAAAGTCGCGACGCCGCCAGGTGGGGCCCCCAACCACCGCCGCCCTCCATCTTCTTCTTCCCCGACCTCCTCCTCTCCTCCTTCAGTCGCCCTGCCCTCCTACAGGAGCTCCGACGCGCAGCTACCCTCCCCCCCCCCTCTGTAAGTTTAAGTGATATTTATTAATTTTAAAAACTGATTTTTATTGATTTTAAAAACTGATTTTTATTGATTTTAAAACTGATTTTTGTTGATTTTTAAACTGATTTTAATTGGTTTTAAAATGGACTTTTATGGATTTTCAAAACGGATTTTTAGTGACAAAAGATTCGATATATATCGTAGCGAATAAACCTTTTATATAGGTTAAAAAAATGATTTTTATATTTTTATAGTATTAAAAATATAATTTTTACATGATAGGAATATTAAAAATAGCATCTTTATATGTGTAGCAAAATAAAGATGTGATTTTTATAATGATATAGTTGAAAAGGCGGAGTCTTTATATAGAAAATAGCGTTGTAAAAATAGAATTTTTATCTATATAGTAGCGGTATAAAAATTCGACTTTTATATATACTGTATAACAAAGTAAAAATTCGATTTTTTATATATTGAATAGCGAAGTAAAAATTCGATTTTTATATATTGAATAACAAAGTAAAAATTCGATTTTTATATATTGAATAGCGAAGTAAAAATTCGATTTTTTATATATTGAATAGCGAAGTAAAAATTCTATTTTTATATATTGAATAACAAAGTAAAAATTTGATTTTTATATATTGAATAGCGAAGTAAAAATTCGATTTTTTATATATTGAATAGCGAAGTAAAAATTCGATTTTTATATATTGAATAGCGAAGTAAAAATTTAATTTTTATATATTGAATAGCGAAGTAAAAATTCGATTTTTATATATTGAATAGCGAAGTAAAAATTCGATTTTTATATATTGAATAGCGAAGTAAAAATTCGATTTTTATATATTGAATAGCAAAGTAAAAAATTCGATTTTTATATATTGAATAGCAAAGTAAAAATTCGATTTTTATATATTGAATAGCAAAGTAAAAAATTCAATTTTTACACATGTAGTGAATACGGGCAACGAAAGTGAAGAAAGGCGAGAAGGATGAAGATTTCTATCAAAGAAGAGTCGTGGAGTTAGGATAGCTATCGGTGAGAACTTCTCACTCTAAATTCTCTTTTTCTAGTTATATATATATATACTAGGATGCAGACGGTGCTTAGTAGCACCCGACACAATCGTCCACAGACCATGGACTTGTTTGTTTGATTGCAAAAAAAATAAAAAAATTAGTTAGATTATTTGATTGAAATTTGAATTGTTTGGTGAAATGAATGGATTTGATTGATGTGTGAATGGCGTGGGCCTTCACTAGACCGGGGATAAGGCTAGGCCTCGTCTCGTTTCTAGTATCGTGCCGTTATGCCGCCGAAATTTTCTAAAATATGTTAGAGAAATAAAAATATCATTTTATTGAATAAATGAACCAAATAAAATATTTATATAGTTAAAAATATTTTATCGTTAAAAATATAATTTTTAACGTGAAAGTGAATAAATAAATATTTATAAACAAATCGGCCGATTTGTTTATATACACTGATTTGACTGATATTGATTGGAATGATAAATTTTACACATCACCCAACTGCACAAATAAAAATCTGTGTTTGTTGATTTGAAACCCCACACGAGTGTTGGGATGATATTTGGGTACACTAATCCCAATTATTTAATTGTATGTCGATCGATTGGTCGACAGACTGTGTAAGCGTTGATTATTTATATTTGATGCTTATGCAGTTGTGTGGTGCACGTTGGATGATGGTTGATTGTTTTTCATTGCTATTACATACATGTGTTGTGTGGAATCCATATAATTAACATTATAGGTGATTGATTGGGCCTCATTTCAAATCGGGAAAATAATGAATATTATAAAAGAAAATTCATGTGTTGAATATAAAAATAGTCATGTGTTGACGATGTTCATGTGTTGAAAATATTCATGTGTTGAGTAAAATATTTTAAATAATAAAAACTACATCTTTATCATATTTGCAATTAGAATCTACTTCACGGTGGAGTCTAATTAAAATCAAACGATAGATACCATAGTTTTATAAAATATTTTACATAACAAAAATAGTCGTGTGTTGAAAGAAATATAGATTCATGTGTTGAATAGAATAAATATTCATTTGTTGAATAGAATAAAGAAGTTTTTGAAAAATATAAAGCCGTGTTGATTAGAGTTGCGCTATTTTGACGTGAACGATATTTATATCGATTTTATTCGTTTTATAATAAATATTGAAAAGTGATTTCAAAATATAATATTTTGAAATGAAATTCAAATTAGATTAAAAATTCAAATTGAAATTTTATTGAATCAATTTGAATTTGAATTCGAATCGAATAGAAAATGAATTCGATTTGAATTGAATAGAAAGTGAATTTGAATTCGAATTGAATAGAAATGAATTCAAATTGAATTAAATTGAAATTGAATTAAAAACGAATTGAAATCGTTTCGAATGAAATTTAAAACGAACTGAAATTGAATTGAAATCAATTTGATATGAATTCGAAATGAATTGAAATCAAATCGATTTGAAATTGAATGTAGCGTTGAAATGGTTTTGAAAACGAATTTAAAACGATTTATAAAATACGTTTTAAAAGGAAATCGATGAAATATATATAATATATATTATATATATATAATGGCCTGAATAGAACGCGCCGCGCCGTGGCAGTTCGTGAATTTCGACCATTGACTTCGAATTAACGTTGCGGGAGATCCGACCGTCGGATTCTCCTAAAACTGGAACCGTTGGGTTCCTATCGAAAAGATCTTTCCAATGAATATTAGAAATTTGAAATCTAACGGTTGGATTTGGAATTATGTCCAAATCAAATTTAGAAAAGGTCGCTGTAAGTGCAATTCGATGGCCGTTGATGGAAATCGACTGTAAGGGCCTTGATAAAATTATTAAAAATATCTACAATTGGTGTAAAATCATAAGAAATGATTTGGGAAAAATTGGGCTGAAAAATTCCACATTTGAAAAGATAAAAATAGATTTTTATCAAAATGAACTAGTTTTGAACTAGAATTAAAATTAATTTATTTTTGAAATAAATAAATTGAATTTGAAAGTGATTTTAAAAATAATCAATATTCACAATACGTGGATTGGACGGGAGTTGAATCGAAATTATCTTCGGAATATTTCGATGTTGGATTTCGTGACTATACAAATATTGTTATGGGGATTTGAAAGATATATTTTATATCGTTATTTCCAATACGATATTTGTTGGTTTCAGAATTTGATATTGAATATAAGCCGATATATTTTCTATTCAGAGCCTTGGATTTAATATCAAATATGATTTGGGTTTATCGTGAATAGTGTTTTAGATGACATTGGTTCTTTAACCCAGTTAAAGGCGGGATGTTGATTTTTGAAAAGATTAAAACTAAGTGGAGTTTTAAAGAATCTTTAATTAAATTGAAAAAGTGAATTGATTATTTAAATTATCAAATCTGAAAGGTGATCGAGAATGGAGTACCACCAGTTTTGCTCCTAAGCGATAGTTAAATCTTTAATTAGATTTGAACGTGAAATGGTAATTAATTTTACCGATAACATCGTGGTGTTAGATGTGGAGTATTACCAGTTTTCTCCATGGGATATATAGGTTGGGACTGGGAAATAAAATAAATAATTACTTCGGTGTGGTTCGTTAATCCCGACTAGTTAGAAATGATATCCAAAGGAGGATTAAAGAATAAATTTAGAAGAATTTATCTTGGATAAAATTAATGGGAACCTTTCCCTAAGAATGTGATTTTGTGAATAAAAGAATATTCTGAATTGGAATGAGGCGTTCGTTGTGTTTGTGTAACATTTGTTTATTATATACGTGGGTTATTTAGAAAGGCCGGGTTATACCCATTCTGGATAACCGATTCGACGAGATGTCGAAGATGAAAACGGTGGTTGAAGACCGGAAGTCTTCACATCGTTTGGGTGATTACTGATGATCTTGATTGTGCTGTACACCCAAGATGAGGGTTTCAGTTGGTGATCGTCCAGACGTACTTGGAGATCGATGGATATGCGAGGAAAGTGCCTCCGGTTTCGTTCAGACCCAGAACGAACTTGTAAATGGATTGTGTGTCTGACATTGGATTTTATTCTGCGTTGATTGATCTCTATTAAATATACATCTGTTTGGCGGCAGAGAATTTATTCTCTTGCTTAACGCCCTTCTCCGAGACGTACGAGCTCAGAGGTTGTATATCGATGGACATCAGTCGCATGGAGTGAATTGCTAGTGTGGCACGCATAAGTAGCGATTGATCAGGGCTTCTGTTGAAAAGCAAAGTCTTGTGGTTGATGATCAAAGCACGGCCTGTGTGGCGTAGCTTTGTGTATAACGTGAATTCACGAGCCTCACACCTCGGTATGAGTCAAAAACGGGAGATGGACCGCTGGGAGAGCACGACGTTTCTTTCTAGCTAGGGTGGTGTCAGTGACCTATCAGCCCTGACATTTATATACTTTTCACCTGTGTGGTTGTTGGAATGCAAGGCGCCTCGGATATACGTCTATAAGGACCGGGAAACGTGTGTTCAGGAATAACTAATCCTAAAAAGTAAGAGAGGACCGACCCAGCCGATTCCAAGGATCAAAGTGGGATCCTGGGACATTTGCTAGAGTGTCTCGAACGCGGAAAGGAGCTTGCCCCTTGCCTCGACTCATGACGGAAATCCAATTTCCAATACGTGATATTGCGGTTTTAATTGTAGAACTAGTATGGAGACATGATATATGGTACCCATGCCGTCTATGATTGATATTTATGATTGAAATTGTTTTGACACTATGCACTTATAATAGTATCAAATGATTTGTTTTAAACGTACCTAGCATGTTTGGCTATTATAAGGGAAAACCCTATCCTCCGGCTTGCGTTGCATTGTGTGATGGCACCTGGGTCTTATAACAGCTTCATTTTTCTTTATTTAGCATTGCGCTGTTTGTTTTATGCACTGGTATTCTTGGGAGGAAACCCGTTCCGTGTTATACGGCGTGGTCCCTTGATTTACCTAACTTTAAAAATAAATATTAATAACTTTTTTAGTTCTCACACCAGTCATATGACTGACCTGGAGTTTATTATTTTAACCTAAACTCTGGGTGCCCCTATTTTCCGCACGGGCAGCTAGTAGTTTTGGTTTTGCAGATTTATATCCACAGGGTCCTGATTTACAGCTGGAACGATGCTCGGAAAGCTCTGTATCCGTGTATCACTTTCAGTTGTGTTTTGTATATTTTTCCACTGCTATGTAATTTATTGTAATATCTGATATTTTTTGAATGTAATTTATTCATTTATACTCTGTATATTCTTGTATCTGATGGAATTGTTGTAATAACAATGAAATGTTCTTCCGTCTGCGTTCTGTTTGTCCTGTTCTCAAAACGATCAGGGGTTTCGAACGGTCTTTGTCGGTTTAACGATCGATTCAGATCAAGCGAAATTCCTTGCCGTTACAGTTGGTATCAGAGATTTGGTTTACAGAGCTCGAGAACAAGACACATTAGAACCGAACGAAAGAATTCATCAGATATTGGATTTGTAATATCCAATTAGAATGACTCGTTAGAGATAGGATCTGTAGTATCCTAGAACGAGTGTGAAGAGTATATTTTTCAAATGAAAACAATTATTTTTTGAAAATTTAAATCATTTTATTCGTATTTGAATATTTATTTATTTTTAATATGGACGATCTAGTATATAAAGGTTTTGCATATACGCGTCATGAACGTATATTCGAGGTTTTAATATACTGGATAGATATAGAATCACGCTCTAGTCGCCCGGAGATGATGTTGATAATGACCATGGCATCATCAATATTTATGTTCGTGTTTCAAAGGTGTGATATCTATATATTTCCATTAGACTGGTGTGAGAACCAAAATATAGCTAGAATACATTGTTGTGAATTGGCATCAAAACATGATTTTTTGTATATATATCAAAATTATGAATTTGAAACTCTAATTCACTAATTGATTGATGTTTGTGTTGTTTGTTTATTTGTTTGCTAATTTTTAACCATTTAGCCTAATTGAACCAAATATTGAATTATATTGAAAATTGGTCGCATTTGCTTGCATATACATGTACTTACATTGAACAGGTCATAGCAAGGAGGCTAGAGCCGAAGAATAAAATTTGTTTGCCCGACAAATAGGTACATGTTTACTATATAATTTATTGTTTTGTTTGGGTGATGATGATTTTATGAGCCTATTGGCTAGCTGCTTGGCTTTTTCTTTTTCTTTTTGAGATCAGAAGGCCTGTATGGCAATTTCGGGACTTTCCCGTGGCTCCCGGTGCAGGGGAGGTTATGGCGAAATTTTTCGAAAATTTAGGGTGTTAGCCAAATTTTTGAAAATTCTCAGAAACTGAAAAGTTGGAGAATGGAAGCCAGATCGAACGTTGAGCTGATTAATCAAACCACTTTCGACTTTGTTCCTATTCGGGGACGAAAAGTTTTAAGTGGGGGAGATTGTAATAACCCGAAAATCTGGGCCAGTTTAAAATTTTTATTTTGGCAATTTTAACGAATTTTGAACATTTAAAATAGATTATTTTAAATAATATCGACGAGAAATTTATTTTGAATAGAATTCGAACGTATATATTATATACGTCGTCGTTAGAATATAAATAATTATATATAATTATAAATAGAATTGAAAATGGCGTGGTAGTTCGATAATTCGATTTCGAACTTCAATTGAATGTATCGGGTGCAAAACAATCCGGATTTTAGTGAAACCAAAAACATTAGGATCTAATTGAGAATATCTTTCCAACGAATCCGAAAAATCGAAATTTCATAGCGGGGATAAAAAGATATGTCCAGTTGAAAATTCTGAATAGTCGCTATGGAATTCAGGCCCTTAAAAATGGAAATTTTGCGAACGACCTCGGATTTCGACGAAACCACTTTTGTTGGGTCCGTGATGTCGAATTATTGCAAGGTTTCAAATTTCATAATTTTTCGAATCAATATGTGAGCGTGGCAAAGGAAAATGTGTTTGACCAGTTTTAGTTGATTTTAATCGACTGGAAAATGGCCATTTTTCCAACGGTCCCAGAATTTGACGAAACTAGTTTTGTTAGGACCGTATCATGAATACGAAGCCAGAAAATATTTTTCTGGAAATTTTAAAGTTCGTATGTGACCCCAGTAAATTGAAATGCGCGTTCAAATTCAATATATAGAGTTATATGTTGATTTTGATGGAAACTAATCGAAACGGTCGAATCAGCTTACGATACATATCCCATTGTGTTCGGAATAGGGGTAATACGCTATGGACGACTGGCGGTGGGCCTCGTTTCGAGGTCGAAATAAAAAGTCAACTTTTAGTAAATAAAATAATTAACTAAATTAAAAAATTAAAAATTCTCTCTCCCTCCCCTTAAATTCCTCTGGCCCCTCCCCCTTTTTGATTTTAAATCGACAGTCAGTCAAAGGAAAAAGAAAAAGAAAAAAATATGCGATCGACGGAAGACGGAGGAGGCCGCCGCCCAGCCTCCTGGCGCCGCCGCAGGCCAGGCGCCGCCTTCCCCCTTCTTCCCAGACCCTCCCCCTCGTTCCCCTCTCCCGATTCTCCCTCTTCCGCGCCCCTTCCTCCTCCACCTCCAACCTGAAGTCGTGACGCCGCCAGGTGGGGCCCCCAACCACCGCCGCCCTCCATCTTCTTCTTCCCCGACCTCCTCCTCTCCTCCTTCAGTCGCCCTGCCCTCCTACAGGAGCTCCGACGCGCAGCTACCCTCCCCCCCCCAATCTGTAAGTTTAACTGATTTTTATTGATTTTAAAAACTGATTTTTATTGATTTTAAAAACTGATTTTTATTGATTTTAAAAACTGATTTTTGTTGATTTTTAAACTGATTTTAATTGGTTTTAAAATGGAATTTTATGGATTTTCAAAATGGATTTTTAGTGACAAAAGATTCGATATATATCATAGCGAATAAACCTTTTATATAGGTTAAAAAATATGATTTTTATATTTTTAAAGTATTAAAAATATAATTTTTACATGATAGGAATATTAAAAATAGCATCTTTATATGTGTAGCAAAATAAAGATGTGATTTTTATAATGATATAGTTGAAAAGGCGGAGTCTTTATATAGAGAATAGCATTGTAAAAATAGAATTTTTATCTATATAGTAGCGGTATAAAAATTCGATTTTTATATATACTGTATAACAAAGTAAAAATTCGATTTTTTATATATTGAATAGCGAAGTAAAAATTCGATTTTTATATATTGAATAACAAAGTAAAAATTCGATTTTTATATATTGAATAGCGAAGTAAAAATTTGATTTTTTATATATTGAATAGCGAAGTAAAAATTCGATTTTTATATATTGAATAACAACTAAAAATTTGATTTTTATATATTGAATAGCGAAGTAAAAATTTGATTTTTTATATATTGAATAGCGAAGTAAAAATTCGATTTTTATATATTGAATAGCGAAGTAAAAATTCGATTTTTATATATTGAATAGCGAAGTAAAAATTCGATTTTTATATATTGAATAGCGAAGTAAAAATTCGATTTTTATATATTGAATAGCAAAGTAAAAAATTCGATTTTTATATATTGAACAGCAAAGTAAAATTCGATTTTTATATATTGAATAGCAAAGTAAAAATTCAATTTTTACACATGTAGTGAATACGGGCAACGAAAGTGAAGAAAGGCGAGAAGGATGAAGATTTCTATCAAAGAAGAGTCCTGGAGTTAGGATAGCTATCGGTGAGAACTTCTCACTCTAAATTCTCTTTTTCTAGTTATATATATATACTAGGATGCAGACGGTGCTTAGTAGCACCCGACACAATCGTCCACAGACCATGGACTTGTTTGTTTGATTGCAAAAAAAATAAAAAAACTAGTTAGATTATTTGATTGAAATTTGAATTGTTTGGTGAAATGAATGGATTTGATTGATGTGTGAATGGCGTGGGCCTTCACTAGACCGGGGATAAGGCTAGGCCTCGTCTCGTTTCTAGTATCGTACCGTTATGCCGCCGAAATTTTCTAAAATATGTTAGAGAAATAAAAATATCATTTTATTGAATAAATGAACCAAATAAAATATTTATATAGTTAAAAATATTTTATCGTTAAAAATATAATTTTTAACGTGAAAGTGAATAAATAAATATTTATAAACAAATCGGCTGATTTGTTTATATACACTGATTTGACTGATATTGATTGGAATGATAAATTTTACACATCACCCAACTGCACAAATAAAAATCTGTGTTTGTTGATTTGAAACCCCACACGAGTGTTGGGATGATATTTGGGTACACTAATCCCAATTATTTAATTGTATGTCGATCGATTGGTCGACAGACTGTGTAAGCGTTGATTATTTATATTTGATGCTTATGCAGTTGTGTGGTGCACGTTGGATGATGGTTGATTGTTTTTCATTGCTATTACATACATGTGTTGTGTGGAATCCATATAATTAACATTATAGGTGATTGATTGGGCCTCATTTCAAATCGGGAAAATAATGAATATTATAAAAGAAAATTCATGTGTTGAATATAAAAATAGTCATGTGTTGACGATGTTCATGTGTTGAAAATATTCATGTGTTGAGTAAAATATTTTAAATAATAAAAACTACATCTTTATCATATTTGCAATTAGAATCTACTTCACGGTGGAGTCTAATTAAAATCAAACGATAGATACCATAGTTTTATAAAATATTTTACATAACAAAAATAGTCGTGTGTTGAAAGAAATATAGATTCATGTGTTGAATAGAATAAATATTCATTTGTTGAATAGAATAAAGAAGTTTTTGAAAAATATAAAGCCGTGTTGATTAGAGTTGCGCTATTTTGACGTGAACGATATTTATATCGATTTTATTCGTTTTATAATGAATATTGAAAAGTGATTTCAAAATATAATATTTTGAAATGAAATTCAAATTAGATTAAAAATTCAAATTGAAATTTTATTGAATCAATTTGAATTTGAATTCGAATCGAATAGAAAATGAATTCGATTTGAATTGAATAGAAAGTGAATTTGAATTCGAATTGAATAGAAATGAATTCAAATTGAATTAAATTGAAATTGAATTAAAAACGAATTGAAATCGTTTCGAATGAAATTTAAAACGAACTGAAATTGAATTGAAATCAATTTGATATGAATTCGAATTGAATTGAAATCAAATCGATTTGAAATTGAATGTAGCGTTGAAATGGTTTTGAAAACGAATTTAAAAGGATTTATAAAATACGTTTTAAAAGGAAATCGACGAAATATATATAATATATATTATATATATATAATGGCCTGAATAGAACGCGCCGCGCCGTGGCAGTTCGTGAATTTCGACCATTGACTTCGAATTAACGTTGCGGGAGATCCGACCGTCGGATTCTCCTAAAACTGGAACCGTTGGGTTCCTATCGAAAAGATCTTTCCAATGAATATTAGAAATTTGAAATCTAACGGTTGGATTTGGAATTATGTCCAAATCAAATTTAGAAAAGGTCGCTGTAAGTGCAATTCGATGGCCGTTGATGGAAATCGACTGTAAGGGCCTTGATAAAATTATTAAAAATATCTACAATTGGTGTAAAATCATAAGAAATGATTTGGGAAAAATTGGGCTGAAAAATTCCACATTTGAAAAGATAAAAATAGATTTTTATCAAAATGAACTAGTTTTGAACTAGAATTAAAATTAATTTATTTTTGAAATAAATAAATTGAATTGAAAGTGATTTTAAAAATAATCAATATTCACAATACGTGGATTGGACGGGAGTTGAATCGAAATTATCTTCGGAATATTTCGATGTTGGATTTCGTGACTATACAAATATTGTTATGGGGATTTGAAAGATATATTTTATATCGTTATTTCCAATACGATATTTGTTGGTTTCAGAATTTGATATTGAATATAAGCCGATATATTTTCTATTCAGAGCCTTGGATTTAATATCAAATATGATTTGGGTTTATCGTGAATAGTGTTTTAGATGACATTGGTTCTTTAACCCAGTTAAAGGCGGGATGTTGATTTTTGAAAAGATTAAAACTAAGTGGAGTTTTAAAGAATCTTTAATTAAATTGAAAAAGTGAATTGATTATTTAAATTATCAAATCTGAAAGGTGATCGAGAATGGAGTACCACCAGTTTTGCTCCTAAGCGATAGTTAAATCTTTAATTAGATTTGAACGTGAAATGGTAATTAATTTTACCGATAACATCGTGGTGTTAGATGTGGAGTATTACCAGTTTTCTCCATGGGATATATAGGTTGGGACTGGGAAATAAAATAAATAATTACTTCGGTGTGGTTCGTTAATCCCGACTAGTTAGAAATGATATCCAAAGGAGGATTAAAGAATAAATTTAGAAGAATTTATCTTGGATAAAATTAATGGGAACCTTTCCCTAAGAATGTGATTTTGTGAATAAAAGAATATTCTGAATTGGAATGAGGCGTTCGTTGTGTTTGTGTAACATTTGTTTATTATATACGTGGGTTATTTAGAAAGGCCGGGTTATACCCATTCTGGATAACCGATTCGACGAGATGTCGAAGATGAAAACGGTGGTTGAAGACCGGAAGTCTTCACATCGTTTGGGTGATTACTGATGATCTTGATTGTGCTGTACACCCAAGATGAGGGTTTCAGTTGGTGATCGTCCAGACGTACTTGGAGATCGATGGATATGCGAGGAAAGTGCCTCCGGTTTCGTTCAGACCCAGAACGAACTTGTAAATGGATTGTGTGTCTGACATTGGATTTTATTCTGCGTTGATTGATCTCTATTAAATATACATCTGTTTGGCGGCAGAGAATTTATTCTCTTGCTTAACGCCCTTCTCCGAGACGTACGAGCTCAGAGGTTGTATATCGATGGACATCAGTCGCATGGAGTGAATTGCTAGTGTGGCACGCATAAGTAGCGATTGATCAGGGCTTCTGTTGAAAAGCAAAGTCTTGTGGTTGATGATCAAAGCACGGCCTGTGTGGCGTAGCTTTGTGTATAACGTGAATTCACGAGCCTCACACCTCGGTATGAGTCAAAAACGGGAGATGGACCGCTGGGAGAGCACGACGTTTCTTTCTAGCTAGGGTGGTGTCAGTGACCTATCAGCCCTGACATTTATATACTTTTCACCTGTGTGGTTGTTGGAATGCAAGGCGCCTCGGATATAGGTCTATAAGGACCGGGAAACGTGTGTTCAGGAATAACTAATCCTAAAAAGTAAGAGAGGACCGACCCAGCCGATTCCAAGGATCAAAGTGGGATCCTGGGACATTTGCTAGAGTGTCTCGAACGCGGAAAGGAGCTTGCCCCTTGCCTCGACTCATGACGGAAATCCAATTTCCAATACGTGATATTGCGGTTTTAATTGTAGAACTAGTATGGAGACATGATATATGGTACCCATGCCGTCTATGATTGATATTTATGATTGAAATTGTTTTGACACTATGCACTTATAATAGTATCAAATGATTTGTTTTAAACGTACCTAGCATGTTTGGCTATTATAAGGGAAAACCCTATCCTCCGGCTTGCGTTGCATTGTGTGATGGCACCTGGGTCTTATAACAGCTTCATTTTTCTTTATTTAGCATTGCGCTGTTTGTTTTATGCACTGGTATTCTTGGGAGGAAACCCGTTCCGTGTTATACGGCGTGGTCCCTTGATTTACCTAACTTTAAAAATAAATATTAATAACTTTTTTAGTTCTCACACCAGTCATATGACTGACCTGGAGTTTATTATTTTAACCTAAACTCTGGGTGCCCCTATTTTCCGCACGGGCAGCTAGTAGTTTTGGTTTTGCAGATTTATATCCACAGGGTCCTGATTTACAGCTGGAACGATGCTCGGAAAGCTCTGTATCCGTGTATCACTTTCAGTTGTGTTTTGTATATTTTTCCACTGCTATGTAATTTATTGTAATATCTGATATTTTTTGAATGTAATTTATTCATTTATACTCTGTATATTCTTGTATCTGATGGAATTGTTGTAATAACAATGAAATGTTCTTCCGTCTGCGTTCTGTTTGTCCTGTTCTCAAAACGATCAGGGGTTTCGAACGGTCTTTGTCGGTTTAACGATCGATTCAGATCAAGCGAAATTCCTTGCCGTTACAGTTGGTATCAGAGATTTGGTTTACAGAGCTCGAGAACAAGACACATTAGAACCGAACGAAAGAATTCATCAGATATTGGATTTGTAATATCCAATTAGAATGACTCGTTAGAGATAGGATCTGTAGTATCCTAGAACGAGTGTGAAGAGTATATTTTTCAAATGAAAACAATTATTTTTTGAAAATTTAAATCATTTTATTCGTATTTGAATATTTATTTATTTTTAATATGGACGATCTAGTATATAAAGGTTTTGCATATACGCGTCATGAACGTATATTCGAGGTTTTAATATACTGGATAGATATAGAATCACGCTCTAGTCGCCCGGAGATGATGTTGATAATGACCATGGCATCATCAATATTTATGTTCGTGTTTCAAAGGTGTGATATCTATATATTTCCATTAGACTGGTGTGAGAACCAAAATATAGCTAGAATACATTGTTGTGAATTGGCATCAAAACATGATTTTTTGTATATATATCAAAATTATGAATTTGAAACTCTAATTCACTAATTGATTGATGTTTGTGTTGTTTGTTTATTTGTTTGCTAATTTTTAACCATTTAGCCTAATTGAACCAAATATTGAATTATATTGAAAATTGGTCGCATTTGCTTGCATATACATGTACTTACATTGAACAGGTCATAGCAAGGAGGCTAGAGCCGAAGAATAAAATTTGTTTGCCCGACAAATAGGTACATGTTTACTATATAATTTATTGTTTTGTTTGGGTGATGATGATTTTATGAGCCTATTGGCTAGCTGCTTGGCTTTTTCTTTTTCTTTTTGAGATCAGAAGGCCTGTATGGCAATTTCGGGACTTTCCCGTGGCTCCCGGTGCAGGGGAGGTTATGGCGAAATTTTTCGAAAATTTAGGGTGTTAGCCAAATTTTTGAAAATTCTCAGAAACTGAAAAGTTGGAGAATGGAAGCCAGATCGAACGTTGAGCTGATTAATCAAACCACTTTCGACTTTGTTCCTATTCGGGGACGAAAAGTTTTAAGTGGGGGAGATTGTAATAACCCGAAAATCTGGGCCAGTTTAAAATTTTTATTTTGGCAATTTTAACGAATTTTGAACATTTAAAATAGATTATTTTAAATAATATCGACGAGAAATTTATTTTGAATAGAATTCGAACGTATATATTATATACGTCGTCGTTAGAATATAAATAATTATATATAATTATAAATAGAATTGAAAATGGCGTGGTAGTTCGATAATTCGATTTCGAACTTCAATTGAATGTATCGGGTGCAAAACAATCCGGATTTTAGTGAAACCAAAAACATTAGGATCTAATTGAGAATATCTTTCCAACGAATCCGAAAAATTGAAATTTCATAGCGGGGATAAAAAGATATGTCCAGTTGAAAATTCTGAATAGTCGCTATGGAATTCAGGCCCTTAAAAATGGAAATTTTGCGAACGACCTCGGATTTCGACGAAACCACTTTTGTTGGGTCCGTGATGTCGAATTATTGCAAGGTTTCAAATTTCATAATTTTTCGAATCAATATGTGAGCGTGGCAAAGGAAAATGTGTTTGACCAGTTTTAGTTGATTTTAATCGACTGGAAAATGGCCATTTTTCCAACGGTCCCAGAATTTGATGAAACTAGTTTTGTTAGGACCGTATCATGAATACGAAGTCAGAAAATATTTTTCTGGAAATTTTAAAGTTCGTATGTGACCCCAGTAAATTGAAATGCGCATTCAAATTCAATATATAGAGTTATATGTTGATTTTGATGGAAACTAATCGAAACGGTCGAATCAGCTTACGATACATATCCCATTGTGTTCGGAATAGGGGTAATACGCTATGGACGACTGGCGGTGGGCCTCGTTTCGAGGTCGAAATAAAAAGTCAACTTTTAGTAAATAAAATAATTAACTAAATTAAAAATTCTCTCTCCCACCCCTTAAATTCCTCTGGCCCCTCCCCCTTTTTGATTTTAAATCGACAGTCAGTCAAAGGAAAAAGAAAAAGAAAAAAATATGCGATCGACGGAAGACGGAGGAGGCCGCCGCCCAGCCTCCTGGCGCCGCCGCAGGCCAGGCGCCGCCTTCCCCCTTCTTCCCAGACCCTCCCCCTCGTTCCCCTCTCCCGATTCTCCCTCTTCCGCGCCCCTTCCTCCTCCACCTCCAACCTGAAGTCGTGACGCCGCCAGGTGGGGCCCCCAACCACCGCCGCCCTCCATCTTCTTCTTCCCCGACCTCCTCCTCTCCTCCTTCAGTCGCCCTGCCCTCCTACAGGAGCTCCGACGCGCAGCTACCCTCCCCCCCCAATCTGTAAGTTTAACTGATTTTTATTGATTTTAAAAACTGGTTTTTATTGATTTTAAAAACTGATTTTTATTGATTTTAAAAACTGATTTTTGTTGATTTTTAAACTGATTTTAATTGGTTTTAAAATGGAATTTTATGGATTTTCAAAATAGATTTTTAGTGACAAAAGATTCGATATATATCATAGCGAATAAACCTTTTATATAGGTTAAAAAATATGATTTTTATATTTTTAAAGTATTAAAAATATAATTTTTACATGATAGGAATATTAAAAATAGCATCTTTATATGTGTAGCAAAATAAAGATGTGATTTTTATAATGATATAGTTGAAAAGGCGGAGTCTTTATATAGAGAATAGCATTGTAAAAATAGAATTTTTATCTATATAGTAGCGGTATAAAAATTCGATTTTTATATATACTGTATAACAAAGTAAAAATTCGATTTTTTATATATTGAATAGCGAAGTAAAAATTCGATTTTTATATATTGAATAACAAAGTAAAAATTCGATTTTTATATATTGAATAGCGAAGTAAAAATTTGATTTTTTATATATTGAATAGCGAAGTAAAAATTCGATTTTAAATATTGAATAACAACTAAAAATTTGATTTTTATATATTGAATAGCGAAGTAAAAATTTGATTTTTTATATATTGAATAGCGAAGTAAAAATTCGATTTTTATATATTGAATAGCGAAGTAAAAATTCGATTTTTATATATTGAATAGCGAAGTAAAAGTTCGATTTTTATATATTGAATAGCGAAGTAAAAATTCGATTTTTATATATTGAATAGCAAAGTAAAAAATTCGATTTTTATATATTGAACAGCAAAGTAAAATTCGATTTTTATATATTGAATAGCAAAGTAAAAATTCAATTTTTACACATGTAGTGAATACGGGCAACGAAAGTGAAGAAAGGCGAGAAGGATGAAGATTTCTATCAAAGAAGAGTCCTGGAGTTAGGATAGCTATCGGTGAGAACTTCTCACTCTAAATTCTCTTTTTCTAGTTATATATATATACTAGGATGCAGACGGTGCTTAGTAGCACCCGACACAATCGTCCACAGACCATGGACTTGTTTGTTTGATTGCAAAAAAAATAAAAAAACTAGTTAGATTATTTGATTGAAATTTGAATTGTTTGGTGAAATGAATGGATTTGATTGATGTGTGAATGGCGTGGGCCTTCACTAGACCGGGGATAAGGCTAGGCCTCGTCTCGTTTCTAGTATCGTGCCGTTATGCCGCCGAAATTTTCTAAAATATGTTAGAGAAATAAAAATATCATTTTATTGAATAAATGAACCAAATAAAATATTTATATAGTTAAAAATATTTTATCGTTAAAAATATAATTTTTAACGTGAAAGTGAATAAATAAATATTTATAAACAAATCGGCCGATTTGTTTATATACACTGATTTGACTGATATTGATTGGAATGATAAATTTTACACATCACCCAACTGCACAAATAAAAATCTGTGTTTGTTGATTTGAAACCCCACACGAGTGTTGGGATGATATTTGGGTACACTAATCCCAATTATTTAATTGTATGTCGATCGATTGGTCGACAGACTGTGTAAGCGTTGATTATTTATATTTGATGCTTATGCAGTTGTGTGGTGCACGTTGGATGATGGTTGATTGTTTTTCATTGCTATTACATACATGTGTTGTGTGGAATCCATATAATTAACATTATAGGTGATTGATTGGGCCTCATTTCAAATCGGGAAAATAATGAATATTATAAAAGAAAATTCATGTGTTGAATATAAAAATAGTCATGTGTTGACGATGTTCATGTGTTGAAAATATTCATGTGTTGAGTAAAATATTTTAAATAATAAAAACTACATCTTTATCATATTTGCAATTAGAATCTACTTCACGGTGGAGTCTAATTAAAATCAAACGATAGATACCATAGTTTTATAAAATATTTTACATAACAAAAATAGTCGTGTGTTGAAAGAAATATAGATTCATGTGTTGAATAGAATAAATATTCATTTGTTGAATAGAATAAAGAAGTTTTTGAAAAATATAAAGCCGTGTTGATTAGAGTTGCGCTATTTTGACGTGAACGATATTTATATCGATTTTATTCGTTTTATAATGAATATTGAAAAGTGATTTCAAAATATAATATTTTGAAATGAAATTCAAATTAGATTAAAAATTCAAATTGAAATTTTATTGAATCAATTTGAATTTGAATTCGAATCGAATAGAAAATGAATTCGATTTGAATTGAATAGAAAGTGAATTTGAATTCGAATTGAATAGAAATGAATTCAAATTGAATTAAATTGAAATTGAATTAAAAACGAATTGAAATCGTTTCGAATGAAATTTAAAACGAACTGAAATTGAATTGAAATCAATTTGATATGAATTCGAATTGAATTGAAATCAAATCGATTTGAAATTGAATGTAGCGTTGAAATGGTTTTGAAAACGAATTTAAAAGGATTTATAAAATACGTTTTAAAAGGAAATCGACGAAATATATATAATATATATTATATATATATAATGGCCTGAATAGAACGCGCCGCGCCGTGGCAGTTCGTGAATTTCGACCATTGACTTCGAATTAACGTTGCGGGAGATCCGACCGTCGGATTCTCCTAAAACTGGAACCGTTGGGTTCCTATCGAAAAGATCTTTCCAATGAATATTAGAAATTTGAAATCTAATGGTTGGATTTGGAATTATGTCCAAATCAAATTTAGAAAAGGTCGCTGTAAGTGCAATTCGATGGCCGTTGATGGAAATCGACTATAAGGTCCTTGATAAAATTATTAAAAATATCTACAATTGGTGTAAAATCATAAGAAATAATTTGGGAAAAATTGGGCTGAAAAATTCCACATTTGAAAAGATAAAAATAGATTTTTATCAAAATGAACTAGTTTTGAACTAGAATTAAAATTAATTTATTTTTGAAATAAATAAATTGAATTTGAAAGTGATTTTAAAAATAATCAATATTCACAATACGTGGATTGGACGGGAGTTGAATCGAAATTATCTTCGGAATATTTCGATGTTGGATTTCGTGACTATACAAATATTGTTATGGGGATTTGAAAGATATATTTTATATCGTTATTTCCAATACGATATTTGTTGGTTTCAGAATTTGATATTGAATATAAGCCGATATATTTTCTATTCAGAGCCTTGGATTTAATATCAAATATGATTTGGGTTTATCGTGAATAGTGTTTTAGATGACATTGGTTCTTTAACCCAGTTAAAGGCGGGATATTGATTTTTGAAAAGATTAAAACTAAGTGGAGTTTTAAAGAATCTTTAATTAAATTGAAAAAGTGAATTGATTATTTAAATTATCAAATCTGAAAGGTGATCGAGAATGGAGTACCACCAGTTTTGCTCCTAAGCGATAGTTAAATCTTTAATTAGATTTGAACGTGAAATGGTAATTAATTTTACCGATAACATCGTGGTGTTAGATGTGGAGTATTACCAGTTTTCTCCATGGGATATATAGGTTGGGACTGGGAAATAAAATAAATAATTACTTCGGTGTGGTTCGTTAATCCCGACTAGTTAGAAATGATATCCAAAGGAGGATTAAAGAATAAATTTAGAAGAATTTATCTTGGATAAAATTAATGGGAACCTTTCCCTAAGAATGTGATTTTGTGAATAAAAGAATATTCTGAATTGGAATGAGGCGTTCGTTGTGTTTGTGTAACATTTGTTTATTATATACGTGGGTTATTTAGAAAGGCCGGGTTATACCCATTCTGGATAACCGATTCGACGAGATGTCGAAGATGAAAACGGTGGTTGAAGACCGGAAGTCTTCACATCGTTTGGGTGATTACTGATTATCTTGATTGTGCTGTACACCCAAGATGAGGGTTTCAGTTGGTGATCGTCCAGACGTACTTGGAGATCGATGGATATGCGAGGAAAGTGCCTCCGGTTTCGTTCAGACCCAGAACGAACTTGTAAATGGATTGTGTGTCTGACATTGGATTTTATTCTGCGTTGATTGATCTCTATTAAATATACATCTGTTTGGCGGCAGAGAATTTATTCTCTTGCTTAACGCCCTTCTCCGAGACGTACGAGCTCAGAGGTTGTATATCGATGGACATCAGTCGCATGGAGTGAATTGCTAGTGTGGCACGCATAAGTAGCGATTGATCAGGGCTTCTGTTGAAAAGCAAAGTCTTGTGGTTGATGATCAAAGCACGGCCTATGTGGCGTAGCTTTGTGTATAACGTGAATTCACGAGCCTCACACCTCGGTATGAGTCAAAAACGGGAGATGGACCGCTGGGAGAGCACGACGTTTCTTTCTAGCTAGGGTGGTGTCAGTGACCTATCAGCCCTGACATTTATATACTTTTCACCTGTGTGGTTGTTGGAATGCAAGGCGCCTCGGATATAGGTCTATAAGGACCGGGAAACGTGTGTTCAGGAATAACTAATCCTAAAAAGTAAGAGAGGACCGACCCAGCCGATTCCAAGGATCAAAGTGGGATCCTGGGACATTTGCTAGAGTGTCTCGAACGCGGAGAGGAGCTTGCCCCTTGCCTCGACTCATGACGGAAATCCAATTTCCAATACGTGATATTGCGGTTTTAATTGTAGAACTAGTATGGAGACATGATATATGGTACCCATGCCGTCTATGATTGATATTTATGATTGAAATTGTTTTGACACTATGCACTTATAATAGTATCAAATGATTTGTTTTAAACGTACCAAGCATGTTTGGCTATTATAAGGGAAAACCCTATCCTCCGGCTTGCGTTGCATTGTGTGATGGCACCTGGGTCTTATAACAGCTTCATTTTTCTTTATTTAGCATTGCGCTGTTTGTTTTATGCACTGGTATTCTTGGGAGGAAACCCGTTCCGTGTTATACGGCGTAGTCCCTTGATTTACCTAACTTTAAAAATAAATATTAATAACTTTTTTAGTTCTCACACCAGTCATATGACTGACCTGGAGTTTATTATTTTAACCTAAACTCTGGGTGCCCCTATTTTCCACACGGGCAGCTAGTAGTTTTGGTTTTGCAGATTTATATCCACAGGGTCCTGATTTACAGCTGGAACGATGCTCGGAAAGCTCTGTATCCGTGTATCACTTTCAGTTGTGTTTTGTATATTTTTCCACTGCTATGTAATTTATTGTAATCTCTGATATTTTTTGAATGTAATTTATTCATTTATACTCTGTATATTCTTGTATCTGATGGAATTGTTGTAATAACAATGAAATGTTCTTCCTGTGGCGTTCTGTTTGTCCTGTTCTCAAAACGATCAGGGGTTTCGAACGGTCTTTGTCGGTTTAACGATCGATTCAGATCGAGCGAAATTCCTTGCCGTTACAGACAGATTCAAAGAAAAGTGTTTTTGGTACCATGGGATGATTCATACTCCTCTTCTCAAAAAGTGATAGCGATAGTGATAATGAGCAGGCTAACATATGCTTCATGGCTAAAGATAATGAAATTAACAATTTAACATTTGATGATATGGTAGAAATAAATTCAGAACTTTTAGATTCTAGGAATAATTACAACAGAAAATATAAGGAAGCTCCTGAAAGTTAGAAAAAGGAAGCATTCGAAAGAGATATGTTTAAAGATGAGAAAGAAATATTAGAAGAAGAACTTGGAGATATTCAAAAACCATTTTCTAATGTTAATTCTCAACTTACAATACTGATTCAAAAAATTAAAACTCAAAAAAAGAATAATGCTCTTGCTTCTGAAAATCAAGTATTTAAAACTAATAACAAGAGTAGATGATTCTAGTCTTAAAACTAAGTTAAAAGACATTACTAAAAATGTCTTGAATTCCAATAAAGGAAGAGAAAATTGTCTAGAAATATAGAAAACTATCAATCTACATGTAACAAGAAAGGACTTGGATATAAAAAGAATTCTAAGGCTCTATCTAAAAATACTTTAAAAAGAAAGGATGTTAAACCTAATATATTATCAAAATTTTCAAAAATTAAAACGGTTTCTAAAACTAGTAAAATATGGGTTCCTAAAATAGATAACAATTTAATTAGGAATAAATATATAAAATCAGCTTTAGAAACTGTTCATAAAAATAAAAAATTATATCTACAAAAGGGGTATTAAACCCTCTTTGATTTGGTTTCGTAAGACCTAACTCTTAGGATAATATCAAAAAGTGGGCACCAGTGTTATTTCTAATTTTTTGCAGGTCATACTCAAGGAAAGAAAAAAATGGATACTCGATAGTGGTTGGTCAAAACACATGACAGGAGACAAAGATATGCTAACAAATATTATCTACTCACATGTAGCTTCCGTCATTTTTGAAGATAATTCCAAGGGATATATCATCGGCAAAGGCGATGTAAGCAATTACGGTACATCTAATTTGCCTCTTATTTCAAATGTTTTGTATGTTAAGAATTTAAAATATAATTTATTAGTATTATTCAGTTATGTGGAAAATGATTTAAGATATCTTTTTCAGAAGATAAGTGTAGTATTTTTTATCGAAATCAAAATCTTACCTCTGAAGATAATATAGATAGAAATATATACATTTGAAATATGAAAGTAAATCATAAATCAGATATGTGTTTAATAGCCAAAGAAAACGATCATTGGTTATGACACAAAAGAATATGTCATATAAATTTCAAAACTATAAATAAAATTTCTAAAAATGAATTAGTAAAAGGATTATCGAAAATTAATTTCAAAGTTAATAGCATTTGTGATGCATGTCAATTTGAAAAATTAACTAAATCATCATTTAGATCTAAGAAAGCCATTTTGACATTACAACCACTAGAACTACTTCATGTGGATTTATTTGGGTCAACCCTAATTTAGTCCATAAATCATAATAGATATATATTTGTAATTGTTGATGATTTTTCTAGGTACACTTGGACTATTTTTATGAAAAATTAATAAAAGTGACACCTTTGAACATTTTAAAACATTTGTGAAAAGAATACAAAATCTAAAAGGAACTAATATGAAGAAGATAAGAGGTGATCACTGAGGAGAATTATAAAACGAAGCTTTCAAACAATATTGTAAAAAGAAAGGAATTTTCATCATTTTCCATTTTCTAGAACTCCATTGCAAAATGGAGTTGTTGAATTAAAAAACAGAACCATACAAGAATGTGCTAGGACTTTACTAAATGGAAGCACATTTCCAAAAAAAAATCTGGGAAGAGGCTATTGCAATGGCCTGTTATGCATTGAATTGTGTTTCTATTATACTCTCACGAAAAATACTCCTTACGAGCTGTTTAATGGTAGAAAACCAAATATTTCTTATTTTAAAAAATTTAGCCAAAATATTTTGTTTCAAATGCAAGAGATCAGCTTGGTAAATTCAATTCGAAATCGGTTGAAGAAACTTTCCTAGGACATTCGGAAAAAGCAAACCTTATCGAATTTTTAATAAAAGAACATATAAAATTGAAGAAACACTTCATGTATCTTTCAATGAAAATTTTAATTATCGATCATATAATAAAAACAATTAAGGATTCACAAATGAAACGAAAATTAAAAATTCTATAGAAGATGTTATTAATAATAAAGGAGATGAGAACGTTATTCATAATACTAGAGAAGACGAAAACATCATTCATAATACTAGAGAAGATGAAAATACTATTCATCGTAATTATGAGTTAAGATCTCCACCAAAAATATTATGAGATCATCCTATTTAAAATATTGTTGGAGAAATTAACTCAAACGTGCGAAGTAGAAATCAATTAAATCTAATGGGTCATGTATCTTTTCTTTCTAATATAGAACCTAAAAATATAGAGGAAGCCTCTACAGACGACAATTGGTATAGCTATGCAAGAAGAGCTAAAAAAATTGAACGCAATGAAGCATGGGAACTGGTTCGTAGATCGAGTGATCAAGCAGCCATTAGTACTAAATGGGTTTATAAAAACAAACCAGATGAATTAGGTAATATAACTAGAAATAAAGCTAGACTAGTAGCACAATGATATAATCAAGAACAAGGAATAGACTACGAAGAAACTTTTGCTCCTGTTGCCAGACTAGAAGCAATACGTATCTTACTAGCCTATGTTTGTTTTCATTATTCCAAACGTTATCAAACGGATGTAAAAAGTGCATTTCTAAATGGATATATAAAAGAGAATGTATACATTGAAAAACCTCCCTTTTTTGCATATGAAAAATTTCCTAATCACGACCATAAATTAAAAATGGATTTATAGGGTTTAAAACAAGCACCCTGTGTTTGGTATAAATGACTTAAGAATTATCTTATTAATTTAGGTTTTCAAATCGGGATGATTGATCAAACACTTGTTTATAAAATGTTCTAAAAAGGATATTTTAATAACACAAATATACATAGACGATATTGTTTTTGGTTCAACTAATGAAAAATTTTGTCAAGAATTTTTGGAAATAATGACTATGTAGTTTGAAATGTCCCATATAGGAGAATTATCTTATTTTCTTGTTCTACAAATTAAATAATTATCAAATGGAATTTTTATAAATCAAGAAATATACTGTAATAATTTAATCAAACGATTTGGAATGGAAAACACTTATGCTAAACCAACTCCTATAAGTACAACACATCTCGATAGGGATGAAAATGGAAAAAGTGTCGACCAGAAACTATATCGTAGTATGATAGGATCATTGCTATACTTAACCGCAAGTCGAGCTAATATATTGATAAGTGTTTGTTTATGTGCACGATTTCAAGTCAATCCAAAATAATCACATTTACAAATAGTAAAACTTATATTGAGTTATCTAAACAGTACCAATGACTTCGAACATTTCTATCTGAAAGATTTCTCATTAGAATTAGTATCCTTTAGTTATGCTGATTTCGGAGGTTCTCGGGCGAATCGAAAAGGTACAAGTGGTACATGTCATTTTATTGGCAAATCACTACTCTCTTGGTCTAGTAAGAAACAAAATTGTTTTTCACCATCAACATGTGAAGCCAAATATATATCGGTAGCTTTGGCTTGTGCTAAAGTCATATACATGCAACAAACACTTAAAGATTTTGGAATAAACTTGTCAAAATCCACTATTTATTGTGATAATAGTAGTGCGATTAATTTATCTAAAAACCTAGTTAATCATTCATGAACTAAACATATAGACATTCATCATCATTTTATTCGTGATAATATTAAAAAAGAAATAATAAATTTGGATTTCATATCCATTGAAAATCAACTAGCGGATATTATTATAGAACCATTACTTGGAGTGTTTATAAAATTAAGACGTGAACTTGGAATTGTATCATTTAAAAATTTATAGACTTCACAAATATTAGCTTTAAAAATCATTTTCTACTTTCACCTGTACTCGAGCCCTAGTTGCTTGAATGTAAGTCATATGTACTTACCATTTGGTTGTTTAGTATTTCTTATTCAAACATAAAAACCATTATATTTCTTTTATACCATTTTTGAAATTACTTTTATCCACCAATAATTATCTAATTATAAAACTGATTATAGGCTCAGAATTGAAAACAATTCTAAACCACAATTTCTATTCCTCTTTTTCATTTATCTCCACTACATACACACACACATGATAGTATAATACAAAAATTATTATTCCTTTCACAAACAATGTTTTAAACAAATTATTATTCCTTTCATAAACATTGTTTTTAAACAAACTATTGTCAACCTCAATTATGGCTTCAATCTATCAATCCTCATCGAATCATCACCATCTTCATCTCCATTACCAACCCCCACCCCAAAACACGAACTCGTGTACAAATGGTCATCTTACCATACGGTTATACACCGGATAGTTAGAAATCAAAACGACCAATGATCGTTCCCCTTCCACGAACGACAAGATCGACAATATCCATCACTATCAGAGACAACAATTGGATCTACAACGTGAATCCTATTTCGAGCAGAAAGTCACTATTAGGTGTTTAATCTTTCTTGAACAAATAGCTTTAAAATTCTATGAAGCACATGTTCACGAATCGTTTCCTCCTCCAACATCATAGTACAATCCCTCATCGTCCTATAATCCATTGAATCCAAGTCCACAATGTCCTACTAACTCACCAAATTCTTGGGATCGAAATTATGTAGCTAATGAAAAAGCGGACAAGAGGAAGAGCAAATCTCCAAGAAAGTCTTCTTCGTCATCTTCTGAATAAAATTCAAATTCTTTCTGAGCATAAGGATTGTTATCACTATTCGTTCAATTCATATTGTTTCTTTTTAAAGTATCATGAATGTTTATTTTATTTTTATAAATTTATAGTAAAATTCACTTCGATGATACACAACCTATTTATGTATTCTTGTTTGTAAAAATATATGGCCACTATATATTTAAAAAAATAAATTTTAAGATGTTAGCACAAAATAATCAAGGCAAATTAGGAGTTGAAGTCAAGGAGAAGAAGTGTGAAAGGTGGAAACACCACGAAAGAAGTAGTCATAAGCCTTCGTAATGCGAAAGGGAAAAGGATAAAAAGGAATTTCCTGCAAACCAAAAAATCCCCTTTTGATTTTAAACGAAAGGGAACACACATCAGATAAAGAAGCCCCTTTCGGTCTTAACCGAGAGGGCATTGCTTCTGACAGTGGATAAAGAATCCCCTTTTTGTCTTCACCGAGAGGGCATCGATTCTGGATTAGTTGTTCTAACAAAAAAGAATGGAGAGAGAAAGTCAAGGGCGAAGCATCATAAGTAACTAAGAAAGAAGTTAAGATCCATAATCCGATAGGGGTGCTAAAACCGGAATCCCTCAACCTAATTCTGATAGGCTCAACCACCGTGAACGGAAGGCACTGATGAAGCAGAATAATCACTGAAGAACAAGAAAGGAGGACACATCCCAAAATAGAATCAAAAAGGAAAAGTCAAAAAGGAATCAAACTCATCAAAGCTACTGAATCCCAAGTAAAGTCCGAGCATTGTCAAAGAGAATGGTTGTCGTCATAAGCCAGGAGTATGCATATGCCTCTCGCAACTATTTGAGCCAAAGTCAAAAGGGACCATCCAAAAGGAATTGGCGAAAGAGTGTAGCCGATACCAAAAGGGATTTCATATAACCTACAAAAGGATTCCTAAAGCAGTGGTCAAATGAAACTTGAAGATTGTCCAAATGAAAGGAGGCAAGGTAACAAAAGAGGGAGAGGATCTCTAAAATAGTTAAGAAAGAGAATGGAAAGGAAAAGCACCCAGAATCTACCGACAGCATCATAAGGCGCGCATGCATCCATAAACGTGCTTTCTGAAGCGAAACCCGATACAGTTGCCGAAAAGGTCTTTCGAAAGAAGTATAGCGAGGCTTCTGTCACATGCCTCCTAAGTCCAAGAAAGATAAATCACGTTCAGATATAAATAAAGGGCAATAAACCCCAATTTGGAACCCTAAAACACTAAGGATAAAGCATGAGACGAAAGCATAAAAAGGGTCGAGAGCTCATACGATACCGTCCCTCTTATGTTCAGCTAAATGCTCCTTTCGTCAAGCCCTTCGAAAGCAACTATTGATACTTTGCTTTGATGAAAAACAACAAAGCACTTGTAAAGCCTTCATAATCAACTCCTTTCGGGTGATCGGTACGAAGCGCTTATGCTGAAGGGAGTATCAGCCCATACCTATAAATAGGGCCCTACGACTTAAAGCGCGGGACTTCTTTTCTTTTTTCAAACTCATTTTCTCCACATCAGTAATATCTTAATACAGGGAGGAAAAACCCTAGTTTATAGATCAATCAAGAAAATGGATTGTAATATTGAATATACTCAATTAAATGGAGATATATGGCAATCAAGGTAATTCTTTGTAATCTTGTTCAATAATATGTGTTATTACTATTGTCTGCTAACATTACAGGTGTAATATATGGATTATATACATAATTGAGATCTATTTTGAACCTTAACCCTTGACTGATCCTAAGAAACCTTAATTTAAGGATAAAAACCTTTATGAGCTTAATAATTATGACAATGATTTAGGATTATGCTAAGACTGGACCGAGAATCAAGTTAATATGTCTAGTCCAGCAAATTATTAGATGATTGAGATTACGGAAGTGTTCATGATATCTCGCTAAATCCATAATAATCCAAATAAAATATGAATAAACCTAACCTTCAAGGCCTGATTTGGATAAAGCAATTTCCTAAGGCCCGAATCCATAACCGTAGAGTACCCGGAGAAGTTATTTTAATACCTTAAGGCAATATCAGGAAATCATCTCATAAATAGAGAGACCTCCCATTTGAGAATCGGAAATAAGAGTCATGACTGATTTTGTCCTAAAAGAGAGTTTACTTATAGAATTCTATAGAAGCATCCTAAGATTATAACACGAAATAATTGCAGATCTCAAGTTTAAACCATTCCTCACCACAAATTGGAAGTTCTACGGTCGGATCTAACTTTTGGGGTGTTAACCATAAATTTGGCAAACATTTTTGGCGCTAGAAGGTGTGCTCGAACCTTCGTCCCTATTCTTTTCTTCGTGTGTTGTTGATAGTTCATCCTTATATGATGGATGAGAAATAAGTATGAGAGGAATCTCACTGGATTATAAAGGATCATGAAAACCTCAAGCAGAGCTTTGCGCGAACTAACAGACAAAGGTTATGGACAGAATGAGGATTCCGGCAAAGCAGAAAAACACCCCAGTAAAATAAGGTACTAATTCAATAGAGATAAACAGACACCACCACAATCTAGTAAAGGAAAAGTGGTTGCGACTCCTTTTCATGGTTAATATAAGGATAACCGGGAAAATTACAAGAAAAATAAAACCTGCCTTCAAAGGGGGAAAAGTTCACAAGCCTGGCAAATCAGTTTCTTGATATGGATGTTCAGACAACAAAATCGGAATAAGGGTCTTTCGAGCCATTTCACACAAAAATATCTTATATGGGTTTAAGATTTCACAAGGAGCAAGCACTATGAATGCAGGCCCTGAATATGACCAGCTAAAAGAAAATTAAATGGATTATGAGTCCAGTAAAGTAGGGTTGAACTCATTGCGAGAAGAATTAACCTTGTATGTTAGTAATCAAAGTATAACATATTGCTCCACCAAATAAATATGGCTATGCAAGCCCTTGCACGAGATTCAAGCTTCGAGGAAGAAATAATGAAAGATTATGAAGTCTTTGCGCAAAACGAGTAAATTTCCATAGCTAGACCTTGGATAAATCTGCACCTATATCACCCATAAAAATGTAGAAGTGTTGCTAGCAAGATCTCTTCTCCACATCCCCCCATACTAAAATCAAAAGGGAAAATATTCTGCGGAAGTAAGGAATTGTAACTAGGCGAATGGAATCCAAAGTGTAAATCCCTAAGAAAAAGATAAAGTCTCAGTCTAATCATGGAATATGAATTAACGACTTCAAAGGAAAATGTCTTCTTCCTGACTAAAGAGGAACTTAATTACTGGCCAAAAAGAAAGAAAGGAATAAAGTATACATGGAATAAAGGAGGCAGTTATTGCTATTACCACCTAATGATTGGTCATGAAACTAATCAGAGTAGGACTTTTGAAAAGGGAAATAGGCCATTTTTGTTGACAAAGGAAATTGTCAAGATATCTTATGAATTGAAAATTGAAATTTAATTTGCAAGAAAGGACCCACATTGGGAATTAAGGATTATTTTGAATCAATGTAAAAAAAATAATTTTTACATGATTGAGGGAGAATTTCCCTCCTTGAAATGGATTAGATTAGAAATTCCTGGGTATATACCTGGTCCTTCCCTCAAAAATGGAAGGGGGTAAGACCAGGAAATCACGCCCCTGACTCCAAGCCTAGGGTATATCCCTGGCGCCTCCTAATGGAGGAAGGTAAGACGTCATCCGCGTCCAAGGGCAAGGGTGATACACTAAAGCCTTTAATCGCATCCAAGAACCAAGTTAAGTGCGCACTACCTCTGCTTATGTCCTATCCCGGTGAAGAGATCAAAAGCTCAAAAGGAGCACTAAAGCACGATAAACCCTCTTCTTTCTAAAATGCCTATAATTGCCAAAAGTAACTTAAAACATCAAGCGCTTTCGTAACCAAACCGGAAGAGGTCATTCTAGCTTCTCCCTAATATTCTAAGAACGGCACCATCAAAACCGAAAGACGACATTCCGGATTCTCCTTAACATGCCAAAAACGACAGCATCAAAACCGGAAAAGGACATTACAAGTGTTATTAAGCCGCAAGAGGTTTTGATTTCCCTTAATTACCCGAATCTGGTTCAATTATGCCACAAGAGGCTTCACTCTTTCTTAATTTCCTGAATCAGGGTAAATTAAGCCACAAGAAGCTTCGCTCTTAATTGCCCAAATCTGAGTCAATTAAGCCGCAAGAGGCTTCGGTTTTCCTTAGTTACCCAAATCTGGGTTTCTTAATCCAAGTAAGGCTTCGTATTTCTAATACCCGAATCTGGGTTTCTTAAGCCAAGTAGAGCTTCGCATTTCTAATACCCAAATCTGGGTCTCATAAGTCAAGTAGGTCTTCGTATTTCTAATACCTAAATCTGAGTTTCTTAAGCCAAACAAAGCTTCGTATTCCTATTATCCAAGCCTGGGTTTCTCAAGGAAGGTAAGGCTTCATGTTTCCGATGCATGAATCTGGGTCTCTTAGAACGAGGAGGGCTTCATATGCCTAATACTTGAATTTTGGCTCATTAAACCGAAGAAAACCTCATTTGTTATCACTCGAATATGAATCTATCAAGCCAAAAGAGGCTCCGCTCTTCTCAAGAAAGTGACCTCTGGTCTCCAATTTCATTACTACCCACATTAGGGTTTCCTAATCCGAGAATAGCCCCACATTAGGGGTCTCCGGTTCTAGAATTATCCAAAACTTTGAATATTCAAGGGCCATAAAAACTCCATTGTCAACTCACGAGGTGATGCCCATAAAACCGAAAGGGACCTACAATTCAATTATTCAAAAGGTAGATCCGTCTAAGAAATAATTCTCCCAATGGTGTACCTATGCCAAAGAGGATTGTTCAAGCATAAATTAGAAAGACATCAGTTTGTCCACCAACACCAATGATCTTTTTTCGGGAATTACAATGAATACCAAGGCACTATAATAACCAAAGAAGATTTTTCAAATCTCATCACGACTTCAGAAAAAGTGATCCCATGTATTGCCACGAAAACGCTCGGGTAAGCAAAATCAACTCCCAAAATCTATGCAAAGATTATGTGTCTAGGCCTAAATTCTTAAATATTTTTAAGTAATCATAATTTCAAACTACCAAGACAGATAGGAAGACATCAATACAAAAATAAAATCCCCTGATAAGCTATTTAAATTCTTGGAAATCACATCGGAAGAATTAGTAAACCGGATAAAATCCTCTTATATCCTATTAATCCCTTACGGAAGTTCAGTAATCCATTTTTCCTTTCATCTCTCACAAAGGAGAACCTCTGTACTTAAATATTCTAAATAATCTGTTTTTGACGTGGTGAATAACCCCTCTTTTCAAAACACCAAGTAATAATTCACTAACTCAAACTTTATCATTCTAGCCTGTTCTTAGACAACCCATAATTCAAATTTATCAAAAGGGATTTCCAAATATCAAAATCCAGCTAAATCGAAATAGATCACAAAAGAAACCGAAAAGCGAAACCTACAGTACAACCCTTCAAAAAATAAGAAGACTTGCATGAGTATTTGCTATTTTCTCAAAATAAACTTTATGGTATCAACACCACCCATCGAAGGGTACATTCCCATGTTGGTTTCATAAATCATACTTACTCTAGAAGGAAAATATTTTGTGCTTTTAGTAATTAGACCAAAAGTCAGAGTCTGTTACGATAAGTATTCCGCGAAATAAGATGGAAACTAAAGCCAAACAGATTATAAAAGACAACGCTTTCCCAAATTTTTTACAAGAAAAGAGTTAGACCAATATCTTACTTTAACAACATACTACGAATAATAACAAAGGGCTTTGAATACAAGGATGCTATTTCTCAGACAAGATGCCTCACAAAATTATGACAGAGCAAAGATGACATTTTTCGCAAGCAGACTCAAATAATTCATAATTTTTTTTCCTTAACAAGTATCAAAGGGCCAGAATAACTCGAAGGATCGTTTAAGCCTTTGTTAAAAATATCCTCGTAAGACGATTCCCAAAGGCACAACTGGAAAACAATCTTCTTAATGGTTTCCTTCTCAATGAATTTTAAGCAAACCCGAAATTGTAAAGCATATTAAAATCAGGATATGCGCAACTCAATTGTCAAAATTCACTTTCTCAACATTACTGCAAGAAAATTGTACAAGTTATACTATAAAAAAACACTCTTTTCCATCAAGAGCAAGAGAGGGTCTCAAGTGGTGTCCGAAAAGAAGCAAGTTATCCAACTGTTGTCCTCGCCCAAAACCAGGTAACAGACTTTAGGGCCACAACTCTCAAAACTCCAAAATGTTTAATGGGCACTTTCTGAATGAGGTTTACAAGAAAAATCTGGACTGATATTTCAAATACATATTACTAGAATAAAAATATACATATATCTATATGCATATTTGTGAGTACATATATATAATCATCATGTTACTCATTGTTTCTGAAAGCAACAGACTATACAGTTGTGAGTTTATAAGTCAAGAAAGTAAAAAAAATAGAGGAGAAGTTCATATATTTAACCGCGACAATGCTCCTTCCTACCAAACCTAAAAAGGAATTCTGATCATCCCTAAAAGACAAACGTGAGGAATCTTCCCTGGAGATACTTCCTTCCGTGATTGGCAGGAAACGGAGACACCCTGGCGGAAAGGGGAATTCCCTACATGGCGGGAATTATTCCCAACCAGAAGCAAAAACTAGAATTTTGGACAGCTTGGTGCAGTCGCTTGATGTAAATTCTAGTAAAGCACGTAGCCCCCTCATAAAAGCTCGAAAGAAGACTATCGAGCTGGGGAATAGATGCTCTACCGAATTCGCAAAAGACGGGAACATCAAGGAGAAATTGGAAAGTCTCCATGGAAAAAAGGCATGGAAGTAAAATGAAGAGGAGGGAGGTAATTTATAACGAGGTGGCCCTCAACATAAAACCATCAGATTAAGCCCAAACGGTAGGATGGTAATGGAAGAGACAAAGAAAATAAAGAGGTGTAGATGCCAACTATAGTAATTAATTATCATAGTCTAAAATACATTGGCAAGTAAAGGAGACATAGAAAGAAAAAATACGATGTGCACTACACAAGAGATAAAAGAAACGAATCAACTTCTACTGACTAAATCCCAAATGCCGAAAGGAAAATACTGAGGAACAAATATGGTGAAAGCACATCAAATATCTCTGAGCCACATGACTTGAAAAGTCAATAACACACCCTCACTAGGGGGAAGGGAAAATGTTAGCACAAAAATAATCAAGGAAGATTATGTTGTCAAGGTTAATGAGTGTGAAAGGTGGAAACACCACGAAAGGAGCAGTTATAGGCCTTCGGAATGTGAAAGACAAAAGGATAGAAGGAATTTCCTCCAAATCAAAATGGCCCTTTAGAATTTAAATGAAAGGGCACTCGTATCAGAGAAAGAAGACCTTTTCAGTCTTAACCGAGAGGGCACCGGTTCTGATAGTAGATAAAGAAGCCCCTTTAGGTCTTAACCGAGAGTGCATAGGTACTGGATTATTTTATCTAACAAAAAAGAACAGAGGGGAGAAATCCAAGAGTGAATCATCAGAGGGAACCGAGAAAGAAACTAAGAACCATAAGTCGATAGGGTTGCAAAAGACGGAATCCCTCGACCAAATTCTGGAAGGCTCAACCACAGTGAATAGAAGGCACTGGTGAAGCAAACTAATCTCTCAAGAACGAGAGAGGATGACACATCCCGAAACAGAATCAAAAGGGAAAAGTAAAAAAATAGAAGCAAATTTATCAGAGGAAGTGAATCCTAGGGATAGTCCCAGCCTTATCAAAGAAAATAGCTGTCATCATAAGATGAGGGTACATACATGCTTATGCCCCTCGCAACTGTTCGAGCCAAAGAAAAAAGGGAAAACCCCAAAGGAATTGGCAAAAGAGTGTAGCCAGATACCAGAAGGAATTTCATATAATCTACAGAAGGATTCCTAAAGCAGTAGTCAAATGAAACTTGAAGATTGTCCAAATGAAAGGAGGAAAGGAAAGAAAAGAGGGAAAGGATCTTCGAAAGCAGCTAAGGAAGTTAAGTAAAGGAAAAGCATCCCAGAACTTGCCGATGGCATTATAAGGCATATATGCATCCATAAACCTGTTTTCTGAAGCGAAAACCGATACAGTTGTCGGAAAGGGTCCTTCGAAAGCAGTAAAGCGAGGCTTTTGTCACACGCCTCTAAAGTCTAAGAAAGATAAATCACATTCAGCAACACACAAAGGGCAAGAAGCCCCGATTTGGAACCCTAAAGCACTAAGGACGAAGCATGGGACGAAAGCATAAAATGGGCCGAGAGCTTCTACGCTACCGTCCCTCTTGTGTTCAGTTACATGCACCTTTCATTAAGCCCTTCGAAAACAACTATCGATACTTTTCCTTAATGAAAAGCCACTAAAGCGCTTGTAAATCCTTTGTAATCAACTCCTTTCGAGTGATTGATATGAAGCACTTATACCGAAGGGAGTGTCAGCTCATACTTGTAAATAGGACCCTGCAACTCAGAGCGTGGGACTTCTTTTATTTTTTCCAAACTCGTTTTCTCCACATTTGTAATCTCTTGATATAAGGAAGAAACCTTAGTTTATAGATCAATCAAGAAAAATGATTGTAACATTAAATACACTCAATAAAAAGGAGATATATGGCAATCAAGGTAATTCTGTGTAATCTTGTTCAATAATATGCATTATTATTATTGTCTGTTAACATTTTAGGTGCAATATGCAGATCATATACATAATTGAGATCTATTCTGAAACTTAACCTATGACTAATCTTAAGAATGCTTGATTTAAGGATAAAAACCTTTATGAGCTTAATAATTATGATAGCGATTTATGATTATGATAAGATTGGACTTAGAATTAAGTTAAGATGTCCCAGTCAGCCAACTATTAGGCTTAAATGATTGAGATTAGGGAAGTATTCATGATATCTCGCAAAATCCATAAGAATCCAAGAAAAAATTACATAAACCTAACCTTCAGGGCCTGATTTGGATAGAGAAATTTCCCAAGGCTCAGATTCGTAACCGCTGAGTACCCAGAGAAGTTATTTTAATACCTTAAGGAAATAGAAGGAAAGCATCTCATGGATAGAGAGACTTTCCATTCGAGAAATCAGAAATAAGAGTCAAAATTGGTTTTTTTCCTGACAGAGAGTTTACTTATAGAATTTTACAGAAGCATCCTAAGATTATAACATGAAAATATTTGCAGATCTCAAGTTTGAACCCTTCCTCATCACAAATCGGAAGTTCTACGGTCAGATCTAACTTTTGGGGTGTTAACTATAAATTTGGCTAACATAAGATAATAATCTAAATTAATTTATAAAAGTACAAGTTATAGCTTATATTTGAATCATAAATTATAAAATTATTTCATTTTTACATAAGTTTATTTTAGATATGATGGATATCCAAAATATTTTGGATATGAATCATAACTTAAATGATTCATATTTTACAAATAATCTCAAGTGATTGTTTGGATATCTACAACGCATACAACTCACATACATTTAGATATTTCGATTTTAATATAGATATATACAAAATAAGTAGCTTCATTTACTCAAAAAAATTGTGTTTTTTAAGTATAAAATTTATATAGTTTGTAGACTCAAATATATATAAATTCATATAGTATATAAGCCTATAATCATATGCATCACTGCCTTAAATTCAAATTCTGCACTTTCCACATCTCAGAATGGATACAGACGACATCAAAGAGGAAATAATCAATAGAAATGAAGTTTCTCATCATTTTCTTTCCGACACTTTGACAAATATGAATAAGTTGAAATCCAGTGTTCTACGTGCTTAAGCATGTATAATACATCGTATGTTTTTTCGTTCCTTACAACCATGGACGGGAAGGTATGAAAAAGTTTATAAAAGGGACTTTCAAGCCCCCTACGCTATCTACAATCATATGCTAATTAAATAGGGAAAATTTATAATGGATGAATTCCTTGACATTACCTATAAGGGAAAATACAAATAATACATTACGGATCTTATATTATGACAATACTTCTTAACTCTAAAGTTAAGCTTACCGATTCTACTGTTTCCTCAATTGGTGAAGTATGTGCAAAAAAATTACCATTAATGAACATACCAGCTCAACCTACAAATATTAATATCATCTCATTCTCCCAATGGCAAAGTAATAATGTGGATAAAATAAATAAACCTTCCGAACCTAAGGCCATCCAAAAAGCTTCCTCATCCCGGACTCTAGAAGATGATGACTCAATTCAATTGGTTAGCCCAGAAGAAACACCAAAACAAGCTTTCATCACTCTTTAAAAAATCAAGTTAAACTCCATTTCCAAATCAAAGATTCAGAAAACAAAACCGATAAACGTCTAACTTGATCAAAGGTTTCTTAAATAAAATTTGGGAAAAGATTTCATATGCTAGCTCTTCCTCCACTAAAGTCCACCATCTAGTATTGTTTGAATGGTCTTCTGCTGGAGAGGAAGAAAAAGAAGATGATGGAGAGAATGAAGATGAGGAAGGAGAAATAGTTTACCACAATGAGCATTGTTTATAAAAATGCTTTTTTATCTGGTTTGTAAAATAATCTATCACTTTTGTTGTTATGTTTTCAAAACCTTATGTCTGTTTATAGTTTGTATTGTTATGCTTTAAGTAATGTCAAAACATCATGGTTCCTTTATATTTCATGACATTGTTTCATGTTATGTGGTATGCTTTTTAAACTCTAGTCTAGTTTTGTGTTTAAGTAATGTCAAAATGTCATGTGTCCTTTGTTTTTAAATAATATATTGTTTCTTGTGTGTTTAAGTAATGTTTTATGTTTGTTAGAATTTGTGATACAATATTTCCATTTGCTGAAGATTGGAATGTATTATTTATGGTGATATAATATTTCCATTAAGAAAAGTTGGGAAAATATTGTTAATTTTGGAATATAATATTTCCAATTTGCAGAAGATTTGGAAGATATCATAAATTTATTGCTCTTTTATTTGTAAAAGTGTAGGCAATAAATAACCTACATAAGTGGAAGGATTTGAAGAAGGTTTATTTTTGGGATAGTGAAGTAAGGAATTAATTCCCTAATTGGTTGGTTAAACAAGGAAGCCTATCAAGAGAATTGGAGAATTAATTAGGCATTGATTGATATCATAAATCAATTACTTCAACCCTAAGCTTAATCCTTATATAAGGATAGGGATTAGGTGAATGTATTATCATCTCTAAAAAGGTTCTTCTTCCCTACTATCAGTCTTGTAATTTTTTCTTATTGAGAAAAGTAATAAAATCACCTCTCCTCAAGTGTACGTACACTAACTGAGATGACCCGAACTTCCTCAGTAAGGAAAGCCCAGATTGCTTTGAGAACAAACCACATCGGAACACAAACAGAAGAACATTTCATTGCTTATTGCAACAATTCCATCAGAATACACGAATAACAGAGTATGAATAAATATTATACATCTGAAAAATATCAGAGATTTAAGTTACATTACATAGTAGCGGAAAATAATACAAAACATAACTGAAAGAGATATACGGATACAGAGCTTTCCGGATATTATTCCAGCTGCAAGTCAGGATCCTGTGAATATAAATCTACAAAACCAAAACTACTAGCTGCCCGTGCGGAAAATAGGGGCACCCAGAGTTTAGGTTAAAACAACAAACTCCAGGTCGGTCATGTGACTGGTGTGAGAACTAAAACAGTTATTGATCTTTATTTTAAAGTTAGGTAAATCAAGGGACCACGTCGTATAACACGGAATGGTTTTCCTCCCAAGAACACTAGTGCATAAAACAACAGCGCAATGCTAAATAAAGAACAATGCAACTATTATAAGACCCAAGTCCCATCACACAATGCAACACAAGCCGGAGGATAGGGGTTTACCTTATAATAGCCAAAGAATGCTTGATACGCTAAATTTCAACTTTTATTATTACTATAAGTGTATAGTGTCAAAACAATTTCAATCATAAATATCAATCATAGACGGCATGGGTACCATATATCATGTCGCCATACTAGTTCTACAATTAAAACCGCAAAGTCACGTATTTGAAGTTGGATTTCCATCTGTGAACCGAGGCAAAGGATCGTCCTCACCACTTCAAGACGCTCTAGCCCGTGTCTCAGGCAAGTACTCAGTCAAGCCTTGGATCGTCAGGGCCGGTCCACCGATGTGGATTAAAATGCCTGAACACTGCATTTCCCCGCCCTTCGGGGCGTAAATGAGCCAAATGACTCCATCGGCTCCACATAGTTACCGATATATCTGAGGCGCCTCGCAATCCAACAACCACACAGGTGAAAATAGTATAAATGTCAGGGCTGGTAGGTCACTGACACCACCCTAGCTAGAAAGAATCACATGCCCTCCCTGATGTCCTCTCCCGTTTCTGGTTCACAACTGGGGTGTGAGGCTCGCGAATTAATTCTACACAAAGCTGTGCCACACAGGCTTGTGCTTTGATCATCAACCACAAGACTCTACTTTTCAACAGAAGCCTTGATCATTTGCATCTTAGCATGCCACACAGGCAAACCACTCCATGCAACCGATATCCATCAATCACACAAAATGATATCCAATATCAGACACACATTCCATTTATAAGTCCTTTCTAAGTCTGAACGAAACTGGAGGCACCTTGTACCTCGCATATCCATCGATCTACAAGTACGTATGGACGAACACCAACTGATTCCCTCCTCTTGGGTGTACAGCCCAATCAAGATCATCAGTAATTATCTAAACGATGTGAAGACCTCCGATCTTCGACTACCATCTTCATCCTCGACACATCGTCGAATCAGTTATTCAGAATGGGATAAACCCGGTCTTTCTGAATAACTCACGTATATAATAAACAAGTGTTACACAAACACAACATATGCCTCATTTCAATTCAGAATATTCTTTTATTCAAATATTCTTATACTTTGGGAAAGGTTCCCATTAATTTTATTAAAGATAAATTCCTTAAATTTATTCTTTAATCTTCTTTTGAATATCAATTCAAACCAAATTATGGTTTATCCAAACTAGTCGGGATTAACGAACCTTACCGAAGTAATCATTTGTTTTAATTTCCCAACCCCAACCTATTCATCCCATGAAGTAAAACTAGTAATATTTCATATCTAACACCACGGTGTTATCAGTAAATTCAATTACCATTTCACGTTCAAATCTAATTAAAGATTTAACTATCGCCTGGAGCAAAACTGGTGATACTCCATTCTCGATCATTTCAATCTAATTAAATATTCATTAACACTCCACATGGTTTTAATCTTCCCGAAAATCAATATTAATGATTGTTTAACTTGGGAAATCATATCCTGTCTTTAACTGGGTTAAAGAATCAATGTCATTTAAAACACGGTTCACTATAAACCCAAAATCACATTCCATTCCATCAGCCTTTAACCGTAAAGTAGCAAGTGAACAATCCCCTAAGTATTAACCCTGAAGGCTGAAACCAACATCAGATCAATACCTAGAAAACCATTCAACTTAACTAATCTCCAGTTAGTTTATGATTTTCTTAACTTCATTAGGTCTAAGAACAGTAGCATTAAAGATACCATTCACGACAACCCAAAATCACATTTCATTAACCATGGAATCTTCATGGAAAACAAATCGATATATATAATCGATATAAACTTCCATATCTGACTAACAATATAAATGGAATAACGGCAAAGCCTTTTAAATTCCATATATATTAGCAGTCCTCATCCACAGAAATTCACTTTGATTATTACTAAATCGAATTTCATTCCATTCCAATTTATTTTATTAAATTGGAAAACTTTACTTTGGAAAATCTCCTTTAAATCTTAACAAAAGATTTATAAATTCCATATCTTATTTCACTGTAAATCGGGTTAAAGAACGAATGTCGTTAAAACACAGTTCACGATAAACCCAATTCACATTCCATTAATCATCGGGTTAAAGAACAAGTGTTATTTAAAACACCGTTCACGATAAACCCAAAAATCAATTCCAATTCCAATTAAATATCATTTAATTGGTATACTTCATTAAATCTAAATAAAAAGATTTAATCTTTTTCTCAACAGGGTTTAAGAACAGTCTTAATGAAGACACCATTCACGACAAACCCAAATCCCATTTAATATTAAATTCAAGGCTCTGAATAGAAAATATATCGGCTTATATTCAATATCAAATTCTACGACCAACAAATATCGTATTGGAAATAATGATATAAATATATCTTTCAAATTTCCATAACAATATCTGTATAATCACGAAATCCAACATCGAAAAATTCCAAAGACGATTTTGATTCAAATCCATTCCAATTCAATTATTGGAAATTCTGGTTACTTTTAAAACCCCTTTCAAATCCAATTTATTTATTTCAAAAGTAAATGGATTATAATTCTAGTTCAAAACTAGTTCATTTCGATAAAAATATATTTTTATCTTTTCAAATATGGAATTTTTCATCCCAATTCTTTCCAAATCATTTCTTATGGTTTTACACAAATTATTATTTTTTTAATAATTTTTTCAAGGCCCGTACAGTCGATTTCCATCAACGGCCATCGAACTGCACTTACAGCGACCTTTTCCAAATTTGATTTGGACATAATTCCAAATCCAACCATTAGATTTCAATTCTCTAATATTCGTTAGAAAGCTCTTTTCGATATGAACCCAACGGTTCCAGTTTTAGGAGAATCCAACAGTCGGATCTCCCGTAATGTCCATTTGAAGTCAATGGTCGAAATTTGCGAACTGCCGCAGCGCGGTGCATTTTATTCAGGCCATTATATATATATATATATATATATATATATATATATATATATATATATATTATATATTTCGTCGATTTCCTTTTAAAACATATTTTATAAATTTCTTTAAATTTGTTTTCAAAACGATTTCAACTTCGTATTCAATTTCTAATCAAAACTGAATATTCCATATCATCGATATATAAATGATAATATTTTCAAAACATTAGTTTTTGAAATCTATTCCTTTTCGATATTCATTATAAAAATGAATAAAATCGATATAAATATCATTCACGTCAAAATGTCATCAATCTAATCAACATGGCTTTATATATTTAAATATATTCGTGTCCACCCCAAATCGGACATCAAAATCATATTTTAATTCTCTTCTGAATATTATATGAAAAATATTCGTTATTTTAAAATAATCGTCATTTTAAAATATTCATTCTTTCTGAATTGGAATCAGACACAGTCAACTACCATACAATGTGATTTATATGGATTTCATACACACACATACACTACAACAATCACACACAGTCAACCATCACCCAAAGTGCATTCTACACTGCATAAGCATCAAATATAAATATTTAACGCTTATAACAGCCTGTCAATCAATCGATCGATGTACAGCTAATTATTGGGACTAGTGTATAGCCAATTTCATCCCAACACCCGTGTGGGGTTTCCAAACAATCAAACACAAGTTTTATTTGTGCAGTTGGGCGATGTGTAAAATTTATCATCCCAATCCATATCAGTCAAATGTGTGTACATAAACAAATCGTCCGATTTGTTTATAAATATTTATTTTATTTACACGTTAAAAAATATATTTTTAACTATAAAATATTTTCAACTATAAAATATTTTATTCCATTCCACTTCACACAATCAACTTTCACAACACATCAATTAAACAAACAAGTCATCCATGGTCTGTGGACAATGGGTGTCGGGTGCTGCTAAACACCGTCTGCATCCTAGTATATATTTCAACTAGAAAAATAAATAAAAGTGAGAAGTTCTCACATATGGGTTCCACGCCGCCGTGCTTTATTGTCGCTCAGATTCGCTGTTTTGATTCCAACGCAATCTGTTTCACGAAATTTATATTAAAAATCATATTTTTAAAACAAAGTTATTTATATTGAAAATTCATATTTTGAGTAATGCTTTATATTTTAAAAACAAATATTTATATATTTTTAAAACAATGATGTATATAAATTAAAAACAACTCTATTTAGATTTTTAAAACAAACTCTATTTATAATTTAATGCTAATTTCTTTTTATATTGTTCTATATATATATATATATATATTTAAATCATATTTTTATTCTGTGTTTATATAGATAAAAACAATGTAAATTTTCAGTTTTAAAACAATATTAAATTCAGTTCAAAAACAATAATAATTTCAGTTCAAAAACAATATTAATTATAATGAAAATTATATTTTCATTTCAACTTTATATATGTAGAGATAAATAATGCTTTACAGATTTAATCACTTAGAAAAACTCACTGCGTCGCTCTAGTTGGATGCTCGTCCCCTAGGGCTCCACTTTCCCGCCGCCACCATCGTCGTTGGTCAGATCGGAGGGCCTTACCTGCTTCGCCACCAAGAGCCGCGCCAGGAGCTCCCCACTTCATGCAACTCAGTTGCACTGCCATCGCCAGAAATGGCACCAAAGTCGACGCCGTCGACCCCCAATTCTGGCGAGATCGAGACACCAGTGTCGATCAAAGTGGCATGGATCGGAAGCTGGCGGTCTGCTCTACGATGTTGCTTTAGGAAAATATTTAATTTCTTTGTTGGATTTTGAATTAATTGGAGGAAGAGGATGGTTCGATTTCGATCGCAGAAATTGAATGGGGGGCGGGCTTCAGAACGTTGACCATGCATTGGAGTTGTGAGGGTTTGACCAAGGTCCTAGGGTGATATATGTTTATATTTTAATTTATTTAATTTCGAAAATACCCTTGTATTGATATGAACTCGAAATCAAACCCAACGACTGTCGCCCCTAGTCAAATACCCCCATTTCGAACACAATGGGATATGTTTCGTAACCCAGTTCTAACGTTTCGATCAGTTTTTCATTTAAATAAAAATATAAATCTAAGAAAATATGTACAATAGGAGCTGAACAGCATAAAAAGAGATAAATGATAGAATCCATCTTCAGCTCCAGCTATCCAGAAAGAACCAGCTAAACCTGAATACAAGGCTGCCCGTGTAGAAAAAGGGGCACCCGAGTTTGAAAGTGAAACAAACTACGAGTCAGTCATGGGACTGGTATGAGAAATCTACTCAACACATATATAATATGGCCAATCACAGGACCACGCCACTTTCGTGGAACGGGTTTACTCCATTGGATTTCCAGTGCTTTAAAACAAATTATTCTTTTAAACATCGCAATGCTTTTTATAAAAATGAAGCCATTATAAGACTCAGTTCCCATCACACAATGCAACGCAAACCGGAGGATAGAGTTTTTACCTTATAACGGCTAAAATATGCTTGATACGAATAAAACAAAGGCATTTGATATTATTGCTAGTGTTTACGTGTTTTGAAAAACAATTTCAAATCATATCTATCAATCATAGGTGGCATGGGTACCATATATCATATCGCCATATATATATACAATCAAAACCGCACAGTCACGTATTTGGAAATTGGATTTCCGTCATGAACCAAGGCAAAAGATAGTCCTTACCGACTTCGAGACGCTCTAGCCCGCCCCTCAGGACCCAGACTCAGGTGGGCCCTAGGATCGTCAAGGCCGGTCCACCGATGTGGATTAAAATTCCTGAACACTACGTTTCCCCACCCTTTGGGGTGTAAATGAGCCAACGAATGGCTCCATCGGACCCGGATCGTCCGATCTAACCGAGGCGCCTCGCAACAGCAACAACCACACAGGTGAAAAGTATATAAATGTCAAGGCTGGTAGGTCACTAACACCACCCTAGCTAGAAAGAAACACAGGCCCTCCCTGATGTCCTCTCCCGTTTCTGGTTCATACCGGGGTGTGAGGCTCGCGATTTTATGTTATACACGAAGCTACGCCACACGGGAGGTGCTTTGATCATCACTACAAGACTTTGCTTTTCAACAGAAGCCCGGATCACTGCATCTTAGCATGCCACACAGGCAATTCATGCCATGCGACTGATGTCCATCGATATACAACCTCTGAGTTCGTACGTTTCAGAGAAGGGCGTTAAGCAAAAGAATAAATTCTCCGCCGCCAAATAGATGTATATTTAACATAGATCAATCAACATAGAATAAAATCCAATGTCAGACACATAGTCCATTTACAAGTCCGTTCTGGGTCTGAACGAAACCGGAGGCACTAAATACCTCGCAAACCCATCGATCACCACGTACGTCTGGACGATCACCACTCATTATCCATATTTCGGGATGCCTCCCAATCAGGACCTCGGTTACCATCCAAACGAGGTGAAGATCTCCGGCCTTCGACCACCGTCTTCATCTTCGATTTCTTATCGTCGATTCAGTTATTCAGAATGGAAAAAACCCGGTCTTTCTGAGCAACTCGCGTATATGATAAACAAGTGCAACACTAACATATACATGCATCATTTCAATTCATTAGTCACTAACCGTCAATCAGTAAGAGAACGATTTCCCAAATATTAACCCCGAAGGCCGAAACCAACATCAGATCAACACCCAGGAAACCATTCGACTTAGCCAACCTTCAGTTAATTTCTAAATCACGTCCATATTGTTTATAATATTTTATAATGATTTATTGCTATTTTTATTTATTTTAAAATAACCAATATATTCAAAACGACGCTTCGGGCCATAATGCGACCGTGGCGCTGTTTTTCTTCAGATTTGATTTACCCATATCTGAAAATCTAACCGTTGGATCTTCGCAAAATTTACCTCATTAGAAAGATCTTTTCAAAACGAATCCAACGGTTCCAGTTTCGGGAAAATCCGACGGTCCGATCTCCCGGTACAATCATTTGAAGTTTCGGTTTCAAAATACGAACTGCAGCGTCGTTATTCGATTAATTATAATTATATTTATATATATAAATATAATCGATTCTGGTGCTGTTTTTCTTCAGATTTGAATTAAACATTCCAGACAATCCAATAGTTGGATTTTTACAAAGTTGGTGCCGTTGGAAAGATTTTTCCAAAGCGAACCCAACGGCTGCGATTTCAGGAAAATCCGATGGTCGGATCCCCCGGTATAATCGTTTGAAATCATGGTTTCGAAATGCGAACTGCACGGCCACGTTTCGTTTTAATTTTAATTATATTTATATAATTGTATAAATATTGTTCATTCAAAAATTCCTATATTGTTTCCACTTCTAATATCTCACTAACGCCTTTAAATTTTGGAAAATTTCGCCATAACCTCCTTTGTACGGGAGGGGCTGGGAAAATTCCCAAATAGCCACACGGGCGTCCAATGTCAAAAGGAAAAAGGAAAAGCCAAGCGGCTAGCCAACAGGCTCATAAAATCATCACCCAAACAAAACAGTAAATGTGTACCTATTTGTCGGGCACAAAATTTTATTCCTCTTCTCTAGCCCATTTTGCTATAACCTGTTCAATAAATATGCATGTACATATATACAGTTCTTATCACTTATCATTTTCCATTCAACTTCATATTTGATTCCATTTGGTTTAAAAACACCATTCATTCTAATGTTGCATGCATAGGCAAAAATCATATCATTAGCTAATTAATGAATATTTCGACTCATGCATATTTATTTGAACGAGTTGCTATTTTTAACACTCCACATTTCAATAATTCATGTATATAATAAAAATGTGATTTTTATTGTAAAACAATTCATTTCAAAACACTATTATTTTATATAGTTTATATAGCTGATGAAAATAGGATTTTTATTATAAAACAATTTCTTTTAAAACGAGATTATTTTACATAGTCCATATAGTTGATAAAAGGTGTTTTTTATTATGAAACAATTTATATTTAAAACACGAATACCATTCAACACATGAATTTCTAATCAACGAATGAATATCGATTCAACACATGAAGGTTTTCTATTCAACGAATAAATATAGTTTCAGCAAATGAAAATAATTCAAACACATGAATATTATTCAAAATTTCGGCAGCATAACGGCAGGGTAGTTAAAACCGGGACCGTCCCTAGTACGGCTCCTCGCTCTATCTTAAAACCTCGCGGTTTTTGACAATGGGAATCATGCATCTAGTTCGCACGCAGGCGGCATGTATATATTTTATTTCATTTCCACAAACTAATCCTATGTGGTTTCAACCAAATATTTCTCAACCACAAATGGGTATTTTTCATCCACAATCAATCAATATCAACCACAAACAATCCCAAACAACCATTCGCTATCAATCAATTTTCACACCAATCACAACCAATAAATATCGTCCATGGTTTGTGGACGAGGGGCGTATATATATATATATATATATATATATATATATATATATATACATAGCAATTTACTTCTATTTCAACACACATATAATTTTTACAACGCATATATAACTTATACATTGAACGTACAACTTATACAACGCTTATACAAGAGGTGTACAATGCTTATATAACTTATACATCGACTATATAATTTATAAATCGTCGTTTTCCATATCGTTTATAAATTAGAAATCTCACATTGGGTTCCACTCCACCAAAAATGGCAGAAGGCTCAGAAAAATATGCGGTCTCTTCTAAAATGCAGAAGACGTCCTCACGGTCCGGGCGTCTCTTGTTTCACTGAATTTCGATCATATAGCAAAAAGATACGATTTTTCAAAGTTTGCAACACTTTTAAACATCAAAACAGTTCAAAATTGATAACAGCTGTACCTTGCCTTTGATGTTCGAAACTAGGTTTAGCAATAGTTTTCAATCCGCTGCACTTGGTCAAAATCCAACCATACCACGACGTAGGGCGTCGTGAGGCGCGCCTATCGACGCTAGGTAGGCCCCACTCGGTTGTAGGTGGAGGGCGTGGCGGGGCTTCGACGGCGTCAGGTTGGGAGGGCCAGATCTCGTCGACGGCTGGAAGGTGGAGGTCGAGGGTGGCACGGATTTGTAGAGGGGAGAGAGAGCTTCGAAAAGTTGAACTGGGGTAGGGGTCACCAATGAAGGGATCAGCCGGATTTTGGCCAGGAAGAAGGGAGCTTCCTTCGCCGTCGATCGCGTTTAACGGGGGGGTTCTGATTTTTTTTTATTTTTTTATGAAAGAATTTTCCTATTGGTCGATATATATATTTATTCAAAAATTGGGGTTTTCTTAAACGGACTCGAAATCAAACCCAACGACTGTCGTCCCTAGCGTTTTACCCTCATTCCGAACACAATGGGATATGTCTCGAAGGCCCATTCGAATGTTTCAGCCAATTTTCCTATAAATTAAAATATAAAACATTTAATATTTGATTTGAACGTACATTTCAATTTGCCAGGGCCACAAACTGATTCGAAAAATTCCAGAAAAATAAATCTAGCTATGTTTTGGTGATACGGTCCCAACAAAACTAGATTCGTCGAATTCTGAGACCGTTTGCAAAAAGGCCCATTTCTGGTCGATCCAATTTAACTATAATTGACCAAAACACTTTTTCTTTTGCCACGCTCACATACTAGCTTCAAAAATTATGAAATTTGAAACCTAGCAATAACTTCACATCCCGGATCCAAAAAAAGTGGTTTCGTCGAATTCCGAGGTCGTATGCAAAATGGCCAATTTCACGGGCTATATAAATTCCATAGCGACCTTTCTGAAAATTCATTCGGCCATAACTTTTGCTTTCCGCTATGAAAATTCGATTTTTCAAATTCGTTAGAAAGGTATTCACTAACAAATTTAAATATTTTTGGTTTCACTAAAATCCGTTTTGTTTTGCACCCGGTACAGTCCGACAAAGTTTGAATCCATTTTTTTTGAAACTGCAGCGCCTTTTCAAGCCTTGTTTATAATTAGAATTAATTATATTCGTTTTCAATTGTCGATTCAAACTCACTTTTCATTGCCATTATTTTAAATATTTATTTTAAATATTTAAAATCCATTATTTCAGCCAATTTAAAAAAAGTTAAATTGGTTCAGATTTTCTGGGTCGTTACAATCTCCCCCACTTAAAACTTCTCGTCCCCGAAAAGGAACAAAGTCGAAAGTGGTTTGATAAATCTACAATCACACAACACAACAACCAATCCAATTGTTTTCAACCTTTCAAAAATATACTAATCAATTTCTATATTCTTTTTTTTTAATCATTCAGACTATAGAATTTAAAAGTGCACATCCATGGAAAGAAAATAACAACAGAGTAGAGAAATAAATGGTAATGCAAAGTAGGGTAAATGTACCTTGCACCAGAGTCAATCAGAGATATCCACTCGGCATCTGGGATAGGCTTTTTGAATGCTCTCCTCAGTTTCCCAAGTACAATCTCGCGGATCTCCACTCCATTGCACTTTGACTAAGTGAACCTTCTTGTTCCTCATCTCTTTGGTTTCTTTGCCGATAATCTTTAGCGGCTCTCTTCTCACAGCTAGTTCTGGAGTAATTTCAATATCCTGTTGAGCTGTTTCTTCCACGATCAAGTCTGGATCATGAACGTGCTTTCGAAGTTGAGATGTATGAAATACATCATGAACTCCAGGCCACCAATCCGGCAATTTAACCCTATAAGCGAGAGTTCCGATCCGTTCCAGAATAGGAAACGGACCAATGAATTTGGGCGCCAACTTGCCAGTTTTACCGAACCGGATCACCCCTCTCATCGACGATACTTTTAAATATACATAGTCGCCAACAACAAATGATATATCTCTTCTTCTCCTATCGGCGTAACTCTTTTGTCGGCTTTGAGCGGACAGTAATCGTTTCTTAATAAAATCGACTTTGTCGGCAGCTTCTCGAATCATATCAGGCCCTAACACAAGTCTATTTCCAGGTTCGACCCAACAAGCAGGAGATCGGCATGGTCTACCATACAATGCTTCGAATGGCGACATTGTCAGACTCGCCTGGTAGCTGTTGTTATATGAGAATTCTGCCAAATGCAGATGGTCTTCCCATGATCCACCGAAATATATAACACAAGCCCGCAATAGATCCTCTAAAATACGATTCACCCTCTCAGTCTGACCGTCTGTCCGAGGATGATAAGCGGTGCTCAAGTTCAACTTCGTTCCCAGTTTGACTTGAAATGCTTCCCAGAATTTGCTAGTGAATATTGTATCTCTATCACTGACTATACTGAGCGGCACTCCATGCAGTCTAACTATTTCCCTGAAGTATATCTGCGCCAGACTCTGAGCAGTTCTGTTTGATCTGACAGGTATGAAATGGGCGGTCTTCGTGAAGCGATCTACGATCACCCAAATACTGTCATTTCCTTTTCTGGTCCTGGGCAGACCATCAATGAAATCCATAGAATTATGTTCCCACTTCCAACCAGGAACTTCTAGTGGTTGTAACAATCCAGCTAGTTTTTGTTGGTCGCTCTTGACTAGTTGGCAAGTAGGGCATCGGCTAACATATAAAGAAATGTCCCTCTTCATCGACTTCCACCAGTAAGTGCATTTGATGTCATTATACATTTTGCTTACTCCCGGATGGATACTAAGTTTCGACTTGTGGCATTCATCGAGTACTTCCTTTCGAAGCTCAGGAATGTTAGGGACACAGATTCGACCTTTGAGCCTTAGAATCCCATCATTATCAACTTGAAAACTCGAGGGTTCGCCTTGTTGAATTATCTCTCTGATCTTCTGAATGAAGTAATCATCCTTCTGAAGAGAAGATATTTTATCTAGCAATGAAGTCGTGATAATAAAAAAGGCGATCATTTCATTCTTTCGGCTTAACGCATCGGCCACGACATTGGCTTTCCCTGGAGTGTATATAATTTCAAAGCCATATGCTGCAAGAAACTCCAGCCAACGTTGCTGCCTCAGATTCAGGTCCTTCTGAGTGAACAGATACTTTAATGATTGGTGATCTGTAAACAGTTCAAATCTCTCACCCAGAAGATAGTGCCTCCAGATTTTCAAGGCGAATATTATCGCCAATAACTCAAGATCATGAGTGACGTAGTTTTTCTCGTGTGGCTTCAGTTGACGGCTAGCGTAAGCAATCACTTGACCCCTTTGCATTAACACTGTGCCGAGGCCTTCTCTAGAAGCATCAGTCCAGACTTTCAAATCCTGGTTGCCATCGATGATGGTTAACACTGGAGCAGTCGTTAGTCTTAACTTTAGCTCTTCGAAAGCCTCCTCACTTTCAGGAGTCCATTTGAATTTCGCGTGCTTCTTTGTGAGCTTCGTTAAGTGACCAGTTATCTTCAAAAAGTTTTTAACGAACTTCCGGTAATAGCTAGCCAATCCAAGAAAACTGCGGACTTCAGTGGGGGTGCTAGGCTGCTTCCAGTTTTGAACAGCTATGATTTTGCTTGGATCCACAGCAATTCTTCTTTCGATATGACGTGGCCTAGAAATTTCACTTCATCTTGCCAGAATATACATTTGGAAAACTTTGCTTTCAATACATTCCTTCTGAGGATTTCCAACACTTGTTCCAAATGTTTTTCATGTTCGGCCTTTGATTTAGAGAAGATTAGAATATCGTCAATGAAAACCAGAACAAATTTATTCAAAACCCCTCTAAACACCCTGTTCATTAGATCGACGAAATAGGCTGGAGCGTTACACAAGCCGAACGGCATTACTAACCACTCGTAGAATAAGTCGGGACCTCTGAATGCTGTCACTGGAACACACTCTTCGGCAATTCGAAGTTGATGGAAGCCCGTAGCTAGGTCCATTCGTGAAAATACTTATGCTCCATTTAGACGATCCAACAAATCATCTATTCGCGGCAATGGATACTTGTTCTTTATTGTCTGTTTGTTCAGATCTCGATAATCCACACATAGACGTAGAGTACCGTCCGATTTCGGGACAAACACGACTGCTGCACCCCAATCAGAGAAACTAGGCCTGATCAGACCCTTCCATACGAGCTGTCGTGTTTGATTGTCTAATTCCTCCTTCTCTTTCAAGGACATTCTTCGAATAGCGTGAACTACCGGCCTTGCATTGGGAATCAAAGCGATCTTGAAATCTATTTCTCTTTGCGGAGGTAAGCGAGCAACTTCTTCGAACACATCCGCATAGTTCTTGATGACAGGAATATCTTTCACTAGGTTGGGAATATTCTCTGTGATTTCAGGGACATTTTCTATTTGGGCTGGAGAAACATCGAGAGCTGCCCAAAAGTCTTTTATATTAAATTTCTGACCTTCACACGGTATGGTTATATAACTCCCTGATTTAATCTTAGCTCTAACAACTCTCTCGGTGCATCTAACCTCTGCTTCATGTTTGGTTAGCCAATCCAATCCCAGAATAAGATCGAATTCATTAAAATTCATAACGACAGAGATAGTAGGGAATTTATAGAAGGAAAAAGAGACAAGCACCCCACAAACCCAACTGAGATCAATGGAACCCCCAACTGGATTTTGGACAGTCATTGGTTCCTTGAGCTTCTTCAATTTTAAATCTAACTTCTTGACTGCACTCTTTGCAATAAAGCTTCGTGATGCGCCAGTATCAAATAGTACTTTAACTGGAATGTTCTTGACATTGAGCGTGCCTTCTAAAACATCAGCCCTTTCTTGACTAGCTGAGGCCTCAGAAGTCTCTGCCAATTCATTTATATGTACTGTTTCAGTTTTCTGAGATAGCGGGCAGTTTTTTGCAATATGCCCAGCCTGATGGCACTTATGGCATCCTCTGCCCTCAGGAACCTTCTTACTGGGTTCAAATCCACTCTTTCTTCGTTTGTTCCAAGATTTTCAACTTATCGCCAAATGTCCCTTTCTATTGCAGCTTGAGCACGTGGCGGTCGTTGTTGGTTCTCTCCCTGATCTGGCCCTTTTTCTCTTGGCACTGGGCTTCTTATTGACCTCCGACCTCGTACTGGCTTCAGGAATATCAGTTTCCGACTCTTCTTTGTCACTACAACAGACTTCTTCTTCGTCGCGCAACATTCCTTTCTTATGGAGATCTTCATACTGATAAGCCATGTTTATCATTTCAGAAAAAGGAAGCTTCACATTCCTCAGTACACTATTCTGATATCTCCTTTGCAGGCCATGAATAAATCTCAGATTTTTCCTCTTTGGATCTTGAATCAGATGAGGAGAAAAGTGAGCAAGTTCGTTGAATTTCTTATGATATTCTGGGATGGTCATATCACCTTGTATCAGATAAGAAAATTCATCACATAATCACTCCGTCGCTTCAGGAGGAGTAAATCTTTTCAGGAAAATCACTTTGAATCTGTCCCAGGTGATATCACCTTCTGGATTATCTTTGATGATTGTTTCCCACCAGATTAAAGCTTCTTCTTTCAGCGCCTAAGAGGCTACTAATCTTTTCTGATCATCTCTCAGCTGGATACGCTCAAAGATTCTTTCGACAGAACTCATCCAAGCTTGAGTCTGAATTATAGATTCATTGCCCGAGAACTGTGCTCCGTTCAGATTTCGATATCTCTTTAATAGAGCCTCTAGATCGGGTTCTACATTTCTTCTGTTTCGGACACTCATTTTTCTAGTACTTCTGCAAATGGCAGATTAAGTGTCAGGTCACAGGAAAGGTATTTTAAAACATAGAAACATATACTTCAAATGTAAATGTGTCTATCGAGGTGTAATTTCATTCTGCTTTACTCATACTAGGATATTACTGATCCTATCTGTATAGAGTTACCCGTCCTAGAACATTACTGGTTCTATTTCTGACGAGTTCGTTCAAATGTTATATTCCAGAACTAAGCTTAACCAAAGCTCTGATACCACGTTGAGACGACCCCATTTCCCGTACAGACGGAGACAAGGGTAATCTTTGGAATATAACACAGAAACCGATAATAGCAGAACAAAATTAAATAAATACACTAGATAATGAACAATAGAATATACTGGATAAAAGTAATCATCAGAGTTACACAGTATACAGGATCTTACTTAGTACAAATACAGTTCAGCTATACATAAATGTCTACAGCGGAAAACAAACAAAATATGTACAATAGGAGTGGAACAGCATAAAAAGAGATAAATGATAGAATCCATCTTCAGCTCCAGCTATCCAGAAAGAACCGGCTAAACCTGAATACAAGGCTGCCCATGTAGAAAAAGGGGCACCCGAGTTTGAAAGTGAAACAAACGACGAGTCAGTCATGGGACTGGTATGAGAAATCTACTCAACACATATATAATATGGCCAATCACAGGACCACGCCACTTTCGTAGAACGGGTTTACTCCATTGGATTGCTAGTGCTTTAAATCAAATTATTCTTTTAAACATCGCAATGCTTTTTATAAAAATGAAGCCATTATAAGACTCAGTTCCCATCATACAATGCAATGCAAACCGGAGGATAGAGTTTTTACCTTATAACGGCCAAAATATGCTTGATACGAATAAAACAAAGGCATTTGATATTATTGCTAGTGTTTACATGTTTTGAAAAACAATTTCAGATCATAACTATCAATCATAGGCGGCATGGGTACCATATATCATATCACCATATATATATATATATATATACAATCAAAACCGCACAGTCACGTATTTGGAAATTGGATTTTCGTCATGAACCAAGGCAAAAGATAGTCCTTACCGACTTCGAGACGCTCTAGGCCGCCCCTCAGGACCTAGACTCAGGTGGGCCCTAGGATCGTCAGGGCCGGTCCAACGATGTGGATTAAAATTCCTGAACACTGCGTTTCCCCACCCTTTGGGGTGTAAATGAGCCAACGAATGGCTCCATCAGACCCGGATCGTCCGATCTAACCGAGGCGCCTCGCAACAGCAACAACCACACAGGTGAAAAGTATATAAATGTCAGGCCTGGTAGGTCACTGACACCACCCTAGCTAGAAAGAAACACAGGCCCTCCCTGATGTCCTCTCCCGTTTCTGTTTCATACCGGGGTGTGAGGCTCGCGATTTTACGTTATACACGAAGCTACGCCACACAGGCGGTGCTTTGATCATTACCACAAGACTTTACTTTTCAACAGAAGCCCTGATCACTGCATCTTAGCATGCCACACAGGCAATTCATGCCATGCGACTGATGTCCATCGATATACAACCTCTGAGCTCATGCGTTTCAGAGAAGGGCGTTAAGAAAAAGAATAAATTCTCCGCCGCCAAACAGATGTATATTTAACAGAGATCAATCAACACAGAATAAAATCCAATGTCAGACACACAGTCCATTTACAAGTCCGTTCTGAGTCTGAACGAAACCGGAGGCACTAAATACCTCGCAAACCCATCGATCACCACGTACGTCTGGACGATCACCACTCATTATCTGTAACACCCCGTGTATTCTATAACTGTGAAATTCACAAATTAAAGTATAATTAATTTGAAATCAAAGAACTAAGGGAAACGGGATACGCCATTGCGTTCGTCTCGGAAAAATACGCCAAATAGAGTCCGAGTTTTCGAAAAACGGAGTCCGTATGAAGAAGATATGGCCTCCGGAAGTTTCTGAATTAAGTTTAAAAAAATTCGAACAGCTCAGAAAAACAATTCAAAATCGGGCCCAATTGGCCAGGGCGGGAAAACTCCCGCCTAAGCCACCCAGGTCGACTGGGCTGTCGACCTGGGCTAGCCATGTCGACAGGGCTGTCGACAGGCCTGTCGACAGGGCTGTCGACCTGGTCCAGAGCCAGGTCGAACCCAGCCCACCCTGGCTGGCCTAGTCTATGTTGGTCGATTTTCAGAAGCCTGCTTTGTCATTAGGGCTAGGTGGCAGGCTCTAATTGGTCTCTCTTTCGAATGAATGGCTACGATCAATCCAAGCAGCATCGATGGTCCTAATCAGTTCATAAACTCTATAAAAATGACCCTAGACTCTACCTAATCTATTCATTCAAAAATAAGAACGAAGCCACCATGCTGCTGAGGAACGACTAGGAGTAGCCACCAATTTGAGAGAAGATTAGGAGGCGAATTCTAAAGCGTAAAGCAACCTAAACAAATCAAATCAGCACCTACGAGTCGCATCTCCAATTGGAGAATTCGTCACACAATTGTAAGTAGAGTATTATTCTGGTATGAACAAATAACTGTGTTTGGTTTGTACACTTGATTTGTGGTGATAAGTAATTCATAATTATGCGTTGTTATGATTCTAATCGATTGGAATTTTGTGATGTAGCGATTGGATATGAAAGTATGTTATTCATTATAAAAACTACATGTTTGCGGTAGTTTTATGCAAGTATACGTTTGGAATATTCGCAAATTATGTAATTTATGTTGAAGCTACATGTATGTAGTTGTTTAATTGAAATTTATGCAAGTTTGGGGTTTTGCTACTATGCCATCATAATGTGTATTTTTGTACAAAAATCATTTTTGTGTGTAATTGGAACAAATTTGGGTTATTATAATTCATATGAAATTACGTTGAAAATTTGGCATCATGATCTATGTATTAAGCCATACTTTTGCACTAGAAAACCTCTTTGCGAACTCATGAATATGACTAGGCTATGATTGATATTTTGCATAATTGAAAACCATGTTAGGTCTATATTGTTAACAAGAATTATATGATGACATATGTGGTACATAGCTAGGTTAGATTCAAAATCCCATTTGCAAGTTTGCATGACTAAAGTAAAAATCGTGATTTCATGTTAGAAATATTTATGCCATAAGTATATGTGTGCCATGGTTATGAGAATAGATCTAAAATCATGATTAAGTTGGAATAATTCTAGTTGAACTATACTTTTGTATTAGTAACAAAAGTAAGCCCCTTTGTAAACATGTAGTAATCTTATGAACATGATTTGCTTATGTTTGACGTTATGCCTAAATAAAAATATAGGTTTATATTGTAGTTAAGACTATGTGCCAATAATGATATCCAATTTAGATTCTTAACTTAACTACAAGTTTACATGCTTTGATTCATGTCACTTATGCTTTATGACCAAAGTATACATTACTACTATGCAAGTACACCAGTTTCTATTTTGTAATTCCAACGTTATGTTGCAAGTTCACGCGTTCACATTCCCCTCCTTGTGTATGTAATCACGCTTTAAGCCTCCCCTTTTGCACATGGCAAAGTTGGGCTTAAAAAGGCTAAGCCCAATATATATATAATAAACGGAAGTATTAAACGGGGGAAAATAGCGTTGGGCCAAATTAATTAATAAATGAAATTATAAAGTAAAAGGGGACCAAATTCAAGTATGGGTTGGGCCCATGATTGGTGTAACCTTCACACCATTGATCTTAATAATGGGCCGCAAATATTTACATATAAGAAAATAAAGAAGAAAGACAAATTATGTAAATGTAGAAAATACGATGTGTTTAACCCGAGGTTGGATTGAGTTGTGATGTAAACCTGCCCGGAACCGCCCGGCTGTCCAGTAGTCACAACAATACCTATCCAATGTGGGAGGTTAAACATGGAGCCCAATAAGGACCCGAGGTTAGACTGAGTTGTGGCGTAAGACTGCCCGGAACCAACCGGCAACAGGCAGCCACAACAATACCTGTCTAATGTGAGAAGTCAAGGCTTTAATAAGACAATTAAGGCTGAGTCAGGATTGTTAGGATTAAGTGAACTAAAGACTTAATCAAAATGGAACATGCTAAACTAAACAGACTGATTGGGGGTTTGGTTATAAAACACTTAACCAACTTAGCATGTTGGCTAGAAATAGAAAACCTAGTAGCGGGGGACCCTTTTCAGCAGTAACCCTATAAGGTGTATCATGATACCCTGAAACTAGGCAGGGTGGGGCACGATTACTGGGCTGATTGTAAGAGGTCAAATCGACGGCGGTGGTGTAGCAGTGTAGGTTCTAACGGGGTGCGAGTGTGCACACACTCCGGCGCAGAAAAATAAGGCACTGGGCACCAGTAGTATACCTGTGCATTCTAGGGTTGTGTCGGGCCGCTGCCATGGGACTTGATACACCCCATGGTTGGACCAGCATAGGTAACTACAACATCGGGGGCCGTAAGACACATGTAACTATGCGAGTAGGAGTCGATCATCATAAAATGGATCACTTCACCCAGATATGGGGTGCCAGTTGGGAACTAGTTTATATGGGTTCAGAGATTAACATGGGGTACGACAGTATATTCGACCCTAGACAACTTAACTAAGTTTATAGTGCTTTCCCACTTCTTGTTTATACTTATCATACCCAGTTCTTTATTCATAGACAGAATAGTCCTAGACTTACTCAGGCTTTATGTCTGACTCTACTTTTCTTTCGTCTTCTTTTCTTCCGTTCCCCCCCCCCCCCCCCCCCCAGGTCCACAGGGAGGGAACACTGCAGCTTGACCAGCCTTCATATCCAGCTTGAAGAGGAAAAATGTATTGCTTGGACTTTTTCGTTTTGAACTATGGCTTTGGACAACAACTATGGGGCTTTTGCAGTTTATTTATGTTTTCTTTATGCTTCTTTAAAATATGTAATCAAGACAGATTATGAAAGTGTTATGTTATGATTTTGGAAAGGATGTAAGACAATCATGGTGATGTTGTTGTAACACGTATTTGCTTTTATGAAATAAAAGTTGCTGTTTTTCTGCTGCTTACAAAATATGTGTTCTTATATCTGTCTTGTATATCTGTGACTTATACTTATAAACCTCCATTAAAATTAGGGCATTCCCTTTGAGAGTGACCCTAACGGAGGTGGGGTGTTTCATTATCCATATTTCGGGATGCCTCCCAATCAGGACCTCGGTTACCATCCAAACGAGGTGAAGATCTCCGGTCTTCGACCACCGTCTTCATCTTCGATTTCTTATCGTCGATTCAATTATTCAGAATGGGAAAAACCCGGTCTTTCTGAGCAACTCGCGTATATAATAAACAAGTGCAACACTAACATATACACGCATCATTTCAATTCATTAGTCACTAACCGTCAATCAGTAAGAGAACGATTTCCCAAATATTAACCCCGAAGGCCGAAACCAACATCAGATCAACACCCAGGAAACCATTCGACTTAGCCAACCTTCAGTTAATTTCTAAATCGCGTCCATATTGTTTATAATATTTTATAACGATTTATCGCTATTTTTATTTATTTTAAAATAACCAATATATTCAAAACGACGCTTCGGGCCATAACGCGACCGTGGCGCTGTTTTTCTTTAGATTTGATTTACACATATCTGAAAATCTAACCGTTGGATCTTCACAAAATTTACCTCATTAGAAAGATCTTTTCAAAACGAATCCAACGGTTCCAGTTTCGGGAAAAATCCGACAGTCGGATCTCCCGGTACAATCGTTTGAAGTTTCGATTTCAAAATACGAACGGCAGCGTCGTTATTCGATTAATTATAATTATATTTATATATATATATATAAATATAATCTATTCTGGCGCTGTTTTTCTTCAGATTTGAATTAAACATTCCAGACAATCTAACCGTTGGATTTTTACAAAGTTGGTGCCGTTTGAAAGATTTTTCCAAAGCGAACCCAACGGCTGCGATTTCAGGAAAATCCGATGGTCGGATCCCCCGGTATAATCGTTTGAAATCACGGTTTCGAAATGCGAACTGCACGGCCACGTTTCGTTTTAATTTTATTTATATTTATATAATTATATAAATATAGTTCATTCAAAAATTCCTATATTGTTTCCACTTCTAATATCTCACTAACGCCTTTAAATTTTGGAAAATTTCGCCATAACCTCCTTTGTACGGGAGGGGCTGGGAAAATTCCCAAATAGCCACACGGGCGTCCAATGTCAAAAAAAAAAATGAAAATCCAAGCGGCTAGCCAACAGGCTCATAAAATCATCACCCAAACAAAACAGTAAATGTGTACCTATTTGTCGGGCACAAAATTTTATTCCTCTTCTCTAGCCCCTTTTGCTATAACCTGTTCAATAAATATGCATGTACATATATACAGTTCTTATCACTTATCATTTTCCATTCAACTTCATATTTGATTCCATTTGGTTTAAAAACACCATTCATTCTAATGTTGCATGCATAGGCAAAAATCATATCATTAGCTAATTAATGAATATTTCGACTCATGCATATTTATTTGAACGAGTTGCTATTTTTAACACTCCACATTTCAACAATTCATGTATATAATAAAAATGTGATTTTTATTGTAAAACAATTCATTTCAAAACACTATTATTTTATATAGTTTATATAGGTGATGAAAATAGGATTTTTATTATAAAACAATTTCTTTTAAAACGAGATTATTTTACATAGTCCATATAGTTGATAAAAGGTGATTTTTATTATGAAACAATTTATATTTAAAACACAAATACCATCCAACACATGAATTTCTAATCAACGAATGAATATCGATTCAACACATGAAGGTTTTCTATTCAACGAATAAATATAGTTTCAGCAAATGAAAATAATTCAAACACATGAATATTATTCAAAATTTCGGCAGCATAACGGCAGGGTAGTTAAAACAGGGACCGTCCCTAGTACGGCTCCTCGCTCTACATTAAAACCTCGCGGTTTTTGACAATGGGAATCATGCATCTAGTTCGCACGCAGGCAGCATGTATATATTTTATTTCATTTTCACAAACTAATCCTATGTGGTTTCAACCAAATATTTCTCAACCACAAATGGGTATTTTTCAACCACAATCAATCAATATCAACCACAAACAATCCCAAACAACCATTCGCTATCAATCAATTTTCACACCAATCACAACCAATAAATATCGTCCATGGTTTGTGGACGAGGTGCATATATATATATATATATATATATATATATATATAGCAATTTACTTCTATTTCAACACATATATAATTTTTACAACGCATATATAACTTATACATCGAACGTACAACTTATACAATGCTTATACAAGAGGTGTACAACGCTTATATAACCCATACATCGACTATATAATTTATACATCGTCGTTTTCCATATCGTTTATAAATTAGAAATCTCACATTGGGTTCCACTCCACTAAAAATAGCAGAAGGCTCAGAAAAATATGCGGTCTCTTCTAAAATGCAGAAGACGTCCTCACGGTCCCGGCGTCTCTTGTTTCACTGAATTTCGATCATATAGCAAAAAGATACGATTTTTCAAAGTTTGCAACACTTTTAAACGTCAAAACAGTTCAAAATTGATAACAGCCGTACCTTGTCTTTGATGTTCGAAACTAGGTTTAGCAATAGTTTTCAATCCGCTGCACTTGGTCAAAATCCAACCATACCACGACGTAGGGCATCGTGAGCCGCGCCTATCGATGCCAGGTAGGCCCCACTCGGTTGTAGGTGGAGGGCGTGGCGGGGCTTCGACGGCGTCAGGTTGGGAGGGCTAGATCTCGTCGACGGCTGGAAGGTGGAGGTCGAGGGTGGCACGGATTTGTAGAGGGGAGAGAGAGCTTCGAAAAGTTGAACTGGGGTAGGGGTCACCGATGAAGGGATCGGTCGGATTTTGGCCAGGAAGAAGGGAGCTTCCTTTGCCGTCGATCGCGTTTAACGGGGGGGTTTCTGATTTTTTTTTATATTTTATTTATGAAAGAATTTTCCTATTGGTCGATATATATATTTATTCAAAAATTGGGGTTTTCTTAAACGGACTCGAAATCAAACCCAACGACTGTCGTCCCTAGCGTTTTACCCTCATTCCGAACACAATGGGATATGTCTCGAAGGCCCATTCGAATGTTTCAATCAGTTTTCCTTTAAATTAAAATATAAAACATTCAATATTTGATTTGAACGTACATTTCAATTTGCCAGGGCCACAAACTGATTCGAAAAATTCCAGAAAAATAAATCTAGCTATGTTTTGGCGATACGGTCCCAACAAAACTAGTTTCGTCGAATTCTGAGACCGTTTGCAAAAAGGCCCATTTCTGGTCGATCCAATTTAACTCTAATTGACCAAAACACGTTTTCTTTTGCCACGCTCACATACTAGCTTCAAAAATTATGAAATTTGAAACCTAGCAATAACTTCACATCCCGGATCCAACAAAAGTGGTTTCGACGAATTCCGAGGTCGTATGCAAAATGGCCAATTTCACGGGCTATATAAATTCCATAGCGACCTTTCTGAAAATTCATTCGGCCATAACTTTTGCTTTCCGCTATGAAAATTCAATTTTTCAGATTCGTTAGAAAGGTATTCACTAACAGATTTAAATATTTTTGGTTTCACTAAAATCCGTTTTGTTTTGCACCCGGTACAGTCCGACAAAGTTTGAATCCAATTTTTTTGAAACTGCAACGCCTTTTCAAGCCTTGTTTATAATTAGAATTAATTATATTTTTTTTCAATTGTCGATTCAAACTCACTTTTCATTGCCATTATTTTAAATAATTATTTTAAATATTTAAAATCCATTATTTCAGCCAATTTAAAAAAAGTTAAATTGGTTCAGATTTTCTGGGTCGTTACAATAAATCTATATATATTCAATTCAAACGTACATTTTAAATTACCGGGGTCACATACGAACTCTAAAAATTCCTGAAAAATATTTTCTAGCTTCGTATTGACGATACGGTCCTAACAAAACTAATTTCGTCAAATTCTGAGACCGTTTGAAAAATGGCCACTTTCTGGTCGATCAAAATTGACTGAAACTGTTAAAACACATTTTACTTCGCCACGCTCACATATTGCTTTCAAAAATATGAATTTTGGAATTTAGCAATAATTCGACATCCCGGATCCAACAAGAGAGGTTTCGTCGAAAACAGAGGTCGTTTGCAAAATTTCCATTTTTAAGCGCTATATTTTCCATAGCGACTATTCTGAATTTTCAACTGGGCATAACTTTTTATTCCCGCTATGAAATTTCAATTTTTCGGATTCGTTGGAAAGATAATCTCAAATAGATTCAAATATTTTTGGTTTCACAAAAATCCGGTTTATTTGAAATTTGAAATTGAATTTTCTAACTACCGCGCCATTTTCAATTCCTTTTATAATTTAAAATAAATATTTATATTCTAACAACGATTCAAATAAATATATACATTCTAATTCTATTCAAAATAAATTTCTCGTCGTCATTATTTAAAATAATTCATTTTAAATATTCAAAATTCAATAAAATCGCCAAAATAAAAAATTTAAATTGGCTCGGATTTCTGGGATATTACAATCTCCCCCACTTAAAACTTTTCGTCCCCGATAAGGATCGAAGCTGAAAGTTGTTTAACTAATCAACTCAACTTTTATTATTTTCATTTTGGCTTAAGTTCTTCAACTTTTCAGTTTCTAAGAACTTTTCAAATTCTTCAAAAATTTGGCTAACACCCTAAATTTTCGAAAAATTTCGCCATAACCTTCCCGCATGGGAGCACCGGGAAAATCCCGAAATTGCCATACAGGCCTCTCCAATCCAAAAAGAAAAAGAAACAGCTAATCGGCTAATAAAATCATCCAAACCCAAAGAATAACAATAAACATGTACCTATTTGTCGGGCAAACAATTTTATTCTTTTGCTCTAGCCTCCTTGCTATGACCTGTTCACACATATATATGTACATGCATGCATTTCCAAACAATTTTTAATACGGTTCAATATTTGATACAATTTGGCTAAATGGTTCAAATTTTGATTAATCAACCAATAATCAAACAACACAATCAGCAATCAATTAGTTGATTAACGTTTCAATCACATAACTTTAATACATAGCCAAAAATCATATTTTTTTGTCAAATCACAACAATAAGCCCTATCTAGTTTTGGTTCTCACACCAGTCAATTGGAATCATATAGAAATCCCACTTTCAAAACACGAACATAAATACGGATGATGTCCGGACATCACCAGAATTATCCCCGAGCGACTAGAGCGTGATTCTATATCTATCCAGTATAAATACATGCGGATTAGACGTATACGCAAAATCTTTATATACTTGATTGTCTAGATCAATATAAAAATAATATTCAAATATGAATAATTGATTTAAATTTTCAAAACAAAATTTGTTTTCAGTTTTCATTTGAAAAAATTATCACTCTTCCGACTCATTCTAGGATACTGCTGATCCCATCTCTAACGAGTCATTCTCATTGGATATTACTAATCCAATTTCTAATGAATTCTTTCGTTTGGTTCTAACATGCCTCGTTCTCCGAGCTCTGTAAACCAAAGCTCTGATACCAAGCTGAGACGACCCGAACTTCCCCGGTAAGGAAAGCCCGGATTGCTTTGAGAACAAACCACATCGGAACACAAACAGAAGAACATTTCATTGCTTATTACAACAATTCCATCAGAATACACGAATATACAGAGTATGAATAAATATTATACATCAGAAAAATCTCATAGATTTAAGTTACATTACATAGCAGCGGCAAATAACAAAAAACACAACTGAAAGAGATATGCGGATACAGAGCTTTCCGGATATCGTTCCAGCTATAAGTCAGGATCCTATGAATATAAATCTGCAAAACCAAAACTACTAGTTGCCCGTGCGGAAAATAGGGGCACCCAGAGTTTAGGTTAAAACAATAAACTCCAGGTCAGTCATGTGACTGGTGTGAGAACTAAAACAGTAATTAATCTTTATTTTAAAGTTAGGTAAATCAAGGGACCACGCCGTATAACACAGAACGGGTTTCCTCCCAAGAACACTAGTGCATAAAACAACAGCGCAATGCTAAATAAAGAACAATGCAGCTATTATAAGACCCAGGTCCCATCACACAATGCAACACAAGCCGGAGGATAGGGTTTTACCTTATAATAGCCAAAGAATGCTTGATACGCTAAATTTCGTATTATATTATTACTGTAAGTGTATAATGTCAAAACAATTTCAATCATAAATATCAATCATAGACGGCATGGGTACCATATATCATGTCGCCATACTAGTTTTACAATTAAAACCGCAAAATCACGTATTAGAAGTTGGACTTCCATCTGTGAACCGAGGCAAGGGATTGTCCTCACCGCTTCGAGACGCTCTAGCCCGTGTCTCAGGCAAGTACTCAGTCAAGCCTTGGATCGTCAGGGCCGGTCCACCGATGTGGATTAAAATGCCTGAACACTACGTTTCCCCGCCCTTTGGGGCGTAAATGAGCAAAATAACTCCATCGGCTCCACATAGTCACCGATATATCCAAGGCGTCTCGCAATCCAACAACCACACAGGTGAAAATAGTATAAATGTTAGGGCTGGTAGGTCACTGACACCACCCTAGCTAGAAAGAAACGCATGCCCTCCCTGATGTCCGCTCCCGTTTCTAGTTCACAACCGGGGTGTGAGGCTCGCGAATTAACGTTACACAAAGCTGTGCCACACAGGCGATGCTTTGATCATCAACCACAAGACTTTGCTTTTCAACAAAAGCCTTGATCATTTACATCTTAGCATGCCACACAGGCAAACCACTCCATGCAACCGATATCCATCAATCACACAGAATGATATCCAATGTCAGACACACAGTCCATTTACAAGTCCGTTCTGGGTCTGAACGAAACCGGAGGCACCTTGTACCTCGCATATCCATCGATCTCAAAGTATGTATGGACGACCACCAACTGATTCCCTCCTCTTGGGTGTACAGCCCAATCAAGATCATCAGTAATTATCCAAACGATGTGAAGATCTTCGGTCTTCGACCACCTCCTTCATCCTCGACACATCATCGAATCAGTTATTCAGAATAGGATAAACCCGGTCTTTCTGAATAACTCGTGTATATAATAAACAAGTGTTACACAAACACAACATACGCCTCATTCTAATTCAGAATATTCCTTTTTTCAAATATTCTTATACTTTGGGAAAGGTTCCCATTAATTTTATCAAAGATAAATTCCTTAAGTTTATTCTTTAATCTTCATTTGAATATCAATTCAAACCAAATTATTCTTTATCCAAAACCTTACCGAAGTAATCATTTGTTTTAATTTCCCAACCCTAACCTATTCATCCCATGAAGTAAAACTAGTAATACTTCATATCTAACACCACGTTGTTATCGGTAAATTCAATTACCATTTCACGTTCAAATCTAATTAAAGATTTAACTATCACCTGGAGAAAAACTGGTGATACTCCATTCTCGATCATTTCAATCTAATTAAAGATTCATTAACACTCCACTTGGTTTTAATCTTCCCAAAAATCAATATTAATGATTGTTTAACTTGGGAAATCATATCTTGTCTTTAACTGGGTTAAAGAATCAATGTCATTTAAAACACGGTTCACTATAAACCCAAAATCACATTCCATTCCGCCAACCTTTAACCGTAAAGTAGCAAGTGAACAATTCCCTAAATATTAACCTCGAAGACCGAAACCAACATCAGATCAATACCCAGAAAACCATTCAACTTAACTAATCTCCAGTTAGTTTCAGATTTTCTTAACTTCATTGGGTCTAAGAACAGTAGCATTAAAGATACCATTCACGACAACCCAAAATTATATTCCATTAACCATGGAATCTTCATGGAAAACAAATCGATATATATATAATCGATATAAACTTCCATATCCGACTAACAATATAAATGGAATAACAACAAAGCCTTTTAAATTCCATATATATTAGCAGTCCTCATCCATGGAAATTCACTTCGATTATTACTAAATCAAATTCCATTCCATTCCAATTTATTTTATTAAATTGGAAAACTTTACTTCGGAAAATCTCCTTTAAATCTTAACAGAAGATTTATAAATTCCAAGTCACATTTCACTGTAAATCGGGTTAAAGAACGAATGTCGTTAAAACACAGTTCACGATAAACCCAATTCACATTCCATTAATCATTGGTTAAAGAACAAGTGTTATTTAAAACATCGTTCGCGGTAAACCCAAAAATCAATTCCAATTCCAATTAAATATCAATTAATTGGTATACTTCATTAAATCTAAATAAAAAGATTTAATTTTTTTCTCAACTGGGTTTAAGAACAGTGTTAATGAAGACACCATTCACGACAAACCCAAATCCCATTTGATATTAAATACAAGGCTCTGAATAGAAAATATATCGACTTATATTTAATATCAAATTCTACGACCAATAAATATCGTATTGGAAATAACGATATAAATATATCTTTCAAATTTCCATAACAATATCTGTATAATCACGAAATCCAACATCGAAATATTCCAAAGACAATTTCGATTCAAATCCATTCCAATTCAATTATTGGAAATTCTGGTTACTTTTAAAACCCCTTTAAAATCCAATTTATTTATTTCAAAAATAAATGGATTATAATTCTAGTTCAGAACTTGTAACACCCCACCTCCGCCAGGGTGGCTCTTGCAAGCAACTCTGACTTTGGTGGGGCGTTTTAAAATAAGGTAAACATGCATAATGATATAACAAGGCAGGACATGACATATATATATGTAAATAAACAGAGTAAGTAGATGAAACAGCGGAAGATTTTTAAACCATTTCAAAACACAAGTCTGGTACATCAAAATGTCAATTTCCCAAAATTACAAGTCTAGATAAAAACATCATCTGATAAACTGAAATACATAAGTACTATCCCCAAATAAGAGTGATAAACCATAGCGGGCTCAATATCCAAACGTACATGAGCTAATCCAGCAAGCAAGCTAAGCGATCCAAGCTAAGCACCAATGTTCCCACCCTGAGAACCTGGGGGGGGAAACGGAAGAAAAGAAGAGAAAAGAAAACGGGTCAGTCATAAAGACTGGTAAGCCCTGCTACGATCAGTCTATAAACTAATAAAGTTAACAGCATGATGGAAACTGAGATGATCATAGATAACAACATACTGGCATGATAAATTAACTACAAGATAGATAGAGGTGTCATCGCATAAACAAGGTTAAGTTTTGCACCACGGTGTACTAGCAAACCAACATAACAGGTATTGATCCCTTGGCCCAAGCTTTGACCCAATAACATGAAGTGACCTTAATATAAGGTCCAACCAAACGGTCTAGTCGATCGGCTCTCTATAAACCTAACACGTCAAGTGTTGGTGTCCATACGGCCCACATATGGATGTAGTCAGACTGTGCTGGGTCCACCTTCGGGTGTATCAAGCCCTCGGGTGTCAACCCCAGACACTGAAGCAATAATGCACAGTCTAAACCTACTGGTACCCGTGCCTCGAGTTTGTCCAATACCGGACTACGTGCACATCCGTAGCCCGCCTGGACCCGCACCGCTGTACCACTCAGCCATCGCTTTGGTCGCTTACATCAGTCCAGTAATCGTGCCCCGCCCTAGCCTAGCCTCTAGGGTTGTGATGATACCAAACTGGGATTACTGCTGGAACAGACCACGTTGCTAGGGTTTCCTAAGAGGGTTAAGTGCGATTTATCCCTTCACTAATCATGGATTAAATTGGTTAAGTGTAACCGACAGTTCACAACTTAACCCCATTTCAATCCCTCGAACCCCCAAATGGATTAAATTGGTTAAGTGTAACCGACAGTTCACAACTTAACCCCATTTCAATCCCTCGAACCCCCAAATTGGTTAAGTATTAGTGGACCCTGACTTAACCCTAATCATGAGGCATTAATTAATTTAATGCACCTTAACCTCTCACATTAGACTTTGTTGTGGTTACCTAGTTAAGCCGGTGGGTTCCGGGTAGATTTACACCACAACTTGGTCTAACCTCGGGTCTTGGCACCACATGACCAACTTCTCACATTGGGTCCGATTGTCTGTAGCCACTAGTTAAGCCGGTAGGTTCCGGGTAGAATTACGCTATAAACTCAACCCAACCTCGAGTTGACCACACTTATGTTTTCTAAGTGTCATGTCCACTTTATTTCAAAACAAAATTACAAGTCAACAAATACTTGGGTAGACCTAACTTAATAGGTAAATTCCCAAGGGGTAGACCTAACTTAATAGGTAAATTCCCAATCTTATATTTTCATGTATTTTAAGTTTACCCAAACCCCCCAACGTCATTCTATCGCTTACATATTCGTAAAAACGCATAAAGGATAGGAAGAGGGAACTTGGCATAACATACATGATGAACTTGCATATCACAACAAACATGCATAACATGTTAGACTTGCATAACTTAGCATAGTGAACTTGCATATTACCATAAACATGCATAACATGTTAAACTTGCCTAACATGGCATATGGAACTTGCATAAACATGCATAACCTATTAAACATGCATAACATGGCATAGTGAACTTGCATAAGCATGCATAACTTATTAAACATGCATAACATGGCATAGTGAACTTGCATAAGCATGCATAACTTATTAAACATGCATAACATGGCATAGTGAACTTGCATAAACATGCATAACTCAATAAACTTGCAAATCATGGCTTAGTGAACTTGCATAAACATGCATAACTCAATAAACTTGCAAATCATGGCTTAGTGAACTTGCATAAGCATGCATAACTTATTAAACATGCATAACATGTCATAGTGATCTTGCATAAGCATGCATAACTTATTAAACTTGCAAATCATGGCTTAGTGAACTTGCATAAACATGCATAACTCAATAAACTTGCAAATCATGGCTTAGTGAACTTGCATAAGCATGCATAACTTATTAAACATGCATAACATGTCATAGTGATCTTGCATAAGCATGCATAACTTATTAAACTTGCAAATCATGGCTTAGTGAACTTGCATAAACATGCATAACTCAATAAACTTGCAAATCATGGCATAGTGAACTTGCATAAACATGCATAACTCAATAAACTTACATAAATCCCAACTTGCATCACATATTAACTTTAGAGTTTCTAAAATGAAGGTAAGAGGGCTTACAAATATTATGAAGACACAAATCTACTAATAAAGATTGAGAAGCCCTTTATGCAAGCATCCAAAACAAAGCTCCAATAAGAAAACTCTTAACAAAAATTCCAAAAACTCTAGCTTAGCCAATAAAGCTTGCAACTTGATGATGTATGCAAGCTAATGATCATTCATACAACTTAGAAATGCTTGTATGAACATCAAAATCTTCATAGGAATGATTTTTGAAGAGGGTGGAGGCTAGGGTTTTTAATTGGAGGCCATTTGAGAAATCAATTTGCCATAGTTTAGCTATTAGAATGAATAAATGAGGTTTTAGGGTAGGATTAGGGTCTTATTTATAGAAGATTAAAGTGTTTTTAGCCCTAGGATTAACCCTAGGTTAGTTTAGGTCCATCAGATTTCGGAAGTCTCCAGAACTAAGCCACACAACCAAGCCCAGATCAAAAATGGTGCGCCAGGCAAAACTGCCCGGCCACCCCGTGTCGACAGGGCAGTCGACACCCTCAGACCCCTGTCGACATGCCTGTCGACATGAGGGTCTTGGCGGGAGTTTTCCCGCCTGACGCCAGTTTGCCCTAATTTCTGTTTTTGAACTTAAAATTCAAATCTGTTTTTAACATGGAAATTTCTGAAAACTTCAATGGGCCTTAACTGGGTCATACGGACTCCGATTTTCGAAAACTCGGACTCTATTTCGCGTATTTTTCCAAGACGAACGCAATGGCATAGCCCGTTTCCCTTGATTCACATTTTATAATTAAATTCTGCCTCGATTTATATTATAATAGGTTATTAAAAAAAATACAGGTTGTTACATTCTCCCCTCCTTAAAGGATTTCGTCCCCGAAATCTTCAAGTCAGGAAGAACATATCCTACCATCCAACATCCATCTACTCAAAAAATCATCCACGAGCAATCATTGTCCTTAAAGGATTCTAAATGTGGTATAAACATATGCAAAAGTGTGTGTATATGTACTTACCTAATGCAAAACTCAGGCGGTTACTGATACAGTAAACCTCCTTAATGCATATGTATGTCAGTGAAATGAATCCATATGTATGCAAATTCCTAACATAATTCATAGTATCTATATGAGTGCACATAACATTCATCCATATTCAACATCCATGTGGTGGCACAACAAGTTCCAATCATGAATAAGTATAAACACTCATGCATATGCAACATGAAGAGTGTGTGAGCCGATCTAGTGCCTAATGTGTATAATGCATCCACGAGTAACCACTTGCAAACACTTGCAACCACTTGCAAACATCAAGCATAACATGTTTCAAATACATGTTTCATCCCAAGGGTTTCTACCTAAGGTTCTCATGACAAGATAAACACGATAAACTAGATAAACTAGATAAACATGGATAGAGAGATATGCTAAAAAGAGATCTTAGAAGATAAGCAAGATAAACTCCTTTTTGGATTACAAGAAATCCATTCAAACTCTGACATATAGTACTAACCGATGAGTCATAACCCCCTTATGGAGTTTACAACAGAAATAAGATCGAGAATGGGACCGAGAGGATATATACAAAAGATAACTTGCAAGCAAGCTCCACAGGAAAACAAGGATCAAGGATGCACTCTTAAAAAGAGATATGATGCGCGTATCTAGTCTTCACTCTTCTTAGTCACGTTTCCTTGAGCTTAACTCCACTGTGCTTTGACCGTCTTTTACTTCATGATTTCTTGGCTTCCTAACTCCTATTTCCCAAATTCGAGTTGGAACTCATTTCATTATCGCCTCTCGTCTTCCTTTTCCACTTACTCTTCTTTCTGTATACTTGGCTTAAACATAACTGTAACCTCATGATTTCATGCAAGCTCTCCAAAATTCACTAGTGAATCCTGGATCTCGTCTACTTACTATAAAGTATTCCATGCAGCAGAACTTTTCTTGAAAATACCAATCCACGTTGCCAATTGCCCTTATAAACGTGATTTTCTATAACTCATGCTTAATCGAAATGAACCATCCGCCTATGAGTGATAGGCCATACCTAGATTCAGTTGCCTACCCATGGCTTCCTGTAGGCTATTTCAAAACTGGCCAACTTCTTGAGGGTAAACCGTTGCTAACCATGATGCAGTCCTCTCGCTCTTCACCGGACTGAAATGAGCACTCTTCGTGAGTCTACCTATTATGACCCACATACCCGTATTCCCTTTCTTTGATCTAGGTAGTCCATCCACATAATCTATCGAGATGTTTTCACACTTCCCTTGCGGAACCTCCAATAGAGGTAATGGCCCGCCGGGCTTCTATGACTTGGCCTTAACCTGGTGGAACAACATGCATCCTGAGACCAACTCTGCCACCTCCTCGAGTGATGCGCATCTTCAAGAACCTTCTTTACCAAGTCTTCCACTCGAGGAACACATAATCTCTCATCGCGCCTTAGTCATCCCTTGTCATCTATAATATATCTAGCGAGGTGACTTAACATCTCGTCTCGAATCAACTGGTCCATGTTCTTGACTAACTGCGGGTCTTCTTCCTGTGAAACCCCCTTCTTGATCCAGAAGAGTAAGTCTAAGCTCAGGGAATGCTAACTAACTAGCCAAACGGAGAAAGCTTCTTACTTCAATTGCCCTCCTCAGAGTTTTCCGGTTTTAAACCGCAACCACTGTGGCGGAATCCACCGCTAAGCCTTACTTAGGAACTATGTGCCCAAGAAATCCAACTTCTTTCCTCCAAAGTGACATTTGGAGAACTTGACCTTCAACTGGTGGCTCTAAGCGTATCCATCACCTCCTTGAGATGTCTAGCATGCTCTTCCTCGTTCTTTTAAGGAGATCAAAATATCGTCTACGACGACCACGACAAACTTGTTCAAGGACTCCCTAAACACCCTACCCATCAAGTTCACGTAATATGCGGGTGCATTAGTCAAACCAAATAGCATGACTAGCCATTCTAAAAATCCATCTAGAGTCCTAAACGCAGTCTTGTCAATTCCATCCTCAGCCATCCTAAGCTGATGGAATCCGGTAGCTAGATCAAAAGAAAACAGATGCTCCTACAAGCTGATCAAACAAATCATCGATCCTTGGTAACGGTTGTCTATTCTTCTCACGATAATCAACACATAAGCGAAGCAAACTGTCCACATTAGTAACGAATACTACTGGAGCACCCTACTCGAAAATGCTTCGTCTCAGGAAGTTCTTCTTAAGCAACTCCTTGACTTGCTTTCTTAACTTTCATCTCGTGAGGTCATGTGCCTAATCGGCCACGAAACTGGCTTGGTATTACCAACCAGATAATGCGGAAATCTATCCCACGTCTAGGGGTAACCCCTTTACTTCCCCTAAGATATCAGGATATTCTCGGACCACCCTCACAGATTGCAAACTATCGATAGACGAGTTGAGGGATTCAAGATAACATAACATGACGGGACCCATAGGGTTGCAAGAAATTTCTAGGGTATTACCGAGGCGAGTCATGAGCCTCACAACCCTATATACAAAAACCAAGAATGGCTCCAAAACAGGACAACCATTCCATGCCCAAAACCAACCCATATCCCCTGAAACCGAGAATATAAACATCTCACGAGAATTCTATACTCAAGATAGAAATTTTCAAATCCACTCAGGCCACAGACAAACGGGCAGAACCCCCAATTGAATTTGAAACACATACGGGATCATCAACTAGACTAGTACTTAGGTGCAAACGTTCAACTAGATCAGATGAAATAAAACTATGCGATGTGCCAGAATCAAACAAAGTACGAACAGGGAAAATCAGAAAATGTAAACAAGACTTCCAACAGAAACACTACCTCTATCATGAGCTGGAAGAACGGTGTTGAGGGGATGAACTCGCCCTCCAGATAGTCCTGCACACTAAGTCTGATCTTGCCCTTGTTTCCTCGGGCAATCCTTGCTGAGATGTCCAAACTCACCACAATGAAAGCATTCGCCCCGCTTTCTCTTCTTCTTCCTACATTCCCTGGATATATGTCCAACTTTACCACAGAAGTTGCATTTCCTATTCTCTCTTGGCTTGTCCTTGCGATTGTTGTTATTCTTGCCTCATTTCCCGGAATTTACCCTCTTGCCTTGAGACTCATTCGCCTTGACCTCTTTCTTGTCATTGTTATCTTCTTCTTGAAGTAGGGCCATATTCACCAAATTCTCGAAAGTCGCCCCCAAGGGTATATGAGACATGGCCAAACCATGTAATGGCTCGTTTAATCCTAGAGCAAAGTGTAGGGCCTTCTTCTGAGCTGTATTAACCAAGTCTAAATCGACCCGAGCCAGTTGATTAAACTTATCTATGTATTCCCTAATAGTCATGTCCCCTTGCTTCAGTGATAAGAACCTCAGTCCAAACCTTCCTCTAAAGTCATCCCAAGTCTCAATTGGCCTAGTAGCGGTGGTGACTACCCACCAACATGCAGCTTCTTCCTTTAGCAACCATACTGCTAATAAAACCTTCCTGCGGTCACCTATATCAAAGGTGGCTAAAAGATCTTCGGTCTCTTTCAACCAATTCCTTGCCTCTACAAAAGTCTCTGTTCCACTAAAATTCTTGCCACCCATCATCTTAAAGTTCTTACAAGTTTCCGCAAAGTCCGCTTGTGGAGGCGGAGGGAGAAGAGGAACATCAGCTACGGAAGGAGGAGGAGGAACAGCGGCCTTGACTGGAAAGACAACATTAGAGACACCCGGGACCGGTGCCGTGACTTCCAAGTACCGACGAAACCAATCGGGTATTGTTACTCCTTCGGGCAAGATGAGATTATCAGACATGCTGGAAATGAAAAGAAAAGAGTTCAAACGAGGGGTCAAAGGATAGTGCTAATGGCTTTTGGGGAATAGCCTTTAAAAATAACTAGACTTTTCTTTGGAAAATACTTTATACTTGGTTTTGAAAATAGTTTTTCAAAAGTTTTAAAAACCTTTTTATCCCTTCTCGTAAACCATATGCTCTGATACCAAATGTAACACCCCACCTCCGCCAGGGTGGCTCTTGCAAGCAACTCTGACTTTGGTGGGGCGTTTTAAAACAAGGTAAACATTCATAATGATATAACAAGGCAGGACATGACATATATATATGTAAATAAACAGAGTAAGTAGATAAAACAGCGGAAGATTTTTAAACCATTTCAAAACACAAGTCTGGTACATCAAAATGTCAATTTCCCAAAATTACAAGTCTAGATAAAAACATCATCTGATAAACTGAAATACATAAGTACTATCCCCAAATAAGAGTGATAAACCATAGCGGGCTCAATATCCAAACGTACATGAGCTAATCCAGCAAGCAAGCTAAGCACCAATGTTCCCACCCTGAGAACCTGGGGGGGAAACGGAAGAAAAGAAGCGAAAAGAAAACGGGTCAGTCATAAAGACTGGTAAGCCCTGCTACGATCAGTCTATAAACTAATAAAGTTAACAGCATGATGGAAACTGAGATGATCATAGATAACAACATACTGGCATGATAAATTAACTACAAGATAGATAGAGGTGTCATCGCATAAACAAGGTTAAGTTTTGCACCACGGTGTACTAGCAAACCAACATAACAGGTATTGATCCCTTGGCCCAAGCTTTGACCCAATAACATGAAGTGACCTTAATATAAGGTCCAACCAAACGGTCTAGTCGATCGGCTCCCTATAAACCTAACACGTCAAGTGTTGGTGTCCATACGGCCCACATATGGATGTAGTCAGACTGTGCTGGGTCCACCTTCGGGTGTATCAAGCCCTCGGGTGTCAACCCCAGACACTGAAGCAATAATGCACAGTCTAAACCTACTGGTACCCGTGCCTCGAGTTTGTCCAATACCGGACTACGTGCACGTCCGTAGCCCGCCTGGACCCGCACCGCTGTACCACTCAGCCATCGCTTTGGTCGCTTACATCAGTCCAGTAATCATGCCCCGCCCTAGCCTAGCCTCTAGGGTTGTGATGATACCAAACTGGGATTACTGCTGGAACAGACCACGTTGCTAGGGTTTCCTAAGAGGGTTAAGTGCGATTTAACCCTTCACTAATCATGGATTAAATTGGTTAAGTGTAACCGACAGTTCACAACTTAACCCCATTTCAATCCCTCGAACCCCCAAATGAATTAAATTGGTTAAGTGTAACCGACAGTTCACAACTTAACCCCATTTCAATCCCTCAAACCCCCAAATTGGTTAAGTATTAGTGGACCCTGACTTAACCCTAATCATGAGGCACTAATTAATTTAATGCACCTTAACCTCTCACATTAGACTTTGTTGTGGTTACCTAGTTAAGCCGGTGGGTTCCGGGTAGATTTACACCACAACTTGGTCTAACCTCGGGTCTTGGCACCACATGACCAACTTCTCACATTGGGTCCTATTGTTTGTAGCCACTAGTTAAGCCGGTAGGTTCCGGGTAGAATTACGCTATAAACTCAACCCAACCTCGAGTTGGCCACACTTATGTTTTCTAAGTGTCATGTCCACTTTATTTCAAAACATAATTACAAGTCAACAAATACTCGGGTAGACCTAACTTAATAGGTAAATTCCCAAGGGGTAGACCTAACTTAATAGGTAAATTCCCAATCTTATATTTTCATGTATTTTAAGTTTACCCAAACCCCCCAACGTCATTCTATCGCTTACATATTCGTAAAAACGCATAAAGGATAGGAAGAGGGAACTTGGCATAACATACATGATGAACTTGCATATCACAACAAACATGCATAACATGTTAGACTTGCATAACTTAGCATAGTGAACTTGCATATTACCATAAACATGCATAACATGTTAAACTTGCCTAACATGGCATATGGAACTTGCATAAACATGCATAACCTATTAAACATGCATAACATGGCATAGTGAACTTGCATAAGCATGCATTACTTATTAAACATGCATAACATGGCATAGTGAACTTGCATAAGCATGTAAACATGCATAACATGGCATAGTGAACTTGCATAAACATGCATAACTCAATAAACTTGCAAATCATGGCTTAGTGAACTTGCATAAACATGCATAACTCAATAAACTTGCAAATCATGGCTTAGTGAACTTGCATAAGCATGCATAACTTATTAAACATGCATAACATGTCATAGTGATCTTGCATAAGCATGCATAACTTATTAAACTTGCAAATCATGGCTTAGTGAACTTGCATAAACATGCATAACTCAATAAACTTGCAAATCATGGCTTAGTGAACTTGCATAAGCATGCATAACTTATTAAACATGCATAACATGTCATAGTGATCTTGCATAAGCATGCATAACTTATTAAACTTGCAAATCATGGCTTAGTGAACTTGCATAAACATGCATAACTCAATAAACTTGCAAATCATGGCATAGTGAACTTGCATAAACATGCATAACTCAATAAACTTACATAAATCCCAACTTGCATCACATATTAACTTTAGAGTTTCTAAAATGAAGGTAAGAGGGCTTACAAATATTATGAAGACACAAATCTACTAATAAAGATTGAGAAGCCCTTTATGCAAGCATCCAAAACAAAGCTCCAATAAGAAAACTCTTAACAAAAATTCCAAAAACTCTAGCTTAGCCAATAAAGCTTGCAACTTGATGATGTATGCAAGCTAATGATCATTCATACAACTTAGAAATGCTTGTATGAACATCAAAATCTTCATAGGAATGATTTTTGAAGAGGGTGGAGGCTAGGGTTTTTAATTGGAGGCCATTTGAGAAATCAATTTGCCATAGTTTAGCTATTAGAATGAATAAATGAGGTTTTAGGGTAGGATTAGGGTCTTATTTATAGAAGATTAAAGTGTTTTTAGCCCTAGGATTAACCCTAGGTTAGTTTAGGTCCATCAGATTTCGGAAGTCTCCAGAACTAAGCCACACAACCAAGCCCAGATCAAAAATGGTGCGCCAGGCAAAACTGCCCGGCCACCCCGTGTCGACAGGGCAGTCGACACCCTCAGACCCCTGTCGACATGCCTGTCGACATGAGGGTCTTGGCGGGAGTTTTCCCGCCTGACGCCAGTTTGCCCTAATTTCTGTTTTTGAACTTAAAATTCAAATCTGTTTTTAACATGGAAATTTCTGAAAACTTCAATGGGCCTTAACAGGGTCATACGGACTCCGATTTTCGAAAACTCGGACTCTATTTCGCGTATTTTTCCGAGACGAACGCAATGGCATAGCCCGTTTCCCTTGATTCACATTTTATAATTAAATTCTGCCTCGATTTATATTATAACAGGTTATTAAAAAAAATACAGGTTGTTACATTCTCCTCTCCTTAAAGGATTTCGTCCCCGAAATCTTCAAGTCAGGAAGAACATATCCTACCATCCAACATCCATCTACTCAAAAAATCATCCACGAGCAATCATTGTCCTTAAAGGATTCTAAATGTGGTATGAACATATGCAAAAGTGTGTGTATATGTACTTACCTAATGCAAAACTCAGGCGGTTACTGATACAGTAAACCTCCTTAATGCATATGTATGTCAGTGAAATGAATCCATATGTATGCAAATTCCTAACATAATTCATAGTATCTATATGAGTGCACATAACATTCATCCATATTCAACATCCATGTGGTGGCACAACAAGTTCCAATCATGAATAAGTATAAACACTCATGCATATGCAACATGAAGAGTGTGTGAGCCGATCTAGTGCCTAATGTGTATAATGCATCCACGAGTAACCACTTGCAAACACTTGCAACCACTTGCAAACATCAAGCATAACATGTTTCAAATACATGTTTCATCCCAAGGGTTTCTACCTAAGGTTCTCATGACAAGATAAACACGATAAACTAGATAAACTAGATAAATATGGACAGAGAGATATGCTAAAAAGAGATCTTAGAAGATAAGCAAGATAAACTCCTTTTTGGATTACAAGAAATCCATTCAAACTCTGACATATAGTACTAACCGATGAGTCATAACCCCCTTATGGAGTTTACAACAGAAATAAGATCGAGAATGGGACCGAGAGGATATATACAAAAGATAACTTGCAAGCAAGCTCCACAGGAAAACAAGGATCAAGGATGCACTCTTAAAAAGAGATATGATGCGCGTATCTAGTCTTCACTCTTCTTAGTCACGTTTCCTTGAGCTTAACTCCACTGTGCTTTGACCGTCTTTTACTTCATGATTTCTTGGCTTCCTAACTCCTATTTCCCAAATTCGAGTTGGAACTCATTTCATTATCGCCTCTCGTCTTCCTTTTCCACTTACTCTTCTTTCTGTATACTTGGCTTAAACATAACTGTAACCTCATGATTTCATGCAAGCTCTCCAAAATTCACTAGTGAATCCTGGATCTCGTCTACTTACTATAAAGTATTCCACGCAGCAGAACTTTTCTTGAAAATACCAATCCACGTTGCCAATTGCCCTTATAAACGTGATTTTCTATAACTCATGCTTAATCGAAATGAACCATCCGCCTATGAGTGATAGGCCATACCTAGATTCAGTTGCCTACCCATGGCTTCCTGTAGGCTATTTCAAAACTGGCCAACTTCTTGAGGGTAAACCGTTGCTAACCATGATGCAGTCCTCTCGCTCTTCACCGGACTGAAATGAGCACTCTTCGTGAGTCTACCTATTATGACCCACATACCCGTATTCCCTTTCTTTGATCTAGGTAGTCCATCCACATAATCTATCGAGATGTTTTCACACTTCCCTTGCGGAACCTCCAATGGAGGTAATGGCCCGCCGAGCTTCTATGACTTGGCCTTAACCTGGTGGAACAACATGCATCCTGAGACCAACTCGGCCACCTCCTCGAGTGATGCGCATCTTCAAGAACCTTCTTTACCAAGTCTTCCACTCGAGGAACACATAATCTCTCATCGCGCCTTAGTCATCCCTTGTCATCTATAATATATCTAGCGAGGTGACTTAACATCTCGTCTCGAATCAACTGGTCCATGTTCTTGACTAACTGCGGGTCTTCTTCCTGTGAAACCCCCTTCTTGATCCAGAAGAGTAAGTCTAAGCTCAGGGAATGCTAACTAACTAGCCAAACGGAGAAAGCTTCTTACTTCAATTGCCCTCCTCAGAGTTTTCCGGTTTTAAACCGCAACCACTTTGGCGGAATCCACCGCTAAGCCTTACTTAGGAACTATGTGCCCAAGAAATCCAACTTCTTTCCTCCAAAGTGACATTTGGAGAACTTGACCTTCAACTGGTGGCTCTAAGCGTATCCATCACCTCCTTGAGATGTCTAGCATGCTCTTCCTCGTTCTTTTAAGGAGATCAAAATATCGTCTACGACGACCACGACAAACTTGTTCAAGGACTCCCTAAACACCCTACCCATCAAGTTCACGTAATATGCGGGTGCATTAGTCAAACCAAATAGCATGACTAGCCATTCTAAAAATCCATCTAGAGTCCTAAACGCAGTCTTGTCAATTCCATCCTCAGCCATCCTAAGCTGATGGAATCCGGTAGCTAGATCAAAAGAAAACAGATGCTCCTACAAGCTGATCAAACAAATCATCGATCCTTGGTAACGGTTGTCTATTCTTCTCACGATAATCAACACATAAGCGAAGCAAACTGTCCACATTAGTAACGAATACTACTGGAGCACCCTACTCGAAAATGCTTCGTCTCAGGAAGTTCTTCTTAAGCAACTCCTTGACTTGCTTTCTTAACTTTCATCTCGTGAGGTCATGTGCCTAATCGGCCACGAAACTGGCTTGGTATTACCAACCAGATAATGCGGAAATCTATCCCACGTCTAGGGGTAACCCCTTTACTTCCCCTAAGATATCAGGATATTCTCGGACCACCCTCACAGATTGCAAACTATCGATAGACGAGTTGAGGGATTCAAGATAACATAACATGACGGGACCCATAGGGTTGCTAGAAATTTCTAGGGTATTACCGAGGCGAGTCATGAGCCTCACAACCCTATATACAAAAACCAAGAATGGCTCCAAAACAGGACAACCATTCCATGCCCAAAACCAACCCATATCCCCTGAAACCGAGAATATAAACATCCCACGAGAATTCTATACTCAAGATAGAAATTTTCAAATCCACTCAGGCCACAGACAAACGGGCAGAACCCCCAATTGAATTTGAAACACATACGGGATCATCAACTAGACTAGTACTTAGGTGCAAACTTTCAACTAGATCAGATGAAATAAAACTATGCGATGTGCCAGAATCAAACAAAGTACGAACAGGGAAAATCAGAAAATGTAAACAAGACTTCCAACAGAAACACTACCTCTATCATGAGCTGGAAGAACGGTGTTGAGGGGATGAACTCGCCCTCCAGATAGTCCTGCACACTAAGTCTGATCTTGCCCTTGTTTCCTCGGGCAATCCTTGCTGAGATGTCCAAACTCACCACAATGAAAGCATTCGCCCCGCTTTCTCTTCTTCTTCCTACATTCCCTGGATATATGTCCAACTTTACCACAGAAGTTGCATTTCCTATTCTCTCTTGGCTTGTCCTTGCGGTTGTTGTTATTCTTGCCTCGTTTCCCGGAATTTACCCTCTTGCCTTGAGACTCATTCGCCTTGACCTCTTTCTTGTCATTGTTATCTTCTTCTTGAAGTAGGGCCATATTCACCAAATTCTCGAAAGTCGCCCCCAAGGGTATATGAGACATGGCCAAACCATGTAATGGCTCGTTTAATCCTAGAGCAAAGTGTAGGGCCTTCTTCTGAGCTGTATTAACCAAGTCTAAATCGACCCGAGCCAGTTGATTAAACTTATCTATGTATTCCCTAATAGTCATGTCCCCTTGCTTCAGTGATAAGAACCTCAGTCCAAACCTTCCTCTAAAGTCATCCCAAGTCTCAATTGGCCTAGTAGCGGTGGTGACTACCCACCAACATGCAGCTTCTTCCTTTAGCAACCATACTGCTAATAAAACCTTCCTGCGGTCACCTATATCAAAGGTGGCTAAAAGATCTTCGGTCTCTTTCAACCAATTCCTTGCCTCTACAAAAGTCTCTGTTCCACTAAAATTCTTGCCACCCATCATCTTAAAGTTCTTACAAGTTTCCGCAAAGTCCGCTTGTGGAGGCGGAGGGAGAAGAGGAACATCAGCTACGGAAGGAGGAGGAGGAACAGCGGCCTTGACTGGAAAGACAACATTAGAGACACCCGGGACCGGTGCCGTGACTTCCAAGTACCGACGAAACCAATCGGGTATTGTTACTCCTTCGGGCAAGATGAGATTATCAGACATGCTGGAAATGAAAAGAAAAGAGTTCAAACGAGGGGTCAAAGGATAGTGCTAATGGCTTTTGGGGAATAGCCTTTAAAAATAACTAGACTTTTCTTTGGAAAATACTTTATACTTGGTTTTGAAAATAGTTTTTCAAAAGTTTTAAAAACCTTTTTATCCCTTCTCGTAAACCATATGCTCTGATACCAAATGTAACACCCCACCTCCGCCAGGGTGGCTCTTGCAAGCAACTCTGACTTTGGTGGGGCGTTTTAAAACAAGGTAAACATTCATAATGATATAACAAGGCAGGACATGACATATATATATGTAAATAAACAGAGTAAGTAGATAAAACAGCGGAAGATTTTTAAACCATTTCAAAACACAAGTCTGGTACATCAAAATGTCAATTTCCCAAAATTACAAGTCTAGATAAAAACATCATCTGATAAACTGAAATACATAAGTACTATCCCCAAATAAGAGTGATAAACCATAGCGGGCTCAATATCCAAACGTACATGAGCTAATCCAGCAAGCAAGCTAAGCGATCCAAGCTAAGCACCAATGTTCCCACCCTGAGAACCTGGGGGGGGGAAACGGAAGAAAAGAAGAGAAAAGAAAACGGGTCAGTCATAAAGACTGGTAAGCCCTGCTACGATCAGTCTATAAACTAATAAAGTTAACAGCATGATGGAAACTGAGATGATCATAGATAACAACATACTGGCATGATAAATTAACTACAAGATAGATAGAGGTGTCATCGCATAAACAAGGTTAAGTTTTGCACCACGGTGTACTAGCAAACCAACATAACAGGTATTGATCCCTTGGCCCAAGCTTTGACCCAATAACATGAAGTGACCTTAATATAAGGTCCAACCAAACGGTCTAGTCGATCGGCTCCCTATAAACCTAACACGTCAAGTGTTGGTGTCCATACGGCCCACATATGGATGTAGTCAGACTGTGCTGGGTCCACCTTCGGGTGTATCAAGCCCTCGGGTGTCAACCCCAGACACTGAAGCAATAATGCACAGTCTAAACCTACTGGTACCCGTGCCTCGAGTTTGTCCAATACCGGACTACGTGCACGTCCGTAGCCCGCCTGGACCCGCACCGCTGTACCACTCAGCCATCGCTTTGGTCGCTTACATCAGTCCAGTAATCATGCCCCGCCCTAGCCTAGCCTCTAGGGTTGTGATGATACCAAACTGGGATTACTGCTGGAACAGACCACGTTGCTAGGGTTTCCTAAGAGGGTTAAGTGCGATTTAACCCTTCACTAATCATGGATTAAATTGGTTAAGTGTAACCGACAGTTCACAACTTAACCCCATTTCAATCCCTCGAACCCCCAAATGGATTAAATTGGTTAAGTGTAACCGACAGTTCACAACTTAACCCCATTTCAATCCCTCAAACCCCCAAATTGGTTAAGTATTAGTGGACCCTGACTTAACCCTAATCATGAGGCACTAATTAATTTAATGCACCTTAACCTCTCACATTAGACTTTGTTGTGGTTACCTAGTTAAGCCGGTGGGTTCCGGGTAGATTTACACCACAACTTGGTCTAACCTCGGGTCTTGGCACCACATGACCAACTTCTCACATTGGGTCCTATTGTTTGTAGCCACTAGTTAAGCCGGTAGGTTCCGGGTAGAATTACGCTATAAACTCAACCCAACCTCGAGTTGACCACACTTATGTTTTCTAAGTGTCATGTCCACTTTATTTCAAAACATAATTACAAGTCAACAAATACTTGGGTAGACCTAACTTAATAGGTAAATTCCCAAGGGGTAGACCTAACTTAATAGGTAAATTCCCAATCTTATATTTTCATGTATTTTAAGTTTACCCAAACCCCCCAACGTCATTCTATCGCTTACATATTCGTAAAAACGCATAAAGGATAGGAAGAGGGAACTTGGCATAACATACATGATGAACTTGCATATCACAACAAACATGCATAACATGTTAGACTTGCATAACTTAGCATAGTGAACTTGCATATTACCATAAACATGCATAACATGTTAAACTTGCCTAACATGGCATATGGAACTTGCGTAAACATGCATAACCTATTAAACATGCATAACATGGCATAGTGAACTTGCATAAGCATGCATAACTTATTAAACATGCATAACATGGCATAGTGAACTTGCATAAGCATGTAAACATGCATAACATGGCATAGTGAACTTGCATAAACATGCATAACTCAATAAACTTGCAAATCATGGCTTAGTGAACTTGCATAAACATGCATAACTCAATAAACTTGCAAATCATGGCTTAGTGAACTTGCATAAGCATGCATAACTTATTAAACATGCATAACATGTCAAAGTGATCTTGCATAAGCATGCATAACTTATTAAACTTGCAAATCATGGCTTAGTGAACTTGCATAAACATGCATAACTCAATAAACTTGCAAATCATGGCTTAGTGAACTTGCATAAGCATGCATAACTTATTAAACATGCATAACATGTCATAGTGATCTTGCATAAGCATGCATAACTTATTAAACTTGCAAATCATGGCTTAGTGAACTTGCATAAACATGCATAACTCAATAAACTTGCAAATCATGGCATAGTGAACTTGCATAAACATGCATAACTCAATAAACTTACATAAATCCCAACTTGCATCACATATTAACTTTAGAGTTTCTAAAATGAAGGTAAGAGGGCTTACAAATATTATGAAGACACAAATCTACTAATAAAGATTGAGAAGCCCTTTATGCAAGCATCCAAAACAAAGCTCCAATAAGAAAACTCTTAACAAAAATTCCAAAAACTCTAGCTTAGCCAATAAAGCTTGCAACTTGATGATGTATGCAAGCTAATGATCATTCATACAACTTAGAAATGCTTGTATGAACATCAAAATCTTCATAGGAATGATTTTTGAAGAGGGTGGAGGCTAGGGTTTTTAAGTGGAGGCCATTTGAGAAATCAATTTGCCATAGTTTAGCTATTAGAATGAATAAATGAGGTTTTAGGGTAGGATTAGGGTCTTATTTATAGAAGATTAAAGTGTTTTTAGCCCTAGGATTAACCCTAGGTTAGTTTAGGTCCATCAGATTTCGGAAGTCTCCAGAACTAAGCCACACAACCAAGCCCAGATCAAAAATGGTGCGCCAGGCAAAACTGCCCGGCCACCCCGTGTCGACAGGGCTGTCGACAGGGCAGTCGACACCCTCAGACCCCTGTCGACATGCCTGTCGACATGGGGGTCTTGGCGGGAGTTTTCCCGCCTGACGCCAGTTTGCCCTAATTTCTGTTTTTGAACTTAAAATTCAAATCTGTTTTTAACATGGAAATTTCTGAAAACTTCAATGGGCCTTAACTGGGTCATACGGACTCCGATTTTCGAAAACTCGGACTCTATTTCGCGTATTTTTCCGAGACGAACGCAATGTCATAGCCCGTTTCCCTTGATTCACATTTTATAATTAAATTCTGCCTCGATTTATATTATAACAGGTTATTAAAAAAAATACAGGTTGTTACAGAACTAGTTCATTTCTATAAAATTCTATTTTTATCTTTTCAAATATGGAATTTTTCATCCCAATTCTTTCCGAATCATTTCTTATGATTTTACACAAACTATTACTATTTTGTAATGATTTTATCAAGGCCCGTACAGTCGATTTCCATCAACGGCCAGCGAACTGCACTTACAGTGACCTTTTCCAAATTTGATTTGGACATAATTCCAAATCCAACCGTAAGATTTCAATTCTCTAATATTCGTTAGAAAGCTCTTTTCGATACGAACCCAACGGTTCCAGTTTTAGGAGAATCCGACAGTCGGATCTCCCATAATGTCCATTCGAAGTTAATTGTCGAAATTCGCGAACTACCGCAGCGCAGCGCGTTCTATTCAGGACATTATATATATAATATATATTTCGTCGATTTCCTTTTAAAACGTATTTTATAAATCTCTTTAAATTTGTTTTCAAAACGATTTCAACTTCGTATTCAATTTCTAATCAAAACTGAATATTCGATATCATCGATATATAAATGATAATATTTTCAAAACATTAGATTTTGAAATCTATTCCTTTTCGATATTCATTATAAAAATGAATAAAATCGATATAAATATTGTTCACGTCAAAATGGCGTCAATCTAATCAACACGGCTTTATATATTTAAATATATTCGTGCCCATCCCAAATCGGACATCAAAATCATATTTTGATTCTCTTCTGAATATTATTTGAAAAATATTCGTTATTTTAAAATAATCATCATTTTAAAATATTCATTTTTTCTGAACTGGAATCAGACACAGTCAATTATCATACAATTTGATTTATATGGTTTCATACACACACGTACACTACAACAATCAAACACAGTCAACCATCACCCAAAGTGCATTCTACACTGCATAAGCATCAAATAAAAATATTTAACGCTTATAACAGCTTGTCAATTAATCGATCGACATACAGCTAATTATTGGGACTAGTGTATGGCCATTTTCATCCCAACACCCGTATGGGGTTTCCAAACAATCAAACACAGGTTTTATTCGTGAAGTTGGGCAATATGTAAAATTTATCGTCTCAATTCATATCAGTCAAATGTGTGTACATAAACAAATCGTCCGATTTGTTTATAAATATTTATTTTATTTACACGTTAAAAATTATATTTTTAACTATAAAATATTTTCAACTATAAAATATTTTATTCCATTCCACTTCACACAATCAACTTTCACAACACATCAATTAAACAAACAAGTCATCCATGGTCTGTGGACAATGGGTGTCGGGTGCTGCTAAACACCGTCTGCATCCTAGTATATATTTCAACTAGAAAAATAAATAAAAGTGAGAAGTTCTCACATATGGGTTCCACGCCGCCGTTCTTTATTGTCGCTCAGATTCACTGTTTTGATTCCAACGCAATCTATTTCACGAAATTTATATTAAAAATCATATTTTTAAAACAAAGTTATTTATATTGAAAATTCATATTTTGAGTAATGCTTTATATTTTAAAAACAAATATTTATATATTTTTAAAACAATGATGTATATAAATTAAAAACAACTCTATTTAGATTTTTAAAACAAACTCTATTTATAATTTAATGCTAATTTATTTTTATACTATTCTATATATATATATATTTAAATCATATTTTTATTCTGTGTTTATATAGATAAAAATAGTATAAATTTTCAGTTTTAAAAACAATATTAAATTCAGTTCAAAAACATTATTAATTTTAGTTCAAAAACAATATTAATTATAATGAAAATCATATTTTGATTTCAACTTTATATATGTATAGTTAAATAATGCTTTTACAGATTTAATCACTTAGAAAAACTCACTGCGTCGCTCCAGTTGGATGCTCATCCCCTAGGGCTCCACTTTCCCGCCGCCACCATCGTCGTTGGTCAGATCGGAGGGCCCCACCTGCTTCGCCGCCATGAGCCGCGCCAGGAGCTCCCCACTTCGTGCAACTCGGTTGCACTGCCATCGCCAGAAATGGCACCAAAGTCGATGTCGTCGACCCCCAATTCTGGTGAGATCGAGACTCCAGAGCCGATCAAAGTGGCATGGATCGGAAGCTGGCGGTCTACTCTACGATGTTTCTTTAGGAAAATATTTAATTTCTTTGTTGGATTTTGAATTAATTTGAGGAAGAGGATGGTTCGATTTTGATCGCAGAAATTGAATGGGGGACGGGTTTTAGAACGTTGACCACGCATTGGAGTTGTGAGGGTTTGACCAAGGTCCTAGGGTTATATATGTTTATATTTTAATTTATTTAATTTCGAAAATACCCTTGTGCTGATACAAACTCGAAATCAAATCCAACGACTATCGCCCCTAGCCAAATACACCATTTTGAACATAATGAGATATGTTTCATAACCCAATTCTAACGTTTCGATCAGTTTTTCGTTTAAATTAAAATATAAATCTATATATATATTCAATTCAAACATACATTTTAAATTACCGGGGTCACATACGGACTCTAAAAATTCCTAGAAAATATTTTCTAGCTTTGTATTGACGATATGGTCCTAACAAAACTAATTTCGTCAAATTCTGAGATCTTTTGAAAAATGGCCATTTTCTGGTCGATCAAAATTGACTGAAACTGTTAAAACACATTTCACTTCGCCATGCTCACATATTGCTTTCCAAAATTACGAATTTTGGAATCTAGCAATAATTCGACATCCCGGATCCAACAAAAGTGGTTTCGTAAAAAACAGAGGTCGGTTGCAAAATTCCTATTTTTAAGGGCTATATTTTCCATTGCGACTATTCTAAATTTTCAACTGGGCATAACTTTTTATTCCCGCTATGAAATTTCAATTTTTTGGATTCATTGGAAAGATATTCTCAAATTGATTCAAATATTTTTGGTTTCACAAAAATCCGGTTTATTTTGAATCCTGTAAATTCATTTGAAATTTGAAATCGAATTTTAGAACTATCGCGCCATTTTCAATTCCTTCTATAATTTAAAATAAATATTTATATTCTAACGACAATTCAAATAAATATATACGTTCTAATTCTATTCAAAATAAATTTCTCATCATCACTATTTAAAATAATTCATTTTAAATATTCAAAATTCAATAAAATCGCCAAAATAAAAAAATTAAATTGGCTCGGATTTCCGGGTTATTACACTAACAAGACGTTAGTGGAACCACTATAAACCTCTTGTGTTATTTCTTTTATTGCTAGATCTGTGATTGCTTTGCTGGTGACTATCTGTTGTTTGTTTTGCCTCTTCCTATTCATTTTTTTCCGCAACAATTGGTATCAGAGCTACGAGGTTGATTGAGAAAGGGTGTTAGGCATTATGGCAGGAGATAAGGAGAATTCAGCAATTGTATCAAGCCATATGTCAAAGGGACATATATAGAAGCAGGATCTCAGTTAGTAATAGAAAGATGAAATGGGGATAAAGACTTCGAGAAGTGGCAATGGAGGATGAAAGTTGTTCTGATGAGAAACAATGTTCATCCTGTGGTGTTTGCTCCTGAGGAGCTGACGGATGACATTTCAGCCATGGAAAGGAAGGAGATGGAATGATGGGAATTTACTACTTTACAATTGGCAATGGGAGAAAATGGCATTTCAGAGATTAGCGGTGAGACCACTGCTAAGGACATTTGGACCAAGCTGGAAAATCCCTATTTAAAGAAGTCGCTAACCAACCGTCTGATTTTACTGAAGACATTTTTCACCATGCGGATGAGAGATGGTACTTCAGTGAAGGCACATCTAAGCTTCTTTGATGATCTCGTGATGAAGATGAAGACTGTTGACTTGAAAGTATATGAGGGCAAATAGTAATGATTCTTTTGTGTTCTCTTCTGGAGCGATACACAGGTTTCGCTAATAGTCTTATCTATGCCATAGATACATTAACAGCAGATGATGTGAAGGTAGGTCTTCTATCTGAGGATTTGAGGGATCAGATGAAGGGGTTGAGTGAAGGTAGAGGAGGAAGTAGTACGGAAGCCTTATTAACTGGTATGGAGAGAGGGGAGAAGAAGAAGAATAAAATAAAGACAAGAGATGGGAAGTGCTATGTTTGCAAGAAACTAGGCCATTAGAAGAGAGAATGTCCGAACTTGAAGAAAAATATTGAAAATGGAAATTCATTGGTTGCGGTGGAGAAATTTTTGTCTGGTGACCTGTTGACAGCGGTAATATTAGATGTATCAGACCATTGGGTACCAGATACGGGGGCGTCTTTTCATATGACACCTAATAAGAATTATTTTAGTTCTTTTAAAAGAAAAGGAGGGAAACTAATTCTTATGGGAAATGATGCTAGTTGTAGAGTCATGAGCGAAGGTACTGTGCAGATTCGCATGTATGACGGGGAAATACGCACCTTGACAGGTGTCCGTTATGTTCCAGGTCTTCGGAAGTCAATGATATCTCTTGGGCAGTTGGCATCGAAAGGATGCAAGGTGACAATTGATAAGGATAGTCTAAGGGTTTCTAAGGGTGCATTTGTAGTGATGAAGGGAGATATGTTTCATAATTTGTTTCTCCTGAGGGGAAGCACTGTACTTGGAGAGTCAAGGGTTAGAGCCTACAGTTCTCGTGGAGAAGATGTCAAAGCTAGGCATACGAGAAGGGACTTTGAGTTTCTGCATAGGCAGAATATGATCAAAGGGGAAAGCTTCAACAAGGTGGGATTTTGCTAAAAGGATGTTCTTGATAATCGGAAGAAGGGATTGTCTGAAGATGGTCAGAGATCAAAGGAGAAAGTATTGGATATGCATAAGTCTTTGCAGACTGCTAAGTTCTGGCGTTGCTCGAACTGGAATCGCTTATCGAAATGCTAGGTGCCACTTGCAAGCACGGTGTGGGGAGAGGGTTGAGATGGTTCATGGAGACGTTTGTTTTCATGGTCAAGATTGATAGGTCTTACTTGAAGGGGGTACTTTTTAACACTTTGTTGGCAAGCGGTGGCGTTGCCGGAGTTTGTTAACAAAGTGCAATAGGTGATGGCCATGCTGAAGCTCATTGGGGGAAGTAACCATGTTGTCGTGTCCGCGAAGATGCTAAGACTAAGAGGATGTAGGTGGAGTTGGTATGCTTTCAAGGAAATATAGTATCAAGGTGGAGATTTTTAGAATTTGTGATACAATATTTCCATTTGCTGAAGATTGGAATATATTATTTATGGTGATACAATATTTCCATTAAGAAAAGTTTTGGAAAATATTATTAATTTGGGAATATAATATTTCCAATTTGCAGAAGATTTGGAAGATATCAGAAATTTATTGCTCTTTTATTTGTAAAAGGGATAAGCAATAAATTACCTACATAAGTGGAAGGATTTGAAGAAGGTTTCTTTTTGGGATAGTGAAGTAAGGAATTAATTCCTTAATTGGTTAGTTAAACAAGGAAGCCTATCAGGAGAATTGGAGAACTAATTAGGCATTGATTTATATCATAAATCAATTACTTCAACCCTAAGCATTAATCCTTATATAAGGATAGGGATTAGGTTAATGTATTATCATCTCTAAAAAAGTTCTTCTTCTTCCCTACTATCAGTCTTGTAATTTTTTCTTATTGAGAAACGTAATAAAATCTCCTCTCCCCAAATGGACGTACACTAACAAAACGTTAGTGGAACGACTATAAACCTCTTGTGTTATTTCTTTTATTGCTTGATCTGTGATTGCTTTGTTGGTGACTATCTGTTATTTGTTTTGCCTCACCATCAATCTGTTCCTATTCTTTTTTTTTCCACAACAATGTTTCCTTCTGTCATGTTGTGTGATAATTCTTTTATATATCATGTGTTGTCTCATTGTCTTGCATCGTGATCTTCCTAATAACATGTTTAAATGCATTTTGATTCTATGAAATGACTTACAATACCATGTTGTTTGTGTTTCATTGACATGTTCATATATATATATATAAATATATATCAGTGGCTCAAAATCATGGTGATTGTGTAAGGTTTTGTTCATGTACCCATGCTTACTTCATATAACTTTTTATATGTTCACGATCATGTAACAATTCATATACTAACAAGAATTATAGAACAAAGTACTATATGTTTATTCATGTAAAATTATTCACCATATATTATAATTCAAGTTCTGTATGTAAATATATAACTTCATATGCTTATACTTGAAACAGCCCCACCTCCGTTAGGGTCACTCTCAAAGGGAATGCCCTAATTTTGGGTGGAGGTTTATAAGTATAAGTCACAGATATACAAGACAGATATTAGAACATATATTTTTGAATAGCGGAAAAACAACATCTTTTATTTCATCAAAATACGTGTTCACAAAAACATGCCATACTTGTCTTACAATTCTTCCAAAAACATAACATCTTCATAACTGTCTTGATTACATTATTAAAGAAGCATAAAGAAAACATAAATAAACTGCAAAAGTCCCATCATTGCTGCCCAAAGCCATAGCCCAAAACGGAAAAAGGTCCAAGCAATACATTCTTTCTCTTCAAGCTGGATGTGAAAGCTGGTCAAGTTGCGGTATTCCCTCCCTGTGGACCGGGGGGAACGGAAGAAAAGAAGACGAAAGAAAAGTAGAGTCAGAGATAAAGCCTGAGTAATTCTAGGACTATTCAGTCTATGAATAAAGAACTAGGTATGCTAAACATAAACTGGAAATGGGAAAGCACCATAAACTAAGTTAAGTTGTCTAAGGTCAAATATACTATCGTACCCCATATTAATCTCTGTACCCATATAAACTAGTTCCCAACAGGCACCCCATAATCAGGGTGAAGTGATCCATTTCTGATGATCGGCTCCTACTCGCACAGTTACATGTGTCTTACGGCCCCCGTTGCTGTAGTTACCTATGCTGGTCCCACCATGGGGTGTATCAAGTCCCATGGTGGCGGCCCGACACAATTCTAGAATGCACAGGTATGCTACTGGTGCCCAGTGCCTTATTTTTCTGCGCCGGAGTGTGTGCACGCCCGCACCCCGTTAGAACCTACACTGCTGCACCACCGCCGTCGATTTGACCTCTTACAGTCAGCCCAGTAATCGTGCCCCACCCTGCCTAGTTCAGGGTATCCTGATACACCTTGTAGGGTTACTGCTGAAAAGGGTCCCCCGCTACTAGGTTTTCTATTTCTAGCCAACATGCTAAGTTGGTTAAGTGTTTAATAAACCTAACCCCCAATCAGTCTGTTTAGTTTAGCATGTTCCATTTTGATTAAGTATTAATTTAATTTACTTAATCCTATCAATCCTGACTCAGCCTTAATTGTCTTATTAAAGCCTTGACCTCTCACATTAGACAGGTATTGTTGTGGCTACCTGTTGCCGGTTGGGTCCGGGCAGTCTTACGCCACAACTCAGTCTAACCTCGGGTCCTTATTGGGCTCCGTGTTTAACCACCCACATTGGATAGGTATTGTTGTGACTACTGGACAGCCGGGCAGTTCCGGGCAGGTTTACATCACAACTCAATCCAACCTCGGGTTAAACACATCGTATTTTCTACATTTACATATTTTGTCTCTTTTCTTTTTATATGTAAATATTTGCGGCCCATTATTCAAATTTATCTTTATTGGTTAAAATTTATTTATGCCACTTAATTGTTTTTCAAGGCTGTTGGCATGCGTCAAACATGCCAACACATATGTTCTATATTTTAATCCAAACGTCATTACCCCCGTTTTACACGTTCGCCACAATGTAAGGTGTGTTGGGTTTAATATTTAAACCCAATTTAGCCATATGAAAAGGGGAGGCTTATAACATGGTGTTTATAAGGTAACATGAAAAAGGGGAGTGTGAACGCATGAGCTTGCAACGAACGATTCAATTAACATAAAGTAGACACATGTGAACTTGCAATTGTAACAGCATATAATTATGGCATAAACAATACTTAAACATGAATCATTCTATTCATATAATCATGGCATAAATAATACTTAAACATGAATCATTCTATTCATATGATTATGGCATAAACGATACCTAAACATGAATCATTCTATTCATATAATCATGGCATAAATAATACTTAAACATGAATCATTTTATTCATGTAATCATGGCATAAATAATACTTAAACATGAATCATTTTATTCATGTAAACTTGCAATTGGAATGTAAATCTAACTTAATTGTGTCACATATATCACCATATGGTTTTGATAACAACTTAGGCCTAAAACATGTTTCAACTAGGCATAATGCCAAACATAGTTTAGTCATGTTCATAAAGGTGCTTACTTTTGTTTCTAATACAAAAGTATGATTTGCTAATTCCAACATAGATTCATATAAACTATAGTACTTAGTCGTATCCAATTACATACTAAAAGTGATCATAAAAGTATGTACATCATATTGGCATAATAATGAACCATATACTTGCATGAATCCCAATTAAAATTCCACAACATATGGTTGTCAACATAAATCATATACTTGTATGAATCCAATCGTATACCATAACATTTCCAAATCGTTTAGAATCAAAATAACATACAAGTATAGATTATTATCGCCACAATTCCATTTCGTTGTTAACTTCCAACGCAAATCACATACTTGCAAATATCCAATCGTATACCAGAACATTCCCAAATCGTTTAGAATCAAAATAACATACAAATATAGATTATTATCGCCACAATTCCATTTCGCATTTTACACAAATCAAACGCAATTAATTATTCACATCGGAATAGCACTCTACTTACAACGTATGACGAATCTTCAATTCAGGAATCTGAATTCTGAATTTGGAGATGCTATCCTTTGTTGTAGGCGTTGCTTTGATTCAATTAACGTTGCTTTAAGCTTTTGATTTATCTCCTAATTGTCTCCCAATTTCTGACGGCTATCCTTAGTCTCTCCTCAGCAGCATGACGGTCTCATCTCCATTTTAGTTTGTGTGAATTAGGGTTAGCCTTAGGTCCTTTTTATAGAGTTTGTGAGTTGATTTAGACCGTCGATGAAGCTTGGTTTAATAATAGCCGCTCGTTCAAAGGAGGGACCAACCAGGAGCTGACACCAAGCCCTAGTGACAAAGCAAGGCTCAGAAAATCGACCAAACACAGACCAGGCCAGCCAGGGTGGGCTGGGTTCGACCTGGCTCAGGGGCCAGGTCGACACCCCAGTCGACACCGTGTCGACTTGGCAGTCGACACGGGTTACCCAGGTCGACTGCCCAGTCGACCTGGCTAGCCCCAGGTCGACTGCCAAGTCGACCTGGCTAGCCGCAGGTCGACTGCCAAGTCGACCTGGGTGCCTTGGGCGGGAATTTTCCCGCCCTGGCCAATTGGGCCCGATTTTTGAATTTTAAACTTGTTTTTCTGAGCTGTTTTCGTCTGTTTGAATTTTAAACTGAATTCTGAAACTTCCGGAGGCCATAACTCCCTCATACGGAGTCCGTTTTACGCAAACTCGGACTCTATCTTAAGAAGAATTCCGAGACGAACGCAATGGCGTATCCTGTTTCCCTTAATTCTTTGATTTGAAATTAATTATACTTTAATTTGTGAATTTCATTGTTATAGAATACACGGGGTGTCACTTAAAAGGATTTCGTCCCCGAAATCTTCAAGTTCAGGAAGAATGTACATCCTAACATCCAACATCCATCTACTCATCCATCAAACATGAGCATCCATTGTCCTTAAAAGACTTCTAATGCTTCATGATCATATGCGAAGTGTGTGTGTGTGTGTGTATATGTACTTATCTAATGCAAAATCAGGTGGTCTACTGATTCAGTTGACCTCCTTAATGCAAATTATGTAAGTGCCATGAATTCATTATGTATGCAAATTTTCCTATTCATGATTCTACATGAGTGCACAATCATTCATACAAATGCAACATCCATATGACAACACATTAAAGTTCAACCATATACGAATATAAATACATTTATGCATATGCAATATGAAGTGACTGAGCCGATCTAAAACCAAGATTGTGTGTGTATATGCAACCACGAGCAACCACTAGCAATCACTTGCAACCACTTGCAACCATCACCCATAACATGTTTCAATTACATGTTTTCATCCAAAGGGTTTCTTCCTAAAAGATAAGGTCGAGGAGATATACCTAAAAAGAAAGATAAAAGCACAACTTAAGGAAAAAGGAAAGATCAAAGATGTACCCTCGAAAAGAAAAGGGTAGGCTGCGCGTATTCTAGCTTCAGTTTCCCAAGTTGCATCCTCTTCGGCGTCGCTCCACAGAACTTTGACGAGCTTGACTTCGCGGTTGCGCAGCTTCCTTACTTCCGTTCCTAATATGCGGGTTGGAACTTTCCTTACGGTCGCTTCGCATTCCACTTCAGCTTCTTCTAGGATATTTGGCTCTGCCACTTCAGCAGACTCATGTAGACATTTTCGGAGATGTGAAACGTGAAAGACGTTGTGAACTCCGGCCAATTTTTCGGGTAGCTCTAATCTATAGGCCATTTTCCCAATTTTCTCGATGATAGGGAATGGTCCTATGAACCTTGGTGCTAGCTTTCCTGTGGTTCCAAAACGAACAACGTTCCTTAGCGGAGATACCTTAAGAAAAACTCTGTCCCCAACCTCAAATTCAAGGTCGGTCCTCCTTTTGTCGGCGTAGGATTTTTGTCTGTCTTGAGTCGTCTTCATCCTTCTTCGTATTAAGTCTACTTTCTCTGAAGTCTCTCGGATCATATCTGGTCCAAGTATGAGCTTATCAGTAGACTCCCACCAACAAGTGGGTGATCGGCACGGTCTTCCATATAAAGCTTTGAAGGGCGCCATTCCGATGGTTGCTTGATAGTTGTTGTTGTAGGCAAATTCCACCAAAGGAAGATGGTCTTCCCATGTCCCTCTGAAGTCAAGGACGCACAGTCTTAAAAGGTCCTCCAAAACTCTGTTCACTCTTTCTGTTTGGTCGTCGGTTTGGGGATGATAGGTTGTGCTCAAGCATAACTGTGTGCCTACCGCTTCTTGCAGGCTCCGCCAAAACTCACTTGTGAAGATAGGGTCTCGGTCACTAAGAATGCTGGAACGTATTCCATGGAGTCGAACGATTTCCTTGAGGTAAAGAGATGCTAGGGATGAGGCAGTTCTTTTACTTTTGACAGGTAAAAAGTGGCCGCTTTTAGTAAGCCTATCCACTATTACCTAGATGCTAGTGTTGCCTCTCCTAGACCTAGGCAGCCCATCGATGAAGTCCATTGAAATGCTATTCCACTTCCACTGCGGGACCTCTAGAGGATGGAGCAGACCGCCAGGCTTTTTCTGTTCCGCCTTAACCTGTTGGCACACCATACACTTAGAAACGAAATCTGCCACGTCCTTCTTCATGCCGTTCCAAAAGAAAGTTCCTTTTATGTCCTTGTACATTTTATCTCCGCCTGGGTGTATCGTCATCTTGGAGTGATGTGCTTCCTCGAGAACCTTCTTTACTAAATCCCTTGTCTGTGGGACGCATAGTCTTCTGTCTCGCCTTAGCCAACCCTTATCGTTGATGGAGAATCTGTTGAGGTGACTTGAAGTCTCACCCCTAATTAGCCTATCAATCATCTCCACAAGCTGAGGGTCTTCGCGTTGTGCTGTCCCTATCGAGTCCACTAAAGTCGGGCGTACTTCGAGAGATGCTAGCAAGCCTGGTACAAAATTGGAGGAGGGCCTAAATTCAAAGCTGGCTATAAACTCTAGGCTTTGCCTTTCAACAAACAGCGAGCTTAGGGTCAGTTTCTTTTGGCTCAACGCGTCAGCCACCACGTTGCCTTTGCCTGGAGTATAGGAGATCTCAAAATCATACGAGGCAAGAAACTCCATCCATCTCTGTTGCCTCAAGTTAAGGTCTTTCTACGAGAAAAGATATTTCAACGATTTATGGTCAGTGTAAAGTTTGAACTTCTCACCTAGGAGATAGTGTCGCCAAGACTTGAGTGCAAAGACGATGGCAGCTAACTCAAGATCGTGGGTCGGGTAGTTCTTTTCATGCACTTTCAATTGTCTCCCGCCATAAGCTACTACCCTTCCTTCTTGCATTAAGACAGCGCCTAGCCCTGTCCCACATGCATCTGTATAAACTGTGAACATCTTGCTTCCATCTGGCAACGTTAAAACTGGGGCTGTTGTAAGAGCCCTTTTTAGTCGTTGGAAAGCTAACTCGCAATCCAAGTCCCAATTGAACACTAGATTCTTCTTGGTCAACTTTGTGAGCGGAGCTAATATCTTTGCAAAGTCTCTGATGAATTTTCGATAGAAGCCTGCTAGCCCGAGAAAGCTTCGGACCTCTGTTGCGTTCTTTGGTGTCTTCCAATCTTGCACCGCTACTACCTTAGCTGGGTCTACAGCTAACCCTTCCTTGGATACTATGTGCCCAAGAAATCTTACTTCTTCTCTCCAAAAGTGGCATTTGGAGAATTTGGCTTTTAGCTGATGGACTCGCAGAGTTTCCATGATTGCCCTTAAGTGCTGAGCATGTTCCTCTTCACTCTTTGAGAAGATAAGGATATCGTCTACGAAGACCACTACGAACTTATTGAGGAAATCTCTGAACACCCTACTCATTAGGTCCACGAAGTAAGCAGGTGCGTTTGTCAAGCCGAAAGGCATGACAAGCCATTCAAAGAAGCCGTCTGGGGTTCTGAATGCCGTTTTATCGATGCTATCTTCAGCCACCCTTAGCTGATGAAAACCGATCGCTAAATCGAGTTGGGAGAAAACAGACGCTCCTACAAGTTGATCAAACAGATCGTCAATTCTGGGAAGAGGGTGCCTATTCTTTTTCATTAGCTTGTTGAGCTCCCTATAGTCAACACATAGACGGAGTGAACCATCCGCCTTTGTAGCGAACACCACAGGAGCGCCCCATTCTGAAAAGCTCCTTCTAATGAACCCCTTCTCTAGAAGCTCTTTAATCTGTTTACTGAGCTCTTTCCTTTCCCGTGTGTAACACCCCACGTCCATTAATGTCACTCACAAGGGGAATGCATTAACTTCCATGGAGGTTTTAAGTGAATATAGAACAGTAAAATTACAACAAGACAGATAATAAATAGTACTTGGAAATTTAAAAACATTATTTCATTGCAGCGGAATTAAACTTGTTTGTTACATCACAAAAACCATAATCTGAGTCAAGTACAATATCCATCTTCATAAAACAAAATACATAATCCCAATACATAAATAGCCATTAAAGAAGATAACAAGCTGGACTTTACTTCAGCAGTCCTAGCTTTCCAAAAGAGATCAAGCAGTCCAATCAAACTCCACTAGAACTGGGTCCCACCTGAGGACCTGGAGGGGAAAAAGAATAGAAATGGAGGGGGTCGGACATTAAGTCTGGCGAGTATGACAATTCTAACAATACTATTATCAAAATAACTAGACTAAGACATAAGCTGGAAAACAAGGAAATGTCTATGAACTATTGGGTATAGATAAAGAGAACGATAAAGGCACACCTAAATTACTACACTGCACCACCAGTTACCTTAAAGGTTTATCCCACTTGCTTCACTTAGAAACATATCAATAACTTTACGTACCCCTAGCTGACTACATAGGTGCCGCCTGCCCCTATCTCCACTAGGTGTACCCCATTCCCCACTTTCGATCGGCTCCCTACTCGTAGATACCCGTGTTGGCCCCACAGTGGGGTGTATCATTCCCCTAAAGTGGCAACCCGATATAACGGAGATGCACGGCTTATACCTACACGATGCAACAACGTCTTACCTACCAGCCCGGGTCCACACACGCATATGAAACCCGTTGGACTTGCGTTGCCACCGCTCCCTGTTTTGGCCTCTTATAGTCAAACCCAGTATGCGTGTCCCGTCCTCGACTTGGGTCGAGCCCACAAAGATACGTTTTGGGATACTGGTTGAAATGGGCCCCCATTATTTCCCACAAGCATTCCGCCTAAGCTTGTCCCATTAGTCCATCCACTTAACCCACTTAGTCATGTTCATTTACATGTGTATTTGGTTAAGTCTAATCGTATTTCAAATGCCTCTAAAGGCAACCACTAGATTCCTCATGCCACCCAAGGCACCTACTTAACCCCCATGTCCCACCTTACATGATTATCTGGCTAAGTATTTCTTAATTCATTAAGGCCATAACCTCATAAAGACCTCTCACATTAGACTGGCATTTATGGCAGCTGGATTTGCCGGGCGGGTTCGGGCAGTCTTATACCATAAAAGAGTCTAACCTCGTGTCTTTACAACTGTTATGCTTTAGTTTGGGCCTAGGACCTCTCACATTGGGCCGACATTTGTGACTACTGGATTTGCCGGGCGGGTCCGGGCAGGTTTACGTCACAAACGGGTCCAACCTCGTGTCCTAAGCATTGATTATTATTAATAATCCACTTTCCCCAATTTTAATAATTCCCTACTTGAATTATTAATTAATTCCAAATTCAACAATGTCCATAATTGACTCAATTATGGACATCCATTCAAGGCGTGCAAAATCATACAAAATTGCACCCAATTTATTAATTCCTAATATCACCCCTACCCCACGTTTGAACGTTTATTCGCAAAATATATATTAGACTCGAATAGTCTAACTCATAGCATAAAAGAGATTATCACAATAACAACATGTATATATGACTAAATGAATCATAATAAGGGGTGAAACTTGCATATGTACAACTTGCATATGATTATACATGTCATGGATCTAAAGATGTCAACTTGTTCATAATTCACATAATATGATCTCAATCAAATTTCATAAACTTGCATAGGAACATGTGTAAATCAACATCATCTAATCTAACAATATGGGTTTATATGGGTGCACCTAACTCAATAGGCAAATTCCCATAATAAAAATTCATTTAGTCATAGATTCATGCATATGGGTACATCTAACTTAATAGGCAAATTCCCATATTCAAGATCCAATTTAAATTGTGGATTCATGTATATGGGTACACCTAACTTAATAGGCAAATTCCCATAATCATGATCCATTTAATTTTTAGAAAAAAAAACATAAACTTTAAAACATGATCCAATTTGCATAAATAACAACATCATGATTTTACAACTTGTACGATTCAACACAACTTAACATGATATCATAATCATATAACTTATGGATTTCCAACATATGTGTTAACATGAGATCTACAACATATATAAGATTTAGGACATAACATAGCATGATTTACACATAACATAGCATGATAGCATAACATAGCATAGCATGATTTTCATCATAGCATGGCATGATAGCATAACATAGCATAGCATGATTTTCATCATAGCATAACAAAACATTTAGAACATACATGATAACATAAGATTTTACAATAACATATATGACAATTCACATCATTTTCTTATGTTCCATTTACATCTTAATCAAATTAGTTAGCTAATAATCTTGTGAAAATCATCATACTCACAATTTAAGAAGAAAGAGAGAGTCTAGATTGCTTTAGAGTTGATTAGAATTGGATTAGATTAGCTTTCTTCTACTTTGATTTGCGGCGGCTACTCGGAGTTCCATGGCGACGGCATGACGACGGCTTCTCTAATTTTTCATATGAATTAGAATGAGAGACTACCCACTTATTTATAGAATTTAGGTTTCATTTAGGCCATTAGATTTAACCTAGAAATAACCGCAGCCGTTCAGACAAGATGGGGTTTATCTTATTGACTCAGCAATGAGTCAGAAGTGACTCAGCAAACACTCAGCAAATTAATAAACTTCTATTCATGTTTACATTAACTGCCCATATATATATAAATATATATATATACACACGCACCTATTCATGAATTCAAATTAATCCATAATTAACTTATGACGATTTCTACACATTAATTTTCCAATTAATGTCTTAATTCCATTTTTCGCCTTTTAAGGCAATTCACATATCTCAAATTTGTTATATGCCTTTTTAAGGCTATTTCGTGCAAATTCTCAATATTAATTCTTTTAATTTGTGAATATTAGTATTAACAGAAATACGGGGTGTTACATTTTCCCCTCCTTAAGGGATTTCGACCCCGAAATCTTCAAGTTTATATCCTATCATCAACCATCTACTCAATCAACAAACACTGGCATCCATTGTCCTTATAGACTTCTAATGCTTTTATGTTTAAATGTATAGTGTGTGTATATGTCCGTATCTAATGCAAAATCAGGCGGTCCACTGATTCAGTTGACCTCCTTGATGCAATTCATGATAGTGCCATGCATCCATTATGTATGCAAAAGATCCTAATTGCTTACATACTACTTTTATATGCGTGCACATCCATTCAACCGAATGCAGCATCTATATGATGGTACAACCATTATACATCCATTATACTAAATACATTCATTTATGCAATATGCAATATGTAGTGACTGAGCCGATCTAGTGCCTAAAGTGTGTGTGTATATATGCATCCACGAGCAACCACTAGCAAACACTTGCATCCATTTTGCATCCATCATACATAACATGTCTCAAACACATGTTTCAACCATAGGATTATCCTAACTAAAGGTCAAAGATACTAATGAGAGGACATACTAAAGATAAGATAAGCTAAGCGATAAAGGAGAAAGTAAAAGACATACCCTAAAAAAGAAAAGGGTACAACGAACGTATCTTCTCTTCTGTCTCCCAAGTAGCGTTGCTCTCATCATCTCCCCATTGCACTTTAACTAGTCTGACCTCTCGATTCCTCAACTTTTTGATCTCTGACCTAAGAATGCATGTAGGAGCTCATCTAATTGTTGCATCACGCTCTATTTCCACCTCTTTAAGCAAGCTCGGCTCTACCACCTCCGCGGTCTTGTGCAAACACTTCCTCAAATGTGATACATGGAATACGTCGTGTACTCCACTAAGTTTCTCAGGCAACTCCACCCTATACGCCATCTTCCCAATCCTGTCTTTTATAGGAAACGGCCCTACAAACCTTGGCGCTAATTTCCCAACGTAACCAAAGCGAACAACATTCCGTAATGGAGATACTTTGATAAAAACCATGTCCCCAATGTCAAACTCAAGATCTGTCCTCCTCTTATCAGCATACGATTTCTGCCTATCTTGTGCTGCTTTCATCCTCCTTCGAATCAAATCAATCTTCTCCGAGGTTTCCCTAACCATATCGGGCCCAAGTAGGATTTTATCGGTAGATTCCCACCAACATGTAGGCGAACGGCAAGGCCTTCCATAAAGAGCTTCGAAAGGTGCCATGCCAATACTAGACGGAAAGCTATTATTATATGCGAATTCTACCAACGGAAGGTGCTCTTCCCATGTACCCCCAAAGTCTAGGATACAAAGCCTTAAAAGATCCTCTAGAATACGATTCACCCTCTCGGTCTGGTCGTCCGTCTGAGGATGATATGCGGTGCTCAAACATAGCTGAGTCCCTACCGCCTCTTGTAAACTCTTCCAAAATTCGCTAGTGAAGATGGGATCACGGTCGCTTACTATACTAGAAGGAATACCGTGCAAACGAACTATCTCTTTAATGTATACAGAAGCCAACCACGGAGCAGTCCTCTTACTTTTCACGGGAATAAAATGGGCGCTTTTAGTAAGTCTATCTACTATAACCCAAATCCCCGTATTACCCTCCCTTGATCTTGGTAATCCATCCACAAAATCCATTGAGACGCTTTCCCATTTCCATAGTGGAACTTCCAATGGGTGAAGCAACCCACCGGGTTTCTTTTGTTCCGCTTTTACTCGTTGGCACACCAAGCATCTAGCGACGTACTCGGCCACATCCTTTTTCATACCGGCCCAAAAGAAAACCCGCTTCATATCTTTGTACATCTTGTCTCCGCCGGGATGAATGGTCATCTTTGAGCGATGAGCATCATCAAGAATGGCCTTCCTTAAGTCTTCGTCTTGTGGTACACAAAGTCTATTATCCCTTCGTAACCAACCCTTATCGTCTAGGGTATACCTACGAAGATGGCTAGACAACTCCCCTCCTTTGAGCTTTTCTACTATCTCAACCAACTGTGGGTCATCTTGTTGTGCCTCACCAACTCGTCCTAGAAGTGTAGGTCTAACCTCCAAGGATGCTAACAAACCAGGTACTAGGTCAACGGAGGGTCTAAAGTCAAACATGGAGATGAATTCTAAGCTTCGTCGTTCAACAAACAACGGACTCAAGGACAACCTTTTCCTACTTAAGGCGTCTGATACCACGTTACCCTTGCACGGGGTATATGCTATTTCAAAATCGTAGGAGGCTAAGAATTCCATCCACCGTTGCTGCCTTAAATTCAAATCCTTCTGAGAGAATAAGTATTTTAATGATTTGTGGTCAGTGAACAGTTCGAATTTCTCACCAAGAAGATAGTGACGCCAAGACTTAAGCGCGAAAATAATTGCGGCTAACTCAAGGTCATGCGTAGGGTAATTCTTTTCATGAACCCTCAACTGCCTTCCACCATAGGCTATTACTCTTCCCTCTTGCATGAGGACCGCGCCAAGTCCCGTCCCACAAGCATCAGTATAGACGGTAAACGGTTTATTCCCGTCTGGCAGCACTAAGACTGGGGCTGAAGTTAAGGCTCTCTTTAAACGTTGGAACGCATCATCACAATCTTCGTCCCACGTAAAAACCAGGTTCTTCTTCGTTAACCGTGTTAATGGAGCTAATATTTTTGCGAAGTCTTTGATAAACTTCCTATAATAGCCAGCCAACCCCAAGAAACTTCTTACTTCAGTTACATTTTTAGGGACCTTCCAATCTTGGATGGCCACCACCTTTGCGGGATCCACTGCTATCCCTTCCTTGGAAACCACGTGCCCTAAGAACCGTACTTCTTTCCTCCAAAAGTGACACTTAGAAAATTTTGCCTTAAGGTTATGCGCTCGAAGGGTTTCCTACACTTCCCTAAGATGTAGGGCATGCTCTTCTTCATTCTTAGAAAAGACTAAGATGTCATCCACAAAGACTGCCACGAATTTATTAAGGTACTCCCTAAACACCCTACTCATCAAATCAACAAAATATGCGGGGGCGTTTGTCAAACCAAAGGGCATCACTAGCCATTCATAGAATCCGTCAGGAGTCCTAAAAGCAGTCTTATCTATACTATCCTCAGCCACTCTCAGTTGATGAAAGCCAGTGGCTAAGTCCAACTGCGAAAACACTGAGGCGCCAACTAAATGATCAAAGAGATCGTCAATCCTCGGCAGTGGGTGTTGGTTCTTTTTAGTAAGCTTGTTTAGTTCTCTATAGTCCACACAAAGTCTAAGGGACCCATCCGCCTTTGTAGCAAATACTACTGGAGCACCCCACTCCGATATACTACGTCTTATGAACCCCTTCTCAAGCAACTCCTTCACTTGCTTATTGAGTTCCCTCCTTTCACGAGGAGCAATGTGGCGCACTGGCAAAGATACGGGTTTAGCATTATCCACAAGATAAATTCGAAAGTCTATCTCCCGCTTTGGAGGTAAGCCCTTCACCTCCTCAAACACATCCGGATATTCCCGGACCACCTCTACCGATCGCAGATTCTCTACAGACGCGTCAAGCGATTCAAGATAACTCAGTATAACGGAATCTATGGGATTACAAAAGATGTCGAGAGTGTTACCAAGGCGAGTCACAAGCCTAACTACTCTCCTTTCACAATCATGAATGGCCCCATTTCTAGATAACCAATCCATTCCTAAAATTAGCCCATAGCCCGTGAAGCCCAATACATAAGCATCACATCTAAATTCAACGCTAAGTATAGAGATTTTCAAATCCAAACATATCATGGTCAAATGAGCCGAACCCCCAATTGGATTTGAAACAACCAAGGGATCCTCTACTAAACTGGTGTTCAAGTGCAGTAATTCAACTAATGATGCAGAGATAAACGAATGAGATGCGCCAGAATCGAATAAGGTACGGATAGTATGATCAAACAGAAAAACTAAGCTTTCAACAGAAATTGTTCTACCTCTTTCTTGCAGCGGTGGGGCCGTAATAGCCTGAACTTGCCCCCTTGCCTGCCCTGGTGCCATAAGATCCTGCACATGTCCTCCCGAGGTAGACCCTGCCCTCGGCCCCTTCTTTGGGAAGTCCTTCACCAAATGTCCCGCATCTCCACAATGAAAACAACCAGTCTTCTTTTTCTTTCTACAATCTTTGCTGAGATGGCCAGGCGTCCCACAATTGAAGCATCTCTTCTTCCCTTTGCCATTATTGTTTTTACCACCCTTCTTATTTTGCTGTTGGGGTTTCTTCTGATCCCCTTTCTTTTCAACTGCCTTATCCTCATGCATAAGTGCCATTTCTACTAGCCTTTCAAAGGTGGCTCCCATAGGGATGTGGGTCATAGCCAACCCTTGCAACGGTTCATTCAAGCCTCTAACGAACCTCAAAGCTTTATTCTCTGGCGTGTTCACCAACTCCAAGCCAAACCTTGCTAACTGATTAAATTTATTGACATATTCTTTCACTGATAAGCTCCCTTGCTTTAATATCAGGAATTTTTCCATATTTAAATTCTCCTCTGCCCTTGAAAGAAACTTTACCTCAAACCTTCGTCTGAAATCCGCCCATGAATCAACTGGACGTTCCCCGTTAGTGACCTCCCACCAAAACGAGGCCTCTCCCTTCATTAACCAAGCAGCTAAACGGACTTTCCTCCCATCTTCCACTTCAAAGATATCCAACAATTCCTCAGTCTCCTTAAGCCAGTCTCTGGCCTCCACAAACGTCTAGGACCCTTGAAAAGTTTTTCCGCCCATAGCTTTAAACTCCTTGCACGTCTTTGCAAAAGTATCAACACGAGGTGGGGGAGGAGGAGGAGGAGGAGGAACGGGTGCAACTGGGGGTGGAGGAATAGCGGGGCCTGCCTGATTAGCCCTAGCTTCTAAGAATCTCCTAAACCATCCTGGTACTGTCACACCCTCCGGAAGATTAAGATTAATCTCTTCAGCCATGCTGAAACGAAAAAGGAAAGATCAGAAAGGAGAATTCGAAAGATAAGGATATGGCTATTAGGGATTATGTTTCTCATAAAAACTTTCCTCTTAAAATCACTTATTAAGACATGTTTTTGAAAACATTTCTTCCAAAAATACTTTAGAAAAATAGTTTTTCTAAAAATTTTATCTGTTCTGGTAACCTTAAGCTCGGATACCACGTGTAACACCCCACGTCCATTAATGTCACTCACAAGGGGAATGCATTAACTTCCATGGAGGGTTTAAGTGAATATAGAACAGTAAAATTACAACAAGACAGATAATAAATAGTACTTGGAAATTTAAAAACATTATTTCATTGCAGCGGAATTAAACTTGTTTGTTACATCACAAAAACCATAATCTTAGTCAAGTACAATATCCATCTTCATAAAACAAAATACATAATCCCAATACATAAATAGCCATTAAAGAAGATAACAAGCTGGACTTTACTTCAACAGTCCTAGCTTTCCAAAAGAGATCAAGCAGTCCAATCAAACTCCACTAGAACTGGGTCCCACCTGAGGACCTAGAGGGGAAAAAGAATAGAAATGGAGGGGGTCAGACATTAAGTCTGGCGAGTATGACAATTCTAACAATACTATTATCAAAATAACTAGACTAAGACATAAGCTGGAAAACAAGGAAATGTCTATGAACTATTGGGTATAGATAAAGAGAACGATAAAGGCACACCTAAATTACTACACTGCACCACCAGTTACCTTAAAGGTTTATCCCACTTGCTTCACTTAGAAACATATCAATAACTTTACGTACCCCTAGCTGACTACATAGGTGCCGCCTGCCCCTATCTTCACTAGGTATACCCCATTCCCCACTTTCGATCGGCTCCCTACTCGTAGATACTCGTGCTGGCCCCACAGTGGGGTGTATCATTCCCCTAAAGTGGCAACCCGATATAACGGAGATGCACGGCTTATACCTACACGATGCAACAACGTCTTACCTACCAGCCCGGGTCCACACACGCATATGAAACCCGTTGGACTTGCGTTGCCACCGCTCCCTGTTTTGGCCTCTTATAGTCAAACCCAGTATGCGTGTCCCGTCCTCGACTTGGGTCGAGCCCACAAAGATACGTTTTGGGATACTGGTTGAAATGGGCCCCCATTATTTCCCACAAGCATTCCGCCTAAGCTTGTCCCATTAGTCCATCCACTTAACCCACTTAGTCATGTTCATTTACATGTGTATTTGGTTAAGTCTAATCGTATTTCAAATGCCTCTAAAGGCAACCACTAGATTCCTCATGCCACCCAAGGCACCTACTTAACCCCCATGTCCCACCTTACATGATTATCTGGCTAAGTATTTCTTAATTCGTTAAGGCCATAACCTCATAAAGACCTCTCACATTAGACTGGCATTTATGGCAGTTGGATTTGCCGGGCGGGTCCGGGCAGTCTTATACCATAAAAGAGTCTAACCTCGTGTCTTTACAACTGTTATGCTTTAGTTTGGGCCTAGGACCTCTCACATTGGGCCGACATTTGTGACTACTGGATTTGCCGGGCGGGTCCGGGCAGGTTTACGTCACAAACGGGTCCAACCTCGTGTCCTAAGCATTGATTATTATTAATAATCCACTTTCCCCAATTTTAATAATTCCCTACTTGAATTATTAATTAATTCCAAATTCAACAATGTCCATAATTGACTCAATTATGGACATCCATTCAAGGCGTGCAAAATCATACAAAATTGCACCCAATTTATTAATTCCTAATATCACCCCTACCCCACGTTTGAACGTTTATTCGCAAAATATATATTAGACTCGAATAGTCTAACTCATAGCATAAAAGAGATTATCACAATAACAACATGTATATATGACTAAATGAATCATAATAAGGGGTGAAACTTGCATATGTACAACTTGCATATGATTATACATGTCATGGATCTAAAGATGTCAACTTGTTCATAATTCACATAATATGATCTCAATCAAATTTCATAAACTTGCATAGGAACATGTGTAAATCAACATCATCTAATCTAACAATATGGGTTTATATGGGTACACCTAACTCAATAGGCAAATTCCCATAATAAAAATTCATTTAGTCATAGATTCATGCATATGGGTACACCTAACTTAATAGGCAAATTCCCATATTCAAGATCCAATTTAAATTGTGGATTCATGTATATGGGTACACCTAACTTAATAGGCAAATTCCCATAATCATGATCCATTAAATTTTTAGAAAAAAAAACATAAACTTTAAAACATGATCCAATTTGCATAAATAACAACATCATGATTTTACAACTTGTACGATTCAACACAACTTAACATGATATCATAATCATATAACTTATGGATTTCCAACATATGTGTTAACATGAGATCTACAACATATATAAGATTTAGGACATAACATAGCATGATTTACACATAGCATAGCATGATAGCATAACATAGCATAGCATGATTTTCATCATAGCATGGCATGATAGCATAACATAGCATAGCATGATTTTCATCATAGCATAACAAAACATTTAGAACATACATGATAACATAAGATTTTACAATAACATATATGACAATTCACATCATTTTCTTATGTTCCATTTACATCTTAATCAAATTAGTTTGCTAATAATCTTGTGAGAATCATCATACTCACAATTTAAGAAGAAAGAGAGAGTCTAGATTGCTTTAGAGTTGATTAGAATTGGATTAGATTAGCTTTCTTCTACTTTGATTTGCGGCGGCTACTCGGAGTTCCATGGCGACGGCATGACGGCGGCTTCTCTAATTTTTCATATGAATTAGAATGAGAGACTACCCACTTATTTATAGAATTTAGGATTCATTTAGGCCATTAGATTTAACCTAGAAATAACCGCAGCCGTTCAGACAAGATGGGGTTTATCTTATTGACTCAGCAATGAGTCAGAAGTGACTCAGCAAACACTCAGCAAATTAATAAACTTCTATTCATGTTTACATTAACTGCCCATATATATATATATATATACACACACACACGCACCTATCCATGAATTCAAATTAATCCATAATTAACTTATGACCATTTCTACACATTAATTTTCCAATTAATGTCTTAATTCCATTTTTCGCCTTTTAAGGCAATTCACATATCTCAAATTTGTTATATGCCTTTTTAAGGCTATTTCGTGCAAATTCTCAATATTAATTCTTTTAATTTGTGAATATTAGTATTAACAGAAATACGGGGTGTTACACCGAGGAGCCATGTGTCTAACGGGCAACGCAACGGGCTTTGCATTATCTGCAAGATATATGCGGAAGTCTATCTCCCGCTTCGGAGGCAAGCCATTCACCTCTTCGAAGACATCCGGATATTCCCGGACCACTCTAACCGATTGCAAATTGTCGACAGAGGCATCTAGCGATTCAAGATAACTAAGCATAACCGCATACGAGGGATTACAAGAAATTTCCAAAGTGTTACCGAGCTGGGTCAGGAGCCTAACAACCCTTTTCTCAAAATCAAGGATGGCCCCATTGCTGGATAGCCAATCCATGCCCAAAATCAAACCATATCCCGAAAAGCCCAAAACAATGGCACTACATTTAAATTCTAAGCTTAGAATAGAAATTTTCAATCCCACACAGATCATAGACAAATGAGCTGATCCCCCAATTGGGTTTGAAACAATTAAGGGGTCTTCTACCATACTAGTTTTTAGGTGCAGAGATTCTACTAAAGCAGACGAGATAAAGGAGTGTGATGCGCCAGAATCAAATAAAGTGCGAACGGGGTGATCATAAAGATAAACTACACTTTCTACAGAAGTATTTATACCTCGCTGTTGCAGAGGTGGCACTTCTAGCACATGAACCTGTGCCCCTGAGGTGGATCCAGCCCTCTGCCCCTGTCCTCGTTTCTTTGGGCAGTCCTTTGCCATGTGGCCTGTCTCACCGCAAGAAAAGCACCCGCCATTCATCTTGGCTTTCTTTTTCCGGTAATCTTTCATTAAGTGCCCCATTTTGCCATAGAAATTACACTTCCTTTTCTCTTTGTTGTCTTTCCCGCCCTTCTTAAAGTCTGTCTTCTTAGGCTGTAAACCCTCTTTCTTCCCTTGAGAGCTTTCTGCCTTTGTCTCCTTCTTGCCCTTATCCTCTTCGTTCAGCAATGCCATCTGTACCAATCTTTCATACGTAGCTCCCATGGGTATATGGGTCATGGCCAAACTATGTAATGGCTCATTCAACCCTTTGACAAAACGGAGAGCCTTCTTGTGCGGGGTGTTGACTAGGTCCAGTCCGAACCTAGCCAGCTCATCGAACTGATTAACATACTCTTTGACTGTCTTGTTCCCTCGCTTAAGAAATAAGAATTTTTCCAACTGCAAACTCCTTTCTGCGTCTAAGAGAAATTTAGCCTGAAACCTTGCCCTAAAGTCCTCCCATGTTTCCACTGGTCTTTCTGCATTAGTGACTTCCCACCAGTAGGAAGCCTCGCCCTTTAGTAGCCACACTTCCAGTTGTACTTTCTGCCTATCTTCTACCTCAAAGATGACGAATAAGTCCTCTGTTTCTTTCAGCCAATTTCTAGCTGCCACGAAGGACTCAGTTCCATGAAAATCTTTTCCTCCCATAGCTTTAAAATCTTTACATATCTTAGCAAAAGTGTTTCCCCGCGGAGGAGGTGGAGGAAGAGGTGCTGCTGCAGCTGGATGATTTCCTGTAGCTGGGGGAGGAGGAAAGGTAGGACCTGGCTAAGTGGCCCTTGCTTCTAAGAACCGTCTAAACCAACCAGGTATTGGTACACCCTCTGGCAAGTTAAGTTCTTCGGACATGCTGAAACAAAAAGGATAGATTCAAAACGAAGGATAAGAGATAGTACCTATGGCTTTGGGGGACTTTGCCTTTTTAAAATAAAATAATATTTTATCTTTTAAAAATGCTTCTTTAAATTTCTTTTTGAAAAATAAATTTTCAATACCTTTTTATCTTATCTGGTAAACCTATGCTCTGATACCAAGTGAAACACCCCACCTCCGTTAGGGTCACTCTCAAAGGGAATGCCCTAATTTTGGTGGAGGTTTATAAGTATAAGTCACAGATATACAAGACAGATATTAGAACACATATTTTTGAACAGCAGAAAAACAACAACATCTTTTATTTCATCAAAATACGTGTTCACAAAAACATGCCATACTTGTCTTACAATTCTTCCAAAAACATAACATCTTCATAACTGTCTTGATTACATTATTAAAGAAGCATAAAGAAAACATAAATAAACTGCAAAAGTCCCATCATTGCTGCCCAAAGCCATAGCCCAAAACGGAAAAAGGTCCAAGCAATACATTCTTTCTCTTCAAGTTGGATGTGAAAGCTGGTCAAGCTGCGGTATTCCCTCCCTGTGGACCTGGGGGGTGGGGAACGAAAGAAAAGAAGACGAAAGAAAAGTAGAGTCAGAGATAAAGCCTGAGTAAGTCTAGGACTATTCAGTCTATGAATAAAGAACTGGGTATGATAAGCATAAACTGGAAATGGGAAAGCACCATAAACTAAGTTAAGTTGTCTAGGGTCGAATATACTATCGTACCCCATATTAATCTCTGTACCCATATAAACTAGTTCCCAACAGGCACTCCATAATCAGGGTGAAGTGATCCATTTTTTATGATCGGCTCCTACTCGCATAGTTACATGTGTCTTACGGCCCCCGTTGCTGTAGCTACCTATGCTGGTCCCACCATGGGGTGTATCAAGTCCCATGGTGGCAGCCCGACACAATTCTAGAATGCACAGGTATGCTACTGGTGCCCAGTGCCTTATTTTTCTGCGTCGGAGTGTGTGCACGCCCGCACCCCGTTAGAACCTACACTGCTGCACCAACGCCGTCGATTTGACCTCTTACAGTCAGCCCAGTAATCGTGCCCTACCCTGCCTAGTTCAGGGTATCCTGATACACCTTGTAGGGTTACTACTGAAAAGGGTCCCCGGCTACTAGGTTTTCTATTTCTAGCCAACATGCTAAGTTGGTTAAGTGTTTAATAAACCTAACCCCCAATTAGTCTGTTTAGTTTAGCATGTTCCATTTTGATTAAGTATTAATTTAATTTACTTAATCCTATCAATCCTGACTCAGCCTTAATTGTCTTATTAAAGCCCTTGACCTCTCACATTAGGGAGGTATTGTTGTGGCTGCCTGTTTCCGGTTGGGTCCGGGCAGTCTTACGCCACAACTCAGTCTAACCTCGGGTCCTTATTGGGCTCCGTGTTTAACCACCTACATTGGATAGGTATTGTTGTGACTACTAGACAGCCGGGCGGTTCCGGGCAGGTTTACATCACAACTCAATCCAACCTCGGGTTAAACACATCGTACTTTCTACATTTACATATTTTGTCTCTTTTCTTTTTATATGTAAATATTTGCGGCCCATTATTCAAATTTATCTTTATTGGTTAAAATTTATTTATGCCACTTAATTGTTTTTCAAGGCTGTTGGCATGCGTCAAACATGCCAACACATATGTTCTATATTTTAACCCAAACGTCATTACCCCCGTTTTACACGTTCGCCACAATGTAAGGTGTGTTGGGTTTAATATTTAAACCCAATTTAGCCATATGAAAAGGGGAGGCTTATAACATGGTGTTTATAAGGTAACATGAAAAAGGGGAGTGTGAACGCATGAACTTGCAACGAACGATTCAATTAACATAAATTAGGCACATGTGAACTTGCAATTGTAACAGCATATAATTATGGCATAAACAATACTTAAACATGAATCATTCTATTCATATAATCATGGCATAAACAATACTTAAACATGAATCATTCTATTCATATGATTATGGCATAAACGATACCTAAACATGAATCATTCTATTCATATAATCATGGCATAAATAATACTTAAACATGAATCATTTTATTCATGTAATCATGGCATAAATAATACTTAAACATGAATCATTTTATTCATGTAAACTTGCAATTGGAATGTAAATCTAACTTAATTGTGTCACATATATCACCATATGGTTTTGATAACAACTTAGGCCTAAAACATGTTTCAACTAGGCATAATGCCAAACATAGTTTAGTCATGTTCATAAAGGTGCTTACTTTTGTTTCTAATACAAAAGTATGATTTGCTAATTCCAACATAGATTCATATAAACTATAGTACTTAGTCGTATCCAATTACATACTAAAAGTGATCATAAAAGTATGTACATCATATTGGCATAATAATGAATCATATACTTGCATGAATCCCAATTAAAATTCCACAACATATGGTTGTCAACATAAATCATATACTTGTATGAATCCAATCGTATACCATAACATTTCCAAATCGTTTAGAATCAAAATAACATACAAGTATACATTATTATCGCCACAATTCCATTTCGTTGTTAACTTCCAACGCAAATCACATACTTGCAAATATCCAATCGTATACCATAACATTCCCAAATCGTTTAGAATCAAAATAACATACAAATATAGATTATTATCGCCACAATTCCATTTCGCATTTTACACAAATCAAACGCAATTAATTATTCACATCGGAATAGCACTCTACTTACAACGTATGACGAATCTTCAATTCAGGAATCTGAATTCTGAATTTGGAGATGCTATCCTTTGTTGTAGGCGTTGCTTTGATTCAATTAACGTTGCTTTAAGCTTTTGATTTATCTCCTAATTGTCTCCCACTTTCTGACGGCTATCCTTAGTCTCTCCTCAGCAGCATGACGGTCTCATCTCCATTTTAGTTTGTGTGAATTAGGGTTAGTCTTAGGTCCTTTTAATAGAGTTTGTGAGTTGATTTAGACCGTCGATGAAGCTTGGTTTAATAATAGCCGTTCGTTCAAAGGAGGGACCAACCAGGAGCTGACACCTAGCCCTAGTGACAAGGCAAGGCTCAGAAAATCGACCAAACACAGACCAGACCAGCCAGGGTGGGCTGGGTTTGACCTGGCTCAGGGGCCAGGTCGACACCCCAGTCGACACCGTGTCGACTTGGCAGTCGACACGGGTTACCCAGGTCGACTGCCCAGTCGACCTGGCTAGCCCCAGGTCGACTGCCAAGTCGACCTGGGTGCCTTGGGCGGGAATTTTCCCGCCCTAGCCAATTGGGCCCGATTTTTGAATTTTAAACTTGTTTTTCTGAGCTGTTTTCGTCTGTTTGAATTTTAAACTGAATTTTGAAACTTCCGGAGGTCATAACTCCCTCATACGGAGTCCGTTTTACGCAAAGTCGGACTCTATCTCAAGCAGAATTCCAAGACGAACGCAATGGCGTAACCCGTTTCCCTTAATTCTTTGTTTTGAAATTAATTATACTTTTTGTGAATTTCACTGTTATAGAATACACGGGGTGTTACAATACTCGTTAGATCTGACACCTTTTTATCGATGACAAAGGGGGAAAACTTAAAATATAGTATATTTAGAAGGAGCACAAGTAGAGTAAAGAAATATAGTTTATTTACATTTCATTTTAATTCATATATATATATATATATATATATTAATGTATGTGTGTGTGTGTTTGCGTGTGTGTGCTGGTGGTATATAGTTGTCATCACCAAAAAGGAGGAGATTGTTAGAACTCTATTTTTGCACTATTTTGACTATGACAACTACATACCGACAATATCATATACTAACAATTATTGCAAGATAAATATTGAAGAATATAGTTCAAATACAAGAATATTCGAAGACAGGAATAATTGATATATTGTGTGATGTATTTGAGTCAATACTATAGTTTGAATTGTTATTAAAATCTCTCCTAATATATATAATATGTTTGTACACATATACACAAAAGTATGTGCAAAAAGTCGGCTGAATCATAAATTCAGTCAGCTAATTGCTGAAGGTTCAAAAAATAAAATATGAATATTCAGTCAGCTGAATTCATGACTCAGCCGGTTGAATATTATGTTTTTGTGTACATGCCCATAGATTTAAAAACTAGCCATTTTTCAGCCAATTGAAAATTATTTTCATCTAGTTGAACTAAAGGATTGCGACTTTTTAAAGAGACGTAACTCTTTAATCAAAGATTTATGACCATATCTTTTGATCAAATCTATTTATGAATGAATACAACTGTTTATTTACTATAAATAAATTTCAAAATCAGTTGTTTAAGATCACTGTATTCGGCGGTTAAAAACCCCTTGGTCCTAAGGGGTAGGTATAGTTGTGAAAAAATCGGCAATTACATATTATCCTTGTGAAGGACGAGAGAACAATTGAGTGGAAGGAATTCAAAAAATGTTAAGTATGAATACCAGGGATGGGAACAAAATGAAGAACTATGAAATCAAGCGCGAATTGATTCTAGTGGGTGAAGAAGATTAGAGTAAGTCTTGGGTTACTACGTCATGTTCAGTAGCTTTTCTGTAGCTACCATGTTGGGTGCTATTATCTTAGTCATAGTTCTTACTGAATTAGCATTCGTCCAATTTGTTCCAACAACATAGAACAATTTACAGAATGAAGATGTCCACACCGCATTTCACGGCTTTCTATTCTTACTCAACATAGACTTTTCATTCCCGCTTCTATTTTGATGTTGCGCTCATCTCCACGAGCAGCAAACGAATCTTTGATGTTATCTCATGGCCAATGCTTACTAAGATAATCAACGTCCCTTCCATACCCAATTGGACCCAAACTGGGTATTTCCTTGTTATTCCGGGTCCGCAATGGATTCGGTTGCTTTCTCTCTTGGCATATGCTGGTACCAAAACCCGATACCTTTCCGGACTTTCTTGATTCTAATATCCTTTGATTCTAAAAGAATTTATAAAATATTCTCTTGTGCTCTCATGTTCAATATCCTATGATTATAAATAATCACATTCTTCTTAATTCTTCATATCACAAACTCTGTATATATTATCAAGGAGAAGACTATAGGAAGAATGCACTATTAAGTGACATATTTGTGTTATTAAGAACACAAATAAAAAAATTAAGCATATTTCCATCACAGTTTGGGAATTAACATCTGTCCAAAGTATATGAGACATTATCGCCATCATTTATCTGCTCGGCGGCATAGGTGTAAGTAAAAACCTCAACCAGTGTACGCTCTCGAGGTAAACTCAACATATAAAGTTGTACAAATGAACAATGTTGCCAATATGATTAAATAATGTTGTAACTATTTATAGATGCAATTTTGTGATTTTTACCGTTTTCCTCCGATGTTGCTAGAAGGACTTAGACTCACCACAATGCAAAGCAGGGTTTTTATTCCTGTTTGCATGGTTTCTCTCTAATAACTACTATAAATTTAAATATATGATTAACTTAATTAATGAATTTATATAATTTACCCTTGCCATGGGAATATCTCATAGCTGAAGAAACTGAGCTCCTACTTCAGCGCTTATCCAGTTCAGCCACCCTTTTAGCTTTTAATATGGTGCCTCTATAGTTCTTGCGCATTCTATGAATCCAGTCACTGACAAAGACATGCATTTCTTGTGGGTGTTTGCGAACAGTGACCTGCATATAGAAAAAATGGACAATATACGCTATATCTATTTTAAAATGAATAATAAATTTATACTAACTGCGGAGAATATAGCATTCATGGTATAAGCAGGGATGTCTCCCCAATGAGCCTAGCAGTCTGATATCCTGATTATCAAGGCCTTCCTGTAAACATATAAGATAAAATCTGCAAGTTAGATCTTGAAACCCCTGTAGAAAATATGATGAAGTTGTTTAACAAATTTAAATAACAAACTAGTAATAAATTAGATATTACACCGTATTCTTAGGCCCGAGCCCTACTCCGTATATAAAGTCTGAATTTTAAACTAATAAATTTTTTACAAATATTTTATATTACCTCTCAACTGGATACATCTCCACGTTACCTCTCAACTAGATATATCCATCCACATTGCATAGTACTTCGAGAATTGCTTCAGATGGAAGATGAACATGCAAATACTCCATTACATTGAAGAAACCGGATGAAAATATATTCTGTAGTTTGCAAAGCAGCGTTGGGATTTCTACTTCAAGTTTACATAGACGGTCAATTTTTAACGTTGTCAAACAAAGCTGTTTATAAAACATACTAAACTCTATTATAACACTCCACACTTTACCGACAACATTTCTTTGAACATCACTAGTAATAAATATTTCATAATGACATGACAATCATGAATTTTCATCACATTCAATTTATTATTTTTAAAGTCAACACATCTAAGGAGATTAGAAGAAATCTCATTATAACATTTCAGTCCTTCCAACCATTTTATCACGAGTTTTATTTGCTTGTTTTCTAGTTCATGGTATACTTTAGATTAATTGTTGTTATCGGACTTCATATGAAGTTCAGGACGTTTACAAAAATGTGTTATATCAAGTTCTGAATTCAGATCACCCTTTGTTTTCCCCTTAACATTCAAAATTATATTAAACACATTATCAAACACATTTTTTATTGTGCGTCATGTCAACATTATGTCGAAATAGGAGATCTTTCCAATAAAATAGCTCCCAAAGTATCTTTTGCAAATACATATATTTATTCACATGACCAAATCTTTAATGCTAACATATTCTCTTCTCTGCTAGCTTTGAAGTTTTTTTATCTCTTTAAAAGGTATGATTGGGATGAGGAAACCACCAATAATAATTAAACCAAGCGAATTTCCTCCCATATCGTAAAGAAAATAACCATGTTTCTTTCATGCAACGAAGACAAGCAAGACAACCGGTCATACCCCAACCTGAAAGCATCTATATGTAGGAAAACAAATAGTAAATAACAAAGAAGCGAACGTATGAAAATTCTTTTTTTAAATGTCATGTGTTTCAACTCCTTCAACCCACAATGCTTTCAACTCTTCGATTAAAGATTGTAAATAAGCATCGATTCTTTATGTCGGATCATTAGGGCCAAGAGCGACTATAGCGAGAAATATATATAGAGTTTTTATATACATCCACGGAAGTAAATTATAAGATGAGCGATAGCAGTCCATGATGAATATTTGCTACTAAACAGTGAAAACTCATCTATACCTACACCAATTCTGACATTATGACTCTCTACGACTAATGTGGGATATGTCCTATCAAAATGTTTTCATATTTCTTCATCCGATGAACATGTCAAAGTTACATCTTCTTGCTCTTTTAGCACTGTGTCATCACATATGACATGTCATGACTAAAGGTGCTTAATAATCTTTGAAGTCTAGGAGTGATGACTACCTAAATTTTGTATATTCATTTTTTAACTTCTTCGAAAATCAATTTTAGCAGAATACTTGTTGTTCCCATTTTCATTTTATATTTTTTTAGAAACTAAATTCCAATAGAATATTTGTCAATGTTATAATTCTTTATGAACCTTTTAGAAATTGATTCCACTAAAATATTTATTGTTGTTGTAATCATTTCAATTTTTTTTGGAAAACAAATTTAGTAAAACATTTGTTCCTGTATATCCGTTTCTTGAATTTTAAAAAATAAATCCATTTGAGTAGAATATTTGTTCTTCTAATATTTATTTCTTAACTTCTTCAAAATTCGATTTTAGTAGAATATTTATTGTCATATTCATTGTTCAACTTTTTAGAAAATCGAATTTAGTAGAATCTATGTTCTTATTAATTCCATTCTAAACATTATAGAAAATTTATTTTAATATTGTATTTGTTGTTATTAAATAAATTTCTTAACTTTTCACAAAAGCAATTTAAGTATAACCTTTCTTAACTTTTTTAACTAAAGTATAAACTTTAAAAATGTAACACCCAGTATTTTCTATTAACGTTATAATAATGAATCCTAGAATACTTAATTTAAAATGTGAGAATTAAGGGAAACGGGTTACGCTATTGTGTTCGTCTCGGAATTCTGGTTGAGATAGAGTCTGAGTTTGCGTAAATTGGACTTCGTATGAGGAAGTTATGGCTGTCAGAAGTTTCCAGAAAATTCAAGTAAATTCAAATAGCTCGAAAACAAATTCAAATTCAATTCAGAAGTCAGAAGCAGGCTGGACGGGAAAATTCCCTCCCAGGACCTAGGTCGACCAGGGGGTCGCCCCTAGTGTCGACCTCCCTCCTACAGGTCGACCTGGGGGTCGACCTACCCCCCCCCCCCCCCCGGACCAAATCTGAATTTTGATGACTGATGACTTGCTGCTGAGTCAGTAGGGTTTCTGGATAGTTCTGATCTGGTCTGAATGGTTGCGATTAACCCTAGGATCATCCAACGGTTCAAATTGAATTGAAATTCTATATAAATAACCCAATGCTCAAATCTAAAAATCACACAAAAATAATCCTAGAACTATCATGTTGTCAATTGAGAACTTGGAGTAGCTGTCACCAATTCAAAGACAAGATAAGAACTTGAATCAAAAATCAAATTAAAATTTATCAAATTCAATGATCTACATCAAAGGCGAGCTTACCAGTTTCATAATTCAGATTTCAGAACGCAAAAATTCCTTTTTAGTTTGTAAGTTGGTTGTTACGCAAATTTAAACATTTCAAATGAATCATGACATGTTGTAATTTGAATATAGAGTGATGCTTATGTATAAGATTTGATTCTCTTTTATCTTAAAGTATCGTTGAAATGAATCATATCTATATGCTTGTGGTGATGAACATATTTTATGTTATTGGAATCTATTATGATTGGGTAATGGATTTATTTTGCCAATTAAATGGTGAAATATGTCATGTTATAAATTGGTGGTTATTTGCAAGTTTATGATCTAAAACACATGCTTATATGTTAGATCAACACTCATGCATATTCATGTTAGGTTGAATCTATTTATGTCGTAAAAATGATTATAGTAGTTTTTTTATGTTTTGACATACATAAGTCAATATGCTAAGTTGCGATTTAAAAATGATTATAGTAGCTTTCTTATGTTTTGACATACGTAAGTTAATATGCTTAGTTGTGGGTTGAAACTGTGATTATATGTTAAACCCCCATGCTAGACCTTTGTCAAGTTTACATGAAAATTAGACCCAACTTAGTCACAAGTTCACCTATACCCATTTAATTAAAGTTAATGATACCTTTATTCCAAGTTACACATGACAAGTTGAAATGTATGCTATTTTATGTTTTTTTTCATGTCCCTTGTTTATTACCCTTTTTCTTGTTTATGGGTTGGGCTAATTTACTAGCCCAACATTTTATGTGATTCATGCGTACGTTCCACGGGGGTAGCGATGGGAAATATGAAAATTCGTGGCATAGATTTGTTCATTAAATGGTATGTTTGATATACCATTTATGGTGAGCATAATCAAAGGGTAATTATGGCATAATTAAATTAAATTTACATAAAGAAATTAGACATATATATGAAAATGTGAATTTAGAAAAGACGAATATGCCTAACCCGAGGTTAGGCTGAGTTGTGGTGTAAATATGCTCGGAACCGACCGGCATATCCAGTGACCACAACAAGACCTGTCTAATGTGGGTGGTTAGTGCATCAAGCCCAAAAAGAACCCGAGGTTAGACTGAGTTGTGGTGTAAATCTGCCCGGAACCGACCGGCATATCCCGTGACCACAACAAGACCTGTCTAATGTGAGTAGTTGGTGCTTTGATAAATTAAAGCTAAGTCAGGATTGGTAGGGTTAAGTCAATTAGGGAAACACTTAACCGATTCAATATGTTAACTAAACGAATGGGTGGGGTTAGGTAAACTTGGACACTTAACCAAATAAACATGTTGATTAGAAAACCCTAGTAACGGGGACCCATTTCAGTAGTAACCCACATAGATGTATCATGGTACCCTGAAACTAGGCAGGGAGGGGCACGATTACTGGGCTGATTATAAGCGGTCAAAACGTCGGCGGTTGGTGCGTCATTGTAGTTTCCGACAGAGTATGGGCATGCACGTACTCCGGAGTGGAAAAACCAGACACTGGGCATCAGTAGTATACACTATGCATCTTGAATCGTGTCGGGTTGCCACTAGAGGGACTGATACACCCCATGGTGGGACCAGCACAGGTAGCTACAGTCAAGCGGGGCCGAATGACACAGGATATGAATGCATGCGAGTATGAGCCGATCATTAAGGGGATCGTTTGTTATAAACACGTGGGGCTGGTTGAACCAATGGCTAAGTAGGTGTAGAGACTATAGTAATGGGTGCGATCACATGTTCCTCTTATCTTATATTAGGGTATTGTTCTATTTTCTGTTATCACTGTCATGATCTCTTTCCTTGTTTAAATACTAGTAATCACTGAACTTACCAAACTTATTGTCTGACCCGTTTTCTCTCGTCTTCTTTTCTTCCGTTCCCCCCTCCAAGGTCCACATGGACGGAATACTCCAGCTTAGTACGACTCTTTGCAAGCTAAAAGAAAGTAGATGTATGATTGGTACTCTCTTACCTTGGCTATGGCTTTTGGATACTACACTTGGGGATTTATGCAGTTTTATTTATGGTTTATGCTTCTTTATTAAATAATCAAGACAGAAATTATGGTGTAATGTTTTGGAAGTTATTTTGAGACAATTTGATGTAATGCTTTTGTATTGAACTACGTATGCAATAAATATTTGAATTTCGCTGCTTAAATTTATCTGTCTTATAAATTTTTCTGTGTCTTGTACCTATAACCCTCCACCAAAGTTAAGGCACTCCCTATGTGAGTGACCTTAACGGAGGTGGGGTGTTTCACTTGGTATCAGAGCAAAGGTTTACCAGATCAGATAAGAGTTTTTGAAAACTATTTTTCAAAAAGAAATATAAAGAATCATTTTACAAGGAAAAGTGTTGTTTTAAATTTAAAAAGGCATAATCCCCAAAGCCATATGCACTATCTTTCTATCCTTCGTTTTGAATCTTTTCTTTTTCGTTTCAGCATGTCTGGGAATCTTAACCTTCCAGAGGGTGTACCGATACCTGCCTGGTTCAGGAGGTACTTAGAGGCTAGGGCTAACGACGCAAGCCTAGCAGATATTCCTCCTCCAGCTGCAGCAGTTCCTCCTCCTCTTCGTGCAAATGCTTTCTCAAAGATATGTAGAGACTTTAGGGCCATGGGTGGAAAGGATTTCAAGGGAACTGAATCATTCGTAGAAGCAAGGAACTGGCTCAAAGAAACTTAGGATCTATTCATTATCTTCGAGGTGGACGACAGGCAGAAGATACAGTTGGCGGTATGGTTGCTCAAAGATGAAGCTTCCTATTGGTGGGATGTCATTAACGCTGAAAGACCAGTTGAAACATGGATGGATTTCAGAATAAGGTTTGATATGAAATTCCTCTCACAAGCTGAACGAAGTTTATAGCTAGAAAAGTTCTTATCTCTTAAGCAGGGATGTATGACGGTCAAGGAGTACGTCAATCAATTCAATCAGCTGGCCCGATTTGGACTGGACTTAGTGAATACTCCTCATAAGAAGGCTCTCCGTTTTGTCAAGGGATTGAATGAGCCACTTCACAGCTTGGCTATGACCCATATACCTATGGGGGCTACTTACGAGAGGTTAGTGGACATGGCACTCTTACATGAGGAAGACAAGGGCAAGAATGAGGCAAAAGCGGAAGTGCCTCAAGATAAGAAGAGAGGGGTCGCAGAACAAGAAGGCTGATTCAAAGAAAGGCGAGAAGAACAACAAACCCCGTGAAAAGAGAAAGTGTAATTTCTATGGCATTCCCGGGCATCTGGTCAAATACTGCAAGAAGAAGAAAAGGAAGATGGGTGGTTGTTTCCACTGTGGTGAGATAGGACACATGGCTAGGGCCTGCCCAAGGAAGCAAGGGCAGGGAGCTGTACCTTCTTCTGGAGGACAAGTTCATGCTCTCACAGCACCTCCGCAAGAACGAGGTAGAAATATTTCTGTTGAAAGTTTAGTCTATCTTTTTGATCATCTTGTACGTACACTATTTGATTCTGGTGCATCACACTCTTTTATATCTACTGCTTTAGTGGAATCTCTGCACTTAGACACCAGTATAGTAGAGGATCCCTTGGTTGTTTCAAATCCAATTGGGGGCTCAGCTTATTTGTCAATAGTTTGTTTGGATTTGAAAATATCTATACTAAGCGTTAGGTTTAGATGTAATGCCTTGGTTTTGGGCTTCACGGGCTATGGGTTGATTCTAGGCATGGACTGCCTATCCAGTAATGGTGCCGTCCTCGATTGCAAAAAGAGAGTGTTTAGACTCATGTCTCGCCTCGGTAACACTCTCGAAATTTCTTGTAATCCTATGAACTCCGTTATGCTTAGTTATCTAAAATCTATTGATGCGTCTGTTGAGAACTTGCAGTCTGTAAGCTTAGTCCGTGAATACTCGGATGTATTTGAAGAGGTAAAGGGCTTACCTCTGAAGCGGAAGATAGATTTCCGCATGTACCTCGTGAACAACGCAAAGCCCGTTGCTTTACCTATTAGGCACATGGCCCCAAGGTAGATAAAGGAGCTCAACAAGAAAATCAAAGAGCTGCTTGAAAAGGGGTTCATAAGACGGAGAATTTCTGAATGGGGTGCTCCGGTAGTGTTCGCGACCAAAGCTGATGGTTCACTCCGCCTGTGCATTGATTATAGGGAGCTAAACAAGCTGACCAAGAAGAATAGACACCCACTCCCAAGAATAGATGATTTGTTCGATCAGCTTGTAGGTGCATTGATTTTTTCCCAATTAGATTTAGCTACCGGGTTTCATCAGCTAAGAGTGGCTGAAGACAGCATTAATAAGACCGCGTTCAGAACTTCGGATGGGTTCTTCGAGTGGCTTGTCATGCCTTTCGGCTTGACAAATGCACCCTCTTACTTCGTTGATTTAATGAGCAGGGTGTTCTGAGAGTTCCTCAATAAGTTTGTGGTGGTCTTCGTAGACGATATTTTGATCTTCTCAAAGAATAAGGAAGAGCATGCTCGGCATCTAAAGGAAGTCATGGATACTCTCCGTGCACATCACTTGAAAGCTAAATTCTCCAAATGCCATTTCTGGAGAGAAGAAGTCAGGTTCCTTGGACACGTGGTGTCCAAAGATGGGATAGCTGTGGACCCCGCGAAATTGGTTGCTGTGCAAGATTGGAAGGTTCCTCGAAACGCAACCGAAGTCCAAAGCTTTCTCGGGCTAGCAGGTTTTTATCAAAAATTTATCAAAGATTTTGCAAAAATCTCAGCTCCACTGACAAGATTGACAAAGAAGAACCTAGTTTTCAATTGGGGTTTGGATTGCGATATTGCTTTCCAACGTTTGAAAAGGGCCCTAACAACAGCCCCAGTTCTGACATTGCCCGATGGAAGCAAGATGTTTACAGTATACACAGATGCATGCGGAACAGGATTAAGCACTGTTCTAATGCAAGAAGGGAAGGTAGTGGCTTATGGTGGAAGACAGTTGAAAGTACACGAGAAAAACTACCCAACCCACGACCTAGAGTTGGCAGCCATTATTTTTGCACTTAAGTCTTGGCGCCATTATCTCCTAGGTGAGAAATTTGAACTGTATACTGACCATAAATCTTTGAAATACCTATTCTCGCAGAAATATCTCAACTTGAGGCAGCAGAGATGGATGGAGTTTCTTGCCTCGTATGATTTTGAGATTTCCTACACTCCTGGCAAGGGCAATGCAGTAGCAGACACCTTGAGTAGAAAGAAACTGACCTTAAGCCCTCTCTTTGTGGAAAGGCAAAGCTTGGAGTTCATAGCAAGCTTTAACTTCAGACCCTCCATTGACTTTGTACCTAGCTTGCTAGCAGCGTTAGAAGTGCGGCCAACTCTATTAGACTCAATCGGAGCCACGCAAAGAGAAGACCCTCAGCTAGCCGATGTGGTGGACAAGTTAATTAGGGGTGAGACTTCTAGTCACCTCAATAGATACTCCATGGTTGCCAAGGGCTGGTTGAGACGAGATGGAAGACTATGTGTCCCACAAGCAAGGGGCTTGGTAAAGGCGGTTCTAGAAGAGGCACACCATTCCAAACTGACCATACACCCAGGCGGAGGCAAAATGTATAAAGACATCAAAAGAGTTTTCTTTTGGAATGGCATGAAGCAAGACGTAGCTGAATTTGTTTCTAAGTGTTTAATATGCCAACAAGTCAAGGAGGAGCAGAAGAAGCCTGGTGGTCTGCTCCATCCTCTAGAGGTCCCATAGTGGAAATGGGATAGCATCTCGATGGACTTTATAGATGGGTTACCTAGGTCAAGAAGGGGCAATACCAGCATTTGGGTAATAGTGGACAGGCTCACAAAAAGCGCCCATTTTATACCCACCAAGAGTAGAAGGACTGCCATATCTCTAGCATCCATATATCTTAAAGAAATATTCGACTCCATGGGATACCCTCCAGCATAGTGAGTGATCGAGACCCTATCTTCACGAGCGAGTTTTGGAAGAGTTTACAAGAGGCTGTAGGCACACAGTTATTGTAACACCCCACACCCGCTAAGGTCACTCACTAAGGGAATGCCTTAACTTCGGTGGAGTATTTTAAGTGAATATAGAATAGAAAAATTACAACAAGACAGATATAAATAATACTTGTTAACTAAAACATCATTTCATTGCAGCAGAAGGTAAACATGTTTGGTTATAAAACCATAAAACAAGAGTCAAGTACTAAATATCCATCCTGATAAAAACTTGAGTACATAATCCCACTACATAACAAATAGCCATAATAGAAAAGATAAGCTGAGCTTTACATCAATGGTCCAAGCTCCAAAAGATAGATAAAGCAATCTGATCAAAGCCCACTAGTGCTAGGCCCACTCTGAGAACCTAAGGGTTGGGAAAAAGATAAAAACAACGGGCTCAGACATAAGTCTGAGCGATTCCTACAACTTTAACAATACAATCATTAAAGTAATTAGGGTATGATATAAACTTGGTACGGTAATGACTGGGGATAAATGACTACACTAAGCAGCCAACTAGACATAGGATGAACTAAGATATCGGTAAAGACGCATCTACCCACCCAAGGGTAATTACTACACTGCACCACACCAGTCATTCCTAACTTAAAGGTTGATCCCACCCAAGGACTTAGAAAATTAACTAGTAGTTTCGTGTATCCCTAGCTGACCACATAGGTGTCGTCTGCCCCTATCTCCACTAGGTGTACCCACTACTCCCCAAGCGATCGGCTCCCTAATGTAGATACCCGTGCTGGCCCCACAGTGCCGTGTATCACTCCCCAAAGTGGCAACCCGATACAACCAACGGTGCACGGCTTATACCTACACGATGCAACAACGTCTTACCTACCAGCCCGGGTCCACACACGCATATGAAACCCGTTGGACTTGCGTTGCCACCGCTAACCCGTTTTGGCCTCTTATAGTCAAACCCAGTATGTGTGTCCCGTCCTCGACTTGGGTCGAGCCCACAAAGATACGTTTTGGGTTACTGGTTGAAATGGGCCCCCACAAGCTACCCACCTAAGCTTGTCCCTTTTTCTAGTGCATCCCACTTAACCCTTTAATCATGTTTAATTACATGTTTCCACTTGGTTAAGTATTCTAATCGTATTTTCTATTGCCACCCAAGGCAACCCACTAGATTTCCACATGCCATCCAAGGCACTTACTTGATTTCCACATGCCACCCAAGGCACCCACTTAACCCCTCATGCCCCACTACATGCTTATCTGGTTAAGTGTTTCTTAATTGATTAAGAACGTAACCTTTGTAAAGACCTCTCACATTAGACTGTCTTTTATGGCAGTTGGATTTGCCGGTCGGGTCCGGGCAGCCTTACGCCATAACAGAGTCTAACCTCGTGTCTTTACACTTGTCACGTATTTAGTTTATGCCTAAGACCTCTCACATTGGGCCAATCATTTGTAGCCTCTAGATTTGCCGGTCGGGTCCGGACAGTCTTATGCTACAAAAGGGTCCAACCTCGTGTCTTAGTCGATTAATTACACCTAATTAATCACCCCCATATTTTGAATTAATTTTTCCTAATTAATTCCAATTTAATGATGTACATAATTGACTCAATTATGTCCATCCAGTTATGGTATGCAACATCATACCCATTTCACCACAATTTTGTTAACATGAATATTAACCCCATCGTTCCCCACGTAATACGCTAACATGACATACTTAAAAGGGAAGATTCATCACAAACACAATGGGTTCCACTTTGCATAACATTAGCATCAACAAGGGTTTTAAAGGTGTCAACTTGCATATATGACCATAGCATCAAACCCAACTAGCATAAATAACCAACCCAAACTTGCATTAATCACATATGTCATAAAGAGGGTAACTTGCATAGATGTTCATGTCATAGACCTATCATAAAGGGATAAACTTGCATACATGTCATAGGTCTAAAAAGGGATGAACTTGCATATGTTACTCATATCATAAAAAGGGGTAAACATGCATATATATGCATGACATACAAAGGGGTAAACTTGCATATGTATGCATATCATACAAAGGTGTAAACTTGCACATGTTACTTGCATATAATCAAATACCAAACTTGCATAACATGTCATATATGAACTTGCATATAATCAAACACCAAACTTGCATAACATGTCATATATGAACTTGCATATAATCAAACACCAAACTTGCATAACATGTCATATATGAACTTGCATATAATCAAACACCAAACTTGCATAACATGGTGTCATAATGGATCAATGTTTATCATAGTGATTTGCATAACTAGCATCATGAACATATAGCATAAAACTTGCATAACTAGCATCATGAACACATAGCATATGATAACATAACTTGCATTGATCCACATACATAACCATAACCTCATTATATCCTATCAAAATTAGTTTAGCAATTGCTTGTTAAAGGCATAGAAACTCACAACTTGTTGATTAGCACTCCTATGAAGAAGATTTAGTTGCTAGAGTTGATTAGAAGTTGATTTGAGAAGCTATCTTCCTCTTTAATTTGTGGAGGCTCCTTCTAAGTTGCATTTTGACGACATGATGACGTTGTATCTATCTTTAGTATGGATTAGGGTAGTCATAGGGTGTATTTATAGATTTAGGATGTAGTTTAGGCCCTTAGATTAACCCTAGATTAGGTTAGAGCCGTCGGATTTTGTCACAAGCCCCAAAACACAGCCCAAACTCCTTCAGACTGCACCCAGGCCAAACTGGCTCGGCCACCTGTGTCGACTCCCAAGTCGACTGGGCAGTCGACTTGGGTCTTGTGGTGTCGACTCCCCAGTCGACTTGGGGTGTGGCGGGAATTTTCCCGCCTAGCTCCATTTCTGCATTTGATATCTGTTTTTGAAATTTGAATTTTCTGAAAACTTCTTCGGGCCTTAACTGGGTCATACGGACTCCGATTTTCGAAAACTCGAACTCTATTTCTCGTATTTTTCTGAGATGAACGAAATGGCATAGCCCGTTTCCCCTGATTCAGATCTTAAAATTTAATTCTACCCTGATTTATATTATAACAAGTTATTCAACATATGGGGTGTTACATTCTCCCCTACTTAAAGGATTTCGTCCCCGAAATATCTAAGTCAAGAAGAACGTATCCTACCAACCAAACAACCATCTACTCAAACCATCAAACACTGGCATCCATTGTCCTTAGAGTTTCTAATACTGTATGAACATATGCAAAGAGTGTGTGTATATGTTCCCTGTCTAATGCAAAATTAGGCGGTCTACTAATTCAGTTGACCTCCTTAATGCAAACCATGATAGTGCCATGCATCCAATATGTATGCAAAAGAACCCTATCGACACACACTATCTCTACATGAGTGCACAATCATTCACCAAAATGCATCATCCATATGATGATCCAACCATTATACATCCATTAATATAGCTACCTACACACAGTTATATGCAATATGCAACATGAAGTGACTGAGCCGATCTAGTGTCTAAAGTGTGTGTATATGCATCCACGAGCAACCACTAGCAAACACTTGCATCCACATGCATCCACCAATCATAACATGTCTCAAACACATGTTTCAACCATAGGTTTACCCTATCTACAGGTCTAAGGTACTAATGGGAGGACATACTAAAGATAAGATAAGCACAAGATAAGCGATAAAGGAGAAGTTAAAAGACATACCCTCAAAAAGGAATGGGTACAAAGAATGCATCTTCACTTCTGTCTCCCAAGTAGCGTTGCTCTCATCATCTCCCCATTGTACTTTGACTAGTTGAACCTCTCTGTTTCTCAACTTCCTAATCTCTGACCCAAGGATGTGAGTAGGAGCTCGTCGAATCGTCGCATCACGCTTTACCTCCACTTCTCTAAGCAAGCTCGGCTCTACCACCTCTGCGGTCTCATGTAGGCACTTCCTCAAATGTGACACATGGAATACGTCATGTACACCACTAAGTCTCTCGGGCAAATCCACTCTATATGCCATCTGTCCATTCCTTTCCTTAATAGGAAACAGTCCTACAAACCTTGGTGCTAACTTTCCAACGAACCCAGAGCGAACAACATTCCGTAATGGAGATACTTTGACAAAGACCATGTCCCCAACATCAAACTCAAGATTCGTTCTCCTCTTATCTGCATAAGATTTCTGTATGTCTTGCGCCGCTTTCATCCTTCTTCGAATCAAATCAATCTTTTCCGAAGTTTCTCTAACCATATCGGGCCCAAGCAAGATCTTATCCGTAGATTCCCACCAACATGTAGGTGATCGACAAGGCCTTCCATAAAGAGCTTCAAAAGGAGCCATACCAATACTAGACTGAAAGCTGTTATTATACGCGAACTCCACCAATGGAAGATGCTCTTCCCATGTACCTCCAAAATCTAAGATACATAGCCTCAAAAGGTCTTCTAGAATACGGTTCACCCTCTCGGTCTGGCCGTCCGTCTGAGGATGATATGCGGTGCTCAAACACAACTGAGTCCCTACCGCCTCTTGCAAACTTTTCCAAAACTCGCTAGTGAAGATAGGATCTCGATCGCTCACTATGCTAGAAGGTACACCATGCAACCGAACTATCTCTCGAAGGTAAACTGAAGCTAGCCATGGAGCAGTCCTCTTACTCTTCACGGGTATGAAATGGGCGCTCTTAGTAAGTCTGTCTACCACAACCCAAATTCCCGTATTACCCTTCCTCGATATCGGTAACCCATCAATAAAATCCATCGAGACGTTATCCCACTTCCATTGCGGAACTTCCAATGGGTGAAGCAACCCACCGGGTTTCTTTTGCTCCGCTTTCACTTGTTGGCACACCAAGCATCTAGCGACATACTCGGCCACATCTTTCTTCATACCGGCCCAAAAGAAAACTCGCTTCATGTCTTGGTACATCTTGTCCCCACCGGGATGAATGGTCATCTTCGAACGATGCGCATCATCAAGAATAGCCTATCTCAAACCCTCGTCTTACCGTCTCTACGCAACCACCCCCTATCGTCTAGGGTGTACCTACTCAAATGGCTGGACGACTCCCCCTTATGAGCTTCTCTACTAACTCAACCAACTGTGGGTCGTCCCGCTGTGCCTCGCCAACCCGTCCCAAAAGAGTAGGTCTGACCTCTAAGGATGCTAGCAAACCGGGTATAAAGTCAACGGAAGGTCTGAAGTCAAACATCGAGATAAATTCCAAGCTTCGTCGTTCAATAAACAATGGACTCAAAGACAACCTTTTTCTGCTTATGGCGTCTGCCACCACGTTACCCTTGCCAGGGGTATACGCTATCTCGAAATCATAGGATGCTAAGAACTCCATCCGCCTTTGCTGTCTTAAGTTCAAATCCTTCTAAGAAAACAAGTACTTCAATGATTTGTGGTCAGTGAACAATTCGAACCTCTCGCCAAGAAGATAATGGCGCCAAGTCTTAAGCGCAAAAACAATAGCGGCCAACTCTAGATCATGTGTAGGGTAATTTTTCTCATGCGCTCTCAACTGCCTTCCCCCATAGGCTATTACCCTTCCCCCTTGCATTAAGACTGCGCCCAGTCCTATCCCACAAGCATCGGTATAGACAACAAATGGCTTACTCCCATTTGGCAACACTAAGACTGGAGCTGTGGTTAAAGCTCTCTTTAACCGTTGGAACGCATCATCACAATCTACGCCCCATGTGAAGACTAGATTCTTCTTCGTCAAGCGAGTTAATGGGGCTGATATCTTCGCGAAGTCCTTGATAAACTTCCTATAGTAGCCAGCCAACCCCAAGAAACTCCTCACCTCGGTAGCATTCTTCGGAATCTTCCAATCTTGGATGGATACTACCTTATCGGGATCCACAGTTATCCCTTCCTTAGAGACCACGTGCCCTAAGAACCGCACTTCCTTCCTCCAAAAGTGACATTTAGAGAATTTAGCCTTAAGGCTATGCGCTCGAAGAGTCTCCAACACTTCCCTAAGATGTAGGGCATGCTCTTCTTTTCTCTTAGAAAAGACCAAGATGTCATCCACAAAGACCACCACGAACTTATTAAGGTACTCCCTGAGCACCCTACTCATCAAATCAACAAAGTATGCAGGGGCGTTCGTCAAACCAAAGGGCATCACCAGCCACTCATAGAAACCATCCGGAGTCCTAAAGGCAGTCTTCTCTATACTATCCTCAGCCACTCTCAACTGATGAAACCCCGTGGCTAAGTCCAACTGCGAAAACACTGAGGCGCCAACCAACTGATCAAAGAGATCATCAATCCTCGGCAATGGGTGTCTATTCTTCTTTGTAAGCTTGTTGAGTTCTCTATAGTTTACACAAAGTCTGAGGGACCCATCCGCCTTCGTGGCAAAAACCACTGGAGCACCCCACTCCGATATACTTCGTCTTTTGAACCACTTCTCAAGCAACTCCCCTACTTGCTTATGGAGTTCCCTCCTCTCACGAGGAGCCATGTGGCGCACTGGCAAAGATACTGGCTTAGCATTGTCCACTAGATATATTCGGAAGTCTATCTCCTGCTTCGGAGGTAAGCCCTTCACCACCTCAAACACATCCGAGTATTCCCGGACCACTCTAACAGATCGCAAGCTCTCGACCGAAGCATCAAGCGATTTGAGATAACTTAGCATAACAGAATTCATGGGATTACAAGAGATATCGAGAGTGTTCCCCAAGCGGGTCATGAGCCTAACAACTCTCCTTTCGCAATCAAGAACGGCACCATTACTGGATAACCAGTCCATGCCCAATATTAACCCATAGCCCGTGAAGCCCAAAACAAAAGCATCGCATCTAAACTCAACGCTAAGTATGGAAATCTTCAAACCCAAACATATCATGGACAAATAAGTGGAGCCCCCAATTGGGTTTGAAACAACCAAGGGATCATCTACTAGACTGGTGTCTAAGTGAAGTGACTCAACTAATGATGATGAGATAAACGAATGCGATGCGCCAGAGTCGAATAAAGTACGGACAGGATGATCAAACAGAAAAACCAGACTTTCAACGGAAATAGTTCTACCTCTTTCCTGAATCGGTGGAACCGCGAGAGTCTGAACTTGCCCCCTTGCCTGACCTGGTGCCATAAGAGCTTGCACCTGTCCTCCTAAGGTAGATCCCGTCCTCTGCCCCTTCTTAGGGCAGTCCTTCACTAGATGCCCTGCTTCGCCACAGTGGAAGCAGCCAGTCTTCTTCTTCTTCCGACAATCTTTGCTTAGGTGGCCTGGTGTCCCACAATTGAAGCACTTCTTCTTTCCCCTGCCACCGCTGCCTTTCCCACCCTTGTTTTGCTGTTGCTATTGAGGTCTCTTCTGATCTCCTTTCTTCTCGGGTGCCTTATTAACATTGGGACCCTTCTCTTCCTCATGCATGAGTGCCATATCTACTAGCTTCTCAAAGGTGGCCCCCATAGGGATGTGAGTCATAGCCAATCCATGAGTCGGTTCATTCAAGCCTTTAACGAACCTCAAAGCCTTCTTCTCCGGTGTATTCACCATGTCTATGCCAAACCTTGCCAACTGATTAAACTTGTTGACATATTCCTTCACTGATAGGTTTCCTTGCTTTAGAGTCAAGAACCTTTCCATATACAGATTTTCTTCCGCCCTTGAGAGAAACTTTGCCACAAACCTTTGTCTGAAATCCGCCCAAGAGTCAACAGGGCGCTCTCCATTAGTGACCTCCCACCAGAACGAGGCCTCTCCCTTCATTAACCAAGCAGCTAACTTGACTTTCTTTCCTTCTTCCATCTCAAAGATATCTATCAACTCTTCTGTCTCCTTAAGCCAATCCCTAGCTTCCACAAAGGTTTCTGATCCTTGAAAAGGTTTCCCTCCCATAGCCTTAAATTCCTTGCAAGTCTTAGCAAAAGTATCCGCGCGAGGAGGAGGAGGGGGAGGAAGATCGGGTGCAACTGGTGGTGGAGGAACATCTGCTGGACCCGCAGCGGCGGCCCTAACCTCCATCAATCTCCTATACCATACTGGTATCGCTACACCCTCCGGAAATTTAAGATCTTCTGCCATGCTGAAACGAAAAAGGAAAGATTCAAAACGGAGAATTCGAAAGATAAAGATATGGCTATTAGGGATTATGCTTTACTTTCAAAAACTTTTCTCTCAAAAGACATGTTTTTGAAAATACTCTTTCAAAAATGTTTTTAGAAAAATAGTTTTTCTAAAAGTTTTATCTGTTCTGGTAACCTTCAGCTCTGATACCACGTGTAACACCCCACACCCGCTAAGGTCACTCACTAAGGGAATGCCTTAACTTCGATGGAGTATTTTAAGTGAATATAGAACAGAAAATTACAACAAGACAGATATAAATAATACTTGTTAACTAAAACATCATTTCATTGCAGCAGAAGGTAAACATGTTGGTTACAAAACCATAAAACAAGAGTCAAGTACTAAATATCCATCCTGATAAAAACATGAGTACATAATCCCACTACATAACTAATAGCCATAATAGAAAAGATAAGCTGAGCTTTACATCAACGGTCCAAGCTCCAAAAGATAGATAAAGCAATCTGATCAAAGCCCACTAGTGCTAGGCCCGCTCTGAGAACCTGAGGGTTGGGAAAAAGATAAAAACAACGGGGTCAGACATAAGTCTGAGCGAGTCCTACAACTTTAACAATACAATCATTAAAGTAATTAGGGTATGATACAAACTTGGTACGGTAATGACTGGGGATAAATGACTACACTAAGCAGCCAACTAGATTAGGATGAACTAAGATATCGGTAAAGACGCATCTACCCACCCAAGGGTAATTACTACACTGCACCACACCAGTCATTCCTAACTTAAAGATTGATCCCACCCAAGGACTTAGAAAATTAACTAGTAGTTTCGTGTACCCCTAGCTGACCACATAGGTGCCGTCTGCCCCTATCTCCACTAGGTGTACCCACTACTCCCCAAGCGATCGGCTCCCTAACGTAGATACCCGTGCTGGCCCCACAGTGGGGTGTATCACTCCCCAAAGTGGCAACCCGATACAACCAACGGTGCACGGCTTATACCTACACGATGCAACAACGTCTTACCTACCAGCCCGGGTCCACACACGCATATGAAACCTGTTGGACTTGCGTTGCCACCGCTAACCCGTTTTGGCCTCTTATAGTCAAACCCAGTACGCGTGTCCCGTCCTCGACTTGGGTCGAGCCCACAAAGATACGTTTTGGGTTACTGGTTGAAATGGGCCTCCACAAGCTACCCACCTAAGCTTGTCCCTTTTTCTATTGCATCCCACTTAACCCTTTAATCATGTTTAATTACATGTTTCCGCTTGGTTAAGTATTCTAATCGTATTTTCTATTGCAACCCAAGGCAACCCACTAGATTTCCACATGCCACCCAAGGCACTTACTTGATTTCCACATGCCACCCAAGGCACCCACTTAACCCCTCATGCCCCACTACATGCTTATCAGGTTAAGTGTTTCTTAATTGATTAAGAACGTAACCTTTGTAAAGACCTCTCACATTAGACTGTCTTTTATGGCAGCTGGATTTGCCGGTCGGGTCCGGGCAGCCTTACGCCATAACAGAGTCTAAACTCGTGTCTTTACACTTATCACGTATTTAGTTTATGCCTAAGACCTCTCACATTGGGCCAATCATTTGTAGCCGCTAGATTTGCCGGTCGGGTCCGGGCAGTCTTATGCTACAAAAGGGTCCAACCTCGTGTCTTAGTCGATTAATTACACCTAATTAATCACCCCCATATTTTGAATTAATTTTTCCTAATTAATTCCAATTTAATGATGTACATAATTGACTCAATTATGCCCATCCACTTATGGTATGCAACATCATACCCATTTCACCACAATTTTGTTAACATGAATATTAACCCCATCGTTCCCCACGTAATACGCTAACATGACATACTTAAAAGGGAAGATTCATCACAAACACAATGGGTTCCACTTTGCATAACATTAGCATCAACATGGGTTTTAAAGGTGTCAACTTGCATATATGACCATAGCATCAAACCCAACTAGCATAAATAACCAACCCAAACTTGCATGAATCACATATGTCATAAAGAGGGTAACTTGCATGGATGTTCATGTCATAGACCTGTCATAAAGTGATAAACTTGCATACATGTCATAGGTCTAAAAAGGGATGAACTTGCATATGTTACTCATATCATAAAAAGGGGTAAACATGCATATATATGCATGACATACAAAGGGGTAAACTTGCATATGTATGCATATCATACAAAGGTGTAAACTTGCACATGTTACTTGCATATAATCAAACACCAAACTTGCATAACATGTCATATATGAACTTGCATATAATCAAACACCAAACTTGCATAACATGTCATATATGAACTTGCATATAATCAAACACCAAACTTGCATAACATGTCATATATGAACTTGCATATAATCAAACACCAAACTTGCATAACATGGTGTCATAATGGATCAATGTTTATCATAGTGATTTGCATAACTAGCATCATGAACACATAGCATAAAACTTGCATAACTAGCATCATGAACATATAGCATAAAACTTGCATAACTAGCATCATGAACACATAGCATATGATAACATAACTTGCATTGATCCACATACATAACCATAACCTCATTGTATCCTATCATAATTAGTTTAGAAATTGCTTGCTAAAGGCATAGAAACTCACAACTTGTTGATTAGCACTCCTATGAAGAAGATTTAGTTGCTAGATTTGATTAGAAGTTGATTTGAGAAGCTATCTTCCTCTTTAATTTGTGGAGGCTCCTTCTATGTTGCATTTTGACGGCATGATGACATTGTATCTATCTTTAGTATGGATTAGGGTAGTCTTAGGGTATATTTATAGATTTAGGATGTAGTTTAGGCCCTTAGATTAACCCTAGATTAGGTTAGAGCCGTCAGATTTCATCACAAGCCCCAAAACACATCCCAAACCCCTTCAGACTGCACCCAGGCCAAACTGGCTCGGCCACCTGTGTCGACTCCCAAGTCGACTGGGCAGTCGACTTGGGTCTTGTGGTGTCGACTCCCAAGTCGACTCCCCAGTCGACTTGGGGTGTGGCGGGAATTTTCCCGCCTAGCTCCATTTCTGCATTTGAAATCTGTTTTTGAAATTTGAATTTTCTGAAAACTTCTTCGGGCCTTAACTGGGTCATACAGACTCCGATTTTCGAAAACTCGGACTCTATTTCCCGTATTTTTCCGAGATGAACGCAATGGCATAGCCCGTTTCCCCTGATTCAGATCTTTAAATTTAATTCTGCCCTGATTTATATTATAACAAGTTATTCAACATACAGGGTGTTACAGTTATGCTTAAGCACGGCCTATCACCCTCAAACCGATGGCCAAACGGAAAGAGTCAACAGAGTATTAGAAGACCTCTTGAGGTTATGCATTATTGACTTCTGAGGTACATGAGAGGATCATCTACCTTTGGTGGAATTCGCGTACAATAATAGCTACCAAGCCACCATTGGCATGGCACCTTTTGAAGCTTTATATGGAAGACCGTGCAGGTCACCAACTTGCTAGTGGGAGTCCACAGACAAGCTCATACTTGGACCAGACATGATTAGGGAAACCTCAGAGAAAGTAGACTTGATACGAAGAAGAATGAAGACTGCCCAAGATAGACAGAAGTCATACGCAGACAAAAGAAGAACTAACCTTGAGTTCGAAGTTGGAGACAAGGTGTTCCTTAAAGTATCTCCTTTGAGGAACGTCGTTCGCTTTGGATCCGCAGGAAAGTTAGCACCAAAATTTGTAGGGTTGTTCCCTATCATCGAGAAGATTGGAAAGATGGCTTATAGGGTACAACTGCCCGAAAGATTGGTCGGGGTTCATAATGTCTTTCATGTCTCTCACCTGCGGAAGTGCTTACATGAGTCTGCGGAAGTGGTAGAACCAAGTATGCTAGAGGAAGTTGAAGTTGAACGAGAAGCAACTGTGAGGAGAGTTCCAACCCGTATCTTGGGAACAGAAGTCAAAAATCTACGCAACCGTGAAGTTAAGCTCGTCAAAGTTCGATGGAGTGACACCGAGGAAGATGCGACCTGGGAAACTGAGGACAGAATACGCGCAACCTACCCTTTTCTTTTTGAGGGTACATCTTTAATCTCTTTTTCCTCAAGTTTATGCTTGTATCTATCTTTTTAGGTATATCTCCTCAGTCCTATCCTTTATCCTTTGGTAGGAACCCATTTGGATGTAAACATGCAATTGAAACATGTTATGATTGATGGTTGCAAGTGGTTGCTAGTGGTTGCTAGTGGATGCATATACACACACATTAGGTATTAGATCGTCTCAGTCACTTCCATATTGCATATGCATATATGTATTGGTCTATGGATTAAAACTTGATGTGTTATCATATGGACGTTGCATTTGTATGAATGGTTGTGCACTCATGTAAGAAATTTTGAGTAGGAAAAATTGCATTCATAATGGACTCATGGCACTGACATAATTTGCATTAAGGAGGTCAACTGAATCAGTAGACCGCCTGATTTCGCATTAGATAAGGACATGTACACACAATGCATATGCTCATGAAGCATTGGAAATCTTTTAAGGACAATGGACGCCTGTGTTTGATGGTTGAGTAGATGGGTGATTGGATGGTAGGATATAAGTACTTCTCGACTTGAAGATTTCGGGGACGAAATCCTAAAAGGAGGGGAGAATGTAACACCCTGTATTTTCTATTAACTTTATAATAATGAATCTTAGAATACTTAATTTAAAATGTGAGAATTAAAGGAAACGGGTTATGCCATTGTATTCATCTCGGAATTTTGGTTGAGATAGATTCCGAGTTTGCGTAAATTGGACTTCGTATGAGGAAGTTATGGCTGTCAGAAGTTTCCAGAAAATTCAAATAAATTCAAACAGCTCGAAAACAAATTCAAATTCAAATCAGAAGTCAGAAGCGGGCTGGACGGGAAAATTCCCGCCCAGGACCCAGGTCGACCAGGGGGTCACCCTAGTGTCGACCTCCCCCCTACAGGTCGACCTACCCCCCCCCCCCCCCGACCAGATCTGAATTTTGATGACTGGTGACTTGCTATTGAGTCACTAGGGTTTCTGGATAGTTCTGATCAGGACTGAATGGTTGCGATTAACCCTAGGATCATCCGACGGTTCAAATTGAATTGAAATTCTATATAAACAACTCAATGCTCAAACCTAAAAATCACACAAAAATAATCCTAGAACATTCATGCTGTTAGTTGAGAACTTGGAGTAGCCGTCACCAATTCAAAGACAAGAAAAGAACTTGAATCAAAAATCAAATTAAAAGTTATCAAATTCAACGATCTACATCAAAGGCGAGCTTACCAATTTCAGAATTCAGATTTCAGAACGCAAGAATTCCTTTTTAGTTTGTAAGTTGGTTATTACGCAAATTTAAACGTTTCAAATGAATCACGACATGTTGTAATTTGAATATAGAGTGATGCTTATGTATAAGATTTGATTCTCGTTTAACTTAAAGTATCGTTGAAATGAATCATATCTATATGCTTGTGGTGATGAACATATTGTATGTTATTGGAATCTATTATGATTGGTTAATGGGTTTATTTTGCCAATTAAATGGTGAAATATGTCATGTTATAAATTGGTGGTTATTTGCAAGTTTATGATCTAAAACACATGCTTATATGTTAGATCAACACTCATGTATATTCATGTTAGGTTGAATCTATTTATGTCATAAAAATGATTATAGTAGTTTTTTATGTTTTAACATACATAAGTCAATATGCTACGTTGCGATTTAAAAATGATTATAGTAGCTTTCTTATATTTTGACATACATAAGTTAATATGCTAAGTTGTGGGTTGAAACTGTGATTATATGTTAAACACCCATGCTAGACCTTTGTCAAGTTTACATGACAATTAAACCCAATTTAGTCACAAATTCACCTTTACCCATTTAATTAAAGTTAATGATACCACTATGCCAAGTTACACATGACAAGTTGAAATGTATGTTATTTTCGTTTTTTTTTCATGTCCCTTGTTTATTACCATTTTTCTTGTTTATGGGTTGGGCTAATTTACTAGCCCAACATTTTATGTGATTCATGCGTACGTTCCACGGAGGTAGCGATGGGAAATATGAAAATTCATGGCATAGATTTGTTCATTAAATGGTATATTTGATATACCATATATGGTGAGCATAATCAAAGGGTAATTATGGCATGATTAAATTAAATTTACATAAAGAAATTAGACATATATAGGAAAATGTGAATTTAGAAAAGACGAATATGCCTAACCCGAGGTTAGACTGAGTTGTGGTGTAAATCTGCCCGGAACCGACTGGCATATCCAGTGACCACCACAAGACCAATCTAATGTGGGTAGTTAGTGCACCAAGCCCAAAAAGAACCCGAGGTTAGACTGAGTTGTGTTGTAAATCTGCCCGGAACCGACCGGCACATCCAGTGACCACAACAAGACCTGTCTAATGTGAGCGGTTAGTGCTTTAATAAATTAAAGCTAAGTCAGGATTGGTAGGGTTAAGTCAATTAGGGAAACACTTAACCGATTCAACATGTTAACTAAATGAATGGGTGGGGTTAGGTAAACTTGGACACTTAACCAAATAAACATGTTGATTAGAAAACCCTAGTAACGGGGACCCATTTCAGCAGTAACCCACATAGATGTATCATGATACCCTGAAACTAGGCAGGGTGGGGCACAATTACTGGACTGATTATAAGCGATCAAAACGTCGGCGGTTGGTGCGTCAGTTTAGGTTCCAACGGAGTATGGGCGTGCACGTACTCCCGAGTGGAAAAAGCAGGCACTGGGCATCAGTAGTATACACTGTGCATCTTGAATCGTGTTGGGTTGCCACCAGAGGGACTGATACACCCCATGATGGGACCAGCATAGGTAGCTACAGTCAAGCAGGGCCGAACGATACAGGATATGAATGCATGCGAGTAGGAGCCGATCATTAAGGGGATCGTTTGTTATAAACACGTGGGGTTGGTTGAACCAATGGCTAAGTAGGTGTAGAGACTATAGTAATGGGTGCGATCACATGTTCCTCTTATCTTATATTAGGGTATTGTTCTATGTTCTGTTATCACTGTCATGATCCCTTTCCTTGTTTAAATACTAATAATCACCGAACTTACCAGACTTATTGTTTGACCTGTTTTCTCTTGTCTTCTTTTCTTCCGTTCCCCCCAGGTCCACAAGGAGGGAATACTCCAGCTTAGTCAGACTCTTTGCAAGCTAAAAGAAAGTAGATGTATGATTGGGACTCTCTTACCTTGGCTATGGCTTTTGGATACTACACTTGGGGATTTATGCAGTTTTATTTATGGTTTATGCTTCTTTATTAAATAATCTAGACAGAAATTATGGTGTAATGTTTTGGAAGTTATTTTGAGACAATTTGATGTAATGCTTTTGTATTGAACTACGTATGCAATAAATATTTAAATTTCGCTGCTTAAATTTATCTGTCTTGTAAATTTTTCTTTGTCTTGTACCTATAACCCTCCACCAAAGTTAAGGCATTCCCCTTGTGAGTGACCTTAACGGAGGTGAGGTGTTTCAAAAACGTATTTTAAAATTCATATAACTATTAACATTTTGGCGTAAACTATACAGAAAATATTATTTTGTATCTAAAATTCATGCAAATATATCAATAAGCATATTACTTAATAGTTATAAAAGAATTTTTGGAATTTAAATCAACCCTGATTTTTTATTTTCCCTGGTATTTGAAGAGAAAATAAAAAAATCAAACTATTAATTACCATCCTCACATCAACAAACACACAATATTGTCATCAACTAATTTCTTAACTTAGGATTTTAAATGTATTCCAAAATCAACTAATAATATAGAGAGTCTTTGCTATTTCTGTTGGATTGCAACGGCACCGTTTGCTTTTCATTGTCTTCGGCATCTCAGGTAAGCGTGTGAGCAGGGATAGAGGAGGATTTCACCACCAACTCTTCCTCTGCTGACACCATCGCTGAGACGGTTCAGAAGGTTTGTATACTTAGCTACCACTCGTTAGTTGCTTTCGGTGAAAGGGTTTCTTTGGAGCAGCAGTTTTCGGCGTTTCTGTTCTCTTTGCGCACCTTTCAGCTTCGGCTTGTTTCTTATGGTTATTTTGAATTAATCTCAATTTGGGTGTTAATGATGTTGCTTCTTTGGTTGTTGTTTGTGGTATTCATTGCTTGAGCCTTGTCGCGCCTAGGTATGAGCTCCCCATCACCAACATCATAACTTCGGTTGTGATGGTGGCGGGTCATGTGTGTGACACCCCACGTCCGTTAATGTCACTCACTAAGGGAATGCATTAAGTTTTATGAAGCATTATAGGTAAATAAGAACATAATAGCACAAGACAGATATGTAAAATAGCAGCGGAAGTAAAAACTTTTAAAAAAAAAATTAAATCAAAACATCATGGTCCCAAATACTGGGTTTACATCACAAGTAACTAATTACATTAATAATCTGTCTTGTCAAAAATATCAAAGTACAAAAGCATAAAACCATATTTCCCTTGGAAAGTCATAAGAGAGTTGACAAGAAGTCAAAGCAGTACATCTATATCCAAAATCCAAGCTAAGCTGAAAGAATCCAAATCAACTCTAAGCACTTCCACTCTGAGAACCTGGGGGAACAGAAGAGAGAGAAGAGGAAATAAAAAGGGTCAGGCATAAAGTATGGCGACTCCAGTTACTTTTAAATATAAATAAATAATAGTATCATGGCAGGTATATAAAACTGGAAGAACAAGATAACAATAACAATAACAAGTGTGAACTGAGCAAGATAAGATGAACATGATATATTACACTTCGTAAATACATTTCTTTGCACCGCCCAGATACTTGTATATCAGAAAAAGAATGATCCCTACTAATATCGTTCCATTACATTTTCTTGATTATTAGGTTACGTGGGTTAATAACGCTCAAGACTTATACGCGCATCGTACCCATTTACTTTTCCATGGATCCACCTAATACAACATATGTAGAAATCTCACAATATTGAGATACACCCCATGGTAACCCACTCGCATAGTCTCCACCGTAGTGAACGCAGTCCCTCATCCTATGCCGGAGTGACATACGGATCTCTATATAACAATGTTACGTTCCGCATATATTTGTCATTACTATCCTACGTAAGCGTACGGACTGCCACCATCGATCGAATCGGATTCCTTGTCGAAATAATGCCCTCTAGTCTATGATACACTACTCAAAGCAGATATGCATGTATCTAGACTGTCCCACTTATGTATTGTAAGTGTAGCTCGATGCCTCAATCGCACGTCCTCTATTGTGCACCGAGTTCCGCGGCAGGGCGATAAAAAAACACGGAACTCGATCGGGAGCTTTTCCATATCTGTACAGGCCCGTCCTTAAAGAGCCTCTATATATAGATATACCTAGGGTCTGTTTTTGTGGTGGTTATGGCCCCACCTTGGCCCCTCCCTCAACTAGTAAAGACTATAGAGTTAAGTGATCGCCCCTAATAACAACGAATCTAAACATCCATGTGGCGTCTACCCTCAACCCCGTACCTCGATAGTGAAAGGTGAAACGATATCTTGGGTTTAGCTCTAGTCTTTTGGCATCCCGTTGGCTATTGATGACGAATATCCGATGATCTACTATCCTTGTTGGCCATGACCCTCTCTACCTCCTCGTGAGGCAACCGTCGAATCATCCTGGTGTCACCTCATCACAGCATTCTGACTGCATAGCTACATCTGCACTCAAGGCTCACCCACCTAGTAGTTACGCGCAGACCCAACCTCTGCGAGTACAGCCTAAGACATCTGTCACCGCATAGAGGACTACTAGGAGCACCTTACGTACTTCAGGAAGCGGCATGCTTCCCCTTCCAGTCCTTTGGAGCTGTCATAACAATCAGATGAATGTGCACTCCTCTCGTGTCTTATAACACCTCGATGATCTACCTCGTTGGGTTATTCACCCTCAAATATACGGACTGGTCCAAGCGCCTTTCTTTAATTTGTTGTTAGACCCTATGTCTAAACATTCTTTTACGCGCCTGCCTTACCTCACCCGGTTCCTATTTAAATTTATTATTTCCGTTCATATTGAATTATTATTCCAATTTACCAAGTTTCTCTTGCTTATTAATTTCAATCATATAAGTTAATCCATTTAAGTTTATTAATAAGCCCACAACATGTTATTCTCTAGATTGTGGCCCAAGGTCTGTAATCCACAATCTATTTTATATTCTTGCTTGGTTACATCATTACAATAACATGTTCTCCTTAATACGTTATTAAGTATATCTCAATTCACATGTTTCCTAATAACTTAAAATTTATGATTAAATATAACTTATTTATTTTACAAGTTTTCCTCTTTTTTTCTAATTTAATCATAAATTCAATTTACACCGTCACTACAACTTATCGTTGTTTACTTAGCAGATTATTACACATATTAATTCTATCATTTCTACAAGTTATGCTTACCCTACAAGGGTGTATTTAATTACATAACTTTATTATATTTTCCACCATTTATGTATACCACTAGGTGTCTTTAATTACATAACCTTATTGGGTTAAGTTCGGGGGCCTATATGTAAACATTACCCCCCCCCCCATTTTACTTAACCCACCCACTACCCATCCAATTTTACTTAACCCTAACTTCATAATCACAAAATCCTTATGGATTAAATTAGGTTAAGTAGTCCAATTCATTACCATGTCCAATTATGGTTATAATGGGCTAGACCTCCCACATTAGGCCTACAACGTGTGGATGCTGGATATGCCGGTCGGGTCCGGGCAGTCTTATTCCATAGTTGGGTCTAACCTCGTGTCTTAGCCCGATTCATATTTGCACACTTAGACCTCTCACATTATGTTCAACATTAGTGGCTGTTGGATATGTCGGTCGGGTCCGGGCAAACTTCCACCACTAGTGCAATTTCAATTCCTAATTGTGATTACTAGACATTCCATTTTTATCCAAATCTACCTATGTCATTATATGTGATTATTAATCTTTTTCATATATAATTATATGCCCTATTCATTATTCAAAACATAGACCTTTACACACCTTTTCAATTCACCTTTTAATTATGCACCATATACTCTTTTTCCCAAGTTATAAGTCAAGGCATATATATATATATGTGTGTGTGTGTGTGTGTTTTGCACAAATCCAAATCTACATATTTTGCAATTTATGTCCCTAGTCCATATTCACAAATTTCAATAAAAGTTATACCCAAATCCATATTCATATATTTTCCAATGTATGCGTAAAATACATATTCACATACGTCCCAATTTATGTCCCAAATCTGTACTTACACATGTCCCAATTTATGCTCAAATTATATTTTCCAACATATGCCTAAATTCATATTCATATTATCCAACACAATATATGCCCCAAATTCATATTCGTATATTTCCAAATTTTATGCCTAAATTTAGATCCATGTTTTCCAATACCAATTATGCCCCAAATTATGTCTTTCCCAATCGTTCCCAATTTCGCATGTTCGCATTTTTCAGCGTTAGGCCTAGGCTTGAAGGTAGCCTGACTATATATAAATAAAAAGGGAAAAAGAGGGAGAGAAGAGAATCAAGAATAGGCATAATAACTAATCAATAATAAACTGATAGAAATAAGCATAAACTGAATAGGCATATTATGACAAGATTTAACATGGTGGCGATATAAAAGCAGATCTGATAATTATGTCATAATAGAACTGATTAGGCATCGATTCAAGATCCAGTTTTTATATACATATCAAGATTACTATTTAAATATTCAGATCTAAAAATAACATGAACTCACAGTGAATAGATCTAAGGAAATGGATCCAAATTACAATGGAGAACATGCTGAATAAGTTGTTGTAGCCATCATTGAATTTGTATAAGGTTTGTTGAATTAGATTTGGAGTAGATTAGGCCATTCAATCTTCGTTGTAGTGGAGCTTCTCCATCACCAATGTTTTTAGATGAATAAAACCTAGGTCTAGGGTCCTTTATATAGCCTAGGGTTCATGAATCTAGCTCCAAAATCGTCTTGGTTCAGAAAAGAAGTTTCCAGAGCCATGGGTGGGTCGACCCCCCTTCATGGGTGCCGACCCCTAGGTCGACCCCGGGGTTGACCCCTATGAGCCTGAGTCAACCCATGGGTCGACCGAGCTGGGTCTCGGATCGACCTCATATGGTCGGCCTTTCGTCGATCTGCGCGCCGGATTTCTTGTTTTGCTGATTTTTAAACATTTTTGAATTTATATACATATTATCCTTCTTATATGCATACAAACATCAAACCTTAATAGCTTCTTCATACGATGTCTGATTTACGCAAATGAGGTGTCTATCTTGACCAGAATTTCAAGATGGACACAATAGCGCAGTCCGTTTTACTTACTTCTGATTATTAAATTAAGTTTTCCTTAATTCATTGTTAATAGTGTATTTCACATTAATTATTCTTTAATTCATCTTTAGTGTCTTTATTATTCCGGGGTGTTACATTCTCCTTTACTCACATCCCCAAAATCTCTAAGTTAAGAAGAACGTATATCCTAACATCCAACAATCATACATCCATCTAGCAATCACAAGCAACCATTGTCCTTAAGGAAATTGTAATGCTTTTATGAACATACGCAACAATGTGTGTATATGTCCGTAAACTAATGCGAAAGATTAGGCGGTCTACTGATTCAGTTGACCTCCTTAATGCAATGTTTGTTTGTGCCATGACCCCAAAATGTATGCCAATCATCCTAGTATAACATGTAAGCTCTATTTGTTTGCACAATCATCCATCCAAATGCAACATTAATGCAAGGATACTCCCATTTTCATCCATAAAATTTAAAATGTATACACATCAATACGCAAAATGTAAGTGATTGAGCCGATCTAGTGCCTATTGTGTGTGTATATGCATCCACGAGCAATCACTAGCAACCACTTGCATCCAACAAACATAACATTTCTTAAACACATGTTTACATTAATTAGTTTTCTACCTAAAAACTCGATCGATAGGAGATATTCAAATGATATATACAAGTATTAATTCGAAGTTTGGAAAAGAATTTAAGGACATATTCTCGAAAAGGAAAGGATATGAAGCGCGAATCATGTCTTCAGCCTCCCAAGTAGCGTTCTTGCAGCCCTTTCCCCATTGCACTCTTACTAGCTTCACTTCTTTGTTGCACAATTTCTTAACCTCCGATCCAAGTATGGAAGTCGGAACTCGTCCTATCATTGCTTCCTTCTATACTTCCACTTCCTCTCGCAAGTTTGGCTTCACTACCTCGAACTCTATTAATTTTATCACCTCTTGAATGAATAGTCGTCTTAGAATGACGGGCTTCCTCAAGGACTACCTTTAATAGGTTTCCCATCCCGATATGACTCACCTATCAAAACTCTTATCAAGTAGCTCCCCTACTTGCTTATCAAGTTCCCTCTTTTCTTTTAGGAGTCACGTGTCGCAAATCATCGATAGATATATCAAGAGGTTATAGGAGACTAAGCATGATAGACCCCTTTGGGGTCATAAGAAATCTCGACAGTCTTTCTATGGCAAGTCAAAAGTCTAACGACTCTCCTCTCACAATCTAGAATGGCTCCATATATGTAATTAACCAATCCATCCCTAGAATCAAACCATATCATATGAAATCAAGAACATATGCGTCGTAACCAAACTCGACGCCTAACATAGAGATTCTAAATCCCTGACAAATCCTCGATAAATAAGTCGTACCTCTAATGGGTTTGAGACACTAACGGGATCCAAAACCATACTAGTATCCAGGTGCAGAGACTCAACTAAAGGATTAGATATAAAAGAATGTGAAGCGCTAGAAAAAGAATCCTAACAGGATGATCAGAAATAGAAATCAATCCTTCGATGGAAATTTTCCTACCCCTATCCTATCCACCAGCTATGAGAACATTAGCTTGCCTCCTAGAAGTTCCTGCCTTTTGGCCTTGTCCTTGTCTCTTTGGGCACTCCTTAATAAGGTGTCCTGCCTTACCAAAGTGGTAACAACGCCTTTTCTCTTTCTACAATCCATTTTCAGATGACCCACCATTCCGAAATTATGGTATTTCCTCTTTTCTTCTTTGGGTTATGCTCCTCAGCCCCAACTCCCTTATTCTCCTTTTTACCATCCTTGTGCAACATGCTAACAAGTCTCTTGAAAGCGGCCTCCATCGCACAAAAATCCTTTCGAGGCTTGAGAGAAAATAAGACGCAGGTGAAACCACTGCAGCAAAAGATGGAGGTTGAGCACTTCTTTGCCCTTCGACATGTACCATAGTTTTTAAATGCCTACAGAACCATGCCGAAATAGGGATACCCTTTCGAGAGGAAACGGTTCCACGATCAAAATGGAAAAGAAATCGAGCGGAGAATCGAGAAGATATTTGTGGCTTTGGGAAATATGCTTTTCAAAAGAAGACGTTTTATTTTAAAATACTTTGTTTTTTAGACTTTTTTGAAAACCATTTTCAAAATATTTTTTCCAATCTTATAACCATATGCTCTGATACCAAATGTGACACCCCACGTCCGTTAATGTCACTCACTAAGGGAATGCATTAAGTTTCATGAAGCATTATAGGTAAATAAGAAAATAATAGCACAAGCCAGACATGTAAAATAGCAGCGGAAGTAAAAACTTTAAAAACTTTATTTAAACCAAAACATCATGGTCCCAAATACTGAGTTTACATCATAAGTAACTAATTACATTAGTAATCTGTCTTGCCAAAAATATCAGAGTACAAAAGCATAAAACCATATTTCCCTTGCAAAGCCATAAGAGAGTTGACAAGAAGTCAAAGCAGTACATCTATATTTAAAATCCAAGCTAAGCTGAAAGAATCCAAATCAACTCTAAGCACGTCCACCCTGAGAACCTTGGGGGGAACGGAAGAGAGGGAAGGGGAAAGAAAAAGGGTCAGACATAAAGTCTGGCGAGTCCAATTACTTTTAAATATAAATAAATAAAAGTATCATAGCAGGTATATAAAACTGGAAGAACAAGATAACAGTAACAATAACAAGTGTGAACTAAGCAAGATAAGATGAACATGATATATTACACTTCTTAAATACATTTCCCTGCACCTTTTGCAGATACTAGTATATCAGAAAAATAATGATCCCTACTAATACCGTTCCATTACATTTTCTTGAGTATTGGGTTACTTGGGTTAATAGCACTCAAGACTTATACGCGCATCATACCCATTTACTTTCCCATGGATCCACCTAATACAACATATGTAGATATATCCAAATATTGAGATACACCCCATGGTAACCCACTCGCACGGTCTCCACCATTGTGAACGCAGTCCCTCATCCTACACCGGAGTAACGTACTGATCTCTATATAACAATGTTACGTTCCTCATATATTTGTCATTACTATGCTACGTAAGCGTATGGACTGCCACAATCGATCGAATCAGATACCTTATAGGAATAATGCCCTCTAGTCTACGATACACCACTCAAAGCAGATATGCATGTATCTAGACTATCCCACGTATGTACTACAAGTGTAGTTTGATGCCTCAATCGCACGTCCTCTAATGTGCACCGAGTTCCGCGGTAGAGCGATACAAGAAACACGGAACTCGGTCTGGAGCTTTTCCATATCTGTGCAGGCACGTCCTTAAAGAGCCTCTACATACAGATATACCTATGGTCTGTTTTCGTGGTGGCTATGGCCCTACCTCGGCCCCTCCCTCAACTAGTAAAGACTACAGAGCTAAGCGACCGCCCCTAATAACAACCAATCTAAACATCCATGTAGCGTCTACCCTCAACCTCGTACCTTGATAGTGAAAGGTGAAATGATATCATGGGTTTAGCTCTAGTCTTTTCGCATCCCGCTGGTTGTTGATGACGGATATCCATCGGTCTACTATCCTTGTTGGTTGTGACCCTTTCTAATACCTCATGAGGCAACCGTCGAATCATCCTGGTGTCACCTCGTCACAACATTCTGACTGCATAGCTACATCTGCAGTCAAGGCCCACCCACCTAGTAGTTACGTGCAGATCCAACCTCTACGAGTACAGCCTAAGACATCTGTCACCGCACAGAGGACTACAAGGATCACCTTACGTACTTCAGGAAGACGCGTGCTTCCCCTTCCAGTCCTTTGGAGCCATCATAACAATCAGATGAATGTGCGCTCCCCTCGTGTCTTATAACACCTAGATGATCTACCTCGTTGGGTTATTCACCCTCGAACGTACAGACTGGTCCAAGTGCCTTTCTTTAACATGTTGTTATACCCTATGTCTAAACAATCTTTTACGCGATTGCCTTACCTCACTCGGTTCCCATTTAACTTGGTTATTTCCGTTCATATTGAATTCTTATTCCAATTTACCAAGTTTCTCTTGCTTATTAATTTCAATCATATAACTTAATCCATTTAAGTTTATTAATAATCCCACAACATTTTATTCTCTAGATTCCGGCCCAAGGTCTGTAATCCGCAATCTATTTTATATTCTTGCTTGGGTACATCATTACAATAACATGTTTACCTTACTACGTTACTAAGTATATCTCAATTCACATGTTTCCTAATCACTTACCATTTATGATTAAATATAACTTATTTATTTTACAAGTTTTCCCTATTCTTTCTCATTTAATCATAAATTCAACTTACACCGTCACTACAACTTATCGTTGTTTACTTAGCAGATTATTACGCATATCTAATTCTATCATTTCTACAAGTTATGCTTACCCTACAAGGGTGTCTTTACTTACCTAACTTTATTATATTTTCCACCGGTTATGTATACCACTAGGTGTCTTTAATTACATACCCTTATTGGGTTAAGTTCGTGGGCATGTATGTAAACATTACCCACTCCCCCTCCCCCCTATTTTACTTAACCCACGCACTGCCCATCCAATTTTACTTAATCCTAACTTAAGTTCATAATCATACAATCCTTATGGATTAAATTAGGCTAAGTAGTCCAATTCATTACCATGTCCAATTATGGTTATAATGGGCTAGACCTCCCAAATTAGGCCTATAACGTGTGGATGCTGGATATGCCGGTCGGGTCCGGGCAGTCTTATTCCACCGTTGGGTCTAACCTCGTGTCTTAGCCCGATTCGTATTTGCATACTTAGACCTCTCACTTTAGGTTCAACATTAGTGGCTGCTGGATATGCCAGTCGGGTCCGGGCAGACTTCCACTACTAATGCAACCTAACCTCGTGTTATAAGTGTAATTACAATTCCTAATTGTACTTACTAGACATTCCATTTTTATCCAAATCTACCAATGTCATTATAGGCGATTATTTCTCTTTTTTTCATATTTAATTATATGCCCAATTCATTATTCAAAACATAGACCTTTACACCCTTTTTCAATTCACCTTTTAATTATGCACCATATACTATTTTTCCCAAGTTATAAGTCAAGGCATATACATATATATATGTTATGCTCAAACCCAAATCTACATATTTTCCAATTTATGTCCCTAATCCATATTCACCCATTTTGATACAAGTTATGCCCAAATCCATATTCGCATATTTTCCAATGTATGCCTAAAATTCATATTCACTTACGTCCCAATTTATGTCCCAAATCAGTTCTTACACATGTCCTAATTTATGCTCAAATTATATTTTCCAATGTATGCCTAAATTCATATTCATATTATCCAACACAATATATGCCCCAAATTCATATTCGTATATTTCCAAATTTTATGCCCAAATTTAGATCCGTATTTTCCAATACCAATTATGCCCCCAAATTATATCTTTCCCTATCGTTCCCAATTTCGCATGTTCGTATTTTTCAGCGTTAGGCCTAGGCTCGAAGGTTGCCTGGCTATATAAAAATAAAAAGGGAAAAAGAGGGAGAGAAGAGAATCAAGAATAGGCATAGTAACAAATCAATAATAAACTGATAGAAATAGGCATAAACTAAATAGGCATATTATGACAAGATTTAACATGGTGGCGATATAAAAGCAGATCTGATAATTATGTCATAATAGAACTAATTAGGAACTGATTCAAGATCCAGTCATTATATACATATCAAGATTACTATTTAAATATTCAGATCTAAAGATAACTTGAACTCACAGTGAATAGATATAAGGAAATGGATCCAAATTACTGCAAAGAACACGTTGAATAAGTTTTTATAGCCATCGCTGAATTTGTATAAGGTTTGTTGAATTAGATTTGGAGTAGATTAGGCCATTCAATCTTTGTTGCAGTGGAGCTTCGCCGTCACCATTGTTTTTAGATGAATAAAACCTAGGTCTAGGGTCCTTTATATAGCCTAAGGTTCATGAATCTAACTCCAAAATCGTCCAGATTCAGAAAAGAAGTTTCCAGAGCCACGGGTGGGTCGACCCCCTTTTATGGGTGTTGACCACTAGGTCGACCCCGAGGTCGACCCCCATGAGCCTGAGTCAACCCATGGGTCGACCAAGGCGGATCTTGGGTCGACCTCATATGGTCGGCCTTTCGTCAATCTGCGCGCCAGATTTCTGGTTTTGCTCAGTTTTCAACATTTTTGAATTTATATACATATATATCTTCCATATATGCATGCAAACTTCAAACCTTAATAACTTCTTCGTACAATGTCCGATTTATGCAAACCAAGTGTCTATCTTGACCAGAATGTCGAGAAGGACGCGTTGGCGCAGTCCATTTTACTTAATTCTGATTATTAAATTAAATTTTCTGCAATTCATTGTTAATAGTGTATTTCACATCAATTATTCTTTAATTCATCTTTAGTGTCTTTAAAATTTCGGGGTGTTACAACATGCGTGTTTATGAGTTTGCTAGGTTGCATTCTTTGTCTTGGTGTGTTGTTGTTTTCTTCTTAGGTGTTTCATGTTTAGTTTGCTTTGTTCTCCTCCCTTATGAAGGCAAACTAGATATTGGTTTCTTTGTCATTTGGTTTGAGCTTTTCCTTTCAGGTCCTCTTTCAAGGCTCTGGTTGGATGTTGGCTTTTATGCTTCTTGGTCTATGGCCCTGATTGGTTGGTTCAGGATGGTTTCCTGGTTAATCGTTGTTGTTTTTTTGTTTTAGCTTTTTCATTGGCTCGTTGGTTCACCCTAGAACAAGACAAGTTTGATAGTGTCATGTGTGTGTTCGCATCTGATCTTGTGGTTGGTTTTTCGTCGGCTCGTCGATTTGTCCTAGGGAATCGACGCAGGTTTGGCGCGTGTAGTCACCAGATAGTTAGATCAGATGCTGGTAGCTATTTTGGAACTACATGTACCCCTCGTCGACTATTTGAATTTTTGGCTAGTTTTTCTTCGGTTAGCTCTTATTTGGATCGGTCCCTAGTTGGTTGTTGGTTTCCTGGTTTCCGAACTTTACCCCGTAGGTGGATTTGCCAATCTAATGACATATCAGCATTGGTACAGTCCTCACTGCAACAGGTGTTGTCTCTCTCTAGCAACTCCACATCTTCTTCCTCCTTTTCTACTCCAGGTCCGGTGTCTAATGTTTTTGTTTCCTCTCCCCTTCTTAGTAAGGAAGAGATAGCGATCATTAATGATCACCTATCTCGACTTACTAAGAATTCTTATCTGCCTAGGTCTGATGTTTCGGGTTTTGATCCACAGTGCAATGCTCATCGATCTATAAGGTTTGTTGTTTCCTGCGAGTCACCCGGTAGACCGACTTCTCGAGCCTCGCATCGTAGTCGGCGACTAGTTCCTTGCACTCCCTGCACCATTCGCACATACTCTGTAGCGATGTCCGAGCAGATCGTTAGATCTAATCGACAAACACTATATCTAATCTGAGTTGTGAGGTGTGCTTGTCTTCGGCTGTCTTCTTTCAGTGTGTCTTATTTTCTTATTTTTTTTATTTCTCTAGATGGCAAGCTTTCTCATCTAGAACGTTCAACGTATAGGTAATGATGCGTCGATGGCTAGACTCAAGCGCATTATTAGGAAGCACTCAATCTGCTTGATGGCACTTCTGGAATCGTTAGTGGGACCAGAGGCGATCACCACATATGTTTTATCTCTTGGCTTTTGTAACACCCCATAATTTTAAAATACTAAAATTAACAGATTAAAGAATACTTAATTTTTAGAAGAAGAATTAAGGGAAATGGGTTGCGCCATTGCGTTCATCTTGGTATTCTGCTTGGGATAGAGTCTGGGTTTGCGTAAACCGGATATCGTATGGAGAAGTTATAAGCATTAGAAGTTTGTATAGGCATAAGTAAGAACATATATATATATATATATATATATATATATATATATATATATATATAATAATTCCAGAATTTTCAAAACAGTTCAAAAATCAAAATTCAACCAAAGCGGGCTGAGCGGGAAAATTTCCGCTCGTGGGTTTCGACCCCCCTAAGGGGTGTCGACATGGGTGTCGACACCCCCTCCCCCAAGGGCAGGTCTGGGCAGAATTCGTTTTATGTACCTGGACTTGATTATGGGTCTGATTCATTGGTTCTAGGCTATAAATATGGTCCCCTATTCTCATATTTTCTTCATTGGAGATCATATGTTGGGTTGCAAACTGAAACAGAATCAAGTCCTACAACAACGGTTTAGCTAATCAAATTCAGAATTCAGATCTGTTCTCTCTCAATTCTCTAAATCTAACGTTGTGAGTTTCTAGTCACTTTTAGTTTTAAATAAATGACAGTGAATCGTGAAAGACAATAAATTGGATATGTTGTAAAGAATGAATCTATGCCAGTATTAAATCTTAAACTATGTAGATCTTGATAGATCTATTTCTCTATATCTGAAATAATTGTGGTTATTCTATGATGTTGCCTATGTAGATCTTGACTTTTAATTGTATTATGGAAAAGGCGAATATGTTAATTTGGACAAGTTATGACATTGATAGTTCTGGTTCTTTATGTAAATCACCTTACACCTGTCATATTATGATAAATTTGGATATGTTATAAAATTGGACATGTGAATTTATCCTTAGATATAAACATGCTACTATGTAACCCTTACTATGATGGATATGAATTGCTGGATATTTAAATGATTAGTTTAGATCTCATTTTTGTTCACTTGACATCATAGAAATTATCACATGTTCATATGACAACCTTATGACTATGTTAATCTATGTTATGCCAAATTATTTTCAATGATCACTTATGTTACATCCCTACTAGCTTTCCTTTTCATCGCGTATGTCTAGGCTAATTATTTATCCTAGGCATGCCATCAATTTTGTGAGGACGTTAGTTAGAAACGGGGTAAAAAGAAAATATTGGCATAATTGGGAAATAAACATTTTTGGACTAGTAATTCAAATTGTTGATAGAATGGGCAATAACACCCAAAAAGGTAAGATTAATTTATTGGTAAATTAATTAATTAATGGAATGTTTAGTAACTATAATTAGGAATTATATTAACACTTATGACACGAGGTTTGGTTACATTAGTGGCGGAAGTCTGCTCAGACCCGACTGGTGTAACACCCCATATTTTCTAGGTACGTCAAAGTAACAAATTAAAGAATAATTAATTTGTAAAAGAAGAATTAGGTGAAATGGGTTGCACCATTGTGTTTGTCTCGGAATTCTGCTTGGAATAGAGTCCAAGTTTACGTAAATCGGACTTCGTATGAAGGAGTTATGGCCTTCAGAAGATTCAAGAGAAATTCAGAAAATTAAATAGTAAAATAACCCAGACATGTCGACATAGATGTCGACCTATACCAAGGCAGGTCGACCAACCCCAAGTAGGTCGACATGGAGGTCGACCTCCCCTAAAACAGGTCGATTGGGGGTCGACCTCCCCTGATTTGGTCAGATCCGAGGCAGATTCAGTATTTTGCACCTGGACTTGTTTTCTGGATAGATTCTTTGGATCCTAACCTATTTAAACACCCCCAAACCTCACTTTCTCTCCACACCAAACCATTGCAACGTTATGCTGCCTCAATCCTAATTAAAATAAGTGAAAGACGTCCTTATGTTGTTGGAATAGTTCATCTTCTTCTTAAAGCTAAGGAATTGTGAGACAAGATTGTAGAACAAACGACGATCGAATTATTCTCTTCTCTAATCTGTTCTTGGTAAGTACAATTTCTTCCACAAAATAATTAATAAATCAATTATGATGAGTTATAATTTGGGTTATAAGATTATGCCTGTTGAATAATTGACCGATATGATATTGTCTATTTTGTGAATATACGCTAGTTGTTGTCTTATGTACATAGATTCATGAAGTTGGTTCATATGTCTAAACACATATGCTAGATTTGATTCATTTTGTGACATTAATTGAGACGACCCGAACTTCCCCGTGAGGGAAAGCCCGGATAGAATTGAGGACAAGACGAATCAGAACGCAGACAGAATTCCAAATGAACTGCACTTACAGCAACCTTTTCCAAATTTGATTTGGACATAATTCCAAATCCAACCGTTAGATTTCAAATTTCTAATATTCGTTAGAAATCTCTTTTCGATACGAACCCAACGGTTTCATTTTTAGGAGAATCCGACGGTCGGATCTCCCGCAACGTCAATTCAAAGTCAATGGTCGAAATTCACGAACTACCGCGGCGCGGCGCTTTCTATTCAGGCCATTATATATAATATATATATATTATATATATTTCGTCGATTTCCTTTTAAAACGTATTTTATAAATCGTTTTAAATTCGTTTTCTAAATGATTTCAACTTCATATTCAATTTTGAATCAAAATTGAATATTCCACATCATCGATATACAAATGATAATGTTTTCAAAACGTTATATTTTGAAATCTTTTCCTTTTCTATATTTATTATAAAAACGAATATAATCGATATAAATATCGCTCACGTCAAAATGGCGCAACTCTAATCAACACGGCTTTATATATTTCAATAAATTCGTTATTTTATTCAACAAATGAATATTTATTCCATTCAACACATGAATCTATATTTCTTCTTACTTACAATAAAAGGTAAATTTTATTGTATAAATATTTTATTCAACACATGAATACACTTTCAACACATGAATTCACAACACCTGAACATCGTCAACACATGACTATTTATTCTATTCAACACATGAATTTTCTTTTATAATATTCATTATTTCCCAATTGGAATGAGGCCCAATCAATCACCATATAATGTTAGTTATATGGATTCCATACAACACATGTATATGAATAGCAACGATAAATAATCAACCATCATCCAAAGTGCACTACACAACTGCATAAGCATTAAATATAAATATCTAACGCTTATACAGCCTGTCAATCAAACGACCGACAAATCACTAAACAATTGGGATTAGTGTACGCCAAATATCATCCCAACACCCGTGTGGGGTTTCAAATCAACAAACACAGATTTTTATTGGTGCAGTTGGGCGATGTGTAAAATTTATCGTCCCAATCAATATCCTTCAAATAGGTGTACATAAACAAACCGTCTGATTTGTAAATGAATATTTATTTATTCATATTCACGTTAAAAATTATATTTTTAATGATAATTAATTTATTTCAACACATGAATATTTTATTATCGATTTCACATCAACATCACAAACAAATTTCATAACACATCAAACAAGCATACAAGCCGTCCATGGTCTGTGGACGACGGGTGTCGGGTGCTACTAAACACCGTCTGCATCCTAGTATATATTTATAACTAGAAAAGGAAATTTAAAGTGAGAAGTTCTCACCAACTAGCTAATCCAAACGCCATGACTCTTCTTATGTAGAAATCTCCGTCGTGTCTGCCTTTTGTCACTTTCGTTGCTCGTAGCCACTACATATATAAAAATCACATTTTTATATTATTGCTATGTATATAAAAATTCTATTTTTATACCTCTACTATATAGATAAAGATTCTATTTTTACATTGCTACTATATAGATAAAAATTCTATTTTTACAACGGTGTTCATATAATAAAGATTATATTTTTATCACGCTATTCTCTATATAAAGATTTCGCTTTTTCAAATATAAAGATTTCACCTTTTCTAATATAAAGATTTCACCTTTTCTAATATAAAGATTTCACCATTTCTAATATAAAGATTTCACCTTTTCTAAATTATAAAAATAATATTTTCATTCGCTACTTAAATTAAAAATCATGTCTTTAATTACATGAATATACAAAAACGGAAATAAAATAAATAAATTAAATAAAAAAACTTACAGCGTATGAGAGGGGGGGAGTCTTCATCGGACGGAGGTGGGGGATGGCTGGGCGACGCGGAGCAGTTGGAGATGGCGGCAGTTCCCTGCTGTGGCGGCGGTGGTCTGAGCGAGTGGCGGATTGAAAGGGGGCGCGAGTTTTGGACAGAGGGGAGGGAAATCGAGGAGGAGAGAAGGGAGGGGGCGTCGACGATGTTGGTCGGAGGCGCGCCGGCCAGGGGAGGGGGTGGCGCTAGGACGACGGCGGAAGGGGGGACTGCCTGGGGAGCGATGCGATTTTTTTTTATATATAAATTGATTTTGAACGGTAGGTTAGGGCTAGGGAGAAAAGTGGCTTTATATAAATATTTATATTTTATTTTATTTCAATTTTAAAAAGTAACTTTTTCATTCGAACACGAAACGAGACCCACCGCCTGTCGTCCCTAGCTAATCACCCCCATTCCGAACACAATGGGATATGTATTGTAGGCTGATTCGATCGTTGCGATCAGTTTTCATCAAAATCAACATATAACTCTATATATTGAATTTGAACGCACATTTCAATTTACCGGGGCCACATACGGACCCTAAAAATTCCCGAAAAATATTTTCTAGCTTCATATTGACGATACGGTCCTAACAAAACTAATTTCGTCAAATTCTGAGACCGTTTGAAAAATGACCATTTTCCAGTCGATTAAATTCAACTGAAACTGGTCAAACACGTTTTCCTTTGTCATGCTCACATATTGATTCGAAAAATTATGAAATTTGGAATCTAGCAATAACTTGACATCACGGATCCAACAAAAGTGGTTTCGTCGAAATCCGAGGTCGTTTGCAAAATGGCTATTTTCAAGGGCTGAAATTCCATAGCGACTATTCTGAATTTTCAACTGGACATAACTTCTTATCCCCGCTATGAAATTTTGATTTTTCGGATTTGTTGGAAAGATATTCACTAACAGATTTAAATATTTTTGGTTTCACTAAAATCCGGTTTATTTTGAATCCTGTACATTCAATTGAATTTTGAAATTGAATTATCGAACTACCGCGCCATTTTCAATTCCTTTTATAATTATAAATAATTATTTATATTCTAACGATGACGTATATAAATATATTCGTTCGAATTCTATTCAAAATAAATTTTTCGTCGTTATTGTTTAAAATAATCATTTTGAATATTCAAAATTCGTTAAAATTGCCAAAATAAAAAATTTAAACTGGCTCGGATTTTCCGGGCTGTTACATTAATTTACATGTCTAAATCATATGTAAGTGTATATGTAAATCTTAGTTTACATGTCTAAATTATATATGCAAGTTTATATATAAGTTTGGATGTGAATCATATGCTAGTTTATATGTAAGTTTGTATGAGAATCATATGTAAGTCTTAGTTTACATGTCTAAATTGCATATGCAAGTTTAATACAAGTTTGAATGTAGATCATATGCAAGTTTATGCGAAAACCATGTTCATATATGCAAGTTCACCTTTATGTGTATAGATCTATGTAAATCATATCTTATATAATTTGATCCATGCCAGTTTGTAGTTTATGCAAATTATGCTTATTGCCTATGCAAGTTATTGATTATGCAAATTTATGATTATATAAATTATAATCATTCAAGTTTTGATCCATGCTAGCCTATTCTTATTTGCAAGTTAGATCTACTTTATGTGTTATGCAAGTTGTGATGTTTCTTTTCTTTTTATGAGTTAGACTATTTGCGGGTCTAACGTATTTCATATTAAACGTACGAACGACGTGGGGGCAATGGGAAAATATTAAATATTAATATTGTGAATTGGCATATAATGGCTTTAAAAGCATATAATTAATTTGAGACATTAATTGGTATAATTTATATACTTGAAAAGTTTGGACATAATTTAAGTGACAATTATGGACATGGATTAAAATTGGAAGTTATTGACAATCTGAAATAGGGATATTAATTCAAATTGGGGTTGAATAATAATGTGTAATAATAAATGCCTAAGACACGAGGTTAGACTCGTTTGTGGTATAAGACTGCCCGGACCCACTCGGTAAATCCAGCAACCACAAACGGTAGTCTAATGTGAGAGGTCAAAGGCATAAATTAAATGCATAATAAATGCCTAAGACACGAGGTTAGACTTGTTTGTGGTATAAGACTGCCCGGACCCGCCTGGCACGTCCAGCAACCACAAACGACAGTCTAATGTGAGAGGTCGTAGACATAATTAAAAGATGCTTAGACACGAGGTTATGTCTGGCTTGGGGCGGAAGTCTGCCCGGAACCGCCCGGCATATCGAGCGGCCACAAACAATCGACTTAATGTGAGAGGTCTGTGCATTAATAGATAATTAATTTTGATCAAAGACAAATATGAATGACTAAAAGAAGTTTGGTTGAGTTGAGTAATTCTCTGAGTACCAATCTGATGTTGATTTCCGTCTTCGGGGTTGATACTTAGGGAGTTATTCTCTTAACCAATGTATCTGTGAACTAAGATGTACTTAATCATAGATTAACTAAAACATGTTATACGATATATATTTATATATATATATTGTAACGACCCGCAAATTCGAGCCCTTTGAGTCGACCAAACACCGTACAAGTCCGACACAAATTGCACGAAAATACGAATCATTAATAGAAAGAAATTAGAGGATGAGAAAGATAAGGTAGAACTAATAGAATAGAAGAAGAAGAAGAACACAACTGAGCAGAATCAGAGTAAACACGAATCTCACAGCGGAACGAATAAAATATAATATATAACAAAACTTTGAAATACAAAACTGTATTTGTATTTTACATACCATATCAGAGTATAACTCATATACATCACAGCGGAAATAATCTCTAAATAAATAAAGGTGAAGCCTCCTGCTTTGAGCTCCTCCAAGCGAATCTGTAAAATCCTGAAACAATTGACTGCCCGTACAAATTTGGGCACCCAAGAGTTTAGGGAAAACAAACAAAATAAACTCTGGGTCAATCATGGGACTGGTGTGAATAAATTCCAACCATACGGTTTAACTTTGAAAATCTTTTTTAAAACAAAAGGATAATAGTAAGACCAGCCCACACATAAACATGGACAGTTTTTACCTTGCTATAACCCAAACCATTTCTGATATCAAGATCTAGTGATATTATAATAATGTCTAATCAAATAAATAACCAAATAGCATAACGCTTGCATCTCACGCTCTACATACATAGTATAAAATCAAAAACCGCAGGGGCGCTTATTGGAGATTGGATTCCAACTATGACAAGGTATAGGACCACCTGCCGATAGTGTATCTCTAGAGGCGAATACACTGGGTTCAATAAGAACGTCTTGCAACCCAGCCCACACATGACCGACCACTCATTTCGCTTGAGTGTATCGAATGTATATCACCAACGGTTGGGCTCAAACCACCGTTTCCCGAATGGGCAGAATCGATAGATTAAGAAACAAAAGGATTTGCTCTAGATAGGTGATTATACACCCTAATGGGAGCGACCCACATAGCCATGCTGCCTGCCCGATTTTTGTCATTTCCCGGTTGTGAAGCTTGAGGTTACGTCTAACTTTTAGAACATCTGGCCACCATACACTTTGAATGCCACATCGTCAAACCCGTCAAATCACTAGTTGATCTTCCCAAAAATATTACGGGTATAAAATCTAAGAGAAACGAATTTCTCCGCCACCAGACATAATACCTTGAAAAGATCGTCTTATGTGACCGTTAGGAATACTTTGTCAGACATTCGTCCATACAAGTTGTTCTGGGACTGGACAAACAGAAAACACCATTCTGGAATAGGACGACCCTTGCATTTCACTCCGTCTTCAATTTTCTTCAGCATAATCAAATTCGCAGCGCTTATGCCTATACGTAGTGGTTTTCGATAATATATCCAATCGGTCTCTCCGTATTGACAACAATGATCAAAACACTTCGATAGTCGATTATTTAACTATCGAAGTAGAAACAAACATCCATTCAAATGTATAACTAAACATCATACAATCACGCTTAAGTTTGGTTAACAGCGCGAATTTATCGTTATAGTTTAAAACTTATCATACGCTGTAATATTTCCTTTATACTAATCTCGATATCACAGTCATGCTTAAGCTTAGTCAACAGCGTTATTTTATCTCTATAGTTCTAGGACTTGTCATAAGATGTAATATTCTCTTTATAACTAATCTTGATATCCCTTTCCGTTACAAAAATCTTGACATCTCTTTCCGTTACAAAAAGCTTGACATCTCTTTCCGTTACAAAAATCTTGACATCTCTTTTCGTTACAAAAATCTTGACATCTATTTCCGTTACAAAAATCTTGACATCTCTTTATGTTAAAAAAATCCTGAGATCTCTTTCCATTACAAAAATCTTGATATGATTTTATGACGCCATATCCTTATTTGAAAACTCGGTTGTTTAAATTTATTTACATTGGTCATTAACTCTTCACTCCATCTTCCTTAAAACATTTCTCTTTAAACTTCTCTTATCAAAAATCGATCATGTTCCTTGTCTTTTTGGCAATTTACTTTTTATTCGTATTATTATACCCGATTCAATAAAACATCTCAGTACAAACTTAATACTAGTTATAATAGAATTTCTATTATAATTTAAACTTTTCTTTAATTATAAAAATATAATTTTTATAATTAACTTCGTTGATTTGCCTGACGGTCAACCAACTTCTTAACAAATTGGGTTTATAGTCAACTGTCGCTGATATCGTTATTTACCAAATCAACATAACGTTGAATCCCCATTCAACACGGTTCAAACAGTGAACAAACAATACATTTAAATATTTAGGAATCCGGTTGGGTTCCTCCAACCGATTTCCGCATCCACAGATATTGGTCAAATCAGTATCCAACCAATGATGTGTACATATGCAACGATATATATTTATTTCAACCAATTTAACTGTAATTTTTCTAATCAACCATCACACAGCATTCAACCATTATTTAAAATATAATTAAAATATTTTAAATAAAACAGAGTTAGTGAATTTACTCACCTTGGCGCGTTAAGCGTTAAATAACGATTTGCGTCTGTGGATTATACCTGATGTTTAATTCTGCCATAATTTCTAGCGAGCTCCAAGGATTTTCGAACCAGCTTCATACTGTAGCTTAACTTCGTCCGGTTCTAACGAGCTTGACTGTTTGCAATCCTTTCGGTCGACTAAAAATCAATCCGCTCAAATTTTGATCATACTCCTCCCATCTTCCTGATAAGGAACTCCAGTTAGTATCACTCCCGTTCTAGACTTCATTGCCGACCCTTCTATTTTCCACATAATTTTTAAAGAAATGGTCTTTACAATAATTGGCCACGCACCACCAACCTTCATTAGAACAACGCTTTCACTTCAAAAGGCAAAACACGCTACAGCTCCTTTCCTCCTATACTCAGCAAACATGCAAGCTCCAATACCCCACGTCATTACTGCATTTGAACCGTAACCAACTGACAAGGCTTTGCATCCCTTAGTGAACTTCTTGATACCATCGTTTGCACTACACCTTAAACAAATAACACTCCACTTCACTAAACCACCAACAGCAACTTCCTGATAAAACTGTTCCCTTACATGTAAACACTCTAGGTCCCAACAATGTTCCTCAACGTCACATCTCAGCATCCAACAGCCCATCATCCCAATTATTAACCGCTCCTTCCATCCCCCTTTTCCACCTGGTGATCGAGCTTCTCAACGTAAACTCAAACCACCATCGTACTTTCTGTTCACGGCTTTGCATGGAAACCACTTCCATCATTCACCAACAATCGACCATGCTCGAATTTCTTTAACAAACATTCTCTCCCTTCTGTAAACATCCACCCCAAGCCACTTATTTTTCATGGCCAAATATTACGCTGTGTTCTCCCTGTCTCGCTCCTTGTCACGTACTTGAACCCGCTCTCTGCTTCGGTGTATATAACACGCACCTCTTTCCTTAATGTATTTATACCAAACATGTGTCTCCTTGAATGCCACTAGATCTATTACTCACGCCCCTTCTGTTATTCTTCTCAACATCAAACGCTTCAGACATTTATTTAGAAGCCATTTTTGCATGTAAAAGCTTCCACCCCACACATCCGTTTCTCCACTAAACACGAACCTAAGCCCACCATTTTAATCCACTTCGCGACAACTTTCCCTTCCACTACTCCGCCAAAACTAGGTCAGCAAGCTCGCCATGAACCCAGCACGCCCACGCCAACGTTGACTCCACTTCTCCTTCTCTTATACAGTACATTCGCCCATGCTATCCAGTCCCACCACTTAACATGCAACTTTTCCGGAAACATCCTCCATACACCCTGCTTCGAACAGTTTTCCTCGTTAAGAACTCCTCCCTCTGTTCTGTCATGGCCGGGTCTTCATCACCTCCGCACTCTCTCACCTCTTCATCAATCTTCACGGCCTTCTTCATTTCGTACGCTACAGGTACCCTCTTCCTGCCGAACGTACACGAGCCTTCCACCTCCATTTAGAACGTGACACTACTCGCCTGCAGCAACCACCTAGATAGAGTACACCTCCAATCCTTCAGTGTACTAATCGTATATGCCCAACGCTTCCCTAGCCTATCGAAACTCATGCGGTATTGAAAAGAAACCCTCAGGGAATACAAAGATATTTACTTCGAGATTTCAAGTGGAGACATGTATTTGATTTGATCAGTGGAAATAACGACTGTGTGGGTTCAAGAGAAGTGAAAGGCTGTATTTATAATCCTCCAATACCTTGGTGCCCAAGGAATAGGGGATGGTAGGTGATATATAGGTTTGCAGCACTGTTGATTTAACTATTCATGAATGATATTGATTTTGATGAGATGATACACTGCTTTGATGGGAACAACTCGTTCTTAGGCAGGATAAACCAACAGGGTAGCTTCTTAGGCATTGAAATAAACAGCAGCATCCTAAATCTTGCAAATGAAGGAACCTTATATATATTTATATAGGGTATGGTCACCCCTAGGATAATGTTTCCATTGTTCAATAGAGTATTGTTTCTAGTGTTCAACATGTTTAATCTGTTCGGTAGGGTGTTGGTTTAAATGTATTAGATGAGGGTAGGTCCTGGGCACTTTGAAAAGAAAAGACTTCAAGCTTATCTGAATGCAAATTTACATTATAAAACGTGATATGAAAATAACTTAGTAAGTGATATCAAAATACATAAATGTGTTGTCCGGTGTGTATGTTCTAATATTTAGTGTACCACGATACGTAAATTTCATTTAAGTCAGAGGCGCTACGGACAGAAATAAGAATACAGTCACGCTCAGTGAGGTGTCACGATCCCAGAAATATAATAATATCGGTAGATTAACTCATATTTTGAAACCCCAAAATATTGATTAAGGGTGCAAAATACTCCGAATAAAAAGTTGCATATTTAATTCATTAAAAATTACAGTAAAATTCTAAAAATTAAATTATCACTACGTCTCAAAAGAACCTTGTCTAAATTCGAAACCGATATCAAGTTATATCGAATAAACCATTACGATCATTAAACGATTTCATAGCGACTTTTTGAATATTTGAATTGGACATAACTCTCAATCTATAACACGAAATCTTAATTTTTCACTTCTGTTAGACAAATACAGTTCAACAGATTCCAACGCTTCTTGTTTCGAAGAAATCCGACTAATAACGGGTCTTGTATACACAGTTGAAGTTCAGAACATTAAATTATGAACTACCGCGACATTACGGGCTCGATTATATATAATATATATTTTTATACGTTCAACTTTGTTTTAATTAATATTTAAATCCACTTGTATTACAATTTCAATATTTAAACTGATCTAAATACCGATAGAAATGCGGGACGTTACATTCCTTCCCCCTTAAAATAATTTCGTCCTCGAAATTGCTAAGAAGTGAAGATGCTCTAATTCTAACTCCTCATAACCTTCTTGGCTGAAATTTCTTACCTCACATCCCCATAACTCAATCTTTGGTTGATCTCCCATCAATCCATTCTCAAACAAATCTTTTGCTTTTACTAAGCCAAATTTCTATTTCAACTCCAGCTCCATTTCAATTCCAAACTCTTTCTTAACCATCTAATTCTATTTCAATTCAAAATCCTTATTCCAGTACGGTTTCCACTTACTTGGCTCCAATTTAACTCCAATTTTATTTGACTTAGTTAAATTCTCTATTTATTTACTTCATAAGTAAATTTTTAATTTCAGAATTCAAATTCCTGGGGTTTTTATTTCAAATCAGTTTGAAATCACATATATCACATATCATAATAGCAATTCAAAACATTTGAAATTTTGAACAATTTGTTCCTCAAAATAATCCAAAAACAAAATCTTTTGGTAGTAATCCGTCACTTAGAAACTCGAAAATGAACACTGATGATGCGGCCGTCATCCTTAGAATTATTTTCCAGTGATCGAAGTGAGTTCAATACTATATTACTTTCAAAACTCATATTCAAATACTTTTATTTCGAAATTACATCAAAATATCCTTTTGAAACTTGGATAATATTTCAAAATTTCCCCAAGATCTTAAAATTCCATATATTTAATTCAAACATCATTTCCAACTCTTTTCCAAGTTTCTAAAGTTTTGTTTCAATTCTAGTTTTAAATTCAGATTCAGTTCATCTGATTTTGCACATTATACTTATATAATATTTCGATTGGTTATTTATATAACCATCTCAATTATAATCTTTATTCGATCATAATAATGATCAACATATCTGATGTAGTGTAATAATCACAAGATATATACTTCTTTTATATCAAAATATACTTTGGGTAAATTATTTCAATTACCCTCTTTCAAAACAATACTATGTCGAATTTCTCTATCCAAGCATTTATAAATACCTATCGACCTCGTCAGCTAAACGCGTCGAGCTGGAATTTATATACCACTTACCAGATCAGACAACATAATATAAAACAGTTTTTATATTGATTTACAAATACGTTCACTCATATATATATATATACACTCAAACTCAATCTAGGGTGTTACTAACCCTATCTCTATCGAGTCACGCCACAGAGCTAAGGTAATCACTTAACCTTCAGCTCTGATACCACTGTAACGACCCGCAAATTCGAGCCCTTTGAGTCGACCAAACACCGTACAAGTCCGACACAAATTGCACGGAAATACGAATCATTAATAGAAAGAAATTAGAGGATGAGAAAGATAAGGTAGAACTAATAGAATAGAAGAAGAAGAAGAAGAACACAACTGAGCAGAATCAGAGTAAACACGAATCTCACAGCGAAACGAATAAAATATAATATATAACAAAACTTTGAAATACAAAACTGTATTTGTATTTACATACCATATCAGAGTATAACTCATATACATCACAGCGGAAATAATCTCTAAATAAATAAAGGTGAAGCCTCCTGCTTTGAGCTCCTCCAAGCGAATCTGTAAAATCCTAAAACAATTGACTGCCCGTACAAATTTGGGCACCCAAGAGTTTAGGGAAAACAAACAAAATAAACTCTGGGTTAGTCATGGGACTGGTATGAGTAAATTACAACCATACGGTTTAACTTTGAAAATCTTTTTTTAAAACAAAAAGATAATAGTAAGACCAGCCCACACATAAACATGGACGGTTTTTACCTTACTATAACCCAAACCATTTCGGATATCAAGATCCAGTTATATTATAATAATGTCTAATCAAATAAATAACCAAATAGCAGAACGCTTGCATCTCACGCTCTACATACATAGTATAAAATCAAAAACCGCAGGGGCGCTTATTGGAGATTGGATTCCAACTATGACAAGGTATGGGACCACCTGCCGATAGTGTATCTCTAGAGGCGAATACACTGGGTTCAATAAGAACGTCTTGCAACCCAGCCCACACATGACCGACCACTCATTTCGCTTGAGTGTATCGAATGTATATCACCCACGGTTGGGCTCAAACTACCGTTTCCCGAATGGGCAGAATCGACAGATTAAGAAACAAAAGGATTTTCTCTAGATAGGTGATTATACACCGTAATGGGAGCGACCCACATAGCCATGCTGCCTGCCCGATTTTTGTCATTTCCCGGTTGTGAAGCTTGAGGTTACGTCTAACTTTTAGAACATCTGGCCACCATACACTTTGAATGCCACATCGTCAAACCTGTCAAATCACTAGTTGATCTTCCCAAAAATATTACGGGTATAAAAGCTAAGAGAAACGAATTTCTCCGCCACCAGACATAATACCTTGAAAAGATCGTCTTATGTGAGCGTTAGGAACACTTTGTCAGACATTCGTCCATACAAGTTGTCCTGGGACTGGACAAACAGGAAACACCATTCTGGAACAGGACGACTCTTGCATTTCACTCCGTCTTCAATTTTCTTCAGCATAATCAAATTATCAGCGCTTATGCATATACGGAGTGGTTTTCGATAATATATCCAACCAATCTCTCTGTATTGACAACAATGATCAAAACACTTCGATAGTCGGTTATTTAACTATCGAAGTAAAAACAAACATCCATTCTAATGTATAACTAAACATCATACAATCACGCTTAAATTTGGCTAACAGCGCGAATTTATCGTTATAGTTTAAAACTTATCATACGCTGTAATATTTCCTTTATACTAATCTCAATATCACAGTCACGCTTAAGCTTAGTCAACAACGTTATTTTATCGCTATAGTTCTAGGACTTGTCATACGATGTAATATTCTCTTTATAACTAATCTTGACTTCCCTTTCCGTTACAAAAATCTTGACATCTCTTTCCGTTACAAAAATCTTGACATTTCTTTCCGTTACAAAAATCTTGACATCTCTTTTCGTTACAAAAATCTTGACATCTCTTTCCGTTACAAAAATCTTGACATTTCTTTCCATTACAAAAATCTTGACATCCTTCTCCATTACAAAAATATTGACATCTCTTTCTGTTACAAAAATCCTGAGATCTCTTTCCGTTACAAAAATCTTGATATGATTTTATGACGCCATATTCTTATTTGAAAACTCGGTTGTTTAAATTTATTTACATTGGTCATTAACTCTTCACTCCATCTTCCTTAAACATTTCTCTTTAAACTTCTCTTATCAAAAATCGATCACGTTCCTTGTCTTTTTGGTAATTTACTTCTTATTCGTATTATTATACCCAATTCAATAAAACATCTCAGTACAAACTTAATACCAGTTATAATAGAATTTCTATTATAATTTAAACTTTTCTTTAATTATAAAAATATAATTTTTATAATTAACTTCGTTGATTTGCCTGACGGTCAACCAACTTCTTAACAAATTGGGTTTATAGTCAACTGTCGCTGATATCGTTATTTACCAAATCAACATAACGTTGAATCCCTATTCAACACGGTTCAAACAGTGCACAAACAATACATTTAAATATTTAGGAATCCGGTTGGGTTCCTCCAACCGATTTCCGCATCCACAGATATTGGTCAAATCAGTATCCAACCAATGATGTGTACATATGCAACGATATATATTTATTTCAACCAATTTAACTGTAATTTACCTAATCAACCATCACACATCATTCAACCATTATTTAAAATATAATTAAAATATTTTAAATAAAACAGAGTTAGTGAATTTACTTACCTTGGCGCGTTAACCGTTAAATAACGATTTGCGTCTGTGGATTATACCCAATGTTTAATTCTGCCATAATTTCTAGTGAGCTCCAAGGATTTTCGAACCAGCTTCATACTGTAGCTTAACTTCGTCCGGTTCCAACGAGCCTGACCGTTTTCAATCCTTTTGGTCGACTAAAAATCAATCCGCTCAAATTTTGATCATACTCCTCCCATCTTCCTGATAAGGAACTCCAGTCAGTATCACTCCCGTTCTAGACTTCATTGCCGACCCTTCTATTTTCCACATAAATTTTAAAGAAATGGTCTTTACAATAATTGGCTACACGCAAAATGTACCACCAGCCTTCATTAGAACAACGCTTTCTCTTCAAAAGGCAAAACACGCTACAGCTCCTTTCCTCCTATACTCAGCAAACATGCGAGCTCCAATACCCCATGTCATTACTGCGTTTGAACCGTAACCAACTGACAAGGCTTTGCATCCCTTAGTGAACTTCTTGATACCATCATTTGCACTACACCATAAACAAATAACACTCCACTTCACTAAACCACCAACAGCAACTTCCTGATAAAACCGTTCCCTTACATGTAAACACTCTCGATCCCAACAATGTTCCTCAACGTCACATCTCAGCATCCAACAGCCCATCATCCCAATTATTAACCGCTCCTTACATCCCCCTTTGCCACCTGGTGATCGAGCTTCTCAACGTAAAACTCAAACCACCATCGTACTTTCTGTTCACGACTTTGCATGGAAACCACTTCCATCATTCACCAACAATCGACCATGCTCGAACTGCTTTAACAAACATTCTCTCCCTTCTGTAAACATCCACCCCAAGCCGCTTATTTATCATGGTCAAATATTACGTTTTGTTCTCCCTGTCTCGCTCCTTGTCACGTACTTGAACCTGCTCTCTGCTCCGGTGTATATAACACGCACCTCTTTCCTTTATGTAATTATACCAAACATGTGTCTCCTTGAATGCCACTAGATCTGGTACTCACGCCCCTTCTGTTATTCTTCTCAACATCAAACGCTCCGGACATTTATTTAGAAGCCATTTCTGCATGTAAAAGCTTCCACCCCACACATCCGTTTCTCCACTAAACACGAACCAAAGCCCACCATTTTAATCCACTTCGCGGCAACTTCCCCTACCACTACTCCGCCAAAACTAGGTCAGCAAGCTCGCCATGAACCCAGCACGCCCACGCCAACGTTGACTCCACTTCTCCTTCTCTTGTACAGTACATTCGCCCATGCTATCCAGTCCCACCATTTAACATGCAACTTTGCCGGAAACATCCTCCATACACCCTGCTTTGAACAGTTATCCTCGTTAAGAACTCCTCCTCCCTCTGTTCTGTCATGGCCGGGTCTTCATCACCTCCGCACTCTCCCACCTCTTCATCAATCTTCACGGCCTTCTTCATTTTGTACGCTACAGGTACCCTCTTCCTGCCGAACGTACACGAGCCTTCCACCTCCATTTAGAACGTGACACTACTCGCCTGCAGCAACCACCTAGATAGAGTACACCTCCCCTCCTTCAGTGCACTAACCGTATATGCCCAACGCTTCCCTAGCCTATCGAAACTCATGCAGTATTGAAGAGAAACCCTCAGGGAATACAAAGATATTTACTTCAAGATTTCAAGTGGAGATATGTATTTGATTTGATCAGTGGACATAGCGACTGTGGGGGTTCAAGAGATGTGAAAGGCTGTATTTATAATCCTCCAATACCTTGGTGCCCAAGGAGTAGGGGATGGTAGCTGATATATAGGTTTGCAGCACTGTTGATTTAACTATTCATGAATGATATTGATTTTGATGAGATGATACACTGCTTTGATGGGAACAACTCGTTCTTAGGCAGGATAAACCAACAGGGTAGCTTCTTAAGCGTTGAAATAAACAGTTGCATCCTAAATCTTGCAAATGAAGGAACCTGGTATATATTTATATAGGGTATGGTCACCCCTAGGATAATGTTTCCATTGTTCAATAGAGTATTGTTTCCAGTGTTCAACATGTTTAATCTGTTCGGTAGGGTGTTGGTTTAAATGTATTAGATGAGGGTAGGTCCTGGGCACTTTGGAAAGAAAAGACTTCAAGCTTATCTGAATGCAAATTTACATTATAAAACGTGATATGAAAATAACTTAGTAAGTGATATCAAAATACATAAATGTGTTGTCCAGTGTGTATGTACTAATATTTAGTGTACCGCGATACTAAAATTTCATTTAATTCAGAGGCGCTACGAACAGAAATAAGAATACAGTCACGCTCAGTGAGGTGTCACGATCCTAGAAATATAATAATATCGGTAGATTAACTCATATTTTGAAACCCCAAAATATTGATTAAGGGTGCAAAATACTCCGAATAAAAAGTTGTGTATTTAATTCATTAAAAATTACAGTAAAATTCTAAAAATTAAATTATCACTACGTCTCAAAAGAACCTTGTCTAAATTCGAAACCGATATCAAGTTATATAGAATAAACCGTTACGGTCATTAAACGATTTCATAGCAACTTTTTGAATATTTGAATTGGACATAACTCTCAATCTATAACACGAAATCTTAATTTTTCACTTCTTTTAGACAAATACGTTCAACATATTCCAACGCTTCTTGTTTCGAAGAAATCCGACTAATAACGGGTCTTGTATACACAGTTGAAGTTCAGAACGTTAAATTATGAACTGCCGCGACATTACGGGCTCGATTATATATAATATATATTTTTATACATTTAACTTCGTTTTAATTAATATTTAAATCCACTTATATTACAATTTCAATATTTAAACTGATCTAAATACCGATAAAAATGCGGGACGTTACATATATGATACATAAAACATGATAAGTAGATTGGGTTAAGAACAACTTAACCAATAATCTGATAAGTAGGTAGGGTTATGTAACACCCCACCTCCGCTAGGGTCACTCACAAAGGGAATGCACTAGTTTTGGAGGAGCGTTATCGAGGTAAACAATCACAGAATTATTACAAGACAGAACATAAATAAACAGCGAAAGATTCAAATGCTAAATTTCATTACTTTCAAAAAGAGTCAAAACCTTTTACATCCAAAGTACCAAATAGCCAAGGTCATTATTTTCCATTACAACAAATCATGTCTTGCATAAATAAAGAAGCATAATCTTACAACAACAAAAGTAGCTTAATTCCCCAAAGGTAGCAGAAATGCAGCCATAGCATAGCTCAAGATCAAACCATACATGAGCTGAACCGAAAGCAAGCGAAATCCAAGCTAAGTGCTAGAGTTTCCTCCCTGAGAACCTGGGGGGAGGGGGGAAACGAAATAAAACGAGGCAAAAGAAAATGGGTCAGTCATAAAGACTGGTAAGTCCTAGTGACATTCAGCATAAAAACAGGTAAAGGTAACAAGCCATGTATAAACTAAAAGTAAACATAAGGATGCTGTCAAGATGGACTAAGATAACATAATAAATCAAGTATAGCATCGCATGTTCAAGGTTCGGCGCAACAACTGTACTAGTATCCCAAACCCATGTCTTATATTAACCGTGAAATGATCCCTTGGCCCAATATCATGAAACGACCCCCATACTAGGTCTAATGAAACGATCCACTAATCGATCGGCTCCCTTCAAGTTCTAGCTCGTCGTGTGTCTGTGTCATACGGCCCTATCATGAATGTAGTCACCTGTGCTAGGTCCACCATAGGGTGTATCAAGCCCTATGGTGCCAACCACCGACACGAATCAAGCATGCACAGGTAAACCTACCGATGCCCAATGCCTGCTTTTTCAACTCCGGACCACGTGCACGACCATAGCCCGCCTGACCCTACACTGGCACACCAACTCAACCGTCGTTCTGGTCGCTTACAATCAGCCCAGTAATCGTGCCCCCACCCTGCCTAGTTTCAGGGTACCATGATACATCTAGTGGGTTACTGCTGAAATGGACCGCGTAACTAGGGTTTCTGTCCAATAGGTTAAGTGTTGTCATTTAAATTCGTGACCTAACCCTTATCAGTTTTGCATGTCAAGTTGGTTAAGTGTTGTCATTCAAGTTCGTGACTTAACCCGCCTACGTGTCATGTCAAATTGGACTAAGTGTTGACTTTCATGTTCATGACTTAACCCTATCATGTGGCATTAATTAATTAATGCACCCCAACCTCTCACATCAGACTTGTTGTTGTGGTCACTGGATATGTCGGGCGGTTCCGGGCAGATTTACACCACAACTCAGTCTGACCTCGGGTTTCAAGCGCGATATGACCAACTACCCACATTGGAGCCTATTGTTTGCAGTAATTGGATTTGTCGGGCTGTTCCGGGCAGAATTGCACTGCAAACTCAACCCAACCTCGAGTTGGCCATTTTCAATTTCATTCTAGTGTCATGTCCATGTTCAAATTTTCATGTCAAGTTCGTGTCAAGTTTCAAGGCAAGTTTCATGTCAAATAATATAGATTTCATGTTATGCCCAAATAACCCCGCGTTCATAACGTACGTATACCATGATTTCACAAGTTCTCTAAATACTCATGAAATGAAACTAAAAGGGGGATCGAGGATAAACATGAGAATTGACATAAAAAAATAGGCATGCAAAAAGCGAGCTAAATACAAGGATAATGGATCCAATGGTTTTGGTATACATAATAGCGAATAGGAATAAACTAAGCAAATCACACCCTAGGTATGAGATCCAACAAAATGCCAGTTCGGTGTACAACATGGTTTGCAACTATAGTGTTATGGGCATAAACAATCAACCATAATAGTCTTAGGCAATTAACCACAATAATCATAGTCATGGTCAAGGTAGAAATCTCATAGTTATGAATCATAGGCGATTAATCACAATAGTCATGGATAATTATCCAAAATATTCCTAGGCAATTACCCTAAATAGTCATAGGCAATTAACTGTAATAATTTTGAAGTCATGGTCATAGACAATAGTCTTATGTTCATAATCATAGGCAATAATTCTCATAGTCATGAGTCATAGGTGATTAGCCACAATTGTCCTTGTCATAGTCATAGGCAATAGTCTTATGTTCACAGTCATAGGCATAGGCATAGTCTTATGTTCACAGTCATAGGCATAGGCATAGTCTTGTGTTCACAGTCATAGTCTTAGGCCATTAACAATAGTTTCACCGTCATAGGCATGATAATGTTATGGACATGAAAGAGTTTGATTTACAACATGAATAGATCCAAACTGATTTCATAGCAATATTCCCAAAAGTCAAGATCCAAGATGAACAAGAATAGATATGAATCAATTATCATACATAGGCCCAATTCCAATTTATAACATGTACAAATTAAGTTTATAGTTTTAATCTAAAAGTAACTTGAACTTATAGATCGTGGTCTAAGAAATTGAGATGCAGAAGTTGAATCTAAAAACTAGTCGTTGATTGTTGAATTGTTGAATCTTGCTTTGATTGTGGAAGCAAATCCCCAATATGAAATTCCTAGCCATAGTCTTCAAGAAATAATCTTCGCGTTTTAATTTACGTTTAATTTAATTTAGAGGAAGAAGAAGAAGCCATGTCCATCAAGAATTTGTGCAGCATAAGGTTAGAGAAGAATGGTGTAAAGAGAATGAGGCTAGGAGGCTGTTTATATAGGATTTGGCGGATGAATCTGGTCACGAAACGAGTCTAAATACATCAGAATGCATCAGGTTCAAAAACTGGGTTCGGGAGGCAGGTCGACCCCCAGGTCGATACTATGGTTGACCTGGTCCCTGGGTGGTCGACACTATGGTCGACCCTGTTGTATATAACGGTGTTATATACACAATTATATGTTTTTTGTTTGATGATAACGAACAAATATATTTTATTTTAAATGTGTTTGTTACTATACTGTTATATAACATCACAGACAGGAATATAATATTTATATTTAGACATAATACGTCTATACAGAAATTCAAATATCTACACAGTATTTTTCTTAAATTTAATATTTTATTTCGATATTCAACAGTACAGATTTACAACTCCAGTATCTGCTCAACACTATTTCACTGAAATAAATTTCATTCATATTCATTTCACTTGTTACACAGCTCCTCATTACAACACTTTGTTTATAAATCTCATATACACATTCACTGATACATTTACATTCACACACTGTTTTCTTATCTTCAGTCTTCTGTCTTCACATCAGCTCAGTCAGTCCAGTCATCATCTTCTTACCTGTCACAATGAAACACACATACAGTACACTGCAATCGAATTTAAACTGAATTCATACAAATGTAATTTTTATTTTTAAAATTTTATTTGCCTTAGTTTTCTGGTGTGTTTCTCATCATTTTTCTGACTTGATCTGATTTGTTAATCCAACTGTGTCTAGACAGTATATATATATATATAGTACAGGGACATGAAAATTTATCTGATGGCCGCATATACACACGTGTATAAATATACACGTGTGCACTGCCTCGCCAATCAGTGTGCAACTGAGGAGTAGTCACGTGGACCATCTCGACTCAGTGCAGCATGGTCAAACATGAAGACAGTGCACAAAGTCAACATAGTCAACTCAAGTCAAAATGGTCAAGGCAACTCAACAATCAAAACAGCAAATTCAATGTGCAACAAGAATGGCAAGTGTACACAGCAAGTGTACAAAACTTTGTTCAAACTCATATATTCAAGTGAAGCAAGCATGACTAAGCTAGTATGAAGTGTTCATGGCCAAAGCACCAAATATATGTTTCAAGTATAAGCCAAATCACATATGTATACAACATGGTGCAATGAAGAATAGTCGAGTCAGCATGGTCAAACTGGATGAACACAGCATGATGGTGCAACAGTTCAAGTATGCAAGCAGTGTACACAGCAATGGACATCAAGTGATTTACATATGCAGATTCACATATATACAAGGCAGAATGGTGTTTTTTTTCATGACAAGTGTTTGCAAGAATACATGGTCAAGTGGTCAAGCTGGGTACATGCAGAAGTGAAGGCAAACAATTTTCATCACAAGTTTAGCTGCAAATGTGTATACATGATGAAGAAAAAGTAAACATGGACAAAACTGCAGCTATGTTTCATACTGAATTCACTTTCAAGTATACAGGAATGCACAGTGATCAATCATAGGCTACAGCAGTTTCTATGATAGTGTACTAGCTACATGAGCAAGCCAACATGAATGGACCAGTATAGATTAAAGTAATAAGTACATCTGTCCATACTAAGTTTGTATCAACAATGTTATGTACCAGTTTTCAAATTCATGTCATGATCAATAGTGAACAATGCCACAATCTCAGCAAATACATGGAGCAGTAAATCGAGCGAGAAAACATGTGTAATGAGTAGAACAATCAGGAAATCATAATGAACATAGCAAACTCAAGGCAGCAGCTAAATGGGTCGAGCCAGATTGGTGTAACACCCCGTAATTTTATAACACTAAGATTCACAAATCAAGGTTTAATTAATTCAAATTGGAAGAATTAAGGGAAATGGGTGGCGCTATTACATTTTTCTAGAAATTCTGCTTGAAAACGAGTCCGAGTTTGCAGAATCGGAGTCCGTATGAGGGAGATATGCCCCCTCCAATGTTTCAGGAATTTTCAGAATAGAAAACAGCTCGAAATTCGAATTCGAAATTCGAATTCAAACCCAGAAGCGGGCTGGGCGGGAAAATTCCCGCCCAGGACCCAGGTCGACTGGGTAGTCGACCCCCCTGACCAGGTCGACTGCCCATGTAAGAACCCGTAACTTCCCCGTGAAGGAAAGAGCGGGTACTTTGAGAACATGACAAAATAGAACGCAAACAGAAGAACATTTCATTGTTATTACAACAATTCCATCAGATACAAGAATATACAGAGTACAAATGAATAAATTACATTCGAATAATATCAGAGATTTAAATTACATTTAAATACATCGCAGCGGAAAATAATACAAAAGCACAACTAGAAGTAATGCACGGATACAGAGCTTTCCGAGCATCCTTCCAGCTGTAAATCAGGATCCTGTGAATATAAATCTGCAAAACCAAAACTACTAGCTGCCCGTGTCGAAAATAGGGGCACCCAGAGTTTAGGTTAAAACAATAAACTCCAGGTCAGTCATGTGACTGGTGTGAGAACTAAAACAGTTATTAATATTGGTTTTAAAGTTCGGTAAATCAAGGGACCACGCCGTATAACACGAAACGGGTTTCCTCCCAAGAATACCAGTGCATAGAAAAAACAACGCAATGCTAAATAAAGAAAAATGAAGCTATTATAAGACCCAGGTCCCATCACACAATGCAACGCATGCCGAAGGATAGGGTTTTTACCTTATAATAGCCAAAGCATGCTTGATACGTTAAAAACACATTATTTGATACTATTACAGGTGTATAGTGTCAAAACAATTTCAATCATAAATATCAATCATAGGCGGCATGAATGACCCATACCACTATGTCGCCATACTAGGTTCTACAAATAAAACTGCAATATCACGTATTGGAAATTGGATTTCCGTCAAGAGTCGAGGCAAGGGGAAAGCTCCTCTCCGCGTTCGAGACACTCTAGCAATGCCTCAGGACCCCACTATGATCCTTTGGAACCTCCAAGGTCGGTCCTCTCTTACTTTTGAGGATTAATTATTCCTGAACACATGTTTCCCGGTCCTTACAGACCTATATCCGAGGCGCCTCGTATCCAACAACCACACAGGTGAAAAGTATATAAATGTCAGGGCTGGAAGGTCACTGACACCACCATAGCTAGAAAGAAACGTCGTGCACTCCTTGGGTCCGTATCCCGTTTTTGACTCATACCGAGGGGTGAGGCTCGCGAATTCACATTATACACAAAGCTATGTCGCACAGGTCGTGCTTTGATCATCAACCACAAGACTTTGCTTTACAACAGAAGCCTTGATCAATTGCCACTTACGCGTGCCACACTGGCAATTCACTCCATGCGACTGATGTCCATCGATATACAACGTCTGAGCTCGTACGTCTCAGAGAAGGGCGTTAAGCAAGAGAATAAATTCTCCGCCGCCAAACAGATGTATATTTAATGGAGATCAATCAACACAGAATAAAATCCAATGTCAGACACACAATCCATTTACAAGTTCGTTCTGGGTCTGAACGAAACCGGAGGCACTTTCCTCGCATATCCATCCATCTCCAAGTACGTCTGGACGATCACCAACTGTTTCCCTCATCTTGGGTGTACAGCCCAATCGAGATCATCGGTAATCACCCAAACGATGTAAAGACTTCCGGTCTTCAACCACCGTCTTCATCTTCGACATCTCGTCGAATCGGTTATTCAGAATGGGTATAAACCCGGCCTTTCTGAATAACCCACGTATATAATTAACAAATGTTACCCAAACACAACGAACGCCTCATTCCAATTCAGAATATTCTTTTATTCACAAAATCACATTCTTAGGGAAAGGTTCCCATTAATTTTATCCAAGATAAATTCTTCTAAATTTATTCTTTAATCTTCCTTTGGATATCATTTCAAACTAGTCGGGATTAGCGAACCACACCGAAGTAATAATTTATTTTATTTCCCAATCCCAACCTATTCATCCCCTGGAGCAGAACTGGTAATACTCCATATCTAACACCACAGTGTTATCGGTAAAATTAATTACTGTTGGATCTAGAATAACCCTAGAGGGGGGTGAATAGGGCTTTTCACAGTTTTTAACTGAATAAAAAATCTAATGAGATATATATTAATAAACTGATCACAGAATATACCAGAAACAAAAATGCAGAAAATAAATCACAAACAGATATACCCAGCTTCGGCAAAACCCTGCCTACTGCTGCATTTCTAAGGTTTCTACTAGGTGATAGAACAGATCCCGCATACAAGACCATGTACACTCGCAAACCCTGCTCCTATTCTAACCCTACGCTCAAATCCCTAGACTGATTGATATCTCCTCAATCAGATTTCCCTGAATTATAACTCCGTAATCCGTAACCTAGATTTTACAGACTCTAAAACTGACAGTCAACACCCTAACCGGATTTCTCTAGATTTTACAGACTCTAGAACTGTTCGTTTGTTTTTACAACACAAATTAAACAAGAAACAATACAAAAGAAAATCTTTTAAAACTAAAACAATTTAAAAACACCCTAGGATTTAAAATAAAAGGGATCATCCCCTTTTTCTCTTAGATTCTTGGCCGGCCACTTTTGAAATGTGTTGCACAAATTTTTTTTTATTTCACCCGATCACTTTCCCTTTAGACCAAAAATGGCGGCGGCTTGGAAATCAAAACTAGGGTTTTCTGAAAACCCCTAAACCAAATCGATGGCTTTCTGGAATTGATGGAATCGCTTCTCTGATGCTTGATTCTTTGTGTAGCTTTGGTGCTTTGATTTGGAGACTTCTGTCGATCGAAACACTTGATGAAAAAGTGAGTTATTCTGATTTTTATTTCTTTTATCTCGTATGAACTTGTTTGGTTTCGATCTATATGTTTGCCTGTGATGATTCGGTGTAGAATAGGATTCTAGCATCCTTTTTAACCTCTCTAATTTCGTGAGTGACTTGATCTGAGATTGCGGTTTTCCCATTTTGAAATTCTTGATAAAATCGGCTTTAATAGATGAAATATGTTGACTTGTTTGCCTCGATGGATTCTGGACTTGATTGTGGCCTTCTGTGTTATTTTCCTCTTTTGATTTTGGTCCTACTGTTTCTCGGCTTTACTGATGAAATTTGTTGCCATAAAAAAATTGAACACTTCTGGAATAATATTCTTTGATTTCCTGGCCCCTTGCGTGTATTTCCAGTTTTGAATTCCTGATTAATTTGTGCAATTCATCCCTTGCCAAAATGTTATAATTCATTTGCCATATATGCTCGACTAAAACTGGACATAAATTCCTGCTTTGAAACTGTTTTGCGGATTCTGGAGACATTTTAAACTTGCCAAATTTTGAATCGTGATTTCTGCAAGGCATTAAAACTTTGACAAACAAGTTTCTGTATATGCTGAAATCTGAAATGATTTTATGCCCCATTTAAACTTTTGTCAATAGTGCTTGTCTAACAAAACATGCTATTTGCTTTGTTGTTCCATAAATTATTATATGGTATCTCAAACACATCCCATATGTGTATACTCGAACTAACATGAAATGGTTGCACCCCCTGCTATAGACTTGAACATGCTATAGCTTTACTCACCATGCTAAATACATTGCTACATTGTTTGTGACCTACATGTGCACACTTGGTTGATGTCATACTTGACTTGTATTGCCTGCGTATTTGGGCTGAACCATTAATGAGCTTCATCACTTGCTTGCTTGACAAAAACACCATGTTGTTATATCATCATGTAGCTGCATATGTCCTTATCCCACTCATGCTGCAATGATGAATAAAACAAACCTGATCCTTACTATAATGCTTTACCCATGATGTTCACTTGATTTATGTCATTCTGATCATTGCTGTGTCCATGCTTGACTATGCTAAACCATTTCATTGCACTGGGAACTTCTGCACTTTTCACTTGAACCCATGCAAACTCATCATTTTTGCTGTGTGCACCAGTTTTTCCATTGAGTCCATCATTGTGTTTCACACTCTCGACCATGCTCGACCATGCACTTATAAAACTGAACTGGCCTCACTAAAAAAAACTGCCATGATGTAATAGTATTTGCACTTGCTTGCTCCACTATGTGAATTTGTTGTGCCATGTATTTGCTTTATTATGTTATGACTGATCTTGAACATTGCCGAGACATTTGTAAAACTAGTCCCATGTCACTTGAATACATGTTCTTTCTGTGATCACTACTTTTGGATCCATATGTATGTACATACATCACCATCCATGCTTACTTGAATTGAACATGAGCTGATCTTGATTGTTGGTTGATCGACCACTTTGGTTTGACATTTTTGAAACTATACTTGGTACTCTGATTTTTTTTTTTAATTGAACATGCTAACTTATTTTTGCCATTTTGACACTGCTGTGGCAGTTTGAATCTGTGCTCACTGCTCCATGCACATTGCTGCACCATGATTTCATTTCTTGCTTTGTCACATACACATACATTTAGAGTATTGCCAGTCCATGTTTGTGCTGTTGCCAAATCTGAACATTTTTTTTGAATGATACTTGAGTTGTATTTTGCTTTATACTTTGAGATGTGCTGACTTTGTTTTCATGTGCACTGAGTTGAGAAGGCCCACGTGGCTACTCCTCAGTTGCACACTGAATTGGCGTGGTAGTGCACACGTGTATATATACACGTGTGTATATGCAGCCATTCAGAAAATTTCCTGTCCTTGTACATATACATACTGTCTAGACTGACTAGACACAAATCAGATCAAGTCATGAAAAGTGATGAGAAACACACCAGAAAACTGAGGCAACTAGAATTTTAAAAATAAAATTTAAATCTGCATGTATTCGGTTTTTATTACTATTGCAGTGTACTGTGTGTTTGTTTCATTGTGACAGGTAAGAAGATGATGACTGGACTGACATAGAGCTGTGAAGAGCTGTGAAGACAAAAGACTAAAGATGACAGAGAAATGTATAAAAGAATATCTGTATATGAGTGAATCTGTAAATTGAGTGACAAAGTGTATTGAGTGATGTGTGAGGAGCTTTGTATATGATGAAATTGATTGTACTGTAAAGAATATCAGTGAGATGTACAAATAGTGGAGTATAAGAATTGTACTGTTTGATATTGAAATAAAAAAAATTATATTTAAATAGAATACCGTTGAATATTAAAATTCGTGTATTGTCGTATTCTATTTGAACATAAATATTATATTCCTTCTGTGATGTGTATATTGAAACAGTACAGTAACAAACATATATATAATAATGTATATTTGGTTGTTATCATCAAAAAAAAATCATATAATTGTGTATACAACACCGTTATATACAACAATCTCCCCCTTTTGATGATGACAAACAAATATTAAGATTTTGAATATAATAAATGTGTTTTCAGTGTACAACAAAAACTCCCCCTATTTGAAAGCTCTCCCTATAACAAAGACTCCCCCTATAACTGTGCATGAGTGAAATGAACTGAATGATATTGAATTTTCAAAAGTAAAAATATTTATAAAATATTCACTCATAAATCAAAATCTAATCCATTCTCCCCCTTTTGTTATCATCAAAAAGGATACAGATTATAAAATACAGATGAAAATTGACTAAAAATATAATTTCAGCTTAAGAGAAAGAACGGTCATCATAAATTTCAATCAATCAAACAAAAATCATAATAAACTAAGAACTAGTGTCATATTTCACATTTTAGATAATGACGGATTTACAATGAAATTTATATAGACGGAGAGAGTTATAAAAATGATTTCCAATTATTTTCAAAGAATTTTATGAAAAAGAGCACAAAAAAAACAGTGACAGATTTGGACTATAATTAATAATTCAATTTAAGTGACAAGATCGAATAATCTCAAATCCTAATATCTATCAATCAACAAATCATAATACGTCATAATATTTCAACACATTTCACAGATTAGAAAGATGGATTGATAGGTTGGTTTTTATACTCTGAGGTGAAATTCAGATTAATTTATATTTATAGCACATTTCCTTTTTATTTATTTTTTATTTAAGAGCACACTGACCACGCATAACCAGAGCTTGGATTTTTAAATGGGATCAGTCGCAGCTTAAATTATAAGACGTCTCATAACCATGCATAACCAAAGCTTGGATTTTTAAATGAGGTTAGAGACACTCTTATATGTAAATTATATTTTTATCATTCTCAGCTTTATAAAGGAAAAACTCCTCGGTATATGAAACCAATATGAATGACAAAAATGTGATAGGTACAGAAATGGACTGTGAAGTAAATTTCTAAATTAATTATATTATGAAATATGACCAACTGTATCATTGAAAATTCTCAATTTCACTAATTCTGAATAATAACACAGTCACGTATTCATCACGAATGTTTTCACTGTTTTTAAAAAGAAGATGATTTTAAAAAAAAAATAAACTCTCCACATTAATATAAAATCATAAAGGATGGCAGAAGGATGATGAGTAATGAAGATGGTTGTGAAATAATTGCCAGTTCAGAGATATTATAATAAATATTCAACCATCATGAAAATCCAGATAAAATCTCCTCTTGTTGTGAAATATACTGCAGTCACAATTCATCACAATTTCAAAATCTGATAATAATATTGATGAATTATAAATACAGTTTGATTTGGATATTGATTTCAATTTCTGAATGAATAATCAATAAATAGTTTTAAAGTTGAAAATCAATTACAAGAGGAATATGCTGATCTATACACGACAAGAGGGAAAAAATATATATATATACAGCAAAAAATATGCAGCACTTCTAAACTGATACCACATGGTGTCTCTACAAAGTGAAAATTCAGAACAGATGGATGAAAAAGCTGATACCAATTGTAGTCTCCATTATCGAGGAATTTAATTACACCCTGATGGACTATCATGGACATCTCAGACTAAAGAAATTTCAACACAAATTCAGCCGGACAAATTTAGCACATTTATTTGTATAAGGCAAAAAAAATATGTGTGGATCTACACAAGGTGAAAATTTGAATCTCAGTACAGATGGGTGAAACAAATATAAGCACTTCTGATACCACTTGGTGTCTTTATTTATGAGGATGGTAACAAGACATTTAAGACAGACAAGTATGACACAGACAAAAGGATTTTAAATACAAAGCCCAGGAGGATCAAGAAAACTAATTTCATGTATCAAAGCATGGTATGTATTTGATACCAAAACAAGCAGTCACCAAAAAATATTTTTCAGAACTATATCTGAGCAGCACAAAAATCATTTTCAAACCAGACTTGTCAATGAGATGTTTCAAAGATATTTAAAACAATCAAAGAATGGTTCATGATCCAAGATTAAACATAGTTTATTTTAAATCATTTGAACGAATGGTGAGGATATCAGGATTCAATGAATCAATCACACGATTTATAAATTTTAAATTCAGAATATGTGTGTGATTCAATAAATCAATAAATTCAGATGATTTTAAACAAATTAGTATTCAAGTCAAATATTCATGAAATAACAATGACATTCAAGTCCCGATTCCCAAAGAATTTACACAAATATTTTTGACAGGCACATGAGTAATTTTCATCAGAATTAAGAAATATTCATGATCATGAAAATTTAAAAAATAATTTATTTGAAATCACTTGAATCAATGTCAAATTTTGAGATATAATAAATCAGTCACACAAGATTGATAATTTCAAATTTTAGAGGTATGTGATATTCAGAATATCAATACTTTCAGATGATTTCAAACAAATAAATTTCAACAATAATGATCATGAGTAAAGATGAGTTTCAGGATGAATCACTGTAGTTTAAGACAATTCAAACTATTCAAGCCAATCTGAAAATCAATGAAATTATCGCAACTGAGAAATAGCAATGTACTGTAATGAGTATATTATTTTAAGCTTTTCTAAAATGAATTAGAAGAAACTAAAAATAACAGATTTGTGAAATTTCATTAAATATTCAGATCTTAAAGATAGAAGGGAGAAGAAGAAGAAATAAACAAAAGAACAAAAAACAAAACAGAAAAATATTTACAGAGGTGAGTTTAGAGATCATAGCAGAATCCAGTGTAAATCAGAATCTCTAACTCAACAGATTTTGGCTGAAGGAACATTAAATGATACAGAAGTATAATTTAGCTGATTTCAAATTTCTTTTCAGCACAGTAGTTCCTCAGCCACCCTTCTTTGGTACCTAACAGTTAAGAGAATTGAGTGGTCTAACGAAAGTAGTAAAACCACTCACAGTTTTGTTCACATCTTTTGGTACCCAAATCTGTTTATATAACAAACCATTAGAATTAACTTTTGTACCCTTAGGAACCCAAACCTGTTTGAACTTGACGAAGCCCGTTTTATTTTTTGGGATCCAAGAATGTTTAAATGGTTTATTATAAAACGATTTCTCATCACAATTTTGATTCAAATAACCTTTGAAATTATCCAAGTTAAAATTATCAAAACAATTATTTCCAAAGCAGTTTGTGGGATTGTTCAAATCATTTGAATTTTGTTTTCTAGAAACATCATTTTTCCCGAAGCCAAGACCAGATTTATTTCCACAAGAAACTTGGTTTTGTAACAGCATATTCAACGATTTTTCCCCATTAGAAAATTTATCCAATGTTGATTCCAATCGTTGAATTTTGGATTTTAGATCGCCATTTTCTTTTAATAAATTTGAGCAATTATTTATAGCGATCATCTGTTCAGCATTGGTCTGTTTTAAAACCAAATTCTCATTTTCAAGCAATCTAATTTTGGCTTGAGATTCTGAGATTTCAAATTCAAATCGTTTTTGTTTTTCAAACTCAAAAATCTTGGATTTTTCAATCTCATTTTCAAGTTCTCTCAAAATCAAATCACTTCTCACCAAATTTTCATTTTCGGCAATCTCAAATTTGGAACTTATATCAGTCTTAAAAACTTCAAATTCCTTTTGTAGAAGACTGTTCAAATTTGATAACTCAATCTTGTTTTCTTTTAAGATCAGAATTTCCTTTTCAAACTTTTGAATATTTTTATTGAGATGAACAAGATTGGTTTTCAATTTTAAACAGTTTTTGCAATCTGAATTTGAAGAGTTTTTAAAATATTCAAGCTATGATTCCAAATCATCAATTTTGTTGGTCAACTCAGTATTCCTAGATTTCAGAGATTTGTTTTTAGATTTGAGTTTATCAACAGATTTAGTTAAATCAACACACATATAAATCAAATCTTCGTATGAGAAATTTTCAACTTCAGCATCTGTTGATTCTCCATCATCTGATCCTTCTGAATTTTCATTTGTAAATCCTGTTAAACAGAGTTCTGAATCTGAGTTGACTTTCTCGGGTTTTGAGCTGCCGTTGTCAGATCTTCCATACTTCGTATTGAGAGTATCTCAGATTTCCTGTGCAGATAAACAATGGCAGATAAGATTAAACTGATCAGTACTAAGATAATCAAATATAACTTTCATAGCACGGGCATTGAAAGTAATATCTACACTATCAAATCCATTGATAACAACATCCCAATATTTAATATTAATAGATTTTAAATAAAATTCCATTTTGGATCTCCAGTTTAAAAAATCTGTTCCATTGAAAATAGTTGGAGATGAACTGGACTTACTCTCTATCAACTGACAACTAGGAATCACCATTACTCTAGAGTTAAACAGAATACCTGCTCTGATACCACTTGTTGGATCTAGAATAACCCTAGAGGGGGGGTGAATAGGGTTTTTCAAAGTTTTTAACTGAATTAAAAATCTAACGAGATATATATTAATAAACTGATCACAGAATATAACAGAAACAAAAATGCAGAAAATAAATCACACACAGATATACCCAGCTTCGGCAAAACCCTGCCTACTACTGCATTTCTAAGGTTTCTACTAGGTGATAGAACAGATCTCGCATACAAGACCATGTACACTCGCAAACCCTGTCCTATTCTAACCCAACGCTCAAATCCCTAGACTGATCGATATCTCCTCAATCAGATTTCCCTGAATTATAACTCCGTAATCCGTAACCTAGATTTTACAGACTCTGAAATTGACAGTCAACACCCTAACTAGATTCCTCTAGATTTTACAGACTCTAGAACTGTTCATTTTTTTTTACAACACAAATTAAACAAGAAACAATACAAAAGAAAATCTTTTAAAACTAAAACAATTTAAAAACACCCTAGGATTTAAAATAAAAGGGATCATCCCCTTTTTCTCTTAGATTCTTGGCCGGCCACTTTTGAAATGTGTTGCACAAATTTTTTTTATTTCACCCGATCACTTTCCCTTTAGACCAAAAATGGCGGCGGCTTGGAAATCAAAACTAGGGTTTTCTGAAAACCCCCAAACCAAATCGATTGCTTTCTGGAATTGATGGAATCACTTCTCTGATGCTTGATTCTTTGTGTAGCTTTGGTGCTTTGATTTGGAGACTTCTGTCGATCGAAACACTTGATGAAAAAGTGAGTTATTCTGATTTTTATTTCTTTTATCTCGTATGAACTTGTTTGGTTTCGATCTATATGTTTGCCTGTGATGATTCGATGTAGAATAGGATTCTAGCATCCTTTTTAACCTGTCTGATTTCGTGAGTGAATTGATCTGAGATTGCGGTTTTCCCATTTTGAAATTCTTGATAAAATCGGCTTTAATAGACGAAATATGTTGCCTTGTTTGTGTGACGACCAGAAATCCCGTACAGACGGAGACAAGGGTTATCTTTGGAATATAACACATAAACAGATAACAGCTGAACAAAATTAAATAAATACACCAGATAATGAACAATAGAATATACTGGATAAAAGTATCATCAGTGTTACACTGTATACAGGATCTTACTTAGTACAAATACAGTTCAGCTATACATAAATGTCTACAGCGGAAATAAACAAAATATGTACAATAGGAGCTGAACAGCATAAAAGGAGATAAATGATAGAATCCATCTTCAGCTCCAGCTATCCAGATAAAGCCTGCTAAACCTGAATACAAGGCTGCCCGTGTAGAAAAAGGGGCACCCAAGTTTGAAAGTGAAACAAACTACGAGTCAGTCATGGGACTGGTATGAGAAATCTACTCAACACATATATAATATGGCCAATCCCAGGACCACGCCACTTTCGTGGAACGGGTTCACTCCATTGGATTGCCAGTGCTTTAAAACAAATCATTCTTTGAATCAACACTATGCTTTTTATAAAAATGAAACCATTATAAGACTCAGTTCCCATCACACAATGCAACGCAAACCGGAGGATAGAGTTTTTACCTTATAACGGCCAAAATATGCTTGATACGAATAAACCCAAAAGCATTTGATATTATTGCTAGTGTTTATATGTTTTGAAAACAATTTCAAATCATAACTATCAATCATAGACGACATGAGCGTCCCATTCCACTATGTCGCCAAATATATATATATATATATATATATATATATATATATATATATACAATCGAAACCGCACAGTCACGTATTTGGAAATTGGATTTCCGTCATGAACCAAGGCAAAAGATAGTCCTTACCGAATTCGTGACTCTCTAGCCCGAGCCACAGGACCCAGACTCAGGTGGACCCTTGGATCGTCAGGGCCGGTCCACCGATGTGGATTAAAATGCCTGAAAAATACGCTTCCCCGCCCTTTGGGGCGTAAACGAGCCAACGAATGACTCCATCGGACCCGGATCGTCCGATCAAACCGAGGCGCCTCGCAACAGCAACAACCACATAGGTGAAAAGTATATAAATGTCAGGGCTGGTAGGTCACTGACACCACCCTAGCTAGAAAGAAACGCATGCCCTCCTTGAGGTCCTTCTCCCGTTTTTGGTTCATACCGGGGTGTGAGGCTCGCGATTATACGATATACACAAAGCTACGCCACACCGGTGGTGCTTTGATCATCACCACAAGACTTTGCTTTTCAACAGAAGCCCTGATCACTGCTTCTTAGCATGCCACACAGGCAATTCATGCCATGCGACTGATGGCCATTGATATACAACCTCTGAGCTCGTGTGTCTCAAAGAAGGGCGTTAAGCAAAAGAATAAATTCTCCGCCGCCAAACAGATGTATTTTAAATAGAGATCAATCGACACAAAATAAAATCCAATGTCAGACACACAGTCCATTTACAAGTCCGTTCTGGGTCTGAACAAAACTGGAGGCACTAAATACCTCGCAAACCCCTCGATCACCACGTACGCCTGGACGATCACCACTCATTATCCATATTTCGGGATGCCTCCCAATCAGGACCTCGGTTACCATCCAAACGGGGTGAAGATCTCCGGTCTTCGACCACCGTCTTCATCTTCGATTTTCAATCGTCGGTCAATTATTTGAAATGAGAATTAACTCGGCCTTTTCAAATAATTCACGTATATGTAGAATTTCAAATCAATTTATTTCAATGGTTAAATCATTCGACAACACCAATTTTGTTCTTTAATGTAATTTTCATACCAAACACATTCAACCATCAAATACCACATAAATCGAGCAAATTCAGTTTATTTCCATTCCATATCGTTTATGATGTTTTATAACAATTTATCGCTATTTTTATTTATTTTAAAATAGCTAATTTATTCAAAACGACGCTTCGGGCCACAACGCGGCCGTGGCGCTGTTTTTCTTCAGATTTGATTTACACATATCTGAAAATCTAACCATTGGATCTTCACAAAATTTACATCATTAGAAAGGGCTTTTCAAAACGAATCCAATGGTTCCAGTTTCGGGAAAATCCGACGGTCGGATCTCCCGGTACAATCGTTTGAAGTTTCGATTTAAAAATACGAACTGCAGCGTCGTTATTCGATTAAATATAATTATATATATATATATAAATATAATCGTTTCTGGCGCTGTTTTTCTTCAAATTTGAAATAAACATTCCAGACAATCCAATCGTTGGATTTTTACAAAGTTGGTGCCGTTGGAAAGATATTTCCAAGGCGAACCCGACGGTTGCGATTTCGGGAAAATCCAATGGTCGGATTTCCCGCACTAGTTGTTTGAAATCACGGTTTCAAAACACGAACTGCACGGCCACGTTTCGTTTTAATTTTATTTATATTTATATAAATATAGTTCATTCAAAAATTCCTATATCGTTTTCACTTCAAATATTTCACTAACGCCTTTAAATTTCGGAAAAATTCGCCATAACCTCCTTTATACGGGAGGGGCTGGGAAAATTCTCAAATAGCCACACGGGCGTCTCATGTCAAAAAGAAAAAGAAAAGGCCAAGCGGCTAACCAACAGGATCATAAAATCATCACCCAAACAAAATAGTAAATGTGTACCTATTTGTCGGGCACAAAATTTTATTCCTCTTCTCTAGCCCCTTCGCTATAACCTGTTCAATAAATATGCATGTACATATATGCAGTCCTTATCACTTACCATTTTCCATTCAACTTCATATTTGATTCCATTTGGTTTAAAAGCACCATTCATCCTAATGTTGCATGCATAGGCAAAAATCATATCATTAGCTAATTAATGAATATTTTAACTCATGCATATTTATTTGAACGAGTTGCTATTTTTAACACTTCACATTTCAACAATTCATGTATATAATAAAAATGTGATTTTTATTGTAAAACAATTCATTTCAAAACACTATTATTATATATAGTTTATATAGTTGATAAAAAGGTGATTTTTATTATGAAACAATTTATTTCAAAATACTATTATTATATATAGTTTATATAGTTGATAAAAAGGTGGTTTTTATTATGAAACAATTTATTTCAAAATACTATTATTATATATAGTTTATATAATTGATAAAAAGGTGATTTTTATTATGAAACAATTTATTTCAAAATATGAATACCATTCAACACATGAATTTCTAACCAACGAATGAATATCGATTCAACACATAAAGGTTTTCTATAGTTTCTATATATAGATAAAAATGTGATTTTTATATTTAAAACACGAATACCATTCAACACATGAATTTATAATCAACGAATGAATATCGATTCAACACATGAAGGTTTTCTATTCAACGAATAAATATAGTTTTAGCGAATGAAAATAATTCAAACACAAGAATATTATTCAAAATTTCGGCAGCATAACGGCAGGGTAGTTAAAACCGGGACTGTCCCTAGTACGGCTCCTCACTCTACCTTAAAACCTCGCGGTTTTTGACAATGGGAATCATGCATCTAGTTCGCACGCAGGCGGCATGTATATATTTATTTCATTTCCACAAACTAATCTTATGTGGTTTCAACCAAATATTTCTCAACCACAAATGGGTATTTTTCAACCCCAATCAATCAATACCAACCACAAACAATCCCAAACAACCATTCGCTATCAATCAATAAATATCGTCCATGGTTTGTGGACGAGGGGCGTATATATATATATATTTATATATAGCAATTCAATTTTATTTCAACACATATATAATTTTTACAATGCATATATAACTTATACATCGAACGTACAACTTATACAACGCTTATACAAGAGGTGTACAATGCTTATATAACTCATGCATCGACTATATAATTTATACATCATCGTTTTCCATATCGTTTATAAATTAGAAATCTCACATTGGGTTCCACTCCACCAAAAATAGCAGAAGGCTCAGAAAAATATGCGGTCTCTTCTAGAATGTAGAAGACGTCCACACGGTCATGATGTTTCCTGTTTCATCGAATTTCGTTAACACAGCAAAAAGATATGATTTTTCAAAGTTTGCAATGGTTTAAAGGTGTTAAAACAGCTGAAAATAAAACAAGCCGTATACCTTTCTGAAATGTTCAAAACTAGGTCACGCGATTTCGTGAAATCCGTGAATCAATAGCTCGATCGGCCTACGCAGTGTCGAAGGAGAAGGAGAGAGCTTTCGGCGCAGGGGGGTGAGGTGGCGTTCGATCGCCTGAGGCGGCGGCGGCGGCTTGAACGCGCCAACTTCTCGACGTCCGTTCTCCCAAACCACGCAATGAAAAAATCCAAACCTTATATGGATTTGAAGATCTCTCCTAGCTCTACAAAATCTTCAACTGGAGCAGGGGCTAATTTTGCGTGGATTGATCGGAAAATGAGGGGGAAGGTTTTGAACGTTTTCCGCCTTCGACCGGGGAGAGAGAAAACGATATTTTCCTTTTTTTTATAAAATTCTGATTGGCCGCGAGATTTTATAAGGGGTTTTCTGACGTGACCACCAATCTTAACCCAACGAATGTCGTCCCTAGCCTTTTACCCCCATTTCGAACACAATGGGATATGTTTCGTAGGCCCATTCGACTGTTTCAGTCAGTTTTCCTTCAAATCCAAATATAAAATATTCAATATTTAATTTGAACGTACATTTCAATTTGCCAGGGCCACAAACTAATTCGAAAAATTCCAGAAAAATAAATCTAGCTATGTTTTGACGATACGGTCCCAACAAAACTAGTTTCGTCGAATTCTGAGACCGTTTGCAAAAGGCCCATTTCTGGTCGATCCAATTTAACTGTAATTGGCCAAAACACGTTTTCCTTTGCCACGCTCACATATTAGCTTCAAAAATTATGAAATTTGAAACCTAGAAATAAATTCACATCCCGGATCCAACAAAAGGGGTTTCGTCGAATTCCGAGGTCGTATGCAAAATGGCCAATTTCATGGGCTATATAAATTCCATAGCGACCTTTCTGAAAATTCATTCGGCCATAACTTTTGCTTTCCGCTATGAAAATTCGATTTTTCAGATTCGTTAGAAAGGTAGTCACTAACAGATTTAAATATTTTTGGTTTCACTAAAATCCGTTTTGTTTTGCACCCGGTACAGTCCGACAAAGTTTGAATTCAATTTTTTGAAACTACAACGCCATTTCAGGCCTTGTTTATAATTATAATTAATTATATTCGTTTTCAATTGTCGATTCAACTCACTTTTCATTGCCATTATTTAAAATATTTATTTTAAATATTTAAAATCCATTATTTTAGCCAATTTAAAATTTTTAAATTGGTTCAGATTTTCTGGGTCGTTACAATCTCCCCCACTTAAAACTTTTCGTCCCCGAAAAGGAACAAAGTCGAAAGTTGTTTGATAAATCTACAATCACACAACACAACAACCAATCCAATTGTTCTTAACTTTTCAAAACCATACATATTAACTCCTACTCTCTTTTATCATTCAGACTATAGAATTTAAAAGTTCACATCCATGGAAAGAAAATAACAATAGAGTAGAGAATCAAATGGTAATGCAAAGTAGGATAAATGTACCTTGCACTAGAGTCAATCAGAGATATCCACTCGGCATCTAGGATAAGCTTTCTGAATGCTCTCCTCATTTTCCCAAGTACAATCTCGCGGATCTCCACTCCATTGCACTTTGACTAAGTGAACCTTCTTGTTCCTCAGCTCTTTGGTTTCTTTGCCGATAATCTTTAGCGGCTCTCGTCTAACAGCTAATTCTGGAGTAATTTCAATATCCTTTTGAGCTGCTTCTTCCACGATCAAGTCTGGATCATGAACGTGCTTTCGAAGTTGAGATATGTGAAATACATCATGAACTCTAGGCAACCAATCAGGCAGTTTGACCCTATAAGCGAGAGTTTCGATCCGTTCCAGAATAGGAAACAGACCAATGAATTTGGGCGCCAACTTTCCAGTTTTACCGAACCGGATAACTCCTCTCATCGGCGATACTTTCAAATATACATGGTCGCCAACTTCAAAGGATATACCTCTTCTTCTTTTATCGGCATAGCTCTTTTGTCGGCTTTGAGCGACAAGTAATCGCTTCTTAATAAAATCGACTTTGTCGGCAGCTTCTCGGATCATATCAGGACCCAACACAAGTCTATTACCAGGTTTGACCCAACAAGCAGGAGATCGGCACGGTCTACCATACAATGCTTCGAATGGCGACATTGTCAGACTCGCCTGGTAGCTGTTGTTATATGAGAATTCAGCCAAATGCAGATGGTCTTCCCATGATCCACCGAAATCTAGAACACAAGCTCGCAATAGACCTTCCAAAATACGATTCACCCTCTCAGTCTGACCGTCTGTCTGAGGATGATAAGCAGTGCTCAAGTTCAACTTCGTTCCCAGCTCGACTTGAAATGCTTCCTAGAATTTGCTAGTGAATATTGTATCTCTATCACTGACTATACTGAGCGGCACTCCATGTAGTCTAACTATTTCCCTGAAATACATCTGCGACAGACTCTGGGCAGTTCTGTTTGATCTAACAGGTATGAAATGGGCGGTCTTCGTGAAGCGATCTACGATCACCCAAATACTGTCATTCCCTTTTCTGGTTCTGGGCAGACCATCAATGAAATCCATAGAAATATGTTCCCACTTCCAACCAAGGACTTCTAGTGGTTGTAACAATCCAGCCAATTTCTGCTGGTCGCTTTTGACTAGCTGGCAAGTAGGGCATCGACTAACATATATCGACATGTCTCTCTTTAACGACTTCCACCAGAATGTGCGCTTGATATCGTTATACATTTTACTCACACCCGGATGGATACTGAGCTTAGATTTGTGGCATTCATCAAGCACTTCTCTTCTGAGTTCAGGAATTTCTGGAACACAAATTCGTCCTTCTAACCTCAGAATCCCTTCGCTGTCTAGCTGGAAATCCGAAGCATTGCCTTCACGAATTCGCTGACTCATTCCTTTAATAAATTGGTCGTCTTCTTGGAGAGCCGATATCTTGTCAATCAACGAAGTCGCAATGATGAAACTGGCGATCATTTCATTCTTTCGGCTTAATGCATCCACCACGACATTGGCTTTCCCTGGAGTGTATAGAATTTCAAAATCGTATGCTCCAAGAAACTCCAGCCAACGTTGCTGCATCAAATTCAGGTCTTTCTGGGTGAACAAATACTTTAACGACTGGGGATCTGTAAACAGTTCAAATCTCTCACCCAGGAGATAGTGTCTCCAGATTTTCAAGGCGAAAACTATTGCCAATAACTCAAGATCATGAGTTACGTAGTTTTTCTTGTGCGGCTTCAGTTGACGGCTATCATAAGCAATCACTTGTCCTCTTTGCATTAACACTGTGCCAAGTCCTTCTCTAGAAGCATCTGTCCAGACTTTCAAATCCTGGTTGCCATCGATGATGGCTAACACTGGAGCAGTCGTTAGTCTTAACTTTAGCTCTTCAAAAGCCTCTTCACTCTCGGGAGTCCATTTGAATTTAGAGTGCTTCTTTGTAAGCTTCGTTAAATGACCAGATATCTTCGAAAAGTTTTTAACGAACTTCCGGTAATAACTAGCCAAACCGAGAAAACTGCGGACTTCAGTGGGGGTACTGGGCCGTTTCCAATTCTGAATAGCCGTGATTTTACTTGGATCCACAGCGATTCCTTCTTTCGATACGACATGGCCCAGAAATTTCACTTCATCTTGCCAGAATATACATTTGGAAAACTTTGCTTTCAATACATTCCTTCTGAGGATTTCTAACACTTGTTCCAAATGTTTTTCATGCTCGGCCTTCGATTTAGAGAAGATTAGAATATCATCAATAAAAACCAAAACAAATTTATTCAATACTCCTCTGAATGCTCTGTTCATTAGATCGACGAAGTAAGCGGGAGCATTACATAAGCCGAACGGCATTACTAACCACTCGTAGAATAAGTCGGGGCCTCTAAACGCTGTCATTGGAACACACTCTTCGGCAATTCGAAGTTGATGGAAGCCTGTAGCTAGGTCCATTCGTGAAAATACTTGTGCTCCGTTTAATCGATCCAACAAATCATCTATTCGCGGCAATGGATATTTATTCTTTATGGTCTGCTTGTTCAAATCACGATAATCCACACATAGACGTAGAGTACCGTCAGATTTTGGGACAAACACCATTATTGCACCCCAGTCAGAGAAACTAGGCCTGATCAGGCCCTTCCATACTAGCTGTCGTGTTTGATTGTCTAATTCCTCTTTCTCTTTCAAGGACATTCTTCGAATAGCGTGAACTACCGGCCTTGCATTCGGAATTAAAGCAATTTTGAAATCTATTTCTCTCTGCGGAGGTAAGCAAACAACTTCTTCAAACACATCCGCATAATTTTTGACGACAGGAATGTCTTTGATGAGGTCAGGAATATTCTCTGTGACTTCAGGGATATTTTCTATTTGGGCTGGAGAAACATCCAAAGCTGCCTAGAAGTCTTTTCTATTAGCATTCTGACCTTCACAGGGAATGGTTATATAATCACCTGATTTAATCTTCGCCTTTACGACTCTGTCGGCACATTTAACTTCAGCTTCATATTTGGTCAGCCAGTCTAATCTCAAGATAAGATCAAACTCTTTAAAATTCATGATGACCGCGATGGTGGGAAACCGATAACGAGAGAAAGAAACCGGCACTCCACAAACCCAACTGAGATCAATGGAACCCCCAACTGGATTCTGGACAGTCATTGGTTCCTTCAGCTTTTTCAAATTCAAATCCAGTTTCTTAGCTGCATCCTTTGCAATGAAGCTTCGTGACGCGCCTGTGTCAAACAGCACTTTAACTGGAATATTTTTGACAATTAGCGTGCCTTCTAAAACATCCGGCCTTTCTTGAATAGCTATGGGCTCCGAAGCTTCTGCTACTTCATTCACTTGAACTATTCCAGGCTTTCTGAATAGCGGGCAGTTTTTCGCAATATGACCGGCCTAGTGGCACTTATGGCATCCTCTTTTCTCTTGTAACCTCTTACCGGATTTAGACCCATCCTTTACTTGTTTCTTTAGAGATCTGCAACTTATCGAGAGATGTCCTTGCCTATTGCAGTTATTGCATACGGCGGTCATTACAGGTTCTTTCCCAGATTCAGCCCTTTTACTCTTGGCACTGGGCTTCTTACTGATCTCAGACGTCGTACTAGCTTCAGGAATATCAGTTTCCGACTCTGCTTTGTCACTAAAACTGACTTCTTCTTTGTCGCATAATATTCCTTTCTTATGGAGATCTTCATACTGATAAGCCATGTAAATCATTTCAAAAAAGGGGAGCTTCACGTTCCTCATTACACTATTCTGATATTTTTTCTGAAGCCCGTGAATAAATCTCAGATTTTTTCCTCTTCGGGTCTTTAATCAGATGAGGAGCAAAATGAGAAAGTTCGTTGAATTTCTTATGATATTCTGGGATGGTCATGTCACCTTGTATCAGATAAGAAAATTCGTCGCATAATCGCTCAGTCGCTTCTGGAGGAGTAAATCTTTCTAGGAAAATCACTTTGAATCTGTCCCAGGTGATATCACCTTCTTGATTATTATCTATAACCGAATCCCACCAGAACAAAGCTTCGTCTTTGAGTGCCCAGAAGGCCAGTAATCTTTTCTGGTCATCCCTCATCTTTAAACCATCAAAGATCTTTTCAGCCGAACGAATCCACGCCTGTGTCTTCATAATAGATTCTTCACCTGAGAATGGTATTCCACCCATATTTCGATATTTGATTAATAGGGCCTCAATATCCAGTTCTACATTCCTTCTGTTTCTAACACTCATTTTCTAGTATGTCTGCAAATGGCAGATCAAGTGTCAGGTCACAGAAAAGGTATTTTTTTTTAAATATAGAAACACATACTTCAAATGTAAATGTGTCTATCGAGGTGTAATTTCATTCTGCTTTACTCATATTAGGATATTACTAATCCTATCTGTATAGAGTTACCCATCCTAGAACACTACTGGTTCTATTTCTGACGAGTTCGTTAATATGTTATATTCCAGCACTAAGCTTAACCTCGCTCTGATACCACGTTGTGATGACCCGAAATCCCGTACAGACGGAGACAAGGGTTATCTTTGGAATATAACACATAAACAGACAACAGCAGAACAAAATTAAATAAATACACCAGATAATGAACAACAGAATATACTGGATAAAAGTATCATCAGAGTTACACAGTATACAGGATCTTACTTAGTACAAATATAGTTCAGCTATACATAAATGTCTACAGCGGAAATAAACAAAATATGTACAATAGGAGCTGAACAGCATAAAAAGAGATAAATGATAGAATCCATCTTCAGCTCCAGCTATCCAGATAAAGCCTGCTAAACCTGAATACAAGGCTGCCCGTGTAGAAAAAGGGGCACCCGAGTTTGAAAGTGAAACAAACTACGAGTCAGTCATGGGACTGGTATGAGAAATCTACTCAACACATACATAATATGGCCAATCCCAGGACCACGCCACTTTCGTGGAACGGGTTCACTCCATTGGATTGCCAGTGCTTTAAAACAAATCATTCTTTGAAACAACGCTATGCTTTTTATAAAAATGAAACCATTATAAGACTCAGTTCCCATCACACAATGCAACGCAAACCGGAGGATAGAGTTTTTACCTTATAACGGCCAAAATATGCTTGATACGAATAAAACCAAAAGCATTTGATATTATTGCTAGTGTTTATATGTTTTGAAAACAATTTCAAATCATAACTATCAATCATAGACGACATGAGCGTCCCATGCCACTATGTCGCCAAATATATATATACAATCGAAACCGCACAGTCACGTATTTGGAAATTGGATTTCCGTCATGAACCAAGGCAAAAGATAGTCCTTACTGAATTCGTGACTCTCTAGCCCGAGCCACAGGACCCAGACTCAGGTGGACCCTTGGATCGTCAGGGCCGGTCCACCGATGTGGATTAAAATGCCTGAACAATACGTTTCCCCGCCCTTTGGGGCGTAAACGAGCCAACGAATGACTCCATCGGACCCGGATCGTCCGATCAAACCGAGGCACCTCGCAACAGCAACAACCACATAGGTGAAAAGTATATAAATGTCAGGGCTGGTAGGTCACTGACACCACCCTAGCTAGAAAGAAACGCATGCCCTCCCTGAGGTCCTTCTCCCGTTTCTGGTTCATACCGGGGTGTGAGGCTCGCGATTTTACGTTATACACAAAGCTACGCCACACCGGCGGTGCTTTGATCATCACCACAAGACTTTGCTTTTCAACAGAAGCCCTAATCACTGCATCTTAGCATGCCACACAGGCAATTCATGCCATGCGACCGATGGCCATCGATATACAACCTCTGAGCTCGTGCGTCTCAGAGAAGGGCGTTAAGCAAAAGAATAAATTCTCCGCCGCCAAACAGATGTATATTTAATAGAGATCAATCGACACAGAATAAAATCCAATGTCAGACACACAGTCCATTTACATGTCCGTTCTGGGTCTGAACGAAACCGGAGGCACTAAATACCTCGCAAATCCCTCGATCACCACGTATGCTTGGACGATCACCACTCATTATCCATATTTCGGGATGCCTCCCAATCAGGACCTCGGTTACCATCCAAACGAGGTGAAGATCTCCGGTCTTCGACCACCGTCTTCATCTTCGATTTTCAATCGTCGGTCAATTATTTGAAATGAGAATTAACTCGGCCTTTTCAAATAATTCACGTATATTTAGAATTTCAAATCAATTTGTTTCAATGGTTAAATCATTCGACAACACCAATTTTGTTCTTTAATGTAATTTTCACACCAAACACATTCAACCATCAAATACCACATAAATCGAGCAAATTCAGTTCATTTCCATTCCATATCGTTTATGATGTTTTATAATGATTTATCGCTAGTTTTATTTATTTTAAAATAGCTAATTTATTCAAAACGACGCTTCGGGCCATAACGCGGCCGTGGCGCTGTTTTTCTTCAGATTTGATTTACACATATCTGAAAATCTAACCGTTGGATCTTCACAAAATTTACATCATTAGAAAGGTCTTTTCAAAACGAATCCAACGGATCCAGTTTTGGGAAAATCCGACGGTCGGATCTCTCGATACAATCGTTTGAAGTTTCGATTTCAAAATACGAACTGCAGCGTCGTTATTCAATTAAATATAATTATATATATATATATATAAATATAAATATAATCGTTTCTGGCGCTGTTTTTCTTCAGATTTGAATAAAACATTCCAGACAATCCAACCGTTGGATTTTTACAAAGTTGGTGCCGTTGGAAAGATATTTCCAAGGCGAACCCAACGGTTGCGGTTTCGGGAAAATCCAATGGTCGGATTTCCCGTACTAGTTGTTTGAAATCACGGTTTCAAAACACGAACTGCACGGCCACGTTTCATTTTAATTTTATTTATATTTATATATTTATATAAATATAGTTCATTCAAAAATTCCTATATCGTTTTCACTTCAAATATTTCACTAATGCCTTTAAATTTCGAAAAAATTCGCCATAACTTCCTTTGTACGGGAGGGGCTGGGAAAATTCCCAAATAGCCACACGGGCGTCTCATGTTAAAAAGAAAAAGAAAAAGCCAAGCGGCTAGCCAACAGGATCATAAAATCATCACCCAAACAAAACAGTAAATGTGTACCTATTTGTCGGGCACAAAATTTTATTCCTCTTCTCTAGCCCCTTCGCTATAACCTGTTCAATAAATATGCATGTACATATATGCAGTTCTTATCACTTATCATTTTCCATTCAACTTCATATTTGATTCCATTTGGTTTAAAAGCACCATTCATCCTAATGTTGCATGCATAGGCAAAAATCATATCATTAGCTAATTAATGAATATTTTAACTCATGCATATTTATTTGAACGAGTTGCTATTTTTAACACTTCACATTTCAACAATTCATGTATATAATAAAAATGTGATTTTTATTGTAAAACAATTCATTTCAAAACACTATTATTATATATAGTTTATATAGTTGATAAAAAGGTGATTTTTATTATGAAACAATTTATTTCAAAATACTATTATTATATATAGTTTATATAGTTGATAAAAAGGTGATTTTTATTATGAAACAATTTATTTCAAAATACTATTATTATATATAGTTTATATAGTTGATAAAAAGGTGATTTTTATTATGAAACAATTTATTTCAAAATATGAATACCATTCAACACATGAATTTCTAACCAACGAATGAATATCGATTCAACACATGAAGGTTTTCTATAGTTTCTATATATAGATAAAAATGTGACTTTTATATTTAAAACACGAATACCATTCAACACATGAATTTCTAATCAACGAATGAATATCGATTCAACACATGAAGGTTTTCTATTCAACGAATAAATATAGTTTTTGCAAATGGAAATAATTCAAACACATGAATATTATTCAAAATTTCGGCAGCATAACGGCAGGGTAGTTAAAACCGGGACTGTCCCTAGTACGGCTCCTCGCTCTACCTTAAAACCTCGCGGTTTTTGACAATGGGAATCATGCATCTAGTTCGCACGCAGGCAGCATGTATATATTTATTTCATTTCCACAAACTAATCCTATGTGGTTTCAACCAAATATTTCTCAACCACAAATGGGTATTTTTCAACCCTAATCAATCAATATCAACCACAAACAATCCCAAACAACCATTCGCTATCAATCAATAAATATCGTCCATGGTTTGTGGATGAGGGGCGTATATATATATATATTTATATATAGCAATTCAATTTTATTTCAACACATATATAATTTTTACAACGCATATATAACTTATACATCGAACGTACAACTTATACAACGCTTATACAAAAGGTGTACAACGCTTATATAACTCATACATCGACTATATAATTTATACATCGTCGTTTTCCATATCGTTTATAAATTAGAAATCTCACATTGGGTTCCACTCCACCAAAAATAGCAGAAAGCTCAGAAAAATATGCGGTCTCTTCTAAAATGTAGAAGACATCCACACGGTCAGGATGTTTCCTGTTTCATCAAATTTCGTTAACACAGCAAAAAGATATGATTTTTCAAAGTTTGCAACGGTTTAAAGGTTTTAAAACAGCTGAAAATAAAACAAGCCGTATACCTTTCTGAAATGTTCAAAACTAGGTCACGCGATTTCGTGAAATCCGTGAATCGATAGCTCGATCGGCCTACGCAGTGTCGAAGGGGAAGGAGAGAGCTTTCGGCGCAGGGGGGTGCGGTGGCGTTCGATCGCCTGAGGCGGCGGCTTGAACGCGCCAACTTCTCGACGTCCGTTCTCCCAAACCACGCAATGAAAAAATCCAAACCTTATATGGATTTGAAGATCTCTCCTAGCTCTACAAAATATTCAACTGGAGCAGGGGCTAATTTTGCGTGGATTGATCGGAAAATGAGGGGGAAGATTTTGAACGTTTTCCGCCTTCGATCGGGGAGAGAGAAAACGATATTTTCCTTTTTTTTTTATTAAATTCTGATTGGTCGGGAGATTTTATAAGGGGTTTTCTGACGCGACCACCAATCTAAACCCAACAACTGTCGTCCCTAGCGTTTTACCCTCATTCCGAACACAATGGGATATGTTTCGTAGGCCCATTCGACTGTTTCAGTCAGTTTTCCTTCAAATCCAAATATAAAATATTCAATATTTAATTTGAACGTACATTTCAATTTGCCAGGGCCACAAACTGATTCGAAAAATTCCAGAAAAATAAATCTAGCTATGTTTTGACGATACGGTCCCAACAAAACTAGTTTGTCGAATTCTGAGACCGTTTGCAAAAAGGCCCATTTCTGGTCGATCCAATTTAACTGTAATTGGCCAAAACACGTTTTCCTTTGCCACGCTCACATATTAGCTTCAAAAATTATGAAATTTTAAACCTAGCAATAACTTCACATCCCGGATCCAACAAAATTGGTTTCGTCGAATTCCGAGGTCGTATGCAAAATGGCCAATTTCATGGGCTATATAAATTCCATAGCGACCTTTCTGAAAATTCATTGGGCCATAACTTTTGCTTTCCGCTATGAAAATTTGATTTTTTAGATTCGTTAGAAAGGTAGTCACTAACAGATTTAAATATTTTTGGTTTCACTAAAATCCGTTTTGTTTTGCACCTGGTACAGTCCGACAAAGTTTGAATTCAATTTTTTGAAACTACAGCGCCATTTCAGGCCTTGTTTATAATTATAATTAATTATATTCGTTTTCAATTGTCGATTCAACTCACTTTTCACTGCCATTATTTAAAATATTTATTTTAAATATTTAAAATCCATTATTTTAGCCAATTTAAAAATTTTAAATTGGTTCAGATTTTCTGGGTCGTTACAGTTTGCCTCGATGGATTCTGGACTTGATTGTGGCCTTTTGTGCTATTTTCCTCTTTTGAATTTGGTCCTACTGTTTCTCGGCTTTACTGATGAAATTTGTTGCTATTAAAAAATTGAACATTTTTGGAATGATATTCTTTGATTTTCTGGCCCTTTGCGTGTATTTCCAGTTTTGAATTCCTGATTAATTTGTGCAATTCATCCCTTGCCAAAAATGCTGTAATTCATTTGCCATATATGCTCGACTAAAACTGGACATAAATTCCTGCTTTGAAACTGTTTTGCTGATTCTGGAGACATTTTAAACTTGCCAAATTTTGAATCGTGATTTCTGCAAGGCATTAAAACTTTGACAAACAAGTTTCTGTATATGCTGAAATCTGAAATGATTTTATGCCCCATTTAAACTTTTGTCAATAGTGCTTGTCTAACAAAACATGCTGTTTGCTTTGCTGTTCCATAAATTATTATATGGCATCTCAAACACATCCCATATGTGTATACTCGAACAAACATGAAATGGTTGCACCCCCTGCTGTAGACTTGAACATGCTATAGCTTTACTCACCATGCTAAATACATTGCTACATTGTTTGTGACCTACATGTGCACACTTGGTTGATGTCTGTAATAACCCGGAAATTCTGAGCCAGTTTACAATTTTTATTTTGGCAATTTTAACGAATTTTGAATATTTAAAATGAATTATTTTAAATAATATCGACAAGAAATTTATTTTGAATAGAATTCGAACGTATATATTATATACGTCATCGTTAGAATATAAATAATTATATATAATTATAAATAGAATTGAAAATGGCGCGGTAGTTTGATAATTCGATTTCAAACTTCAATTGAACGTACCGGGTGCAAAACAATCCGGATTTTAGTGATACCAAAAATAATAGGATCTAATTGGGGATATCTTTCCAACGAATCCGAAAAATTGAAATTTCATAGCGGGAATCAAAAGATATGCCCAGTTGAAAATTCTGAATAGTCGCTATGGAATTCAGGCCCTTAAAAATGGGAATTTTGCAAACGACCTCGGATTTCGACGAAACCACTTTTGTTGGATCCGTGATGTCAAGTTATTGCTAGATTCCAAATTTCATAATTTTTCGAATCAATATGTGAGCGTGGCAAAGGAAAACGCGTTTGACCAGTTTTAGTTGATTTTAATGGACTGGAAAATGGCCATTTTTCCAACGGTCTCAGAATTCGATGAAACTAGTTTTGTTAGGACCGTATCGTCAATACGAAGTTAGAAAATATTTTTCGGGAATTTTTAAAGTTCGTATGTGACCCCAGTAAATTGAAATGCGCGTTCAAATTCAATGTATAGAGTTATATGTTGATTTTGGCGAAAACTGGTTGAAACGATCGAATCAGTCTACGATACATATCCCATTGTGTTCGGAATGGGGGTAATTAGCTATGGACGACAGGCGGTGGGCCTCATTTAGAGGTCGTATGTAAAAGTCAACTTTTTGGGATTAAATAATTAAAAATAATAAAAACTCTTCCTCTCTCGTCTCCTTTATCTCTCTCTGCCCCCCCCCCCCCCCCCCCGTTCAATTTAAATCAAAAGAAAAAGAAGAAGAAGAAAACAGAAAAAATGGGATCGACGGCGGAGGGGAAACCGCCGCCGCCCCATCGCTCCCCTCTCCTCCACCCATCGCCGATGAAGCCCTCCCCTCGCGCCCTCCTCCTTCCTCTCTCCTCGACCAAAACCGTATCGCCCTCGACCCTCCACCTCGCGCAGCGATCGAGACCCCACCGCCAAGCCCCAATGCGCAACAGCCCCCTACCTCGCGTCGCTCTCTCTCCTTCCCCCCTCGTCGAAGCCTGCGTCGCCACCAAAGCCCAGAGCCCCCAAACGCGAGCGCCTCCTCCCCTTCACGGCCACCGCGAGCTCAGGCGCCTCCGACACCTCCGGCACCTCCGGCCTTTCCCTCCTTGAAACAGTGAGTGTTTAAATCTTTTTTATTATTATTAACAATAAAATCCGATTTATATATATATATGTATTGTAGTAATAAAAATATAATCTTTATATTAAAAACTGAATTTTTAGGCTATTAAAAATATAGATTTCTGGAATGGAAAATATAATTTTCTATGATTTGAAGAAATATGATTTTTGATTGTAAGAAGAAAATAATAAAGTGATTTTTATTTAGATAATGAAGTGATTTTTGTTTAAATAAAGATGTGATTCTTAAGTAGGAAGAATATACTTTTATGACAAGAAAGGATTATATTTTTATATATGAAAAGATTAGATTTTTAAAATAGGAAAGATATGATTTTTAAAATTAAAAAGGCGAAATCTTTATAGTTGAAAAGGCGAGATTTTTATATATTGAACAGCGAAGTAAAAAATTCGATTTTTATATATTGAATAGCGAAGTAAAATTTTGATTTTTATATATTGAATAGCGAAGTAAAAATTCGATTTTTATATATTGAATAGCGAAGTAAAAATTCGATTTTTATATATTGAATAGCGAAGTAAAAATTCGATTTTTATATATTGAATAGCGAAATAAAAATTCGATTTTTATATATTGAATAGCGAAGTAAAAATTCGATTTTTATATATTGAATAGCGAAGTAAAAATTCTATTTTTACATTAACGAAGTAGCGAATTAAAAATATGATTTTTATATAATGGGGAATATAAAAATGTGATTTTTATATATGTAGTGAATACGGGCAACGAAAGTGACAAAAGACCAAAAGGTGAAGACTTCTACTTTTGAAGTGTCGTGAAGTTGGGATAGCTTTCGGTGAGAACTTCTCACTCTTCAAATTCCTTTTTTCTAGTTATATTATGATATATGCTAGGATGCAGATGGTGTTTAGTAGCACCCGACATCCATCATCCACAGACCATGGATGGCTTGTTTGTTTGATTGATGTGTTGTAAAAATTGTTTATGAAGTTGATGTGAAATAGATAATGAAATATATTCATGTGTCGAAATAAATTATTTATCGTTAAAAACATAGTTTTTAACGTGAATGTGAATAAATAAATATTCATTTACAAACTGGACGGTTTGTTTATGTACACCTATTTGAAGGACATTGATTGGGACGATAAATTTTACACATCGCCCAACTGCACAAATAAAATCTGTGTGTGATTGTTTGAAACCCCACACGGGTATTGGGATAAAATACAGCATACACCAATCCCAATAATTAGTTGTATGTCGATCGATTGATTGACAGGCTGTTATAAGCGTCAGATATCTATATTTGATGCTTATACAGTGTAGTGCACTTTGGATGATGGTTGATTATTTATCATTGCTATTATATACATGTGTTGTATGGAATCCATGTGATTAACTTTATATGGTAATTGATTGGGCCTCATTCCAATTTAGAAAATAAAGAATATTATAAAATAAAGGTTCATGTGTTGACCGTACTCATCCGTTGAGATTAGTCATGTGTTGAACAAAATATTTTAACAATAAAATTTACATCTTTATCATATATAAAATTAGAAATTAACTGGAAAATAGATGAGATGAGTGGTCTCCTGGATATTGATCTGATGTTGGTTTCGGCCTTCGGAGTTAATATTCAGGGAATCGTTCTCTTACTAATTTACGGTTGGAGTTTGATTTTAAATCAAACGATCGAAACCATAATTTTTATAAAATATATTAAATAACAAAAATAGTCACACGTGGACAGTACTCATTCGTTGAGATTAGTCATGAGTTGACAAGAATAAATATTCGTTTGTTGAATAGAATAACGGAATTATTGAAATATATAAAGCCGTGTTGATTAGAGATGCGCTATTTTGACGTGAACGATATTTATATCGATTATATTCGTTTTTATAATCGAATAGAAAAGAAATTTGAATTGAATTGAATAGATAACGAAATTTGAATTGAATTGAATAGATAACTAAATTTGAATTGAATCGAATAGATAACGAATTCGAATTGAATCAAACATAAAACGAATTCGAATTGAATCGAAAACGGATTGAAATGAATTCAAATTGAATTGAAATTTGAATTGAATAGAAATGAATTTTAAAATGAATTTATAAGGAAAAATTCAATTTTGATTTGAATTTGAAATTGTTTTTGAAACGAATTTAAAGCTATTTATAAAATTCGTTTTAAAACAGAAATCGACGAAATATATATTATATATATTATATATATAATATAATGGCCTGAATAGAACGCGCCGCGCCGCGGCAGTTCGTGAATTTCGACCATTTATTTCAAACGGACATTACGGGAGATCCGACCGTTGGATTCTCCTAAAACCGGAACCGTTGGGTTCGTATCGAAAAGGGCTTTCTAACGAATACTAGAAATTTGAAATCTAACGGTTGGATTTGGAGATACGTCCAAATCAAATTTGAAAAAGGTCGCTGTAAGTGCAGTTCGATAGCCGTTGTTGGAAATCGACTGTACGGGTCTTGATAAAATTATTAAAAATAGTAATAATTTGTGTAAAATCATAAGAAATGATTTGGGAAAAATTGGGATGAAAAACTCTAAATTTGAAAAGATAAAAATAGATGTTTATCGAAATGAACTAGTTTGAACTGAAACTAAAACCCATTTATTTTAAATAAATAAATTGGATTTGAAATGGGTTTTAGATAGAATTGATTAGTGGGTTTATCGTGAAGGGCGTTTTAAATAACACTTGTTCTTTAACCCGATAATAAAGAGAATGTGATTTGGGTTTATCGTGAACTGTGTTTTAAAAGACATTAGTTCTGTAACCCAGTAAAAGGAGTTTTAGTGAATCTGCAATTAGATTGAAACGTGAATTGATAATCTAAATTATCAAATTTGGCAAATGAGCGAGAATGGAGTATCACCAGTTTTGCTCCAGAGCGATAGTTAAATCTTTAATTAGATTTGAACGTGAAATGGTAATTAATTTTACCGATAACACCGTGGTGTTAGATATGGAGTATTACCAGTTTTGCTTCATGGGATTAATAGGTTGGGATTGGGAAATAAAATAAATAATTACTTCGGTGTGGTTCGCTAATCTCGACTAGTTTGGAAAACCATAATTTGGTTTGAAATGACATCCAAAGGAAGATTAAAGAATAAATTTAAAGGACTTATCTTGGATAAAATTAATGGGAACCTTTCCCTAAGAATATGAAATTTAGAAACTAGCTGTAGGTTAGTTAAGAATAATGGTTTCCTGGGTATTGATCTAATGATTGGTTTCGACCTTCGGGGTTAATATTTGGGAAATTTTTCTCTTGTTGATTTACGGTTGGTGGCTGCTAAATTGGAATGAGGCGTATGTTGAGTTTTTGTAACATTTGTTTTTAATATACGCGGGTTGTTCGGAAAGACCGGGTTTATACCCATTCTGAATAACCGATTCGACGATATATCAAAGATGAAGACGGTGGTCGAAGACCGGAAGTCTTCACATCGTTTGGATAATTACCGACGATCCTGATTGGGCTGTACACCCAAGAGGATGGAAATAGTTGGTGGTCGTCCAGACGTACTTGGAGATCGATGGATATGCGAGGAAAATGCATCCGGTTTCGTTCAGACCCAGAACGAACTTGTAAATGGATTGTGTGTCTGACATTGGATTTTATTCTGTGTTGATTGATTTTTGTTAAATATATATATCTGTTTGGCGGCGGAGAATTTATTCTCTTGCTTAACTCCCTTCTCTGAGACGTACGAGCTTAGAGGTTATATATCGATAGATATCAATCGCATGGCATGAATTGCCTGTGTGGCATACTGAGTTGCATAGATCAAGGCTTCTGTTGAAAAGCAAAGTCTTGTGGTTGATGATCAAAGCACGGCCTACGTGGCAACTTTGTGTATAGCGTGGATTCGCGAGCCTCACACCTCGGTATGAGTTAAAAACGGGATACGGACCGTTGGGAGAACATGACGTTTCTTTCTAGCTTTGGTGGTGTCAGTGACTTACCAGCCCTGACATTTATATACTTTTCACCTTTGTGGTTGTTGGAATGAGGCGCCTCGATTATAGGTCTGTAAGGACCGGGAAACGTGTGTTCAGGCATAATTAATCCTCAAACGTAAGAGAGGACCGGCCCAGCCGAATCCAAGGGTTACCCAGAGTGTGTGGTCCTGGGACATTTGCTAGAGTGTCTCGAAGCGGAGAGGAGCTTGCCCCTTGCCTCGACTCATGACGGAAATCCAATTTCCAATACGTGTATCTCGGTTTTAATTGTAGAACTAGTATGGCGACATGATATATGGTACCCATGCCGTCTATGATTTATATTTATGATTGAAATTCTTTTGACACTATACACTTATTATAGTATCAAATGATTTGTTTTAAACGTACCAAGCATGTTTGGCTATTATAAGGGAAAACACTATCCTCCGGCTTGCGTTGCATTGTGTGATGGGACCTGGGTCTTATAATAGCTTCATTTTTCGAAAAAGCATTGCGCTTTTTATTCTATGCACTAGTATTCTTGGGAGGAAACCCGTTCCGTGTTATACGGCGTGGTCCCTTGAATTACTCTCTTTTAAAGTAAAGTTTTAAATAACTGTTTTAGTTCTCACACCAGTCACATGACTGACCTGGAGTTTATTGTTTTAACCTAAACTTTGGGTGCCCCTATTTTCGGCACAGGCAGCTAGTAGTTTTGGTTTTGCAGATTTATATTCACAGGATCCTGGTTTACAGCTGGAATGATATCAGGAAAGCTCTGTATCCGTATATCACCTTCAGTTGTGCTTTGTATTATTTTTCCGCTGCTATGTACTTTATTGTAATTTCTGATATTTATCGAATGTAATTTATTCAATTATACTCTGTATATTCTTGTATCTGATGGAATTGTTGTAATAACAATGAAATGTTCTTCCGTCTGCGTTCTATTTTGTCTTGTACTCAACGCTATCCGCGCTTTCCTTCACGGGGAAGTTCGGGTCGTGTCAATGTCATACTTGACTTGTATTGCCTGCGTATTTGGGCTGAACCATTAATGAGCTTCATCACTTGCTTGCTTGACAAAAACACCATGCTGTTATATCATCATGTAGCTGCACATGTCCTTATCCCACTCATGCTGCAATGCTGAATAAAACAAACCTGATCCTTACCATAATGCTTTGCCCATGATGTTCACTTGATTTATGTCATTCTGATCATTGCTATGTCCATGCTTGACTATGCTAAACCATTTCATTGCACTGGGAACTTCTGCACTTTTCACTTGAACCCATGCAAACTCATCATTTTTGTTGTGTGCACCAGTTTTTCCATTGAGTCCATCATTGTGTTTCACACTCTCGACCATGCTCGACCATGCACTTATAAAACTGAACTGGCCTCACTAAAAAAAACTGCCATGATGTAATAGTATTTGCACTTGCTTGCTCCACTATGTGAATTTGTTGTGCCATGTATTTGCTTTATTATGTTATGACTGATCTTGAACATTGCCGAGACATTTGTAAAACTTGTCCCATGTCACTTGAATACATGTTCTTTCTGTGCTCACTACTTTTGGATCCATATGTATGTGCATACATCACCATCCATGCTTACTTGAATTGAACATGAGCTGTTCTTGATTGTTGGTTGATCGACCACTTTGGTTTGACATTTTTGAAACTATACTTGATACTCTGAATTTTTTTTTTTTAATTGAACATGCTAACTTATTTTTGCCATTTTAACACTGCTGTGGTAGTTTGAATCTGTGCTCACTGCTCCATGCACATTGCTGCACCATGATTTCATTTCTTGCTTTGTCACATACACATACATTTAGAGTATTGCCAGTCCATGTTTGTGCTGTTGCCAAATCTGAACATTTCATTTTGAATGATACTTGAGTTGTCTTTTGCTTTATACTTTGAGATGTGCTGACTTTGTTTTCATGTGCACTGAGTTAAGAAGGCCCACGTGGCTACTCCTCAGTTGCACACTGAATTGGCGTGGTAGCGCACACGTGTATATATACACGTGTGTATATGCAGCCACTCAGAAAATTTCCTGTCCCTGTACATATACATACTGTCTAGACTGACTAGACACAAATCAGATCAAGTCATGAAAAGTGATGAGAAACACACCAGAAAACTGAGGCAACTAGAATTTTAAAAATAAAATTTAAATCTGCATGTATTCGGTTTTTATTACTATTGCAGTGTACTGTGTGTTTGTTTCATTGTGACAGGTAAGAAGATGATGACTGGACTGACATAGAGCTGTGAAGAAAAAAGACTAAAGATGACAGAGAAATGTATAAAAGAATATCTGTATATGAGTGAATCTGTAAATTGAGTGACAAAGTGTATTGAGTGATGTGTGAGGAGCTTTGTATATAATGAAATTGATTGTACTGTAAAGAATATCAGTGAGATGTACAAATAGTGGAGTATAAGAATTGTACTGTTTGATATTGAAATAAAAAAAAATTAAATAGAATACTGTTGAATATTAAAATTCATGTATTGTCGTATTCTATTTGAACATAATATTATATTCCTTCTGTGATGTGTATATTGAAACAGTACAGTAACAAACACATATATAGTAATGTATATTTGGTTGTTATCATCAAACAAAAATCATATAATTGTGTATACAACACCGTTACATACAACAATTACCATTTCACGTTCAAATCTAATTAAAGATTTAACTAACGCTTTGGAGCAAAACTGGTGGTACTCAATTCTCGATCACCTTTCAGATTTGATAATTTGAATTATCAATTCACATTTCAATCTAATTAAAGATTAATTAAAACTCCACTTAGTTTTAATCCTTTCAAAAATCAACATCTTGCCTTTAACTGGGTTAAAGAACCAATGTCATCTAAAACACGATTCACGATAAACCCAAATAACATTTGATATTAAATACAAGGCGCTGAATAGAAAATATACCGGCTTATATTCAATATCAAATTCTGAAACCAACAAATATCGTATTGGAAATAACGATATAAAATATATCTTTCAAATTCCCATAACAATATCTGTATAGTCACGAAATCCAACATCGAAATATTCCGAAGATAATTTCGATTCAACTCTAGTCCAATCCACGTTTTGGGAATATTGATTATTTTTAAAATCACTTTCAAATTCAATTTATTTATTTCAAAAATAAATTCATTTTAATTCTAGTTCAAAACTAGTTCATTTCGATAAAAATCTATTTTTATCCTTTCAAATGTGGAATTCTTCAGCCCAATTTTTCCCAAATCATTTCTTATGATTTTACACAAATTATAGATATTTTTAATAATTTTATCAAGGCCCGTACAGTCGATTTCCATCAAAGGCCATCGAAATGCACTTACATCGACCTTTTCTAAATTTGATTTGGACATAATTCCAAATCCAACCATTAGATTTCAAATTTCTAATATTCATTGGAAAGCTCTTTTCGATACGAACCCAACGGTTCCAGTTTTAGGAGAATCCGACGATCGGATCTCCCGCAACGTCAACTCGAAGTTAATGGTCGAAATTCACGAACTGCTGCGGCGCGGCGCGTTCTATTCAGGCCATTATATATATATATATCATATATATTTCGTCGATTTCCTTTTAAAACGTATTTTATAAATCGCTTTAAATTCGTTTTTAAAACCATTTCAATGCTACATTCAATTTCAAATAGATTTGATTTCTATTCAATTCGAATTCATTTCAATTTTATTTAATTCGAATTCAAATTCATTTCAATTCAATTCAAATTCTAATTCGTTTCAATTCAATTTGAATTTACCTTCTATTTAATTCAATTCGAATTCATTTCAAATTGATTTCAATTCAATTTCAGTTCGTTTTAAATTTCATTCAAAACGATTTCAATTCGTTTTTAACTCAATTTCAATTTAATTCAATTTGAATTCATTTCTAATTGATTTGAATTCAAATTCACTTTCTATTCAATTCGAATCGAATTCATTTTCTATTCGATTCGAATTCACTTCAAATTGATTCAATAAAATTTCAATTTGAATTTTAATCTAATTTAATTTGAATTTCATTTCAAAATATTAAATTTTGAAATCACTTTTCAATATTCATTATAAAACGAAAAAAATCGATATAAATATCGTTCGCGTCAAAATAACGCATCTCTAATCAACACGGCTTTATATTTTTCAAAAACTTCTTTATTCTGTTCAACAAATGAATATTTATTCTATTCAACACATGAATCTATATTTCTTTCAACACACGACTAATCTCAACACATGAGTACTGTCCACACACGACTATTTTTATATTCAACACATGAATTTTCTTTTATAATATTCACTATTTTCCCGATTGGAATGAGGCCCAATCAATTACCATATAACGTTAATTATATGGGTTCCATACAACACATGTATATAATAGCAACGATAAACAATCAACCATCATCCAAAGTGCACCACACAACTGCATAAGCATCAAATATAAATAATCAATGCTTACATAGTCCGTTGACCAATCGATCGACATACAATTAAATAATTGGGATTAGTGTACCCAAATATCATCCCAACACCCGTGTGGGATTTCAAATCAACAAACACAAATTTTTATTTTGGCAATTTTAGCGAAGTTTAAACATTTAAAATAGATTATTTTAAATAATATCGACAAGAAATTTAATTTGAATAGAATTCGACGTATATATTATATACGTCGTCGTTAGAATATAAATAATTATATATAATTATAAAAGGAATTGAAAATGGCGCGGTAGTTCGATAATTCGATTTCAAACTTCAATTGAATGTACCAGATGCAAAATAAACCGGATTTTAGTGAAACCAAAAATAATAGGATCTAATTGAGAATATCTCTCCAACGAATCCGAAAATTTGAGATTTCATAGCGGGAATCAAAAGATATGTCCAGTTGAAAATTCTGAATAGTCGCTATGGAATTCGGGCCCTTAAAAATGGGAATTTCGCAAACGACCTCGGATTTCAACGAAACCACTTTTGTTGGATCTGTGATGTCAAATTATTGCTAGATTCCAAATTTCATAATTTTTCGAATCAATATGTGAGTGTGGCAAAGGAAAACGCGTTTGACCAGTTTTAGTTGATTTTAATCGACTGGAAAATGGCCATTTTCCAAACGGTCTCGGAATTCGACGAAACTAGTTTTGTTAGGACCGTATCGTCAATACGAAGCTAGAAAATATTTTTCTGGAATTTTTAGAGTTCGTATGTGACCCCGGTAAATTGAAATGCACGTTCAAATTCAATATATAGAGTTATACGTTGATTTTGACGAAAACTGATTGTAACGATCGAATCAGCCTACGATACATATCCCATTATGTTCAGAATGGGGGTAATTAGCTATGGACGACAGGCGGTGGGCCTTGTTTCGAGGTCGAAATAAAAAGTGCCTTTTTGAAAATAAAATATAATAAAATAATAAATAAATAACCTCACCCCTCCTTTCTATACTCTCAGACCCCCTCCCCCTTTTCATTCGTTCAGAAGAAAAAAAAATATCGAAGTCGCGCCGCCGCCCCCTCCGCACGCCGCCGCCCCTCCGCACGAAGCCCCTCCATTCCCTTCGTTTCTGCCTCCTTCTTCCCTTCTCCCTTGTGACGCCCTCCTCTTCCCCAAACCCACCGCCGCCCTTCTCCCCTTCCTTCCCCCTTTGTCGTCGCCTCCCTCCTTCTTCTTCCCTCCTCACCTCATCCGCTTCTTCCTCCTCTTCTATTGAGCACCACCCCGCCTCCCCCTCGACAGCGAACCGCCAAGCCTCGAGACACCCGTCCCTTCGCTGCTTCCTTCGCTATTTGCTTTTCCATTCAATGTGAGTTTTATATTTTATTTTTATTTATTTTATGTTATTTTTTATTTATAAATTCAGTTTTTTTTATATATGAAATAACAGTGAAAAACTTTGCATTTTTATTAGGCAAAAGATTTGATTTTTACTAGGAAAAAGTTTGCATTTTTATTAGGAAAAGATTTGGATTTTGTCAGGAAGAAATTTGATTTTTGAAATAGAAAACATACGATTTTTATCGATGTAAAAATAGAATTTTTATCTATATAGTAGCGATGTAAAAATAGAATTTTTATCTATATAGTAGCGATGTAAAAATAGAATTTTTATCTATATAGTAGCGATGTAAAAATAGAATTTTTATCCATATGGAGTAATTATAAAAATATGATCTTTATATACATAGCAAGAATATAAAAATGTGATTTTTATATATGTAGTGGCTACGGGCAACGAAAGTGACAAAAGGCGAGAACGGCGATGATTCCCTACATAATGAAATATCGAGGAGTTGGGATAGCCATTGGTGAGAACTTCTCACTCTAAATTTCTTTTTCTAGTTATATATATATATACTAGGATGCAGACGGTGCTTAGCAGCAACCGACACCCGTCGTCCACAGACCATGGACGGCTTGTTTGTTTGATTGATGTGTTGTGAAAATTAATTGTGTTGTGGAATGATTGAATAATAAAATATTCTTGTTTTGAAAGGAAATAAAATATTTATATAGTTAAAAATGTTAGTTATCGTTAAAAATATAATTTTTAACGTAAAAGTGAATAAATAAATATTTATAAACAAATCGGCCGGTTCGTTTATATACACTGATTTGACTGATATTGATTGGGTCGATAAATTTTACACATCACCCAACTGCACAAATAAAAATCGGTGTTTGTTGATTTGAAACCCCACATGGGTGTTTGGATGATATTTGGGTACACTAATCCCAATTATTTAATTGTATGTCGATCGATTGGTCGACAGACTGTGTAAGCGTTGATTATTTATATTTGATGCTTATGCAGTTGTGTGGTGCACTTTGGATGATGGTTGATTGTTTATCGTTGCTATTATATACATGTGTTGTATGGAACCCATATAATTAACATAATATGGTAATTGATTAGGCCTCATTCCAATCGGGAAAATAGTGAATATTATAAAAGAAAATTCATGTGTTGAATATAAAAATAGTCATGTGTGGACAGTACTCATGTGTTGAGATTAGTCGTGTGTTAAAAGAAATATAGATTCATGTGTTGAATAGAATAAATATTCATTTGTTGAATAGAATAAAGAAGCTTTTGAAAAATATAAAGCCGTGTTGATTAGAGATGCGTTATTTTGACGCGAATGATATTTATATCGATTTTATTCGTTTTATAATGAATATTGAAAAGCGATTTCAAAAATTAATATTTTGAAATGAAATTCAAATTAAATTAGATTAAAATTCAAATTGAAATTTTATTGAATCAATTTGAAGTGAATTCGAATCGAATAGAAAATGAATTCGATTCGAATTGAATAGAAAGTGAATTTGAATTCAAATCAATTAGAAATGAATTCAAATTGAATTAAATTGAAATTGAGTTAAAAATGAATTGAAATCGTTTTGAATGAAATTTAAAACGAACTGAAATTGAATTGAAATCAATTTGAAATGAATTCGAATTGAATTAAATAGAAGGTAAATTCAAATTGAATTGAATTGAAACGAACTAGAATTTGAATTGAATTGAAACGAATTTGAATTGAATTGAAACGAATTTGAATTCGAATTAAATAAAACTGAAATGAATTCGAATTGAATTGAAATCAAATCTATTTGAAATTGAATGTAGCGTTGAAATGGTTTTGAAAACAAATTTAAAACGATTTATAAAATACGTTTTAAAAGGAAATCGACGAAATATATATAATATATTATATATATATAATAGCCTGAATAGAACGCGCCGCGCCGCGGCAGTTTGTGAATTCGACCATTAACTTCGAATTGACGTTGCGGGAGATCCGACCGTCGGATTCTCCTAAAACTGGAACCGTTGGGTTCGTATCGAAAAGAGCTTTCCAATGAATATTAGAAATTTGAAATCTAACGGTTGGATTTGGAATTATGTCCAAATCAAATTTAGAAAAGGTCGTTGTAAGTGTAGTTCGATGGCCGTTGATGGAAATCGACTGTACGGGCCTTGATAAAATTATTAAAAATATCTATAATTTGTGTAAAATCATAAGAAATGATTTGGGAAAAATTGGGCTGAAGAATTCCACATTTGAAAGGATAAAAATAGATTTTTATCGAAATGAACTAGTTTTGAACTAGAATTAAAATCAATTTATTTTTGAAATAAATAAATTGAATTTGAAAGTGATTTTAAAAATAATCAATATTCCCAATACGTGGATTGGACTAGAGTTGAATCGAAATTATCTTCGGAATATTTCGATGTTGGATTTCGTGACTATACAGATATTGTTATGGGAATTTGAAAGATATATTTTATATCATTATTTCCAATACGATATATGTTGGTTTCAGAATTTGATATTGAATATAAGCCGGTATATTTTCTATTCAGAGCCTTGTATTTAATATCAAATGTGATTTGGGTCTATCGTGAATCGTGTTTTAGATGACATTGGTTCTTTAACCCAGTTAAAGGCAAGATGTTGATTTTTGAAAGGATTAAAACTAAGTGGAGTTTTAATGAATCTTTAATTAGATTGAAATGTGAATTGATAATTCAAATTATCAAATCTGAAAGGTGATCGAGAATGGAGTACCACCAGTTTTGCTCCAAAGCGTTAGTTAAATCTTTAATTAGATTTGAACGTGAAATGGTAATTAATTTTACCGATAACACCGTGGTGTTAGATATGGAGTATTACCAGTTCTGCTCCAGGGGATGAATAGGTTGGGATTGGGAAATAAAATAAATAATTACTTTGGTGTTGTTCGCTAATCCCAACTAGTTTGAAATGATATCCAAAGGAAGATTAAAGAATTAATTTAGAAGAATTTATCTTGGATAAAATTAATGGGAACCTTTCCCTAAGAATGTGATTTTGTGAATAAAAGAATATTCTGAATTGGAATGAGGCGCTCGTTGTGTTTGGGTAACATTTGTTTATTATATACGTGGGTTATTTAGAAAGGCCGGGTTTATACCCATTCTGAATAACCGATTCGACGAGATGTCGAAGATGAAGACGGTGGTTGAAGACCGGAAGTCTTTACATCGTTTGGGTGATTACTGATGATCTCGATTGGGCTGTACACCCAAGATGAGGGAAATAGTTGGTGATCGTCCAGACGTACTTGGAGATGGATGGATATGCGAGGAAAGTGCCTCCGGTTTCGTTCAGACCCAGAACGAACTTGTAAATGGATTGTGTGTCTGACATTGGATTTTGTTCTGTGTTGATTGATCTCCATTAAATATACATCTGTTTGGCGGCGGAGAATTTATTCTCTTGCTTAACGCCCTTCTCTGAGACGTACGAGCTCAGAGGTTGTATATCGATGGACATCAGTCGCATGGAGTGAATTGCCAGTGTGGCACGCCTAAGTGGCAATTGATCAAGGCTTCTGTTGAAAAGCAAAGTCTTGTGGTTGATGATCAAAGCACGGCCTGTGTGGCATAGCTTTATGTATAACGTGAATTCACGAGCCTCACCCCTCGGTATGAGTCAAAAACGGGATACGGACCCAAGGAGTGCACGACATTTATTTCTAGCTATGGTGGTGTTAGTGACCTACCAGCCCTGACATTTATATACTTTTCACCTGTGTGGTTGTTGGATACGAGGCGCCTCGGATATAGGTCTGTAAGGATCGGGAAACGTGTGTTCAGGAATAATTAATTCTCAAAAGTAAGAGAGGACCGGCCTTGGAGGTTCCAAAGGATCATAGTGGGGTCCTGAGGCATTGCTAGAGTGTCTCGAACGTGGAGAGGAGCTTGCCCCTTGCCTCGACTCATGACGGAAATCCAATTTCCAATACGTGATATTGCGGTTTTATTTGTAGAACCTAGTATGGCGACATAGTGGTATGGGTCTTTCATGCCGCCTATGATTGATATTTATGATTGAAATTGTTTTGACACTATACTCCTATAATAGTATCAAATAATGTGTTTTTAACGTATCAAGCATGCTTTGGCTATTATAAGGTAAAAACCCTATCCTCCGGCTTGCGTTGCATTGTATGATGGGACCTGGGTCTTATAATAGCTTCATTTTTCTTTATTTAGCATTGCACTGTTTGTTCTATGCACTGGTATTCTTGGGAGGAAACCCGTTCCGTGTTATACGGCGTGGTCCCTTGATTTACCGAACTTTAAAACCAATATTAATAACTGTTTTAGTTCTCACACCAGTCACATGACTGACCTGGAGTTTATTGTTTTAACCTAAACTCTGGGTGCCCTTATTTTTGACACGGGCAGCTAGTAGTTCTGGTTTTGCAGATTTATATTCACAGGATCCTGATTTACAGCTGGAACGATGCTCGGAAAGCTCTATATCCGTGCATTACTTCTAGTTGTGCTTTTGTGTTATTTTCCGCTGCGATGTATTTAAATATAATTTAAATCTCTGATATTATTCGAATGTAATTTATTCATTTATACTCTGTATATTCTTGTATCTGATGGAATTGTTGTAATAACAATGAAATGTTCTTCTGTTTGCGTTCTATTTTATCATGTTCTCAAAGTATCCGCTCTTTCCTTCACGGGGAAGTTACGGGTTCTTACAATTTCAATTTAATTCGAATGCAATTCCTTTCGATTTCAATTCGAATTCAATTCTATTCAATTTCAATTCGAATTCATTTCTATTCAATTTCAAATCGAATTCACTTCTATTCAATTTCAATTTGAATTCATTTCTATTCAATTTGAAATGAATTTAAAACGAATTTATATTGGAATATTCAATTTAGATTTGAAATTGAATATGAAGTTGAAATCGTTTTGAAAATGAATTTAAAACGATTTATAAAATATGTTTTAAAAGGAAATCGATGAAGTATACATTATATATATATATATATTATATATATAATATAATGGCCTGAATAAAACGCGCCGCGCCGCGGCAGTTCGCGAATTTCGACTATTGACTTCAAACGGATATTACGGAAGATCCGACCGTCGGATTCTCCTAAAGCCGGAACCGTTGGGTTCGTATCGAAAAGAGCTTTCTAACGAATATTGGAAATTAGAAATCTAACGGTTGGATTTGGAATTATGTTCAAATCAAATTTGAAAAAGGTCGCTGTAAGTGCAGTTCGATGGCCATTGATGGAAATCGACTGTACGGGCCTTGATAAAATTATTAAAAATAGTAATAATTTGTGTAAAATCATAAGAAATGATTTGTGAAGAATTGGGATGAAAAACTCCATATTTGAAAAGATAAAAATAGATTTTTATCGAATTGAACTAGTTTTGAACTAGAATCAAAATTCTATTTGCTTTTTAATAAATTGAATTTAAAAAGGGTTTTAAAAATAACCAGAATTTCCAATAATTGAATTGGAATAGATTTTAATCGAAATTGTCTTCGGAAAATTTCGATGTTGGATTTCGTGATGATACAGATATGGTTATGGGAATTTGAAAGACATATTTATATCATTATTTCCAATACGGTATTTGCTAGTCGTAGAGTTTGATATGGAATATAAGCCGATATAATTTCTATTCAGAGCCTTGTATTTAATATCAAATGTGATTTGGGTTTGTCGTGAATGGTGTCTTGACTAACACTGTTCTTAAGCCCAGTTGAGAAAAGATTAAATATTTTTATTTAGATTTAATAAAGTGTGCCAATTAAATAATATTTAATTGAATTTATATTGATTTTTGGGTTTATCGTGAACAGTGTTTTAAATAACACTCGTTCTTTAACCCGATAATTAATGGAATGTGATTTTGGGTTTATCGTGAACCGTGTTTTAAATGGCACTGATTCTTTAACCCAGTTAACGATTAAAACTAAGTGGAGTTTTAATGAATCTTCAATTAGATTGAAAAGATCGAGAATGGAGTATCACCAGTTTTGCTCCTGGCGATAGTTAAATCTTTAATTAGATTAGAACGTGAAATGGTAATTGAATTTACCGATAACACCGTGGTGTTAGATAGGAAGTATGACCAGTTTTACTTCATGGGATGAATAGGTTGGGATTGGGAAATTAAAATAAATGATTACTTCGGTGTGGTTCGTTAATCCCGGCTAGTTTGAATTGATATTCAAAGGAGATTAAAGAATAAATTTAAAGAATTTATCTTTGATAAAATTAATGGGAACCTTTCCCAAAATATAAGAATATTTGAATAAAAGAATATTCTGAATTGGAATGAGGCGTATGTTGTGTTTGTGTAACACGTGTTTATTAGATATATACGTGAGTTGTTCAGAAAGACCGGGTTTATCCCATTCTGAATGACTGATTCGACGTGGTGTCGAAGATGAAGACGGTGGTCGAAGACCGGAGGTCTTCACGTCGTTTGGGTGATTACTGATGATCTTGATTGGGCTGTACACCCAAGAGGAGGGAATCAGTTGGTGATCGTCCAGACGTATTTGGAGATCGATGGATATGCGGGGTACTAGGTGCCTCCGGTTTCGTTCAGACCCAGAACGAACTTGTAAATGAACTGTGTGTCTGACATTGGATTTTAGTCTGTGTGATAGATTTCTATTAAATATACATCTGTTTGGCGGCGGAGAATTTATTCTCTTGCTTAACGCCCTTCTCTAAGACGTACAAGCTCAGGAGTTATATATTGATGGATATCAATCGCATGGAGTGAATTGCCTGTGTGGCATGCCTAAGTGGCAGATGATCAAGGCTTTTATTGAAAAGCAGGGTTTTGTGGTTGATGATCAAAGCACCGCCTGTGTGGAATAACTTTGTGTAACGTGAATTCGCGAGCCTCACACCCCGGTTGTGAACCAGAACCGGGAGAGGACCTCAGGGAGGACATGCGTTTCTTTCTAGCTAGGGTGGTGTCAGTGACCTACCAGCCCTGACATTTATATACTTTTCACCTGTGTGATTGTTGCTGTTGTGAGGCGCCTCAGTTAGATCGGATGATCCGGGTCCGATGGAGCCATTCGTTGGCTCATTTACGCCTCAAAGGGCGGGGAAACGTAGTGTTCAGGCATAATAATCCACATCGGTGGACCGGCCCTGTCGCTCCAAGGCTTGCCTGCGCGCTTGGCTGAGGCTCAGGCTAGAGAGTCTCGAATCGGTAGAGGACGATCCCAAGCCTCAGTTCATAGATGGAAATCCAATTTCCAAATACGTGACATTTGCGGTTTTATTTGTGAACCTATATATGGCGACATAGTGGCATGGGACGCTCATGTCGCCTATGATTGATATTTATGATTGAAATTGTTTTAAACACTGTACACTTATTATAGTATCAAATGATTTGTTTTAAACGTATCAAGCATTCTTTGGCTGTTATAAGGGAAAACCCTATCCCCCGGCTTGCGTTGCATTGTGTGATAGGACCTGGGTCTTATAACAGCTTCATTTTCCTTTATTTAGCATTGCGTTGTTTGTTTTATGCACTGGTATTCTTGGGAGGAAACCCGTTCCATGTTATACGGCGTGGTCCCTTGATTTACCGAACTTTAAAATAAAGAATAATAACTGTTTTAGTTCTCACACCAGTTCCATGACTGACTTGTAGTTTATTGTTTTAACCTAAACTCTGGGTGCCCTTATTTTGACACGGGCAGCTAGTAGTTTTGGTTTTGCAGATTTATATTCACAGGATCCTGGTTTACAGCTAGAACGATATCCGGAAAGCTTTGTATCCGTATATCTCTTCTAGTTGTGTATTGTATTATTTTCCGCTGCTATGTATTTAAATGTAATTTAAATCTCTGATATTTCTGTGTAATATTGATTCATTTAAACTCTGTATATTCTTGTAATCTGATGCATTGTTGTGATATACAATGAAATGTTCTTCCGTCTGCGTTCTGTTGGGGCTTGTTCTCGAACTATCCGCTCTTTCCTCACATGGGAAGTTACGGGTTTTTACATTTGATTGTAATAACCCGGAAATCTGGGCCAGTTTAAAATTTTTATTTTGGCAATTTTAGCGAAGTTTGAATATTTAAAATGAATTATTTTAAATAATAACGATGAGAAATTTATTTTGAATAGAATTCGAATGTATATATTTATATAGATCGTCGTTAGAATATAAATATTTATTTTAAATTATAAAAGGAATTGAAAATGGCACGGTAGTTCGATGATTCGATTTCAAACTTCAAATGGATGTACAGGATTTAAAATAAACCGGATTTTAGTAAAACCAAAAATATTTGAATCTAATTGATAATAACTTTCCAACGAATCCGAAAAATTGAAATTTCATAGCGGGAATCAAAAGATATGTCCAGTTGAAAATTCTGAATAGTCGCTATGGAATTCAGGCCCGTAAAAATGGACATTTTGCAAACGACCTCGGATTTCGACGAAACAACTTTTGTTGGATCCGTGGTGTCAAATTATTGCTAGATTCCAAATTTCATAATTTTTCGAATCAATATGTGAGCGTGGCAAAGGAAAACGTGTTTGACCAATTTCAGTTGATTTTAATCGACTGGAAAATGGCCATTTTTCAAACGGTCTCAGAATTCGACGAAACTAGTTTTGTTAGGACATAAAAATCAAATTTTTTTCGATTATAAAAATCAAATCTTTGCGATGTTAAAAATCAAACATTCTCATGTTATAAAATTTAAACCTTTTCAAGTTATATTTCTAAATCAATGTATATTTTTAAAACAAATCAATTCTATTTTTACTTACTAAAAATCAGGTTTTATTACTAAAAGAAAAGAAAGAAAAGAAGAAAGAAAAAGAAAGGAAAAAGAATAAAACAAGTCATAAAAACTTACAACGTTTGAGGAAGTGAAAGGGGGTAATGGCTGCGTTGGGGGTTGGAGCGTCTTCGATTTGGGGGTCTCGCGGGTTGGGCTTGTGGGGTTCGAGCAGGGAAGAGAGAGGAGGATAGGGGAGTGAGGAGGCGGAGAAGAGGGGGGGAGGTGACTGGCTTGAGTGGCGGCGGTAGGTGGAGGGTCCGACGGCGCGTGGAAGAGAGGGGCGACGGGTAGGCTAAGCGAGATTTTTTATTTTATTTCAGACCTGGTTTGACTTCTGAGAAGAGAGAAAGGAAAGGAGAGTATATATATAATTATATATATTTAATTAATTTAATTTTCAAAAAGAAACTTTTTATTTTGAACTCGAAATCGAACCCACCGACTGTCGTCCCTAGCTAATTATCCCCCTTCCGAACACAATGGGATATGTATCGTAAGCTGATTCGATCGTTTCGATCAGTTTTCGTCAAAATCAACATATAACTCTATATATTGAATTTGAACGCACATTTCAATGTATCAAGGTCACGTACTAACTCGAAAAATTCCAGAAAAATATTTTCTTGCTTCGTATTGACGATACGGTCCTAACAAAACTAGTTTCGTCGAACTCTGAGACCGTTTGAAAAATGGCCATTTTCCAGTCGATTAAAATCAACTGAAATTGGTCAAATGCGTTTTCCTTTGCTACGCTCACATATTGATTCGAAAAATTATGAAATTTGGAATCTAGCAATAATTTGACATCACGGATCCAACAAAAGTGGTTTCGTCGAAATCCGAGGTCATTTGCAAAATTTCCATTTTTAAGGGCCTGAATTCCATAGCGACTATTCAGAATTTTCAACTGGACATATCTTTTGATTCCCACTATGAAATTTCAATTTTTCGGATTCGTTGGAAAGTTATTATCAATTAGGTTCAAATATTTTTGCTTTCACTAAAATCCGGTTTATTTTGAATCCTGTACATCCATTTGAAGTTTGAAATCGAATCATCGAACTACCGCGCCATTTTCAATTCCTTTTATAATTTAAAATAAATATTTATATTCTAACGACGATCTATATAAATATATACGTTCGAATTCTATTCAAAATAAATTTCTCGTCGTTATTATTTAAAATAATTCATTTTAAATATTCAAACTTCGCTAAAATTGCCAAAATAAAAATTTTAAACTGGCCCAGATTTCCGGGTTATTACAATCTCCCCCACTTAAAACTTTTCGTCCCCAAAAAGGAACAAAGCCGAAAGTTGTTTAACTAATCAACTCAACTTTCATTATTTTGATCACGGCTTCAGTTCTTCAACTTTTCAGTTTCTAAGAACTTTTCAAATTTTTCAAAAATTTGGCTAACACCCTAAATTTTCGAAAAATTTCGCCATAACCTCCCCTGCACCAGGAGCACGGGAAAATCCCGAAATTGCCATACAGGCCTTCTGATCTCAAAAAGAAAAAGAAAAAGCCAAGCGGCTAGCCAATTGGCTCATAAAATCATCATCACCCAAACAAAACAGTAAATTATGTTAAACATGTACCTATTTGTCGGGCAAACAATTTTATTCTTCTGCTCTAGCCTCCTTGCTATGACCTGTTCAATGTAAGTACATGTATATGCAAGCAAATGCGACCAATTTTCAATACAGTTCAATATTTGACCAATTTGGTTAAAGTTTCAACCTTTAATTATTCGAACAATAATCAAACAACACAACCATCAATTAATTAGTGAATTATCATTTCAAATTCATAACTTTGATATATAGTCAAAAATCTCATTTTTGGTGCCAATTCACAACAATGTATTCTAGCTATATTTTGGTTCTCACACCAGTCTAATGGAAATATATAAATATCACACCTTCGAAACTCGAACACAACACTGTTGATGGGTACCCATCATCAGAATCATTCCCGGGCGACTACAGTGGGATTCTATATCTACCCAGTATATTAAAATTTCGAATATACGTTTGCAAGGCGTATATGCAAAACCTTTATATATTGGATTGTCCAAATCAATATAAATAAATAATCAAATACGTATAATTGATTTAAATTTTCAAAACAAAAATTGTTTTCAATTTTAAAAATATACTCTTCACACTCGTTCTAGGATACTACTGATCCCACCTCTAACGAGTCATTCTCATTGGATATTACTGATCCAATATCTGATGAATTCTTTCGTATGGTTCTAATGTGTCTTGTTCTCTGAGCTTTGTAAACCAAAGCTCTGATACCACGATGAAACGACCCGAACTTCCCCAGTCTCCGAAGAGAAGAGAAAGAACGAATTGTTTTGAGAATACGACAAAATAGAACGCAGACGGAAGAACATTTCATTGTTAATTACAATAATTCATCAGATTACAAGAATATACAGAGTATAAATGAATATTACACAGAAATATTAGAGATTTAAATTACATTTAAATACATCGCAGCGGAAAATAATACAATACACAACTAGAAGAGATATACGGATACAAAGCTTTCCGGATATCGTTCCAGCTGTAAACCAGGATCCTGTGAATATAAATCTGCAAAACCAAAACTACAAGTTGCCCGTGTCAAAATAAGGGCACCCAGAGTTTAGGTTAAAACAATAAACTCCAGGTCAGTCATGGGACTGGTGTGAGAACTAAAACAGTTATTAATCTTTATTTCAAAGTTAGGTAAATCAAGGGACCACGCCGTATAGCACGGAACGGGTTTCCTCCCAAGAATACCAGTGCATATAACAAAACAGCGCAATGCTTTTTTGAAAAAATGAAGCTATTATAAGACCCAGGTCCTATCACACAATGCAACGCAAGCCGGGGGATAGGGTTTTCCCTTATAACAGCCAAACATGCTTAGTACGTTTAAAACAAATCATTTGATACTACTATAAGTGCATAGTGTATAAAACAGCTTCAAATCATAAGTATCAATTATAGACGGCATGGGTACCATATATCATGTCGCCATACTAGTTCTACAATTAAAACCGCAAATGTCACGTATTTGGAAATTGGATTTCCGTCTATGAACCGAGGCAAAAGATAGTCCTCAACCGATTTGAGACTGTCTAGCCCGAGCCTCAGGATCAGAACGCATCAACCCTTTGGATCGTCAGGGCTGGTCCACCGATGTGGATTATTATGCCTGAACATTACGTTTCCCCGCCCTTTGGGGCGTAAATGGGCCAACGAATGACTCCATCGGACCCGGATCGTCCGATCAAACCGAGGCGCCTCGCAACAGCAACAACCACACAGGTGAAAAGTATATAAATGTCAGGGTTGGTAGGTCACTGACACCACCCTAGCTAGAAGGAAACGCATGCCCTCCCTGAGGTCCTCTCCCGTTTCTGGTTCACAACCGGGGAGGCTCGCGAATTCACGATACACAAAGCTATGCCACACAGGCGGTGCTTTGATCATCAACCATAAGACTTTGCTTTTCAACAGAAGCCTTGATCATTTGCCACTTAGGCATGCCACACAGGCAATTCACTCTATGCGTTTGATATCCATCAGTATATAACCCCTGAGCTCGTACGTCTCAGATAAGGGCGTTAAGCAAGAGAATAAATTCTCCGCCGCCAAACAGATATATATTGAATAACGAAGTAAAAATTCGATTTTTATATATTGAATAGCAAAGTAAAAATTCGATTTTTATATATTGAATAGCAAAGTAAAAATTCGATTTTTATATAATTTTTATATATTGAATAGCAAAGTAAAAATTCAATTTTTATATATTGAATAGCAAAGTAAAAATTCGATTTTTATATATTGAATAACGAAGTAAAAATTCGATTTTTATATATAAAAGTCAAATTTTTTTCGATTATAAAAATCAAATCTTTGCGATGTTAAAAATCAAACATTCTCATGTTATAAAATTTAAACCTTTTCAAAAAAAAATTAAACTGGCCCAGATTTTCGGGTTATTACAACCCAGTCGACCTGGGTGTCGACCTGGGTGCAAAACCCACTTTTGGGCCTGGGTGCATTCTGATGTACCTGGTCTCGTTTTCTGCCTTGATTCGTCCGCCTAATTCTATATAAACAGCCCCTAGTCTCCTTCACTATTCACAATTCTTCTCTAACCTTATGTTGCAAAGATTCTTGGTGGACATGGCTTCTTCTCCTCCTCTAAATTAAATAATAAATAAAATAATATATAAAATAAATCAAGATGAGGAAATGCTGCTCAAAACTTTCAAGAGGAGATTCAAAACAAGCTAGGATTCAAGTGAAGATTCAAACTACTGTTTTTCTACGAATCTAATATAATCTCTGTAAGTCGGTTACTTTTTAGATTTGAACGTTTTCTCTATTCGTCACATGAAATTAAAGGAATAAAAGAATATGCCAAATCTTTCTGTTCGAATCAGTGCTTATATCCTTGGACCTAATTAAGAACTGTTATGATTCGATGACCAATAAGACTGTGACTATGAAACTATGGACCTTAAAACCATATGCCTCTTTGACTATGAACATTGCCTATGAACATTGCCTATGACTGTGACTCATGACTGTGAGAATTATTTTCCTTTGACTATGAACATCGCCTATGACTGTGATTCATTAACTGTGACGATTTATTGCCTATGACTATGGATATAAGGTTATTATTTATGCCCATGACATTGTAGTTACAAAACCGTGTTGTACCCCAAACTGGCATTATATTGGATCTAGGCTTGACTTTCTATTTCTATTTATCCTTGGATCTTGATCGTGGGAATTTACCTATTAAGTTAGGTCTACCCATGTTCTTGAACCTATACTATTCAACCCTTTTCATGTCATAATATTACCAGATCTATATACCTGTGAATTATCATCTTATGCCAGTTATTGTGTCTATTCTTTCATGGCATTTTGGTTCATTCCCTTTTATCCACGAATTCTAGATTTATTTATAATCTAGGTTGAATCACGATTTTACGAACGATGGGAATACGTCTTGGGAAAAACATGAAATTGACTAAACTTGGAAATTGGCCTAATTTGGGAACATGCATTATAGCATGACTATTAAGATGAAAATTAGAATAACAAGTCTACTTTTGACATGAACTGAAATTAGAATATTAAATCAGAATTGGTTGGCTAAATTAAGCATGATAAATATATTAGCATAATTGTGAATAATCTACATACATTGGGCGTAAATGGTAAATGGTTAAATGGGCCACAAAGTAGGTAGTTGGTATGCAAATTAAGTTTTGGGCATAAACAGTGAACTAGAATATGAAATCTAGTTTGGCATAAACTGTAAACTAGAATATAAAATCTAGTTTTTGGCATGAACTGTAAATGAGGATGTTGGATCTAAATTGCTGTAAACTGTAAGATAGGCAAATCAAGATTTGGGCCTAGAATATAAGTCCATTAGTGAGCATGGCAAATGTATATGGTATAGGCCAAATTTATTTAAAAAGGGAAAATGGACTTTGAGGATTAATTGTTAACAATTTATATATATATACAAAAGAAAGGTTTATTAATGACATCCCTTTTAATAATACATACACCAGAAAGTTCTAGGGTGACATAGAGGATAGTGTCTAGGCTTGGGCTTGGAAAATTCAAGTTTCCTGCTCTCCCTGGCTATCCCTAACTGATCCGACGGACGGGATGGTTACTTTCAAAACCTGATTTGAAAATTAATCAAGACCCTTTGAACTTAGAAAACACGAATATGCCTAACCCGAGGTTAGACTGAGTTGCGATGTAAACCTGCCCGGAGCCAACCGGCACATCCAGTATTCGCAACAATATCTGTCTAATGTGAGTGGTCGCGGCTTTAATTTATTTAGTTAAAGCTAGAACAAGAATGGTAGGGTTAAGTTAACTAAGACACTTAACCAATTCAACATGATAACTAAACCGATGGGTGGGGTTAGGTTCATACTGACACTTAACACAGTTAAGCTAGAATGGGAGGGTTAAGTCCATAGGAACACTTAACCAAACTTAACATCGTAACAAGACAAGATTTGTAGGGGTTAAGTAACTAAGAAAACACTTATCCAAATTAACATGTTAACTAGACTAGAAGGTGGGATTAAGTAAAGTTAATACACTTAGCCAAATTAACATGTTAACTAGACTAGAGGTTGGGGTTAAGTAAAATTTAATACACTTAGCCAATTTGATATGTTAGTTGGACTAGACCGTAGGGTTAAGTAAACTTGAACACTTAACCATCAAATTGTGATAAATGAATAGGGTTAAGTCTAAAACCTGAAGGGATAATACTTAACCATTAATAAAATGTTAGTGAAACAGATGGGCAAGGTTAAGTTAAAAAGGAACACTTAACCAATACAGGATGAATGAATAGGGTTAAGTAATAAGAAATACTTAACCAATATAACTTGGTTTGTGGTAGGGTTACGTCAACATGAATTACTGATAACACTTAACCAGTTTAACAGGATAAATGAAGAGGGTTAAGTTAGCTTGAATTGACTAATGACACTTAACCAATCCAAATTGACGAGAAAGAGAACTAAGTAGTAAACCTTAGTTAAAAGGAGCTAAGTAGTAAACCTTAGTTAAGAAAACAACGATTCTGGAAACTAAGTGGTAAACCTTAGTTAGCAAAACTAAGTAGTAATTCTTAGTATAACACGAGAAGGAGCGAACGTCCATCTAATTTTAATGAAGGCTCCAACGAATTGGGTTACGAAGCCCGAGGCTTCGAGGGGACGTAAGGGTACTCTTGGTATCCCTCTGTGAGGCTGCAGATGATCCTCCTGGGCTCACAGAGGTTAAGGTCTGCGTTAGAAGAACCAAGGGTATGCCTTGGTTGCAAAATATGGCAACCTAAAGACTAGGATGAACCAGCGTGATTCGGCGAGAAACCGGTAGCCCTGTGATAGCAACTCGTCGTCTACCATCCATCTTCAGTCAATCGAGATACGTGAAGCGGGAAGGCGGAGAACTCCTACGGACCATATACTTGCTATCTAGTTATGGTTGCGGTTGTGAATAGCCATAGATTAGTGGGGGCATAGGGGGCCTGCGTATAGTTCTCATTTTTCAAGGTGTGCCTTTCATTAGTTGAGGGTAGGGTCAAGTGGGACCATAGCCACTGGAATAAAAACAGACCTTAGCATCTGCATCGGCAGATATCTAAAAGCTCCCGACCGAGTTCTGTGTTTCTTGATTTGCCCTGCCACAGGACTCGGGCCGCACATTACAGGACACGTGCATCTAGACAAGCGATAACGATTCGCGATACATGCGTGGGGAAGTCTAGGAACATATACCACTCTAGGTAGTGTGTCCTAGACTAGGGGGCATCGTTCGACAGGTAGCATAATCCCTAGTTGGACTAGGCAGCATAAACGCTGAATCCGAGAAGCGTTCAGCAGATAGCGTAAACTCTAGTTGAATCTAGAAAGCACTTGATAGAAAACCCTAGATTAGATCTAGGTAATAAATAATAAATGTATGCCTGAAGGCAACGGAAACTACAGGGATTGGGATCACGTTATCGTTACTAGTCGGGACACTAGTTAGGTGATGCAGAGATATAGAAACCAGTATAACAAGGAAATAGCGAAGCGGCGAAAGTATTAGAGCATATCCAGTTTATCTTATCTTAGCATATCTTGTGTTAATCTTGTCTAATCTTGCTGGCCCTATCATCATGGTGTTATCTTGTATTCAGTTAATTCATGTCGTTTTGTTTTTCTATGTTCACATGCTAAAAGTAACTGAACTTACTCAGGCTTTATGTCTGACTCTGTTTTTCTTTTGTCTTCTTTTCTTCCGTTTCCCTCCCCCCCCCCTCCCCCAGGTAGTCAAGGAGGGAATAGTATAGCTCAGGTTAAGTTGGACTGTCACTCTTTCCCAGCTTGGAGATTTGTCGAAGTTTTGCTTGGATTCTCCTTTCAGATGCTATGGCTGGCTCTTGCTACATTGGGGAATATAAATGTTGTTTTATGCTTCTTTATTTTGTAGGACAGATGATACTCTGATATTGTAAAGAAATCGTTGTACAAACTATTTTATCAATAAAGCAAAGTTTTTCCACTATTTTAATTTTTGTTTGCCTTGTAATTCATCTGCATCTTTTACCTTAAAATGCTCCACAGAACTTAGTGCATTCCCTTTGTGAGTGACACTAACGGATATGGGGTGTTACAATTGGCAAGTGGCAATCAAAGATTCAGCAACTCATTTGAATCAGTCAACTTATATAAGGAGTTTTTCCAGAAAAGAATAACAGAGCATACGAGTGTTCATGCAAATCATGTAAGCAGAATTGCTCAAGACATTAAAAGCCAAGCAAATTCAAAAGAGGAATTTGAGCAAAATCAGCAAGGTGATATATCAGGCAACAAAAAAAAAATTCAAAGGGGCAAATCATATTTCAAAATATTTTGAAGGCCACATTTCAAGCCAGAATTCAAAGCCAAAGAAATTCACACAGGAACATTGTTTCAGCAACTAACAAATGGAAATGTAATAGCAGGTTTTATTCAATAATGAACACAGGTTTTGAAAATCATTTATAGCATGTTTTTTTATAAATGTGTTCAAGAGATAATCACAGTGGACTAAAGAAAACATAAGCCCAGATTGGCAAGTCATCAATTCAGATTCAAGTACTTAGAATTTGTTTCAAAGCACAAGTGTGTTAAAGGCAAGAAAACATTTTTTTAGAAATCTTCAGGGAAAGCAATTTAATATGGCATGAATGACACAATTAAATTATGCAACGATTCACAGCATATCTTTTTTTAGCATATCTTAAATCGGTTGCTATTGGTGAAATCTGATTTGGCAAGATTCAAAAACATAATCAGAGGAGCAAAATTTGGGCATAATTCATTTCGAATATTTCCAGAAATGCACGATCAGTTTTTTGGCAAGAATTCATTGTGGCAGACAAGTATTATTTCATTCCATTTTTTATTCTCAGAAATAATTTCATTAAAAGCCATGGAATCAAAAAGGGGTAACACGCAATCAGATCAAACCATATAATTGAAATCAGAGTTTTTAGGGCTTAAAATTTACCTTATATTAGACACCAATTCATTATCGTCAAAAAAGGATCGAGACCACAAACAATTCAATCGAAAATCACAAGCCAAAAATTCAAGGAGCAGAGAATCAAATTACTCAAATTACTCACCAGTTTTCGATCAGGAGAAAAACCCCAAGTCGTAAAGCAAGAAGCTTCTGAAATCCATCACGAAGCACCATAAAAGGAGACAAAGCCATCGAGCTTCCTTTCATCAATTTAATCAATCGATTTGGGAAGAATTGTAAAACCCTAGCCGCCATTTCATTTTCAGAAGGAAGTGGAACCCGACATCTTTTTGTCAAAGAGACAATACAAAAGAAATGGGCCGGCCAAGATTAAAAGGGGAATGACCCTATTTTTAATTCTAGACTTTTAATATTAGGGTTTTGCTTTGAGTTTATTTTTATTGTTTTTATTTTCTCTTGTAAATCGTCTGAAACAGTTTCTAGAATTCTGTAAAAATCTAGGAGAAACCAGTTAGGTGTTTAACTGGCAGTTTACTAGAGTCCGTAAAAAAACTAAGGTTACGTGTTACGGGTTTGTAATACGGGAAATTCTGGTCGAGGGGATATCGGCCAGTCTAGGGTTTTAAGCGTAGAGTTAGAATAGGAGCAGGGATTGCGAGTGTACATGGTCTTGTATGCGGGATCTGTTCTATCACCTAGTAGAAACCTTAGGATTGCAGTAGTAGGCAGGATTTTGCCGAAGTTGGGTATTTCTGTGTGTTATTTACTTTCCACATTTACTTACTCTACAATTATCTGTGCTACGATTAATTTCTAATATTTCGATAAACTGTAACAAACCCTATTCACCCCCCCCCCTCCCTCTAGGGTTAATCTAGATCCAATAGACCCCCAGGTCGACCTGGTCCTGGGCGGGAAATTTCCCGCCCAGCCTGTTCTGGGTTTTGAATTCTAATTTTCGAGCTGTTTTTTATTCTGAAAATTCCTGAAACTTCGGAGGGTCATATCTCTCTCATACGGACTCCAATTTTCGTAAACTCGGACTCATTTCCAAGAAGAATTTCGAGACGAACGCAATTGTGTAATCCATTTCCCTTGATTCTTGTTTTAAAAATTAATTCTGTCTTGATTTATGGTTTTAACATGTTATTAAAATTCGGGTTGTTACATTCTCCCCTCCTTAAAGGATTTCGTCCTCGAAATCTTCAAGTTAGGAAGAATGCATCCTATCAACCATCTACTCAACCATCATCCACAAGCAACCATTGTCCTTAAAAGATTTCTAATGCTATATGAACATATGCAGAAAGTGTGTGTATATGTTCCTTATCTAATGCAAATGATCAGGCCTGATTGATCTTCTTAATGCAAAAATGTGTTTAGTGCCATGAATCCAACATGTATGCGAATAGTCATAGTCACATAAACACTATATGTGTGCACAAACATCTGTCCATATGCAACATTCACATGATAACACATTCAATTTCATCCATAAACAAGTATAAACACTCATGCATATGCAATATGAAAATGTGTCTGAGCCGATCTAGTGCCTAATGTGTGTTATGCAACCACGAGCAACCACTTGCAACCATTTGCAAACATCAACCATAATATGTTTCAATCACATGTTTACATCCAAAAGGGTTCTACCTAAGGTTCTCGAGATAGGATTGAGAAGATAAACAGGATAAAACAAAGCATCTAGGAGAAGAAGTTAAAGATGTACCCCCAGTAGGTCCTGCCTGCGGGCCTTGCCCTTGCTTCTTAGGGCAGTTCTTGCTGATATGTCCAGTATCACCACACTGAAAGCATGCTCCCATCTTCATCTTCTTCTTTCTACAATCCTGGACTATATGCCCCTCAATACCGCAGTAGTGGCATTTTCTTTTCTCACGTGTCTTGTTATCCTTATTGTTGTTGTTGTTCTTGCCTCCTTTCTCAGAGTCTACCTTCTTGTTTTGAGACTCATTCGCCTTGACCTCCTTCTTGCCATTCTTGTCTTCTTCATTTAAGAGCGCCATGTCTACTAGCTTTTCGTAAGTATCCCCCATAGGTACGTGGGTCATAGCCAAGCTGTGAAGTGGCTCATTCAATCCTTTGACAAAACGGAGAGCCTTCTTATGAGGGGTATTCACTAAGTTCAGTCCAAACCGAGCCAGCTGATTGAATTGATTGACGTACTCCTTAACCATCATAATTCCTTGCTTAAGAGATAAGAATTTTTCCAGGTGTAGGCTTCGTTCAGCTTGCGAGAGGAATTTCATCTCGAACCTTATTCTGAAATCCATCCATGTTTCAACCGGCCTTTCAGCGTTAGTGACTTCCCACCAATAGGAAGCTTCGTCTTTGAGCAACCATACCGCCAACTGTACCTTCTGCCTATCGTCCACCTCGAAGATAACGAACAGATCCTCTGTTTCTTTGAGCCAGTTCCTCGCTTCTACAAATGATTCAGTTCCCTTGAAATCCTTTCCACGCATGGCCCTAAAATCTTTACAGATCTTTGAGATGGCAATTGCACGAGGAGGGGGAGGAGGAGGAGGAATCGCTGCAGCTGGAGGAGGAATATCTGCTGGGCCTGCATAGTTGGCCCTAGCCTCTAAGTACCTCCTGAACCAGCCAGGTATTGGCACGCCCTCTGGAAAGTTAAGATTCCCAGACATGCTAAAATGAAAAGGAAGAGATTCAAACGAGGAAACAAAGGATAGTGCTAATGGCTTTTGTGGAATAGCCTTTAAATAAAACAAGACTTTTCTTGAAAAAAATGCTTCTTTGTAAACGGTTTTGAAAATAGTTTTAGAAGGTTTCCTAAAAACTTTTGCCCAATATGGTAACCTTCTGCTCTAATAACAAGTGTAACACCACACCTCTGCTAGGGTCACTCACAAAGGGAATGCACTAGTTTTGGAGAAGCGTTATCGAGGTAAACAATCACAGAATTATTACAAGATAGAACATAAATAAACAGCGGAAGATTCAAAAGCTAAATTTCATTACTTTCAAAAAGAGTCAAAACCTTTTACATCCAAAGAACCAAATAGCCAAGGTCATTATTTTCCATTACAACAAATCCTGTCTTGCATAAATAAAGAAGCATAATCTTAAAACAACAAAAGTAGCTTAATTCCCCAAAGGTAGCAGAAATGCAGCCATAGCATAGCTCAAGATCAAACCATACATGAGCTGAACCGAAAGCAAGCGAAATCCAAGCTAAGTGCTAGAGTTTCCTCCCTGAAAACCTGAGGGGGAAACGAAAGAAAACGAGGCAAAACAAAACGGGTCAGTCATAAAGACTGGTAAGTCCTAGTGACTTTCAGCATAAAAACAGGTAAAGGTAACATGCCATGTATAAACTGAAAGTAAACATAAGGATGCTATCAAGACGGGCAAGATAGACTAAGATAACATAATAAATCAAGTATAGCATCGCATGTTCAAGGTTCGGTGCACCAACTGTACTAGTATCCCAAACCCATGTCTTATATTAACCATGAAATGATCCCTTGGCCCAATATCATGAAACGGCCCCCTTACTAGGTCCAACGAAATGATCCACTAATCGATCGGCTCCCTACAAGTTCTAGCTCGTCGTGTGTCTGTGTCATACGGCCCTATCACGAATGTAGTCACCTGTGCTAGGTCCACCATAGGGTGTATCAAGCCCTATGGTGCCAACCACCGACACGAATCAAGCATGCACAGGTAAACCAACTGATGCCCAATGCCTGCTTTTTCAACTCCGGACCACGCGCACGACCATAGCCCGCCTGAACCTACACTGGCGCACCAACCCAGCCGTTGTTCTAGTCGCTTACAATCAGCCCAGTAATCGTGCCCCCACCCTGCCTAGTTCCAGGGTACCATGATACATCTAGTGGGTTACTGCTGAAATGGACCGCGTAACTAGGGTTTCCATCCAATAGGTTAAGTGTTGTCATTTAAATTCGTGACTTAACCCTTATCAGTCTAGCATGTCAAGTTGGTTAAGTGTTGTCATTCAAGTTCGTGACTTAACCCGCCTACGTGTCATGTCAAATCTGACTAAGTGTTGTCTTTCATGTTCATGACTTAACCCTATCATGCGGCATTAATTCATTAATGCACCCCAACTGTAACAACCCGAAAATCTGGGCCAGTTTAAAATTTTTATTTTGGCAATTTTAATGAATTTTGAACATTTAAAATGAATTATTTTAAATAATATCGACGAAAAATTCATTTTGAATATATTTAGAACGTATATATTATATACGTCGTCGTTAGAATATAAATAATTATATATAATTATAAATAGAATTGAAAATGGCGCGGTAGTTCGATAATTCGATTTCAAACTTCAATTGAATGTACCGGGTGCAAAATAATCTGGATTTTAGTGAAACCAAAAACAATAGGATCTAATTGATGATATCTTTCCAACGAATCCGACAAATCAAAATTTCATAGCGGGAATCAAAAGATATGTCCAGTTGAAAATTCTGAATAGTCGCTATGGAATTCAGGCCCTTAAAAAAGGGAATTTTGCAAACGACCTCGGATTTTGACGAAACCACTTTTCTTGGATCCGTGATGTCAAATTATTGCTAGATTCCAAATTTCATAATTTTTCGAATCAATATGTGAGTGTGGCAAAGGAAAACGTGTTTGACCAGTTTAAGTTGATTTTAATTGACTGGAAAATGGCTATTTTTCTAACGGTCTCAGAATTCGATGAAACTAGTTTTGTTAGGACCGTATCGTCAATACGAAGCTAGAAAATATTTTTTCTGGAATTTTTCTAGTTAGTATGTGACCCCAATAAATTGAAATGCGCGTTCAAAATCAATATATAGAGTTATATGTTGATTTTGACGAAAACTGATTGTAACGATTGAACCAGCCTACGATACATATCCCATTGTGCTCGGAATGGGGGTAATTAGCTATGGACGACAGGCGGTGGGTTTCGTTTGGGGTTCGAATTTAAAAGTTACCTTTTTGAATTAATTAAAGAATAAATAAATAAATAAAATTTAAAACCCCATTTCTCCCCTTAACTCAGTCAAACTGCCCCCCCCCCCCATTTCAAAACCGTAATCGACAACAGAGAAAGAGAAAAAAAAAAGAAAAAAACCCTAAACTATCGACAACCCCCCCGTCGATCTCGATGTTGCCTGCCACCAGTCGCCCCCGCCTCCGATGGTCCTGGCGCCACCTCCGAACCCACCCCCCTGCCCTCGCGACACAGCCCCCCCTCCCCCCCTTCGAGCACCGCAACCAACCCTAGCCGCCTCCCATCGAACGCGCCGCCACCCTGGAGCCATCCGCCTATCCCTCCCCCCCCCCTCATCGCACCACCTGCATCGAAGTCCGCCGCCACCACCAGAGGGCGCAACACCACCCCCTCCGCCTGTTTACAGTGAGTTCTTCCCTTCTTTTCTACTTATAATAACATTGTTTTAATTCAGCTATTATATTATATTTTATTTTATTTATGTAAACGAAAAGCATTGTATAAGGTTTTGATTTTTAATTTATAAAGCTATGGCTTTGTTCATAAAACAATATGATTTTTATATTTTTAAAGTAATAAAAATATGATTTTTATATATTTAAAGTATTAAAAATATAATCTTTACCATATAGAAGATGTAAAAATATGATTTTTGTTTATGTAGAGAATTAAAAATATAATTTTTACATGATAGGAATATTAGAAATATCATCTTTATATGTGTAGAAAAATAAAAATGTGATTTTTATGATGATATATTTAAAAAAGGCGAAATCTTTATTTTTGAAAAGGCGAAATCTTTATTTTTGAAAAGGCGAAATCTTTGTATGAAGAATAGCGTGATAAAAATATAATCTTTACTATATGAACATCGATGTAAAAATATGATTTTTATATATTGAATAGCGAAGTAAAAATTCGATTTTTATATATTGAATAGCGAAGTAAAAATTCGATTTTTATATATTGAATAACGAAGTAAAAATTCGATTTTTAAATATAGGAAGTGATTATAAAAATATGATTTTTAAATTGAAAATGAACAAATAAAAATGTGATTTTTATTGTATAGACATCAGTATATATAAAAATGTGATTTTTATATATGTAGTGACTACGGGCAACGAAAGGGACAAAAGGCGAGAACGATGAAGATTTCTCTAAATGAAGAGTCGTGCTATTGGATAGCTATCGGTGAGAACTTCTCACTCTTCAATTTCTTTTTCTAGTTATATATATATACTAGGATGCAGACGGTGTTTAGTAGCACCCGACACCCGTCATCCATAGACCATGGATGGTTTGTTTGTTTAATTGTTTGGTTGTGTAGTTGGTTAGATTATTTGGTTTGAATTGAATTGTTTGGTGAAATGAATAGATTTGATTGATGTGTGAATGGTGTGGGCCTTCACTAGACCGGGGATAAGGCTAGGCCTTGTCCCGTTTCTAGTATCGTGCCGTTATGCCGCCGAAATTTTCTAAAATATGTTAGAAAAATAAAAATATAATTTTATTGAATAAATGAATTGAATAGAAATTCATATGCTAAAATAAAATGTTTTATCATTAAAAATATAATTTTTAACGTGAATATGAATATAGTGAATGTGAATAAATAAATATTCATTTACAAACCGGACGGTTTGTTTATGTACACTGATTTGACTGATATTGATTGGGTCGATAAATTTTACACATCGCCCAACTGCACAACTAAAATCTGTGTTTGTTGATTTGAAACCCCACATGGGTGTTGGGATGAAATTTGAAGTTCAGTCATCCTGATAGATTAAATATGTCGATCGATTGATTGACAGGTTGTTATAAGCGTTAGATATCTATATTTGATGCTTATACAGTGTAGTGCACTTTGGTTGATGGTTGATTATTTTTCAATGCTATTATATACGTGTGATGTATGAAAATCCATATAATTAACATTATATGGTGATTGATTAGGCCTCGTTCCAATTTAGAAAATAAAGAATATTATAAAATAAAGGTTCATGTGTTGACCGTACTCATCCGTTGAGATTAGTCATGTGTTGAACGAAATATTTTAATAATAAAATTTACATCTTTATCAATATAAAATAAAGGTTCACGTGTTGACAGTACTCATCCGTTGAGATTAGTCATGTGTTGAACGAAATATTTTAATAATAAAATTTACATCTTTATCAATATAAAATAAAGGTTCATGTGTTGACCGTACTCATCCGTTGAGATTAGTCATGTGTTGAACGAAATATTTTAATAATAAAATTTACATCTTTATCAATATAAAATAAAGGTTCACGTGTTGACAGTACTCATCCGTTGAGATTAGTCATGTGTTGAACGAAATATTTTGATAATAGGAATATTTGAAATAGAAATATTTTGAAAAAGAAATATTTGAAATAGAATATTTGAAAATGGAAATATATTAAGCCGTGTTGATTAGATTGACGCCATTTTGACGTGAACGATATTTATATCGATTTTATTCATTTTAAAATGAATATTGAAAAGTGATTTCGAAATTGAATATTTTGAAATGAAACTTGAATTGAATAGAATAGAAAACCAATTTGAATTGAATTGAATAGAAAACGAATTCGAATTAAATTGAATTGAAAACGAATTGAAATAGAAGAAAAATCAATTTGAAATGAATTGAAATGAAATTTGAATTGAATTGAATAGAAAACGAATTCAAATTAAATTGAATTGAAAACGAATTGAAATAGAAGAAAAATCAATTTGAAATGAATTGAAATCAAATAGAAATGAAAGTAAAAAGGATTTATAGTGGAAAATTTAATTATGATTTGAATTCGAAATAAAAGTTGAAATTGTTTTTGAAACGAATTCAAAACTATTTATAAAATTCGTTTTAAATAGAAATCGACGAAATATATATTATATATATTATATATATAATATAATGGCCTGAATAGAACGCGCCGCGCCGTGGCAGTTCGTGAATTTCGACCATATATTTCAAACGGACATTACGGGAGATCCGACCGTCGGATTCTCCTAAAACCGGAACCGTTGGGTTCGTATGGAAAAGAGATTTCTAACGAATATTTAAAATTCAAAATCTAACGGTTGGATTTGGAATTATGTCCAAATCAAATTTGGAAAAGGTCGCTGTAAGTGCAGTTCGATGGCCGTTGATGGAAATCGACTGTACGGGCCTTGATAAAATTATTAAAAATAGTAATAATTTGTGTAAAATCATAAGAAATGATTTGGGAAAAATTGAGATGAAAAACTCCATATTTGAAAAGATAAAAATAGATTTTTATCGAAATGAACTGGTTTTCAACTAAGATTAAAACCCATTTATTTTTAAAATAAATAAATTGGATTTGAAACGGGTTTAAATAGAACTGATTCATGGGTTTATCGTGAACTGTGTTTTAAATAACACTAGTTCTTTAACCCGATAATAAATAGAATGTGATTTGGGTTGTCGTGAACTATGTTTTAAATGACATTAGTTCTTTAACCCAGTAAAAAGAGTTTTAAATGAATCCGCAATTAGATTGAAATGTGAATTGATAATTTAAATTATCAAATTTGGCAAATGAGCGAGAATGGAGTATCACCAGTTTTGCTCCAGAGCGATAGTTAAATCTTTAATTAGATTTGAACGAGAAATGGTGATTAATTTTACCGATAACACCATAGTATTAGATATGGAGTATTACCAGTTTTGCTTCATGGGATATATAGGTTGGGATTGGGAAATAAAATAAATAATTACTTCGGTGTGGTTCGCTAATCTCGACTAGTTTGGGAAAAACCATAATTTGGTTTGAAATGACATCCAAAGGAAGATTAAAGGATAAATTTCAAAGAATTTATCTTGGATAAAATTAATGGGAACCTTTCCCTAAGAATTGAAATTTAGAAACTAGTTGTAGGTTAGTTAAGAAGAATGGTTTCCTGGATATTGATCTGATGTTGGTTTCGGCCTTCGGGGTTAATATTTGGGGAATTGTTCTCTTGCTAATTTACGGTTAGTGACTGATGAATTGGAATGAGGCGTATGTTGTGTTTGTGTAACATTTGTTTTTAATATACGCGGGTTGTTCGGAAAGGCCAGGTTTATACCCATTCGGAATAACCGATTCGACGATATGTCGAAGATGAAGACGGTGGTCGAAGGCCGGAAGTCTTCACATCGTTTGGATAATTACTGACGATCCTGATTGGGCTGTACACCCAAGAGGATGGAAATAGTTGGTGGTCATCCAGACGTACTTGGAGATGGATGGATATGCGAGGAAAGTGCCTCCGGTTTCGTTCAGACCCAGAACGGACTTGTAAATGGATTGTGTGTCTGACATTGGATTTTATTCTGTGTTGATTGATTTCTGTTAAATATATATCTGTTTAGCGGCGGAGAATTTATTCTCTTGCTTAACGCCCTTCTCTGAGATGTACGAGCTTAGAGGTTATATATCGATAGATATCAATGGCATGGCATGAATTGCCTGTGTGGCACGCTGAGTTGCATGGATCAAGGTTTCTGTTGAAAAGAAAAGTCTTGTGGTTGATGATCAAAGCACGGCCTACGTGGCAGCTTTGTGTATAACGTGAATTCGCGAGCCTCACACCTCGGTATGAGTCAAAAACGGGATGAGGACCCAAGGAGTGCACGACGTTTCTTTCTAGCTATGGGTGGTGCCAGTGACCTACCAGCCCTGACATTTATATACTTTTCACCTTAGTGGTTTGGATGCGAGGCGCCTCGATTTTAGGTCTGTAAGGACCGGGAAACGTGTGTTCAGGCATAATTAATCCTCTAACGTAAGTGAGGACCGGCCTTGGAGGATCCCAGGATTGCTCAGAGTGTGTAGTCCTGAGTCATTTGCTAGAGTGTCTCGAACACGGAGAGGAGCTTGCCCCTTGCCTCGACTCATGACGGAAATCCAATTTCCAATACGTGCATTTCGGTTTTAATTGTAGAACTAGTATGGCGACATAGTAGATGGTAGCTATGCCGCCTATGATTTATATTTATGATTGAAATGTTTTGACACTATACACTTATTATAGTATCAAATGATTTGTTTTAAACTTACCAAGCATGTTTGGCTGTTATAAGGTAAAACCCTATCCTCCGGCTTGCGTTGCATTGTGTGATGGGACCTGGGTCTTATAATGGCTTCATTTTTCGAAAAAGCATTGCGTTGTTTATTCTATGCACTGGTATTCTTGGGAGGAAACCCGTTCCGTGTTATACGGCGTGGTCCCTTGAATTACTCCCTTTTAAAGTAAAGCTTTAAATAAAGGTTTTAGTTCTCACACCAGTCACATGACTGACCTGGAGTTTATTGCTTTAACCTAAACTCTGGGTGCCCCTATTTTCCGCACGGGCAGCTAGTAGTTTTGGTTTTGCAGATTTATATTCACAGGATCCTGGTTTACAGCTGGAATGTGAAAACCCGTAACTTCCCCGTAAAGGAAAGAGCGGATAGTTCGAGAACAAGCCACAACAGAACACAAACAGAAGAACATTTCATTGTATATTACAACAATGCACCAGAATACAAGAATATACAGAGTATAAATGAATATTACACAGAAATATCAGAGATTTAAATTACATTTAAATACATCGCAGCGGAAAATAATACAATACACAACTAGAAGAGATATACGGATACAAAGCTTTCCGGATATCATTCCAGCTGTAAACCAGGATCCTGTGAATATAAATCTGCAAAACCAAAACTACTAGCTGCCCGTGTGGAAAATAGGGGCACCCAGAGTTTAGGTTAAAACAATAAACTCCAGGTCAGTCATGTGACTGGTGTGAGAACTAAAACAGTTATTTAAAACTTTACTTTAAAAGAGAGTAATTCAAGGGACCACGCCGTATGACACGGAACGGGTTTCCTCCCAAGAATACTAGTGCATAGAATAAACAGCGCAATGCTTTTTCGAAAAATGAAGCTATTATAAGACCCAGGTCCCATCACACAATGCAACGCAAGCCGGAGGATAGGGTTTTCCCTTATAATAGCCAAACATGATTGGTACGTTTAAAACAAATCATTTGATACTATAATATGTGTATAGTGTCAAAACAATTTCAATCATAAATATGAATCATAGACGGCATTGGTACCATATATCATGTCGCCATACTAGTTCTATTCAATCCAATTCGAATTCGTTTTCTATTGAATTCAATTCAAATCAAATCCGTTTTCTATTCAATTCAATTCGAATTCGTTTTCTATTCAATTCAATTCGAATTCGTTTTCTATTCAATTCAATTCGAATTCGTTTTCTATTCAATCCAATTCGAATTCGTTTTTTATTCAATTCATTTCATTTTGAAATCTCCGATTCAAAATTACTTTTCGATATTCATTTTAAAATGAATAAAATCGATATAAATATCGTTTACGTCAAAATGGCGTCAATCTAATCAACACGGCCTAATGTATTTCTATTTTCAAATATTCTATTTCAAATATTTCCTATTATCAAAATATTTGTTATTATCAAAATATTTCGTTCAACACATGACTAATCTCAACGGATGAGTACAGTCAACACATGAACCTTTACTTTATATTGATAAAGATGTAAATTTTATTATTAAAATATTTCGTTCAACACATGACCAATCTCAATGGATGAGTACTGTCAACACATGAACCTTTATTTTATATTGATAAAGATGTAAATTTTATTACTAAAATATTTCGTTCAACACATGACCAATCTCAATGGATGAGTACTGTCAACACATGAACCTTTATTTTATATTGATAAAGATGTAAATTTTATTACTAAAATATTTCGTTCAACACATGACCAATCTCAATGGATGAGTACTGTCAACACATGAACCTTTATTTTATATTATTCTTTATTTTCTAAATTGGAATGAGGCCCAATCAATCACCATATAATGTTAATTATATGGATTTTCATACATTACACACATATAATAGCATTGAAAAATAATCAACCATCAACCAAAGTGCACTACACTGTATAAGCATCAAATAAAGATATCTAACGCTTATAACAGCCTGTCAATCAATCGATCGACATATTTAATCAATCAGGATGAGTGAACTTCAAATTTCATCCCAACACCCGTGTGGGGTTTCAAACAATCAAACACAGATTTTAGTTGTGCAGTTGGGCGATGTGTAAAATTTATCGACCCAATCAATGTCCTTCAAATAGGTGTACATAAACAAACCGTCCGGTTTGTAAATGAATAATTTATTTTATTCACTTCCACGTTAAAACTATATTTTTAATGATAAAATATTTTATTTAACCTATGAATGTTCTATTCAGTTCATTTATTCAATAAAATGATATTTTATTTTTCTATCATATTTTAGAAAATTACGGCGGCATAACGGCACGATACTAGAAACGGGACGAGGCCTAGCCTTATCCCCGGTCTAGTGAAGGCCCACGCCATTCACACATCAATCAAAATCACCAAACAACCAAATTCAAATCAAATCATCTAACTAATTTATGCAACCAAACAAACAAGTCCATGGTCTGTGGACGGTTGTGTCGGGTGCTACTAAACACCGTCTGCATCCTAGTATATATATATAATTAGAAAAGAAATGGAAGAGTGAGAAATTCTCACCGATTAACTAAACCAAACGCCACGACTCTTCATATGTAGAACATCTTCGCCGTGCTTCTAACGAGATCTGTTACACGCGATTTTACGTTAAAAATCACATTTCTATTTCGGTGTTTATAAATAAAAATTCACATTTTTAATTCAATTCACATATAAAGATCCTATTTTTATCGTCCTTTCAAATATATATGAAAACCATAATTTTTATTTCTCTCTCTAGACAATAAAGATCCTATTTTCACTTTGCTCTCAAGATGACAAAAATCGCATCTTTACACTTCCAAAAATCGCATTCTTATCCTATAAAAATTCAAACCTTTTTGTTTCTAAAAATTTAGCCTTTTTACTTCTAAAAATTTAGTCTTTTTACTTTGAAAAATCAGATCTTTTACTTTTAGAAAAATCAAATATTTTACTTTGGAAAAATCGAATCTTTTTAGTTTAAAAAAAAAAATTACTTTAGATAAAAATCATATATTTTGAATTTTTTGAATTAACTGCCGTGTAATTAACGCTATAATTAACTAACAAGATAATTAACTAAAGATGGATCACCTTTCTCCACTGTAAAACTCGACTGACCACATTCCAATTGAGCTTCAAACTAGGGCTTGGATTCTGCACCAAAATCATGAAGCTAGGTGACAATCAGATGTGACCACGACGTTGTCCTTGGGAAGAGCCACCAGCGGCCAGAAGCAGGGCGAGTTCGATCGCCAGAGGCGCGGCGAGAACTGGTGCGACGGCGGCGGTTCTGCAGCTCGAGTTCGAGATGTTTCCTTCACGAAGTACGATGATCCTAGCATGGTTGTGAAGATCGAAAGGAGGCCACAATTTCTCTTAAGAAGTTGCAGATTTTATTGAATGGATTTCGAGATTTTTGAGCTCAAAAAAATTTGAGCTCATCCGCCGTCGAGAGTTGAAGAGTGACAGCGGGTTTGACCCGGTTTTGAAAAGTAAGAGAGAACTAGGTCTTAAGGATATGTATATAAATTATTTTATATTATTTTAATTTTCAACAAGGGTTGACTTTTGTTCGGACTCCAATCGAGACCCAACGACTGTCGCCCCCAGCTAATTACCCCCATTCCGAACACAATGGGATATGTTTCGCAAGCTGATTCGACTGTTTCGATTAGTTTTCACTGAAATTAAAATATAATTCTTTATATATTAAATTTGAACGTACATTTCAATTTACCGGGGCCACATACAGCCTCTAAAAATTCCCGAAAAATTATTTCTAACTTTGTATTGACGATACGGTCCTAACAAAACTAATTTCGTCGAATACTGAGACCGTTTGAAAAATGGCCATTTTCCAGTCGATTAAATTCAACTGAAACTGGTCAAATGCGTTTAAGTGTGCCACGCTCACATATTGATTCGGAAAATTATGAAAATTGGCATCTAGCAATAATTTGACATCACGGATCCAACAAAACTGGTTTCGTCGGAATCCGAGGTCGTTTGCAAAATGGCTATTTTTAAGGGCCTGAATTCCATAGCGACTATTCAGAATTTTCAACTGGACACATCTTTTTATCCCCGCTATGAAATTTTGATTATTCGGATTCGTTGGAAAGATATCATCAGTTAGATCCTATCATTTTTGGTTTCGCTAAAATCCGATTTATTTTGCACCCGGTACATCCATTTGAAGTTTGAAATCGAATTATCGAACTACCGCGCCATTTTCAATTCTATTTATAATTAAAATAAAATTTTATATTCTAACGATGACGCGTATAAATATATACGTTCGAATTCTATTCAAAATAAATTTCTCGTCGATGTTATTTAAAATAATCTATTTTAAATGTTCAAAATTCGCTAAAATTGCCAAAATAAAAATTTTAAACTGGCCCAGATTTTCGGGTTGTTACAATCTCCCCCACTTAAAACTTTTCGTCCCCGAAAAGGAACAAAGTCGAAAGTGGTTTGATTAATCAACTCTACGTTCGATCTGGCTTCCATTCTCCAACTTTTCAATTTCTGAGAATTTTCAAATTCTTCAAAAATTTGGCTAACTCCCTAAATTTTCGAAAAAATTCGCCATAACCTCCCCTGCACCGGGAGCATCGGGGAATTTCAAATAGCTTCCCCGGTCCTTCTAATCTCAAAAAGAAAAAGAAAAAGCCAAGCGGCTAGCCAATAGGCTCATAAAATCATCATCACCCAAACAAAACAGTAAATTATGTAGTAAACATGTACCTATTTGTCGGGCAAACAAATTTTATTCTTCGGCTCTAGCCTCCTTGCTATGACCTGTTCAATGATATACATGTATATGCAAGCAGATGCGACCAATTTTCAATACAGTTCAATATTTGGTTCAATTAGGCATAATGGTTCAAAATTATCAAACAAATAAACAAACAACACAATCATCAATCAATTAGTGATTATCATTTGAAATTCATAACTTTGATATATAGTCAAAAATCACATTTTTGATGCCAAATCACAACAATAAGCCCTATCTAATTTTGGTTCTCACACCAGTCAATAGGAAATATATAGAAATCTCACCTTCGAAACACGAAAATAAATTCTAATGATGACGCGTCAATCATTAGAATCATGTCCGAGCGACTAGAGTGTGATTCTATATCTATCGAATATATTTGAGGCTTCAACACACGTGGATCAGACGTATACTAAAATCTTTATATATTTGATTGTCCAAATCAATGTAAATAAATAATCAAATACGTATAATTGATTTAAATTTTCAAAACAAAAATTTGTTTTCATTTTCAAAAATATACTCTTCACACTCGTTCTAGGATACTACTGATCCCATCTCTAACGAGTCACTCTCATTGGATATTACTAATCCAATATCTGATGAATTCTCTCATATGGTTCTAATGTGTCTTGTTCTCTGAGCTTTGTAAACCAAAGCTCTGATACCAACTGTGAAAACCCGTAACTTCCCCGTTAAGGAAAGAGCGGATAGTTCGAGAACAAGCCACAACAGAACACAAACAGAAGAACATTTCATTGTATATTACAACAATGCACCAGAATACAAGAATATACAGAGTATAAATGAATATTACACAGAAATATCAGAGATTTAAATTACATTTAAATACATCGCAGCGGAAAATAATACAATACACAACTAGAAGAGATATACGGATACAAAGCTTTCCGGATATCATTCCAGCTGTAAACCAGGATCCTGTGAATATAAATCTGCAAAACCAAAACTACTAGCTGCCCGTGTGGAAAATAGGGGCACCCAGAGTTTAGGTTAAAACAATAAACTCCAGGTCAGTCATGTGACTGGTGTGAGAACTAAAACAGTTATTTAAAACTTTACTTTAAAAGAGAGTAATTCAAGGGACCACGCCGTATGACACGGAACGGGTTTCCTCCCAAGAATACTAGTGCATAGAATAAACAGCGCAATGCTTTTTCGAAAAATGAAGCTATTATAAGACCCAGGTCCCATCACACAATGCAACGCAAGCCGGAGGATAGGGTTTTCCCTTATAATAGCCAAACATGCTTGGTACGTATAAAACAAATCATTTGATACTATAATATGTGTATAGTGTCAAAACAATTTCAATCATAAATATGAATCATAGACGGCATGGGTACCATATATCATGTCGCCATACTAGTTCTATTCAATCCAATTCGAATTCGTTTTCTATTGAATTCAATTCAAATCAAATCCGTTTTCTATTCAATTCAATTCGAATTCGTTTTCTATTCAATTCAATTCGAATTCGTTTTCTATTCAATTCAATTCGAATTCGTTTTCTATTCAATCCAATTCGAATTCGTTTTCTATTCAATTCATTTCATTTCGAAATCTCCGATTTCAAAATTACTTTTCGATATTCATTTTAAAATGAATAAAATCGATATAAATATCGTTTACGTCAAAATGGCGTCAATCTAATCAACACGGCTTAATGTATTTCTATTTTCAAATATTCTATTTCAAATATTTCCTATTATCAAAATATTTGTTATTATCAAAATATTTCGTTCAACACATGACTAATCTCAACGGATGAGTACAGTCAACACATGAACCTTTACTTTATATTGATAAAGATGTAAATTTTATTATTAAAATATTTCGTTCAACACATGACCAATCTCAATGGATGAGTACTGTCAACACATGAACCTTTATTTTATATTGATAAAGATGTAAATTTTATTACTAAAATATTTCGTTCAACACATGACCAATCTCAATGGATGAGTACTGTCAACACATGAACCTTTATTTTATATTGATAAAGATGTAAATTTTATTACTAAAATATTTCGTTCAACACATGACCAATCTCAATGGATGAGTACTGTCAACACATGAACCTTTATTTTATATTATTCTTTATTTTCTAAATTGGAATGAGGCCCAATCAATCACCATATAATGTTAATTATATGGATTTTCATACATTACACACATATAATAGCATTGAAAAATAATCAACCATCAACCAAAGTGCACTACACTGTATAAGCATCAAATAAAGATATCTAACGCTTATAACAGCCTGTCAATCAACCGATCGACATATTTAATCAATCAGGATGAGTGAACTTCAAATTTCATCCCAACACCCGTGTGGGGTTTCAAACAATCAAACACAGATTTTAGTTGTGCAGTTGGGCGATGTGTAAAATTTATCGACCCAATCAATGTCCTTCAAATAGGTGTACATAAACAAACCGTCCGGTTTGTAAATGAATAATTTATTTTATTCACTTCCACGTTAAAACTATATTTTTAATGATAAAATATTTTATTTAACCTATGAATGTTCTATTCAGTTCATTTATTCAATAAAATGATATTTTATTTTTCTATCATATTTTAGAAAATTACGGCGGCATAACGGCACGATACTAGAAACGGGACGAGGCCTAGCCTTATCCCCGGTCTAGTGAAGGCCCACGCCATTCACACATCAATCAAAATCACCAAACAACCAAATTCAAATCAAATCATCTAACTAATTTATGCAACCAAACAAACAAGTCCATGGTCTGTGGACGGTTGTGTCGGGTGCTACTAAACACCGTCTGCATCCTAGTATATATATATAATTAGAAAAGAAATGGAAGAGTGAGAAATTCTCACCGATTAGCTAAACCAAACGCCACGACTCTTCATATGTAGAACATCTTCGCCGTGCTTCTAACGAGATCTGTTACACGCGATTTTACGTTAAAAATCACATTTCTATTTCGGTGTTTATAAATAAAAATTCACATTTTTAATTCAATTCACATATAAAGATCCTATTTTTATCGTCCTTTCAAATATATATGAAAACCATAATTTTTATTTCTCTCTCTAGACAATAAAGATCCTATTTTCACTTTGCTCTCAAGATGACAAAAATCGCATCTTTACACTTCCAAAAATCGCATTCTTATCCTATAAAAATTCAAACCTTTTTGTTTCTAAAAATTTAGCCTTTTTACTTCTAAAAATTTAGTCTTTTTACTTTGAAAAATCAGATCTTTTACTTTTAGAAAAATCAAATATTTTACTTTGGAAAAATCGAATCTTTTTAGTTTAAAAAAAAACATATATTTACTTTAGATAAAAATCATATATTTTGAATTTTTTGAATTAACTGCCGTGTAATTAACGCTATAATTAACTAACAAGATAATTAACTAAAGATGGATCACCTTTCTCCACTGTAAAACTCGACTGACCACATTCCAATTGAGCTTCAAACTAGGGCTTGGATTCTGCACCAAAATCATGAAGCTAGGTGACAATCAGATGTGACCACGACGTTGTCCTTGGGAAGAGCCACCAGCGGCCAGAAGCAGGGCGAGTTCGATCGCCAGAGGCGCGGCGAGAACTGGTGCGACGGCGGCGGTTCTGCAGCTCGAGTTCGAGATGTTTCCTTCACGAAGTACGATGATCCTAGCATGGTTGTGAAGATCGAAAGGAGGCCACAATTTCTCTTAAGAAGTTGCAGATTTTATTGAATGGATTTCGAGATTTTTGAGCTCAAAAAAATTTGAGCTCATCCGCCGTCGAGAGTTGAAGAGTGACAGCGGGTTTGACCCGGTTTTGAAAAGTAAGAGAGAACTAGGTCTTAAGGATATGTATATAAATTATTTTATATTATTTTAATTTTCAACAAGGGTTGACTTTTGTTCGGACTCCAATCGAGACCCAACGACTGTCGCCCCTAGCTAATTACCCCCATTCCGAACACAATGGGATATGTTTCGCAAGCTGATTCGACTGTTTCGATTAGTTTTCACTGAAATTAAAATATAATTCTTTATATATTAAATTTGAACGTACATTTCAATTTACCGGGGCCACATACAGCCTCTAAAAATTCCCAAAAAATTATTTCTAACTTTGTATTGACGATACGGTCCTAACAAAACTAATTTCGTCGAATACTGAGACCGTTTGAAAAATGGCCATTTTCCAGTCGATTAAATTCAACTTAAACTGGTCAAATGCGTTTAAGTGTGCCACGCTCACATATTGATTCAGAAAATTATGAAAATTGGCATCTAGCAATAATTTGACATCACGGATCCAACAAAACTGGTTTCGTCGGAATCCGAGGTCGTTTGCAAAATGGCTATTTTTAAGGGCCTGAATTCCATAGCGACTATTCAGAATTTTCAACTGGACACATCTTTTTATCCCCGCTATGAAATTTTGATTATTCGGATTCGTTGGAAAGATATCATCAGTTAGATCCTATCATTTTTGGTTTCGCTAAAATCCGATTTATTTTGCACCCGGTACATCCATTTGAAGTTTGAAATCGAATTATCGAACTACCGCGCCATTTTCAATTCTATTTATAATTAAAATAAAATTTTATATTCTAACGACGACGCGTATAAATATATACATTCGAATTCTATTCAAAATAAATTTCTCGTCGATATTATTTAAAATAATCTATTTTAAATGTTCAAAATTCGCTAAAATTGCCAAAATAAAAATTTTAAACTGGCCCAGATTTTCGGGTTGTTACAATCTCCCCCACTTAAAAATTTTCGTCCCCGAAAAGGAACAAAGTCGAAAGTGGTTTGATTAATCAACTCTACGTTCGATCTGGCTTCCATTCTCCAACTTTTCAGTTTCTGAGAATTTTCAAATTCTTCAAAAATTTGGCTAACACCCTAAATTTTCGAAAAATTTCGCCATAACCTCCCCTGCACCGGGAGCATCGGGGAATTTCAAATAGCTTCCCCGGTCCTTCTAATCTCAAAAAGAAAAAGAAAAAGCCAAGCGGCTAGCCAATAGGCTCATAAAATCATCATCACCCAAACAAAACAGTAAATTATGTAGTAAACATGTACCTATTTGTCGGGCAAACAAATTTTATTCTTCGGCTCTAGCCTCCTTGCTATGACATGTTCAATGATATACATGTATATGCAAGCAGATGCGACCAATTTTCAATACAGTTCAATATTTGGTTCAATTAGGCATAATGGTTCAAAATTATCAAACAAATAAACAAACAACACAATCATCAATCAATTAGTGATTATCATTTGAAATTCATAACTTTGATATATAGTCAAAAATCACATTTTTGATGCCAAATCACAACAATAAGCCCTATCTAATTTTGGTTCTCACACCAGTCAATAGGAAATATATAGAAATCTCACCTTCGAAACACGAAAATAAATTCTAATGATGACGCGTCAATCATTAGAATCATGTCCGAGCGACTAGAGTGTGATTCTATATCTATCGAATATATTTGAGGCTTCAATACACGTGGATCAGACGTATACTAAAATCTTTATATATTTGATTGTCCAAATCAATGTAAATAAATAATCAAATACGTATAATTGATTTAAATTTTCAAAACAAAAATTTGTTTTCATTTTCAAAAATATACTCTTCACACTCGTTCTAGGATACTACTGATCCCATCTCTAACGAGTCACTCTCATTGGATATTACTAATCCAATATCTGATGAATTCTTTCATATGGTTCTAATGTGTCTTGTTCTCTGAGCTTTGTAAACCAAAGCTCTGATACCAACTGTGAAAACCCGTAACTTCCCCGTTAAGGAAAGAGCGGATAGTTCGAGAACAAGCCACAACAGAACACAAACAGAAGAACATTTCATTGTATATTACAACAATGCACTAGAATACAAGAATATACAGAGTATAAATGAATATTACACAGAAATATCAGAGATTTAAATTACATTTAAATACATCGCAGCGGAAAATAATACAATACACAACTAGAAGAGATATACGGATACAAAGCTTTCCGGATATCATTCCAGCTGTAAACCAGGATCCTGTGAATATAAATCTGCAAAACCAAAACTACTAGCTGCCCGTGTGGAAAATAGGGGCACCCAGAGTTTAGGTTAAAACAATAAACTCCAGGTCAGTCATGTGACTGGTGTGAGAACTAAAACAGTTATTTAAAACTTTACTTTAAAAGAGAGTAATTCAAGGGACCACGCCGTATGACACGGAACGGGTTTCCTCCCAAGAATACTAGTGCATAGAATAAACAGCGCAATGCTTTTTCGAAAAATGAAGCTATTATAAGACCCAGGTCCCATCACACAATGCAACGCAAGCCGGAGGATAGGGTTTTCCCTTATAATAGCCAAACATGCTTGGTACGTATAAAACAAATCATTTGATACTATAATATGTGTATAGTGTCAAAACAATTTCAATCATAAATATGAATCATAGACGGCATGGGTACCATATATCATGTCGCCATACTAGTTCTATTCAATCCAATTCGAATTCGTTTTCTATTGAATTCAATTCAAATCAAATCCGTTTTCTATTCAATTCAATTCGAATTCGTTTTCTATTCAATTCAATTCGAATTCGTTTTCTATTCAATTCAATTCGAATTCGTTTTCTATTCAATCCAATTCGAATTCGTTTTCTATTCAATTCATTTCATTTCGAAATCTCCGATTTCAAAATTACTTTTCGATATTCATTTTAAAATGAATAAAATCGATATAAATATCGTTTACGTCAAAATGGCGTCAATCTAATCAACACGGCTTAATATATTTCTATTTTCAAATATTCTATTTCAAATATTTCCTATTATCAAAATATTTGTTATTATCAAAATATTTCGTTCAACACATGACTAATCTCAACGGATGAGTACAGTCAACACATGAACCTTTACTTTATATTGATAAAGATGTAAATTTTATTATTAAAATATTTCGTTCAACACATGACCAATCTCAATGGATGAGTACTGTCAACACATGAACCTTTATTTTATATTGATAAAGATGTAAATTTTATTACTAAAATATTTCGTTCAACACATGACCAATCTCAATGGATGAGTACTGTCAACACATGAACCTTTATTTTATATTGATAAAGATGTAAATTTTATTACTAAAATATTTCGTTCAACACATGACCAATCTCAATGGATGAGTACTGTCAACACATGAACCTTTATTTTATATTATTCTTTATTTTCTAAATTGGAATGAGGCCCAATCAATCACCATATAATGTTAATTATATGGATTTTCATACATTACACACATATAATAGCATTGAAAAATAATCAACCATCAACCAAAGTGCACTACACTGTATAAGCATCAAATAAAGATATCTAACGCTTATAACAGCCTGTCAATCAACCGATCGACATATTTAATCAATCAGGATGAGTGAACTTCAAATTTCATCCCAACACCCGTGTGGGGTTTCAAACAATCAAACACAGATTTTAGTTGTGCAGTTGGGCGATGTGTAAAATTTATCGACCCAATCAATGTCCTTCAAATAGGTGTACATAAACAAACCGTCCGGTTTGTAAATGAATAATTTATTTTATTCACTTCCACGTTAAAACTATATTTTTAATGATAAAATATTTTATTTAACCTATGAATGTTCTATTCAGTTCATTTATTCAATAAAATGATATTTTATTTTTCTATCATATTTTAGAAAATTACGGCGGCATAACGGCACGATACTAGAAACGGGACGAGGCCTAGCCTTATCCCCGGTCTAGTGAAGGCCCACGCCATTCACACATCAATCAAAATCACCAAACAACCAAATTCAAATCAAATCATCTAACTAATTTATGCAACCAAACAAACAAGTCCATCTGTGGACGGTTGTGTCGGGTGCTACTAAACACCGTCTGCATCCTAGTATATATATATAATTAGAAAAGAAATGGAAGAGTGAGAAATTCTCACCGATTAGCTAAACCAAACGCCGCGACTCTTCATATGTAGAACATCTTCGCCGTGCTTCTAACGAGATCTGTTACACGCGATTTTACGTTAAAAATCACATTTCTATTTCGGTGTTTATAAATAAAAATTCACATTTTTAATTCAATTCACATATAAAGATCCTATTTTTATCGTCCTTTCAAATATATATGAAAACCATAATTTTTATTTCTCTCTCTAGACAATAAAGATCCTATTTTCACTTTGCTCTCAAGATGACAAAAATCGCATCTTTACACTTCCAAAAATCGCATTCTTATCCTATAAAAATTCAAACCTTTTTGTTTCTAAAAATTTAGCCTTTTTACTTCTAAAAATTTAGTCTTTTTACTTTGAAAAATCAGATCTTTTACTTTTAGAAAAATCAAATATTTTACTTTGGAAAAATCGAATCTTTTTAGTTTAAAAAAAAACATATATTTACTTTAGATAAAAATCATATATTTTGAATTTTTTGAATTAACTGCCGTGTAATTAACGCTATAATTAACTAACAAGATAATTAACTAAAGATGGATCACCTTTCTCCACTGTAAAACTCGACTGACCACATTCCAATTGAGCTTCAAACTAGGGCTTGGATTCTGCACCAAAATCATGAAGCTAGGTGACAATCAGATGTGACCACGACGTTGTCCTTGGGAAGAGCCACCAGCGGCCAGAAGCAGGGCGAGTTCGATCGCCAGAGGCGCGGCGAGAACTGGTGCGACGGCGGCGGTTCTGCAGCTCGAGTTCGAGATGTTTCCTTCACGAAGTACGATGATCCTAGCATGGTTGTGAAGATCGAAAGGAGGCCACAATTTCTCTTAAGAAGTTGCAGATTTTATTGAATGGATTTCGAGATTTTTGAGCTCAAAAAAATTTGAGCTCATCCGCCGTCGAGAGTTGAAGAGTGACAGCGGGTTTGACCCGGTTTTGAAAAGTAAGAGAGAACTAGGTCTTAAGGATATGTATATAAATTATTTTATATTATTTTAATTTTCAACAAGGGTTGACTTTTGTTCGGACTCCAATCGAGACCCAACGACTGTCGCCCCTAGCTAATTACCCCCATTCCGAACACAATGGGATATGTTTCGCAAGCTGATTCGACTGTTTCGATTAGTTTTCACTGAAATTAAAATATAATTCTTTATATATTAATTTTGAACGTACATTTCAATTTACCGGGGCCACATACAGCCTCTAAAAATTCCCGAAAAATTATTTCTAACTTTGTATTGACGATACGGTCCTAACAAAACTAATTTCGTCGAATACTGAGACCGTTTGAAAAATGGCCATTTTCCAGTCGATTAAATTCAACTGAAACTGGTCAAATGCGTTTAAGTGTGCCACGCTCACATATTGATTCAGAAAATTATGAAAATTGGCATCTAGCAATAATTTGACATCACGGATCCAACAAAACTGGTTTCGTCGGAATCCGAGGTCGTTTGCAAAATGGCTATTTTTAAGGGCCTGAATTCCATAGCGACTATTCAGAATTTTCAACTGGACACATCTTTTTATCCCCTCTATGAAATTTTGATTATTCGGATTCGTTGGAAAGATATCATCAGTTAGATCCTATCATTTTTGGTTTCGCTAAAATCCGATTTATTTTGCACCCGGTACATCCATTTGAAGTTTGAAATCGAATTATCGAACTACCGCGCCATTTTCAATTCTATTTATAATTAAAATAAAATTTTATATTCTAACGATGACGCGTATAAATATATACGTTCGAATTCTATTCAAAATAAATTTCTCGTCGATGTTATTTAAAATAATCTATTTTAAATGTTCAAAATTCGCTAAAATTGCCAAAATAAAAATTTTAAACTGGCCCAGATTTTCGGGTTGTTACAATCTCCCCCACTTAAAACTTTTCGTCCCCGAAAAGGAACAAAGTCGAAAGTGGTTTGATTAATCAACTCTACGTTCGATCTGGCTTCCATTCTCCAACTTTTCAATTTCTGAGAATTTTCAAATTCTTCAAAAATTTGGCTAACTCCCTAAATTTTCGAAAAATTTCGCCATAACCTCCCCTGCACCGGGAGCATCGGGGAATTTCAAATAGCTTCCCCGGTCCTTCTAATCTCAAAAAGAAAAAGAAAAAGCCAAGCGGCTAGCCAATAGGCTCATAAAATCATCATCACCCAAACAAAACAGTAAATTATGTAGTAAACATGTACCTATTTGTCGGGCAAACAAATTTTATTCTTCGGCTCTAGCCTCCTTGCTATGACCTGTTCAATGATATACATGTATATGCAAGCAGATGCGACCAATTTTCAATACAGTTCAATATTTGGTTCAATTAGGCATAATGGTTCAAAATTATCAAACAAATAAACAAACAACACAATCATCAATCAATTAGTGATTATCATTTGAAATTCATAACTTTGATATATAGTCAAAAATCACATTTTTGATGCCAAATCACAACAATAAGCCCTATCTAATTTTGGTTCTCACACCAGTCAATAGGAAATATATAGAAATCTCACCTTCGAAACACGAAAATAAATTCTAATGAAGACGCGTCAATCATTAGAATCATGTCCGAGCGACTAGAGTGTGATTCTATATCTATCGAATATATTTGAGGCTTCAACACACGTGGATCAGACGTATACTAAAATCTTTATATATTTGATTGTCCAAATCAATGTAAATAAATAATCAAATACGTATAATTGATTTAAATTTTCAAAACAAAAATTTGTTTTCATTTTCAAAAATATACTCTTCACACTCGTTCTAGGATACTACTGATCCCATCTCTAACGAGTCACTCTCATTGGATATTACTAATCCAATATCTGATGAATTCTCTCATATGGTTCTAATGTGTCTTGTTCTCTGAGCTTTGTAAACCAAAGCTCTGATACCAACTGTGAAAACCCGTAACTTCCCCGTTAAGGAAAGAGCGGATAGTTCGAGAACAAGCCACAACAGAACACAAACAGAAGAACATTTCATTGTATATTACAACAATGCACCAGAATACAAGAATATACAGAGTATAAATGAATATTACACAGAAATATCAGAGATTTAAATTACATTTAAATACATCGCAGCGGAAAATAATACAATACACAACTAGAAGAGATATACGGATACAAAGCTTTCCGGATATCATTCCAGCTGTAAACCAGGATCCTGTGAATATAAATCTGCAAAACCAAAACTACTAGCTGCCCGTGTGGAAAATAGGGGCACCCAGAGTTTAGGTTAAAACAATAAACTCCAGGTCAGTCATGTGACTGGTGTGAGAACTAAAACAGTTATTTAAAACTTTACTTTAAAAGAGAGTAATTCAAGGGACCACGCCGTATGACACGGAACGGGTTTCCTCCCAAGAATATTAGTGCATAGAATAAACAGCGCAATGCTTTTTCGAAAAATGAAGCTATTATAAGACCCAGGTCCCATCACACAATGCAACGCAAGCCGGAGGATAGGGTTTTCCCTTATAATAGCCAAACATGCTTGGTACGTATAAAACAAATCATTTGATACTATAATATGTGTATAGTGTCAAAACAATTTCAATCATAAATATGAATCATAGACGGCATGGGTACCATATATCATGTCGCCATACTAGTTCTATTCAATCCAATTCGAATTCGTTTTCTATTGAATTCAATTCAAATCAAATCCGTTTTCTATTCAATTCAATTCGAATTCGTTTTCTATTCAATTCAATTCGAATTCGTTTTCTATTCAATCCAATTCGAATTTGTTTTCTATTCAATTCATTTCATTTCGAAATCTCCGATTTCAAAATAACTTTTCGATATTCATTTTAAAATGAATAAAATCGATATAAATATCGTTTACGTCAAAATGGCGTCAATCTAATCAACACGGCTTAATGTATTTCTATTTTCAAATATTCTATTTCAAATATTTCCTATTATCAAAATATTTGTTATTATCAAAATATTTCGTTCAACACATGACTAATCTCAACGGATGAGTACAGTCAACACATGAACCTTTACTTTATATTGATAAAGATGTAAATTTTATTATTAAAATATTTCGTTCAACACATGACCAATCTCAATGGATGAGTACTGTCAACACATGAACCTTTATTTTATATTGATAAAGATGTAAATTTTATTACTAAAATATTTCGTTCAACACATGACCAATCTCAATGGATGAGTACTGTCAACACATGAACCTTTATTTTATATTGATAAAGATGTAAATTTTATTACTAAAATATTTCGTTCAACACATGACCAATCTCAATGGATGAGTACTGTCAACACATGAACCTTTATTTTATATTATTCTTTATTTTCTAAATTGGAATGAGGCCCAATCAATCACCATATAATGTTAATTATATGGATTTTCATACATTACACACATATAATAGCATTGAAAAATAATCAACCATCAACCAAAGTGCACTACACTGTATAAGCATCAAATAAAGATATCTAACGCTTATAACAGCCTGTCAATCAACCGATCGACATATTTAATCAATCAGGATGAGTGAACTTCAAATTTCATCCCAACACCCGTGTGGGGTTTCAAACAATCAAACACAGATTTTAGTTGTGCAGTTGGGCGATGTGTAAAATTTATCGACCCAATCAATGTCCTTCAAATAGGTGTACATAAACAAACCGTCCGGTTTGTAAATGAATAATTTATTTTATTCACTTCCACGTTAAAACTATATTTTTAATGATAAAATATTTTATTTAACCTATGAATGTTCTATTCAGTTCATTTATTCAATAAAATGATATTTTATTTTTCTATCATATTTTAGAAAATTACGGCGGCATAACGGCACGATACTAGAAACGGGACGAGGCCTAGCCTTATCCCCGGTCTAGTGAAGGCCCACGCCATTCACACATCAATCAAAATCACCAAACAACCAAATTCAAATCAAATCATCTAACTAATTTATGCAACCAAACAAACAAGTCCATGGTCTGTGGACGGTTGTGTCGGGTGCTACTAAACACCGTCTGCATCCTAGTATATATATATAATTAGAAAAGAAATGGAAGAGTGAGAAATTCTCACCGATTAGCTAAACCAAACGCCACGACTCTTCATATGTAGAACATCTTCGCCGTGCTTCTAACGAGATCTGTTACACGCGATTTTACGTTAAAAATAACATTTCTATTTCGGTGTTTATAAATAAAAATTCACATTTTTAATTCAATTCACATATAAAGATCCTATTTTTATCGTCCTTTCAAATATATATGAAAACCATAATTTTTATTTCTCTCTCTAGACAATAAAGATCCTATTTTCACTTTGCTCTCAAGATGACAAAAATCGCATCTTTACACTTCCAAAAATCGCATTCTTATCCTATAAAAATTCAAACCTTTTTGTTTCTAAAAATTTAGCCTTTTTACTTCTAAAAATTTAGTCTTTTTACTTTGAAAAATCAGATCTTTTACTTTTAGAAAAATCAAATATTTTACTTTGGAAAAATCGAATCTTTTTAGTTTAAAAAAAAACATATATTTACTTTAGATAAAAATCATATATTTTGAATTTTTTGAATTAACTGCCGTGTAATTAACGCTATAATTAACTAACAAGATAATTAACTAAAGATGGATCACCTTTCTCCACTGTAAAACTCGACTGACCACATTCCAATTGAGCTTCAAACTAGGGCTTGGATTCTGCACCAAAATCATGAAGCTAGGTGACAATCAGATGTGACCACGACGTTGTCCTTGGGAAGAGCCACCAGCGGCCAGAAGCAGGGCGAGTTCGATCGCCAGAGGCGCGGCGAGAACTGGTGCGACGGCGGCGGTTCTGCAGCTCGAGTTCGAGATGTTTCCTTCACGAAGTACGATGATCCTAGCATGGTTGTGAAGATCGAAAGGAGGCCACAATTTCTCTTAAGAAGTTGCAGATTTTATTGAATGGATTTCGAGATTTTTGAGCTCAAAAAAATTTGAGCTCATCCGCCGTCGAGAGTTGAAGAGTGACAGCGGGTTTGACCCGGTTTTGAAAAGTAAGAGAGAACTAGGTCTTAAGGATATGTATATAAATTATTTTATATTATTTTAATTTTCAACAAGGGTTGACTTTTGTTCGGACTCCAATCGAGACCCAACGACTGTCGCCCCTAGCTAATTACCCCCATTCCGAACACAATGGGATATGTTTCGCAAGCTGATTCGACTGTTTCGATTAGTTTTCACTGAAATTAAAATATAATTCTTTATATATTAAATTTGAACGTACATTTCAATTTACCGGGGCCACATACAGCCTCTAAAAATTCCCAAAAAATTATTTCTAACTTTGTATTGACGATACGGTCCTAACAAAACTAATTTCGTCGAATACTGAGACCGTTTGAAAAATGGCCATTTTCCAGTCGATTAAATTCAACTGAAACTGGTCAAATGCGTTTAAGTGTGCCACGCTCACATATTGATTCAGAAAATTATGAAAATTGGCATCTAGCAATAATTTGACATCACGGATCCAACAAAACTGGTTTCGTCGGAATCCGAGGTCGTTTGCAAAATGGCTATTTTTAAGGGCCTGAATTCCATAGCGACTATTCAGAATTTTCAACTGGACACATCTTTTTATCCCCGCTATGAAATTTTGATTATTCGGATTCGTTGGAAAGATATCATCAGTTAGATCCTATCATTTTTGGTTTCGCTAAAATCCGATTTATTTTGCACCCGGTACATCCATTTGAAGTTTGAAATCGAATTATCGAACTACCGCGCCATTTTCAATTCTATTTATAATTAAAATAAAATTTTATATTCTAACGACGACGCGTATAAATATATACATTCGAATTCTATTCAAAATAAATTTCTCGTCGATATTATTTAAAATAATCTATTTTAAATGTTCAAAATTCGCTAAAATTGCCAAAATAAAAAATTTAAACTGGCCCAGATTTTCGGGTTGTTACAATCTCCCCCACTTAAAACTTTTCGTCCCCGAAAAGGAACAAAGTCGAAAGTGGTTTGATTAATCAACTCTACGTTCGATCTGGCTTCCATTCTCCAACTTTTCAGTTTCTGAGAATTTTCAAATTCTTCAAAAATTTGGCTAACACCCTAAATTTTCGAAAAATTTCGCCATAACCTCCCCTGCACCGGGAGCATCGGGGAATTTCAAATAGCTTCCCCGGTCCTTCTAATCTCAAAAAGAAAAAGCCAAGCGGCTAGCCAATAGGCTCATAAAATCATCATCACCCAAACAAAACAGTAAATTATGTAGTAAACATGTACCTATTTGTCGGGCAAACAAATTTTATTCTTCGGCTCTAGCCTCCTTGCTATGACATGTTCAATGATATACATGTATATGCAAGCAGATGCGACCAATTTTCAATACAGTTCAATATTTGGTTCAATTAGGCATAATGGTTCAAAATTATCAAACAAATAAACAAACAACACAATCATCAATCAATTAGTGATTATCATTTGAAATTCATAACTTTGATATATAGTCAAAAATCACATTTTTGATGCCAAATCACAACAATAAGCCCTATCTAATTTTGGTTCTCACACCAGTCAATAGGAAATATATAGAAATCTCACCTTCGAAACACGAAAATAAATTCTAATGATGACGCGTCAATCATTAGAATCATGTCCGAGCGACTAGAGTGTGATTCTATATCTATCGAATATATTTGAGGCTTCAATACACGTGGATCAGACGTATACTAAAATCTTTATATATTTGATTGTCCAAATCAATGTAAATAAATAATCAAATACGTATAATTGATTTAAATTTTCAAAACAAAAATTTGTTTTCATTTTCAAAAATATACTCTTCACACTCGTTCTAGGATACTACTGATCCCATCTCTAACGAGTCACTCTCATTGGATATTACTAATCCAATATCTGATGAATTCTTTCATATGGTTCTAATGTGTCTTGTTCTCTGAGCTTTGTAAACCAAAGCTCTGATACCAACTGTGAAAACCCGTAACTTCCCCGTTAAGGAAAGAGCGGATAGTTCGAGAACAAGCCACAACAGAACACAAACAGAAGAACATTTCATTGTATATTACAACAATGCACCAGAATACAAGAATATACAGAGTATAAATGAATATTACACAGAAATATCAGAGATTTAAATTACATTTAAATACATCGCAGCGGAAAATAATACAATACACAACTAGAAGAGATATACGGATACAAAGCTTTCCGGATATCATTCCAGCTGTAAACCAGGATCCTGTGAATATAAATCTGCAAAACCAAAACTACTAGCTGCCCGTGTGGAAAATAGGGGCACCCAGAGTTTAGGTTAAAACAATAAACTCCAGGTCAGTCATGTGACTGGTGTGAGAACTAAAACAGTTATTTAAAACTTTACTTTAAAAGAGAGTAATTCAAGGGACCACGCCGTATGACACGGAACGGGTTTCCTCCCAAGAATACTAGTGCATAGAATAAACAGCGCAATGCTTTTTCGAAAAATGAAGCTATTATAAGACCCAGGTCCCATCACACAATGCAACGCAAGCCGGAGGATAGGGTTTTCCCTTATAATAGCCAAACATGCTTGGTACGTATAAAACAAATCATTTGATACTATAATATGTGTATAGTGTCAAAACAATTTCAATCATAAATATGAATCATAGACGGCATGGGTACCATATATCATGTCGCCATACTAGTTCTATTCAATCCAATTCGAATTCGTTTTCTATTGAATTCAATTCAAATCAAATCCGTTTTCTATTCAATTCAATTCGAATTCGTTTTCTATTCAATTCAATTCGAATTCGTTTTCTATTCAATTCAATTCGAATTCGTTTTCTATTCAATCCAATTCGAATTCGTTTTCTATTCAATTCATTTCATTTCGAAATCTCCGATTTCAAAATTACTTTTCGATATTCATTTTAAAATGAATAAAATCGATATAAATATCGTTTACGTCAAAATGGCGTCAATCTAATCAACACGGCTTAATGTATTTCTATTTTCAAATATTCTATTTCAAATATTTCCTATTATCAAAATATTTGTTATTATCAAAATATTTCGTTCAACACATGACTAATCTCAACGGATGAGTACAGTCAACACATGAACCTTTACTTTATATTGATAAAGATGTAAATTTTATTATTAAAATATTTCGTTCAACACATGACCAATCTCAATGGATGAGTACTGTCAACACATGAACCTTTATTTTATATTGATAAAGATGTAAATTTTATTACTAAAATATTTCGTTCAACACATGACCAATCTCAATGGATGAGTACTGTCAACACATGAACCTTTATTTTATATTGATAAAGATGTAAATTTTATTACTAAAATATTTCGTTCAACACATGACCAATCTCAATGGATGAGTACTGTCAACACATGAACCTTTATTTTATATTATTCTTTATTTTCTAAATTGGAATGAGGCCCAATCAATCACCATATAATGTTAATTATATGGATTTTCATACATTACACACATATAATAGCATTGAAAAATAATCAACCATCAACCAAAGTGCACTACACTGTATAAGCATCAAATAAAGATATCTAACGCTTATAACAGCCTGTCAATCAACCGATCGACATATTTAATCAATCAGGATGAGTGAACTTCAAATTTCATCCCAACACCCGTGTGGGGTTTCAAACAATCAAACACAGATTTTAGTTGTGCAGTTGGGCGATGTGTAAAATTTATCGACCCAATCAATGTCCTTCAAATAGGTGTACATAAACAAACCGTCCGGTTTGTAAATGAATAATTTATTTTATTCACTTCCACGTTAAAACTATATTTTTAATGATAAAATATTTTATTTAACCTATGAATGTTCTATTCAGTTCATTTATTCAATAAAATGATATTTTATTTTTCTATCATATTTTAGAAAATTACGGCGGCATAACGGCACGATACTAGAAACGGGACGAGGCCTAGCCTTATCCCCGGTCTAGTGAAGGCCCACGCCATTCACACATCAATCAAAATCACCAAACAACCAAATTCAAATCAAATCATCTAACTAATTTATGCAACCAAACAAACAAGTCCATCTGTGGACGGTTGTGTCGGGTGCTACTAAACACCGTCTGCATCCTAGTATATATATATAATTAGAAAAGAAATGGAAGAGTGAGAAATTCTCACCGATTAGCTAAACCAAACGCCGCGACTCTTCATATGTAGAACATCTTCGCCGTGCTTCTAACGAGATCTGTTACACGCGATTTTACGTTAAAAATCACATTTCTATTTCGGTGTTTATAAATAAAAATTCACATTTTTAATTCAATTCACATATAAAGATCCTATTTTTATCGTCCTTTCAAATATATATGAAAACCATAATTTTTATTTCTCTCTCTAGACAATAAAGATCCTATTTTCACTTTGCTCTCAAGATGACAAAAATCGCATCTTTACACTTCCAAAAATCGCATTCTTATCCTATAAAAATTCAAACCTTTTTGTTTCTAAAAATTTAGCCTTTTTACTTCTAAAAATTTAGTCTTTTTACTTTGAAAAATCAGATCTTTTACTTTTAGAAAAATCAAATATTTTACTTTGGAAAAATCGAATCTTTTTAGTTTAAAAAAAAACATATATTTACTTTAGATAAAAATCATATATTTTGAATTTTTTGAATTAACTGCCGTGTAATTAACGCTATAATTAACTAACAAGATAATTAACTAAAGATGGATCACCTTTCTCCACTGTAAAACTCGACTGACCACATTCCAATTGAGCTTCAAACTAGGGCTTGGATTCTGCACCAAAATCATGAAGCTAGGTGACAATCAGATGTGACCACGACGTTGTCCTTGGGAAGAGCCACCAGCGGCCAGAAGCAGGGCGAGTTCGATCGCCAGAGGCGCGGCGAGAACTGGTGCGACGGCGGCGGTTCTGCAGCTCGAGTTCGAGATGTTTCCTTCACGAAGTACGATGATCCTAGCATGGTTGTGAAGATCGAAAGGAGGCCACAATTTCTCTTAAGAAGTTGCAGATTTTATTGAATGGATTTCGAGATTTTTGAGCTCAAAAAAATTTGAGCTCATCCGCCGTCGAGAGTTGAAGAGTGACAGCGGGTTTGACCCGGTTTTGAAAAGTAAGAGAGAACTAGGTCTTAAGGATATGTATATAAATTATTTTATATTATTTTAATTTTCAACAAGGGTTGACTTTTGTTCGGACTCCAATCGAGACCCAACGACTGTCGCCCCTAGCTAATTACCCCCATTCCGAACACAATGGGATATGTTTCGCAAGCTGATTCGACTGTTTCGATTAGTTTTCACTGAAATTAAAATATAATTCTTTATATATTAAATTTGAACGTACATTTCAATTTACCGGGGCCACATACAGCCTCTAAAAATTCCCGAAAAATTATTTCTAACTTTGTATTGACGATACGGTCCTAACAAAACTAATTTCGTCGAATACTGAGACCGTTTGAAAAATGGCCATTTTCCAGTCGATTAAATTCAACTGAAACTGGTCAAATGCGTTTAAGTGTGCCACGCTCACATATTGATTCAGAAAATTATGAAAATTGGCATCTAGCAATAATTTGACATCACGGATCCAACAAAACTGGTTTCGTTGGAATCCGAGGTCGTTTGCAAAATGGCTATTTTTAAGGGCCTGAATTCCATAGCGACTATTCAGAATTTTCAACTGGACACATCTTTTTATCCCCGCTATGAAATTTTGATTATTCGGATTCGTTGGAAAGATATCATCAGTTAGATACTATCATTTTTGGTTTCGCTAAAATCCGATTTATTTTGCACCCGGTACATCCATTTGAAGTTTGAAATCGAATTATCGAACTACCGCGCCATTTTCAATTCTATTTATAATTAAAATAAAATTTTATATTCTAACGATGACGCGTATAAATATATACGTTCGAATTCTATTCAAAATAAATTTTTCGTCGATGTTATTTAAAATAATCTACTTTAAATGTTCAAAATTCGCTAAAATTGCCAAAATAAAAATTTTAAACTGGCCCAGATTTTCGGGTTGTTACAATCTCCCTCACTTAAAACTTTTCGTCCCCGAAAAGGAACAAAGTCGAAAGTGGTTTGATTAATCAACTCTACGTTCGATCTGGCTTCCATTCTCCAACTTTTCAATTTCTGAGAATTTTCAAATTCTTCAAAAATTTGGCTAACTCCCTAAATTTTCGAAAAATTTCGCCATAACCTCCCCTGCACCGGGAGCATCGGGGAATTTCAAATAGCTTCCCCGGTCCTTCTAATCTCAAAAAGAAAAAGAAAAAGCCAAGCGGCTAGCCAATAGGCTCATAAAATCATCATCACCCAAACAAAACAGTAAATTATGTAGTAAACATGTACCTATTTGTCGGGCAAACAAATTTTATTCTTCGGCTCTAGCCTCCTTGCTATGACATGTTCAATGATATACATGTATATGCAAGCAGATGCGACCAATTTTCAATACAGTTCAATATTTGGTTCAATTAGGCATAATGGTTCAAAATTATCAAACAAATAAACAAACAACACAATCATCAATCAATTAGTGATTATCATTTGAAATTCATAACTTTGATATATAGTCAAAAATCACATTTTTGATGCCAAATCACAACAATAAGCCCTATCTAATTTTGGTTCTCACACCAGTCAATAGGAAATATATAGAAATCTCACCTTCGAAACACGAAAATAAATTCTAATGATGACGCGTCAATCATTAGAATCATGTCCGAGCGACTAGAGTGTGATTCTATATCTATCGAATATATTTGAGGCTTCAACACACGTGGATCAGACGTATACTAAAATCTTTATATATTTGATTGTCCAAATCAATGTAAATAAATAATCAAATACGTATAATTGATTTAAATTTTCAAAACAAAAATTTGTTTTCATTTTCAAAAATATACTCTTCACACTCGTTCTAGGATACTACTGATCCCATCTCTAACGAGTCACTCTCATTGGATATTACTAATCCAATATCTGATGAATTCTCTCATATGGTTCTAATGTGTCTTGTTCTCTGAGCTTTGTAAACCAAAGCTCTGATACCAACTATGAAAACCCGTAACTTCCCCGTTAAGGAAAGAGCGGATAGTTCGAGAACAAGCCACAACAGAACACAAACAGAAGAACATTTCATTGTATATTACAACAATGCACCAGAATACAAGAATATACAGAGTATAAATGAATATTACACAGAAATATCAGAGATTTAAATTACATTTAAATACATCGCAGCGGAAAATAATACAATACACAACTAGAAGAGATATACGGATACAAAGCTTTCCGGATATCATTCCAGCTGTAAACCAGGATCCTGTGAATATAAATCTGCAAAACCAAAACTACTAGCTGCCCGTGTGGAAAATAGGGGCACCCAGAGTTTAGGTTAAAACAATAAACTCCAGGTCAGTCATGTGACTGGTGTGAGAACTAAAACAGTTATTTAAAACTTTACTTTAAAAGAGAGTAATTCAAGGGACCACGCCGTATGACACGGAACGGGTTTCCTCCCAAGAATACTAGTGCATAGAATAAACAGCGCAATGCTTTTTCGAAAAATGAAGCTATTATAAGACCCAGGTCCCATCACACAATGCAACGCAAGCCGGAGGATAGGGTTTTCCCTTATAATAGCCAAACATGCTTGGTACGTATAAAACAAATCATTTGATACTATAATATGTGTATAGTGTCAAAACAATTTCAATCATAAATATGAATCATAGATGGCATGGGTACCATATATCATGTCGCCATACTAGTTCTATTCAATCCAATTCGAATTCGTTTTCTATTGAATTCAATTCAAATCAAATCCGTTTTCTATTCAATTCAATTCGAATCCGTTTTCTATTCAATTCAATTCGAATTCGTTTTCTATTCAATTCAATTCGAATTCGTTTTCTATTCAATCCAATTCGAATTCGTTTTCTATTCAATTCATTTCATTTCGAAATCTCCGATTTCAAAATTACTTTTCGATATTCATTTTAAAATGAATAAAATCGATATAAATATCGTTTACGTCAAAATGGCGTCAATCTAATCAACACGGCTTAATGTATTTCTATTTTCAAATATTCTATTTCAAATATTTCCTATTATCAAAATATTTGTTATTATCAAAATATTTCGTTCAACACATGACTAATCTCAACGGATGAGTACAGTCAACACATGAACCTTTACTTTATATTGATAAAGATGTAAATTTTATTATTAAAATATTTCGTTCAACACATGACCAATCTCAATGGATGAGTACTGTCAACACATGAACCTTTATTTTATATTGATAAAGATGTAAATTTTATTACTAAAATATTTCGTTCAACACATGACCAATCTCAATGGATGAGTACTGTCAACACATGAACCTTTATTTTATATTGATAAAGATGTAAATTTTATTACTAAAATATTTCGTTCAACACATGACCAATCTCAATGGATGAGTACTGTCAACACATGAACCTTTATTTTATATTATTCTTTATTTTCTAAATTGGAATGAGGCCCAATCAATCACCATATAATGTTAATTATATGGATTTTCATACATTACACACATATAATAGCATTGAAAAATAATCAACCATCAACCAAAGTGCACTACACTGTATAAGCATCAAATAAAGATATCTAACGCTTATAACAGCCTGTCAATCAACCGATCGACATATTTAATCAATCAGGATGAGTGAACTTCAAATTTCATCCCAACACCCGTGTGGGGTTTCAAACAATCAAACACAGATTTTAGTTGTGCAGTTGGGCGATGTGTAAAATTTATCGACCCAATCAATGTCCTTCAAATAGGTGTACATAAACAAACCGTCCGGTTTGTAAATGAATAATTTATTTTATTCACTTCCACGTTAAAACTATATTTTTAATGATAAAATATTTTATTTAACCTATGAATGTTCTATTCAGTTCATTTATTCAATAAAATGATATTTTATTTTTCTATCATATTTTAGAAAATTACGGCGGCATAACGGCACGATACTAGAAACGGGACGAGGCCTAGCCTTATCCCCGGTCTAGTGAAGGCCCACGCCATTCACACATCAATCAAAATCACCAAACAACCAAATTCAAATCAAATCATCTAACTAATTTATGCAACCAAACAAACAAGTCCATGGTCTGTGGACGGTTGTGTCGGGTGCTACTAAACACCGTCTGCATCCTAGTATATATATATAATTAGAAAAGAAATGGAAGAGTGAGAAATTCTCACCGATTAGCTAAACCAAACGCCACGACTCTTCATATGTAGAACATCTTCGCCGTGCTTCTAACGAGATCTGTTACACGCGATTTTACGTTAAAAATCACATTTCTATTTCGGTGTTTATAAATAAAAATTCACATTTTTAATTCAATTCACATATAAAGATCCTATTTTTATCGTCCTTTCAAATATATATGAAAACCATAATTTTTATTTCTCTCTCTAGACAATAAAGATCCTATTTTCACTTTGCTCTCAAGATGACAAAAATCGCATCTTTACACTTCCAAAAATCGCATTCTTATCCTATAAAAATTCAAACCTTTTTGTTTCTAAAAATTTAGCCTTTTTACTTCTAAAAATTTAGTCTTTTTACTTTGAAAAATCAGATCTTTTACTTTTAGAAAAATCAAATATTTTACTTTGGAAAAATCGAATCTTTTTAGTTTAAAAAAAAACATATATTTACTTTAGATAAAAATCATATATTTTGAATTTTTTGAATTAACTGCCGTGTAATTAACGCTATAATTAACTAACAAGATACTTAACTAAAGATGGATCACCTTTCTCCACTGTAAAACTCGACTGACCACATTCCAATTGAGCTTCAAACTAGGGCTTGGATTCTGCACCAAAATCATGAAGCTAGGTGACAATCAGATGTGACCATGACGTTGTCCTTGGGAAGAGCCACCAGCGGCCAGAAGCAGGGCGAGTTCGATCGCCAGAGGCGCGGCGAGAACTGGTGCGACGGCGGCGGTTCTGCAGCTCGAGTTCGAGCTGTTTCCTTCACGAAGTACGATGATCCTAGCATGGTTGTGAAGATCGAAAGGAGGCCACAATTTCTCTTAAGAAGTTGCAGATTTTATTGAATGGATTTCGAGATTTTTGAGCTCAAAAAAATTTGAGCTCATCCGCCGTCGAGAGTTGAAGAATGACAGCGGGTTTGACCCGGTTTTGAAAAGTAAGAGAGAACTAGGTCTTAAGGATATGTATATAAATTATTTTATATTATTTTAATTTTCAACAAGGGTTGACTTTTGTTCGGACTCCAATCGAGACCCAACGACTGTCGCCCTAGCTAATTACCCCCATTCCGAACACAATGGGATATGTTTCGCAAGCTGATTCGACTGTTTCGATTAGTTTTCACTGAAATTAAAATATAATTCTTTATATATTAAATTTGAACGTACATTTCAATTTACCGGGGCCACATACAGCCTCTAAAAATTCCCGAAAAATTATTTCTAACTTCGTATTGACGATACGATCCTAACAAAACAAATTTCGTCGAATACTGAGACCGTTTGAAAAATGGCCATTTTCCAGTCGATTAAATTCAACTGAAACTGGTCAAATGCGTTTAAGTGTGCCACGCTCACATATTGATTCAGAAAATTATGAAAATTGGCATCTAGCAATAATTTGACATCACGGATCCAACAAAACTGGTTTCGTTGGAATCCGAGGTCGTTTGCAAAATGGCTATTTTTAAGGGCCTGAATTCCATAGCGACTATTCAGAATTTTCAACTGGACACATCTTTTTATCCCCGCTATGAAATTTTGGTTATTCGGAATCGTTGGAAAGATATCATCAGTTAGATCCTATCATTTTTGGTTTCGCTAAAATCCGATTTATTTTGCACCCGGTACATCCATTTGAAGTTTGAAATCGAATTATCGAACTACCGCGCCATTTTCAATTCTATTTATAATTAAAATAAAATTTTATATTCTAACGACGACGCGTATAAATATATACGTTCGAATTCGATTCAAAATAAATTTCTCGTCGATATTATTTAAAATAATCTATTTTAAATGTTCAAAATTCGCTAAAATTGCCAAAATAAAATTTTTAAACTGGCCCAGATTTTCGGGTTGTTACATGGAATGATATCCGGAAAGCTTTGTATCCGTATATCACCTTCAGTTGTGTTTTGTATTATTTTTCCGCTGTAGTACTGTATTTAAATCTCTGATATTTATCGAATGTAATTTATTCAATTATACTCTGTATATTCTTGTATCTGATGGAATTGTTGTAATATACAATGAAATGTTCTTCCGTCTGCGTTCTGATTTGTCCTGTTCTCAACGATCAGGGGTTTCGAACGGTCTAGATCGGTTTAACGACTGATTCGGATCGAGCGAAATTCCCGGCCATCACACCAACCTCTCACATCAGACCTGTTGTTGTGGTCACTGGATATGCCGGGCGGTTCCGGGCAGATTTACACCACTCAGTCTGACCTCGGATTTCAAGCGTGATATGACCAACTACCCACATTGGATCCTATTGTTTGCAGTAACTGGATTTGTCGGGCAGTTTCGGGTAGAATTACACTGCAAACTCAACCCAACCTCGAGTTGGCCATTTTCAAGTTCATTCTAGTGTCATGTCCATGTTCAAATTTTCATGTCAAGTTCGTGTCAAGTTTCAAGGCAAGTTTCATGTCAAATAATATAGATTTCATGTTATGCCCAAATAACCCCGCGTTCATAACGTACATATACCATGATTTCACAAGTTCTCTAAATACTCATGAAATGAAACTAAAAGGGGGATCGAGGATAAACATGAGAATTGACATAAAAGAATAGGCATGCAAAAAGCGAGCTAAATACAAGGATAATGGATCCAATGATTTTGGTATACATAATAGAGAATAGGAATAAACGAAGCAAATCACACCCTAGGTATGAGATCCAACAAAATGCCAGTTCGGTGTACAACATGGTTTGCAACTATAGTGTTATGGGCATAAACAATCAACCATAATAGTCTTAGGCAATTAACCACAATAATCATAGTCATGGTCAAGGTAGAAATCTCATAGTTATGAATCATAGACGATTAATCATAATAGTCATGGATAATTATCCAAAATAGTCCTAGGCAATTACCCTAAATAGTCATAGGCAATTAACTGTAATAATTTCGAAGTCATGGTCATAGACAATAGTCTTATGTTCATAATCATAGGCAATAATTCTCATACTCATGAGTCATAGGTGATTAGCCACAATTGTCCTTGTCATAGTCATAGGCAATAGTCTTATGTTCACAGTCATAGGCATAGGCATAGTCTTATGTTCACAGTCATAAGCATAGGCATAGTATTATGTTCACAGTCATAGTCTTAGGCCATTAACAGTAGTTTCACCGTCATAGGCATGATAATGTTATGGACATGAAAGAGTTTGATTTACAGCATGAATAGGTCCAAACTGATTTCATAGCAATATTCCCAAAAGTCAAGATCCAAGATGAACAAGAATAAATATGAATCAATTATCATACATTGGCCCAATTCCAATTTATAACATGTACATATTAAGTTTATAGTTTTAATCTAAAAGTAACTTGAACTTACAGATCGTGGTCTAAGAAATTGAGATGCAGAAGTTGAATCTAAAAACTAGTCGTCGATTTGTTGAATCGTTGAATCTTGCTTTGATTATAGAAGCAAATCCCTAATATGAAATTCCTAGCCGTAGTCTTCAAGAAATAATCTTCGCGTTTTAATTTACGTTTAATTTAATTTCGAGGAAGAAGAAGAAGTCATGTCCATCAAGAATTTGTGCAGCATAAGGTTAGAGAAGAATGGTGTAAAGAGAATGAGGCTAGGAGGCTATTTATATAGGATTTGGCGGATGAATCTGGTCAAGAAACGAGTCTAAATACATCAGAATGCATTAGGTTCAAAAACTGGGTTCGGGAGGCAGGTCGACCCCCAGGTCGACACTATGGTCGACCTAGTCCCTGGGAGGTCGACACTATGGTCGACCCCAGGTTGACCTGCTCTTGGGCGGGAAATTTCCCGCCCTGCCTGTTCTGGGTTTTGAATTCGAATTTGAATTTGAATTTTCGAGCTGTTTTTGATTCTGAAAATTCTTGAAACTTTGGAGGGTCATATCTCTCTCATACGGACTCCGATTTTCAAAAACTCACAAGAAGAATTTCGAGATGAATGCAATGGCGTATCCCGTTTCCCTTGATTATTGTTTCAAAAATTAATTCTGTCTTGATTTATGGTTTTAACATGTTATTAAAATTCGGGTTGTTACAGGTTAAGACCAGCTTAACCAATAATATATAAGTGGATAGGGTTAAGACCAGCTTAACCAATAATTTGATAAGTAGGTAGGGTTAAGACCGGCTTAACCAATAATATATAAGTGGATAGGGTTAAGACCAGCTTAACTAATAATCTGATAAGTAGGTAGGGTTAAGACCAGCTTAACCAATAATATATATGAATTTGATAAGTGGGTAGGGTTAAGACCAGCTTATCCAATAATATATATATTAATCTGATAAGTGGATAGGGTTAGGACAAACTTAACCAATAATACATATTGATCTGATAAGTGTACAGGGTTAAGACCAACTTAGCCAGTAATATATAAGTGGATAGGGTTAAGACCAACTTAACCAATAATATATAATTGGATAGGGTTAAGACCAGCTTAACCAATAATATATATATTGATCTGATAAGCGGATAGGGTTAAGACAAGCTTAAACAATAACACATGTTGATAAGTGGGTAACATGGGTGACATGTGGGATATAATTATAAACACTTAACCAAGTTGAAACATGTAAGAAGACATGAATAAGAGGGGGTTAAGTGGGAAATCCTAGTGGGGACCAAGCATAGGTGGAAAGCTTGTGTCAAGTGTGGGGACCCTTTTCAACCAGTAACCCATTTAGTATCTAAGTGAAATCAATCTAAATCGAGGACGGGACACACTTATTGGGTTTGATTGTAAGAGGTCAAAACGGGTTAGCGGTGGCAACGTAAGTCCAACGGAGTTATGTGCGTGCGTGGGCCCGGGCTGGTAGGTAAGACGTTGTTGCATCGTGTAGGTATAAGCCGTGCATCTTTAGTGGTATCGGGTTGCCGCTTTGGGGAGTGATACACCCCACTGTGAGACCAGCATGGGTATCTACGAGTTAAGGAGCCGATCGAATGGGGAAGGTAGTGGGTACGACTAGCGGAGATAGGAGTAGGCGGCACCTATGAAGACAGCTAGGAGTACAACTACCATATTATGAATAAATGTTGTAATTAGAATGGGGAGGGTAGTGGGTACAACTAGTGGAGATAGGAGCAGGCGGCACCTATGAAGACAGCTAGGGGTACACGAAACTACCATTATTATTATTTTGTTCAGTAGGCGAGATCAACTTTTAGAGTAACTAGTATTAGTGCAGTATAGTAATTATCCTATAGTGTTGGAGGCGCAATTAACGTTATCTTATTCCTCTTGTTTGCTTTGTCATGACCATTTGTTTCACAGTCATTCCTTATTTACCAGTTTATGCCTTATGCTAATTACATTAATAATTATATTGTTAAAGTTATTGGACTCGCCAGACTGTATGTCTGACCCCCTTTGTTTTCGCCTCTTTTCTCCCCCCCCCCCCCCCCACCCCAGGTTCTTAGGGTAGGACTAGTGCTAGTGGAGCCTGATTTGGATCTCTTTCTCCCCTTTGGAAGTGCTTGGATTGCTGAAAGTAAAGTTCAGCTTATCTCTTTTATGGCTACTTATGTTGGGGTTATGCTTTTTACTTTATGTACTCAGAAAACAATTTGTCAAGACGGATATTAAGTGTACTTGGTTTTATTGTCAGTTTTTGATGTTGTTGTATCAAAACTATTTCTCCGCTGCAATAAAAGTTGTTTTAAAATTTTCAAGTACCAATATATGTATATGTCTTTTTATATTTCGTTCTATACACCAATAATACTCCATGAAAATTAATGCATTCCCCTTGTGAGTGACATTAATGGACGTGGGGTGTTAAAATCGGCATATCCAACAGCCACTAATGTTGAACCTAATGTGAGAGGTCTAAGTGTGTAAATATGACTCGGGCTAAGACATGAGGTTAGGCCCAACTGTGGAATAAGACTGCCCGGACCCGACCGGCATATCTAGCATCCACACGTTGTAGGCCTAATGTGGGAGGTCTAGCCCAATATAACCATAATTGGACATGGTAATGAGAAAGGACTACTTAACCTAATTTAATCAATAAGAACTGTATGATTATGAACATAAGTTAGGGTTAAGTAAAATGGATGGGATAGTGGGTGGGTTAAGTATAACTGAAGGGGGTGGGTAATATATATATATATATATATATATATATAGGCCCACAAACTTAACCCGGTAAAGTTATGTAATTAAAGATCACCCTTTTAGGGTAAGCATAACTGGTATAGGACTATGTAATTAAAGATCACCCTTTTAGGGTAAGCATAACTGGTATAGGACTATGTAATTAAAGATCACCCTCTAGGATATATATAGTCAGTGGAAAACCTAGTGGGGATACAAGACAAAAGGGAAGAGCTTGTATCATATTGTGTAGGACCCATTTCAGTCAGTAACCCGTATTCGGTATCAGAGTAGGGAACTCTATACTAGGCGGAGAAGGGGCACACTTACTAATTGATTATAAGAGATCCAAAATGTGACGGGTGGTGTAGACGGCGCAAACCGACCGGGGACATGTGCGTGCATGGGTCGGGCAGAGGGGGACAAGACGACCGTGACACCAGTAGGTATGACTGTGCAACTCTTGGGTTGCCACTTTAGGGAAGTGATAGTTCCTAATGTGGGACCTGCACATGGTATCTACAGAGTAGGGAGCCAATCAATTAGGGTAGTGGTTAGGGTACACTCAGATGTATGCCCTAAGTCTACCAACTTATAGTGGAAGGGATCATCTCATTTCAAATTATACTAGTAATAGTGCAGAGTAGTAATTAGTGAAGCATGTATACACCTTACCTTATCTGCCTTCTCACACCTGCCATTTGTATAGTGGTCTCTCTAATCCACTTTATGCCTGTCATGATTATCTTTATTTATTTACTGGCTAAATGTTACTAGACTCGCTAGACTTTATGTCTGACCCCTTTTGTTTTTCCTTTTCTCTTTCGTCCCCCCCCCCCCCACCCTCAGGTTCTCAGGGAGGAAACACTCAGGCTTGACCGTGATTTTGCTTGATTGTTGGAGCTGTTGATATGTATGGATCAAGCTCCTATTCTCGTTGCAATGGCTATATTTTGTTATTGGGGAATTTTCTTTCTTTTATGTACTCTGATATTTCTAAAGTACAAGACAGTGGTTTTTATGTTGTAATGGGTTTTTATATTTCAAACAAATGATGCTTTGGACCACAGTATTTTGATGATTAATAAAGTTGTTTATTTCCACTGCAAACTGTCTTGTAATATTATGTGTCTGTTTACCTAAACGCTTCACGAAACTTAATGCATTCCCTTTGTGAGTGACATCAACGGACGTGGGGTATCACACTTGGTATCAGAGCTGAGGGTTACCAGATTAGATAAGAGTTTTTGAAAAATATTTTCAAAATGAGTTTTAAAAGAAAGTATTTTCAAAAAGAAAAGTATGTTTTGAAATTTTTCCCCAAAAAGCCATATGTAATATCCCTCGGTCCTTTATCTAAATTTCTTCCTTTTCCCTTTTTTATTTTAGCATGGCTGGGGAATAAAACATCCCTAATATCCCAGAGGGCGTCACTATACCCAGATGGTTCCGTAGGTATTTGGGGGCCACTGCGCCAACCGAAGGCCAAAGAGACGATCCTCCCCATCTGTACCAGTCATTCCTCCTCCTCCCCCTCCAAGAGCAGATAACTTCACCAAGATCTGCAAGGACTTCCGTGCTATGGGAGGGAAGCCATTCCATGGGAACAAGACATTCATAGAAGCTCAGAATCAGCTCAAGGAGACCGAGGACTTATTTGTGATCTTTGAAGTGGAGGACCGTAGGAAAATTCAATTAGCTGCTTGGTTGTTAAAGGACGAAGCTTCATTTTGGTGGGAAGTTAACTAAGTTGGACGTCCGGTAGAGACTTGGGAAGACTTTAGACAGAGGTACGAAATAAAATTTCATTCCCAAGCGGTGCAAAGCATACAGATGGAGAGGTTCTTAGCACTTAAACAAGGAAATTTGACAGTAAAGGGATATGTGAACAAGTTCAATCAACTAGCAAGGTTCGGGGTAGAGTTGGTAGACACACCGCACAAAAAGGCCTTGCGGTTTGTTAAAGGGCTGAATGAGCCTCTACATGGTTTACCTATGTCCCATCTTCCAATGGGGGCCACGTTTGAAAAGCTTGTTGATATAACCCTAATGCATGAGGAGGACAAGGGAGAAAAGAAGGAAGTGAAAGCTGAGGAGTCATCGAAGAATAAGAAGGTATGGCCCAAGATGGGGCAGCAGCATCAACGGCAGCAGCAACAACAACAGCAGAAAAAAGGAGGGAAGAATGACAAAGGCAGGGATAAGAGAAAATGTCACCATTGTGAGAAGGAAGGTCACTTGGTTAAAGATTGTAAGAAAAGGAAGATCAGTTGCTTTAATTGTGGAGAGCTTGGACACTACTCAAAAGAGTGCCCAAAGAAACAGGGACCGCAGGGACAATGTCAAAGAGCTGGAACTTCTGAATGGCTGGTGCATGCTCTCGCGATCAGTGCTCCTGAAAGAGGTAGAAAGATTTCTGTAGAAAGTTTAGTTTCTCTTTCAAATCATCCAGTTAGAACACTTTTTGATTCTGGTGCTTCACACTTGTTTATATCTAGTTCTGTAGTTGAATCTCTGCACTTAATTACTAGTATGGTAGTAGATCCCGTAGTTGTTTCAAACCCCATTGGTGGCTCGGCTCATTTATCGATGATTTGTCGGGGTTTGAAATTATCTGTGTTAGGTGTCGAATTTGAACGTGACGCTTATGTGCTCGGGTTTATGGGCTATGGGTTGATTCTAGGAATGGACTGGCATACTATGTATGGGGCCGTTCTGGATTGTGAGAGGAGGGTTGTTAGGCTCCTGACTTGTCATGGAAGGACCCTTGAAGTTATTTGTGACCCACAAGGGTCTGTTATGCTTAGTTTCTTAGAATCTCTTGATGCATCTGTCGAGGATTTACAATTTATCTCAGTAGTCCGAGATTTTCTGATGTTTTTGATGAGGTACGGGTTTACCTCCGAGGCGCGAGATTGACTTTCGTATATATCTGGTGGACAATGCAAAACTAGTTGCATTACCTGTGCGCCACATGGCTCCAAGGGAAAGGCGGGAGCTGAGTAAGCAAGTAAAAGAGCTGCTTGAGAAAGGGTTTATCAGACGAAGCATATCCGAATGGGGTGCTCCAGTAGTATTCGCAACTAAGGTAGATGGTTCGCTTTGTTTTTGTGTTGACTACAGAGAGTTGAATAAACTCACCAAGAAGAATAAACACCCGCTTCCAAGGATTGATGATTTATTTGATCAGCTTGTTGGTGCCTCAGTGTTTTCTCAGTTAGATTTGGCTACGGGGTTCCATCAGCTGAGGGTGGCTGAAGACAACATAGATAAAACAGCTTTTAGAACTCCGGACGGTTTCTTTGAATGGCTAGTGATGTCTTTTGGGTTGACAAATGCACCCACCTATTTTGTTGATTTAATGAGTAGGGTGTTTCGGGACTTCCTAAACAAATTTGTCGTAGTCTTCGTTGATGATATTTTGATCTTCTCCAAGAACGAAGAAGAGCATGCCCAACATCTGAGAGATGTCTTGAAAACTCTCCATGACCATCAGCTTAAAGCAAAGTTCTCCAAATGACACTTTTGGAGAAAGGAAGTGAGATTCTTGGGGAATGTAGTCTCCACGGAAGGGATAGTTGTAGATCCCGCGAAGGTGGTTGCAGTGCAAGATTGGCATATTCCTAAAAACGCAACCGAGGTGAGAAGCTTCCTTGGGTTGGCAGGTTACTATAGGAAGTTCATTAAGGACTTCGCGAAGAAATCAGCCCCTCTCACCAGGCTGACAAAGAAGAATTTGGTATTTTCATGGGATATAGACCGTGATGATGCTTTCCAATGACTGAAGAGGGCTCTGACAACAGCCCCAGTCTTGGCCTTATTAGATGGAAGTAAAGTATTTACCGTTTACACTGATGCGTGTGGTACAGGGCTTGGTGCGGTTCTAATGCAAGAGGGGAAGGTAATATGTTATGGGGGTAGGCAGTTGCGGGTTCATGAAAAGAACTGCCCCACCCATGATCTAGAGCTAGCTGCCATAGTATTCACGTTAAAGACATGGCGTCATTATTTGCTTGGAGAATGGTTCGAGCTGTACACCGACCGTAAATCTCTCAAGTATCTATTCTCACAGAAGGATCTTAACTTAAGGCAACAACGGTGGATGGAGTTCTTAGCTTCATATGATTTTGAGATTGCTTACACCCCCAGCAAGGGTAATGTGGTGGCAGACGCACTAAGTAGGCAGAGGGTGGCCCTGAGTCCTCTGTTTGTGGAAAGAAAGAACTTGGAGTTCATATCAGCTTTTGATTTTAGACCCTCCATCGAAATTTTTCCTGATTTATTTGCATCCTTGGAGATACGACTGACTCTTGTGGAGCAGAGAGGAGCTTTGCAACAAGGTGACCCACAGATTCTAGACATCATGGATAAGCTCAAAAGAGGGGAGACTTCTAGTCACCTCAGTAGGTAAGCCATAGATGAAAAGAGGTGGTTGCGACGAGATGGAAGACTTTATGTTCCTCAAACTGGAAGCTTGATAAAGGCAGTCCTAGAAGAAGCCCACCATTCTAAGATGACCATACATACAGGCGGTGACAAGATGTATAGAGACATGAAGAGGGTTTTCTTTTGGGCTGGGATGAAGAGGGACGTGGCTGAATTTGTTTCTCAATGTTTAGTTTGCCAGCAAGTCAAGGATGAGCAAAAGAAGACTGGTGGATTACTTCATCCGTTTGAGGTCCCGCAGTGGAAATGGGAGAGCGTCTCTATGGATTTCATAGATGGTTTGCCTAGATTGAAGAAAGGTAATACCAGTATTTGGGTGATAGTGGACAGACTCACTAAGAGTGCTCACTTTATTCCAGTTAAAAGTAAAAGGACGGCACCATGGTTGGCAGCAATTTATGTTCGTGAGATAGTTCGTCTCCACAGAGTTCCTTCCAGCATCGTGAGCGATCGCGACCCCATCTTTACCAGCGAATTTTGGAGGAGTTTGCAAGAAGCATTGGGTACACAGTTGTGTTTGAGCACCGCTTATCATCCTCAGACCGATAGCCTGACGGAGAGGGTGAACAGAATTCTAGAAGATCTTCTGAGGCTGTGCATCCTAGACTTCGGAGGGACTTAGGAAGAGCATCTTCCCTTAGTAGAGCTTGCCTATAATAATATATATCAAGCCAGCATCGGTATGGCACCCTTCGAAGCATTTTACGGGCGACCCTGTAGGTCTCCAACTTGTTGGTAGGAATCTACAGAAAGATTGTTACTTGGGCCTGATATGGTTAGGGAGACGTCCAAGAGGATTGACCTTATTCGACGGCAAATGAAAAAAGCTCAAGATAGGCAGAAGTCCTATGCAGACAAGAGGAGAACCGACACCGAGTTTGAAGTGGGAGACTTAGTTTTCATCAAAGTATCACCTCTGAGAAATGTGGTCTGCTTCGGTTCAGTAGGGAAGTTGGCACCTAGGTTTGTGGGACCCTTTCCCATAACCGAGAGAATTGGCCAAATGCCCTATAAAGTAAAACTCCTAGAAAATTTGTCCGGTGTTCATAATGTTTTTCATGTTTCTTATCTGCGGAAGTGCCTGCATGACACCGCAGAAGTCGTTGAGCCAAGTATGTTGGAAGAAGTGGAGGTGGAACAGGAGGCGATAGTCAGACGAGTCCCTACCCGTATTCTTGGATCGGAAGTTAAGAAGTTGCACAACAAAGAAATCAAGTTGGTAAAGGTTCAATGGGGAGACAACCCAGAAGATGCAACTTGGGAAACCGAAGATAGAATTCGTGCTTCGTACCCTTTCCTTTTTGAGGGTATGTTCTTAACTCCTTTTTTCCAAAGCTTTATCAGTGCCTATTTTTGTCAATCGAGCATATCTTATCCCTAGTGTTTTCGACCTTTATTTGGAGTCCTATCGATGAAAACATGTGTTTGAAACATGTTATGTTTGATGGATGCTAGTGGATGCAAGTGTTTGCTAGTGGTTGCCTGTGGACGCATATACACACACATTAGGCACTAGATCGGCTCAGTCACTCTCTCATACTGCATATGGATGCGTGTGCATTTTCTTTTCTTTTATGGATGAAAATGGATGCATATGCATATTGCACTTGGACGAATGGACGTGCACACATATAGAACTTACATGTTATAATAGGATTATTTGCATACATATTGGATTCAAGGCACTAATCATACATCGCATTAAGGAGGTCAACTAAATCAGTAAACCGCCTGATTTTCACATTAGTATTGGGACATATACACACACCTCTACATATACTCATATAAGCATTAGAAATCTTTTTAGGACAATGGATGTTTGTAGATGATGGATGGTAGAATACGTTCTTCTTAACTTGAAGATTTCGGGGACGAAATCCTTTAAGGATGGGAGAATGTAACACCCCGTAATTTTAAAATATTAAAATTAACATATTAAAGAATACTTAATTTTTAGAAGAAGAATTAAGGGAAATGGGCTGCGCCATTGCGTTCATCTCGGAATTCTGCTTGGGATAGAGTACGGGTTTGCGTAAATCGGATATCGTATGGAGAAGTTATAAGCCTTAGAAGTTTGTATACGCATAAGGAAGAAGATATATATATATATACATATATGCAAATAATCAAAATTCAACCAAAGCGGGCTGAGCGGGAAAACTCCTGCTCGTGGGTGTCGACCCCTCCCAGGGGGTGTCGATATGGGTGTCGACCCCCCTCCCCCCGGGCAGGTCTGGGCAGAATTAGTTTTACATACCTGGACTTGATTCTGGGTTTGTTCATTGGTTCTAGGCTATAAATATGGTCCCCTATTCTCCTATTTTCTTCATTGGAGATCATGGGAGCCATATGCTGTCGGGTTGCAAACTGAAACAGAATCAAGTCCTACAATAACGGTTTAGCTAATCAAATTCAGAATTTATAACTATTCTCTCTCAATTCTCTAATCTTAACGTTGTGAGTTTCTAGTCACTTTAGGTTTAAATAAATGACAGTGAATCGTGAAAGACAATGAATTGGATATATTGTAAAGTATGAATCTATGCCAGTATTAAATCTTAAACTATGTAGATCTTGATAGATCTATTTTTCTCTAGATCTGAAATAATTGTGGTTATTCTATGATGTTGCCTATGTAGATCTTGACTTGTAATTGTATTATGGAAAAGGTGAATATGTTAATTTGGACAAGTTATGACATTGATTAGATCTGGTTCTTTATGTAAATCGCCTTACACCTGTCATATTGTGATAAATTTGGATATGTTATAAAATTGGACATGTGAATTTATCCTTAGATCTAAACATGCTACTGTGTCACCCTTACTATGCTAGATCTGAATTGCTGGATATTTAAATGATTAGTTTAGATCTCATTTTTGTTCACTTTGACATCATAGAAATTTTCACAAGTTCATATGACAACCTTATGACTATGTTAATCTATGTTATGCCAAATCATATTCAATGATCACTTGTGTTACATTCTTATTAGCTTTCCTTTTCATCGCTTATGGCTAGGCCAATTATTTTGCCTAGGCATGCCGTCAGTTTTGTGAGGACGCTAGTTAGAAACGGGGGAAAAAGTAAATATTGGCATAATTGGGAAATAAACATTTTTGGACTAGTAAATCAAATTGTTGATAGAATGGGCAATAACACCCAAAAAGGTAAGATTAATTAATTGGTAAATTAATTAATAAATGGAATGTTTAGCCACTATAATTAGGAATTATATTAACACTTATGACACGAGGTTAGGTTACATTAGTGGCGGAAGTCTGCCCGGACCTGACCGGCATATCCAACAGCCACTAATGTTGAACCTAATGTGAGAGGTCTAAGTGTGTAAATACGACTCGGGCTAAGACACGAGGTTAGGCCCAACTATGGAATAAGACTGCCCGGACCCGACCGACATATCCAGCATCCACACGTTGTAGGCCTAATGTGGGAGGTCTATCCCAATATAACCATAATTGGACATGGTAATGAGAAAGGACTACTTAACCTAATTTAATCCATAAGAACTGTATGATTATGAACATAAGTCAGGGTTAAGTAAAATGGATTGGATAATGGGTGGGTTAAGTATAACTGAAGGGGGTGGGTAATATATATATATATATATATATATATATATATATATATATATATATAGGCCCACAAACTTAACCCGGTAAATTTATGTAATTAAAGATCACCCTTTTAGGGTAAGCATAACTGGTATAGGGCTATGTAATTAAGGATCACCCTCTAGAGTATACATAGTCAGTGGAAAACCTAGTGGGGATACAAGACAAAAGGGCAGAGCTTGTATTATATTGTGTGGGACCCATTTCAATCAGTAACCTTTATTCGGTATCAAAGTAGGGAACTCCATACTAGGCGGAGAAGGGGCACGCTTACTGATTGATTATAAGAGATCCAAAACGTGACAGGTGGTATAGACGGCACAAACCGACCGGGGACATGTGCATGCATGGGCCGGGCAGAGGGGGACAAGACGACCGTAACACCAGTAGATATGACTGTGCACCTCTTGGGTTGCCACTTTAGGGAAGTGATAGCCCCTAATGTGGGACCAGCACATAGTATCTACAGAGTAGGGAGCCAATCAATTAGGGTAGTGGTTAGGGTACACTCGGACGTATGCCCTAAGTCTATCAACTTATAGTGGAAGGGATCATCTCATTTCAAATTATACTAGTAATAGTTCAGAGTAGTAATTAGTGAAGCATGTATACACCTTACCTTATCTGCCTTATCACACTTGCCGTTTGTATAGTGATCTCTCTAAACCACTTTATGCCTGTCATGATTATCTTTATTTATTTACTGGCTAAAAGTTACTAGACTCGCCAACTTTATGTCTGACCCCTTTTGTTTTTCCTTTTCTCTTCCGTTCCCCCCTCCCCCCAACCTCAGGTTCTCAGGGAGGAAACACTCAGGCTTGACCGTGATTTTGCTTGATTGCTGGAGCTGTTGATATGTATGGATCAAACTCCTATTCTCGTTGCAATGGCTATATTTTGTTATTGGGGAATTTTCTTTCTTTTATGTACTCTGATATTTCTAAATTACAAGACAGTGGTTTTTATGTTGTAATGGGTTTTTATATTTCAGACAAATGATGCTTTGGACCACGGTATTTTGATGATTAATAAAGTTGTTTATTTCCACTGCAAACAATCTTGTAATATTCTGTGTCTGTTTACCTAAACGCTTCACGAAACTTAATGCATTCCCTTTGTGAGTGACATTAACGGATGTGGGGTGTCACAGCTTTGGTGGTGCCTTAGCCAATGTATCTGACAAGATTTGGATCCTTTGGTCCAAAGACGTTGTCATCCACCCTATCTTTGATTTGGATCAGCTGCTTTCGTTCGCTTGTTCGTATCCCTCTTTCTCTTTGTCTTTTCTGTTCTCTGCAGTTTACGCTAAGTGCGATATGATAGAAAGATTGACCCTATGGCCTAATATTTTCTCTCTATCTGACTTGGATTTTCTATTTTAGTTTTGGGAGGCGACTTTAATGTTGTCGCCATCCAAGCCGAAAAACGTGGAGGCAACACCATTAACCGTTTAGCGGTAGTGGATTTCAATGCCTTCATCATCAGTTCGGGTCTCTTTGAAGTGTCTTTAGTCGGCTCGGCCTTTATTTGGTGTAACAACCAAGACGGGCCAAACCGAATTCTCTCCAGACTTGACAGAGTCTTCGCTTCTGAAGGGTGGTTCAGTCTACCTTTTACATCCTCGATCTCCCATCTTTACCATACCTTCTCCAACCATGCTTCTATAATTCTTAACTGCACTCCTCTTTCTCTTTCTGGCCCGACCACCTTTAGGTTCCAGAGTATGTAGAGATCTCAACATACCTTCCATGGTGTAGTGGAAGACTCCTGCAACTCCCCAGTTAGTGGCTCCCTGTGTGTGGTGTTCTCTCGTAAGCTAAAGCTTCTTAAGGCTTGCCTTAAGACATGGAATATTCTGGTTTTCAAGAATATCTTCGACCGCGTAAGGAAGGCCGAAGAAACTAAACTCTTGTTCTAGCAGAATCGTCTTTTGATGAGGATCCCTCTACTGCTAATAAGGAAGCATGGGCGATGGCCCAGCTTGCCTTTTCGTCGGAGCTTCATATTGAACATGACCATCTTCGACAAAAGGCGAGGATCAAATGGATTATTGATGGAGATACGAACTCCAAGTTTTTCCATTCTTCTATTCGTAAGAAGAATAGACTTCTCACGATTCTCCAGATCCAGCGACCTGATCTTTCTTTGGCTTCCACCCCGGTTGAAGTCAAAGATATTATTGTGTCCTATTTCCAGTCATTCCTTAGTTCTCCCTCTGTGTCGTTCTCTGATCTGTCCCTGCTTGCTTTCATTCCTAGGCCGGTCCTCCCCTTGGATAGCTCCGATCTTGTCGCACCTCCTTCCTCAGAAGAAATACATGCTTGTGTATTTTCCCTAAGGACAGTGCGAGTGGGCCGGATGGTTTCAATGGGGTGTTCTACAGAAGTGTGTGGCCGGTTACTCAGGCCGACTTTTGTCTTGTTATTCAGTCCTTCTTCTTTGGCGGAAATCTCCCTGTAGGTTGGACCTCCACGAAATTGGTCCTCATCCCTAAATGTGATCTTCCTAGTTACTAACCTCTAGGCTAGCACCGTTAATTGAGTGTCTTATATCTTCTTCGCAGGTTCGGTTCGTTAAAGGATGTTTGATCATTGATAACGTCCTTTTAGCCCAGGAGCTAGTTTCTCGGATCGATAAGAAGGTCTGAGGTTATAATGTGGTCGTTGAACTGGATATGGCTAAGGCTTACGACCGCATGTCTTGGTTCTTCATCATCAAGGTTATGAGGGCTTTTGGCTTTTCGGAGCCCCTCATTGATGTTGTTTGGAGGCTTATCTCCAACTGTCAGTTTTTTGTTCTCATCAGCAGATCGGCCACCGGTTTTTTCAGATCCGGGAGAGGTCTACGTCAGGGAGACCCCCTATCCCCTACTATGTTCATCATCATTGTCGAGGCTTTTGTTCGCGGACTGCACTCCCTAATGATAGCTGGGCAGATTCTTAGGTTTGGCATCCCTAGGGGATGTCCTCTAATCTCTTCCTTGTCTTTCGCAGACGACATTATCACTTTTACAAATGGTGGTCGTCGATCTATCCGCCGTCTTCTCTATCTTATTCGACAGTATGAGAGATGCTTGGGGCAACTCGTAAACTCCTCTAAAAGCTTCTTCGTCCCCGTGAAAGATCTGTCATCGGTTAGATCATCCTGGATCGAGACATCCACAAGTTTCAAGGCTGCCTCGCTCTCGCTATCTTACCTAGGTATTGTATTATATTGAGGCAAGAAGCTCAACGTCATCTTCGATCTCCTAACTGATAAATTCATGGTAAGATCATTCGCTGGAATGCGACTCTCCTCTCTCAAGCTGACAGACTTGTTCTCATTAAGTCTGTCTTTAACTCTGTAGGATCTCATATCTTTGCTGCAATGACTCCCACTTCTTCCTTCTTTCGTTCATATCACTCGTTGGCTTCTTTCCTTTTTTTAGGGAACCAAGGACAACGCTTCTCGCCACTACTGGATTTCTTGAAACTCCATTTGTCGTACCAAAAGTAAGGGAGGCCTGAGCCTCCGCAACCCTAAGGACGACTGTTTGACCTTCGCCTGCAAGATGTGGGCGCGGTTTGGAGCGAACGACTCCCTTTGGGCGACGTTCCTCCACACTAAGTACCACAGGTTGTCGGTACGAATTACACCGGTGTTCTGTCCTACGCCAGCGAGACGCGGAAACGGATGCAATCTGTAAAGGCCATATCGGATGCACATAGTGGTGGATCGTTTGGGACAGCAGTCATTTCTCGCTTAATGCGGGTTGGAATTCATTAAGGTTACCGGGTCCACGTCTACATCTTTTCTCTTTCATCTGGAATGTATGGCTTCCCCCGAAGGTCTCTCTGTTTATGTGGAAAACCTTACATGACGGGTTACCAATAAATGAGAAACTCCAGAGGATCGACCTTCCATTCGTTTCTTGGTGCAGGTGCTGCAGTTCTGGATGCTAAGAATCCATTTTTCATTTGTTGTCTCTAGGTCTTATGTCAGGTCTATCTGGAATTACTTCGGGAATCTGTTGGGTTGCTGAGATAATGTCACTTCGCTTGACGGGTTACTGAGATTCTAGTGGACCGACATCTCAGGTAAATCATTTCGCTCGATCCTTCTTCGTCTGATTCATTGTCTTATATGCTGGCATGTCTGGTGCTCGCGGAATAAGGCAATTTTTGACAAAGTTGCAATGGATTCTCCTACATTATCCAAATATTAAGGAATGATGTATTACTTGCGTTTCGAGGTAGGCCTTTCAGGAGAGTTGTTGGCCCCAGGTCTAGGAGTTTGGCTATTACCTTTGATGTTTCCACGGTAACGACCACTCCGAGGGCAGGTATTGGTTGATTTTTCTTGCATGTTTACAGCTGCTCCCTATGATTTCTCACACTGCCCCCCCCCCCCCCCACCCCAGGTCTAGGAGAGTTGTTGGCCCCAGGTCTAGGAGTTTGGCTATTACCTTTGATGTTTCCACGGTAACGACCACTCCGAGGGCGGGTATTGGTTGATTTTTGCTTGCATGTTTACAGCTGCTCCCTATGATTTCTCACACTGCCCCCCCACCCCCACCCCACCCCACCCCCAAAATGAGCTTATGTCGTTTGCTAGTTGTGCAGGATCTGGTTTACAGGTATTGGGCTTTCGTCTCTCTAGAGCTATTGGGTCCTTCTGGTGCTTTATCCCCGCTAGGCTTTGTAGCAGGTCGAGATGGAGGTTTGGTTCTTTTCTCTGATGCCCTTTACCACCATGGATTTGATGGAGCGTGTCAAGCTGAAGCTATCGGAGCTTCGGGAACGTTAGCTTAGTCTTCTCAGCCTTTGCCTTTGGGCTTCCTGGGAGGGTAAGTCCGTTGCTCTTGCTTTTTATTCGTCTGACGTGGAGCTTTGGATATACCAGCGTCGCTACTGGCCATGGTGTCTTTCTGCTGAGGATTCGTCTACCTCGCTTGTTGTCTTGCTATTTTTCGGTTGTTGACCGTTTACATTTTTTATGGTATCTTGTTATGTTTCTTTTATTTATGTGTGTGCACGATTTCTTCTTTCAGTAGAAACTATTTTTGTAAACCGTTGAAGAATAACTAGATTCTCCATTTTGTTATATTACATTTCCCTTCATTAAATAATAAAAAAAAAATACGGTTGCCATCTAATAAAAATTAATCAATATATTCAAACCCACAAACATTCAAAATTTTATTAAAAAATGAGTTAAAAGAATTATACTTAAACATTAAAATTGGAGAAGCCAAGAATGGAGAGGAGAAGCGGCGGGAGACGGTCTGACGCGAAGGATGGTGTTGATTTGAGGGGTACGGTTTTTCTTTTCTTTTTTGATCATGGAAAATAAACATGAAAAGTTGAAGAAAGTGAAATTTCTATCTCTAGTTTGGGAATGTATTCAATTAAGCAGCGACTAGCGTTGTTTGGCTTTTCTACAACCGTCACTGGTGGTCGCTGCTTAGTGTAGTCGTTCCAAGAGTTTCTAGTGGTGTAGGCATGCTTACCATATCAACTTTAAGTAGCAATCTGTATTATTTATCTCTACAGTAGTGTTGTTTGATCTCCTTTTGGGTTATTAATTTCGATTAAAGCAGGACTTTGTTCAATTGCTGCTGTATTGACAGCGTTGTGAACGTAAATGACAATATACACTTCGTTCGTGTAACTCCCAATCAAATAAATTGCAATAATATTCAAAACTAAACGAGTACAAAACAGTTTAGTTCTTTCGATTGTTTTTATTAACAAAACAACGGTGACACTAGACGAGTAATACGAAATAACGTTTACAATTATATTAAATTTCTAACACACGATGTACATAATAAAACAATGACATGGTCTGTGATCCATTTGCTACGCGAGTACTGCGTCATAGATAATGCTGCAACATGTAATCAAATGAATAGCTTTACAATATTTGTATTATTTCGTGTACTACTTGAGATTCTTTAAAATCCAGAAAGATTTACTGCTGTATTTGTGCTAATACACAAGCTTTCCACAAATTACCGTACACAATTGCTATCCGCATCATGTATACCAATTGGTCTATTTTATCGAAAATTTGGGAGATGTTTTTCAGTCAATTAATGTCAGATATCTTATTACATTAAGTTGAATTGGAATATCAAATGTCTTAAAAGCGGTTTTATTTCAATACAAGGGCAAAACAATTGAACGGCAATAACTTTAATCAAACACAAATCAGCTAATAAAAATAAAGAACCCAAGATATATGAAGTGAACCCTGCTGTAACATAGTCGCAGGAAAGTGGATCCCGTATGATATGCAAGCCTACCTACACATGAAGTAAAGCAATGACTGAAGGCAAATACAATAGTTCAATTTATATTTGAGGGCAATAGCTAGTATTTCATGACTCATCTAGCGCAGAAAATGACACTGATGCTCACTTTGGTCTTCTACAAAATTGTACTACTTTTTTTAAATAACATGAAAGGAATTTAGTTATTGATGCTTAGGGATTTTAGGGATTTCAAACCAAGACATATGGATTGAATGTTCAAAGGCATCGTCATTTTTCAACTGTAAAGATAACAACAGTTCACTGGAAAGAGAGCGAAGCTTTCAAACGATTTGCAATATGGGGGAGGTTTCTGACATGTTCTTCGATGGATTCATTGACGCATGACTCTAGTTCATTTGCAGCCACATTCCTAATCTGCCGAAGTTTGGATGCCTCATACTTGTCTTGACATACCATTAGAGATCGCTGCAGTCTTTCCTGAAATTCCAATTAAATCAAATTTTTAATTCTTCCGCTGGAAAGAGAGTAAAATCAGCAGCTACTGTTATATCAGTGCATTAGCCATTTGCGAGACTAGCTTACTCGTAAGTGGTATATATTTATTTTCATAGAGATAGAACGTAATCACTCAAAGTACATAGTTCAAAGAGATATATAGTTGGATTGCAATTAACTTCTAAAATAAAAAATAATCAACATTTACCAGGATATTAATAGAATAACAAGACAATCAAATGAACAACAAAAGGTATATACTCTCGATCAACATATACATCTACCCACATTGTAATAATAATGGAAAACATGATGTATTTATTGGATCCACAATCACAACATTGCATACATCAACTTCAAAAAATTTCAATAATATTTGAAACAATAACATAATAAGCCATTTACAAGCTAGGAGCCTAGGACTGAAAATCGAAACTACCAGCTT